>CM059021.1:39872697-41163697 GCA_030272315.1 Paspalum vaginatum
GCTACAGAAATAGCAGAAGTAGAGTCTATTAGGAGAGGGATCTTCCTAAAACTCAGGCCAAAGTCACTCAGTGTAGCTTTCATCCAAAGTAGCTGGGAGCAGCAACTAGCAACAGCAATGTATTCAGCTTCTGTGGTGAAAGTGGCTATGCTAGATTGCTTGCATGAGGAAGAACCAAGAAACTGGCAGGTGCCGGAAGTAGACTTGTGCTCCAGCTGACAACCCTCAAAGTCTGCATCTGAAAACCCTCTAAGAGAGAGCATCGAAGCTGAAGAGAACCAAAGACCAAGCTCAGGAGTGTATTTCAGGTACCTCAAGATGCGCTTCATCGCTTGACGGTGTGATGTCCTCGGTGAGGCCTGAAATAACGCACAAAGGCAAATCGCGAACTGGATGTCCGCCCTGGTAGCCGTCAGGTACAGAAGTGAGCCGATCATCCCTCGGTACTCCCTTTGGTCCACCGCCTCCTTTTCTTCATCTACATCAAGCACTGTTTGTGTTGACATGGGAGTCGACATAGGGTTGGAGTCTCCCATATCAAACTTCTTCAGAATGTCCTTCGTGTACTTGGCTTGATGGATGAAGGTTTCTTCACGGCCTTGCTTGATTTGTAGTCCAAGGAAAAACTGCAACTCTCCCATCATGCTCATCTCAAACTCCTTTGACATCTGCTCAGAAAACTTGATAACAAGAGAGTGAGATGAGCCACCAAAGATGATATCATCCACGTAAATCTGGACAATAAGAAGATCACTACCATGCTTGAGGAGAAACAAGGTCTTATCAACACTCCCCATTTTGAAACCCTGGTTTAGCGAAAATGTTTTCAGTCTATCATACCAGGCTCTAGGGGCTTGTTTCAAACCATACAAGGCTTTTTGCAGTTTGTAAACATGGTTAGGGCGTTTTGCATTTTCAAATCCAGGGGTTGCTTTATATAAACTTCTTCTTGAATAAAGCCATTCAGAAAAGCAAATCCCATGGAAGCTGCAAAGGCTAAGAGAATATGTATAGCTTCTAGGCGTGCAACTGGAGCAAACGTTTCCTCATAGTCTATCCCTTCTTTTCGCCAAAAACCCTGAGCCACAAGTCTAGCCTTTTTCCGCACAACTATGCCATCCTCCCCTTGCTTATTTTTGAAAATCCATTTTGTACCAATAGGATTGCATTGTGGCAGTGGCTCTACTAAAACCCAAACCTCATTCCTCTTAAAGTTTTCTAACTCCTCATGCAAGGCATTAACCCAATTACCGTCAGAAAGAGAGTGTCCAACATCCTTGGGCTCAAAAGAGGCAACAAATGCAGCACGAGCAAAGAAAGCAATAGAACCTATCTAGGACCTCAAGGTCCTCATATGAAAATCACCAATGATCCTGTGTGGAGGGTGATCCCGTTGGACCTGCCGAGATGGAACAATCTCGGAGGTCACCTCCCCTATGTCCTCAGCGGGGCCAGCCTCTGCTCGAGCTTGTAGTCAGGGGAGCGAGGAGGAAGCCATAGGCAAGGGTCCTCCTTCGTCTTCAGAGCTTGTAGCAGAGGGGGCAGGAGCTGCAGCCGGTGCAGTGGCTCCTACATCACCAGCATCTATTTGACCTTCCTCATCTTCAAAGTTGGGGGTGCATTGCTCATCATCACCTGAAAGCTCAAATGTAGGGGTTGTGTAAGGCATAGATTCATCAAAGGAAACCTCACAGGTCTCTACCACTTGTTTGGTATCAAGGATCCACACTCTATATGCTCTAGAGCCAGAGGCGTACCCAAGGAAAATACCATCCAAGCTGGGAGATTCAAATTTGTTCAAGTTCCCCCATTTCTTGAGCACAAAGCATCTACAGCCAAACGCACGCAGGTGCTTGATGCTAGGCTGCCTACCAAATCGTAGCTCATACGAGGTCTTCCCTAAGAAAGCTCATAGGAAAATGTGATTGGCAATGTAACAGGCCGTATTCATAGCCTCAGCCCAAAAACACTGTGGAGTCCTATGCTCATCGAGCATCATCCGCGCCATCTCGATGAGTGTGCGGTTCTTGCATGTGTTCCACAACACCGTTCTGAGGTGGGGTATAAGGAGAAGAGAATTGGTGTTCAAGACCTAGGTCACAACGGAAGGTTTTGAATCGAGAGTTTCGAAATTCTCTGCCATTATCGCTGCGGATAGCCCTTATGGCCTTATGACTCTCATTTCTTAACCTCAAGACCAGATCCCGAACAAAACCGAAGGCCTCATATTTGAACTCCATGAAGAACACCCAAGAAAAGTGAGAAAAGTCAACTACAATGACAAGCACATACCACTTCTCACGGACCCACTGTACCTGAGCAGGACCAACCATGTCCAAATGCAACAACTCGCCTGGGTAAGAGGTCATAACCTGATTAACAGGAGCATGAGAAGCGGCAACCATCTTGCCATGGCGACAAGGGTGGCACACTAAATCCTTTTCTGCTTTCAAATTTGGCAATCCTCGGATCAAACCCATCGAACTCAACCTGGCTAGCAGATCAAAACTCAAATGGCCTAGCATCCTATGCCACTTCCAGATATCAGCAGAAGGACCAGCTCCGAGGAGGGCCAGAAATAGATGCAAGGTCAACCTAAAAAACCTACCCATAGGGCAAAATCCGACAAATAAGGTTTTTCTTAGTATCAAGCACACAAAAAGAACCCTCCTTAAAGCGAACCTCGAACCCTTCCTTGAGAAGTTGCGAAACAGAAACTAAATTGAACCCCAAACTCCTCACCAAAGCAACTTCTCTCAAGGAAAGCTTGGCAGAAAGTGAAACACCACCAACACCCAACACTTTACCTTGACCATTATCCCCGAATGTGATGTACTCCTTGGTGCTCATGGGGTTGAGGCTGGAGAACCACCTGCGGTGCCCTGTCATGTGCCTAGAGCAGCCAGAGTCCATGATCCATTTGTCCTTCAGGCCTTGATCCTGCAAAATCAAATAAAGCGAGGGTGAGCAAACGGTCCAGCACTAGGGTTAGTGAAATTGCTGAACCAGTGCCAAACCATCTACTCAAAAGTGGGGTAAGCACAGTCAAAGTAAGCATCACGATGATCTGCGTAACCACGATCTCCAAAGTGTGAACTCATAAACCCTCTACCAAAGCCCTGGTCATGAGGTCCATAGCCGCGCTAAAAATGACTAGGAGCTTGGCCGGCAAAGCGTCTCTCACCACTTGGAGCACAGGCTTGAAAACTGCCTCCTCTCTCACCACCAGCAAAGTGGTCTCTCATCTCACCGTCACTTGGTGGATCCTGTCTACCACCCTGGTAGAACTGATCCTAGTTCCCCGAGGCTCTCTCCTGCCTCTCAACCCACTTCCTCTTGAAGCAAAACTCCTCCAAGTGACCATTCCGCTGGCAAAACTCATAGTGGTAGACATGTCTCTTGGGCATAGGTTGGGGCTGAACCTTGGGCTTCTGGTGTGGTGGTTGCATGGTCTTGGGTGGTGTAGGTTGCTGGACTTGCTTCTTGCCTAAATGTTTAAGCACTTCTTCCACTATCTTATCCAGCTTGGACTGTGGTGGTTGGGTGTCCAGTATGACTTCCATGGGGCAGCCTTGGGAGGTTCATGGTAAACCCCATCAATTGTAGAACCAGGCTAGGGAGAGGCAGTGTTAACCTTGATTGGAGCACTCTTCTTCTCACCCGAGGTGCTACACTCTCCTAACCCAAGTCCAATCGTGTCACCTTCACCACGCTTGCTTTCCCTCTATGATCATCCTAAGCTGAGGTTCTCTGGCATACATCTAGCTCAGCACCTCTCTCAACCTATAGTTGTCCTCTTCAATGATCAACTTCTCCTCTCTCAGATCCTCCAGAACTAAAGTCTGGGCAGCACAAGTATCACAGTCTAGAGTGGGAATCAGGGGAGCAGACTTCTCTAGCTTCTTAATGGTGGCATCTTTCTCCACCAACAGCAACCTCAAAGTGAGACAGTTCTCACACTTGTCAGGGGTGCTGAAAGCACCTCAAGGTCAGCTCTCACATACTCAAGCTCACTCCTCAAAGTAGGACAGACCATGCATGCACCAAAATGTGTGGGTCTAGCCCTAAGCTCCTCCAACTCCTTGTGCAGCCCCTCGCACTTCACCTTTAGCTCAGCTATGTCAACGGCTAGGTCGGGGCAAGACTCACACTTAGGCTCCTCACTCAAAGTAGGCTCATCCAGTTTAGATTGGAGCTTGCCTATCTCAACCTTCAGCCTATCCATCTCCTCTGCCTGATGAGCATACTTGCTCTTCTGCTCACAAAGTTCACTCATCAAGGACTCACAGGTAGGACACTCAAACTCACTAGGCTGGGCTTGCATACTCTTCAGCCTCTCAATCTCAGCCAAAGAATCAGCAAGCTTGGCTTTCTGCTTCAGCAGCTTCTTGGCTGCCTTCTCCAACATCTTATCCTGGGCTTTCAACTCACGACTATTCTTCTCCAGCATCTCAAGAATCTCAGCTTGCTCGGGAGTTACCTCTTCATCAGAGGAGTCATTGTCGTTGCCCTTATCGTCCTTGTCCTCAAGCGCCATGGAGCAAAACAATCTCCGGTTCATCTTGTGCTTACACTTGGATTTGGTGGAGACGAAGCAAAGCCGAGCTATACCATCTTCATCCCTCCTCTTGTCCCACTTGGTGATGATCTCCTCATCGCTTGAACTTGACGAGGACGAGGAGGAGGAGGACGTTCCACTACAAAGACCACTAAGCTCGGCGAAGAAAGCCTTATAGGCAATTGAACCGAGTGGCATCCTCTCTCCGCGCACCATCTGTCCCAGCCGGCCGGGCGGACCGCACCCACCTTCACCAAGATCCACCACTTGGCTCGTCCCGGTTGGCACAGGTGGGCCGAGCCGGGCGCACGCACCGTCTCGAAGCCGCCACGTGGCGTCGATCGGTTAGCTGCACCGTCCTGCACACGGATTATGATCCGCACCTGCGTGGGCGCGCCATTCTAGACGTGCCACGTGTCGCCGCCTGAGCCGTTCCCAGCCTGTGTGCTTTTTAATTTGATTTTATTCGTATCTTTTTCATCCGAGCTTCAAACGATGCAAATAATATGTTCGTTAGAATTGTCTCGACAAGCTCTATGCAATGGTGTACGTCTTGAGGTCATTTGAGATCCTTTGTAGTGATGGTATTTGTGACTCTTATCTCAAGCCTTTTTATTTGTGATTTCTCTCTGGCTCTAATTGATGTTCTTTTGCATGGAATGTGAGCTTCTCCCTATGATACATCGAAAACCACCAAAACTCGTGGAATTCATCAGTGTTAGGTAAATAATGCATAGAATTTTAGCTATACCCCATTTATTCATCGAGGAATTGACGGTCGAAATGGCGAAATGACGATCGTCAACAGACACGCAGGGCTCGGCCTAGCACTACGGAACTAACACGTTGACTATCACACAATGGATACAAATTTTGCCCACAGGGCAACAACCACCACGCACATGCGAACTACACGATTCACCCTCACAGGGATGCTAAGTAAAGCGAAGCAAAAACTCCACTACCCAATGTAAGAGGAGCACTGGACACAACTAATCGCTAGACCATGAGCTCTCACTGCTGGGGGAGCTAGAGACTTCTTCAGAACGCTCTTCGCTGGAGCTGATGACAATGATCTCGGGTGACGACTGGGATGAGACTACGGGGTCAGTCTTCTCCAAACAACCTCCAAAGCGAGATGGGCCCGATGCCTCGACCCTTGCTTCTATCGATGAAACTGTTGGGCTTAGTGGACGAGCTCGGGGCAGCTCTTCTGATAGTGGGGAGGTTGGTGCAACTTTCAAGGAATCTTCCTTTGCCAACAACTCTAGGTCAAGTGCCGGAATCTTCCTCAGGGTGAGGGGTTCTGCTAGCTCTAGGGAAGGAACTACGGAGGGTTTTGGCTCTCTTGGAGACTCAGGAGTGTTGAATCGAATGCCCTCTAAGACTGGGACCCCATCTATGAGATCTTCGTCCATCCTCTTCTTTATTGGCACGAGGATGCCATTGAGCATTGGAGGTCGCTCGTTCATGGTTGCTTGCACTTGAGCGGTTTTAGGGTTCCCCTGGCCCTTTGGGTGGGCTTTATGCACCTTGCCGGCGCATCTAGGTCTAGTTGCTTTGGTCTTTTCCAGGCGGCCAACATGGCTTTAGGTGGGGATTCTGGGTTGCACTGCTGATGCACAGCTCTGCTCGGTCGGTTATTTGTCAACTATGGTGCACACTCTGGCCATTTAAGGCGAGGTTAGCGGGGTACACAGCGGGGTCATTTACTTGTTTCTCGGTTTCCGGTGTACACGTCCTATCGTGCACAATATTTGATGTTGTCGCTGACTTTTACGGTGCATTGCCCATCTCCTCTTGCAGGCTTTGGTGGGCACGGTTTTGAAGGGGGATTGAGCAGACTAAAACTCATTTTGAAATGGAGTAAGGTGAGGTGTAGAGGTGTTTTTCAACAAGTTTTTTGACTCAAAAACATTTTTCCAGCCTAAGGATTACGTCTGTAACACCCTAGTTTTAATTTCAGTACTTCATAATAAAAATCAAACAATTTATTTAATTTTTTTTTCTAAGGCTTATGTGCTTAGTTTGCATTTATCATGATTTATTTAAATTAAAAGATGCAAGAAAGCAACCATAGGTTTAACCCTTTTTGTGCATACATGCTGGGGCATTATTTTATTGTTTGTATGAATTAAGGGTTCATATTCAAATTTATTTGAATATGTAGATCATTTGCTTTCTTATTCAAAAGAATTCAAAAGAGAAAAGAAAAAAAAAGGAATGGAGAGGCAGCCAGGCCAACCGGCCCAGCCAACAACCCAAACCAGCCCGCCTCCCTCACCCACCTGGGCCGCGAGCCAGCCCAAGTAGCGGCCCAACCGCATCTTCCCCTCCTCTCTATCTCGCGCGCCACTGACGGGTGGGCCGCGCCCTTACCCTCACTGCCAGGCCGGCCCCATCTGTCAGCCGCTTCTTCCTCCTCTCACCGCAAACCCCGCGCGCCCCCTTTCATTCTGCTCGGCCACATCGGCGACCGAGGGTGAGGAACCTACCGCATCCGAGCCCCATTCTCCTGCCATAATCGTCTCGCAATCAATCTCCCCTTTTCTCGCGCCGGTTTCCCCTTCTTCCTCCCCTTCCTTCACTACCATGATGAGCTCTAAAGCCGCCGGACTCCACTCCTACGCCCGCGTCGTTACGACTCACCCGAGCCCTATAAAACCCAACCCCGAGCTTCGCACTCGCCTCCTTTTGCCTCTACACCACTCCAATTTCACTCCCTTGCGCCACCAAGAGCTCAATCCGCCACCGGACTTCACCCACGGTAAGCCGCATCACCGCAAAATTCATCGCCGTTGGACTGCCCCCGACCCTCACCTTTTCGTTTCCTTCTTCGCATGACCGCCGCCAAGGTGTTCCGCGGGTTTTGGGTGTGGGAACGCTGCTCCTCTACCCTTGTCCGCGAGCGCCAACCATCTTCGCCCGCCGGTCCTCATCGCGAGCTCACTCCACCGCCTCCCCGACGTCCACATCACCTCGGTGAGCTTCGCCGTTGTCCCCTCTCTCTCCCGAGCTAGCCCTAGGGCAGCGGGAGCGCCCCTAGGTCTTAGCGCACTCGCAACCGGCGAGCTGCCGCCGCGCGGGCCGAACTCCGCTGTGGAGTTTGGTCACCGCCGTTGCCCCTGTGCCCCTTGCCTCTGCAACCGTCAGATCCATCGCCAACGACCACGATTAAGACATCCCGTACCCCTTTGCGGGCCAATCACAGAGTGACACGTCGCCCCCACTTAACCAAGTCAGCGTCGGGTCCGCCTGTCAGCAGTGATGTGGCCGCCACCTCACTGTACGCGTCAGCGCAGACCCGGTCAACCGGGGAGTTTAGCGCTTGAGACCCCGCGTTTCCCTAGAATCAACCCGCAGTCCGACTTCGTTGAAAAGTATTTATGTTTTAGTCCTGTTTTCTTCAGTTTAGCCCCTGAGCTCTCCGGGATTTGAACCCGCAGTCCAGGCTCTGGTGGTTTTGCTCTAAAACCCTCGGCGGCTATGTTTAATTACGTTTAGGCCCTCAGTTTTGCAAAGTTAGCCCCTGGTTTAGTTTAATTATCACAGTTTTGCCCTCAGGAGCCTGTTTTATGCATAACTTTCACATTTTAGCTCCGATTTGGGTGATTCTTGCGCTCACGTGTCCGTAGAAATGCGTAGAATGTTTTGATAACAGCTTTATCTTCTGTTCTTTTTTTATGATCTGGTGTACTGTTGCTTATCCTTTGTTATTTGTTTGCATGTATGCGTGTATGGGAATGTTTGTATGTTGCCGTGAACGTGTTTAGACGGTGAACCATTCGTAGGTGAAGAAGAACAGCAGGTTGCAAGTTTTGGACAGCAGCCACAAGAGCTTTTTGAGGAAGGCAAGTATAACATGAACAACACCTAATAACCCTTACACTTTTGCATGTGCATTTAATCTTGTATGCCATAAGGATTGTACCTTAGCTACTTTTATCCAATATTTACCCTAGGGTTTGCATGTTGGTTAAGTTGGGCTAGGTGCAGCACCAACTCATATTCTTTTGTTAAAAATTTGATTAATGGATCTATGCAATATAATTGTGAGCTTGACCCTCTGTGCCGAGGCTTGAGTGGTTCATGTCTCCTTAATAATTTGGCTTTTTAGCAACATGGTTTAGGGGGCCATGAGCATTGTGCTTAGTGGTTTTGCTCATAGCCACTCTCCATAAGGATCGGTTCGCAAAGCGACAACCTGGGACAACAGCGCTACCATGAGACTGGAATGGGACGGTCTTAGCTGATTAATTAGATTGCCTTGGTTTGGGAGTAACTTACCTGCGGGGCAAGAGGGGAAGTGAGCCGGGATGGGCCTCGGATCTGCTTTGGGTTGTGTGTGTTGTGTGCTTCACCCCTTAGAGTAGGGCCCCATCTCCGCGGAGCTTGAAACCTCAGCAGTTACACCTTACCAACGTGATCTTTGTAAAGGCTTCGTAGTGTGGCTTGCTAGTCATCTCATCTAAGGAAATGTGATGAACTTCTAGCGTAGCTCACGACTTGTGGGTAAAGATGTGCAACCTCTCGAGAGTGTAAAACTGACATGTCAGCCGTGCTCACGGTTATGAGCGGCCCAGATCCTTTATGCTGATTAGTGGTGTTTGGGTTGGTTTGGGAGTTAGTTATGTTTCTAATAATGTTGATTAATTCTTTATGCAATATCTTGGGCTTAATGGCTTTAAAACTCACTCGTTGTAATTAGTTGCTTAATAAAACCTGATCAACTAAAAGCTCATGCATACGTGTCAGCCAACCTTAGAGCCTCATGGTTCATGTTATGCTTGTTGAGTACGATTGTGTACTCATGCTTGTTGTTTTCTTTCTTTTGTTGGGTGGACCCAACTGCTGTTCAGTTGAGGAAGGCACAGAAGAGTACACTCAAGGTTATGATGAGTTCTAGGCATATCAGTCTCCCAGTCGACTTCCCTGTGGCGGCTCATTATGTTTTCGTTTACGCTTCCGCTTATGACTCTGTTATAAAGACTTGTGTCTTGATGTAATAAAGTGACAATACGCTATGTATCGTTAATTCCATTTCATGCACGTTCTGTGATGTCACTATTGTCATAATATATGTGAGACTTGTTCCTGGTACATATATGTTGTCCTGGTTCCGTTGGTTGAGAACTGGGCGTGACAACGTCCTACGGCCAACTACAGCTCTGATACCACCTCAAGCGCCCCACATCCGTAATGGGACTAAAATATGCTTTATTACCATTCCCAAGTTATGGTTATCACATTCTTACATTAGAGTAGTACAGATCCGCCCTAATGGGATAGACCAAACAGGGCTCAACCCGAAAAACACAGCAGTGGAAAAATTATGTGGACCCAAGCTTTCCCACAACACTAGTTGGGGATAGGCCGCAACCCTTACACGTTCACGATCATGATGACTTTGTCTTCTCTGTAAACCAACAACAAAGCAAGGGTGAGTTTGAAACGTATTCCTCAAGCCCATTTCTTGGAATTGGGGTAAATGCTATCACTACATGCAAGGTTTATGTGGAGCTCCGAATAATTTGCCTGAAAACATTTTCATATGCAAGGTTTTTGGAATTGGAGTTCAGTTGTTCGAGTTTTAACTTTAGAAAAACACTTTTTTCCAAAGAGAGGGCCGCCACTGGACTCGCAGGTCTACGTGGCTCAAACCAAAACCGAACCAAGTTTCCACCAAGCTACTGGGCCTTGCCCCCGTAGCTTCCCAACACGCACAACCACCAAAACCAACCACACCCAATTTTATAAAACATCTAGTTGTCGAAACCAAGCCATAACCCATCGAAAAACAACCCACCCACACACACCGTACCCACCACCGTGTTTCCAACAACTAGATTGATATAGATAATTAAGTGAGCGATCCGCCTAAGAGCACTACATCTAAAATTGGCATCGGTGGCTATCCAACCATGTTTACTTAGCAAGCAATGCATGTTTTATCATTTAACAAGGCAATGGGTTGTGTGTGTAAAAACTGGGTATTTTATGCATCAAGTTGGGATTCCAGTGGACTTGCCCTTCGCTTAGTTGGGGTAGCGTGTACAACTGCCCGATGTCGATCCTGAGCTCGTAGTAGAACATCTTGAGGGCTCGACCAATTGGACTCTCCGGTCGGGCCAAAGCGCACAATCAGAAGAAATATACAAGCAAGGTATATTATGAGATCGACAAGGATTTGGTTTGTGTTGAGTGAAGGATTTGAGAGTAGACCAGTGAATTATACCGACGGCTCCAGCTCCAATGATCTAAGCTGCTCCACGGCTAGGCGCTGCGCCGTGAGGCATTGTGTTGCAAACCTCTGACCATACTGTCGGGCCTGATAACGCTCGTTACAGAGGCGCCACGGCAGAGGGTACGGACGGCCGCAACGAGGGCGAATGCGTCGGGAGCGTGGAGGTCGCATGGCGATGAGAAGGGTTCCTGTGGACAACAAGGGTGAAGAGCGAGATGGATTAACATGAGGTTAGTCGGAACGAGGCAGAGGCAGGATAAGCGGTTTGCTTTGTTGTCAAGAGCTTAGACCATTCCGCTCATCGCGATTATGGTGCCTGACGGCTAGCCACTAGCTCGACCGAGGAAAAGTTCCCGGCTCTACCCACCCATCACAATAATGGGGCCTGATATTCACCCATTGTTGTGATCAGAAGGAGGGCATGATAGCCTTACCGAAAAAAGGATTGCATGTACTGTTTGTTTAACTGGTTGCGTGTAGCCCTGTTAAACGAACCCACGTGGAAGCGGTGATAGGTGGTTAAAGGTGGCACAGATGTGTGGGCTTGATTTATGGAGAATCTAGGCGCAAGAATCGCCTAAATCTGAGATCGAATGATCGAGATATGAAACTCTTTAGAAAAGAAAATCATAAATCGAAAAACAAAAGGAAAATGCACCATGGGCCGAAAAATCAGCGTGCGGCCCAGTTTCTTCACCGCCCGGCTCAGCCCGTGCCCGCCTTCCCGCCCATGGGCTTCCACAGGCCGGCCCACGGGGCGGATCGGTGCACAACGGGGTGGCCTGACGGTGGGGCAGTGGGCCCCATGCGCCTAGTCACACCGGGGAGGGAGACGGCGTGGGAATAACGTCCTGGTCCGGTCTGGCCGAATCGATCGCCGTCGTGGTCCCGTGGCTCACCGGCGGTTCACCACCGGTGGCCCGGTTCTAGCGACGAGAGCAGGTCGGGGAGGGTGAGCATGGCGTGGCGAACCCGATAGGGGTATCATGGGGATGGATGCGTGCATGTGTGGTCCTGGCGGCGTGTGACCAAACGCCGATGAGGGGAGCGAGGCTACGGTGCGGCGGTGCTCTGGCGTTCTGGGGCAGTTCAGGCCAGGGAAAGAGGCGGACTGGGTGGAGGATGGAGGGACGATGCTCATGGTGGGGTTAATTGAGGAATGGTGGCTTGGAGGGGGGTGGATTTGGGGTTGAGGCGGTGGAGCTCACCGTGGATCACCCTCCACGGTGATCCGGCGCAGGGAGTTCGCCATGGCGGGTCAGCCCGCCGTGAGTGATCCGGCGCAGGGAGTGGGTGGGTGTGTGCGTGTGTCTGCACGTGCGTGCGCGTGTGCCCACGGAAAGGAGCAGTGAGGCTCGCCGAGGCCTTCTTATAGGCGTAGTGGCCGGACGGAGGGGAGGGGAAGAATGGCGGCGATTGGGCGTGAGTTGTTGGCGAGCTGACTCAGCCGCGATGATGAGGCGGTGAGGTGGCGCCGAGGTGGAGCCAGAGGGGGGCCAGGACGTGGCAGAGGTGGCAAGGCATGATGGGGCACGGCCGGCGCAACCCAACGCGGGGGAAGGGGGAGGGAGACAACGGCGAATGGGTCCCGCGGGGCAGAGAGAGGGGGAGAGAGAGGTGGCCTAGCAGGTGGGCCTGATGGTCAGGGAGTGAGGAAGGAGCTACGGTTGGGCCTCTCGTCTTCGGCCAGGGCGAGGGAAAGGGAAGGGGAGCAGGCCGGGCGTGGCCGGGGAGGGGATTTTATCTTTTCTGATTTTGGATTTTAGATTTGAAAATTGAATATTTGGAGGAGGGATTTGAAGGAAATTTCTGTAGGAGATTTTGCCGAGATTTTGAGAGACACCCGGAAAGAAAAAGGAATTAGGATTTATAGGATTTTGTTGAGCTCATAACGTACACTCAAACAAGCAAGTTTTCAAAATCTAATTTTTGAATTGGAGAGGCATTTAGAGAAAATTCTTAGGGTCAACTTTTGGGTGTTACAAAATTTTTCTAGCTAAATTATTGATAATTAAATAAACAAGAAAAGGGTATTGGTACCGATAAAACTATTTTTGGTACCGTACCTATCTATTTGGTACCGTCCGTTGGATTTCGTTGGATGGACGAATCTTATTTTTTCTAACCACCGTAAAATGTCTTGTCATTTAGCCCATATATCGTTTGATATATAGTTTAGTTGACATATGCTGATATGCAAAGTAGCACGTAGAAATTTGTTTTTAGTGAATGAATATAATACTTCTTCGATCCAAATTTATAGGTTGTTTGATTTTTTTCACCAATTTGATTTTTTCGTATTATTCAAAAATTCATAACTATTATTTTCGTTGTGATTTAGTTCATCATATAATATATTTTAACTATGACTTTAATTTTCTATGTTTTCGTAATTTTTTTGAATAAAGCGAGTTGATCAAATTTGGTGTCAAAAATATCAAATGACCTATAAATTGGAACTAGCGGCGGAGCGAGGAGCCGAGCATGGCGGAGCCGAATCGGTACAATGCGGTTTAGCTCTTGTTCTCGCATATCATGGACACGGCAATGGAACCAGTTCGTTTAGTGCTTGGATTTTGTATATGTATTGTGCTATTGAAAATAGAGGAAAAGTAAAAAGTACAACTAGATTATGGTCACTTTTGTCAACAATTAATTATTCGTAGTAGCATAGAAGTTGTTGGCGGCTATGTTATTAATTATCTAATATTGTTTTCGGCGGATCGTATACATAGACTGTCTATAGTATAAAATATCACTGTAGTGCTACCGAAAACAGACAAAGAGATGGTTGAAATAGTGATAGGAAGGGTGGATGTATGATCGGGTAGAGATGGTTCAGGGGGTGTTTGGATCCAGAGCTAAACTTGAGCCCACTTCACATCGGATGTTTGGACGCCAGTTAGAAGTATTAAATATGATCTAATTATAAAACTAATTACATAGATGAATACTAAACAGCGAGATGAATTTATTAAGCCTAGTTAATCCATGATTAACGATTTTGTAAAATCACATTTGCCAATCATAGATTAATTAGACTTAATAAATTCGTCTCGTCGTTTAATCCTAATCTGTATAATTTATTTTATATTTAGACTGTATTTAATATTTTTAAATGACGTTCAAACATTCCAGGCGACGAAGCTAAAATTTACCGAGGGGATCAAACACCCTAGGCGCATTCTCCCTAGGCTACTAGCTGCCAGGCGCCTGGGCACGATTGGACTGCGTTGCTGCGCTTGCATGACCACCCCCATCACAACATGTCTGCAAGACGCGAACTCAGCAGCTCCTGCGCGATTGCATGTTGTCTGCAAGTGCGACTGGCATAGCTAGCAGACAAAGCACAGAGTGGAGACTAGGGCGCATGAAGGGGGGCCGTGGCCCTGGTTGGCCGACACCTAAGCTCTGCCGGTGATTGGGTACAAAATATGGGCATGTGTGTGTATGCAAATCCAACATGAATGATTCTGAGGGGAGTTATTTTAGAACAAAATATGGGACCTGGACTCTGATGTTAATTAATTTATTTTTCGAATATGCAGTGGAGGAAACAGAGAGCTTACAACGTGCCAGGTCTCAGCCCGTGCACCAAGACCACTCCCACGGTTACAGAACAACGCCGGAAGCGTATGGAACACCAACAGAAAAAAAAGATTACTCAATAGCGAAACAACTAAGGTCATACCCAGAGCTCGGCGGTCTCATGAACACCTGAAAGCACTTCGTCTACACTAGACGAAGATCCACAGAAACACCGGCTGTTGCGCTCCTTCCAAATTTGCCACTATACAAACGAGAAAAGGAAATCGAAACCAACTTTCGCGGTGTTGAGGCCATAACTCGCGGAGTTTGGTCCACCAACGGAGAAGAGAGGACCTAGATCCCGTTCCACACCATGATGCTGAAGGGGCAGTGCACGAAGATGTGGTCACAGGATCCGTGGTTCAAATATTGCAGAGAAATCATCTAGGATGCGCCTCTAACCCGTGGCGCAACTGGTGGTCGGCTGTCCAGTGGCGTTTCCGAAAAGCCAGGCAAAGGAAAATCTTCACTCTCAAAGAAGCCCGAGTACTCCAG
This sequence comes from Paspalum vaginatum, assembly GCA_030272315.1. Classification (NCBI taxonomy): domain Eukaryota; kingdom Viridiplantae; phylum Streptophyta; class Magnoliopsida; order Poales; family Poaceae; genus Paspalum; species Paspalum vaginatum. Next base: position 39,887,583 of record CM059021.1, read on the forward strand.
ATCAGATCGTGGCCTTCGAACTCCTGCGAGCCTTGGTGAAGCGCAAGGTATGCAGACTTAGCTCTGTATCTCCCGTCCGAGGACCATCTCCAAACAGTTCTGTCCTCCTCCTCGGCTTGTAGAGTGAAATCCGATAAAGCGTCCCACAGCTCGAGGTGCTCACTGATAGCCTCCACTGACAGGCCGCCGGAGATGGCTCTGACCCACTGTCTTTCATGGAACCCGGCTGCTACTGACTGAAACTTAGCCACACGACGTGGTACCACTGAGATCAAGGCGGGGGCGAGGTCTGCAACAGAACACCCGCCAATGCAACGATCCTTCCAGAACAGCGTGCGCTCACCGTTGCCTACCACAACAAAGGTCGAGGCCTCGAAAAAGCCATGCATATCACTCGGAACGGTGATCGGCAACGCTGCCCACACTCGATCCTCGGCTGAACGCTGCAGCCATAACCACCTTTGGGGGCTTCTTCCTCCAAAGGAAGAGAGGGCAGCTACTCTATGTTTTGAGCAACGGCAAGCAAATAAAAAAACAAGCTAGCTATATTTTTAAGTTATCTGAACGTCCAGTTTTATATCGACTAGAGTCTTTGGAGGGAGTATTGTCTTCGATAAAAGAAAGATGATGCATCTGTTTTATCCGGCCATTTTGATGATGTTAGTCTCTTTGGTTTTCGGCTTTACATCAGGAGCAAAGTTTTGCTGGGTATGCCGCTTGTTAGGAACCACGAGAATGCACAATTTCACAATTGAGATAGGAGGTCGATAATACATAAAATGACGCTGAAAGGTTTTAGATGGGTTAATCAGGGCATATTTACTAGTTATTAGGAAAATGACTCTTTTTTTTTTCTGAGTATATTTGATGGGCATCCATGGGTAAAGTTCAAGACATACATCCAACATGTGCAGTATTGGTTACTACTTGATCAGTGAAGAACTGTGGGTATGTTAAATAAAAGGTAGGCATGTCTAGGTAACCGTCTATTCCACTTTTTATTTTAAACTCTACTCTGACTATGATACATTTACAATGTTTTGCATTTTCATATATGCACCCTGGTGACCAGGGCGGACCGCCCACTAGGCCCATGGCCCTAGTCTTACGGTTAGTAGAAATGTTTGTCTATTTTATATCTTAGGCCTTCTAAACTTATTCAGAAGTTTTCGGCAGCCCAGTTACCATGTAATTGCCCTCTAAACTCCTCTCACTCCTTGTCCCAATTTGCATCATCGGAAAGATGCAGCCGTCGAGTGTTCTCACTCCTCAAATCATCCTCATTGCTTTCCTATTCTGAGCACTAACTCTAGTTGGTTCATCAATGTATTTATACATTCAGGATATAATGCGCTATTGTCCATGAAGATGAAGACATGCTAGCCACAAATGCACCAAATGTTCGCTGATTAGTTTTTGATTGGGTTGTGCTATGTTTTTGTCTATTATGCGGCACGGTTAAGGATATAGTTAAAGCAGGGGCGGACGGGCATGCCTGGGCAACTGCCCGGGCTCCTCTGTCAGTCCTCTGTCAGACAACACATCGGCTAGGAGCAGTAGGCCATCGGTACTCGGCAGCAAGGCATGGCCCAGCTTGCAATGGCAAAGCTTAACGATGATACCGTGACCGAATTTTACACAGCAAGCGAGGCCGCCGCAGCATTTGGCGCGCCGCGTGTGAGCGGTGGCGTTGGTCAGCCGATCGTCGGCGTTGGCTGTTCATGATTTCGTGAAGTTAAGTTACTGCAAACAGCAAGCTTGCAACACTTGCACAAGCTGACTAGAGACGAGGATCTTGCGCCATCAAACAATTGTGGTCATATCTGTTTTTTTTCTTATGTTAAGAGAGACTAATTTTTTATAAATGTTAATTCTGTCCGGGCTCAAAAAAAAAAATTCTAGGTCCACTACTGAGTTAAAGGATCATCAAAATTGGGAAAAATTCATCTACTTTTGCTATTTCTCAATGTTAAGTTTGTATATTCGATTTTATGCACTTAAGTTTTGCCGTTAGTATTGGCCAAACGTTAGGCCCACCACTGAAGATGGGTGCAGGCTTTTCAGTGTGTTAGCCAGCCTATATATGCAAGCAAGATTCGTTCTAGAGAGGGTACCAGCGCTGTTTGCACTGTAATCCCTGCGTGACATACTCGTATGGATAGGACACCACTCCATCGTCCGGGAGTGTGTGCAGATCGAGGCTCGCTACAGCTACATCTACATCAGCGCTAGCTGAAGAACAGCCGGAGAGGTCCAGCAGAATTCATACGGGTGTTTGAATCTAAAGGTTAAAATTTAGTTCACGTTATATTAGATTTTTGAATGTTAGTTAGAAGTATTAAATATAATTTAATTAGAAAACTAATTACACAAAAAATAAATTACTATGATTAACGAATGGTACTGTAGCATCATTTTTGCTAATCATATATTAATTAGGCTTATTAAATTTGTCACGCCATTTAATTTTTATCTGTATAATTAGTTTTATAATTTAACTATATTTAATACATTTAACTAGCGTCCAAATATCCCGTATAACATAAGCTGAATTTTAACGGAGAATCAAACATCCCTAAGTCGCCGCCGACGAATGCCGACGAAAATCATGGTACGTCCGGGGAATCTTCGACTTGTCAAAGGCCGCTGCACACCACTGCACTCTGACGTGACGCTGCGGCTGCGCTACCTTTTATTTACCAACCTTTCTGCCCATTCCTTAATCGATCCTCCTACTTCCGGATATGCTTCTGTTAATTACGCATAATTATTGCATATAGGCCTCTTATTTGATGTGGCTTATTATTGAAATTTTTTCTGGCGATGCTTAGAAAGTCTTGCTGATATACACAAAAGGCGGCAAATGATTATAAAAACAGTATATAAATAATCCGTTTTATTAAACCACATACTAGCGGTACATGCATGCATGAGCATGACACACGCATCGTAGCAGTCCCTGTCATTGACATGAAAGTTTGTCTCCGATCCTATGCATAAACGATACCGAAACAACGATACGGCCAGCGCTAGCATGGCATACAATACACTGTAGCATTACACACACACATATATATACTCTCTCTTATAGACTATTTATTTATTTATATTATTGCTACATTCATGCTGCCTGGTAATTAGCAGCCGCGACACGTACATCACAGTAGTACGTAGTTATCACTTATCAGTGTGTGCAAGCTTGCGGTTCGATCGGATCATCTCGGATATGAGATGGAGCGTCGTCGTACGTTGTTTAGGCGTACGACGACCTCCTGCCCCCGGAGCCGGCCTCGCGCTGGCAGTTGAAGTAGACGGCGGCGACCGGAGCGCCGAGGTTGTAGAGCTCGGCGAAGTCCCTGGTGTTGAAGTTCTGGCGCCAGCCGGGGGCGTACACCGTCTGCCGGCCCAGCTGCTGGAACAGCACGAACACGAAGCGGTGGATGCCCATGGTCGGCCGAGGGCTCTCGTAGCACATCACCTCTTGCCCTGTACGTGCATGGATGGATGGGCTCGATCAGGTCTTACTTTACACTAGTACTGTACTACCATATAGGAGTACACACACACATATAGACACGGTTTGTGTTCATATCATTTTTTTCTACAGTATGAATTTAGTCAGAATTTAAAATGGTATGTCTTTTTAGAAGAAAGAGCATAAAGCAGTATAGAACGAATGGATAGAGGCATACAGTAGTTATTAGTCTCTGTCTTTATATATACGCATAGCCGATCGACAAGTGTAATGCTTGTCTAGGCAGTGCTAGACAGATTAAGACAGGGAGTGATGGCCGCACTCACCAAATGCTGCCCCGGTAGTTCCCGGAATATCAGTGACCAGCCTGCACGTGAAAAGACGACCGAGAGCCAGAGATCATCAATTGTATATATTATTAACCAGTAATTCCGTATATCCTATGACAATCATGGCGACAAGATTTAATTTGCATGCGCTACATAGCTAGCCGCAAAGCTAGGACTGTACGTAGCATAGATAGACAGACTGCATGCTAGCTGTGAATCATGCATAGAGTCTGAAGAAGTGTAGTTACTACGTACCAGTGCAGATACTCTCTTAGGTTTGGGTCGCTTGGGCTTGGAGCGTCCGGGTCGACCATTGCCTGATATCCAAGAAGCATGCACCACGTACATATATATACGAGTTACAGACACGTTAACGTTATACACACACACACACACATATATATACATGAGTATGTATGATATATATACAGTATTAATACGTAGAAGAAAAAACTGAAGGATCGAGCTGCTGCATATATGGGTGATCGATCGATCGATGTGTACGTATACGTACAAGTGTGTAGAAGGTCCTCATGTCGGATCCCCCGACGTCGACCCTGGGCTGGTGCCAGACCATGGACGGCTTGAGCTCGCAGCCGTTGGATACGGTCCTGGCGCCGTAGCTGACCTTGATCCCGGTGGTCCGGACGAAGCCGTCGACCACGTCGCCCACCACCCTACCCACCACCAGCGGGTCCCTGTCCCTGCTGCCGCCGGCCATGTCCTCTCGTCGTCCTCCTCCGTCCTCCGATCCCCCCGGCCCTGCTTGCTGGTACCGTAAATGTACGTGCAGTGCAGTTAGTTATTGGACAAGCGCATGCAGGGGGGCGGCGGCGCGCGGGCCGGGGAACCGGCTGGCCGGCCGGCCGGCTTCAACTTGCTGCTACTGCTGCTGGTTGCGGCTGCTGGTTTGCATGCTTTGTTGTGTATGTCGTCCTACAGCTGAAGGGGCACTTTATATAGGGATAGCGGATCAGACGCTGGCCGGCCGGCCGGCCAGGTCATAGAATCTCTGGGTGCGTTTCATATGGCTCCACTCTGTCTATTCTCTCTACATGGACCGAAAAAAATAAAACAAAAAAGGACTAATTATCCTTGAGTAAATAGACAGCAGTTACAAAAAAATAAGAGTGTTGTAGGTGGGACCATATAACAATAGGGAGATGTATATATTCTCTCCGTGTGGACCCAAAAAAAATGGAGGGAAAAATACCAATTATACCTACGAGCAAATAGGCAGCACATTCTAAGAAAATGGGAGTATTACAGATGGGACCAATTGATAGTAGTGAAATAAAGCAGTATTTTTATTCTTCTCTGAGCTCAACGTACGTCAGCCAATAACCATTTGGTACAACTACTATAGAAGCCCTCGTCTCTTTTCTATCTTCACATGGATCTGCCTGACACCCTCAGCATGCACTTTGCCTGTCGATTGACAATGGCCGTGCATCTTGAAGCTAGCCAAAAAGCAATGGCTGCCATCAACCTTTGCCCATCGTCGTCTATCCCAGATGGCACGTGCTGCTTCCTGCTATTGCATCCGTTGCCATTCATCGTCGTCGCCTCTGATCTCCCTCTCCACACGTACATGCATTGCGCTGTGTAATCTTGTTATTGGGTAGTAGTAACTTGGGCTGTTAGAAGAACTAACGACCGGCCGGCCGGTCGAGGGGATGTCTGCCAATTAGGCGGACATTCTTTTCTTTTCTTTTCTTTCTTGTCTTCACTGGAACGGGCGCACCGTGCGTGTTTGTACTTATTTGTCACGTTAATCATTTATGTATACTGCGCATGCTTAGCCTAATTTTCTCAGGCATGATATAGCGTTTCATGTGCGTAATGTCGTCCACCCGATGATAATCTCTGCAATGCTGATCGAGGCAGCAGCAGCTGTCGATCTGTGGCATATTAATTGAAGCATTTTTTTAGCAATTTAGTTGATGGTGATTGCGTGATATGATGTTAAAGGCTCCCAACTTGCAAGATCCGAGGGCCCGTTTGCAATGAAGGAATTTCACATAAATCTTGTAAGAATTAAAAAAAAACAGTTTAATTTTACTAGAATAACAAGGAATAGTTTTTTTTCCCACATTTCAAATACGGTCTGAACCTTGTGTTGTCACAGCAGGAAGATGTTAAAATAATGTATTTTAATTACCAGGGACCTTAGGCACACTAGAGTGAGCATATGTATATAGACATGTAAAACAAATACTGTGCATGTACGCAGTAGATAACGAGGAGTTTGAAACACAGGTGATATGGGATAGATGGACCGGCAATGCTGTCGTTCTCTGCGGTGGATCGAACGATCGGAAAAGACGAAGAAGATGGCCGGCTGTACATGTCTCTTTCTGTCTCACGTCAGTTGCCAACTTGTTGCTTGGCACACAGTGCAGTGGCTTTTAGGCACTTAGCTTATACAGTACGCGGGTAAAAGGCTTCCCAAATATACTGCTTGTCGGGTTAATAATATTCAGAGATGACCAGTTTATCTGTTACAAGCTCAAATCATAATGTGCTTGCGCGCGGTTTAAGTACCTAGATTAGATATATACACCTACGACACACAGCATCAAGACGATGCATGCGTCCTAGCCAGCTAGCTCTCTTTCCCTTCATTATTTTATGTTTTTCTTATTTCTTTTCTTCCATCTTTTTAGAGCTGATGATTCGAAAGAAAAGGTATAAACAGCTAGAGCTACCCAAGAATCTCTGGACGCAGACCGTCGGCAAGCTAATAGGCCGGATCGGATCGGATGATGTTCTGAGTTCACAAGACAAGAGTGGAAAAGCTAGCACTTTGTTGCTTTTCTGCGACATCTTTGTACTCCACATATCTGCAGATGCGGGATGCCCACACACACGGTGCACAAATCACACAGTACAAAACAAGCATGTAATTACATTGTTACTATCTCGATCATCTCCGTTTCCAGCTTATGGTTCACCTTGCCTTTGTTCAAAAGGCAAACATCTCTAACTTTAACCATTTTTTAGGAAAAAAAGAAAATAAAACATCCATAATTATTATGTTTACTCTCACACTAGCAAGTCAATCACTGTGTAAAGCACGGGCTAGTATAAACATAAATATTAGAAATTTATATATAAATTTGAGACCCATGATTAATCAAAATTACTAATATTCAATACCACTCGTATGTTCATATTTTAATAAAATGTATGTATGTATATATGCATAATCTTTTTGTCTATATATCTGTAACACGCTCTAGCTAGCTAATTAACATTTATGCTTTTATAATGGCATAATGGTAATTTATATGCAAATCCAGAGTTTGCTTTAAATTATATTTCACAATAACACAATAGGTAATTTAGGGGATATTTCAATTTATTTTTTATAATGGTAATTTATATGCAAATTTTAGGGATTACTTTGATTCATCTTTGATCTTTCACAATGGCATGGTAGGTAATTTATATCAAATTTTGAGAATTACTTTAATTTATCTCATGGTGGTATGGCGGGTAATTTATATGTAAATTTAGGGGTTGCTTTAATTGATCTTTTATAATGGCACGGTGGATAAGTTATATCCGTAATTAGGGAATTAATTTAATGGTCTGATGGATATTTTTTAGAAAATATATATCCAATGGCCAGTAGTATTGGAGACTAATTGGTAGACGGCCAAATGTTTCTAATTTTTATGGAAATTTCTAAAAAAAATGCTAGCGTGCTTCATAATATGTGCTTCATTTGTAACCTCTAATTAGTAATAGTAGGGTTGGAAATCCACAATGAGGACCACACGATATATAAGACACGATATAGATAGTCATTACCTATCCGGTTATTATTTTTTGTGTTGAATTAAGGCAATTACCCTAGTTCGTTGTGGATTCCATCAAACTTGGTCCATTATTGAACCTAATGTCAAAGTAGCTTCATCATAAAAATATGTTTCAATATATATTTTTTATCTACTTGTTACTAAGTTAATATATTTTTCAAAAACATAGTAAAAATTATAAGAGACCTGGACTTATAGCAAAGCTAAAAAATCGAAATAAACTATTTTGAATTAAGACGGTTGTATTACTGTATTCCATCATGGGTACCTCCCAGATGCAAAACCACCTTTTTGGCATAGAGACCCCTCGTACCCAAAATCGCAGCATCACATAATTACACTAATAGAGTGCCATGTGTGTGTGCGCGCCCTATATTGTTGATGATGATGGTCACATACTCACATAGATGATGAAATAATGGATTCCTGTAGACACATATGGTAAGAAAATGCTTCTTATTAACTCGTACTACCTCCTCTCATTAATATACGATTTTTTTTATTTCATTTTAAAACTAAAAATGCCATATACTCCATCCATCCTAAAATATAAGTCGTTTGATTTTTTTATACCAAATTTGACCAACTCGTCTTACTTTGAAAAATTGCGAAAATATGAAAACACTTAAGTCATAGTTTAATTAGATTATTCTAGTCCATCATCAACCCCTACAATGCACGGCTTGTTGGGATATGGATATTTGCATGGGCCTCATAATTATTATAAATACAATACAAATAGTTTAATAGAGAACTTGTTTGTGATCTAATTTGTGCAATCTTCTTTTTTATATGATATTAGAAAAGTTCACACACATAGAATTATCACCGGTGAGTGGTGAGCATGTGAGGGATCCTATGGCCATAATTGTTTTGTAAACAATATATGGAATCAATGGTTGATTCATGGCATCTCCTTATTCAGGTTTGCATCCCTCCAGTTTGCTTTCTAGACTAAGGGAAATTGTACATCATATAGGTATGTTGTAGTTTACTTTTCAAAATTTGAAGTGTGTACTTAATAAAAATGAATTTGGTAATTGTTAGTGCACTTAGAAATAAATTTTGGGTACTTGGATGAGGAACCTATGGGCATGTTCAAATCTTCTTCTTTTTATGTGATCTGTATGTAGTTAACAATGATGAAAATGCTAATTGTTAGACCACTTGCAAATGAATTTTTGATGTATGATTAACAGATAACATTTCAGCTTGCTACTAAGATTTTGTAAGATAGAATATATTATCTGAGAGAAGCAAACATGGTATAAATAACAATGTATCTAGAGATGTGATGGATAGATATTTTTTCCATATTAGGGAAAAGTCCATTGGACAACCTTGAACTAGCATGGTAGTGCGATTGTCAACCTCCCACTACGAAACCAGGTAACCTAGGCCCTCGAACTAACCAAACCAGGCGAAATACCCCCTCAGAACCAGTTAAAGCGGTATCGGATGGTGGTTTATATTTTTGTAAATAATAAATAATTTGTTTGATCTTTATGAATTCGTAATTAATTTAGTTTAAACCGAAAAAATGTGAAGATTGTACCAAATCTTTTCTAAAAATATTAACAATCAACTGGTGCACAATTTTAAGATATTTGGATTATGAATTTATTCCTACACCTAAATTTATTTCTCCAAATATAACATTATAAAGAGGAATGAATCCGTTCAAAGTATCTTCAAACATATCACCAATAGATATAGATTATGTTTTTAGAAAGAATACCAATATAAGTTTCATATTTTTGTACTTTAAAATGATTCAATTATGACTTTTTTAGATATTACACATGGTTTTATTATTTTAAAAATAGAAAACAACCATCCAATACCGCTTCCAACAGGGCCAAGGGGGTATTTTGCCTGGTTTGGTTAGTTTGAGGACCTATGTTACCCGGTTTCGCAATACGTTGGAGGATTAAAATCATACGACCACAAAAGTTTGAGGTCGCAAAATAGACTGTTACTAATTAGAAGCTCCTTTTAAGCCTCCACGTTAATCCTCACGAAACGCACCAGAAAAAAGATAAATCCTAGAAATTCTCACAAAAATGAGAAACATCCAACCATCGATTTGTAGATTGGAATATTAATGGTCATTAGATTTGTTTTCTAAATAATTACCCACCTCTGCCATTATGAGAGGTTTTGAGTTCAACTCTCAATGAAAGCAAATTTCTTCTTTTTTTGTGAATTTTTCTCATTTTCAAATTTACACTGTTAAATGATTGTCAGGGTTTAGTACCGGCAGTGCACCACGGGACGGGTCACGTGGAGCTTTTGTGGCTCAGCGGGATCGACGTAGCTCGATGGTTCGCCGGAAAAGCGATGGAGACACAGAGATTTATACAGGTTCGGGCCGCGAGATGCGTAAAACCCTACGTCCTGTTTGTGGTTGGTTGTATTACTGCGATTTCTCGAGGTCACAATGAGGGTTAGGGCTGGATTGCGATGGGAGTATCTATCCTCTGTAGGGGTCCCTCATCCGCCTTATATAAGCTGACGGAATTTTGGGTTACAAGTCGATTTCCTTCTATATCTCCTAATCGGTTCAGATTAAATAAAATCAAACAGAATATAAGTTTCCATCGTATCTTCGTCAATCTGTTCAAATCTTGGAACCAGAGTCCGAGCCAAACTTTCCTGTTTGTTCTCCAGCTTGCGCCATCGTTGCCTTGAACTCCAAGCCATTGCGACCACGATCGGGCCTGGAGCAGGCGTTCGGCCCATGGAAACGGTCACTCGCCCGACTCAAGCCCACTGCTGGCCCATGTCCTGGATCCACGCCATGAGGAGCCAGGAGATATCTATCCCCCATGAGCCCCCGAGGCTCGAGTCGAGACTCCCACAACCAACTAGAGCTCCGAGTGAAGTGTCTCGCCGAGTCAACTTTCATATCTCTCCAATGGTTGCACTGATTAGGTGCACCCATTGGGTGTAGCCCCTGAGCTTTAAGCTGACTTGAGTATCAATCAACTTAAAGATCCAGAAAGAACCAACTGCCCTTGACAACTCCATCTTTAGATCATTTGTCTTCTCGAATCATTGGTTGCATCGACTAGGTGCACCCAATGGGTATAGCCCCCGAGCTTTAAGTTGACTTGAGTAACAATCAACTTGAAAGTCCTAATAATCTGAAATTTTGAAAATACACATTTCTTCCTGAATCAATCATTGTGTCGTTTCAATGGTTGCACCGACTAGGTGCACCCATTGGGTGTAGCCCCCGAGCTTCAAGTTGACTTGAGTAACAATCAGCTTGAAGGTCCAAAGAGCTCTCCCGACTCAACACCGCCTGACTGAAGTCTTCAGGCCTTTATCTCAATCAGAAAAAACTTACAGAAAAAATTCCCCACCCATTGGGTGTATACCAGGAAACTGCCAGTAAAATGAAGAGCCATTCCTTTCTTTGCCGCATACGCCTTTTCCTCGAAAACCCAACCGTTCATGGATCCAACCCTCTTGATTCGTCCCGTCTATGGATCATCGACACACGTCCATCCGAATACCAAACGCCATCATTATACGCGGACTTGCAAAAACCGAAGTGGAACCTCGCCTGCTATATAACTGAAGCTAGAACCCATCCATCAATCACACTTCCATTGCCTTACACACGCATAAGATTCCACTGCTCCAAACCCTTTTTCTTATGAACACCATCGCCGGCCCTCGCAAGAACCGCCCTGAGTTCTCCGACTCGGAGGATGAAATCTTCACCAGCAGTCTCAGCGAAGAAGACCCCCCAGCGACACCGAGCCGTTCAGTGACAGCGACTCCGGCGGTGACGTCAAAGGGAAGGCACCGCCGGAGGGAGCCGATGAAGACTCCGATGCCTATTCCGACCAGTATAACTGGAAGGAGAAGGCAATGCTCCGGGGCCTGAACCACCCCGGTCTCGGTGGTCCTGACGACGAGGACAGTGATGAGGAGGAAGAAGATGACGACGACGACGATGGAGATGACGACGACGACGACGATGGAGATGACGACGACGACGACGACAACAACAATGGCGACGACGGAGACGATGATGGCGACGACGACTATGGCAGCAGCAGCGATGAGAATGCCGATCTGCCCCCCAAGAAGCGCCGCCGTGTCGGCTATTAGACTAGGATTTTAGTCTAATTAGCAATGTAATACCGTAGGAGAATCTCATGTATCTGTAGGTCCATCTTTGTAATGAATCTCGCCTCTTTTAATGAATGCTTTTAAGTTTCGGTTTGCTCATGAATGTAGCTTTGCAAAGTGAAATCTACCCCTTCTATGAACAATCCGTGTCATAGTGCTTAGAAATAGTCTACGCTTTGAAATCCGTACCATGGAATGAAAACTGTGAGTCCCCGAGCCAAACAAATCATCTGGAATATAACTGCCACTAAATATCGACAAATCGCTAATAACCGAGTCAATTTATGTGATTGAATGACGTCCGACTGAATTTCATGTGGTCCAAGGAAAATCCACTTCGACTGAATTCGCGCCGACTGAATTACTTCAGGATTCCACTGTCCGGTTAGAGTAACGAAAGAGATGTTGACGCCGTGAACTTCGTTAGAGAAAACAGAACTCCTCAATTTAACACCGTTGAGTATTAAAGAAGACCAATGCCCTAACGGTTCCTTCCACTCGAATCCTCATTCTCCACAACTGCATTTACTCCGCCGCCAGCGCCACCAGATTTGAAATACTTGTCCCAAAACTTCCATCCGAGCACCAGAATCCTTTGCGGCCATGGCTCTGAAGAAGAAGACGATCAGCGAACATGGAAACACAAGCGAAGGGCTCCCACACGACGAAAACCGGCCAATCCCGTCGCCGTTTCTAGCATTCCGTATGTCATCCATTTCTGAATCTCACCTTAATCACCTTGTAAGGATTTGAGTTCTTCCTCCCAAGGAGTTGGGTGGTGGAGAGACTGCGAAGGTGAAAAAGTCCCCACAGAAGATACCCATGAGTCCTTAGTTTTTGCCCCTTTCTTTGTCCGCGGCTTAGGATTGCCCCTCTGTTCTTTTGCCCGCGGTTTACTGAACTTCGATTGCATTGATCTATCTCACTTGAATCCCAATTCAATTCTTCAAATCTCAATCTTTATCCACTTGTGCGAAGCTTTCCTCGGGATTGCTCCCCATTTTGGTCTTTGGAAGTATCTATACCACTGTAAACCCGGCACCCGGGACAAAGTGCTGCAAGTAGTTGGAGGAGCTAGCCTAGAACTGCGTAGAGGACACAAATCAGTGTACATAGATATCCCTCTCAAGGACAGCAACAGAGGATGGCACTCCGAGTGGTTCTACATGACCAACCACGCCAACTCCCTGCCAGCCCGGTTAGGACATCAGCCGAACTCCAAGCTTAACAATTGGGAAGAGAAAATGGCAGAGGTGGAAATTCTGCATAATGACATCTCAGGTTTGAAAGATAGCAGTTTGACTGCTCTAGTTATAGATTTTATCTTCCGAAGCATTCAATTGATGAAGGATCGAGTGTATCCAGCCTATCTGTATGTTGGGGCCAATGATCCCACTCGAGAAATCAGCCGACCCATATCTGTAGAAGAAATCAAGGCCCGAGTTGGCCTGATGCTAAGAGGTGACGTGTACAACGAAGGATCACCATAGACTTATTCTGCATGGCATCCAACGCCCACTGTAAGTATGATAGCTCGCCGACCAATTCACTAGTGTGTTCTAATAATGTATTCAATACTGAATAGATTTCTGACTTTATCTTTGCAGAGCAATATTACGAAGTTTCTGTCCGACCCTCCTCAATATAATGCAGACAAGATGTTGAAGCGGCAATCCTAGTTAACTGCTGAAGAGACGGAGGCCATGGTTGCAGCAACACAAGGAAGAGATAATAATGAAGCGGCGACATTTATCATCATCCCACATTCTAATGATAATACAAATACAGAAGAAGAAGATGCGGCCCAAGAAGAAAAAGCCTCCGAGCATCCAGCAGGCTCAAAGGAAGGTGATGTCGCCTCCAGGGTGTCAAGGCGTACCCGAGCCAAGATTTCAATAGAACAGTCCGATGTTCCCCAGAGAAAGAGAATCATCAGGGAACAAATCAACAACCAGAAGACTTCTCCTGCCAGGCCTGATCCAATGTCCCCATCCAAGAGACTGAGCAAGACGATTGACCATAGTACGGGTTCATCCCTCAACGGTATTGACTGGAGTTCTTTAGTCGACAAGGAGGAGGAGGAGGAGGAAGAAATCCCACTGCAGCGTCATGAAAGGAGATTCAAATGAGCACAAGAAACTGAGGTCACAACCTCCCATCTGACTCACCCAGATATGCCAGTAGAAGAGGAATTGGAATTATCAGACATTGACCTAGGATTAGCACAATTCGTGAAGTCCTTCCCTCTCCCAAGTGACAGTATCTTCACGCCATCACGGTATGACTGAATATTTTGACCATCATCTCTTCATATCTGTTTTGCAACATACTGATTGCATCAAACTGCTATGCAGACCTTCAGTGGAACAAAGTACAGTACCTCTTGGGTCCGATGCTGACCCAAAGAAAGCCCCCGAGCTTGAGACGAATGAAGCCAGAGCCCCCGAGCTCGGGACTGAAGTGACTAAATCTCCCGAGATTGGGTCTAGTGCAACTGAAGCCCTCGAGCTTGAGGTTTCAGAACATACCACTGAAGTGCTTGAGCGTGAGGCCCTGGAGTGTCCGACTGAAGGACAACTGAAGAGTATGGAAGATCACCAAGATGATACTGGCATGGAACCCCTGTTCAACTGGCACGACGCGCTCAGCAATCCTGAAGGAAGAAGCACTTCAAGGAGCCAAGATCCTGCCGTGGGTGAACATGGCCCGCACGATGAGAACGATGCAATTACTGGTGACGAGACAACCAACGCCAGAAATATTCCAGAAATCACTCTACCAGCACCAAGCCCCCGAGATGAAGGTCCTAAATCTGCGGAAGACACTGTCATGAATGAGGAAACCCGTTCACTCGACCTGGTGACCCTGAATCTGCAACTTTCCGAAGGCCCATCTGAAACAAGACCGTTCGCAGCTTTTGAGGTAACTCGCCATTCTGATTGCAATGATTTTTGAAAGCAATATCAATATCACTAATGTGTTGAATCCTATTATTGCAAGATTGGCTTGACCAGGCTGCGCGATGGCGTGAATGACTTGCTCCAGTGATTAGGGGCGACGTGATCACACTACGCCAACAACTGGCCGAGTCAGAAGCCAACCGTGCTGCTGATAGCGCTGGTAAGTGCTTGCTGTCTTGTTTGCCCACGTAACCTAGCATCCGACATAACCTGACATACTCAAACACTGACATGCAGCTGCGACGAAGAAGATTGTTGATTTGGAAAATGCTTTAGCCCAACACGATGCTTCATGCTGTAACGTTATCCTTGAGCGTGACGAAGCTCGAGACAACGTTCAGAATCTGCAGCGCAAACTTGATCTGGAGCGAAAATAGCTTGAGGTAACTCGTCAGGAAACCCAGGTAGCATATTCTTTACTTACAGAGGCCTATAAGTTGAATCGGTCCACAGAATGAGGCACTGCGGCTTAAAAGAGGGATCCAGGAGCTCTGAGAATCGTGAGATGGATTTGAGAAGTCATTCCAGAATACGTCCAGGGCGTTGACAGTTCTTCGAACAAGCCACCAGCTGACTCGGACAGAGCTTGAACGGAAGACAACAGAGCTGATGGAAGCTGATAAGGTCAGAGTTGAAATTCAGAGCAAAAGCAAAGACTTGGACAAGGTGCTGAAATCAATGCAGCAAGCTCTCAAGGAATCCCATCTTCTGTCAGAGAGACAACAGCATGACCTAGAACCCTCGGTGCGCAATTATGAAGTTGTCAAGAAGAACTGTGACAAATTGAAGGCGGCTTATGAAAAGAACAAGGAACTGATGAAGTCCGCGACAGCTGCAATGAACACCATGCTAAACCTATGCGCCCTAGAAATTGGCCCGTCGAGATCAATATCAGATCGGGTATCAACTCTAGAGGAAGACACCAAGATACATCTTTGAGGGTGACTGAAATCAATCCTCCAACATGTGCTGTTGATGCTGAAGATAACTTGGCCAGAGCTAAACTTAGCCGAGCTAAGTAGCGAAAGTTGGAGCTAATCTGAGTAATGCCACCATTGACCAATACTGCCTCAGAAATTCAATCCATAGCGGAGAAACTGATCTCGGAGTTCGAACTGTAAATTTGAACTCTTTCTTGCAAGGACTTAATTGTACCTGCCATGAGTGTTAGTCTGTAGGACAACAATGTCAAAATTCTTAGATGACATGAAATCTTTAACGACTACTCATCCTTATATACGATTCTGTGAAGAAAATCGGGCGCTTGAGTCGGCCTTAGCATGCGGACATGCCCGCAATCGAAGAACGCGCAAACGAGTACAGAATTTAATCATTCAAACTGAAAATTTATAGAAAACGCAAGGCCAAATCGTGCCTATCTGTTACGAGTACTTTATGGTATGTAGCACTGACTGTAGGTCCACGACCTACGCCAATTGCCCAGTAGCGAGGGTCAGATTGCACCCTTGTTTTGGAAACGTGACGGCATGTAACACCAGCTGTCGATCGACGACCTAGGCTGATTGCCCCATAAGGAGGGTCGGATTGCACCCTTTTTATGAAAATGCGAAGGCATGTAACACCAGCAATCGGTCAATGACCTAGGCTGATTGCCCCGTAAGGAGGGTCAGATTGCACCCTATTTTGAGTGAACGTAGGCATGTAACACCAGCTGTTGGTCGTACGACCTAGGCTGATTGCCCCGTGATTAGGGTCAGACTGCACCCTAACTTGAGTAGGAGTAGGCATGTAACACCACCTATGAGTCGGGTCAGGACTCATGACCGATTGCCTGATTATCTGAATATGAAGACACGATTCACCAGAGGTCATATGCATTCATGTTATGAGGAGAAGAAATATGCACATAGATCATGCATTCATTTATTATCTGAGTACATCCGACTGAACATGACTGAGGATGAGTCCACTTGAAATCAGGACTAGGCATGAGTACAGACTAAAGTACGTGACTTCTGAGGTCGTATGATGCCTAAGAGTAGAACTTGCGCAGATGATCGATATTCCACGAATTCTCGACCGGGGTGCCGTCCATCTCAGATAAGCGATAGGATCCTGGCCGAGTGACTTCTGTAATGATGTAAGGCCCCTCCCAAGAGGGGGACAGCTTGTGGCGCCTGACCCCCTTGAGGACCCTCCGGAGGACCAGATCTCCCACAAGAAAAGCACGAGGACGCATGTTACGCTCATGATAACGGCGTAGAGTCTGCTGATAGCGTGCCGACTGTGGCGGAACCGCCGATTTAATCCGGGCTAAGCACACCTGCCACCTCTGGCTTGTAGTGCGATTAGACCGAACTAAACCCGGTCGTCCGTCGAGAGTCATTCGACCCCCCGATATTACCTTTTCCCAGAGGAACCGACATCATACACATCTGACCCACGATGGAGCCACAACAGATACGTCATCACAGGCAGTTGAATAGCGTAAAATTAGACTTAGTTACAAACCAGCTTTTACATAAAATACAAGTTCAACATAATGTTATAAGGCAGCAAGTTTGAAAGTTTCTCGCAGCGGAAATATAAGTTTAGGGGTCACCATATTATCACCAAAAGATTTGCATTAGAGGTACAACATCGAGCCCACCGATGTTGCGCTCGTGCCACTCAGTCATCTCATCCTAAATGAGGGCATGCTCCGCCTCCAACACATGTGCACACCATGAACTCCAAACCTGCGCTCAAAATATGGGGGCAAACCCTGAGTACTAATTACTCAGTAGGTCTTAATGGATTTGGCTTACGGCTGACGCGAAGCGGCTTACTAGCAAGTGGATCCTTAGCCTTTAGTTTTAAACAGTAACATGTGTATCATGAATAGTAAGTTTTCATCATTTATAGAGCCTTCGACACAACTGTAACTTGCAGAAAGGTAAACAATCCAATTCAATCATGTGATATTCCAAAACCATGAGTATTAAACATCGAGAGTTTAAACACCGAGAGTTTAAGTAGTTACTACGTTGCCCGTGTGCATTATCAGCATTCCCACACCTGGTGGGCATCAGCGATTCGAATCGATTTTTAATTCCCGGGAATAACTATCATGCCAGGGGTATATGCTTACTAGCCATCGCGTTCCCACATATAATCCCAATCTTAACCTGCCTCGTCCCAAGTTCGATTCACTCCCGCCTAGCCCCCGGGTTGTGCCCCCATGACGAGCCTGCCGACATCTCGGTCTCCCCGTCATGAGTACCAAGCTCCCCCGGGCCACCTTCCTCTCAACCAGCGGGTAGGAACGTGTCTCTATGCTTCGGACGAGCTCAGGAAAGACTTTTTCAGTCCCATATCCCGGATAAGCATTCTAGCAATGTTATGCCGAACAGCAGGCGAACAGCGAACGGGCCTTGTGCGACTCGGGCGGAGTCCATAGCGCAACATTATGAAAAGTATATACTGAAATAAATCTCCGCCCGGTCTCCATTTAATTCATGATCAATAGTAGTAAGAGATGTAATGGTAAGCTTTTGTAACTTTGAAAGCACCTACGCGACGAGTTCACACACTCGTGTCTACTCGTACCAAGTAGAGCCTAGGCAACTCGTCCTACGAACTCTATATATAGGTGCTAGGGCCAGGGCGGCCAGGGAGTCTAATGCAAAGGTTTTCAATCAACTCCTAATGCGGATGCGTAATCATCAATTAAGATAACATTAGCTGGGAAATTTATGGTCCTGCCTACCTTCCTCGTTAGGATCAGTAGCTGCCTCCTGAGCGAAGTCGGGCTCTTGTTGTTGGTCCTCTGGCTCTGGGTGCAGCTCCTCCTCGGGCTCCTCCGCGACGGTTTGGTTCGGCGGTTGTTCTTCGTTCGCGGGATCTATATGCATGACATGATGCAATTGAAGCATGTATTAGTGCAATGCTTGCTTTAGAATGCGAGTGCAACGCAAGAAATCAAGGTTTATGGAATAATACTATGTATTTTCGTGATAAAACTTGTTTAGTTTTAAGAAATCGTACAAGCCATCACCTAAGATAGCTTAGCTTGTCACATAAAACAACGTGGGGGCGTGTGACGGAATAGCATCGATTTATGCGAAAAGACCGGTGTCTACTATTATCTAGAACTCTTTTTCATGGTTCACTATATGCTTAATTACTAGGCAAGGGTAAAATAGCAAATATACAGCAAGCATTGAAGCTATTAAATTCTTATACTAAGCTTAGCAATGTTGCTGCCCCAAATTCAGAAGTTTTGACTTTCGTTTAACCCACATTTTCTATTTATTGAATTTAAACATGCATGAATTTATCAGTTTCAAAACACTAACTATACTTGACATGCATAGTACCCCATTTTAACAGTGAGCTCTTTATACTACAGGGAGCACAAATAAAATGTGTAAAACCATTTAGAACACAACTTCTATATAAATATCATTTTCTCATTTATTTCTATGCTAAAATCACATGTAGGGGCAAAACAGTAATTAACCAGTGAATACTTGAGCTACCAAAAATCACAGTGAACCTTTATGCCTTAACAACCCTGCTGTCCCAGTTTGGCAATTTTTGGAGGTCAATTAGTCCACATTTCTTATTTATTAGGGTTTTTCATATTTGCACAAAATCAGGGGCAAAACTGTCTTTTACTACTCAACCAGCATATCCATTCTGTAGATCTACTTAATAGGAGTACAATGCAACAAAGTTTGCTATTTTTGGGTTTTTATTCACTTTACTATGATTTTTCAAAGTTTCAGCATTTTTAAAACATTTTAAATCGAAACCATGCAGATCCAGGACCTATACGTAAATATCCTTAGCTTCTGAGGGTTAACATGTAAGATTTTCAAGACTCGGTACACAGTGCTCTGCATGGAAATGTAAAACTGCTAAAGTGGAAGGGCGATAGCGCAAAAAGACCGTCTTCCTCCTCCCGTCGTCTTCCTCCTCGCGACAGGAGGAGGAACTCCGGTGGCGCGCGGCCAATCCGGCCCTACGGGGCACGGGAGCTCGCCGGGAGGTGCCGGGGAGAGAGAGGGGAGTATGGGGAATCTTACCCCCTACTTTAATCGACGGAAAAGGGCGCGAGGAGGCGTGACGGCGATGAGCAGGGACGACGAGCTCCGGCGGCGCGGTGGGTGGCGTCGGGGTGGAACCAGTAGCCTAGACTGGTGCGGAAGGGTGGAGTCGAGGGCGGCGAAGCTCGGCGTGGTGATGGTTGAGCTCAGGAGAGGGCGGAAGGGGCTGGGGGACGAGCTCAGGTGAGCTCTGTCAATGGCGGACGGCGCGAGGACGAGCAGGGAGAGCGGGGAGGTCGAGCGCGTGTGTGAGGCTTCGGGGAAGGAGGTCGGGGCCTCGTCCCGGCCTTGAAGGCGCGCCGTGCGCGCTGTCCGCGCGCGGCAGCGGCACGTGGCCGCGGCGGCCGGGAAGGCCGGCGCGTGGCCACGGCGTCCAGCGACCGGCGCCGCGTGGGCGCGCCCGGGCGGGGAGAGAAGAGGGAGGTGCGCGGGTGGGCTGGGTCTATGGACCGGTACGGCTGACAGGTGGGGTCAATCCCAGGAATAGAGTGTACGGTGTATGGACTCGGTGCATTGAGCGAGGGCAGCTGTGGAATCCACCTCGTGCGCTAGGCGGACGGACCTGACAGGCGGGCCCCGCGTGGCATAGAGACGGGAAAAGAAAAGAAATTCGGAAAAAGGAAAAACCCCTTTGACCAGCTGATCAGGTTTCTGAATTTTGCCAAATTTACCACCTTAGGAGCCGAATTTGAAAAAGACCCAATTGAATGAAATGTTTTACCTTTTGAAATCTACAACTTTGTCAAAAGGACCTACACCATACTCCAAGTATAAAAGTGATTTAAATTGACTTTAACCTGCTGACTCCTGTTTGACCACTTGAAACCCCCAACTTGGAAATTATAAAGGTCTATTTTAGGTGCATTTTCAAGAAAGGTGAATTATACCAATGTTGCATAGAATCTCATGAACTTCAACTTTGGTATTCAAGTCATGGTAAGATTTTGAATTTTGTTTCACAAAATTTTGAATTTACTAAACAGGACTGAGTTTGGCCAAAAACACAGGTTCACATAAAATGACCCAAAACTAGGTTTCAACATTCATGCATGTCATGACACAAAATACCAAAGTCATTCCTTATGAAATTTCCTACAAGTTTGGTATAAAAAGTTTCACCTAAATCTTCATAGGTTTTAAGTTATGCTCACATTTATAGCGTCATTTTTGCAAAACCGAGTGCATCACTTAGCTATTTTCACCATATTTGTTCATATAACTCAAATGCACATTAGCATGAGATGAGATGATGCTTATGAGAACTAATTAAACAAAGTATGCACTTTAATAATGCTCAGGAGATGCCTAGGGCATCACACCGACTGAATCACTGAGTTAAGCTGCTCTTCTTCCGGTAGATCGACCTCCTCAAGCCGCGTACTTTCTGCTTCTGCGATATCTTTGAATGCCAACCGCGGTGCCCCATGTGCCAGGTCAGTAGGTAACACTGCCTCCGAGTCATATACCATGAAGAAGGGTGTGTTCCCATAGAGGGCTTTACTTGGCTGCGTTCTGAGACTCCAGACAATGTATGGAAGTTCTCTGATCCACTTGCCTGCTAGTCTCTCATCCTTATCGAAGACTCTCTTCTTCAAAGCGTCCAGAATCATCCCGTAAGCTCGCTTAACCTGGCCATTAGCATGAGGGTGCGACACCGAGACTTACTTGATGAGTATAGACTTCTCGCTGTAAAAGTCAAAGAATTCCGAGCCTTTGAAGTTGGAGCCCAAATCTGTAATGATGCTGTTCAGAATCCCAAAGCGGAATATAATCTCTTGAATGAAATCCACTGCTTTTGCTGAAGTCAGAGACGCGGTTGGCTTGACCTCGATCCACTTGGTGAACTTGTCGATAGCTACCAAGACGTGAGTGTAACCACCTTGAGCCTTCTTGAGTGGGCCGATCATGTCAATCCCCCAGCATGCAAAGGGCCATGAGACAGGAATATTCTGCAGTTGTTGAGCCGGCAGGTGGTGTTGATTCGCGAAGAACTGACTTGCCTCACACCGCTTGATGATCTCTGCAGCGTCTTGCTTAGTTGTCGGCCTAGTAAAACCCAGCCCTGAATGCCTTCCCGACCAATGTCCTGGATGCGGCGTGATTACTGCACTACCCAGCATGGATCTCCATTAGTAGACTTCTGCCCCGAGAGTCGTCGATGCACTTTAATAGAACTCCGACAGCGCTGCGCTTAAACAAGTCGTTGCCAATCAATGTGTAGCTGGCCGCACGCTAAACGAGTCGCTCGGCTTCTGCTTTGTTGTTAGGCTCATCCCCATCCTTGATGTACCTGATGATTGGGACACGCCAGTCAGCCGGAGCATCCTCTAGGCTCAAAACGTGCTGCTCTGGGGGTTCTAGGTCGCGATGAATGGATGAATGAGACAACTCTTGGATGAATACTCCTAGGGGAGTTTTAGCCCGGGACGATCCGAGCTTGGACAGTAAGTCCACGTCGGTGTTGCCGTTGCGCTCCAGATGATGAAATTCAAGGCCGTCAAATTTGTCTTCCAGTTTCCTGAACTTCAGCGCAGTATTTGTCCATGACTTCCGTGGTGCAATCCCGGTCCTTGTTGACTTAACTGATCGCCACTAGGGAATCCCCGTAGACCATGAGGCACCTGATGCTGAGTGAAATCGCGATGCGCAGACCATGTAACATAGCTTCGTATTCTGCCCCATTGTTGGAAACTGAGAAGACAATCTGAAGCACGTACTTAAGCTTCTTGCCTGTTGGGGAGGTCAAGACAACGCCTGCCCCGGCGCCATCTATCTTTAGTGACCCATCGAAATACATCTTTCAGAATTCCAGAGGCTCTGGGTTATTAGGTACTTGATTCTCTGTCCACTCGGCGATGAAATCAGCCAGAGCTTGGGTCTTGATAGCGGTGTGTGGGCGGAATTCGGTGTCATGTGCTCCCAGCTCACACGCCCACTTAGCGATTCTCCCCGTAGCTTCTCTGTTCCGCAAGATCTCGCCGATGGGGAACGAAGTGACCACCACCACCTTGTGCTCCTTGAAATAATGATGGAGCTTTCGAGTTGTGATGAGGACCAGCATACAGTAACTTCTGAACCTGAGGATACCTGATCTTGGATGGGCTAAGCACCTCACTGATGAAGTAGACCAGGGTGTTGAGTCGGCTGAATATGCCTCTTCTTCCACCCTCTCAACCACCAATGCTGAGCTGACCACATGAGTCGTACAAGAGAGGTACAACAACAGATCCTCAGCAGGGGAGTCCACCATGGCTCGATTCGGCGACTTCAATACTGGAGGATTCATCAAGAACTGCTTGAGGGCCTCAAGCGCTTCCTGAGCTTCTAGCGTCCACTGAAACCTGTCCACCTTCTTCAGGAGCATGTAGACTGGCATGCCATGCTCGCCCAGCCGTGAGATGAATTGGCTCAGCGTGGCCATGCACCTGGTGAGGTTCTGGACCTTCTTTTGCGACTTGGAAGGCTGCATCCTGAGAATCGCGTCGATCTTCTCGGGATTAGCCTCGATCCCTCGCTTGCTGACGACGAACCCGAGTAACTAGTCCGGCTAGAACCCTGAATACTCATTTAGTCGAGTTAAGCTTCCAGCGGAACCTTCTCAGGCTGTTGAAGACCTGCTAGATGTCGTCGATCAAGTCTTCTGCGTTCTTCGTCTTGATCACCACATCGTCGATGTAGGCTACAACGCGCTTGCCCCAATGTTCGGCCAAGCATGTATGGATCGTGTGCTGGTACGTGACCCCAGCGTTCTTCAGCCCAAAAGGCATAGATGTGTAGCAGAATGCCCCGAATGGTGTGATGAAGGCTGTCTTCTCTTGATCCTCCAAAGCCAGGTTGATCTGATGATAGCCCGAGTAACAGTCGAGGAAGCATAGGAGAGAGCATCCGGCCGTCGAGTCGACTACTTGATCAATCCTAGGTAGCCTTTCGGGCAATGTTTGTTGAGATCAGTATAATCAACACACATCCGCCAGTCTACTTTATTCTTTTTCAAAACGAGTACAGGGTTTGCAAGCCACTCGGGATGCATGACTTCTCTAATAAACCCGGCAACTTGGAGCTGGGTTAACTCAGCACGAATCACCTCTCTCTTGTCTGGAGTAAAGCGACGCAACCTCTGCTTGATCGGCTTGGCGTTGGGGAACACTTTGAGTCTGTGCTCGGCCAATTCTCTTGGGACTCGAGGCATATCAGCAGGCTTCCAGACGAACATGTCCCAGTTGTCCCTCAAGAACCGGATGAGCGCGCTTTCCTATTTGGGAGGTAGGATTGCGCTGATGGTCACCGTCTTCGAGGCGTCAGGCAGGTCGAGGCTCACTTCTTTGGTCGCCACGGTCGCTTGGATCGACGTGGTGGGGATCTGCACATGAGTCGGGATCGCCTGGTTTTCCTTCGGGAGCTTGTTCGTGTCGTCGACGAGTCGGCGCTGAGCTGCCGCAGTTGTCGTGGCGTAGGTCGTCTGGAAAGCCTCTCGTGCGCAGAGAGCAAAGGACTTGAAGTCCGCCCACACGGAGAGAACTCCACGTGGAGCCGGCATCTTCAGGACTAGGTACGAGTAGTGGGGGACAGCCATGAACTTGGCTAACCCAGGCCGCCCGATAATGGTGTTGTAGGCGGAGTCGAAGGTAGCCACCTCGAAGCGCAAGGTCTCGGTGCGGAAGTTTTCCTCCATTCCGAAGGTGACGGACAGACTGATGTGCCCCAGCGGGTACCCCCCCTCACCAGGCATGATTCCGAAGAACAGACTATTCGACTCCTCCAGATCGTCAATGGAGAGGCCGGGAGACAGCAAGGTCTTGGGGAACATGACGTTGATGCTGCTGCCATCGTCGATCAGGGTCCTCATGAGTCGGCTCTCATTGACCACCGAGCTTACCAGTAGGGGGTATTTGCCTGGGTGATCGTACTTGAGCCACTGGTCAGCCCGATTGAAGGATATCGTTAGGTCCGACTAGCTGTATGGCTCCGGAGGTTCCTTGGTGGCCGCCAAGACTTGGCGATCGTCGAGCTTCTGCTGTCGCTTGCTCTCTAGGGAGCCATGCCCCCCAAAGATGACGTTGACGTGCCGGTTGATGTTGGGGAAGCCGGCACCGCTGCCCCTATTCTGCTGAGGCGAGGGCCCTTCATCACGCAGGAGTGGTGGTGGACGAGGTAGAGCCACAAAAGGCCTGCCGTGAGCGATCGAAGCCTTGAAGTCCCTGCAGTCGAGCAGGGTGTGATGCATCTCCTTGTGGTAGGGGCACGGTGCGTCGAGGAGCTAGTCGAGTGACCTCTGCCCCCCTTGCCACGGCGGAACGCGCGGCCGCGTGGGCGATGGCAACATAGTCTAGGACTTCCTCCCGCGGTCTCTTCTCCCAACGGCGATCTTGCCGCGAGGACTCTTCACGCTTCCCACGTTATTCTCATTTTGCGTCGACCAAATCCTGAGCTCGTTCGTCCGCGGTGATGTATCGGTCGGCGTCGCGGAGGGCCTTCACAAAAGCCTCGCCCCTGGAGCCTCGGAAGAAGTCGTCGATTACTGCCGCATCAGCGATGTTGGGAATTCTGTTTCGCATCGACTGAAACCGCTTGAGGTACGATAGAAGACCTCCGCCATCCTTGCGCTTGATAGACTTGAGGTCCTAAGGCTGTGCTGGCTTGTCTGACAGCGACTGGAAATTGGCGACGAAGCGCTAACAAAAGTCGTCCCAGTTGTCGATGCGGTCGTGCCTGAGGTGTCGTAACCACTGTAGCACATCCTGTCCCAGGACGA
The DNA here is from genome assembly GCA_030272315.1 of Paspalum vaginatum. Lineage (NCBI taxonomy): Eukaryota > Viridiplantae > Streptophyta > Magnoliopsida > Poales > Poaceae > Paspalum > Paspalum vaginatum. Next base: position 39,913,120 of record CM059021.1, read on the forward strand.
TCGGTCCGTAGGCCATCATCATGTCTTCCCTTCGCACCGGCTGCGCTAGCTGCTGTCGAGTACACAACCAGCCAGCCAGTGGGGTTGAGCTTTGCCTCGTACTTGTCGACATTGGGTACCTTGAAGTTCTGTGGCCATGCTACTCCGCGGAGCCGAGTGGTGAAAGCCGAGATTCCGACCACGCCACGATGGGCTGGTTCAGTACCGATCTCCATCTTGAGCTGCTGGATTGCGGCATTGAGGGGACCGAGGGCGATTCCCCCCTAACCAGGTCGCGGACTGAACGCCGTGCCATCGGCCTATTGATAGATGCCCCGGCCGAGTTAGCTCTGCCCCGGTCTTCTTGGTGTGGCGCCCCTGAAGTCACGGTCGTAGTTGTTACTGACGTCGGAGCTCCTCCGCATGCCGTTCCGCGCACGATCTTTCGATGTTGTTGCGCGCGTCACACCTCTCGTTGATGGCTTGACGGGCGTCGGGGGACCACTGGAGGAATGGCTGGAAGGAGGTGGTGAGCTGCCTGCGCGAAGATCCACCGATATGCTTCCCTCTCTGGAGTCTGAGGGAGTGTGTCCGCTAGCCGCTCCAGGACTCCCCCCGCTTGACTCGGGGTGCCCATGGCCGCGGTGAAGTCGGGCAGCAGGTTACGCCCTACCGGTAGAGGTGGTCGGGGTTGAACGTGGTTCTCTGCGTCGTGCGCCGCTCCCCCGTGATTCCGCTGGTACTGCTGGTCCTGCATGTGCTGATGCTCGCGCCGCCGACTGTTTCGTTGCCGATGAGATCGACTGATGAGCTGCCGCGGCGTTGCGGGGACCGCGGGGAAACTTGGTGGGGGCCCGATCTTGCGCGCGATCTGTGGCTTTGCTGCTTTGACCATTAGTCGGGAGCAAGATCGGGGTCTTCTGGCGAGGTGGGGTTGCTGGTGTACAAGTCAAGGACGTGCGGCGCGTCACCGGTTGCCGCGATTTCTTCTCCCGACTGATCTGAGTCCAGACCCGAGTTGGGGAAGTGGAGAGCGTGGTGCGTCGAGTCGGCGAGGACGGAGTCGCCGATCGTGGTGGAGGAGTAGGAGCAGATCTGCGCCCGACTGTCACCTCGACCGCCCGTCGAGGTCCCGACCCTAGATTGGATCGGGGTGCGACTTGGTGCCTTACACTGGGGTGGGACAAACCGAGGCTGATTGGCCCCGGTGAGCTGGTGTGTCGACGCCCGAGGATGAGCTGGCTTGACACCGGTGGCGGCTGGTCACTGGCCTGCCGCGCGATAAGCGGGCCCAGATGTCGGTGAAGTCGAAGGGAGCTTCAGAGTCGGCGACGGTGCTTTTTGGCCACGCGCCTCCTCCGTGGCACCGATGAGTTCGATGCAGATCGCCGGATTGACCGGCGATGAACAAGATGGATCCGTAACAGATCATCTCGCCCGAAGCAAACTTGCTGACGTTATTGATGAGGTTGGCCAAGGAGCTAGCCTGATGCCGATGCCGCCGAACCCCTATCTGGCGCGCCAACTGTAGGGGTTTAGTACCGGCAGTGCACCACCGGACGGATCACGTGCAGCTTTTGTGGCTCGGCGAGATCGACGTAGCTCGATGGTTCGCTGGAAAAAGCGATGGAGACACAGAGATTTATACAGGACCGGTCGCGAGATACGTAAAACCCTACGTCCTGTTTGTGGTTGGTTGTATTGCTGTGAGTTCTCGAGGTTACACTGAGGGTTAGGGCTGGATTGTGATGGGAGTATCTATCCTCTGTAGGGGTCCCTCATCCGCCTTATATAAACTGACAGGAATCTTGGGTTAGAAGTCGATTTCTTATTATATCTCCTAATTGGTTCAGATTATATAAAATTAAACAGAATCTAAGTTTCCATCGTATCTTCGTCAATCTCTTCAAATCTTGGAACCAGTGTCCGAGCCAAACTTCTATGTTTGTTCTCCAGCTTGCGCCATTGTTGCCTTCAACTCCAAGCCATTGCGACCACGATCGGGCCTGGACCAGGCGTTCGGCCCACGGAAACGGCCACTCGCCCGACTCAGGCCCACTGCTGGCCCATGTTCTGGAACCATGCCACGAGGAGGCAGGGATATCTATCCCCCACAATGATCCCGTAACTTTTGTCCATAAAGATGCTAGAAACCTTTTTACGAAACAAATATTTTGTGCAAAATCATGCTATTACTAATTGGAGATTCTTTTTGGAGCCTCCCTTTTAATCAAAAGATAAAATCATAGAAATTCACATATAATCAGAAACAACATCCTATCATCGATTGTTGAAATTTTAATAGCCATTAGATATATTTTCTATGTAATTAATATCCCAGTCATCCATCATGTATCTCTAATAATAGATCTTTTTCTAAGAAAAAAAGATAAATCATAAAAATTCTCAGATAATCAGAAACATCATGTCATTCATCGTGTAGCTCTAATGAAAGTAGTCATTAGATCTATTATAGTTTCTAAACAATTACCCACCATGACACTACGAAAGATGAAATAAAATAATCCTCTAAATTTTTATTAAAATTGTCCATTATGCCATTATGAAATATGAATTAAATAACCTCTTAAATTTGCATAAAATTACCCACTATGCCATTATGAAATACAAATTAAAATAACCCCCTAAATTTGCATAGAAATTACTCAACATGCCATTATAAAAAATAAATTAAAATAAGTCCTAAATGTGCATATAAATTACCCAATATGGTATCATAAAATACAAATTAAAATAATTTCTAAATTTGCATATACATTACCCTACAATGAAATTATAAAAGATGAATTAAAACAATCAGCTCTAATATTATTACGGATTAAATCTATATCCCCTAAAACTCTAACCCGTGCGAGAACACGGGTTGATGGACTAGTATTACTGATATATACCAAATAATTGTTTGACATGCATGACAAAAAGAGGGGAAAAGAGACATGATGGATATAACAAATGTTCAATAATAAAACAATAAAACAGATTTCACTGCAATTTTATATTAAATAAAATGAACTGGATGGAAAATGGAACAACAATGTTCTTACCTTCTTTCCATGTGAGCGTAAATCCGTAGTTTTCGCGTAGGCGCCTCGACCTACCCACAACCAACCTCAAAGCTTGTTGCCAATGCCCCATGCCATGGGGCTCGGCATTCCCTCGTTGCTGCTGCTGAGTCCGCATCTATTGCGCTCGTGCCGACCACAGCACACATCGTACGTGTGGGCGTTGTGTTCATGGTGAGCAACGACGTTGAGCCATCCCACGATTGCCGCTATATCTGCCGCGGTCCTTGTTGACAGACTCGATATGCAGCTAATAGCGCAAAGCAAGTCAACTAGACTAATGGTTGATGCAGATAGAAACCATGCCGGCCCTTAGCTAGCTGATCGATGGGAAGTTTAGATGTACTATGATCACGTGAATGATGGACTTGTAGTTACCAACTCGCTCGTTGCAGCTGTAGTCTTACTGGAGAGAGATATGCTCTACTGCTGGCCGAACGCCCGAACTCGAGATATGCATATGGTTGCACGGCGATGTCACATTTTGAGGGCGGCCTCGAGCTGCACGGCGATCTGCTAGCGGCAAGGGTCTCACGATAGATGGATTGCACAGGGGATTATAGTAAAATAGATTCTAGATTAATTATATTGATTGATGATATAGGTGGATAATTTTCAGTCTAATTCTTGGGGTTACTTTAGGCTTTCTATCCGATGGATTATCATTGTTGGGAATCTCTAAGATTTTTTTTTCTAGCGCGCTTTGAAAGTAGTGTTTTTTTTAGAACTTCTAATTAGTAATGTAAGATAAGATAAGATAAGATAAGATAAGATGCTGAACTAAATCACAATAAAAAAATGATAATTATAATTGTTTTGAATAATGTTAGTAAATCAAACTTGCTGTTAAAAACATCAAACGACCTATATTTTCATTATTCGTACTGTGTAATGATTAGGGTCGTACTGCTAAATAAAATATATGGTGCTTTAGTTTAATTTAGATAAATTTGATCTAGCTTTTACCAGCAAACTTGTTATACAAAAACGCACCCATATCTTCGTGCAACATCAAATTGTGGTTTAATTCAATCCACTATAATAAAATATGTACTCTGTAGTATTGTGTGTGTGTGTGTGTGTGTGTGTATACATACATACATACATACATATATATATATATATATATATATATATATATATATATATATATATATATATATATATATATACATACATGTACATATATACATACATGTACATATATACATACATGTACATATATACATACATGTACATATATACATACATACACATACATATATATATATATACACATACATATATATATACACATACACATATAAATATATACACACACACATGTATATATATATATATGTATGTGTATATATTTATATGTGTATGTGTATATATATATATATGTATGTGTATATATATATATATGTATGTATGTATATATATATACACATATATATATATATATATTCTATAGACTTGATTAAATCTAGAAAGTAAGAAAACTAAAACACCTTAAATTTTGGAAGGAAGGGAGGAGTAGCCGACTTGAAAAGAAAGGCATCATGTCTTGCTACGACACAAAGACAAAAGCCTTTTTCTACCGAAGCGGCATTTTCTTTTTGCCCATGCATTATGCATCGGCTAAGGGCATCATTTTTTTACCTGTACTCTGTCTTTTCACTGCCTTCCTCACTAGCCTCCTCGTTGGTATAGATGCAACATCAACATCACACAAAGAGTCATGTCCAGGTACTTTCACTAAAGCCTCCAGCTTGTGACAACTCCCGGAGAGCATTGCGTTCAGATATTGAGGCGTCAAAAGAAGATGAGAAATCATTGCAATGAGACTTGTCTAGCATGTATGGCTCGTTTGCTTTGCAACTAGGCAAAGCTGTCTGGCACAGGCATCAACACCAAGCGTCTGACTTTGATGGCCAGGGGTCTGGATTGCTGCCTTGTGCTAGTTCTGCCTGGCACGGTGTGAAGCAAACATGCCCGTGGAGTGACTTGTCCAATAAAAACTGTATTTATTTGAATATATATATATACACACACAGTAAGAAAAATAAACTAGATAAGTTCAAATTATTAGGTGGCCAAACCCATGATCTGAAAGTCAAATAAATCGAAGATTGCATGCATGCAATAGTTGTATCTCTGATTAAAAGTTCACTAGGTAGTGTTTGGTTGGAGAACGGGGTGAAATGAAATGGTTCCGTCTCAGATTTCAGGAATGGAATGATTATGTCCCAGATCCTAGAAATGGAATGGTTCCATACCAGATTCCAAGCTGAGGTCCACTGTCAGTCTCACATTTCAAGCGGCACGATTGCGCTCCAAAATTTTTTCGGAACGTGTCCTGTCCCGAAATTGAAGAAAATATTTCTCTCTTCTGGAACCGATCCATTTCCACCTTTGCAACCAAAGGTTGAAATTGGTGGAATGGTGGTTCCATTCCACCCCATCCCACCAACCAAACACTATCTAGGAGAGCATCTTTGATTCCTTTCATTTCTTGCAATGGTTGATACCGATTTGAATAAACCGCCTTGTCATATCACAACTATATTGCTTAGTTTTAAGATTCTTCCAAAATATTTTTAAAAAAGAGAAGAACCAAAGGGCAGTTGTTGTCCCGTTGACAAACCGAACCTTATGTACCAAAGTCGATCATGGAACGACTCATATGTCCCAGACATTACATAATAGAATCCCTCTGATCTACCCATATTTTGCGTCTGACTCGTTTTTGGTGTAATTAGTTAGTTATACAGCTTAATTTTACTATTATTAATTGGAAACTCTTTTAGATTATCACGTGAATCCTCACCAGATATGCGTTCGAAAAAGATTTTTTTAGCGGCTTGCCGTTTAGAACATAGTCACAAAGTACCAGGATCGATTGGGTCGAGAATCGAGGATCGACACTTCAAAAATATGTGGTACGAAGGGGGTATACCCCCTCGGTACGACGAACCAAAATTTGGTATACGACTCAATAACATTTGGGTCGATGACCCGGTTCAGAACCAAAAGCAATGGGTCAGGGTCTAGGGTCGATGACCTTTGTTCGAAGGCTAATGTTCATGGTCGCGTTCTTTGGTGGCGTGGGTCAGTGATCCCAAAACGTCGAAGACAGTATATCTTATGTTTAAATATAAAAGCAAATGCTTAATTATAACCCAAGTCACGACTTACAACTGAATAAAATAAAGACGGTCCAATATAAAATAAAGACGGTTTAGGAATAAAAAATAAAATTCCGCACTCTTCATCGGTTCATCGACTCTGTGCGCTCCTGTATGTCACCAGCCAGCTTGTTCACTCTTCGTTCACCTGTTCTACAGCTGCAATTATAACATACATTAATTTAGTAAATATAATATACAAAGTGCTTCTCAATATACTATATAATTAAGAAATTAAGTTGGCTAGCTTACCAGCATCCTCTATGTCCTTCCAACGCAACTGCTCAAGTTTTATTCTTGATTCCTCCAAGCATGTGTCCTCTGGATCTGCGTCCCATTTGGAGGTAGGACCTGTGTGGTAGCTTTGTGAAAATCTTGCTTGAAGCCGAATGTTGGAGTGGATGTACACCAATTTGTCTGCTGTTTTGCAATTTAATTGGTTCCTCTTTACATTGTGTATATACGAATACGTGCTCCAATTTCTTTCCGCCGAGGAACTACTAATTGGTTGAGATAGCACTTTCAAGGCAATTTCAGACAAATTTGGAGTTTCAGATCCATAGTTAGACCACCAATCGATGGGTGCCATGGTGACTGCATCTGTTTGTATTTCTAGGAAACCAAACATTCCTTTCTTCATGTGAAATGCAGTAAATTCTTCTTGCCGTTTCTTCCGTTCAGCATCACCATCAGCTATTTTCCTAAAAGCTTCCACCACCCCTCTCATGACCTCCCTGTCTTGATTTGGAGCCTTTCTAGGAATGCCTCCAGGAGCAGGTGTTTTCAGATAATCGATATCATAGAACTTTGGGCACAGTGCAAAAGCCAAAAAATGGAGGGGTATATTCATTTTCCCCCATCGGGTTTGAATGATCTTATCAACCTCGTCAAAATCTTCCTTGTGTGGATATGTTGGCTTGTTCATTACTTCAGAAATCTCTCCCAACATGCTGTCCATTCTTTCATACACTTCACCCATCTTTGGGCCTTCTCCATCACTATATTTCACCATTAGGAATAAAGGCTTTGTGAGAGCAAGCACGTTGTCAACCTCTGTCCAAAAATCATCGCTGTTTATAGTGTCAACAGCAACCTTTGCATATGGATCATTGCCATTGGTCTTCATCCAATCCTTCCACTGCTTGGTAACAACTGTAGTAGCAAGGGCTTCTCTGCAGTCACTTAGCCTCTTCAGCAAAATATAGTGGGAGGCAAAACGTGTCTTTGCCACCTTCAAGAGATCCAGCTTCGAATTGTTTCTGAACATTGCTAGGCCATGCTGATGATTAATAACAAACTTAACAAGAGCTTTACCAGCACGGTATGTCGTCTCCATCCAGGGAAGTGCTTTTGCTAAATCTTTAAATATGAGATTAAGAGTGTGCACTACGCATGGTGACCAGAAAATATGTCTATGGACCTAGTGAAAATTATTGACAATAACTAAAAATTAGTAAAGATTGATAGTAAAAATATGTAGCATCAGTTCTAGAATCTAGAATTTAGTTGTTGCAAAGAAAAGGAGGTTTCAGAAGACAGAATGAGAGATGCGTACTTTCTCAATCTCCCTCCCTGCTGCTTTGCAATTTGATGCATTATCAGTTACTACTTGAAGAACATTTGATTCCCAAATCTCATCAATGGCCTTAAGCAAGTACTCTGCTATTGCTTCCCCAGTTTTCTCAGTTCCAGAAAAATCTTCAGCATATAAGAACATTGAGCCACGAGTCCCACGACTATTCGATGCACTTACATTGATTAAGGGCCTGTTCTTGTTATTTGTCCACCCGTCAGAAACGATAGAAACACCTTGCGTGTACCTAATTAACATAAATAAGTGAAGTACTCTTAACTGTCATAAGTATTAACTCTTAATTCTTAACAGAGATAAATCTTAAGTACGTACCATGTATTTCTAACTGGCGATAAATCTTCCTCAACTTTTCTTTTACATGCATCTAGAAGAGTTGCTCGTGCCTTCTCACTAGAAGGTGCTTTGTAACCCTTGGGTGCTTTGTTTATGGCTGCTACCATTTCAGCCCATTGAGGACTTCTCAGCACATTGAAAGGAATTCCATTAGCACACAAGCACCTCATTACAGCCATGTCAACTGCATCCCTTTCCATCGCACTGAAGGAATCCGCCAATGGACTCGGCTTCGGCTTGGCAGATGATGCTGGCTTGCCGGAAGATGCGTCGTGATACTGTAGATATTAGATAACGATATCACTCAATCAGTGGCCACCTACAAAAGTACGAACTTTAGAATTAATTCTCTTCGACCCACCCGTCTGCGAGCTGGATGTCGAAGACACAGCGTGTGTCGCAGCGCTGCGCGTCCGACTGCGACTACCAGGCGTGGCAGGGTACGTACCAATCGTTCCAATCGGCAAAAAGAGCAGCCCTCCGCGCTCCCTGCTAGCCAGATCAGCAAGCACAAATGCTGGATAAAACTGAGGTAGTGCTGCAGCATAAGGCATTTCATCATTCCATGAGCTACTGTTGTTCAAGATGAAATGCATGTCCCGCACTGCCATGTAAGTTCCATCATTCATACAAAAAACACCATGTCTGCAGGCTGTCGCCTGTAGATTTTTACGGACAGGCACACAGCCATAGCCAGGAATTGTTTCTTTAAAGTATGTTTGGATCCGAAGAAATAATATAAACTGACTAAAATTTAGTCTATAGAGGCTAAAGTTCCAAACACCTGAAAGCTAAAATGAGGCTAAAACATTAAAGCCCATTAGCTCCCAAGAAAAAGCTAAAGTGAGGCTAAAGTGCTCATTTTCCACCCCTACCCTGGTCCCCTCTCTCTCTCTACCTTTCTCTCTCTATCCTTTCTCTCACCGATGCCCACTGCCCCGCCTCGCGCTGCCGTCCGCCTCCGGCCCCGCCTCGCCTCACTCCGTCATCCACCGCCTCACCTCAGCTCGCGGCGGATTCGAGTCGGAGGAGATGAGCCCGAGCCCGCCGCGCCTGGAGGAAGAGGTGGAGGTGCCGACGGTAGAGAAGAAGGAGAGTGGGGCTGACCCAGACCTGGCGGAGGAGACAGGAAGGCGTGGCAGATCCCGCGCCGTGGCCTGCACTCTGCCATTGTCGGCAAGCGAGGAGGAGAGGGGAAGGTGCGGCGGCCAGAGGGGAAGAGGACGGGCGGGCGCGCGGCGGCTGAAGGGGAAGAGAACGAGCGGGAGTGGGGCGGCCAGAGGAGAAGAGGAGAAGATGGCTCCACTAGTGCGGCCGCCGGTTAACATTGGAGCAAGAGGCACCAACCATTTTAGTCTTCCTGCATAGCAATAAAGACTTTAGCCCCTATTTTAGTCACTGGATCCAAACAAGGGGTTGACTAAAATTTAGTCACTTATTTTAGTCATTTTGCTTTAACCCCTTGGATCCAAACATGCCCTTAGATACAATAATCCTCGTGTGACTGCCAACTTTTTTTCTTAAAAGGGGGGAACTTTTTTGTACAAACTCTGAGCTAACAGAGGCACGCATGTTTTTGTGCAAAATATGCAAACTTGCTTTTTTTTTAAGCTTTGCAACCACATACATATTGCTGGTATAGGGATGGGAATATACGCTTCATGTTAAACCTTTTGCAAAAGGATTCGTAGAGGCAGCCGACTTAAGGAGAATCGTCTCTAGAAATTAGTTTCTATGGGCGGTTGTGCATATTGGTCATCTCTAGATACATACCCTATAGATGAAGGCACAAGGAGTCATGAGGGGGGAGCAAAAACAATTGTTTTCAACCACCGGCGTAGAACATTATATGTTCACAACATTTAGTGTTCTAAGATCTATTCTTTTTTTTATCATGGTAATTGCTAGGTTGCCTTGGTCAATATGGTGTCTTCTTTTCACAATCTTTTTTAAGATAATATACGGTGATGATCCTTTTCTTTTTATGAGATTAAATTTGGTTTTAATGTAGTTCTCTGGATGATGCTAAAACCCAATGATGTATTTTTTCCTTTTCAATAATATCATGGATTTGGAACTTCAAATGAAATTGTGTGGTAATTGTAAATCATATTTGATAATGTCATATGTTGGTAATTTGAAATATAGATATAGGAGATTTATTGAAGCAATATTTTGTAATGACAGAATGCGTAATTTAAATGCCATTTTAGATGTTAATTTAATTCATCTTTAATAATACCATAGTAGATAATTTAAATTCAACTTTAGGTGTTACTCTAAATCACGTTTAATAATGGTGGTGGGTAATTTAAACACAACTTTAGGGGTTAGTTCAAATCATCTTCAATAATGAAGCGCGGATAACTTAAATGTAACATTATGGCTATTGTAAATCATCTTTAATAATGGCCGTAGTGAGTAATTTTCTGAAAACATATTATCTATCCTATAAAAGAACGAGTTTAGAATATAATCTTTTACACCCTAACGTCCATATACCCAATGGTATACCTGCCCTTGAATAAATTTCCATCATATAATCCAACGGTGTTGATAGATCTCGGGCCCATGATTATTTTTAAATGCCCCACATGCACGCAAACTCTAAAAGCATATAAACCGTGTGCATTAAATATCCACCGTTAGCCTTAAATCATACCGCAACCGGAAAAAGTTTCTGCCACATCTACGTAATTTTTCTACCACTTTTTGCACCAAATTTTCTACCCATTTGCAAGCACCTCTCCTAACCATCCTCGACCTTCTTTTATCGGCCCAATTATAATCATACAGCATTAGGTTCATTATTAAGCCCACGCCATCCACATTCTTGGTATAAATCTAAGACAAATACACAGAACATAAAATCAAACAGCATGATACCACATCGTCTTAGAAGATCTAAATAAACTGTCACATAAACCTTGAACAAGTTGATGAAGCACCACAAGAAGACGAAAAGTCGAAAACGATCACCACCGACGGGGCCTGCTACGATGGTGAAATAAAGATGAATAGAGAGACTCTTGCCACAAACTAGGAAGAAGACAAATCTCAGTGAAGCGCCAGGCGGTGATCAACCTGGCGTGGAAGGCCATCTCCAAGGCGGCGGGCAATGGAGCATCCATGGAAGGATGGAGGAGGCAGAGGCCGGATCTAGGTTGGCCGGCGATAGGAGGGTCCGGGTGACCACGGCGGAGCCCTCAACGGCGTGGAGGGTGGGTAGGTGGAGGTGCGCTCCACTGTCCTCGGGTGAGAGGAGTGGGGATGAGGAAAGAAAATGGGTTTAGAGGGGGTTGGGCTAGGGCGGTCTTTTGATCTGCCCGGGCTCACGGGAGCCATCCGATCAAATTAGACGGTGGCCCAGTTCGGGAGGAGACCCAAAAAAAAAACTTAAACTCTAGGCTGCACACATGTATACTTTTTGGGCTGGTTTTCAACCTAAGACAATGTGTTTTATACATGTATGCCACCATATAATCAGATCAAGCATCTTGAATATTTTTGCTCCAATAAACACTAGACCTTTGTTGTTTTACTTAAATAGATATTTCAAATAGAGTGGATTTAAAATGTTAAATTGAATAATATTTTCATTTAGCCACATGCGGTAGGTTTGACTTGTGTGTGTGTGTCTATATATATATATATATATATATATATATATATATATATATATATATATATATATATATATATATATATATATATATATATATATGAGTGTTATTGTTATTGTTAGGTTGCCTGGTGGATGACCAAATGTTTGTTTTTTGAGAGAGACTTCTTAGGACTTATCTTTTGTTCTTAATGTGTTTCATCTCTAATTTAGTAAGATATGTAGTGTTTGGTGGTCTATAGATGTACTTAATTTGGAACAAAATCTTTGGCTATAATAAATGTATTTATTTTGGCATCGTTTATAAAGAAGAGAAAAAAGATAGATCATGTGAAAATGTATAATAGACTATGGTCCAAGGATATAATGAGCCCATTGGCTACACTTTGGTGCTTTATTATTAGTCATACTCTATTTGGATACAAATGGGCAAACCTTTAGGGTTCAAACGCCTCCTATACTCCCTCCAGACTCAAAAAATAGACATTTTGTTTTAATTTTACCTATTAATCTATCTCAAATATTTCAATTCACATTTCGGGATTGATGTAACTAGATTCGTTGTCAGTAATAGTTCTAAAATATTACTTACTTGGTATATTTTGAATATGTGATGTATGAAGAAACGTCCGTTATTTTCATAACACTTAATAAAGTATTGATTAGTCTAGACCTACGTTATCAGATGTGCTATGTGTGAGCCTATGAGGTAAGCAGAGCCATTGCGTGAGCGACAGGTGGCATATACCAAGTAACGGCCAAATAAATATACGTGCATCTACCGCGTACAGTGCAGTACGTATGGAAGCGCAAGCCGACCGGAAACAATGGAAAACCGGTAAAAAAAATCAGTTTTCAGTCTGAAAAGTGGTATATTTTGGTTCTAAATTCAAAAATATGCAAATTAAACTTGATAAAAAAATGAATTTCAGAACAGTAAAAACAAAATTGCGATCCTTCGCGAACGAATTTGCAACAGCGCGGCGCTGCGGCAGCCTTATCCCCGGCCATTAGCAACGACAGCTCTCTCTCTCCGAGAGATTCCAGCTCTTTCCAAGAGGATAAAGAAGAAAGCGCTTCGATGGCCTCATTGGACCAATGCAAAATATTAGGGCTCTATCCATGGGCATATGAGAAATCCACCTCAAAATGTGGGGTCCATAAATTTTATTTATTTTTTCTATATCTTTTGGCAGATGTTCATTAGACAATAGACACCGTACCCCGCCGGTACTCGAATCATGTGCTTGTAGCTAGGCAGAAACAAAGAGATGGCTATTTACTTTTTCTACTCTATTATTTTTCTACTCTATCCTTCACGTCAACTATCCAAGTCTAATCAACATCAAATAGCTAGTCCAAATAGTTCCATTTGGGGCGATCTGCTCCTCCAATGGACCTAGCTAGTACTAGGTAGGAGAAATCCACCTCATCTCATGGGTTCTTCTTGCGCAAGATGTCATTGGATACCACACACTAGTCTTCGAGTCACATGCTTTTTCTGTCCTCTTTCCTCCATATCAGTTATCCAAACTTTGTCAGCATCAAACAGCTAGTCCAAATAGGTAAATAGGCCGGACGCCTAAATACTAAGTGCCATGCAGCGGACCATTTAGGGGCTTGACAAGCCAGGAAGCCAATGAGAGAGAACCGTGGGTGAAGGAGGCACGTGGCAAGCCCCCGGGAGCCCTGGAATAAGGCCAAAAGGAGCCCGGGCAGAGCGCCCGCCGTTCTGCGTCGGGCCACGATCTTGGCCCCGGCGGAGCAGCGGGAACGACTCAGTCTAACTAGGTCCACTGAACAAAGAGAAAGGTAGAGAAGCCAGTGGATAAGGACGGTTCCGCCGCACGTCTCAATAATGGCAGGAGTGGGTAGATCAGGCTCCGTACGTGGGCATGATCTCACTGCAACATGCGAGGATTGACCGCTCGAAGAGTCACAGATTGGCAACTGTAGCGCTGTAGCGCCATTTCAGTCACTATTCTGCCTCCTGCCATCATTTGGATCATGGCGACAGTATGGGCAACTGTGCAGCGTACAAAAGCAAGGTGGGTACATGAAGGAGGGCTACCCATACCCGTTGACAGGTGGTGCTAGCGATAGGTGTGAAGAGAGAGGACCCCACAAGGTAGAGACTTAGGGCAAGAAAGAGAGTAAAGTGTTTTTGTATAAGAGCAACAACCCTTAGAGATATAAAAGGGGGTGCTCAGCGCATGAGAGAGGGATCGCTCTGCATTCACCCAAACAAGCACACACGCTCTAGCTCTTGACCCAGGAAAGGAAGCAGAGCAACCACAACACTCGATAGAACACCTAGGTGGTCATCCTCGACCCGAGGCAGCCATTCTAAAACAGAGAAAGTCTAGCTAAGCTACCTGAGAGGACATAGGGTGTTACGCTCTGGCGGCCCAAACCTCTATAAACCACTTGTCTCCTCTGTATCAGGCGACCCTCGCTAGACTCGCATGACCACGGTGACATGATCTCCCTACTACCCCATTTAGACCCACTTGGAGCTCCAAGTCGGAGGACCCCATCTGTTGAATGCTCAGGGCATGCCTAGGTAGGGGGTAAAGGCGTGCTCGCGTCACATGGGTGCATGGTTTCGAATGAGACACCCGAAGGAGATGTCAGGTCGCTCCACTCAGGTAGCGGTTCGATTTCCCCACCTCCACATCTTCTACACCATCCCTCTCACCTCGACATGTAGGGAGACCAGGTTGAAGGGCCTCGTACATTATGAGCGTGTACGACCAATGCGCAAGGGTCTGGTGGAATCCTCCCAAGGTTGGATAGATTTGTAGGTGCAGTAGCGTCAGCGTACTCCCTCATCACTACTAGGGGAAGACCGCCGCGGCAAGGCACTAGAGGTTTCAAAGCAGCTGGAGGAACCCAGGGCCCGTGGGGTACCTCGCCGTCTTGCCTTTAGCAGCAGCGCGTCTGCCGGTGCTCAGGAGGAAGCTCAGGCACTGCTCCGCAATCCACCAGCAGAGAATGCAAACCAGGTGGTTAAGGAGCGTTGGCTCTGAGATGTGGCTAGCTTTGTCGATGCGGCGGGGAGGTCATGCTAGCTCCGCCTCGTGCCATGTCCCGTCAGCGGCGGAGGGAGCAGTGACCAAGCACTCTCATGTCTTGCCCCAGCACAGGGCATTGTGGGAGCTCCAAGCGGCACCCAGGGAAATTGGAACCACCACGGCAGCGTCAGCCTCATCCACGACATCCCCCCCAAGGGCAGCGGTGAGTGACTTGCGTGAGCGGCGACTGAACCAACACCAGTAGTGGCAAGACGCAGGGGCCGATAATGGCCGGTGACAGGTGCAAGAGGAGCCCAACTGTAGGGTGAAAGTATTCTTCGCCCTTAGGGGCAAGCTCCTGCATATTTTCCACCGGGTGGAGTGGAATACCCGTCACGCGAGTGGCAAGCTAACCCGCAGGCTGGCGTAGCACCATACTTGCTAGGGGTGCGGAATGGTGGGTTGCAACTCTTCCTTGCTGTGGCAGGATGTGTGGCCTTGTCCGAGGCTCTTCGGCGAGTAGTGTGGTCGCCAAAGTTCCAGCCGCACCTCCCAAAGAAGTATGAAGGGACAATTAACCCTGTCGAGTATCTACAAATCTACACTTCAGCCATCACCGCTATTGGGGGAGTCGAGGACGTGATGGCTAATTACTTCCTTGTGGTCTTGATGGGATCCGTACGGTCTTGGTTCATGGAGCTTCCCCCCAAACTCTGTGCACTTGTGGTCCCATCTGTGCCGCCAGTTTGTGGTCAACTTCGAGGGCACTTATGCCTGCCCCGGCAATGAGGCAGATTTGCACTCCATTGTCCTAGCAGCAAGGGGAGACCCTACGGTCGTCCATCCAATGCTTCAGTCACGTTAGAAATACAATTCCGCGCAGAAACCCCACTTCCGTCACCCTAGCTTTTCGGCTAGGGGTGCGCAATGAGAAGATGCTAGAGAAATTCACCATGAGGGAGTTCTTGGACATGGCAGACATGTTTGCTAGCTATCATAGATAAGTGTGCCAAGGCAGAGGAAGGAAGAGCATGGCACTCCCTGCTACGTGCGTCCCCAGCCCCAGTCGGGGACTCCAGGGCTGGAACAAGTGGAGGGCATTTTAAGCGGACTCGGGCAAGGGCCCCTGAGTGAGCCCTGACCTCGCTCGAAGTTTACATAGTGGAACCAGGCCAACCACCATGGCCCCTAGGCAATGGTGACATATGACCTAGCCCTTGGAGGTGAGGGGTGAGGCCCCTTCTGCCCGGTACATACCACCACAAGGCATGACGCCTCTGACTGTTGGATGATCAGAGAGGCAGCGGACCAGTACCAATGGAGGATGAGACAGCAAATAGGGCAGAGGAACTAGTGCCTACCCCGACAAAATGACAAACCGCATCTGCAGAAGGAGAGAGCTCCCAGAGGGAGAAGCCAAAGCCTACTGAGAAGGTGAGGGGTGGTCATGATCGGGAGCCTGATTTTCAGCCCGTAGACAAGACCATGGTGATCATATTCGGGGGCTCCCCATAGCCCTCATCGAAGACTGCAATGAAGACGTTGCAAAGCCTAGTCACCACGGCAGCATTGTACGCCTCCGCTATGCCGGTTAAAAATGGGTCGACACTTCGATTACTTTTGATTCTGCTAACTGGCTAGAGAACAGTGCTGGCACCAGGCTTCTCCCGATGATGGTTTCTCCCACCAGCTCCAATGTCAGGCTCCGCAAGGTCCTGATTGACAGCGGAGCAGGGCTCAATGCCCTATCTGCGAGGGCATTCGATGCGATGCAGCTTCAAATGGAGAAGATCGTGCCAGTGGCCCCGTTCCTAGGCATCTCGACGGGGCCGGTTGAACCAATTGGTAGCATCACACTGCCTATCATGTTTAGAACTGCGGGCAACTTTTGGACAGAGTACATTGACTTGATATGGTGCACGTCTGGGTCCCATACAACGCCATACTCGGCCGACCGTTCCTGGTCAAATTCATGACAGCTGTCCACTATGGGTATCTGACCATGAAGATCATCGGTAGTAGTGGAGTGATTATGGTGCGTACGGATCGCCACGATGTCATGATGATAGTGCAAGATCACAAGGAGATACTGGTGGCACACACGCCTCTAACCAACATAGATGCTAGGAGAACGCCTCGAGGCCATGAGCCCCCGAGCAAGAAGCCAGTGCCTATGTACCCGTTCATCGAGGATGGGGGGAGTCGCTGAAGAAGGAAGCCTAGGCCCCATAGGGCTTATGTCTGCTGTAGAGTAGCCATCTAGCCTAGGTGGAGCAAGGAAGCATCTAGGGCTATCGTGATCGATCCAACCAAGCCAACCCCGACCCGAATTGTCCATATTAGGCTAGATGCAGCTTAGAAAACCTGTATTCGTGGGACATTGGGGAAGAAAGAGGAATGCGTGCTCATCGCCTTCCTCTGGCTAATGTCGATGTCATCGCCTTGAAGCCATTTGACATGCTTGGGGTCCCTAGGGAGGTAATTGAGCATAAACTGTCCATGTGCACAGGTGCGCGGCCAGTCAAGCGAAAGGTCCAAAAGCAGTCGCTAGAATGGCAGGAGTTCATTAAGGGGGAGGTCAGTAAGCTCCTCTAGGTGCATTTTATCTGAGAGGTCAACTACCCCGAATGGTTGGCGAACCCGGTCATCGTCCCGAAAGCAAAAAAACAAGCTACATATGTGCATCGACTACACGGACTTAAATAAGGTATGTCCCAAAGATACATACCCTCTCCCTAGAATGGACCAAATTGTAGATTCTATGTCTGGATGCAAGTACCGTTCATTTCTAGATGCATACTCAGGCTTTAATCAAATTCAGATGGCTAGGAAGTTGAGGAGAAAACTTTGATCGTTACACCCATGGGTCTGTATTGTTATACTACTATGCCTTATGGTCTTAGAAACACTTTACCTACCTACCTACCTTTGTAAGGGCAACTCATGTCACATTTGGGGGTGATGTAGGTAAAATAGTAGAAGTGTATGTTGATGACATAGTAGTCAAGTTCCATGAAGAAGGAGATTTCCTCCAAGATTTGGGTTAGGTGTTTGACAGACTGTGTTCCACCCATATGATGCTGAACCCTAAGAAATGTGTTTTTGGTGTCCCTTCAGGAAAGCTGCTCGGATACCTTGTGTCCGAGCGCGGGATAGAAGCAAATCCTGAGAAAGTGCAAGTGATAGAAAGAACGAAGCCGCCAAAGCAGGTGAAGCATGTCTAGAAGCTGACGGGCTGCCTAGCAGCCCTGAGTCGGTTCATCTCCAACATCGGAGAAAGGGGTCTCCCTTTCTTCAAGCTGCACAGGAAGAAGGGAACCTTCCTCTGGACAGACGAAGCTGAGCATGCCTTCCAAGGTCTGAAGAAATACCTAACCTCACCTCCAGTAATGGTAGCACCGGTTCAAGGCGAGCCGCTCTACTTATACGTTTTGGCAACAACCACTGTTGTCAGCATGGTGCTAATAGCTGAAAGAGAAGAACCGAGGCTGTTGCTGCTGGACAATTAGGGGCCTGACCTAGGGCTCCAGGTTCAGCATGAGCTGGATGCAGTGGAGCCCGATTCAAGGCTCCCTCCCCATGCTAGCTTGACCTCAGAGGAGCCAAGCTCTGGGGTCCTAGTCCAGTCGTTAGCCCTAGCAGATGGGACAAGTCAATCTCAAATGGGCATGATCTCTCTGGGAACTGATTGGGGAAAAGTTGACACCCCGTTGGGTAACCCGGGGCCGTCGAGCTCTGGGGACGCCGCTGCGATGGAAGGGGACGGTAACATAGGTGTACAACCCATTGCAACCCCCTACATTAAATCAAAGAAGGTGCAACGACTGGTATACTTCATCAGTGAAGTCCTGCATGATGCGAAGATCCGATACCCAGAAGTGTAGAAGCTGCTTTATGCGGTGCTTTTGGTTTCTGGCCAGCTCCAGCACTACTTTCAAAGCCACAACGTCATGGTCATGACTACGCCACCACTAGAGTAGATCCTACACAACCCATAGGCCATTGGGCACATTGCCAAGTGGGCAACAGAGCTGGCAGAATTCGACCTTGAATTCATCTTGAGGAATGCAATTAAAAGACAAGCATTGGCTGACTTCGTCGTCAAGTGGACCCCAGGGCCAGAACCGAAAGAGAGCTCCCTGGGGGAACCAACAATTAGGGTTAGGCTTGAACCTGAATTCATTGGTCCACACTGGACCATGTACTTTAATGGGTCCAGCCAGGGTCACGCGTCGGAGTTGTGGTTGTTTCATCGACAAGCGAGCGGCTTCAATACCTGGTCCACCTAGAGTTCCTAGCAACGAACAACATAGCAGAGTACGAAGCGCTCATTGCTGAGCTCTGAGAGAGTGCTGCACTCAGGGTTCGACAGATCCTCGCTAAAGGGGATTCCTAGCTGGTGGTGAAGCAGTGGTGATGGGAATATGCTTGCAAAGATGAACAGCTGGCCGCATACCTGCTTGAGGTGCACCAACTGGAAGTCACGTTCGATGTTCTCAGGGTGGAACACATTGATTGCAAGATCAATGGAGAGACCAATGAGCTCTCTACCTTAGCATCCACAGGAGCTCCAGCTTCAAGTGGTGTCTTCGAAAGAAGACACCTCGAAGACACCGAGAACCTACTAGCGGCCCCTACTACCTTGCACTTCCCATGATGATGGGAGCCAAAGCTGCAGTCGGGACACTGACCTAGGTGCCCAACAATGCATGGATCTCCAAGATCCGAGGGTACCTGGAAGACAATGTCCTTCCCGATGACGAGACAATAGCGAGAGACTTGCCCACTTAGCTAAGCGATATGCGGTGATAGATCGGGACCTCTATCACCATGGTGCCAATGGCATCCTCTCAAAGTGCATAAACCGAGAAGAAGGCTGCGACTTGCTCGTGGATATCCATGAGGGCGAGTGCGGCAGTCACTCAGCTACCCACACGTTTGTAGAAAAAGCCTTCTGGCATAGCTTCTACTGGCCCAATGCCCTCAAGGATGAAACACAGCTGGTAAAGACATGCAAAGCCTGCTAGTACCATGCTAAGCAGGCTCAAAGCCCTGCGCAGGACCTCCAGTTGATACCCCTATCATGGCCCTTTGCAATCTGGGGGCTTGATATCCTGGGTCCATTCCCCAAAGAAATTAGGGGCTATGGATACCTCTATGTCACCATTGACAAGTTCACTAAGTGGCCCAAGGCAATGCCAGTGATCAAAGTAGACAAGCACTCTGCAGTCAAGTTCTTGTGTTCCATAGTGAGAAGATTTGGGGTCCCAAACCAGATCATTACGGACAATGGGACTCAGTTTGCAAGTGCGTTATTTGGGGTATACTGTCAGGACATGGGGATAAAGCTGTGTTTCACCTTGCCGGCCCACCCCAGAGCAATGGGTAGGCGGAGCATGCCAATGCTGAGATCCTTCATGCGCTCAAGACCTGGACCTTTGAAATGCTAAAGAAATACGGCAAGAGGTGGGTTGATGAGCTCCCGGCAGTTCTCTAGGCAAACCGAACCACACCAAGCCACGCCACTGGTGAAACTCCTTTCTTCATGGTGTATGTGGCAGAAGTCATGCTTCCCCCAGAGGTTACACATTCATCGCCAAGGGTTACGACATATGCTGATAGCCAACAGGACCAGCTCCGGCTAGATGAAATTGACCTGGTGGAGGAGGTGCGACGTTGCGCCACGTATAGAGCCGTAAGGTACCAGTAGTCCCTGAGGCCGCAGCACCAGTGGCGGGTCCGTCCCCGGGGGGCTACAGCCCGGTGACTTGGTGCTCTGACGTTGCCTATCACGGGATGGTAAAGACAAGCTCTCCCCCATGTGTCCTCAAGGTGTCATGGCCAGGCTACGTACTCCACTTCCTAACCCCCTAGGACATTGAACATCTACACAAGTTCTACACATTGGTCGGCCCTTCACACTGCTACAACGTCGAGGCCCGCGAGCCCCGCTATGCAGGATGCCCCTACTTGTACTCAACTTTTGTGCATGTTCCAGTGAAATTGTGAATTATTGTACCAAGTTTCTGTTTTGAGTTGCATTCTGTCCTGTGCCCCTAGAATGGGGGTCTTGTAGCTTTGTAACGTGAGCATGGTAGTGACTTGTTGGCATAGGCTAGGTTAGCTGGGTAGGCTACCTACTGATCCCCGTATCAGTTTATAGCTAAACCAAAAGGAGCTAGCAAAATGGGACTAAGAGCTGTACCCTATATGGTAAATAAGTGATATATGGTTCTAAGTGAGTTCAACCTTTGGGTCACTCACTAACCTGACACATGGGTCGCTACCCTATATCCTGGTTAGCCTCTCCCATTAGCAGGCGTTTGGTTAGGTCATATCAACCTAGGGCACAGTGGGGCTAGCTGTATACCCAGAGCATAGCAAAGGTCACAGGAAAAACTAAATCTCCTGCTCACATGAAGGGCTTGGACTGACATGCTAGTGCACTATCTACTAAACAACTAACTAAGATGTTGTGTAGATAAGAGATGTCAGGTGATGGGGTTCCCCTATGGCGGTCTCTGATGAGGGCACGCTTGGGGCCTAGGAGGAAAGGTTGCGGAAGGCCCCAATCGTGCCCCAGAGCATGGACGTAAGGAGTCCGCATTCAACCAATACCCTAGCATGGGGCTAGCGGCCCCAGCGGGGGCTGGCATAAGAATAAGCAAACAAGTGCATACTGGATAAACAACAACAATCATTTGATGCAAGTACCGAAGCATAAACATTCATGCATTACAAGATACAGAGGTACATTGGAGATTGGATCGAACAGAGCTCTGAGCCCCCGAGTGGGGACTAGAGACACGAGGAGACGATGTGTCGGCTGGATGAAGTGAAGGCAGGTTTCGAGAAGAGCCTTATGTGGTGCATGACAACCCGATGGACGTGTGGAATAGAAGCTCTTCCATCCCTCCACACTGGCATCGTCAGCACCGCACATGTTAGTATGAGCCGCTCTACGCCATCGTCAAGAAGCTCGATCTCACCAACGTGCCGCACGGCACCACCAAGAATGCGCTCCTCAGCTCCACCGTGCTCCTGCCCCAACTACCGCAGTGTACAATAGGAAAGTGTATGGCGGACTGCTGCATCCGCACTAAGTGCTTGGAGGTGGTGACGCGGCCTGTGGCATGCGGACCAGGGAAGCTGACCCTAATAGTCAGCCCCCTTGAGGTCGCACGCCCCAGGACATCTCCACCTTTCCACTCACAGAGTGTGGCGGAGGCAGCATCAACCACAGCAGTGCCAAATACCCTGGGCACCACCACAGTGTGCTAGTTCTTCCCAACTATCGACTCGTGTGGAGTGTGCTATGGCCATCTAGGCAGTAGCTGCGTCGCGGCAACCGCAACTGTTATGGGAGCTCCAAAGCAGTGGAGGCCCATGACCACAGCACTCTGGTGGCTGCACAACACCCCCGCCTACTCGCCCATACCAGTTGGTGTAGCACTTAAGTACCCATGATGCTGGAAGCAAGAACAGGAGTAGTACGCCATCCGTGTGGCAACCGCGGTGGAAGGCACCCATAGGAAGGGACGTAGGTTGCAAGTGGCTACTCAAGAGCCGCTCATAACCTGACATCAGCACACTACAAGAGACCCTCATAACCAAAGGAGGTGAGAACCTTGGAGCATGTTGGGTAGAGGCACTCAGAGGTTAGCTTTGCCCCCTCATATAACAAAGCCCAACAAGAACTTCATGGTGTAGAGGCTAGTTGCTGGGCTTTGATTGCTAGACTACAATGTGTTGGATTGGTGTGACAAGGCCAGGAGGAGGAGCACTCTATTTATAGCCACAGTGCAATCAGCTGTAGAGAATCGCCGGTCTTCTCAGGGAGCGGAGGGAGGTCCAACCCAAGCCCCCCGAGCACACCCCGTGGGTGAAAAAGGGACTCATGAGCTGAGTGAGTGAGATCTCAAACCTCGGGAGCTCCCAAGCCTCCAAGGCAGCCTTGAATGCCACAGCCTCGGCAGGCTGCACCTTAGCGGAAGAAGTTTTTTCTGCCAAGGAGGTTACTACTACCTCTAACCCCGCCTCACGGTATCCTAGGTAATTAGCTTTGACCTGAAGGGTGCGCTCCTTGTCTGCCAAGCAACCTCCCAGGTCTGAGAGCGCTACAAAGCACTACTCTAGGGTGCGCATGAGCTCTTGGGCTCACTCAAGCTCCGCTTTTGCTGTGGATCAGGACTTCTCCATCTCCTCCTCCGAATGGTTGGCCATCTCCAGCACCATCTCCACATCAGCCTCCTTCCCGGGAATCACAGACTCATGGTGAGCCAGCTCGTTCTGGGCTTTGGTGGCGCGCGGGAGAGGGGGGCTCAGCCACGGAGTCGGGTAGAGCGCACTCGGCGGCCACAAACCAGGCTTCCTAGGACTGCAGTGCCCCCGTCTTTGAAAGGAAGGCACTCTACACGTCCACCATGATGAAGAACGCTTGCTGCAGCAACTCGTCAAGGTCCGTCGTCGGGCTACGTGGCTCTGGAGCTTGGCTGCTGGAAGCGCTGAACATAACAGGTCGCGTCCGGCGAGCATGGCGGGAGCGAGGCAGACATGACCAAGAGTCCACCAGTGGAATCAGGGCATGATGTATTTTCGGCTCCAGGACATGGCGCTCGTGAGTCGGTGCAGCGGTAGCAGTTGCCCGAAGACCAATAGATGAAGAGCAAGTGAGTAGAGCTTCAACGAGGTAGAGCAAGAACAAAAATAAGTGTTGTTCTAAATCATACCTTGGTTGGTGGCGACAAGACAAGCCCACTCACAGCAAGCCCCCGGCCAGGGTCTCAGTGGGGTCACTAGCAACCGAGGACGTTTCGAGGGCTTCTCTAGGGTTGGTGAGCCTTGGTCAGCCCTGACCCTGTTGGACGGAGTCACCGTGGGAGTAGTACAGCTGGGGGTCGCCGTACGAGGCGGTGAAGACCGCGGCGGTAGGTCAAACCCAAGGTCCACAAAGAGCCCCTCATGTGGCGACAATGGGGGGTCCCAGCCGCGGCGATGGTCTGGGCAACCTCGACAGTAGGGGAAGGAATAAGCACTGGAGATGATGAAGAAGAAGTGCCACCAGCGCTCTCTTGCGCTGGGGGTGGCACCGGGGCTATCCCAGCTTCCTCGACAGCGCTCTGGGGAGGTGCCATAAAGGCCGGGACAATAGCTGGCGGCGGAAGTGATGTGTTGATGATGTGGCCCCCACACACGATGAAATGTGGGGGGAGTGGTAGAGGTTGTGGGGGATAGATATCCCCTGGGTCCTCATGGCATGGATTTGAGACAGGTTGTTGGTGGGCCTAGGCAGGCTGGACGGCAGAGTTCATGGGCCGAATATTCCACTTGGACTTTGAAGATAGCAATGGCAAGCAGAACTTGGTGATCAAGGCAAGGGAGTTGTAATTCAAGAAAGTGTGAAGGAGTACATGATTCAGACTCTATTTCCAAATAATACGGGACTTGAAGATAGGAAAGACATGGATCGCGGATTCTATGTAATCTTTTGTAATCTAAACCGTCTAAGAGATATAGAAGGAACCTGACTTGTAACCCAAGAACCCATTATCCTATATAAGGTGGGTGAGGGATCCCTACGCAGAAGATCACATCATCATCGCATACCAAACCTCTAGCAAGTTGAGCCCACATTGTAATCTCGAGAACTCAGAGCAATACAATCCACCACCAATAGGACATAGGGTACTATGCTTTCTGTGGCCCGAACCTGTATAAATCTTGTTCCCATCACGTTTCACATGAACCATCGAGCTACGGTCGATCTCGCCAACCACAAAAGCACTACGTGATACATCCCGTGGTGCACTGCCGGTACCAAACACCGACAGTTGGCACACAAGGTAGGCGAGGCGACTTCGACATCACCGCTAGCTCCATGGCCAACATCTTCACCGACGCCGTCAAGTTCGCTCTTGGCGTGATGATCCGGTTTGGATCCATCTCTTTCATCG
This sequence comes from Paspalum vaginatum, assembly GCA_030272315.1. Taxonomy (NCBI): domain Eukaryota; kingdom Viridiplantae; phylum Streptophyta; class Magnoliopsida; order Poales; family Poaceae; genus Paspalum; species Paspalum vaginatum. Next base: position 39,937,868 of record CM059021.1, read on the forward strand.
TTGATAGGAGCGGCGATCTACACCATATCAGTGGTGCGATGAAGAAGACATGAGACCACCCCATGATAGCTTAGGAGTAGTCCCGGGCCACGACCACGTTGGGATCTGTCTGCCCCGTGACCACGCTTCAGTCGGCCCTCGCGTCGACATACACTGCGCCGACTCATCCTCGAGTTCAAACGCCCTGACCCACTGCCAAGTTCACCCCTAACTCCATCTGCTTCATCAAGGGCAAGGTCACCGAAGAGTGCCTCAGGCCACCTTGGCTCAAGCCTGCAATGCGTTACCACGGTGTCGGCCGGGCATAGATCTATATCAACACCACGGGCAGCTGTTGCTTTGTCTCCAACTTAGCATAATCCCCTCCCTACCTCCCTGACTCAGGTCTGGACCCAAATGAATCAAGGAAAATGGGGGCATATCTCCATCCTCCACAAGGGTCTCCTCGTCGTTCAAGCCGTAGGGAGGATCGGGCCACGCCCCGGATTCCCCACGGGCTTCGCAACGCCCCTGCAACATATTAGGGGAACAAGTTGGGGAATAAGGATTCGTGTGGAAGAAACCATTAGTGTATTAGTCTTCTTATAACCCGAATGGCGTTCAGCAAAACGGCATTGCCCTTTTTCTATCACAGTGATGTTGTCAATAAAATGGCGTCAGATTCACATGTGACTTGGATATAACCTTGAGTCGAGCAGTTTAGTCGACCCTTAGGTTTTCAGTCGGCAAGAGGTCTCCTATATATCATCAAGCGCCAGTGCAGGTTGACATCTTTTTGCAATCTAGAAAGGAGAAGATTGATGCCTTTCATTGGGCTTGGTTGACTCGGTTTGAAACTATTAGTCAAGACTTGCTAAAAACAAGCGTGAAGTTTTGTCTACTACAATAACTCAGGGACTTCACTCGGAATTTGTTATCATGTACTCACAGTGAAATTCCACGCACAAACATTTGATTGGTTGAATGCCATCCATATAGAGATAATAACGGTTGCCACAAGCCAAGCTTAGAAGGGTGGTGATCAAGATTCCACAAGCAAATTCAAGAATAGCAAACAAGTATTCATTAATTAAAAAGTACTAGATACAAGGGAGATCTTAAAAAGTAGCACCATTGTTGCACTATGTGCTACTGCTACTTCTAACTACTACTATCTACACGGTGACGCGGCGGTGCTTCCATGGACAGGGGCTGGTGTCCTCGCCGTCATCGTCCTTGCTGTCATCGCCGTCGTCGTCATTGCCGTCGCTGTCATCGTTATCATTGTCGTCGTCGTCGCTGTCGTCCTCATCGTCATCTAGGCCAACGAGCCTAGGGTGGTTGAGGCCCCTAAGCATGGCTTTCTCCTTCTCATTGTACCCCTCGGAGTCGAAGGAGGATGGGTCTTCATCGTCGCTATTGGGGTCCGTCGGCATGTCCCCGTCACCGTAGTGCCTCGTTGTCCTCATCGAACTCGTCCCAAAAGGGGTTGTCCCTTGCTGGTTTGGGGGAACCAGTGGGTTTCCTGCCCTTACCACTGCCGCTGGCCATGGTGCTAATGGTGGAGAAGGTGCTCTCTTAAAAGGAAGCGTATGTGGAAGGCGATGGCAATGTGCTGGAGATGGATCTCAGGGTCTGGTTATATACCGTGGAGCGCGTCGCTTCGAGATCTTGGCAGTATGCGCGCAAGGGAGACGCTTCGTATTCCGAGCAGTGCACGCGTAAGAAATCTTAAACGCGGTGACGGTTTGGAAAAGTTGGATATAACAGCGGTTGAGTTATCCATGTGGTGCAGTTATCATGGCAAATAGTGAAATCAAATGTGGGACATTATGGTGAACATTCCTACTTTATTTATACCCATTGGGTGAGGAATTTTATCGAAAATTCTGCGAGGTCAAGTCTGGGAATTTCACTTGATATGGCCTCCAATGACTCGGAGAAATTATGAAGATTAACTTCACTCGGATGCGGTTGAGGAGATGACTCGGAAGGGGATTTCTAGATTTAAGTCAATTCGAAGCTCGACGGCTATACCCATTGGGTGCACCTAGTTGTTGCAACCAATACAAAGAAATATTGATACAAAGGAAGTTTCATTGACTCAGAGGAATGTGCAGGAATTGGTGGCTTTCTTTGGAGTCTTAGGTTAATTGCTTTTAGAATTAACTCGAGTGTCGGGGGACTGTGGGGGATAGATATCCCCTGGGTCCTCATGGCATGGATTCGAGACACGGGCTTTTGGTGGGCCTAGGCAGGCCGGACGGCAGATTTCATGGGCTGACTATTCGGCTTGGTCTTTGAAGATAGCAATGGCAAGCAGAACTTGGCGATCAAGGCAAGGGAGTTGTAATTCAGGAAAGCATGAAGGAGTACATGATTCGGACTCTATTTCCAAATAATATGGGACTTGAAGATAGGAAAGATATGGATCGCGGATTCTATGTAATCTTTTGTAATCTAAACTGTCTAGGAGATATAGAAGGAACCTGACTTGTAACCCAAGAATCCGTCAGCCTATATAAGGCGGGTGAGGGATCCCTATGTAGAAGATCATATCAATATCGCATACCAAACCTCTAGCAAGCTGAGCCCTCATTGTAATCTAGAGAACTCAGAGCAATACAATCCACCACCAACAGGACGTAGGGTATTACGCTTTCCGCGACCCGAACCTATATAAATCTCGCTCCCGTCGCATTTCATGGGAACCATGGAGCTACGCTCGATCTCGCCAACCACAAAAACACTACATGATACATCCTGTGGTGCACTGCCAATACCAAACACCGACAGTTGGTGCACCGAGTAGGAGAGGCGACTTCGACATCACCGCTAACTCCATGGCCAACATCTTCACTGACGCCGTAAAGTTCGCTCCTAGCGTGATGATCCAGTTTGGATCCATCTCGTTCATCGTTGATAGGAGTGGCAATATGCACCGTATTAGTGGTCCTACGGAGGATACACGAGACCACCCTACTCTAGCTCGGGAGCAGTCCACGGCCACGACCACATTGGGATATGTCTCCCCCATGACCACGCTTCAGTCGGCCCCCGCATCGACATACACTGCTCCGACTCATCCTCGAGTTTAGGCGCCCCGACCCACCACCAGGTTCACCCTGGCTCCATCTGCATCATCAAGGGCAATGTCACCGAAGAGTGCCTCGGGCCACCTTGGCTCGAGCTGGCCTGCAATGCGTCACCACGGTGCCGGTCGGGCGTAGATCTACATCGACTCCTCCACCACGGGCGGCTGCTGCATCATCTCCAACTCAGCATACCTCGCTCCCTACCTCCCCGACCTAGGTCTAAACCCATATCAGTCGGAGATCCGTCCTCCACAAGGGTCTCATCATGGCACAAGCCGTAGGGAGGGTCGGGCCACACCCCAGATTCCCCACGAGCTTCGCAACGCCACTACCACATATCAGGAGAAGAAGTTGGGGAATAAGGATTCATGTGGAAGCAACCGTTAGGGTATTAGTCTTCTTATAACCCTAACGGCGTTCTGCAAAACGACATTTCTCTTTTTCTATCACAACTACACCGTCAATAAAATGGCGTCAGATCCACTGAACAGAGAGAAGGATGGAGAAGCCAGTGGATAAGGACGGTTCCGCCGAATGTCTCAGTGTTGGCAGGAGTGGGTAGAGTAGGCTCCATATGTGGGCGTGATCTCACCAAGATGTGCAAGGATTGACCGCTCGAGGAGTCACAGATTGGCAACTGTAGTGCTATAGCGCCGTTTCGGTTACTATTCTGCCTACTACCATCATTCGAATCGTGGCGACAGTATGGGCAACTGTGCGACGTACAAAAGCAAGGTGGGTACATGGAGGAGGGCTACCCATACCCGTTGACAGGTGGGGCCAGTGATAGGTGTGAAGAGAGAGGACCCCACAAGGCAGACTTTGGGCAGGAAAGAGAGTAGAATGTTTTTTTATAAGAGCAGCAACCCTTAGAGATATAAAAGGGGATGCTCAGCGCATGAGAGAGGGATCACTCCCTATTCGCCCAAACACGCACACACACACTCCAACTCCTAACCCAGGGAAGGAAGCAGAGCAAGCAGAACACTCGATAGAACACCTAGGAGGTCATCCTCGACCTAAGGCAGCCATTATAAAACGAGTCAATTCCTTCTCAGCCATTATAAAAAATTCCAATTCCATATATACCACTGAAAAATTCTCACTCCCATCCAACCACTAACCAATTTTTTCTTGGACCTTGGTGCCACTTCCGTCACTGCTGTTTCCTTAACGGTTTAGGTTGGGCCCACTAGCGGATGTAAATGCCGTGCGGTGTCCCTGAGCCCTCCTTCACTCCCGTACTCCTCCGCCCCTTTCTCTCATGTCGTCATCCCCGTGCCCCCTTGCTCCGCTCTCCCCGCTGTCCCCGTGCTCCCCCCGCCGCCCCTCGCTCCCCGGCCACCACCATGCCCATCCGCTGCGCTCCCCTGCCGCCATGCTCCACGCCCCCATGTGCTCCTTAGCCCACGCTCCATGGCCGCCGCCGCCCCCGTGCTCCTCCGCTCCGCGCTTCCCGGGCGCCGCCGCCTCCCCCGCGCTTCTCCGCCCCGCGCCGCTCCGCTTGTCCTCGCATGCTCGTGCCGCAGCCCTCCTCCTCCTCGTGCACTGCCGCCCCACCGTCATCGCACCAGGCGACCCACGTGCAGTCCATCCGGCATTTCGCACGTGCGAGGCGCTCAACAACATCGCGTTCCAGACACGGATGCTGGAGCGCGTGGGGGTGGGCGAGGCCACGCACTTCCCGACGCGCTGCTCATGCTACCCATCGGCATGTGCCTCCGCATGGCCAGGGAGGAGTCCGAGGCTGTCGTCTTCGGTGCCGTCGATGATGTCCCGCGGCGTTGCGGAGTGGCCACGCCGAAGGGCCAACGGCCGCAACGGGAGCAGCCGCGCAGGAGGGTGCGCCGGCGGGAGTGGTGGTGTGCCGGACGTGGCGGCACGGAGCGGCCGCGCAAGAGGGCGACGTCCGACGAGGAGGACGCACGGGCATTCTATTACGAGGGCGCGACCGGCGACGATGGCGGCCGCGCAGCCAACGACGACGGTGACTTCCGACGGGGTAACAAGCAGCAGAGGCACGCCGCGGCTTTGGGTGGGCTAGCGGCGAGCGGAGGCAAGATGCTACTGGGGGAGATCTGGTAGCTAGGCAGGCCATGTGTGTGGGGAGGCGGGCGGCGGGCTGTGGGAGCAACGGCGACCATGCATGCACTGGCGAGTAGGACATGGGCACATGGCAGCGGGAGGAAGAAGAAATCCAGTTGTGATGAAAGAGTAGAATTGTCATTTTGTCTCGCCGTTAGCTTCAGTTGCCCTTGAAACTCACAGCAGTGGCACTAGCGTCCAAAGAAATTTGATTCCGTGGTTTAGTTGGAACCAAATACTTTTTGATGGTAGATATTGAATTTAAATTTTTTATAATGGTATATATGGAATAGACTCTTATAAAATAGAAGTCTAGTTAAGCTTACTGACATGATGTAGGGTGTTACGCTTCGGCAGCCCGAATCTCTATAAACCGACCCTCGCCGGACTCACATAATCACGGTGACGTAATCTCCCTACTATTCATTTAGAAGCACTTGAGGCTACAAGTCGGAAGACCCGGTCCGTTGAATACTCAACGGACGCCCTTAGTACTCCTACGCATGATAGGCGGCCACCGGCCGGCACGAGATCCCATGAATCGGATTGCATGCATTTGATTGGATTCCAGCTGAGAATCGGGTGCCTTCATATCACACATGACCGACGCTGAAACTCGCGCCGATGAGTACGAGATAACCATCCAGCGCCCAGCGGTCTTTCAAAGGGACGGAATCACGGAAATGCCCTGGAAGCAGCAGGCTGGATGTATATGTCCGCTGTCTCGTCGTTGTGTGCTTTGCAGCTTTATTTTTGCAATTTGCATGATGTCCGACGTGATAAAACGCAGACTTCACGTGGGCGATGGAGAGCTGCGCAAACATCCAGATGCATGCATGCATTCCAGACCGAGACCGGCCGATATTCCAAGGGCTCATCGCTAATGTTCATATTTTGGCATGCTAAAAATTAGGCAAAAGTAGTTGCCAAAATTTTATATGTGAAATGTGAGGTGTTAGTAATAACTTTTGGCGGCCGCAAACCAACAACTTTAATTTTTGTCTTGGCCAAATGTGGGCATGGTAAAAAAAATCGGCTATGAACCAAGCATGACCTTGGTTACGTTGGCCTCCGTGAGTTGCTACTTTCAGCTACAGATTGATCACGCACGAAATGAACACATGGATTTATAATGTGGTTCTGGTTCAAGCAAGGCCCGCTCATTGGGTGAAATTTCTACGTCTAGTTCCATATGATATATGTGTGTGTGTGTGTGCGCGCGGGCGCGTGCGCGCGCAAAGCACAAGCTAGCATAAAACAGTAATATTAAAAATTTGTATATAAATTTAAGACCACAGTTAATTAAAATTTATATTACTAATGTATCCATATATTCATAATTTAATAAAAGGTTTGTTTATATACATATTTTTTATCTTATTTATCTATAACTAATTTTATCTAATTAATATTTATATTTTATAATGACATAGTGGTAAATTATATGCAAATCTAGGGGATGCAGTAAATTATCTTTCGCAATAAGACAATAGGTATATATGTAAATTAGGGTTATCTTTTATTCATTTTTATATACTTTGATTCATCTTTCATAATAGCACGACTGATATTTTACATTCAAATTTCAGGATTCATTTAATTCATCTTTCATAATGGTATGGTGGGTAATTTATATACAAATTTATGGGGTTATTTTAATAATTTTTTTATAATAGCATGGTGGGTAATTTATATGAAAATTTAGGTGTTACTTTAATGGTCTTTTATAATGGTATGGTAGGTAATTTTTAGAAAATAATATAATAGATCCAATAGCTAGTATTATTTAAAAAATTTAAGATTTATCTTTTTTTTCTATCGCATGGGATGGTGCCAGGCAACAGTGCGGGTTTGCGTGCGTACCTCGTCTTTAACGAGGAGCACCAGAACAAAGAGAAGGCTCATATATATATAAGAGATCCAGCCCCCATTGACATTGCCTCTAGACTCTAGCTAGCTAGCGATGAAGAATAGGCGGCAAAACAAGTTTAATACGAAAGGCGCCACCATTGGTAGTTGGCACGTACCGGCCGGCGAGCCCAACCGTAACACCTTAATTTCATTATTTAAAATGTTTGTTATAACCAATTTATAATCACAGGCCTTAGCAAGTGCATTCATGCTATCTACATAGTGCTTTGAGTACATAGTACATTTTTAATATACTGATGAGTATAGTGTTTTTGAAAAGTTTCTATATTATTTTTATACAAAAGTTTCTTCTCATTCTAGATCTTAATCCTTCTACTTGAGTATCTTCTAAATCTGTTCATGAGCTCTAAATAGTAGATTTGAGTTATTCGTGTCTCGATATATCTCCAGATACTTTTGTAAAGAAACTTTTGGTAAATATGGTCGTTGTTAGTATATATAAATGTGGTAGCTAGTAGTATACCAACAAGCACATACATTCTCCCATCGCTGTGCGTGGTCGTTAATCGAATTAACAACGGAGCCTTTAACCACCACACTTTCGTCGTTGCTAATACCCTTAAAATATTGCAACTCACCGAGTCACCATTATTGCTTCTTTCTTCTCTCGGCTGATCGTGACGCTAGTGCAGTGCCTTGGGGTGACGAGCTTGGCGAGCACCGGAGGGCAACGCGGAGCGTGGGCGTCCGCGAGCAGTGTCGAGCGGCAGGCAGGCTCAACGACACGTGACGTTGGTGGCTGCGGTCTGCAGCGACGAGGCGCCGGGGTGTTTGGATGCGTGGTCCGTGATTTACGTTAGTTAGAAGTATTAATTATAATATAATTATAAAACTAATTATATAGATGAGAACTAAACGGGGAAACGAATTTATTAAGCCTAATTAATTTATAATTAGCAAATGTGATACTACAGTAACTGGTCGTTAATTATGCATTAATTAGATTTAATAAATTCGTCTCGCCTTTTTGCCATCGACCGTGTAATTAGTTTTCTAATTAAACCATATTTGATACTTCTAACTAGCATCGAAACATCCGACGTAATGTAAACTAAATTTTAGTCTCTGGATCCAAACATCACGTCCGAACTTTTAATGACTACCTATATCCTATCGTTAATAGCTCTTTTATTTAGTGATAGGGCTGTGCTACATACATAGTCTAATTAACCTATTGTATGTAGTGCACAAACTCACTGGAAAGACGGTTTTATAAGCCTCTGTAGAATCGGTTCGTGGACTTCTACGGATCAAATTTTCAGAAGCTTGCCTGACCCCCTCATGGAAATTGAGCTTAGCTGCTCAAGTTATAAACCGCTCGTGCTAAGCAGTCGCTGTGATCCACCGCTTTTGCCAGTAGATAAAAAAAAAACATCAGCCGCCGCGTGCGCCACGCCGCTCCGCCCGGCCGCCCCGTGCTCGCGCTGCGCTGCGCCGCGCCGCCCGCCGCCGCGTCCGAGCTCCAGCCCGGCCGCCCCGCGCATGCTTCGCCACCGTCTTCGCGCCGCCCGGCCGCACCGCACTGCCGTCGCCGCGCGCCGCCCTGCTGCGCTGCCGGCCTGGATCGGACGCGCCGCTGCCATCCTTGCCTTCATCGCGCGCCGGCTTGCTGTCGCGCTACCGCCTACTGTCGCTTTGTCCTCGCCACGCTGAGCAACCTGCTCTCCCGCTACAGCTCAACGCCGCTGAACGCCGGCGCCTCGCCGCTGCAGACCACAGCCACCAACGTCACGTGTCGTTGAGCCTGCCTGCCGCTCGACACTGCTCGCGGACGCCCACGCTCCGCGTTGCCCTCCGGTGCTCGCCAAGCTCGTCACCTCAAGGCACTGCACTAGCATCACGATCAGCCGAGAGAAGAAAGAAGCAATAATGGTGACTCGGTGAGTTGCAAGAAGTCTGGCTATGCGAGATACTCAGATAAGAGAGAATTGTTGAGAGTGGAGAGAGAACGAGAAAGTGGACAGATAAATAAAGCCATAGGAAGGGGGTGGGTGGACGGGGTGGTGCCTGGGCCCACCATGACCAGCTGCCTGTCTTTCATATTGTTTGGTGGGCTGCAGTTTTGTCATGGAAAAATTTCATACGAGTTATATTAGCGGCACTCCACACAATACACCGCATCTGGAAAATCAATGTGCAGCAGCGGTAGGAAGGCTGTACCGCTCATAAAAATATAGCATAATTGGTTTGTACTTTTCACCGCTCTCGCTAACCGGAAATAGCGGGAGCCGTGTATGGCATAAATCGCTCGTGCTATTTTTTAGATCGGTGTATGCCATTCAACGCTGCTGCCAAGTCATTAGTAGTAGCGTTGGATATTATGGGGCCCACTCTAAGAAAAGTAGAGATAATTCCACTTTTAAGCTGCTTCTATTATGTAAAGAGAGGCGCTCGTGCAGTGCGAATCTGTAGCAGTAACACACCGTACCTGCAATATACTCAGTATTACACATTCCTGTTTGGTTGATCACTACAGCTAGCTAGTCGCATGTAATAAGCAGCAGCGGTTCACAAAACGTGCGCCAAACTCCTGGAAGCTGCAGCCATACGCGCACAGCACGGATCGGCAGGGACTCTGAAGCTGCCAAACATTGTCAGAGTTCAGTAGTAGTAGTGACGAGTGAGTAACGAGAGATCACTCCGTACGTACTCCCTCTAAAAAAAAACTTCGATCATTTGTCTTGTTTTAAAAATATTTTTGAACAAATTAAACCATCTCTACCGTCTCCGTGACACACCTACGTACACTCCTTATTACCGGCAGCCGGTACTAATAATAAAGTAGTAATAATAATACAGTGATCAAACCGGCTGGGAGAGAAGTCCTGTCCTGCATGCTCTCGTATCAGGAATAAGATCTCAGTGATGTTGAGAGCAGAAGAAGTTGCAGAGAACTTAAGCACCCCCCACAGCATCATCTTGCAGTGGGATTACTTCTCCATTCACCTCTCTTCACCGGTAACCACAGGCACTGCCGGCAGGGTCTTCGTACGTAGATCACCACCGGATCCATCTACACTTCACACAGTATATCGAATTATTCATCGTCATCTTCCGTGCAGCTTCGACGACCACCAGACCATGCATGTTGTATAGATTGGACCCTGTTCAGACTTGGGAGTGTTCTTCAGAGTTCCAAGTCTTGTGGAGTACAGTAGTAGTATGGCACATCTTTGCACTTAGAGAAGCAAACGCTGATTATTTCTTTATTTGCTGACGAACGCCAGATATTCTCAAAGAAAAAAAAAACTACATGTTGCCATATGTGTATTACTAGTAAGTGTCCAGGTCACTCACGAGTTCACGAGTCAGAGGTAGAGTATACTGCAGGCGCGCTCTGAAACTAGAAGAACCAGAAGAAGAAGAAGCGACCAGTCGTAGCGATCGATCGACGAACGTTCCCGTCGTCGTCTCCATTCAACGGCGATTTGCCAGATCCTCATTCGCACGCGGCGACCTTTCCCCCTCCACGCGAGCCTCACGCTCCTCTCATCCCCAGATCTAGAACGTTCGTTAGCCATTGGCGCGGGTTGTCAAATCATCGACCTATAAATCATATATCCATCGTCGCTGCAGGGAGCTAGCTATAGGTGAGATCGAACCATTAATCTGACTGACAAGAGAGAGAGATATATATATGGAAGGCCCACGGCCGGAAGGCGGCGGCGTGTGGAGGCCGCCGGCTCCGGCGGCGGAAGCCACCACCGGGGCGACGCGCCAGCGCCAGCAGGTGAAGGTGAAGCACATCGTCACGAAGGAGGTGAGCACGGACCAGGCCAGTTTCAAGGACGTCGTGCAGAGGCTCACCGGGAAGGACTCCGCGGCCGCGCGCACCTCCGTGGTGGTGGCTGGTGCTGACGGCGGCACGAGCAGCTGGAGCGGTGGTGGCGCCGCCGTCGCAACTGGCGGGAGCGCTGCCGGTGTTCTGTCTCAGGACAACGTCGTAGGCGGAGAGATTGGTGCTGTTCTTCTGCCTCAGCGGGACAACGTAGCCGGGGCGACGACACTACCGTCGTCGGGGCAGGGCACGGAACGGTGGTGGCGGGGTGCGTGATGAGTATTGAGTGATCGGCTTTGATTTCATCGCACATGTACTCGCATGCGTGCGTGCGCATGCAGCGGGCCATTATATTGTTGTGAATGTATATTTCCAAAACCTTTTTTTATTTCTACTTTTGAATCTCCGTTGTGCAGTACCATTTTTGCCGGTGATCGCCTTTTCAATGTTTTTGCAGCTGCAAAGACTTGGTGGTGCAACCCAACCCATTGTTCTTTAGTATAAGAGATGTGTTTTTTACAAACTTTTATATATGGTGACTTTCCATTAAAAAATCTGAATCTTAATTATGCTTTTTAAGGCTATTATTCCCGGTTAGAAATGGGCATGGGTCACCCGATCCGACCAACCCGACCCAAACAACGCGACGGATGGGCGCGGACCGTAATTTTTGACTTGCAACAATCGACGGACCGGACGCGGGCCATGTTTTTTTATCCAAAAACTGACTCAATCCGAAAAAAAACAACGCACCGTGGAAAGTGCACGGGCCAACCCGATCTGGTCCGGCGTTAGACACAGGTCGAGCGCAGGCCGTCCTATGCAACCCGTGACCAGACCTGAGCCCAAACCCGACCTAACATTTTGATCAGGTCTATTCCTAGTGGAAGATTCAAGGCCCAAGTTATATATGTGCATCCGGCAAGTAAATTGCAGATTTGCCGGCCGGATCAACTCGGACCAGAATTTTCTCTTTGAACAATGCAAAATAAATAAATAAATAAATGGAAACGACCACAAGCATGGAGTTGGTGGGCAGCGGTACCAGGAGTTTGAGCTGGACCATCCGGCCCAGCCAAGGCACCACACGAGAAAGAAAAACGTCCCAGAATATGATCGGTATGATGGTCAATGGTCGGGCCGGGCTAACAACTTTAGCTATGTTCGGCCGCCCAGCGCAGCCCACCAACATACTCCATATTACAAGTCCAGTGATGGAGGACCGGTCAGGGTTATATTAAGCTAGCCGCAGCCTAGCATTGGCAATGGCAGGACATCGTGTTGAGACTTGAGACCAGAGTAGAGACAAGGAAAAGAAACTGTTACCCTATAGCTGACGCTAGGGAAGATGCATGGCATGGCATGGCCGTATGGGTCACCCTGTCTCCGGACTGAAACAATTCCAAATAGTACATGCATTTGGTAGAGTACTAAAAAAATAATCTGTCATACACTGTTTTTTCAATGGTTTAGCCATACTCGCTCTACACCCGCTTTTTATTATTAGTCTAGCGCTAACAACGACAGCGATGGGAAAAAAAGGTGGAAATCAAAATAGCCAATCCAGTACTTTATCGTTCCCCCAACTACCAGAATTATTAGTCAAGGAGTTATTAGGCCCGGAGAACTTGCCATGGAATGGCTTATGGCGCTATCATATCGAGCAGGTTGATCCAACATGCGCTGCTCGCATTGGTAGCTACCCAGACGTGTGGACTAGGATGAGGTGACACCGGCCAAGAAAGTGAAACAGATCCCTTTTCCTTCCTTCCAAGGGCGTTCACAGTGGTCGTAGCAAATATCCAGCTCACGTGGAGGTGAGAGAATAATAAAAATAGTAATTTATCTTATTGTTTTGACTTGGCTTTACATGTAATACTCTGGAACACGTAAAATCTCCTGTGTATTTGGTCGTCGCTGGCTATTCCTATTTTTCTCATTTTTTCTGTCCATACAGGAGAGAGAGTGCATCTAACCAGTGAAATAAATAGACATTGGAGACACCCTTATATATATATATATATGCTCCATTGTCCTTGCTTTTAATCATAAGATCGTTTTGCTGCAACATGCATATAGTAATTAAGCGAATAAGCCTTCTCAACTTGAATAAGCAACTCCACGCAAGCACCAGCGTCCCCGCTTTAATGCTACTCCATCCGTTCTTTTTTATTTGGTATTTGCCACGTTCTAGTTTAAAACTAGCGAGTGACAAATATTCAAATGGAGTACCATAGCATTTGACACAACAGATTAAAAAATACATACAGAGATCCATTATCTAAGCAGGAAGCTAAAGGCTTCTCAGCAGGGATTTGTCGCTACCTCCCAGTCACAGTGGAGAATACAGCCAGGTGCCATCGAGTAGCTAATTATGATGGTGCTCACTCTTTCAGTTCATGCATGTTTCTCTTTCAGTGAGAGTGATCGACCCCTCTCGAATTAAATTTAATAGTCTCCAAACAAGGGAAAATTAAACCGTGGAACAGTATAAACAAGCAACATGGCCCGCACAAATAGCGCGGGTACCTAGTTTGTTTTGACATTTTAGTTTTGCGTGAAACTAATCCTTTATATTACTTTTATTTAGCACCATTTTTTTTCTCTATTGGTTCTAAACAATACATCTTGGTTTTCCTAAAATTTTACTTTTTGGAGTACTATTTTTCAAAACATGTTTTCACAATTTAATATATTAAGCTTTAAAGAAATGTTTGGCACCATTTTTTATTTTTTTCTCTATTGGTTCTAAACAATACATCTTGGTTTTCCTAAAATTTTACTTTTTGGAGTACTATTTTTCAAAACATGTTTTCACAATTTAATATATTAAGCTTTAAAGAAATGTTTGTTCTAACAATGTTGATCTTTTTTAAATTTTATTATTTATTTCTGGATTCTAGTGCTATCGAGGTTTTTATTCTGTCTAACCAATAAAGCGGTTTGACTTTCTCTCTCGAAGTTTACTTACCTTTTTCTAAATATAACTTTTATTAATTATACCATAATATGTTTTCATATTGCATTTAGTTGATATTGTAGAATTTTTTGGAAAAAAATTGCTTAGGACAAAGGAAATTATAATAATATGAAATAGGGCAATAGACCCAAAAAGATCGTATGGTATGCCCACTTGGTCACTATGTTGTTTCTGTGAGTAGACTATAACTTAATGACCTAATTGAGCAAGCATTGGATAACATGTAAAATTATATGATAGGCTCACTTAGCAGGATGTGTTTGGTCCCGAGACATAGTGGGTTGGGATGGTTTTGTCCTGGTTTTTTGGATGGGATGGTCCCATGCCAGGTTTGGTTGAGAAGGATGGTTCTATTCATGTTTTCGTTTGGTTGAAAGGATCGGGTTTCACAGGAGATAACACAATGTGTCACTGTTAGTGGGACCCCAATGTCATTCTAACATCTAGCCCATCTTCTTCGTCACAGTCCTCCTCTCCTTGCGGGGCACCGTCTTCCTCATGCCACCCCCGACAATCCTCGTCCCGCCGCCTCTTCCTCGCATCGCCGGCTCTTCCTTGCCCCGCTAGCTCCTCACCCCGTCGCTTCTTCCTCGCCCTACCACCTCCTCCTTGCTCCACCGATGCCCCTTCTCTAGCCACGGCCGATGGCGCCCCTTCTCCTGCCGCAACCGCGACTGCACGCCATGGCCGTGTGTGCGGCTGGCGCCGCGGCTCCTCCTCTCATCGCCGCTCGTTGCCATGGACACCGGCGATGCTCTTCACCCACTCATCTTGACGCCGCTCCCCTCACGGAGGGAGATGGAGGACGATTCCATCGACCGATTTGGCAGGACGGTGCAATCCCTCATTTAGAGTGAATATTCCCTCTGGGGGATGGTTCCATTCCAACTCACTTTCAACTAAACACTACCAAAAGAAGGACCACCCCATCCTATCCCTCCCTGTCCCTAGAACCAAACACATGCTTAGTCATTATCTATTGTTTCTGCGAGTAGACAATATAACCTAACTTATTTTGATATATTATATAACGTGGCTTATAATGACATTAGTGGATGAACAACTTGAAATGGTATGTGCCTCTGTATTTCCCTTTGACTTTGGCAACCTATATGGAGAGTCAAGTCAACACCTTCTATAAAGGAAAAAGGAGACGTGTCTGTCATATCTATGCCTCCCTCCTCTCTCACTCATCTACTTAGAAATTCTGCTATACTCTACATGTCATGAATCAAGCTAGTGTTTGCTGGATAGACATCTCCTATTCTAGTGTTGGTCTCCAATACGCCTGATTCAACAATTGTTGTTCTTGGTATTGTTGTATCCTAGTGCCGAACGCATGTTGTATAGTCGAGTATGACAACCATGCATAGACGGTGACAGCCGGTGGATAGGTCTAGTGAAGGTCAGGATTTGCTAGACATGCTAGCTAAAGTTGATGGGCTTTATGTGGAAGAAAGTTTGTATGGAGGGCAATTTCTAGAAAACAAATTGTGCATGTGTGGTGGGGAGGGGTCAGGTTGATTGAAAAAACATTAGTGTTTTATCTATGTATTCGGATGGAATATTGTTTGTATCATAATTGATAAATGCATGTGCATTGCAACGGGTATAATTCTCAATGTGTTGTTTTAATGTGAATTTGGGCACCTGTTTTCGTGTGTTTTATATCACAGTACCGTGACAGATTATTGATATTATCTTGTTATGTAGACTTCTGCCGACTTCGAAAGAATTTTTGGATTATTCTAGTTGGATTAGAAAGATTATCTTTTTTTGTGTTTCATCAGTATACACAACATCGAAAATAGAGTCCATAGGCGACCTAGGGTCTGTTTTTGTGTCATGATCTTATTTTTTAGATTCCCACCGACTTCGAAAGATTTTTGAGATAATTTCAGCTGCAATAGAAAGATTATCCTTTTAGCTTTCCATAGATATATAGAACTTCGAAATAGGAGTCCATATGCGACCTGGGAGTACGTTTTCGTGCGATGTGCTACTTAGTCTGAACCGTACTCGCGAATAAACCACTTAGATTCGGATTAAATTTGTTTGAACAATTTAAGGTAGGGCGGACGGAATCTTTTGCAGAAAAAACACTCCTCTCTCTATAGATAGGTATATATATAGATATAGATTTGGATGGAATACTGTTTGTATCATAATTGATAGTGTCACCTTGCCTTATTTGAATTGGATCAATGCCATGTAAACATATGGTTGATTATGTGCTTGTGTTAGTCGGACAATTTGTGGAGAAAGAAATATCAAGCGATCTCTTTGTTGAATTTAGATTGTTATATGTTCATAAAATCTATCAGCCCATATATTTTCTTATTTTTAAACCAATGTGGTAATTTATATGCCCGCTTGATGAACATGGTAGCTTCTTTGAACACTCTTATTAAAATAATAGATAACTTAGATACAAATTCCCAACTGGATGTAAGTGAATCAATTTATAGAGACAAATAAATATATATAACATGAACAACCAATTGAAATTAAATATAAAAATGGTAAAATAATAATGGGTAATGAGTTAAAATATTGTGAATATAGTATATAAAATTATCGCAAAAAATACCTATAGATAAACAAAACTAATTAAGAATTCTTTAAAAAATTAAAAAATGTGCTAGAATTATTTTTTCATTAGGACTATTGTCTAACAACATTGCAGTGAGCTAAAAGAAATAATTGTTATGCATAAATACCAATTCCAAATAAGAGTATAAAGCTTACTTTTATCTATTAAATAGTTTCCAACCCATGTGTTGTATGGCCTAATATCTTAATTGACAATCTGTAAATTCACTAATGTATGTTGCATTTGACATTTCGCACAACTTTGATAATTTATCTCATATTAAAAATTACACAAATATTAAAAATGCAAGTCATGCTTAAAGTCCATTTGCTGATTAAACAATCATAACAAAATGGTGAAAGCTGTAGAAAAGAGCCAATCAGGACATACATTGTAAATACAATGAGTTTTATTATTTCAAAAATATTCATTGTATACTCAAAGCTCAAAGACTGCTCCATTTTTGTTTTAACAGGCTGCGATGATCAACATTAATGTAATTTAATTTGGATCAAGTTATTTTGAAACAAACTATGACGATGGATACTATGCTCATATTTTTCACCCATAATCTAGCTCCTGGCGCCACCACGTTTCACCCATTTTCATGCTTTTTTGTAAAAAAAAAACAGGGCCATTGCATGGAGTTTTATAGGCTAACATGTTGCTCGTTGATAAGCTACTCGCTTGGAGTTAACTGGCTAGTTCATAGACCAATCGAACAATACTGAATTTGATATCTTCTGTCCGCTGTAATATAGTCCTAATCGTTGTGGAGTTCAAAGCATCCGCTCATTAAAAAGGATGGGACTCTCGGATACATTGCCGAAAAGGATTAGTATTAGTATTAGTATGTACTGAAAAGATGGAATTATAGAGGACTTATTGGAGTGGATTCTAATTAATATATGGCTGTCGTAATATGGACATGGTTAGTCCTTTTAGTCAATAACTCTTAGTTTAAACCGTTAGATCTTCATAAAATCCAATGGTGTGGAGCTTTTCTTTTTTCCGATTAACGTGAGAATTTCGTGGCCATCTCTGTGAACATGGTGGTTTCTTTTAACACTACTATAGTTATATAATACGTTACCATCTCGGTGAACATGATGACTTCTTTTAACACTACTATAATTATATAATAGATTTCTTTTTCCGATTAACATGAGAATTTCGTGACCATCTCGGTGAACATGGTGGTTTCTTTTAACATTACTATAGTTATATAATAGATAGATAGATAATAGATATATAGATAGATAGATAATAGATAGATAGAAGATAGATAAATAGATGCTACAGTACAATCACCGGAGAGTCAGGAAGCCATGACTGCTTTGTAGTCTTATAACATTCTAAAACAGCGCCTGTCGATCGGGGAGAGGTCAAAGAACTGGCATGTGGACACCGTCGCGTCAGGAATTCAGGAGTACGTGTCGAGATCATGACAAGTTGGGGATTGAAGCGATGCAAGCAAGTGGGTGGTGTAAGTGGACACGAATTGAAGGACGACGGCGGCGGCGGCGATGGCGTTGGCGTTGGGGGAGCTCTGTCCATCGACGGAGAACCTGTCCAACGGGATGCATGGCCAAACAGTTGGAAAAAAACGCGCGCACGCCATGGTCCAAAGGCATTGACCATATGGTCGAGAGTTGTTGGACGATCGATGCAAAGACCAGCAACTTGCAGAGATCGAGAACAATGCATGGACCCCGGCCGACGATGGGCATCTCGCTTATGATATTTTATATTTCCGACTGCATCGTCGTCCACGTCCATGCACGCACACATGATCGAGTTCGAGTTGTTGACAGCACAAGGCCCAACCACTCCAGTCCTACACACTTCTCGCTCGAGCGCCCAACGCAACGAACCGCCGAACGCGTATGATAGGGCGGCAATGCATGGGATGCGAGATGCCATGCAACAACAATATTTAACGATGCCAACAGCGACGTCCACCCCACAAATTAAACGACCCTAATCATCCACCACGTCTCCAGGAGGTTGGCCGCAGCCCGCAGCTGCGTGCAGCCAGCCCTGATGATAAATGGTGGGTGCATGGACCTGGCGGCGGAACAACGTCCTACTGCGTAGCCTTCTTCCGCACATGCATTATTCCGGCGAGCCGCTGATCTCCTCTCCTGATGTTGTCGGTGCCGGCCGGCACACCCCCAATCCAATTACTCGTGTGCCGCCGCCCGGCCCGCCGCCGCGGACGTTGCTAGTACTGATCAGGTCACCTCGTCACTCGCTCGTCGGAGAGTGTGGTGCAGTGGTAGGCTGGCCGCCGGCCGGCCGGGCTCGTCTCGTCGATCAGGATCACCTTGCTTGCCGCAGCAGCCTGCTGCAGTGCAGAGCACAGAGCAGACGTGGACAACGGACAGAGCCGCGCGCGTGCCGTGCCGTGCCGTGCGACAGGACGCTGCCTGCGCCGCCACCACACGCGCGCGGCCTTGCCGCACTCGCATCGTGGCCGTGGGTGCGCGTCGCCGTCTCACAGCTAAGATGCCTCGCGTCGCGACCTGTGTTGACTTGTCGTCGATGCTGCCCGTCTCTCTCTCTCTCTCGTCCCGTCGTTGCCGCCGCCGGCCCGCCGTCGCCGTCGGCTCGTCCCGGCAGCTCACCGGGCCGGGGGCGGCTCCCATTGTCAAGTTTTTTGCGGCCCCGGCGCGCACGCGCGGCCAAAGCCAAGCGTCCTGTCAGTTGTCACACGGCATTGCGAGCGATGACGACGACAGCGTTAGGAGTAGTGGATCGCAGTGCAATGATGGAAGCCAGAGGGCCAGTGCAGTGGAAACCGCTACTGCTACCTTAGCTATAGGTAGTATATTTAGGTTAGGTTCGTTGTTTTCGTCGTGGCAACCAGCTTGCAATCATAAGCACACTCGTTAATTTTCCCTGCTTTGGCGCGCCCAATTCAAGCACTTTGAGATCGATCGATCGATCGATAATAAGAAGCAGAAAAGCTAGTTATCGGTGTGACGCAGACTTAGCTAGCTGGAGCGAGCAACCACATCAGTGCGAGTTTATTGTGACCCGGCCAGGCCAGGTAGGTGTGGTGGTGGTATTGCACGGGGGACATGCAGGTTCTCTTTTGATTGATTAGTGGCTGGACTGAGACAGCAAATGGCCTCTCTCTCTCTCTCTCTCTCCGCATCACCTTGTTAAAGTGTGTTGTCGCTGGGGGTGCATGCATATATATAGAGATATAGGCCCTAAACCCTATTTGTTCTGCTGGTCCTGCTCTGCTGATCTAAAGCTTGCGACATGCATCAATTGAATCTAGGTTGAGCCTAAACCCTAAGGTAGCTTATTCCACCGCTCTTTTCCTAAGAGAAAGTATAATAAGCTTACCAAATCAAAAATTATACATTGACACATCAGATTCAGGATAATATAGAAGAGGGAGGATGGAAGATAGAAGTGAAGCAGGCTACAACTTTGTAGCCAACTAAGACACAGGCTTCAAAAACCCTATGAGAGAGCAAGATGTAGACCAGACTTTAATTATCTAGTATAAACCAGCAACCAACCGTTACATGAATAGGCTATAAGGTTGGTTATACGTGACATGGTCGTTGTATATAGCCAGCAACAGGCTAAATTTGTTGGCCTTGCTTTAAGCTTCTCTGACTCTCTGCATATATATGCAAGTGCTTGGAGCACCACCACATGCATACATGCTAGTGCACACTTGCCGTGCTGATATGTCCTGATATAAAGTATATGCTTCGACGATCAAAGTAGAAACACATCCTCAGCGGGTTTGGGTTAATCTTGCATGGGTGAGCCCCCCCTCCCCGGCTCCCTCTCTCTCTCTCCCATCATCATATCAATTCATCATCGTCGTTCGGCTGCTAAGCTGTTGTGTTCGCACCCAACCCACTGGCATAATAGTACCGCGAGTTAACGTCCGGCCACCTACACACATGCTCTGCCGCCGCGCGCATCGGCCGTTTTGGAAACGCTTGCAAGCATTAACAGCAACCCTCGGCACTTAGCGACCATTTGATCTAAAATTAATGCCGTGTCTCAAGTGCTCCACAGGGGGCCATGCATGGCGCATGCTGCTGCAGAGTGATCAGAGCGCAATAGCAGAGCAGGCTGCTGGTGGAGCGCAACATCACATCACTGTAGCGCTTCGAATAAACATGCATCATCGCGAATGAGTGAATGAATTATGGATGCACGAAAGGAATAGAATAAATAGGTACGGAGTACGTAGAAACAAAGAACTTTTGCAAGCAAGGCACGGTGCAGTAGGACACTGTTGGCGTCAACCACCGGCATGCAAAGGCCGAGGACACGTTTGGTAGCAATGTTTTCAAAAATCATAGTTTTTAAATACTGCGGTTTTCAGCTGTCCATTACACAAATACCATAGTTTTTAAATATCATGGTTTTTCACAGTTTTGATGAAAACCGGAGCTTGTTTGGTACCACGGTTTTCAACTGCCAATGTTTAGCTCTACAATCTACCGTCACCTCTTCTCTCCCTCCCATCCCAGCGTAGAAGCAGCGGCGTCAGAGCAGGAGAGACTGGACCACGCCGGTGGAGGAAGCGGGCGGCACCGAATCAGGCGGCGAGGCGAAGGGCCCGCCCGGCTAGGGGCGAGGCGATCGACGACGGGTGTGGGAGGCAGCTCATTGGCGATGGGACACGGGAGGCCATGCGACTGCGGTGCGCAGGAGGCCGTGTGGTTGCGGGACGCGGGAGTCCGTGCGACGGCACGCGCGGGAGGCCGCGTGGCGGCGGGACGCGGGAGACCGGGCCGGGAGGCACCATGATAGCGGGCGCTGGAGGCAACGCAGCAGCAGTGGGAGCCGGCACGCGGAGGGGCGGCGCCTAGAGCCGTAGGAGGAGGCGCCAGCAACGGGAGGTGCCGCCCGCGGAGGAGCGCCGACGGCAGGTGGCAGGGCTGGCCGTGGGAGGAGGAGCCTGCGACGGACGTTGGAGATGGGGCATCGAGCGCCGCTGAGCAAAACGGAGGAAAACTGAAGTCGTGACCTCAGTTTCCAAAACTCTAAAAATACCACGGTTTTGGGTAAACCATGGTATCCAAAATCTTGCTTCGCTGGTATCAACCAAACACTTTTTTGTTTCTAAAATCACAGTATTAGTAAAAACCATAATATTGCTCTAAAACCGTAAAATACCGTAGTTTGAAACAGGCCCTAAGCAAGATATGTATATGGCGCCGAGCGCAGTTTGCGTCCGAGACGAGCAGACGTCTCGTGCTCGTCGGCTTCGTTCGCGGAACCCGGGGGGACCAGCAAAGTGCCAAAGTGGGTGGGTAGATAGATGGATAAAGAAGAGGAGCCAGGCCAGGTCAGGCTCGTCGCGCGAGAGCATCGATCGACCATGGCCACACGCAACTTTCTCACACTCCCCATGCACCCGACACCACGCATGCATAGCCATGTAGTAGTCGTCGTAGGCGCCCTCTTTAGGCCCCTTTACATTGTATGTGAAGGAGACGACGAGCGCCGGTGATCTACTGTTGGTAGGCATCGGAGGACTTGCTGCCTCGAAAGACTGAAACTCTGGAACTGAAAGCAACCTGCCAACCCCGCAGGAGCAGGAGCAGGAGCAGGAGCCGAGCAGGGCTAATCGCGGATTATATGGCTGCAAAACACGCGTCTCTCGCAATCATTCGGTTAAGACCCTGCCGCTGATTGGCCTCTGCCCCCGGCACCGCCCATCATTGCCCTGCCCACCCGAAAGCAAAATTTAAAAAGGCACCCCAAAATCACATGGAAGTCGATCAACCGCAAAGCCAGCCGGCCAGCCAGCCACCGGGCGAAAAGGAAGGGCGGCCACACCGCGCGGAAACGAGCCGGGGCTAAGCAACCGCTTGTCCACCGCGGCTATTATCACCCGAAAAGATAGGATACGAAGTTGGATGCGACAACAGCCTGACACAACACAACGGGCGCGCCCGTTTGCTGAGACGACACGTGATTAGGCGTAAGTGGCATGTGATTAGGTTGACGAAGGTCGGGGATGCCACGCGGGGGTGGGACGCGATTTGCCCGTTGGAGCGCGATCCGGACCGTCGGATGGCTGGCGCTGACACCCCCCTGGTCCGGACGGGACAGCCGTCGCCGGATACCGCCGGCGCGAAAGTTTCGGCGAGCCGTGTGGTGTGGCGAAAGGCGTCGGGTCGGGTCAGGTCACGAGGAGAGCGAGGCTATAAAAAGCTGCCCACGGCGAGGCGTTTCGTCGCAGTGCCAGCGCTCTGCTTGCTTGCTCTGCTCTGCTCTGGTGGCTCCCCTCCCGAGACTCTAGCAAGCCAGCCTGTGACTGAGGATGAGGATGGCTGCGGCGGCGGCGGTGCTGGCGCTGGCGTGGAGTTCGTGGGCGCTGGCTGCGGCGGCGCAGAAGTACAGTGCCATCTTCAACTTCGGCGACTCCATCACGGACACGGGGAACCTGTGCACGAACGGGAAGCCGTCGCAGATCACCTTCACGCAGCCGCCCTACGGGGAGACGTACTTCGGCTCGCCGACGTGCCGGTGCAGCGACGGGCGCGTGATCCCGGACTTCCTGAGCGCCAAGTTCGGGCTGCCGTTCCTGCCCCCCTCCAAGTCCACGACGGCGGACTTCAAGAAGGGCGCCAACATGGCCATCACGGGCGCCACGGCCATGGACGCGCCCTTCTTCCGCTCGCTGGGGCTCTCCGACAAGATCTGGAACAACGGGCCCATCAGCTACCAGCTGCAGTGGTTCCAGCAGGTGGCCTCCTCCGTCTGCGGCGGCTCCGACTGCAAGCCCTACCTCGCGAACTCGCTCTTCGTCTTCGGCGAGTTCGGCGGCAACGACTACAACGCCATGCTCTTCGGCAACTACAACACGGACCAGGCCAGCACGTACACGCCGCAGATCGTGAGCACCATCGCGGCCGGCGTGGAGAAGCTCGTCGCCATGGGCGCCACCGACATCGTCGTCCCCGGGGTGCTCCCCATCGGCTGCTTCCCCATCTACTGCACCATCTACGGCACCTCCAACAGCGCCGACTACGACAGCCTCGGCTGCCTCAAGAAGTTCAACGACCTCTCCACCAACCACAACAACCAGCTGCAGGCCCAGATCGCCAGCCTCCAGGCCAAGTACAAGTCCGCGCGCATCATGTACGCCGACTTCTACTCCGCCGTCTACGACATGGTCAAGAACCCAGGCAGCTACGGTACGTACTCCGTACACCGTTCTTCTTCGTCTTGCTGCCCGCTGGCTGCGAGTTGTCAGTTGTCACGCACGCAGCTCGAGCATCCGTGACGACTGCCGCCTTGGCGCCTACCGCGGCTCGCCAGCTTTCAAACAAACAGCCCCGGCTGGCAGCTGGCTCTTCCGGCGCCGGCCCCCGTCGCACAGGCAGGGCACAGCCGCTTCAATGCGCCGTGCCGTCCGTCCTGGTCCTGGCAACCAGACACCAGCAGACTAGCTGTTGATGAAGGGGCGTGGGTGAGACTGACTGGCTGAGTGGGCCCGTACGTTCGCACGCATAGGAATCCCGTGCCAAGAAGAGGAGTCCCCGTGCTGCCGTGCAGCCGCATGCATGTGCGCACGGCACGGTTCGGGGCCTGCACTGACTGACTGCAGTCTGCGCTGCTGCTGCGGCGACGACGACATGCCCGTTGCTCGCTCGTGCGCCGGTGCGCGCCGCGCGGCGGCCAATAGAAAATTGATTGATTGCCGCGCGCCCCCGGCTCGCAGCTGCCTAGTGCCTGCCCTGCCGTCCTGATGCGCATTTGGTGCCGCCGTGCTGGCCCGCCGGATCTCGCGCCCAATTATGGGGACGATGATGGCGGACGCGCCGGCCCGGTGTCGAACTGTTGACACGCCGAGCGTCCGAGACCGGCCACGTTCCCCCGACCCAACCAGCACATGCGGATGCGACGGATGCCGTGGCGTCTCGTCACTGACGACTCTCCCCTCTCGCTGTTTGGCAGGGTTCAGCACGGCGTTCCAGGCCTGCTGCGGCTCCGGCGGCGGCAAGTACAACTACCAGAACAGCGCGCGGTGCGGCATGTCCGGCGCCTACGCCTGCTCCAACCCGGCGGCGCACCTCAGCTGGGACGGCATCCACCTCACCGAGGCCGCCTACAAGCAGATCACCGACGGCTGGCTCAACGGGCCCTACTGCCGCCCCGCCATCCTCCACGGCTGATGAGCGAGCGAGGGGGAGGGTGTCGATTAATTGTTATTTTTTTTATTACCATATACTGTCATATAGTACTAGTATCTGTGTCCCCGTTGCCGGAGGGCAAAAAAGAAGCGTCTCGGCAACGGCGTGCATGTGGAATGAATAATAAATAAGTAATACATGTTCCTTCATGTTGTAACTTCAGTATATATATACTGGTCTTCAGTTACAGACCATCGTCAAATCAAACGGTACATGTTTCCATTGCGGACGCGGCAGACTGGCCCTGCCTCTGCGAGCCGTGTTGTCGGCGAAAGCTTTTCGCAGCAGCTATCACACTCTGACGGTATAATCCTGTCTGTCCCAGACTATCATGTCACTCGCCAGCCAGGGCCCGTGAGACGCCGCGACAGCATCTCTGCTGCACAGCACAGGGCTCCAAGGAACCGTCAGGGATCGGAAGGCCTACCGTGACCAATTCAGACGATCAGATTCAGGCTCGTGCTACTGAAACACCTCCATCAGCTCGGTTAGGCTGATGCTGATGAATCTACTACCTTCACTACCCAACGCACAAATCTTCCGGAGTTCACATAGCAACGGCGATGCCAGTGACAACCTGGCTGATGAGCCTCAACTATTTCTTCAAAATCGAATTAAATGCCTCCCAGCAAAATTCGGATGCAAGTGGCCTGAATTATTGTGCACTGCTGGGCTGCAGAGAACACGGCGAGAGCTACCACCAATCAGTTTAGCTAGGCTTCGTGTTTACTCCAGTCTCTCTGATGGCGATCTCACACAGCTGGAGAGAAACGCCAGCGCCTAAAAGCATAAACTAAAAAAACAGGAACCGATCACAGCCAAAAGCCTGCTCCGGCTGCTAAATAGTACCGTAGCACTAGGCTTTATGCACTGTGCAAACAGCCAGCTGCCACAAAAAATGGGAACCGATCACAACCAGCTGCCGCTAGAATGAAGGATGAGAATGCCTTCACTAGGGTGATCACTCTCAGCTTACTCGCCATTTTAATGATAAGAGGAAGTAGAATAATCAGCATTTACTCCAAAAGGTGTAATGAGACCGCTACTTCCACTCACATCATCAAAACGTGTACGCATGGTCTATCAACGGCTAATGCCTTCTTTTCCTTCTAAATTCTATACAGCAAAATTCCTTTTTGCTACGGGACAGGATGGACCTTCCAAACGGCGATCATGGATCAAAAGATAAAGACCAAAGAGCAATGAAGATTGTTGTGACAAAACGTTGAGGCCTTGTTCAGTTGCACAGAAATTAGATGAGAATCTAATCAATTGCTAGTCAAATTTGAATAGAAGAGAATTGTCTCCGATCTATAGTACAATTGAACAAGCCCTGTACGAGAAGTGGCTGATGTCACGACGCCGCTAGTATAGGTTTCTTGAACAGTGCTGCCGCAATGATTGTACCTGATGAATGAATCCAACGAATACTCCAAGCATGCATCTATTGAGTGAGGGCAGTGGTCAACTATCAGAATTGTAGCTCGTGTTCCAAGGAATAGATCATGGGTCATCAGAGTCGGACATCTCAGCTGCCACGGTTGGACCACCCGTGCATTCTTTTCTTTGATGAAGCTCTAGCATTTTACCTCTGTTGGCATAGTCCTGGGTCATAGATTTGGATGTTAGCAAGGTGGGCCTCAGCTTGGCCTGTAATGATTAAACTATCCACATTTTGAAATGATAAAGGATTAACAAGAAAAGGTATGAAGATCATGCTTCGATAATTGTCTAGTCCTATGAAAACATCCCCAAAAACTATTTTATTGTCATTATGAACTAACACTAGTACCAGTAGAATCTATTTAAAGGTTAGTGTAACCACAGCTGTGACTCCAACTGGCTGCTTGAACAGTGAAAAGCAATCAGGTTACAGTGCCAACAGCCGCAGCCGCAGCAAGTGCAGCCACAGCCAGAAGAAGCTTATTACCATTTTTGGTCTTCATATGTACAGTTGATAAAAGATAGGAGTACTAGTACTAATATACAATGTGAGAATATACAAAGTTAGTAAAGTACATATAAGAGAGCAAGCATATCAACATAACAATCAAGAAAGGGAATAACCTGAGCATTTTGGAATATCCCAAACAGCAATTGAAGATTCAGGGTGCGTTTGGTTTCACGCCACAAAATACCACGCTACAGTTGTGGCAGCCACATCCAAAACACATGCATGTTTGGTTCCTGATAGAATTGTGGCAGCCACAGGAATCACGCTACATAACACCATAGAAATCTCGCCACAGAGTGTGGCGGACATTTTTCACGCCTCACTTGCGACGACACCGCAGCTACCGCGCATGAGTGTGGCAGGCTATGGCCAGTAACCAAACGGACCCTCAATGCAGTCAGGTTCACACAGTGCATGTGTGTTCTCATGGTTGACGTTCAGGATCGAATTGTAACATCCTCATTGCCGAACATTCGGAAACTGGATCAAAAAATGCAAGGATCTAGTGAACCGCAGATAAAAGAAAGGCCACTCATAAGTTCAACAGTAGCGTAATGATACTACTATGTGAGAACCTGAGTCCTCAAGATATCTTCTTATGTTTCTTAAGCTAAAAATGATGTCTCCTTGTTATTCATTTAATCTTGCTTCTTACCTAAATTTATTAGTTTCCTCTTTATTCGTAACTGTTCTATACTTAGGCGGGTGGAATTTCTCTATTCCCTATATATCCTTTTTTGGATTTTTCCAAATGAATAAAATAATTGGAATTTTTGAAATGGTAATAGGTATATTTATTACATTAACTAAAGCTTATTTATTTCTCTTCATTTCTATCACAATAAGATGGACTTTACCCAGGATGAGAATTATTCCTAGTAGCATTTATTCTTAAGCTAAAAAAAAGTCAGTCTCGTTGATAGTCCTGTAGCATTTCTACTCCAGGATCCTAGGTTTGTGACTTCAGTATAATATTAGCTATCAACAGTACTTGTTCTCATTGATCACCTTCACCAGAGATAAGAAAGGAGAGTGACTTAATGCTAACACACTGGTTTATACAGATGAAAGAATCACAACCGCATGCCATGCACAAGTAGTTATCGTCTACTTGAATGATAAGGCTAATAGTTTTGCCATGCACAACATTGACATGTCTGAACTGCATATTGAGCAAATTGCACTTAAGGTCCTTAAATTTGAGTTTTGTCCCTAGATATATAAGTTATAACTCATCAATCGGAGCCAGCAGATTAACCTAATACCCTACCAATTCAAATTGTTGCCATAAATGGGGTATTATGTGCAAAAACAATGCAACTGACATGCACTCAGACACAACTGAATCCGTTCAGCTGTACTTGTATCCATGTTTATTTTCTTTCGCTAAATACTAAGTGATGTAGATCTTCTAGGTTGCCAATTATTTGCCTCATATTTGTCAACTATGTTAGTATATTACCATAACATGCAGTCACGTATATACTAATTACATTCAGGTACTGATTTATATTGCATCTGCTGATACATTTTAGATGATCAGGAAAAGCATCAGGGAGAATGAAGTTTGTTTCTTGTCTGTTACCCCATCAGGCCCATGTAACTTAGATAGGATAGCTAGCTAGGTTTGGCTAAGAGTAATTCAATAGGAGTTTAGGACACTTCTTCCTTAACCATAGATATGTGCCTAATAAGATGGAAATGTTAGTGATGGTCTTTCGAATACATGGTGAAAGGACCTAGATATCGCCTAGAGAGGGGGTGAATAGGCGTAACTGAAAATTTACACCACTTAGAAACACACCGTCAGCACTCACACCGGATAGTCCGATGGGTACAACCGGACAGTCCGGTATAACCGGATAGTCCGGTTCTCTACACCGGATAGTCCGGTGTCACACAGAAACCGAAACCCCCCAGGTAAATATACGAGAAAATACTTATCGAGCTATGTGGAGCTGTGTAATGTGTTTGTATGTTGATTATGATCTCGGCAACACTTTATTCCTACACTCACAAATAGAACTTGCACACGAATAATAATAGCGGAAGCAATAATGTAATGCAAGCAAGTAAAACAACCACAAGCACCAAGCTTGGGTCTCCCAGCAGGGGCACAGCACACACAACAAAGGATTTTAGTCCCGAGGTTCGGGCACACCCGCAAGTGTCCGTACGTCCCCGTTGATGCGCCCACCTAGAGCTTGAGTCTATTTCAACTCACGGCCTCTCATTCACAACCACCAAGGCTATGAAGGTGCTCACTGCAAATGCTCCGAAGAGCGGGGTAATCACCTACAAGAGAAGTGGCACCCACAAGCCGGGTGCCCTTCGGGTTGCTCTCGCCGTCCAGGAGGAAACCTCCAAGAGTAACAAAAACACTTCCCGGAAATGCTTGCCAACTGTGCTCAGAAGCTAGGTGCTCACAATGTAGCTCACACAATCTCACAAATCCTCTCCCAACTCAAGAATCTCACAAATTTAGCTCAATCTCACAAAGAGAGTGTTGTGAGGTGTTACTAAGAGCCTCTGGATGGATGTGGACGTGGAGGGAAGCAACAGCTGCAACTGCAAGAGAGTGGGGGGGGGTATAAATACCCACCCTCATAAAACTAGCCGTTGGCCTGTGTCAGACTATCACCGGACAGTCCGGTGCGTACCTACCGGATAGTCCGGTAGAGGCGGACTAGCCGTTGGAGCTCAAACCCCCTATACCGGATAGTCCGGTATAGCTCACCGGATAGTCCGGTGAGGGGTTCCCTGATCAGAGGCTAAGGCACTGAGCCTGTGTCAACAGATGAGCAAAGTGTAGGTGTTGTCTCCATTAGAGATACACCTAACCAGGAGATGAGAGCACAAGGAAAAGATCAGAGAGATCACTCTCAATTCTGGGCTCAGCCTTCACCGGGTAGTCCGGTGAGGATTACCGGACAATCCGGTGAACCCACCGTCAGCACAATAACAACTCACGAGGAGTGTTTTGGCTCGACACTCTCTGAACTAGCTGTGAGCACATGTTGACTAGAGACTTCCGAGCTTCGCTTCCCTCTTGATAGTACGGCATACCTATGCTCAAGGTGAATATAAATCTAGATGAAATCCACTTGAGTCTAGTCTTGATGAATAATGCCGTCTTGAAATATATCCACAGAGGGAGATAGCGAAGCTGAGCTTCTTTCTTTGTGAGTAATCCTCTTTGAGCGAAATAGTTGGACTTCAATTTAGAAAACCTCTTCGATAGGTAGATGGAGCACATTTGCTCATTATCCATTCATTCAATTTGTCTTGATCATTATTGGCTTTGATATGCAATAGAGTGTCTTCATGATCAGCCACTTATTATATATGAGAAATCTAAGTAAGTTAGTGACATCCAAATGAAAGAGATACAATTTAGAGTCACTTTTCTTAACATGAAAGTCAAGTGTTTCAAACTGCATTAATAAAGCAACACTAGTGATGTCCTTTGACAATATATACCTGTAGAAACCTGTCAAATGATCTTACAAAGAGATTAGATCTTTAATCGCATTGTCACTCAAATACCAAAACCACTAAGGAGCCTTGTTGCACTTACACATGGGAAAGCTTTCTTATCATGCATATTGACATAACGTAACAAACTACTTGATATGGCAAAATCCATCCTCTTGCATTACAGAACTTCTTGAAATAAAGATAGGTGGGTGAATAAAATAAATGAAACGAACATATTCAGATGTCCATAAATGAATGAATGGAAGAACTACTTCTAGCATCACTTAGGCTTAGTTTAGGAACTCTTGCTATGATATTTTATTTTTATCTATGCTGAAATATGTATATTATGATGCTATAGTACAGAACCATTTAGGCTGTGCACCATTTAAACTGTCTAAACCCTAAACGAAGGGTGACCGACTATTTACCATTTTAGCATTTAGCATAACACTTCATATGTCTCGACTCCATTGCGAGCAAAAGGTACGTGGCACTCACATTCTAATGTCCAAGATTGGCAAGGGTGCTCACTTGGTTCATTAACGTTAAGGACGGCCATAGTGCCACGCCAATGCATATAATGAGCAAACGGTCTGCCCTAGGTTCGTCCAAGTGTTGCTCTAGAACGACGTTGTTGCGTACATTTTGATCGTCTCATATATAGATTATCATGCTGATCGTATATACCAGCTCTGCCATTAGCCAAGGGATGGACTCAACGGGTTACTCCTGGCTTAGTTAGTTGCGTATGGTGATTTGTGTATTTCTTCTTGCTACAACCTGCATGTTTCCTGGTACACGTTGCATCTGCCACTAACAGCATGAATCAGATTGCATCTAGAAATGACATGCATAGGGAGAGCTAGGAGATCGTCTCCAAAGGGACTCACAAGGGTGAGAACCATATCGATGCACGTCATACACAAGGGTAATCTCCTCGCAAAATTATCATGAAGGTTACCTAGAGGGGAGGGTGAATAGGTAATCTAAAACTTAAGGGTTGGTTCAGGGAATAATAAACTTAAGAATTTAACCACACAAACTTGGATCCACGAGTTGAAGTGTGTTTCTTGATGCCCAACCTAGTAGATCTGCAAAGGGCTTGGCTAGAAATCCCTTGGAATGAGGCTACTGCCAAAGCTTTTCACCAACAGAAACAAGCCTTGTCCACTACACCGGTCCTTGCTCTACCAAATTTCAGTCTTCCCCTTTACAGTGGAAACTGATGCACGTGGAGATGGGATTGGAGCAGTTTTGATGTAACAAGGGCAACCAGGTGGCTTTCTTAAGCAAGGGTCTCAGTGTGAAACATCGACGGCTATCTATCTACGAGAAGGAATTTTTGGCTCTCATCATGGCGGTTGAGAAATGGCGTGCATATTTGCAGTGCCAGCCCTTTACTATTCTCACTTATCACCGGTCCTTGTCCTATCTTATGGAGACGACGCTTCATTCAGAAATGCAAAGAAAGGCGATGACTTGCTCAATGGGCTTGCATTTCAAAATTGTCAATAAGCAAGGCAACTAGCAGTCGGTGCTCTGTCAGGTGTGGATCATGTGTTTTCACTCTCCACGGTTGAATTGTGATCCAAATTCTTTGAGGCGGCCAAGTTAGGGGGCGAAAGCGGAGGCCCATCGCCAGGAGGCTTTGGGCCGGAACGAAGCGCCCGGATTAGGGTTTGCTATATAATCCTCTTGTAAGCCATCGAGAAACATACGCCATTTTGTAAATACTCCACGAAAATAGTAAAAGTTATGGCTGGCTGGTGCCCGTGGTTTTTTTCCCCTTCACATTGAGGGATTTTTCGGTTTAAATCTTCGTGTCTATGATTGGTTTGTTTTTTTTTTGTTTTCACTCTTTGCTTGTTGATCTATAACATCCACCGTCTCTTCTATACAACCACAATGGCTGCAAGAGGTGTCCAATTCCTATACTACAGATTCCCATGCTCAGACACTATTGACTCGCCTTGCCATTATCAGTCCTAATTCTACTGGTTTTTCATTGGACAATGGGTTTAATCAGACAAAATGCCTAGTTTGGGGATCGGCAACAATGTTGCTTTACCCACTAAAATTATTGCCGCTCTGCACGCTAGTGTCATTGGGGGTCATTCCAGCATTAAAGCCACATATCACAGGGTTAAACAGAATTTTATATGGCCTAGACTTAAACAGGATGTTGAGGCTTTGGTCAAGCAATGTGAGTATGTGACACTTGTCAAAGGGCAAAATATGTGTTACACCATCCTTCTGGGCTGTTACAACCTTTACCGATTCCAGCAGGTGTATGGCAAGATCTGTCTATAGATTTCATCGAAGGGCTTCCCAATTCCGAAGGTTTCACTACTATTATGGTGGTCGTTGATCGTCTTACCAAGGTAGCTCATTTCGTTGGTGTCAAACATCCTTACAGGAGCACAAATGCCTGCTCGTACTTCCCTAGATTCCATCATTGGTCTCCATGGAGTGCCTGCCTCTATTGTCATTGTCGGTGACCGAGATCTAGTGTTCATTAGCTCTTTTTGGCGGGAGTTGTTCAAATTGTACAAGGTTTAGCTACAGCTGTCCACAGCTTATCATCCGCAATCCGATGGACAAATCGAATGCGTCAACCGGTGTTTAGAGATGTACCTTCGTTGTGCGGTGCATGATTCTCCTAAACACCGGAAGTTTTGGCTGTCATTAGCTGAACTTTGGTATAATGCTTCCTTTCATACAGCTCTGGGCTGCTCCCTATTCAAAGCACTCTTTGGCTAACCTAATTTGGGTGTCTATTCTCCTATTATCCAATGCACACCTCCATCAGTGGCTGAGTTAGTTCATCACAGAGAACTTCATCTGCAAGCTCTGAAACACCATTCGGGTGCCTAGAACAGAATGAAGTTGTAGGCAAACAATAAGCGAGTGGACCTTCAGTTTGTTGTTGGATAATTGATGCTTCTCAAGCTTCAACAATATACTCAATCATTAGTAGGCATTCAAATATTATGGGCCTTACAAAGTTCTGGAAAGAATTGGCGCAATGACCTATAAATTAGAGCTTCCTTCCGACGCCCTATATTCACCCAGTCTTTCACATCTCTCAATTAAAACCCTATGTGGCTAATTATTCCTCACTTTATTATGAACTACCTGCCGTCACCGATTTGGCCGCTACTGCAGCCGTACCCAATACCATCATCGATCGTCGCTTGGTCAAGAAAGGTAGCTCTGCTATCACTCAAGTAAAGGTGACGTGGTGGGGTCTTCTAGTTACCGCTACTATCTAGGAGGACTACAATGTGCTCAAGACTCGATTTCCTGATGCGCAAGCTTGAGGGCAAGCGTCTTCACCGACGAGGGGACTTGTCACGCCTACCGGTACTTCAAGTACTCCAAGGAGGAAGGCGTAGTCATGGAAGGCATATTTGTTGGTGGAATGCGACCGATTTAAACTTTCGCTTAGCTTACATGTGGGCCTATGAGCCAATGTAACAAAGAGGCCGCTCTGTAAATGAACCTATGAACATTTTTGCTCGAAGAAAATGAAAGAGACCGGAGGACAACTTCCTCAGCTCTGCAATTCGATCTCGTATTGTTGTGCTCTCATGTCTCCGGTGACTCACCGGTGGCCACGGGTGCTTACGCCTGCTCTACTTCCCCAACTTCCGATAGGCGAGCGCTCGCTCAGCTCGCTTTGCGAGCGACTCCCACGCGTAAATGAGGTGGGCCCAGGTGATGGGCTGGGGCGCTTGGCCACTGCCTGTTTGCCCTGCTCAGAGCGCCCTGCTCCCGCGCGGAAGGGAAGTAGCCCAGGTGAGATTTTTTTTCTTTTTTTATTTCAAAATAACTCTTTTTTTTCATTTCTGATAACTCTTTTTTTCATTTCTGATAACTCTTTTTTCATCATTTTTTTCTTTTTTCTTTTCAAAATAATTTTATGCAACTATAATTTATCATGATATTTTATATAAACATAATTTTATTAGAATAAGTTTATCGAAATATAACTTATGAGAATAAGTTTATGCAACTATAACTTATCACGATAATTTTATGTAAGCATAGCTTATCACGATGTTTATAGAAACATAATTTTATTAGAATAATTTTATCGAAACATAACTTATCAGGATAAGTTTACGCAAACATAACTTATCACGATAATTTTATGTAAGCATAACTTATCACGTATTTTATGTAAACATAATTTTTTTTTTGTTTACTCTAAAATTATATAAAAAAGTTATGATCATAACTTTTGTCCCATCTAAAATTAAATTAGGCAATACATTATGTTAGCATAATTTTATGATCATAAATTTTTACTCTTTTTCAATTTATGTTTACTCTTTTTTTCATTATATCGCTTTTTTCTTTTTTTTTCCTTCTCAAGATAATTTTATGCAACCATGTCTTATCACGATATTTCATGAAAAAATAACTTTATCATAATAAACATAAGTTATCAGAATAACTTATACAACCATAACTTATCAGTTATCATGACAACTTTATACAAACATAATTTATCACGATAACTTTATATAAACATAACTTATTACATATTTATTTTATATACTTTTCATTACATTATATATAAAAATGTGGTCTAGTTTTGTGGACAAAAATAAAAGGATCGTAAAGTTTGGTTAGTAGACATCTTAGGGGGCGTTTGGATCCGGGAGCTAAACTTTAGCTCATGTCACATCGGATGTTTCGATACTAGTTAGAAGTATTAAATATGGTCTAATTATAAAACTAATTATACAACCGAAGACTAAACAGCTAGACAAATTTATTAAGCCTAATTAATCCATGATTAACTAATGGCTACTGTAGTATCACATTTGTTAATCATAGATTAATTAGGCTTAATAAATTCGTCTCTCCATTTAGTCCTTATCTGTGTAATTAGTTTTATAATTAAACTATATTTAAAACTTCTAATTAGCGTCCAAACATTCATGTGACGGGGGTTAAAATTTAGCCGTCGGATCCAAATAGCCCCTTAATCAAAAGCTAGATAGGTAAAACGAAGTTAAAAATGTTTCGTTTCCATACATGCAGTGCAACAGTTGAACGAACTGAGTGGAGGAGCCAAGGGGACCCACGAAAGCGAACTGACTGGAAAAAGCGACAAAGTGTGCACGCGCTCGCGACAAAGACCTGATGGTGAAAGCGCGCTGCGGACCGTGTGCACGTGGGGCTACCTGTCTGATCACTCGCGCGAATCGAGCCTGGCGAGCGCTCGCGGGATAGCTGCTCCCCTTTGCTTCTCCCTCCTTCCTCGTGCACACACATGCTCTTCAAGTCTCTAGGCATTTTGGAATAGAGTGGAGGTCCTGCGTGATACAACTTGCTGACCATATTTGTTTCCGTTTATAATTAGCTTATCGGTAAAAATAAGTGAGAATCCCATCAGACGTTTTGATTATTTCTGATTTTTTTATAAACAATAAGCTGTAAATTCAACTAAAATAAACTAGATAAACAAAAATCGAGAATTGAGAAAATCTTCGCAGAAACCAAAACAAACACGGGCACATGGCCGCTATACCCGTTGCTATGGCCTAAACCCTAAACCGCCTATAGCGATTTCGCTCCGATTACCCTGCCATTGCTCAGCCGTCGGCGGCCACAGGTGTGACACCGCCCGCCGCCCCGCCCTACCGCCCTCCGGCCCCGGCACCGCCCGCCAGCCTCCCTGCACCCCCTCTCCCTCCGGCTGCCCCCGCGCCTCGGCCCCGCCCGCCCGCCTCCTTGCGCCCCCTCCCCGGCGCCCCTTGCATCTGCGCGACTCCGCGGCCAGCGGCCGGTCCCTGGTGCCCTGTTCCCCGGCGCTGTCTCGACCGGGTGCCAACGACATCGGTGAGCAGCGCAGACCTCCTCCTCGCATCTTGTTCTCTCATCTGACTCGACTGTAAAGCTGTTACAGGATACAAATTACAAAATTTAGCGGATGTGTTGTGTTCTTGGCTCAAATTATTGGATCTGTTGTGTTCTAGCCTCTGGATTTAAGGGCTAGGTTTTGAGTCAGGAGGCATGGCGGAAGTGGAGGACAAGCTTAAGGACTACGAGATCAAGAGGGAGGGAGAGGCAGAGATCCTCCTGAAAAAGAGCAACGCCGTCTTCTTCAATCCCGTGCAGGTCTCTTCGTCTTCCGTTTTTTTGTTTTTTCGCGTTGATTTTCTTATTAGGGTGCTGCTCAATCGGTTTCTTATCTTCGTAGCTTGGGATAGTGATTTACCGTAGCGACTGTTGGCACACAGTTGATCGGTCTTTACCGTTTGTAGAGCTTTGAGGTATCCTAGGCGTTGGTCCTGTAGGAAGTTTATCTAGTTCTACCATTAGGCATTAGGGTGCTTTTTGCTTTGTGCCTTGTTCAAACCCTAAACTATACTGTTATTGCAATTCATTTCATATATTAGTTCTTCACATAGGCTGGAAGCTGTTAAGATTGAATTACTTCGAGATATGTCAATCTAAACAGCCAATTGTGTTTGCATATGTGACATCTGTCTTGCTGTCAGCGGGTTTCAGTGTAAACCAGTTGGTGATCAAGCCATCCACTCTAAATTTATGTTGTTCTACCGGTTTGTGCGGCTAAATAAATTTACCTGTGCAACCTATTTGCTTATCATACTGTGGCTAAGTAGATGGAGAACAGTGCACGTTTGAAATTGCTTAGGTGTATCACAAAACTTCAAAAAGTAAATTGAGATTTTACATGTGATATCCTGGTGTGGGATGCACAAAAAAATCTAATGGTTTCACATCACACTTTTTTTGTTTCATTGAAGTGAGTGATTTCAAATATGATGTAACTCGCTGACTCCCTCCCATAGATACATAGCTGTGAAACAATTATATTTTTCTTGTGAAAATAGTTAGTACGTGCTGATAGTCGAAATTTATTATTTTTTTGAGTTGATACATTGAAGATAAACTACGTATTATTCCAAAATTAGGGATAATCTACTAGTTATGCCAGCATACATATTTCTGTACGTTAATCTTACTGTTTTGTTTAGGTTCACAACCGAGACATGTCCATTGCTGTTTTAAGAACCTTTGTTGCCAAGCGCAAGGAAGAACATGAAGCACTACTGAATAAGAGGAATAAGTCACATCAGAAAAACAAGCAAAGTGAAACATCGATTCAAAATGGAGGCAATGCATCTACTCGCCAGTATGATGAAATGGATGTTGTTTGTGAAAAGGGGCCAAACCAAGCTGAAGATGAAATTGATGATATGCCAAAAGAAGCAACAAAGACACCTTCTTGGAAAGTAACTAGAGAGCTTAAGCCACCACTTGTTCTTGAGGTGAGACATTTCATAATATGGAAATGCAGCATCTATATACATCTACATTAACATTAATTGATATCTAGTTTGCACTTTGAATTGATAATTTTTTCAGGCTTTGGCAGCTTCTGGTCTTAGATCTCTTCGGTATGCCCGTGAAGTCGATGGTTTGGGGAAGGTTGTTGCTCTGGACAACGACAAATGTAATGCCACGATTTTCTAAATTTGCTTCTTGCATTCCTAACTATTGATCCGTGCTTGATTGATTTCACTAATTCATCGTTGTTCTTGTTTCTTCAGCTTCCGTTGATAACTGTAAACAGAACATAAATTTTAATGGTGCTTTTGCTATTAGTAAGGTGGAGGCTCACTTGGCCGATGCTCGAGTTTACATGCTGATGCATCCCAAAGAATACGATGTGGTAAGCCATTAGGGTAAAACATTTCTGTTTTTTTTCATTTTGTTGCCTTATCCTATACCTAGAGGATTTACAGATGGAAATCCAAATTTGAAATACAAAACATCTAGTACATATACAAATATGATCTATACAATCCAATCTCTAGTACATATACAAATATGATCTATACAATCCAATCTAGATTCTAGACAGCTAAAAATCCAATCCAAGTCTAGATCAACACTACAAAATCCAAAGTCCATTTGTATGTCAAATCTCTTCTCTCGCATGCACATGGTGGCGTCAAGCATAAGACAAAGAAGACATCTCCATCCACGACGACATCGAGCAACAAGTCTATCCGTGGTGGGTTTCTGACTCACAATAGCCATGCCGCTTCAAAGAGCATGAGCGCTGTGCTGATAGCACATGGCGAAGCCATGAGGTGTAGGCTTTGTGTCTGCTGTCAATTCGCGGAAGGAATAGACCTCTATGCGTGCCGGGCTTGACAAAGCCTAGAATACCGAAGTACCCAACAACTATCGATAGTCAAAATCCAAATTTGGCCATTTTGCATCCAATATCAATGTTTTGTTTTGATATTATGTATATCCAAAATAAATCCAATCCAACCAAATCCAATCCACATCCAAAATAAGTCCAATTATTGACCTTTGATTTCTAAGAGGTACCTATGGTATGTTGCAATAAGGTATAAAATCATGACGATTTCAACAGTTTTTGTTTACATTAGCTTTTGATTAGAATGATCAAGACCGGAAGACTGAGCGTATATTAACACAGATTAATCGATTGTGTACTAAGTTTTGCTACATAATGGTCAAATCATATCAATTAGGAACGAGCGAGTTGCCACATAATTACGAGTTTTTCTACTTGATGGCCAAATCAGATTAATTATATATGTAGGGGGAGAGAACTCACTTGAGTAGCACGGGGAAGCAAGGAGGATGAGCGCATGTGACATGATGAAGAGGTGAATGGAGTCACAAAGGGTGCCAACTCTATGCCGGCGGCAACGTGTGGAGGAGCTTGAGCTTGTGTTCCCCTCACAGCCCGCAACGGCGGCGCAAGAGCTGTGGTGTGGGAGTTTTTTCCCCATGTGCTAACCCCTAGACACCAGCCCCTATAGTCCCTTAATCTACTCACACAGACTCCTTTTTACCTACTTGCTTTCCAGCTCTCCTGGTTCCGGATTTTCCCTGCTCCGATGTTTTACTGGCTGCGTCGGCGCGCCAGCGGTCTGTGTCACGCTTTATCGTGACTTGCCTTATGCATAATTACTACTTCGGAACATTGGCAATGATGCACTTGGCCAACACCCAACATCATGGTTTGGGGGCTACCATTCGTTTGGTTATATCTCTAATTACAGACTATTGACCATGGGTCCATATGTGAGGCTCAGATCTAAAGTGTTATGGCATTTATCATGCAAGGGTGAACCTTGGTTCTTGGTATAGGTCAAAGGACTGAAAAATAACATGTGAACATGACATTGAAATAATTACATTATAAGTAATAAGGATTGTTTCTATATGTATTACAAATTATATTTTATTTAATGTTAATTTGAACCGTGTTTTCTTCTCTCATTGTTCTTAGGTTGATCTTGACCCTTATGGGTCACCATCTATATTTCTCGACTCAGCTGTACAGGCTGTTGCTGATGGTGGTCTATTGATGTGCACTGCCACTGACATGGCAGTTCTTTGTGGTACCAACGGAGAAGTTTGTTACTCTAAGTATGCCGGTACTACCAGTTCCAAGGAAAATTCATGTGAGGATGAGTTTGTAATGTAATAATCAATCAATTATGTTTTGTAGGTATGGTTCATACCCAACTAAGGGCAAGTACTGCCATGAAATGGCTTTGAGAATCCTCCTTGCCAGTATTGAGGTACATAAAAATACTGTACATATTTCAATATATATTACTTCCTTTCAGGCTTTTGCTAAAAATTGCATCAGTTTAATCTGCAGATTCCGATTTTTCATTCTTTGGGTATCTTAGTTTTTCTTGCCCTTGACACTATTTTTGCATCAGAGCCATGCCAATCGGTACAAGCGATATATTGTGCCTGTTCTCTCTGTGTTTATGGACTTTTATGTCCGTGTTTTTGTTCGAGTATTCACGTGAGTTTTTGCCCCTCTATTTCCTAGTTCGCACTGTTGTTCAATATTTGGTTGAAATACTTAGTTTTCTAATTTGGCATTGTATATGGATTCCTTGTGCAGTTCTGCTAGTGAAATAAAGAATACACCTCTTAAACTTTCTTACATATATCAGTGTGTTGGCTGTGACTCCTTCCATCTTCAGTGTCTTGGGAGGACTGTTTCTAAGGTGTGTTTTGCATACCATTTAACTCTTTGAGTTTGAAACAACATTCCTTCAATTATTGTTGACACCATCTAACTTTTCATTTGTTTATTCTTCCTGTAAACCGAAGAATAACAGTGTGAAGCATGCACCTGCTATTGGGCCTGTTGTTCCTCAAGAGTGCAGTGATTGTGGAAAGAAATTTAATGTTGGTGGGCCAATATGGTCAGCTCCTATTCATGATCAAGACTGGGTAGTTTCTACCTTGGCAGATGTTAAGTCAATGAAGGATAGATATCCTGCATACAATAAAATTACTTCAGTTCTAACTACTGTGTCAGAGGTATAGCTATAAGTATGTATTTTACCATATTTTTATTGTCATGCATATTTGACTGTTGTGTTTGGTTTGTGGCAAAATACACCCAAGGTAGCCAAGCCAAAAATTTCCACCTTTTGCCAATTTCGGCCACCATTTGGTTGGGTGGCAAAATTGGCATGGCGGCCATCTTAGTTCATTTTGGTGGCCAAAGTTGACCAAAATGAGGGCCACCAATTTAGTGGCCAAGATTTTTCATGCCAAAATTTGGCTTGTCTACTTGGTTGAAACTTTGGTACCAAACCAAGCATGCCAAATTCTAATGTTAATGTTTTTATTGGTGGCCCATATTGATGATGCTTTTGTAAATAGTTTGACTAAAAGATAACACTTGTGAGAAGGCTAATGTTTTGATGACCTCTAAAAACATGATGTATCGCTCAATTCAAGTAAACAATGCAGTTTTTTTAATATTTATTATTACTATCTACATGTGTAGACTGTTCAATCAAGAATTTGAATATCTTGTCAATTGGTCACCCCAAGTGCAACTAGTAAACCACTCCTGGGCTTCTTTTTTCATTCCCCTTTTTCATGATAAGCTGCAGCCTGCTATTACTAGAAGTCTGGAACCAAGTTTTAGGACGGTTTCAAGGTTGACTTCATAGATTAGCTTTTGTCTTTTGGCTACCTATTCCTTTTAGATTGACTTGATATTTGCAATTGAGGAATTTTATGCTCTCTAAACACTCAATTTCATTCGAGTTGTTCTTGTGATGCAGGAGTTACATGACATTCCATTGTTTTTCAGTCTCCATAACATAGCCGGCACTGTTAAGTGCACATCTCCGTCTTTGGTTATGTTCCGGTCTGCTGTTCTAAATGCAGGGTATCGGATCTCAAGCACCCATGTTAACCCGCTTGGGGTTAAGTCCGATGCCCCTTGGGATGTTATTTGGGACATCATGCGCTGCTGGGTTAGTCTGGATTGTTCCTCCACCATAAGTTTTTCATCGCCTAGTGTCAACTATTAATCGCTGGATGTCTTGCCTACATGAAATTCTAAATTACCTCATATAATTTGTTGCAAATTTCAACACAGGTTAAGAATCATCCTATCAAGGAACAGGCCCGTGACTTACCAGGCACAGTGATCCTTTCAAAACAGCCAAAGCTAGAAGTATATTACCTATAACTTATCAGGGCCTGTAATGGTCCTTGATTTTTTTCTCCCCAAACATGCTGCAAGATGATGTATTTAATTTTCTCCACCTTGTGTTTTTCATAGGCAAATTTTTCCAGAGCAGTCGCTGCCCTCAGCAAGGCTCAGGCGAAGAAGGTGCAGCGGTTCCTCCCGAACCCAGAACGGCACTGGGGTCCGAAGGTCAGAGCAGGCCGCAAGATCACGAGCAAACATGTCTCTCTGTTGGGCCCTGAGGCTATTAATGGTGCTCTGAATGGAGCCATGTGCCAGCAAGATGGAAATGGCACAGCTTCAGATAAGCCAGCCCCAGAACCTGAGGGGATCAATGACGTCGAGAAGGAACCCTCGTCCAAACGCCAGAAAATCAGCGATGACGAAC
Organism: Paspalum vaginatum; assembly: GCA_030272315.1. Lineage (NCBI taxonomy): Eukaryota > Viridiplantae > Streptophyta > Magnoliopsida > Poales > Poaceae > Paspalum > Paspalum vaginatum. The sequence continues at coordinate 39,979,869 of CM059021.1, forward strand.
CGGCAAGTCCTTGATCGACCTTTGAACTTTTGTTGTTTGCTAATCATTATGCTTGTGTGGCTTACTCGTGTGTGTCCGATGGGTTATTTATGTAACCTGTTCAATTTTGATGGAACGATTTTGAGTAGGTTTCTTTATATGTATGTGGAGATGTTGCTATGTTTGAGCTGTAGAAATGACCTCCTTAACTGGTTATCATATCAAGCAGTACAAGTTAGAACCTGGATTCCCATTGTTCGAAAGCCCTCGTCATAGAGCATGCTCGGTCAGTCGTCTGGGTATAATAGTCGCAACGAACGATTCATTGCAGCCGCTTGTCTCTGGAATCATGAGTTGGTGACCCTGCCGCATCATTGGTCCATCCAAACGGCGGCGCCCAGCCCAGAGCCCCAGAAAGGATCAGTGGAAAAGGTAGCAGGATCCAAGGTGTGCTGCCGCCGCTGCGTCTGGCTGGCTGGCTAGGCTACCTGTGTGGGCTTTGCAGGTCACTAGGTCAGCGTGCTCCAGCGCCGCCCACAACGTGTCCTAGGGCCAGTTCAATGCGCTGCGACTGCGAGTCGGTGATGAGAACGGGTTCGTGTGTTCATCGGCAGCTAGCCTCGAACAGAAACTTAACTGTGTTCAATCGCTCAGCAGCACTTTGGCTGTACCCGCCCGCTGATAGTTAAGTACAGTACCCTTTTCTTTTCCTATATCGTCCCTTGAGAACGCATGGTTGGCTGGTTGCTTTGCGCGGACCTGACCTGATCGTCCCTCCACCGATTGGTGAATCTACGTGCCATGCGTGCATGCATCCCGTGTTCAATCGAGATGGAGGATCGGAGGAGACGTCGCCGCTGGGCTACGTTATTACGCCGGGTTCCGCCTAAAAGCGCGCGGTCTTGGTCTTGACCCGACTTTTGCTGCATCCTGCGGTACCCTGACTGCTCGCCGCTGCTGCACGGGAGAGCCCAGGATTCGGGCCTACATGCTCACTGCTACGTCGGTGTCCTGTTCCCAGCTGCTGCTTTGCTCTCTCCTGCAAAACACTAACACCAATACATCACCATTCACCACTCGTCTCGATCGGCTCCCCGTCCAGACCAGTTTGCAAAACACCAACACCAATACATCACCATTCACCACTCGTCTCGATCGGCTCCCCGTCCAGACCAGTTTGCAAGGGAGTTTTGAACAAGCTGCCGTCTTCTCGGTCTCCTACGGCCGGCCACTGCTCTGCCTGCTCCAGGCTAGCCGCGAAGAGACGCGACCACATCATCAGATCACACACCAGACCGTCTAGGGGTGGTGCAAGTGCATAGCGCATGCCCACCAGTCGCTGGTCAGTCAGGCAGAGGCAGGCGCTCAGGTGCATTCGTCGTCTGAGACGCCGCGACAGCATCCCTGCCGCACAGCACAGGGCTCCAACGAACCGTGACCAATTCAGATAATCAGATTCAGGCTCGTGCTACTGAAATACCACTTCAGCTCGTGACAGAGCAAAAGGGCATACGCATGGAGGAAGAAGAGAACTTGGAGCCATCCATCGGTTAGGCTGATGCTGATGAATCCACTACCTTCACTACCTAACGCTGTCCGTCCGTGACAGTCTGGCTGATGAGTCTCAGCCATCAGCAAAAATCGAATTAAATGTGTCCCAGCAAAAATCGTACCAGCAGCGGATGCAAGTGGCCTGAATTATTGTGCCCGGCTGGGCTGCAGAGAACACGGCTAGAGCGACCACCAGTCAGTTAAAGGCTTCGTGTTTATTGTTTAATGTTTACTACAGTCTCAGATGGACATCTCAGACAGCTGGAGAGAAACAGCACACGACTCTCCCTATACAACCTAACCCACTAGGCCACTAGTACAAACTAAACTACTGGCGCCCTAAAACTGCATAAACTAAAAAAACATGAAAAAGGAAAAAAAAAAGAAAAGCTGCCGCTAGAGTGAAGGATGAGAATGCCTTGATAGGGTGATCTATCTCAGCTTGCTCGCCATTTAGGGATAAGAGGAAGTAGAATAATCAGCATTTACTCCAAAACGTGTAATTAGACCGCAAATTGAAGTCACATCATCAAAACGTGTACGTATGGTCTATCAACGGCCAATGCCTTCTTTTCTTCTAAATTCTATACAACAAAATTCCTTTTTGCTACGGGACAGGATGGACCTTCCAAACGGCGATCATGGATCCAAAAAATAAAGAGCAATGAAGATTGCTGTGACAAGAATGCCGAATGAGTAAGGCCTCAGCTACGACAGTGCTAGGTTATGACGCCGCCAGTATAGGTTTCTTGAACAGTGATCCCGCAATGATTGTACCTGATGAATCCAATGAATACTCCAAACAGGCATCTATTGAGTGAGGGCAGAGGTCAACTATCAGAATTGTAGCTCGTGTTCCAAGGAAGAAATCATCGGTCATCAGAGTCGGACACCTCAGCTGCCACGGTTGGACCACCCGTGCATTCTTTTCTTTGATGAAGCTCTAGCATTTTTACCTCTGGATGGCATAGTCCTGGGTCATAGATTTGGATGTTAGCAATGTGGGCCTCACCTTGGCCTGTAATGATTAAACTATACACATTTTGAACTGATAAAGGTTTAACAAGAAAAGGTATGAAGACCGGCTTCTATAATTTTCTAGTATTATAAAAACATCCCCAAAAATTATTTATCGTCATTATGAACTAACACTAGTACCTGTAGAACCTATTTACAGGTTAGTAACTATATTTGGTCTTCACATGTACAGTTGATAAAAATTAGGAGTACTAGTACTAATGTACAATGTGAGAATATACATGTTAGCCAAGTAAGGAGCAAGCATGTCAACATAAGAATTAAGAAAGGGAATAACCTGAGCATTTTGGAATATCCCAAACAGCAATTGAGGATTCAGTGCAGTCAGGTTCACACAGTGCATGTGTGTTCTCATGGTTGACATTCATAGCAAGCATCCAGGATCCAATTGTAACATCCTCATTGCTGAACATACGGAAACTGGACAAAAAAAAAATGCAAGGATCTAGTAAACCGCAGATAAAAGAAGGCTCACTCAGACATTCAACAGTTGTGTAATGATAATACTATGAACAATGTGAGAAACTGAGTCTCACGATAACTTCTGGTGTTTCTTAAGCTAAAAATGCCAGTCTCCTTGCTATTCCTGTAGCATTTCTTCTTAAGCTAAAAAAGTCAGTCTCCTTGATAGTCGTGTAGCATTTCTACTCCAGGATCCTGGGTTTGTGACTTCAGTATAGTATTAGCTATAAACAGTACTTGTTCCCATTAATCACCTTCAGCGGAGATAGGAAAGGAGAGTGACTTAATGCTAACACATTGGTTTATACAGATGAAAGAATCACATCCGCATGCCATACCCGTGGTTATCAGATGAAAGGAGTATATGTTTCAGTTATAACTTACTTTATGTAAACATGAAATAACAGAGTTCTGTGCTGCCCTGTTTCGGCATTAGGGGATAAAAACATTCAATTCTGCAAGAGAATTTTTCTCACCAAAATATGTTCTCAATTTCAAGCTGACACAATAATCGAAGAAGTTTTAAGTATATTTGCCAACTAAAACACATTTTTATGGCAATTGTAAGTATAGGTATCTCAGTCATACCAGCCAGTACAGTTCCCTAGAAATTAGTTCATGGGTTAGAAAGAATAGTCTGGTAGTAGCACAAAAGAAAGCATAAATCACCATATTTATTGAGTATAATTAAGAACATAGGTAGAAAGCAATTGAAAAGCATGGTAAGTTTGTCTGACAATAAGATGGGCAGTAAATTGACTGCAACTCACCTGTTGTTTCTCAATGCAACCAAGCTAGCCACCACATCAGCTGACAAAGCATAAATGGGCCCATATGCATGGAGGAAGTATTCTGATCCAAGTAAGAAGGATTGGGGCTCATACCTGCATCTCTCCAAAGGACAGAACCAATCAAAATACGTAGCTATCGTCTACTTGATAAATGATAAAGCTAATAGTTTTGCCACGCAGAGCATTGACAAGTCTGAACTGCATATCGAGCAAATTGCACTTAAGGCCCCTAAATTTGAGTTTTGTCCCCAGATATATAAGTTATAACTCATCAATCAGAGCCAGCAGATTAACCTAATACCTACCAATTCAAATTGTTGCCATAAATGAGGCATTATGTGCAAAAACAATGCAACTGTCATGCACTCAGACACAACTGAATACATTCAGCCTGTACTTGTATCCATGTTTGTTTTCTTTATCTAAGTACTAAGTGACGCAGATCTTCCAGGTTGCCAATTATTTGCCTCATATTTGTCAACTATGTTAGTATACTACCACAACATGCAGTCACACATATACTAATTAGCATTCAGATACTAATTTACATTGCATCCGCTAACACGTTTTAGATGCTCAGGAAAAACATCAGGGAGAATGAAGTTTGTTTCTTGTCTGTTACCCCATCAGGTCCATGTAACTTAAATAGGATAGCTAGCTAGGCTTGGCTAAGACAAATTCGATAGGAGTTTAGGACACTTTTGTTCCTTAACCATAGATATGAGCCTAATAAGATGGAAATGTTAGTGATGGTCTTTCGAATACATGGAAAAGCTATCTTATCATGCATACTGGCATAACCTAACAAACTACTTGAAATGGCAAAATCCATCCTCTTGTGTTACAGAACTTCTTGAAATAAAGGTAGGTGGGTGAATAAAATAAATGAAACGAACATATTCAGATGTCCATAAATGAATGAATGGAAGCAAAACTACTTGTAGCATCACTTAGGCTTAGTTTGGGAACTCTTGGATTGAAAGGGATTGGAGTGATTAGGGTGAGTTTAAATCCATAATAGATCAAAACCCCCCTCAATCCCTTTCAATCCACTTCAATCCCCCTCAAAACTAGAGTTCCCAAACTAAGCCTTAGGTGGTAGAAAGATATGAATATTTACACGTCGTGACATCGGAGCCGATTATCACTTCACAGCTAGTTTCCACATAGGTAGCACGATGCTGAGGCACTTATGTTTCTAAAGTCAACAACCACTTCAACTTTCCAATTAAAAAAGTACTCTTAAAAAGAGGAGTTCGTTATAGCAAATAACACCAAACAGTAAAACTAACCATTTCAATTTAGGATCAGTAAAAACAGGCCCCTTCTTCATGCATCCGATGTATGTTTGTGGATGTGACCGCTCTTTAGCCAAAAGCAAGGAAAGTCTATCTGTACAAAGAGAAGTAAACTGTGTAACCAACAACATATGAAAACGAAGAATGCCTATAAGCCTATTACTCATTACTCAGTCACTAACAGGAGGTCTTGGGATATTGTTACTCACCTGGTCTCAAGTAAATGTCATCATCAGCTTTAACATAGAAATCAGAATCATACAATGCGTAGGCAGCCTTAAAGAAAGCTAACCTAAAACATAAGACAAAATCAGCATCCTGAATAGAGACGGCATAATCAAATGTAAATCGATCTATGCCTTACGTTTTGTATGGGAGCCTGCTATACTCCTCCTCGAGATCTAAAAGCACAAAATCATCATATTCTTCAACTTCTCTATCAAGAGTGGCCATCTTGTTCTTTGAATTGCTTTTCCCAATCACGAAGCGGAATGCCAGACCAGTAGCTTCCTCCAATCTGCAATGCATAGAACAAAACGGACAACTATTTTAAGCGATATAGACAAAGTCACCACAAAGGGAAAACAATAATAAAAACAAAGATAGTAATAATCACCAAGCATGGCCTTGACAGCGAAGTGAAATTAGAGAAAAATTCCTGTTGCTTCTATACCTCATTATCTTACATCTGGTGTGAAGCTAATTTATCACAGGTAGGCAACATTTGTCACTGAAATAATTATACAAGTTTCCAGCAACTATACGTTCGAAAGATCAGACATTACAAGTTACAACTATATCTCAAGATTCATACTAACACTAGGGGATAAGTTATGGTGCCTAATCATAGCTAAGAAACAAGCTAGGTGAAGGTGTGGGAGTGGCACCTAACACAGTAGTGGACGCATTATAAATAAAAAAAACACAGTTTGGAATTACCACTAAAACAATGCACATTTAGCAAAACCATCAGATTCCATTAAAAAAAGGATACAGATGCAGATGAACTAGCATGTGAAACACGGATAACCAGATATTTCAGAAATGCACTTTAGAGCAGATTTTCTGCTACCATACACTGATCTCTAAATTGACAAATGTTCCAATGTTTTAACCAAATTGACCTAAAATACATCAAGAGGCAGAGTATCCGAGTGGATCATATCGACATCTAGAGAAGCGAAATATCTCACCATTTACTACCGGTAGCAGACTAGCAGTAACAAGCAACACCAACGGTTCAACCTCTAAAGCTACACAGCTAGATCTCGACTAGCAGAAGCGGGAACAAACTAGCAGTCCGCGATACCAGCGACTAACCGAAGTAGACCCTGGCGATCAGCGGGGAGCCACGTCCGCCTGAGCGCGCGGCGCCGGCCGATGGAGCTGAACCCGGTGAAGATCCCGACGAAGGCCATGACCTTGTGCCGGCCGCGCGATCCGGTGGCGAGCGAGGCGGGGAGCTGCGCGGAGCCCGCGGCCGAGCCATCCCCGGGGAGCCGGTCCCAGGCGACGGAGACGGAGAGCGGGCGCGAGGAGTCCGGGCAGCGGCTGCGGGGCGCGTGCGGGGCGCGGGAGAGCGCGAGGGTGGCGGCGAGGAAGCCAGGCGAGGCCGAAGAGGAGGCAGGCCACGGAGAAGGCCGGCGAGGCGAGCAGCCGGCGCAGCGCCTCGGCGCGGCGCGAGGAGGAGGTGGAGGCCGAGAAGACCTTGGGCGAGCTCGGCATGGCCGCGGCGGGGGAGGCGGGCCGGCCGGCCGGTCCTCCCTGTGCGCGAGAAGGGGGCGGGTGTAGGTGTCCACGGGCCTCGGCCGTTTGGATCTTGGAAGCCCAGCCGAACCGCGGGGGGAACGAGGATCGGTGTGGCGGCTCCTTTTTCTCGTGTGTCCTTGTGCGATTGGCAAAGTGCCGAAGACAAAGAGGGCCTTGGCCCATGTGCCAGATCGTACTGGGCAGCCGGGTCCCTGCGGTTGCAGCAGCTCGACCGGCATATTACGTCCTAAGATTCCACCCCCGCTGGAATGGATTGGCGTATGAAAACACTTAGGTGGTGTTTGGTTGCTTAAAATGTAACGTAATCCGTTTACGCCCGATAACAAATATCGATACGCTTGTTTGTTTCGCTCCCTTCCGTAATCTGATACCCCGTAATCACATACGACGCTATTGTCGGCCAATACCACCAATCCCGCAGCGGTATCCGATACCCGGACCTCACCTCATCTCCCAGCGACCCAGCCTTTCTCTCCAAACGCACGCGCTTCTCTCGGTCTCTCGTCTCCCGTGCCTCCCCACCATCGCGCTCGTCGCTGGCGCGCCCACGCTCACATCCCCGCCTGAGCCACCGTGTCTCCATGGAGCGTCGAACCCTACCAGCGTTTGGAGTTCGATTCGGCCTGCTCCAAGCCCGGATTCACCCTCGCCGCCGCCGCCCTGGATCAGATCGGCTGCCGGACCACAATCTCGTCGCCGCGCCCGCCCGACCATGGCCGCCTCATCGTCTTCATATGGCCTCCGGCACCCGACGTCTCGTCCTCCGGCTGACTGAGCGCGGCCTGACGCGCCGCCCAGGAGTGCGCTGCCAGTAAGTCGCCAAGAAGCCCACCAAGAAGCTCCAAGCCCAGAGCCGGCATTCCTTGGCGCGCGCTTGGCAGGCTTCCTGAACTCCATCTTCAACGACGGGCGTGTGCTGCACACGTCGCGCTGCACGTCGTGGGTCGCGGCGGAGTCCGCGTGCTCCATGGCGTCCTCGTCCCACTTGCGCTCTTCCCTCAGCAAGACGTCGTCCACGCAGGTGCAGCTGAAGTGGACCGAGGGCAGCAGCGTTGCAAGCTCCGAACTGTTCGCGCGCGAGAACTTCATGGCCGTCGCCCCTGTGACTTTTGCTAGATTCATCTGCGGATAACTGGGAACAGATGACGATACGGAATCCAACCAAACAAAGAGCGTAATCAGCGCTCTGGAATCAAATACGCCGTTATCCCATTCCCTTTACATTAGCGTTACCGTTTCACCAACCAAACAGCACCTTAGATATGTTTGGAACTAAAATATTTTAGAACTGTGGTAGTACTAATACTGTAGTATATGTTGGTTTTGACAAGAATACTGCGGTTTTTACATATTTTAATAAAAATGCGGTATTTCTGAAAACCACAGACTATTTGGTTCCAAAGTATTTGATCCCTTTCTCCCTACCCGTCCCAGCACTCCATAGGAACAATCACCCGCCTCCTGTGTCGCCCACGCCCTCTCCCCTCTATCCTCTCCCTCTCCGCCACGGTGATGCGCACATGGGACCTGCCTCCCCCCACCGCCCTCTCCCTTTCCGTTGCGCGCCCACGGGAGGTCGCCGCCCCCCCTCTCCGCCTCGGTGACAAGAGGCGCGCCCATGGGAGGTCACCGCTCTCCCCCTCTTCGCCACGCCGACAAGAGGTCGCCACTCTCTCCCTCTCCGCCGCGGCAAATTCTCCTCCCGACTGGATCCGGACTGCCGCCTCCTTCCTCCCAGCCGGACCCGCCCTGACGCCTCCTCCTCCTAGCAGGATCCAGCCTGCCCTCCATCCTCCTGGCGTGTTCGACAGCGCGCGGTCGTGGGAGAGGCTGCCGACGACGTGGAGCAGGGCTAGGGGCACGGTGCGAGGAGGTGAACTAGATGGCGGCGGGGAGGCGCATGGCACAAATCGCGCGGAGGAAGAAGACGTGGAGGGGAGTCGGGCATGGACGCGCAAGCAAGCAGCGAAAACTTTGGTGCAGACCAAAGTTTCTAATACTCCAAAAATATTGTCGTATTGCCAATACTGGTATTGAGTATTGTGGTTTAGAGGAGCTGTTAAATGCTTTTTAGAAAAAAAAATACCATGGTATTCTCTAATATTATGATTTTACCTAAAAACTGTGAAAATACTTTGTTCCAAACAGGCCACGGTCGTTTGGAAGCCTAGCCGAACTGCGGGGGAATGGTGTGGTGGGAAAAATCTAGATAACCTTTCGTGTTTCTAGTGGTTGTCTAGTTAACTCTTGACCTTTAAAACCGATTATTTTAGCCCTTAAACTTTGTCAAACCATATAAAACACCCCCTACAATTTAATAAATCGTCTAATCAGTCACATAAAATACACTTGAACAGACTGCTACGAATAGTTTGCTCACGCCCATAACGAATAGATGGTGAAAGACATAATGAATAAAGAACAACCATCTTAGCCAAAAAATATGAGTACCTCATTTAATATAGTTATACTCGTGTTTACATAACTTTGATCCAACTCAATTCACACCGGTATAACCACGGGCAATGCGCCTTCCTTCACCAAAGTCAAAGGAAGGCAAGATAGAATACCTACATGGATGAATAATTGGTAAGAGTCGTTATGTACAAATACGAGTCTACTCAAGGAATGATTGATCTGTCTATCGATGGTGGTCATCAGCAAAATTAGAGCTTTTGGGTGTGATGAGTCGGGTGACCACAAGGTTACTAGAAAATTTCTTAAATCTTATCAACCCTAAAGGCATGACGCTTGGCTCTATGACAGGAGAAAAAAAGAGAGCTTCAAAACGGTCCCATATGGTAGTGCTTTGGCTTCTCATGGAATAGCCCCGGTTTCTGAAGTTCCATATCTATTTTGTTGACCCTGTATTTAGCTCTAGTTAAGCTCCTAGGACTGCTCCCACTCTCTTGCGTGTTGTAACTGTTTTGACTCTTTGCTCTTTTATATATTGCTTTGCTGTAGGAGAAAACCCCTCCAGGTTCGTAAAAAACAACGGTCTTTGAAGCTGAAGTCTTTTGAAAAAAAAAGTTTGGTAACTCCATAGTAATACAAAAATGAGACCCTAATAAATAAATAGAGAGACAGGAAAAGCCATGTGAGACCATCTTTTTTCATCTCTAGTGCAATTGTCTTGCTATATTTAATGGACTCGCTGAATGAAGCTTATTATTTTTTTCTATTTCGGGATTGACCATAAAACGGTAAAGAAGACAGCCAAGAAGCCCTATCCTATAAGTCTAAATGACCTTCTCATAATATATAACATAATATATTGTCTTGCTGCTTAAATACTAATGGCATCGCCAAAATTTGACCAAATATGAAGACGGAGAGCATGAGACACTTCTAGGATGAGGATTCTTTGGGACATATTTGTCTTTCGACGTGCCACGTCATCGACGTTGGATATCTCGGTCCTTTCAGGTCATGGGATTTTGACTATGTCTAAAATCCATGCTAAAATCCAAACTTTTTTTTTACTTAATTTCGTAGGCCATGTTTGGATGCTGCAATTTCGAGAAACCGTGGTATTAAAAATTTGTAGTTTTATAACAAAATATACGCAGAAACCATAATTTAGAAAAAAAAAGCCTACGGTCGAGTTTTTAAAACTACTACCATTCTTATTCCATCCAAACACCCCATCTTTTTTTAAACCAAAGTATTTCGCAAAATTATAATATTTTTTTCGCAAACTCTAAAAATGCTTAGCATCCATCCCGAGAAATGCGAACTGTTTGGATGATCGTTAGATTTTGGCACGCCCCGAATCTGCGGCAACGGAACGAGGCTATGGCTTCGTTCTAAGCCGCGGATTGCGGAGTGGATACGCGCCGCGAGAAGGCCACCTACTAATTCTCAGCCGTTGATTCCTGGATCTGACGAGTACAAGTGCATAGAGCTTTTCTGGACGCAGCTTATCCGCGCCGCAGCCCGCCAAAGGGAACGGTCCCTATACCAGCTTATTGTATATGAGAGAATTCCCTACGGACCACCGGAAAACAGAGATTTTCTATAAATACCACCGGAAAACACACAAAACCATAGAAACCATCGAACCAATTTTCGAGTTCTGTACGTGCCACTCCCGTTAACAGCACCAATAACGCCAGTTAAGTGTAGGGTAGAAAGACAGTATTGCCCCTGCTACATCTCATCATCTTCTCTCACTGACACATGGACCCCACATGTCACCCCCTTCCTTTCTCTTTTCACATCTCAACCCAGCTCCGCCCGAGGAGGAGTTCCGCGCGCCGCAGGCGGCAGTACTCGGCCCGCCCATCCCCTCCTACCGGCCAGGCGTGCCTTGGGCGCCATCCCAGCGACGACGGTCGCCACCCCGGGCCCAGACGCCCGCGAGGCGGCGCGGCGGCAGCCCTGTCCTCATCGAGCTCCCTGCTCGGTTCCCGATGCGATTTCCGCCAGGCCGGGCGGAGGCAGGCGGTGCTGAGCGCGCACGGTTGGAGGGAGGATGGAGGCCAGCATGCGCGCGCCGGAAAGACGCCAGGAGGCAGGCCGTGCCGGGCACACGCGCCGTGTGGGCAGCCGGAGGACAGCAGCGCTAGGCGCATGCGCACCGCGAGGGCGCTCGACGGCCAGCGGCGCTGGGCAGCGGGCCGTGAGGGCACACGCCGTGAGGGCGGCCGGAGGCCAACAGCACCGGGCGTGCGCGCCGCGAGGGCGACCGATGGCTGGCGGCGCTGGGCAGCGGGCCGCCTGCGACTTGCCTCCGTGTGGCCACGAGTATGGACATCGACCGGCCAGGGGTAGAACGGACATATACAAAAATACGTTACCTCCGGCTCCTAACGGAAGCTCACGGAATCAAACAGAGTGGCGCGTAGGGAACTGAAAAATAAATTGGATAGTTTCTACAGCTTTATGTGTTTTTCAATGGTATTGAGAGAAAATCGCTGTTTTCCAACGGTGAGTAGGGAATTCTCTCAGTTGTATATTGACGTGCCTCGCACAGGAGACCCACGGCACGCCACCTGCCACCCCCGCCCGGTTCGTTCAGTTCAGGGCTTCAGGCTCTAGCGGCGCGCACCTCATCGAGCGACGGCGCCGTCGCCTCCTCGCTCCCCGGCCGCGTCGATCGCTTGCCCTCGTCGCGCGCTAGCGAGGCCGCACACCTGGGCGCGCCCACCTTCCCCGTCCGCGAAGCCGCTCACCGTCGGGCACGAGTCCGCAGCGCCCTCCCTCCGTCCGTGCCTCCCTCACCGTCGGCTCCGTGCATATTGCAGTAAGTGACCTCCCTCACCCAGCGACGTCACCCTCTCTCGTCGGCCGCTGCTCGATCGTGCCCTCATCCTCTGTCATCGACGCCGGCCAGATCTTAGATTCCTCTCCCCAATGTAAGGATACCCTAACATTATTGAATTTTTTTTTGGAGCCCATAGATGTTGATGAATGATGACAGTTGATGCGGTTGTCCCTGCATAGTTAGATGCTAATTGCATATGTACATGATTGAATTTTCTCTACTGCTGTCTGTCTAGTAGATAAAAGCCGGTTCCGTATGCAATATGCATTAATGCCTGATTGAACTAGATGTTTCATTGATAATATAGAATGCAGTGAGTTGTTTTGAAGTTCCTTTGCAAAAGTTTAATGGCAAATTCCTTGTACAGAGCACCTTCACTGCGTGTGTATTTCCAAATCAACGATGGGGTCAGCACAAGGTTATTGGGCATTTGGACGGAACCGTGGACAGCGCCGAAGTTGGAGGACCTGCTCCCAGATCTCTCCCTCGAGGAGCGGCTACGATTGCAGAATCAGTTGCGTGAGCGTGAGCGTGCCCAGAAGCGGTTTAGCAAGGACTCTGGTCCATTTCCTACCCAGCACTCAGAAGGGTATGTCCTGCCTGCCTCAAACAATCCCTACCCTCACCTCTGAAGCAGCTACAGTATTAAATACATTTACCCCCTAATTGAATTGAAGTCAGTGTAGTTTTCACTAGAGATTTGTGTATGCTTTGAGAGTGGCAATCCCAGCTGCTAAGTTACATCAAACAGGGTTAGGTCCCTGCTATAGTGGTTTTGATGATTGGAATGCTTGACATCAATTGGAAAACCTGGAAAGGAACTCGCTGTAGATAATCGGGAACGCTTACCGGTTCCTACATTAAAATTGATGATGGAAAGTAGTAAAAGAATCAGATCCTTTTTGACTGCAGTGTTTCAAAAGGGCAGACACGAACCAAGTTATGCAAGCCCAACTGAACATACATTTGAAAGTATTCATTACTTGATGCATGCACTAGTGCTATTAAGGAAATGTGAATAACACAAACTTTCCTGTGCCATGTTTCTTGCTTTGGAGCTTTAGGAATCAGCCCCATAAAGCCTGGAAGCAACAAAGTCGCAGATTACTACTAGGCCTAGAATAAAGCTTTAATTAACTAACATATTATGCTATTTGTGTGTAAAAGACTGCAATTACGTTTGATTGCACAATATCCATCCTGTTTCTTCAGCATCGAAATCGTTCATATCAACCCTGCTCTGTTGGCCCGTGTTGTAGTGACAGCTTGTAGTCTCTGACACCTGCAGTTGAAGTGAAATCGACTGCAGTTTCAGGCACGAGCCTTTTTTTTTTTTTTGGTTTATGCACCAATTGAGGAAGTTCTAATTAGATGATAGATGACCCATCAGCTCCAGTTTTGTTCATGATATGGTTTATTAAGGTTAAAGGAGAAGATTTGTCCGCGCTCAATAATAGAGGACAGTGGCTCTGTGTATGTAACTATGTATTTATGTCCGTGCATTGAACAAATAACTAATGAATCAAATTTCTCCAATTGTATCCGATGCAGGGAGCGTGACTACTTTATCATCCGACATGTCCGCTACGCTCTCCACCATTACAATGCCAAGCACCCAGTATGTCCAGTTCACTTCATTTGACTAGGAATTCAATTAGTTCCTTATCAATTTCATCGCAATTAGTTCCTGCCCCTAGCTGCATGACATGATATATATATTGATCTCTGCCTGCAGGGTGAAGAGTTTGATGCTGTGAAGCCTCTGATGGAAGCAAGCGTGTGTTTTAGGGGCCAGGCGTGGCACCACATCAACTTCTGGGCTCGCTGCCGCAAGAGTAAAAAGATCAAGCGATTCTTTACTGAGCTGCACTACAAGAAAGTAAGCAGCAGCTCTGTCTGCTCAGACCTGCAATTTCCAGTCCCAGGATCTGAGAAGACACCCAGCAGCAGCTCCGTCTTCTCCGACCTGGCATTTCCAGCCCCAGAAGCTGATAAGCCACCATGCAGCAGCTCTGTTGTCTGCTCTGGCCTGCCACTTCGAGCTCCGGTCCTAGTTCCCATCGTTGAAGTATGCACCATTATCGGTATGTATATATGAATTTCTTTCTTTCTCTCCTGTTAGCTGGTCGGTATGATATTATTCATGTTAACATGCATGAATGGTTGCAGAAGAGCCTCTTGACCGGTACATGAAGAGCTGCGCATTCTGCCGTGGTTACTTGGACATTTTGCATCCGAAGGGTCGCAAGTTCATTTGTGGAAACGACAAGGACCGGATAGCACAGCGACTCTCACCGATGCGATCTGGATATCTTGAGATGCCATTCACTTGCAACCGGCCTCTTCCCACAAAGGAGAAATCCTGAACTACCCACCGTCGCAGACACTCAAGAGGAAGAAGAGAATGGGTCGCCTCCAATCAAGTCTGGTGATAGCAGAAATTGAATTTGGTTCACATATGTTTTGCAAATGTAGTATGCGTTTTTTGGGATCGGACATTGTTTGCCTGAGGTTGATAGATATTCATGTGTGTGATGTTGTGGCCACGCACTGCGCTTCCTGTGATGTGACTGTGTTTATGCTTCCTCGCAGATTCAGTAGGAACTGAATTCAACTTTGTTTCGCCTATTTGTCTCTTGACGTGCCCTAGTGTATGTGTGCTGAAGTTACTGTCCTCATGGTGCAGGTGCAAGAATCAACTGCATAGGCCCTTGTTGGAGGTTTACATTCTCTCTCTCCGGCAGATGGCTTTTTCCAATCTGCCTGCATAAGCTCTGGGGACTCTGGCAAAGCGAAGCTGCTGATTGAAATATAGTACTAGTCGATTGTAAGACTGACTTCATCTGTTGTCCCGCTATATCTGAACCATCGTCTGGCAGCAGAGCAAAGGGTAGGAGCAAACTGGTTAGTGACCACCGCTTAGAAAGGCTTAATTTACAAGAGATCCATGCTGTATCCTAGAGAGAGAGCACGCGCTTGAGATGAGCCAGAAACCAGCGGCTAGGGGAGAAAAAAAGAAATTTTGCCATCGTCAAATGTGGGCTTTGTCCAAATGCTATCTTGTACTTGGGCTTCGCTTACTGTAATTATGAAACCATGCCCACACGCTAAAATGCCATTTGGACAATTATTAAACCAAAGAAATGCAGTGAAATGACTCTCTTGCCCTTGCCTTCCTCCTCCGCCGGCTCACCTATACGCGCGGCGACAGTGAGGCGGCGGCATGCCGCCACTCTTCAGGCCCGGCCATCGCAACTGTGCCGACGGGCCTACACGCTCCTGCAGCCAGCCTACCTCCACACGCTCGCGACGGTGAAGACGCGGCACGCCGCCCCTCTGCAGCCTGACCACGGTGCGCAGAAGTGGGGTCACCGGCGACACGCGGAGGCAGGGCTTCTGGTGGCGTTCTTAGTCAGCGGCGAGGATGAGGACGATGGGGGCGGCGCGGTAAGGCGAGCGGATGCACATGGGTCGAGGGGAACGGGGTCACCGGTGACGATGGCGTCTCGCAACGAGGCGGCGATGGAATGGCCGTGTGAGGGGGAGGACGGGACGGGGTCACGCCGTCACGGGTGGTGGCGGTTCGTGGAGGTGCAGAGGTGGCACGCTCGGGGTTGGGGTAGATGGGGGTTGCCGATGTTGGGGGCGAAGCTCGGCGCCACCAACGGTGCGCGGCAGCGGCCGTTTGCGTAGCCGGCCTACCTCTACAACAGTGATGGTGAGGATGCAATGCTGCAGGACCTGGCGCCGCCGGCTAGGACTTGCTCTGCGGCGGCTTCCCTCCGGCGCTAGGCGCACTCGCCCACCTCCACGGGGCGTGGCTCGACCTCTCCACCAACTTGCTTCGTGGCGGCGTCCTGCCGGCGCTTGGCGCAAAGGAAGAAGATGCCGCGGTCCGTCCCGTGGAGGGGCAATTTTGGCAGTTTATATGGAAAAATGGTGGTAAAGTGGGCAAGTGGAATTTTAGCGTGTGGGTGTGGTATCATAATGGCAGTATAGCGAAGCTCAAGTGCCGGATGTCATTTGGGCGAAGCCCACCTTTGACGATGGTAAAATTCCTTTTTTCTCGCGGCCAGAGGGTGGCCTCCACCTCGATCCTACGTTGTACTGCAGCCTCTACATTTTTTATCGAATACACAAAAGAGCTATGCATCTTTATTTAGAAAAAGAAGAATAACAGGTAATAGAAGTTATGGTCCGTTTGAATGTAGGCATTGAGTTTGTTGGAATTGAATTGGATATGAATATCAAATTCAACTAGTATTGGAAATGGGTTCCGATATCAAATTTGTTGTTTGGATGCTAGTTGGAATTCAATCCACCCGATACAGAGAGGTCAACCGTATTGGGAGAGGACATATCCAGTTATATCCCAATGCCAAGGAATTGGAGCTGTAATTCCAACCAAACCATAGAATTCATGAAACCTAATTCCATGCTCCAATGTCTACAAACATACTATAAAAAAACATAGTATAGGCTCCCCGCCTCTGTTACCGGAAGAAGAATAATAGAAGTTACAAACACAGCACAGGATGTGCCTGCCCCCACACAATGGCCACACAAACGACCTAGTCTTGTCAACCCGACCATGGTGCGAGACCCTTTCTTACATATTGACCTATTACTCAACAATAAAACAACCTAGTTCTCTAGCACCAGCACTAATCCAACCAATGATAACAACAGAAGCTACATCATCCCTAAGGGCTTGTTTAGAGACAAGCAAAACCCCTCCAATTCATATGGATTGAGGGAGAATTTGAACTAATTTCCACCAAACCTCTCCAATCCACCTAGATTGCATTTATCCAAACAAGCCATGAAGCATTGGGCGCCACGCTCCTTCTAGATCCACCACGAGACGAGATGTGAGCAAAAAGAGTATCACCACCCCTCTATGCACCCGCGTGGCTAACGATCTAATGCGTGTCCACACTACCCTATGATAGGGGGACAACCAATGGTAGTGGGTGAGGGGCATTGCATTCCTAGAGGTCCCAAGATCTGAAGTGCCCCAGTTTCTATAATGGGAATAAATTGTGCTTTATTACCATCCCAGGGTTTGGTAATCGCATTCTTACATCAGAGTGGTACAGATCCGCCCTAAATGGGTCGGATCACAAAGGGGCGCAGCCTTGAAAATCTAAATAGCGGAAATTAAAACGTATGCCCATCTTCCTCACGCCACAGTTGGGAAGCAGGTCGTAACCCTTACTCGTTCTCGGACCAATATATGTCCATAGCACTGAGAAAAACAAAAACAAAGCAAGGGTGAGTACATACGCACTCAGCAGCCCACCTTCCTCCAAAGAAATTTTGGTAAGACTAACACTATATGCAAGGATATATCTGGAGCTATTTTGCAGAAAAGTATTTGTACGCAGGGTTTGAGATAGTTATCAAGTTTTAATCTTTCTGAAAACTGAGTTTTTTCCAAAAAGGTTTGCCAATGGACTTTCCGGTCCATAGTGGCCCATGCCTTTCCAGCCAACACTTTTTCCATACATCCAGCACCCGCTGCTGAACCAAAAACAATTTTATCCAAACCCAAACCAATTTCATTTTATTTTATGAAAATTGCTAACTGAAGAACCAAGCCGTAACTCATCCATACCAGTGGACACGGACTATTCGAATAGATTTTACTCTGATCAGATGTTGTACTAATTCCCACAAGTTGGACTCAGCGGCGCGTTACCGTCGTAACTGCCCGAATTCCAAACCAAGCCGTTGCCTTTGTTTCATCCCTGTTGACGGCACTTAAGCACGCCAAACCTTATACTGCAAGCGCACAGTATCGTGGTAGCTTCTTCCAGGATGAGTATCTTGGGTTTTATCAATCAAAGGATAATTATATTTAAACTACTATTAATCTAATATTAACTTAATTACTAGCTAATTCTAATAGATCTAAACAAGCTTAAAAGGGGATTAAAACTACTCTAATTATACTCTAATCTATGCTCTAATGATGGTCTAAACTAAGCATAAAATGATAGATTAAGAACTAGATTAGAACACGAGAACGATATGATTAACATGGCAAAAGGATCCACAGGAGATATGAGACAAACAACTTATGAACTAAGAACCACCTTGATATAAGATCTAATCAACAAGTATAGATTAAGCATGAACATGAATGTCAAGGACTTACTCGAATCTTTCCCCAGGCTCTACTGTCACTAGTAGCCAAGTAATCGACGAACTAGTAAACCCCAACCATCTCTAAGCATGAGTAGATTCAATCAACTAATTAAAGTAAAAAGATCTACTAAAAGAACATGAAAGCGCTAAAACCCTGGCCAAGTAGATCATGTTGGCATTAAGCATTGCAAAGCTATGGATCATAGAACATGCATAAACAAGAAGCTAAGTCTAAAAGACAAACTTTATTGATCAAACATCAAGGTTTTATCAAAGTAACATAAGAAGTACGAGGATTTACTCGAGATACATCAAGAACTTTGAAGCATAGTCATCGGGATGAACTCGACAAAGAACATGTCGAAAGATGAGCTCGAAACTCCTTGGGAGGGCCCCTGGTCGACCGACCAGACCCCTAGGGGTCGGCCGACCACCAGGCCTCCTGCCTCCTCGTGCTTCCTCCTTTCACCGAGATGTCCTTCTGGCTGAGTTACTTGATCGTAGCTGTAAGTGCAATCAACCTATTTGAGGGTTTTAGTGAATGTTGACAATACATTAAAAGTAACTAATGAGTTTACATGAGCATGATCATAGCGACAAATCAAGTGAAAGTGCTACACACATCAATATCGAGCAAGTGAAAGTGGATTTCATGTTTACAATCAAGCAAGCAAGTGCTAAGGTACTTTGCGAGCAAGAAAAGAGGCCCCTCATTTATTTGAAGCAAAAGAAAATCGGTTCAAGCTCTATACTTGAAGGTTAAATAGATTTGCTAATTTATCTCTTGAGTATAGGAATCGCCGTTCTATCAAAGGGGGTCCAACATGAAGTGCTACTAGAATCATAAAGCTCACAAAGTTCATTTATCTCCACACATACAAATGCCCTAGCCCTAAAGTCTCCATTCATCCGTGTTTTTGCCCGACCGGTTGCCCGACCGGTTCAACCGATCGGGAGGCTGGAACCGGTCTGCCGATTCTGCTGTCCGACCGGTTAAACCGATCGGGAGGCTGGAACCGGTCTGCCGGTTCTGTTGTCCGTCCAGTTGCCCGACCGGTTCAACCGATCGGGAGGCTGGAACCGGTCTGCCGGTTCTGCTGTCCGACCGGTTGCCCGACCGGTTCAATCGATCGGGACGCTGGAACCGGTCTGCCAGCTCTGCTGATCTACCGGTTCCACCGGTGCCCCATCGGTTCAACCGGTGGGTCGCTGTTTTGCACTGTAACGGTTCAAACCGGCTAGTTCGGGAAGGGGGAGTATATATACCCATTCACTCCCCTCTTTCTCTCCCTCTTGGCACTCCATCCCACCTGAGACAAAGCTTGCTTGCTCATTCACTCCTTTCCCTCACTCTCCACTCTCTTGAGCTCAAATCCTTCATAGATCTTGAGTGAGAGTTTGTGAGATCTTGAGAGAGCATTGAAGACTCCGTGTTCATCTCTCTCTCTCTCTCTTGTTCTTTGTGAGCTTTGGTGATTCTTGAAGCAAACTTGGTGGATTTGTTACTCTTGGAGCTTCGTGCTCCTAGATGGCTAGGCGTCGCCCGTAGAAGCATCCGTCTAGTGTGGATTGCTCCGGGAAGTTTGTATTATCCCTCATAGTAAGTGCCTCTCCGCCGGTCTATGATTGGGGAGAAGAGGATATCCTTTGTGGGTTCCTCGACAACGAGGACGTAGGGACGCCTTTGTGGTGTGCCCGAACCTTGGGATAAATCCTTGTCTCGTGTGCTTTCTTGTGGTGCTTGTGTTCTTGGTGTTCATATTGTTCTTGTGTATACTCATCTTGTTCTTGGCAAGTTTGGTGTGGATCTATCTCGTGTGTAGGTTTCAAGGCTAGCCCCTCTCAGATCCACACCGGTCCAACTGGTGGGTCACTGACTTCCGCTCTTTTAGTTTGTATAATTTTTCAGATTAGCCTATTCACCCCCCTCTAGGCTACTTTCAGTAGCCCCCAAACTCTGCCCTAGACTCTCGACTTACAATGAATTGTGGAGAACAATGGTTGCCTCTCCCCTTGGGAGGCCCTATATTTATACTCCGAAGAGAGTACTATACATGGAATCTATTAGGTCGGTTCTAAGAGTCCTAAAACATCTAAAACACCTATTTCCAAGTATATACAAGCTTCTAGAAGAGTCCCGGTCTCCCATATACTCCTTTGCTTGGCGATGAAGTTTCCATACTTGTCCTTCCCGAAATCGGACTCTCCATATTCTGCAGCCTGTAGTATTTCGACCATAACTCCTTCATTCGAAGTCCAAGTAAGGCAAACTCGGACTATAAATTGTAGAACTCGAAGAGATCTGCAACTTTGGTATTCAAACTTTCTTCATTTGACGTCGTTAAGGTCTCCGAATTGGGCCCACAAGTTGTTGCTATCATGAATTCTGAGAATATTTCAGGATTTAGTCCTCCAAGCAATCTTCATCTTCTAGAAACTTCTTATTATTGGGATTTTATCCTTCAATTGGGCTTCAATTAGCTCTTATTCCAAAGCTTGCTTATACTAGCATAAATCCTATCTTCGAGAAATCTTCAAAATTATATCAATTATTCCCTATTTTCCTGCAAAAATCAATATTGCACAAAAACAAAGAGCATTCTCGAAAACGGGGTTATTTGTTAGCAAAATAACACTAAATCATAAGATTAACTCTTGAAAAGATATAAGATCATATAAAAAATAGAGCATAATTTTTGTCTAAATCTTACGTCAACAATCACCTAGCATAACTTTAGGGGTTCGGGCATCCGAGTCACTCCAGTACCCCACGGTACTTCCGTTGACATCCACCCTTCCCCTAGCCCCTTGTGCGCCAACCCAGAAGCTACTAGGCTATCCACTCCAGCTTGGGCCTGGCCAATGCCTCGTACAGAGCGGGTGGTTATACTAAAAGAGTTAGGCAAGATGAAAATCATAACGGTCTTTATGGAGAGCTCAAGTATAAGCATTCCCACTTTCCAATGCTCGACACCGCAAGCAACCATCTACCTGGTATTCTCCACGAATCCTGAGACATGGGGTAACCGCGAGTCGCTAAGTTACCCGTTCATACCCTGTCCTTATGGTTGTTTTGGCACGTAGCCGTATTCCGACATAGTCAGTTGCCGGGGTTCTTCCCCATTTTATTTCAAAAACCACACCACACATCCATTTTCCCATACCCATCACATTCCATATCCATAATCCAATATAACGTCAAGATTATGATAGATATTTAAATGAGCGATCCCACCTATGCGCGCTACATCTAAAATAGGCTTAGGTGGCTATATATTTTGCTGGGTTACCTTAGCAAGCAAAACATGCAAGTTTATGTGATTAACAGGCCAAGGGTTGTGTTTGCGAGTGGAGATTCCAGTGGGCTTGCCTTTCACTTTGTTGAGGTGGTTGATATAACAGTTGCTGGACGTATTGGGCGCAGACCATCACGTAGTATACCATGAGGGGTAGGCCGAACGGACTCTCGGTAAGGCCTAGTGCACAAACAATGAAAACACACAATCGAAACATAACATGAGCTCAACAGGTTTGGTGGTGTAAAGCTTGAATTGCGGAGATGAGAGTCTGCTGGGTTCTTACTGGTGGTATTACTGCAAGTGGTTGGGGTGTAGCGAGTTTTCGGGCGAGTTGGCAGGCTTGGTAACGACAGTTACGGAGATGCCAAGGTAGGGGTGGTGGACGCGAGATGCGGGGTCGACAACGCCGAATGGGTGGCGGTCGCATGTTGGTGTTTTGGAGATCTATTTGTGGAGTGGTTGAGAGAGCAATGATGTTCAGATGATTTTCGGTATCATCATCATCTGAATTTAGGGCTCGGATAGACTAAGGCAGGAACCTTTAGGATTTTTTTGAGAAGAGGATATCAACGACATCGATCACCAGGCTCACAATGTTTCTGCGACCGGTGCGAAGCTCTGACTGGGCGTAGGACGGCATCATGGTGGCATGACGGCGGCTTTTGGCCAGAGAGGAGACTAGCTGTGTGAATAGATGGGGCTTGATTTTAGATGAATTTAGGCGCGAGAATCACCTAAATCGGGGTTCAAACAGAGAAGATATGGGGTATTCAGTAACTAGGGGTAGCAATAGACTTTCTGGAGGGTTTAGGGGGTGGATTTGAACTTTTTCTGGTGAACTTTGTCGATTTGGCCCGCGGGAATGCAACTTGGGCCATGGGGCTTTTGGCCCACGCGGCCCACTTGGCCTGTGCGCACGTAGCGCGGCCATTGGGCCGGCCCACGGGCGGAGACGGCGTGGCAACGCAGTCTGGCCCTGGGCCCACGTGGCGGTGGCAGGAGGGGGAGACGACGGCGTCAGGGGAGGCGACGGTGCTCCGGGCTGGTTCGGGGTGAACTGGTCATCACTGGTTCGCGGGGAGCTCACCGCCAGTTCTTACCACCGGCAGCGGTTCCAGCAACGAGAGTACCGAGCCGAGCACTAGAACGGGGAGGCAGTTATGGTGACACGGTTGTGGTGTGGGTAGGTGGTCAGGGGGTGGGGTCTCCACGACGCGGGGCATGTGGTGCGTACCGGCGGTGAGAGGCGCCCGCGCGGTAGCTCTAGGGGTGGAGTGAAGGCGATGAGGGCCGGCGATGGCGTAGAGGGGGTGGAGCTGGTGGCAAGGGGAATCGGGCTCTGGAGGCCGGGGGGTGGGGAATTTGGCCGGCTGTGTGGTTGCGCGACGTGTATGTGGGTGGGGATGGCGAGGAGAGCTTGCCGGCGAGGCCTTTTATAGGCGAGGGGGGAGGGGAGAGGCTGAGCTCGGTGTGGTGCCGTGGCGCGGAGATGTGCGGCACATGCGGTGGCGCGATGCGGTAGTGGGCACAAGGACCCGGCGGGCGTAGGGGCCTATGCGCGGTGCGGCTGGGTCCGGGACGCGGTGGGACGGAGCTGGGGGCGGTTGCGGGCGCACGTGGCGCGACGCCGGGGTGGGGGTCGGGCGCGGCGGGAGGTGTAGAGGGGCCAGGGCGGTGCGCAGCGCGGTGGGGGCTGGGAGATCAGGAGAGGGGGAGAGACCGGGGCGCGGCGTGCCTGGGGCCGGGGACGAAGGGGGGCTGATAGGCGGGACCCACCTGGCAGTGAGAGGAGGGCGCGGGCCTAGCTGGCAGGGAGAGAGAGGGTGGTGGTCGGCTGGGCCAGCCTAGCAGCCTAGGTGGGTGAGGCGGGGTGGGCTGAGGGGAAGAGGGGAGATGAGGGTTGGGCCGGTTTTGGCCCAAGGGGGGGGTAAAGTATTTCTTTTTCTTTTTCTGTTTTTATGAATTTGAATTTTGGAAGGAATTTGGAGAGGGTATTTTTGTGGAGATTTGGTGGGGAAATATTTTAGGAATATTTGGATATTTTGTTGAGCTCATATTAGCACTCTCAAGGAAATCAAGCAAAACATCGAGAGTTTTCGAAAATTTGATTTTGAATTAGGGAGAGGTTAGAAGAAAAATTTCTAGTGCTAAATTTCAGGGTGTTACAAGATCCCACTCCAGACTTGAAGGGAGAAGAAGCACGAGATGAATAGGTGCTCACAAGTCTTCCCCTCACAAGTCTACGCCAAGCAAGCCATGGGAAGAGCTTGACGCGCAATGGTTCTCAGGGCCTCCAAATGAGTTTGAGGTCGGGGGAAGTCGGAGAGAGATAGAGCTCTCATGGAGGTCTAGGTAGGGTGAGCTCACATTAAATCTCACGTCGGTTGTCTAATTGTAAGGATCGGATGCCTCAGAAGAGGGTGAATTGGGCTAATCAAAATTTCTAAACAAAAAATCCTTAACCTATCGATTCTACTAATTATCCCACTTTACCCTCTACACGAAGGAGCACTATTCAACAAGTAAAGGGAGCCCTACACATGCTAGTGACAAGAAGGAAACAACGGAAGGCAAAACTAGCAACACTCATGATCAAATCAAGGGACATACTAGCCAAGAGGAAAACTAAGCATGGTGACCGCAAGATGCATCATATGAAAAGAGAACACATAAGAGAAGCATTAAGTAGAGGAGCTAAGAGGAAGAGATAACCGGATTTTTTTTCCCGTGGTATCGGAGGTTTGGCACCCTATGATGCCCCCGGCATCTCAAAAGCCTTGGCACCTAATTAGATTAATGTTAATCATAGATTTGGATATAATCGTGCTTTGAGAAGAACCATAACTAGGCCACTAAATCACTAAGTCAAAATTTTGAAGTTGAATATGCAAGCGTTGTTTGGTTGAGTGGCTAAAAATTTATACGTTTTCATGCAAGACATCAAATACCAAAAGTTTTAGTTCAAGATGTTGCGTTCAACTTTACTATTTTGACCATTTTCAAAATCGGATGTTAAGAGGTTCAAAAGTTCAAACCAAACCAAGTCAGCCTATACTTAGAAAAATTCCTAAGTCTAGATTTTCAGCCCTTCCCCAAACTTCATTCTGAAATTATTTTTGATTTCACTATAGAACTTCAAAATCTACTTGACTAGGAAATGAAATTAAACTTATCACCATTCAAATGCACCTGATATCAAAGTTATTAGACTTCATTTGATACTTCAAAAGTTTAAAACAAGAAAGATTGCACATAAAGTAAAACTGCAGTTTGACCAAACCTTTGAATGAATATGTGCTTGTAGTTCAAAATATAATGTGATTTAGAACAAACTCTCTATACCAAATTTGTAGAAAATTTCATGTTGAACAACTTTGGTGTTATGTGTTGTGACATGCATAAAGGTTTGAATAGGGTTATGAGTCAATTTCTGTGAATATGTGAAATCTTCCAAAACTTGATATGTATGGTAAATTCAAATTTTTGTGAAACAAAAGTGTTTATGATTCAAAACATTATATATGAAAGTTGTAGATAATTAAAAACTAAACAACATTGGTATAGTACTCTTTTTCTGAAAATCAGCATAAAATGGATTTTTGGAATTTCTAATTATGCATTAAACCCTGGTCAGTTCTTTAAATTCAAATTTAAACCACTTTTTATAACATAACATGGCACTATGTTCCTATAACAAAGTTGTAGGCAACGAAATTTAGAATAACTTTCGCATTTTTGGTAAGGGCCGGTTTAGCCAAAATTTGGTTCAAACTCGCAAGGAACGGAGGAGTACCAAACCGGTCAAACATAATTCTAGATTTTCATATGTTTTATTCAAAGGGCTGAGTCAATGACGCGTGGGTCCCACTTGGAAGGTCCCCGGATTCCTGCTGGGGACGGACTCGCTGTGGGCCCCACCATCCCACGCCTCTGCGCACCCGGTCCACTTGCATCCGTTCTGTCCGCCTCTTCGGCCCCACCTATCAGTGTTACCGGGTCCATGGACTTAGTTCACCCTCGCCCCTCTCCTTTCTCCTCCAACCGGAGCGCACCGCTCCCTGCTCGCCATTGCCACGCGGCCAGAGATGCCCGACGCCGCTCTCTGCACCCGAGCACGCCGGCCGTCCCCTGCTCCACGCCCCCGGCCTGCCTTCAAGTGGAGGGCATGGGGCTCTCCCTTCCTCTCTCACACGCATGCCTCGCTTGCTCCCTCTGTTCTCCCATGTGCAAAGCACGCCCGCCATGGGAGCGAGCTCCGCAAGCTCCGTCTCCAAGCGTCCTCCACCCTCTCCACTCCATCCGCGCTCGCCCCGCGGCTCTACCCCAGCCGTCCCTGTGCTCCTACCGCTCTGCAGGTCCCTGAGGGCACGCCCGCCATGGATGGCGTCCACGGCGAGCTCGCGCCGTGACCACCTCCGACCTCCACTCGCACGGCCGCCGTGCGCATCAGAGTCTCCCCTCCACCCTCCACCTCTCACGCCACTCCGAGGCTACCGGCACCAGCCCCTCCACCTCTGCCCGTGAGGGCCGTCAGTGCAGCTGTTTCGGCTCGTCCGCACGTCCCCACGGACAGCCCCCGTTGGGCCCTTCGACGCCTCCAGTCCACCTGCGCAGCGCTCGCCATTGGCTCGCACCGCTACTGCGCCCGGCTACACCGCCTCTCCCCACTCCCTCGTCGAGATCCATCACCGCGCCACCAAGTTCGGTGCACCGGTGCCTCCAGGTTCATTATCGGTTCACCGCCTTCCGCGCCGCTCGTCCATGCCACCCCTAGCGACGGGACCTAAGGGGAGGAGTTCCCCGTTACGGGGAACATGTCCCTGGCCCATCTCGGCAGCCAACCCCGGCCTCCACGCTGCCGGCTGCAAGCCGCCGTTTCCCCACCCCGCGCGCAGGCCAGAGGTAGAAGAAGGAGGAGCCACTTTTGCAGAAAGCCCCCTCCATTTATTTCTTATTATGTCTCTGTTTAATATGTCTTGTATAAACTGTGGAAACAACCCTAGATCTATTAGGGTTTCGCATATTAATCCGAGCCCTTGCAAATTTGCATGTCTAACCCTAGATTTATATGAATTAGTGCACTGTGTACTGTGTCTTTGAATACTTGTTTGTTACCCCTGTTGTCTAGCATTAATTTTGAAGGAGTCCATTTATAGGGCTATATTTGGCATATGAATTTGCAATGCTCTAGGAATTAGTAAGAAAAATCATAAAAATGTGAAACTTGTTTCGTTGTGTTGCTTATGAGTACATCTACACAATGGAATAGGATCTAGGGCTGTGAAATGACTGTTTTGCCCCTGCTTCAATGCATGTCTTGTTTTATTAGTTAATTAGCAAAAGTAGGGTAAATGTGCTCAAAAAATTATGAAATTTGAGCAGTGAGTATGTTTCGGTACATATGTTCATGTGTATTTCTGTTTAACCCTAGCACACATTGTTAATTACATATCTACCTCTGTTCCTATTAATTAGTACATTTTATGTATATGGAAATGCATGCTACATAAAACTTATCCAGAAAAATCTATGGAAATTATATTTTACTCTTTTGGTCCAGTGTAGCCTAGAAATAAAGTTTCATGTGTGTTGCTTGTTGTTTGGTAGGTGATTTGAAATAGGAAAAAGGATTGCATGGTAAATTCAATAATAGGAGAAATTGTAACCTTTTGATGCTGTTCATATACTCCTTCCATGCAATGCCTTGTATGTAGCTGATTGTAAAATTGCCAACTTGCTAGATCATGAACGTACTTCTTGTTAAAGTAGGTCATCAATTACCTTTTGTCTGTCCATGGAACGATTGCTTATGTGTATGCTCCTCATGCATCTCATGAGTCACATTATGCATGCCATTCATATAGCAACGCTAATTGTAGATACGTGATCAAAAAACAAGTGCGTGGAACTACGTCAAGCAACTGTGGTCCAAAAGATCAACTAAGACCCAAATACCACCTGGAGGCCCCTGAAGTGGTAATTGGAATGAGGAGTTGTCCAAGTGATCAAGGGGTTGCCTGGGGCAAAGCCTCACAGCCCAGGCAAATTAACTTTAGATTAAGTTTGTTCAAGTTTTCAACAACAAAGGTAGGGCCCTTAGGCATATACACCTACTTAGGGAGTCTCACCACCCTTTATTTGATTGTGCATTTACGTTCAGGAGTTGTTTGAAACCCCACCTGCATAAATACCTGATATCCTACGTAGAATGGATAGATCGAAGTCTATGCTTAGCCATACTTAGACGGTAGAAGACGAGTGAAGATATTCACTCGCGAGATGATAGGACTCAAAAATGTTTTACAAAAGTTTAAATTTTGAAAACGATATGATATGATGTGATGAAAAGATGAGACCGGGCGGAGATATGGGTATATTATGATGAAAAATAATGTGAATGGTTTGGTGGACTCCGCCTGAGTCATTTGAAGGCCCGTCCGTTGTTCGCCTATTGTTCAGTATAACATTGCTAGAGTGCTTAACCGGAATATGGGACCGGTGAAAGTCTTACTTGAATCATCCGAAGAACAGAGACTTGGTCCTACCATGGGGCTTAGGGGCGCTTGACTCATGAAAGGGCTGACCCGGGATGCCGTGGTATCGCTCCATGGGGGCTAAACCTAGGGAATGGTGGGTTGGAATCGAACTTGGGATGGAATAAGTGGAGATGTGGGCTATACTGTGGGAACGCGAAGGCTAGTAAGCATATACCACTGGCATGATAGTTATTCCCGGGAATTAAAATCGATTCGAATCGCTGATGCCCACCAGGTGTGGGAATGCCAATGCCACTGACGTTCTAACGTAGTAATAACTTTAGTATCTTATTCATTTAATCATGCTTTTTAACTTACATGTTTGTACTTGTATGTTTACATTTCTATAAGCTACTTTATGACGATATATATATATGTTGAGATGATGAGACATATAATTTATGGATCGTGATGATAATTATAATAGATCAAACGAGGCTTATGCTTTAAAAATAGGATGACACTTGAAAGTAAGGACTCATTTTTAGTAAGGCTTGCGCGGGTTATAGTCAAGTCTACAAAAAGCCGTGCATACTCTCAAATGTGTCGGGGTTGAAACCGCCCTACGGGTAAGTCCTACGAGTACCTCACGTACTCATCCCTACGTTGTTGATATTTTTATTTCAGGAACTTCATGATCGAGAATGATAATGGTGGGCTTAATGTCATAGCTCGATGTTTTATTTCCGCTGCAAGAGTATATCGGTATTACG
This sequence comes from Paspalum vaginatum, assembly GCA_030272315.1. NCBI lineage: Eukaryota > Viridiplantae > Streptophyta > Magnoliopsida > Poales > Poaceae > Paspalum > Paspalum vaginatum. Next base: position 40,008,722 of record CM059021.1, read on the forward strand.
TTACGGTTTCCGCTGCAAGATTATTTTGGAACTCTATTTTCGTATGATTGTATCCTCATTTTGAGCAAATATTTTGAAACAAATCAATCTATGTTTGTATGAAATGATGGGTTGTTGTAATTGTTGTGGCTCTTTCGAGGGCTTAACGTGTGTGATAGTCGGCATTCCCTGGGTGATGGTTGCATCGAGTGCCCTTTTGGGTAGCTCGACGGACTGATCGGATTTGATTTGGTCTAAATACACTGCAAGGCAGAGGTGGCAGGTGTACTTAGCCTCGGATTAAATCGGCGATTTCGCCATACACGCCCTCCCCTAGTCCACGTTGTGGCACACCCTAGAGTGTTTTGCCGCCTCCTATGCTTGTGGGCACTCTCTAGGAGTCTCCGTTAGCCATCCCGGCAAGGTGGAGCTCAAGCCTTATATACCTTTGTTCTTTAGGCTTCCACAAGACCTTAGCAAGCTCTGAGAATGCACCCCGATCACCAAGTCCGTTTAGGTGCTACCAAACACCAAGAGTAACGAGCCTTCGGTCTTCGCTTGAACTTGATCCTCACCAAGACGTATGCACACAAGCCTCTGGACCATCTTTGCTCTCAAATGGTGTGAATATGTGAGTGTTTGATGCAAAGGGTGAAGCACAAATGGCTCTCTGTGTTGTTGTAGCTGCTGGAGTGTCAAAGAGCACAAAATGATCCCTTAGAACCTATATATATATAGCCCTCAAACTGATAGAGCTGTTGCAAAAGAGGGTTGCTGACGCAGTGAAGTTCGGATTGTCCGGTCTATGCTTTTTCGAAGGTTCAGACAATCCACTCTATGTACTTTACCAATGGTCACCGAACCAATACGTCACTGTACTTTTGTCTGGTGCATTGTCTGGTCTATGAGTGTGGACAGTGTGGTCCATATAAGTATTTGAATTCTAAAAACTAGTCGTTACTGTAAGGAGGTCTTTGTCCGAGGTATTGTCCGGTCTGTGAGAACGGACCATCCGGTTCATTGTGTCCCGAAACTTCATCAAAGCTCACTAGCTTCGGGTTTCTTTGTATGGTTGATTGTCCGGTTTGCTTGAGCGGATTGTCCGGTCCCTTGTTCTGCTGACTTTTCTCAAAGCCATAGCTTCGGGTTTCTATGTCCGAAACTTTGTTCGGTTACACTAAAGCAGACAATTCGGACCCCCTACTTTGCATGGAGTTTTCTGCAAGCCTCTTCTGTCTTCTATTGACTGAGATTGTCTAGTCCATTGATTTTGCTTGACATCGGACTGTCCGGTCCATTCATCAGAAACCGTTTCTTGAATTTCTTCAAGTGTTTTCATTTTAATTTCGATTTTCGTGGACTTTGAGCCTTTCTAGCTTGCAGCTTTGCTGATCTTGAGTCTTTAGGCTTGCATGTGCATCCAGTACTTGGCATATCTCAAGATCAAGCTACTAGCTTAGACCCCCCTTATAGTGCGGACACTAGAAAACTATAAAATCCTATCTAAGCAAGGATCCTCCAACTCCCATAATCCTCGACTCTAGAAGAGTCCTTAGCCTTTGAGATACGAGAGAAAACCCGGTCGGCCTCTATGAAATACACTCTTCGAAATTGGGGGCCACTATTAAATCCAATGAGCAACCAATATACATTCATTGTTTAACTTGCACTCATGAGCTCATCAGAAAACAATTAAGCTTGTCATTCAGTCACCAAAACTCACCATAGGGTCTAGATGCTTACACTAATGCCAGACCATTCTATTCGATCCTCCATGACCGAAAGCAACACAAATACCTAGAGCATGTCCCATCCATATAACAAGGTATTGTAAGGCTATCCTCACTGGATCACCCATCCCATCACCTATATTTCAAAGTTCTCTCTGTCTACGGTGTGTGTACATCATTTTGCACCTCTATTTGGGTTATCCGGTGAGCACAACCTAATAGCTGGCATAGACAGACCACCAGTCTTGTCACCATCCTGTAGGGCTTCAGGTATGTCTTGTGATCGTCTCGTGCGTCTAGACACAAATAGCGGCAGCGACAACCTCAATCTACAGTCCCCCGATCCAACTGGTAATCTAGATTCTAGAATAGCATCCTCTCCCTGTTACCGACCACCACATACATCAATGCCCGAGAAAATACTTGCATGGCGATGTTCATGAGTTCTATATCTGCCATTCCTAAACCACCCAGCTCATAGGGTCCGACCACTGCGGCGCATTTCACCCGGACCAAGGTATCCGAGCCACCCCAAAGAAACTTTGGGCACATGGCCTCAGTCTCTTTCTTTCCTAGCCCAAGGTGAAAGCATATCGACCATTATCCCATAATATGGCATTGCAGTCATTAATTCATTATGTACTTGATCCAGACCAAGTGGGCAATCTTAGCCATAAGTGGCCCTTGCCAAGACGGTGGTCATTTCGCGACCTTCTCCACAATTGTCTGTGTACATGTCTTGGGTAATGCTCGGTTGCTTAAGGGCGGCCCAAGGTAGGAGATGGGTAGAGAAGTCACCTGACATCAAGGTTAACCTTTTCATTCAAAATTCTGTAAAATCTGGAGAGAGAAAAACGTTTTCGGTCTAGTATGGGAACTTGTTTCCAATAATTTTATTCAGAAAATTTCGGTCTAAAATTTAAAAATATAAATGGAAACCAGATTTTTTCGACCATATTTGTTTCCAGTAAAATTCTCATTTTTTCACTTGTCTACAGTATTTGTTAGTGTAAAACAATAAATTTCGTCGGAAAATACCAGTTCCTGGTCAGAAAAATTGGAAAGCAAAGGTCTAAATTTGAATCTCATTCCTGTTTGAAAAACTAAGTCCATCAACCCTGTGCTCCCGCACGGGTCATATTATTGGAGAACATATGTGATAAATTTTATAATTATCTTATTTTATTTTTAGTAGTAGCATAGACCTGTATTTAGATGTAAAACATTTAAAAATCATTTAAATTAAAGGCAATTGGTATGATACTCCAAAATAACTGTGGGGCAATAATTCAGTTAGATATGAATTGCTATAATTGAAAAGGAGCGATTTATTACCTCTATGTTATAAAGGTTTATACAATTATTATATTTTAGATTAATATAGTTTATTTTAGGCAATAGGATAAATATGGAGAAAAACAATCAATAGAGACACCCATCCTTGATTGGCCTACATTGGGCCATCATGTTTAGTTCTATTAATTAGCAACTAACAATTAGCTGGCTGATTACTTTTAGTTAAAGTTATTTATAATTGTAAGCTAGCAATCTATTAGCTGGATGATGTTTTGTTTCAATCGCTAATACATTAGATAATTTGTGTTTAGGTTGATAAATTTCTCGAATGCTCTTTATGCATGCTGCACACACCAACATATTGTATTAGCAGTTATGGTTGTGGGTATAAAGATCTTTTTACGTGAGATTAGGTATCATTAGCTTATATTAGTTGGGTTGAGGTAGCAAATAAGATAATTGTTAGCTTAAATTTAAAGGGTTATGGTACATTATTATATATCGTAATGCAAAGATGTGCAATTTAGATACAAATTTAGTGGGGTATAGTTGGATAATTCATACGCCAAGTGTCTTGGGCTTTGCATAATTGATGTAGCTATTATTTTATTATGAGCCATAATTTAATGCATTGCCACGAAAGAACTGAGAGGCTGTTTGGGTCTCTTGAATTGGAATTTCATTACAATAACTACTTGTTTTCCCACTAATATGAGAAAAGAAGAGATAATTTGAGAGCCTTGGAGGAAAGAGAGAGAGGTAGGAGTCCACAACTTCACGATGCAATTCCAAATAATTCACCGGTGGAAGAGAAAAATCACTTTATCTTGAATTAGAATGACGGATTTCAATCCAGATGCATCATTAGCTCAACTATTTAGTCACATTTAAATTCTCTAGAGCTACACAGCCTGTGATATTAATTGAAGTGCAATACGAATGCACAACAATGCCTTACCTCTTTTCTATTTCCCTATAAATTCTTAGATTTTGGGCTTACGATGACAAAACAGATCAAACTCTGATAGTTATATTAATTTATAGCATTCTGATGTCAGAAGTACACTATTTATTTTCCTTTTAAGCAAGATGATTACTCCTATTTATTGATTAGCGTGTTTACCTTTGTTAACTGTGCAACCATCAGCAACAAATCATTGTTGTTGTGTGACTTTCATCTTTGCAGCGTAAATCATTCGCTTGTAGGCTTATGATGACTAAACCGATCAATCTCTAGGGCCTGCACTAATTTAGAGTAGACCGATATATTGAAACTACAAAATTTTCTTTCAAGAAAAACGCTTACTCGTGGTTATTGGTCACTGTGATTACCTTTATTAATTAAGCAGACGACAACAACAAATCGAGATGACTGCAGCTTTTGTCTTCGTATACATCCTACGTCCTTTTGTCTGCAGCTTTGTGCTCACTGCGCATGTTGCAGTCCTCTCCTACCGAAAACAAAATCAAGAGATTAGAGAAAAAGATAACAGAATTGGCGATGGTAGAATGCTAGTTTGTTCGTTGTTGTAGATGATTACTTCGCCGTGTATGTTTTCTGTCCAGCTTGCAATTAACCTAGATAGATCATGTATGGTGACTACGATTATGTAGATAGATTATTATTTTTATGGGCTAGGGATCAGATTACTTAGATAGATTAGGCCGCTAAATCAAAAGGATGGTAGCAATGGACACTTCAGAAAGGCAACTCTAGAGCCGATCCCTGCAGGAAGGCAACTCCAGCAGCCGCCGCCGTGGTTCTGGCCCACGGCGGCACGATGATCTTCATCACCACGACCTTGGTGGGCAGGAACATGATCTGGTCCGCGGCCAGCCCCGCGCCGTGCACGGCCAGGAGCACGTCCGCCGAGTTCACCACCTGCGCCGGCACGTCGTCGACCTCCACCGCCATCACGTTGAACCGCAACTTCGACGTGGTTGCGGCCACCTCATTCAGGTTCAGCAGACTATTCTGCGTCCCCGCGCGGGAGACGATCACCATTCATGGCTTCATGCTAGGCTCCTCGCCCAGGACGGTCGTTGTCTCCTTTCTCTTCTAGGTGATGGATTCCACGATGTCTTCAAACTCCACTGTCTCCGCCGTCGATAGATCATCGGCGACGGGATTGGGATCCATGGTGGCGGCGTCACCATCGCTGTTGTTTCTTGCGGTGCGGCACGGACGACGATGGCTGGTGGCATCAGCGTGGACGTGCTGGCCGTGCTGGCTGAGGAGAGCTCCACCAATCCAATGATTGTTAGATTAGCGATCGAGGGATTGTGGGCGATGGATCAAGTAAACAAATCCACGGTGCTGTGCTTACGTGTAGATGGATTACCAAAGGAATCGCTATTGCTTAAGATACATAGATGGATTACCAAAGGAATCTATGATCTATCCGTACGTGGAGGGTTAAATCAATGGCTATGATGATTATATGGTATAAATGGATGGCCAGATGTTTTGCTTTTTTCTGAGAATTTCTAGAATTTCTCTATTTTTCTAGGGCGTCTCGCGAGAATTAACGTGTAGCCTCCAAAAGGAGTCTCCGGCTAGTAATAGTAAGATTAGAAATCCACTAAATTTCAGTCAAAATTTCGTCCCCATCATTAAGAAAAAACTGCGTTCCGTCGGAAAGGTAACCCTGCCTAGAAAGGTAACCCTGCCTAGCATCCCAACATCTCAGGTCCGACTCACGCTGTGCAGCCTCTACAGGTCTACATTGATAACTTGATCGTTGAAAACACTGTAATTTCTTCGTTTCCGGATCACCAGCAGGCAGCAGAACCTGTGTGTCAAAGGAAAGGATTTTATTGAAGCCTCTGCAGCTGTCTACCAATCAGAAATATAGCTCGCAGTTCCTGGCCGGTACCGGGAGCGTGTGCTTTCAACCCAAGCCAGGAGGACTTGGGGCCAAATTGCTCGGCTAAACCCGCAGTCAACAACCCTGGTGATCGATTGTTCCAGAATTTTGGTCGCAGAGAGCAATTGTCTTATTACCCGGCGGATTCATGGCTCTTCAATTCACCAATTCTTCACGATGCAGGTCACCTGAGCACCAATTGTTCGACGGAATGCCCATCCGACAGCCAACGCCCAAACCTATGGCTATGGCAGTGGCGTCCGACCATGCCAATGGCCTCTCTCGGCGGCGTCCGCCTCCGCCTCCGCGCTCGCCAAGCCGTCTGCATGATACATGGCCCCACGTGACATTCCCTGGGGCTCTGGCCGACCGCCTCGTGCGGACCCTACCTGTCAGTTGCTGGGCGACGCAGCCACCGCCCACCGACCTGCGCTTGGCCGCTTGACTTGAAATGCCACCACCACATTGGCTTCGGCGCCCAGAGTAACCGTCGTCCAAGAACCCCTGCGCGGCTGCGCCGCTCTTCTTCCCTCGGCCGGCTTTGCCCGAGCGGCCGGAACCAAGGAAATCGGAATCCACGCGCCTGCCGCCGCGCCACCACCACTGCCACCCCCCGCGGCCGCGATGAACCGCTTCCCCGGCTGGGCGCAGGTGTGGCTGCGGAGCCGCGCTCACCTCTACGCCGACGTGGACGGGGTCGGCGTCTCCCTGAGGACGAGCCGCGCGTCGCTGAACGCGGCGTGGCTGGTGCACCGGATCGTGCACGACGACAACCCCCTACGTCCTCCTCCGCGCCGCACGACGTGCACGACGCAACCCCCTACGTCCTCTGCGCCGCACGACCACCGCGGCCGCGGCGCGCTCCAGGGCAGCTACAGCGAGCCCGGGCAGGTCAAGGTCAATATCACGGCGTGGCCGCGGCAAAGAAACGACGTCCCCCTCATGCGCCACGTCCTGATGAACGAGGAACGCCATGGCAACCGTGGCAACGAGAGCACCATGATGCATTCGACGGTCGTGCTCGTGCACTTCCCCCTGATGACGCTGGTGCCGACTCGTCCCCTTCCTACTCCAGCCGCCGTGAGTTCGTTAATTGTCCCCTCTCGTCGATTTGGATGTGGATGTTTCTTTCTTGCGTAGTAAATTCCATCGTCTATCAACTGTTGAATCCCGTTATTGCTGTCTCCTGTTTGCAATCATTACAATTGACCTAGCCGAGTTCTCGGACGTATCATGTGTACTTCTTGTTCATCTGAAATCCTTTTTATCCAAGATTTATTCTCAGTGCAATTTTTTGTTAGCCTGTGATTTGCTTTATCGAGTTCTTTCTCTCATTCGTTAATCTGCATAAGATAAGTAATTGCTGAAAGAATGGGGGTTCCCTTTTAGTTATATGAACCGTGTTGCTACCTTGTGCGGTTGTTCTTGGATAAGATTTGAGCTATGAAGGTCTAAACAATTTGTTCTCGTCACCATGTGTATTCAGAGACCTGTGTTTTTTGTTGCAATAGGATCAGGGAGGCCACACTGCCCTGCGTGCCGAGCCCATGATCTGGTACTTCCAGGAGGACGATCAGGTGATCTTCGTCGGCAGGCAGCAGACATTCCGTCTCTTGGGCCGATCCGTCTTCAACCTGATGTACCACCGGGTGGCTGTCTGTGTTGGCGCCGGCCAACATGGGCTGCTGCTGAGCCCGAGCCGCGCATTGCTGAACGCGGAGTGGCTGGTGCACCGGCATCGGATCGTGCACGACGACACCCTCTACGTCGTCCTCAATGGCGCCGCCTATGGCCGGTACCTCGAGCTCTCGCCTGGCCTGGCCATATGAGTTCATACGTGGAATTCCTGCATTATTCCGAAACAGCGACGAAACCATCTCTCCATTTGTTGCCCCTTTATGTTCATACTTATGCGCTGAATTCGAGATGAATTTATAAAGTTAGATCCAACACTAAAAATCGACTTCGAATTGCACCCTGCAAAAGTGATATTAGCGTCACTGCCACATCATGGACACAAGAAAATTATGCTTGATTGATTATTCTAGCAGATCATCGCCATACATCTTCTTGACTTGATTGAACCGGCTAAAAAGAACAATTAATCCCAATCCCCTCCCTAACTTGAGGAGGCAGCGAAGCAACCAACCAACCACCCCTGCCCTGATTCCAGGAGCTCTATTAGGACGAGATGGCCGGGTGGCAGTAGGCCCCGCTGATCCAGCCGTCGGCGATCTTCTTGTACGCCGCCTCCGTCAGGTGGATGCCGTCCCAGCTCAGCGACGACGACGGGTTGGAGCAGGCGTAGGCGCCGGACATGCCGCACCGCGCGCTGTTCTGGTAGTTGTACTTGCCGCCGCCGGCGCCGCAGCAGGCCATCAGGTTGGTGCTGAACCCTGCACGGATACGGATTCACGGAGCCGGTGACGACGATGCTCGAGCAATACAAGGGACGGAGGAGCAAGCATGGTGAGCGGTTACCGACCGTAGCTGCCGGGGCTCTTGACCATGTCGTAGACGTGGCTGTAGAAGTCGGCGTACATGATCCTTGCGCTGGGGTACTTGCTCTGCAGGCTCGACACCTTGCTCTGCAGCAGCGAGTTGTGGTTGGCGGAGAGCGCGTTGAAGCGCTTGAGGCAGCCGTACTGGTCGTAGTCGCCGGCGTTGGAGGTCTGGTACAGCGTCAGGTAGATGGGGAAGCAGCCGACCGGCAGCACGCCGGGGACGACGACGTACATGGCGACCAAGTATTCATTACTTGATGCATGCATTAGTGCTATTAAGGAAATGTGAATAACACAAACTTTCCTGCGCCATGTTTCTTGCTTTGGAGCTTTAGGAATCAGCCCCGTAAAGCCTGGAAGCAACAAAGTCGCGGATTACTACTAGGCCTAGAAGAAAGCTTTAATTAACTCACGCATATTATGATAGTGTGTGTTAAAGACTGCAATTAAGTTTGGTTGCACAATCCATCATGTTTTGATGAATTAGTGCCCTTTCAGTGAAGAACTGCTGTTTCTTCAGCATGGAAATCGTTCATATCAACCTTGCTCTATTGGCCTGTGTTGTAGAGTGACAACCTGTAGTCTCTGACACCTTTGAAGCGAAATCGACGTCAGTTTCAAACATGAGCCTTCTTTTTTTAGTTTATGCTCCAATTGAGGAAATTCTAATTAGATGATAGATGGGCCCATCAGCTCTAGTTTTGTTCATGATATGTTTATTAAGGTTAAGGAGAAGATTTGTCTGCACTCAATAATCGAGCACAGTGGCTCTGTGTATGTAATTATGTATTTATGTCCATTCATTGAACAAATAACTAATGAATCAAATTTCTCCAATTGTATCCGATGCAGGGAGCGTGACTACTTTATCATCCGACATGTCCGCTACGCTCTCCACCATTACAATGCCAAACACCCAGTATGTTCACTTCATTTGACTAGAAATTCAGTTAGTTCCTTATCAATTTCATCGCAATTAGTTCCTGCCCCTAGCTGCATGACATGACATGATATATTCGATCTCTGCCTACAGGGTGAAGAGTTTGATGTTGTGAAGCCTCTGATGGAAGCAAGCGTGTGTTTTAGGGGCCAGGCGTGGCACCACATCAGCTTCTGTGCTCGCTGCCACAAGAGCAAAAAGATCAAGCGATTCTTTGCTGAGCTGCACTACAAGACAGTGAGCAGCAGCTTTGTCTGCTCAGACTTGCTATTTCCAGTCCCAGGATCTGAGAAGACACCCAACAGCAGCTCTGTCTGCCCCGATCTGCCATTTCCAATCCCAAAAACTGAGAAGCCACCCAGCAGCAGCTCTGTCTCCGACCTGCCATTTCCAGCCACAGAAGCTGATAAGGCTGAATCCAACAGTTTCTACCTATCGCTATTTCAATTACTTCTCTCTCTGTCTACAATACAGAACAGTAATCTAACGGTGTAACATTTAATTTTGGTGAGTCATACAGAGGAGCCTCTGGATTCAGCCTAAGCCACCATGCAGCAGCTTTGTTATCTGCTCTGGCCTGCCACTTCGAGCTCCAGTCCTAGTTCCCATCGTTGAAGTATGCACCATTGTCGGTATGTATATGAATTTGTTTCTGTCTCTCCTGTTAGCTGGTCGGTATGGTATGATTCATGTTAACATGCATGAATGGTTGCAGAAGAGCCTCTTGACAGGTACATGAAGAGTTGCGCATTCTGCCGTGGTTACTTGGACATTTTGCACACGAAGGGTCGCAAGTTCATTTGTGGAAACGACAAGGACCGGATAGCACGACTCTCACCGATGCGATCTGGATACCTTGAGATGCCATTCACTTGCAACCAGCCTCTTCCCACAAAGGAGAAATCCTGAACTATCCATTGTCGCGGACGCTTAAGAGGAAGAAGAGAATGGGACGCCTCCAATCAAGTCTGGTGATAGCTGAAATTGAATCTGGTTCACAGATGTTTTTGCAATTGCAGCATGCGACCTTTGGGATCCGAGGTTTACATTTCTCTCTCTCTCTCTCTCTCTCTCTCTCTCTCTCTCTCTCTCTTTCTCCGGCAGATGTGTTTTCCAATATGCCTGCATAAGCTCTGGGAATTCTGGCAAAGCGAAGCTGCTGATTGAATGATAAATGCCGATTGTAAGACTGACTCCATATGTTCTTCTCCCCCCTGGATTTGGATTTGAAGTTTTGAACTATTCTTTGTGCTACACTACTACTTGTGGTTGAGGCTGAGCTTGACAGCATAGCCACAGCAGCCAGAACTCAACTTAATTAGAACTTGCGACAAGTACTAGCCGCAAATCGCAATGGCTGGCATACCTAGTCTGAGGAATGTACCATTACAACACAACATTCATCTAACATATTTATCCATTGCTTACATCTCCGATCATCCTTCAAACAGATTTTCCAATAGCTCCTCCAATTCAGCGGGAGACGGGAGTGTTCTTGGGCTAGCCGTACGCTCAGCCAAGTACGTGTTGTAGCCAGGAATAACTTTCTCAATAACGACCTTCCGCAATCTCTTCCTAGGCTTAGGGTTTGGAACCTTCTACAGCCTTTGCATGTCGCAAGTCCTCTGGAACTCCTATTCGAACCTATCCAGCGTTCCGCCAAGCCTCAGGAAGCCGCAGGGCATGTCATGGTACAAAGCAACACATCACCGGCTCCCAAGAGGAATCGAGGTAAGCTTGAATGAAGCGCACGATCTTGATAAGGCTGTCAAGATTCGAGTCCATTTGTATTTCCTCCTGAAGATTTGGATCCGGCTGGTTAACATAATCCTCCATTGGAGGCAGCCCTCTCCTGGAATCTCGTCTCTTGGACCTCTCGATCTTGTAGTCCTCAAATAGAGTCCAGGACGGCAGCATCAAGGACAAGATCTTCTGCGAGATGAAGCTGCAATTGTTCATCAAGAATATGTACCGCAGTCCGGGGTCCGTGATAAAATTGGACGTCTTCTCGAGCTGTTTCTCCAGGCAAGAGATCAAATCCCTGATGAGCCTGACCACCGATGTTGTTGGTCCCTGATGTCGTTGGTTTTGAGTTTGAGCTCCAATAAAAACATGCTTTTTCAGTCTTTTATGAACCATTCCAGCAGCCGTCCGTATGGCGTCGCTCAGAGCCTGAGCCTGTTTCTCTTCCGCAGGAAGGCGGAGTTCACGGCCTCGAACATGGGGGAGGTGTCGCCGCTGGTGGCTGGCCTAGGATGGCCGGCGAGTCATCAACGACGCAGCTGTACACCTGCTGACCTGCAGCATCCCCGGCACACTCTCCGCCACGCGGTGGTCGTCGTCGTTGAGAGCGACGTCGGCGACGGCGTCCACGAAGTCAAGCATCCTGAAGACGCTTGCCTCGGCGAACCGCACAAACTGGGCCACCTCCAGCTCGTGCAGTCGTGCTCCGCCATTCTTCCAGTGCCCAGCAGCATGAGGTACTGGATGGCCTTCCTGACCCCGCCGGCGACGGCCGGCTTCTTGCCGCGTCCGTCCTCTAGCTCGATCCAGATGCGGTGCTGCACCCTCCTGCTATCTCCTCCTCCCCCGGCGGCATTATTCCCGGTGTGGAGAACCCACTAGTCCACATCCAGCTCCGAGAACCATCTCCTCAGAAGTAGCTCTTCGAGACCGCCGGGGCCTCCGTAGCGCGCCGGCGACGACGAGAGGCCATGGCCATGGCCAGCACCGAACGCTCGGATGAGGCCCTGCATGTAGCCGTCGTGGACCATCCGCCGCGCGATGGCGCGGGGCTCCTCGACCCCATCTGGGTTGGCAGCCCCCCATTCGGCGGCGGAGGAGAAGCTCAGGCCGCTATCGTCGGAGAAGGACGAGGTCTGGATACGGAAGAGCGACGGGCCGAGGCATCCAAGGCCGGACTGGACGCCGAGCTAGCGCTGCTCGAGCTCGATTCTTCTCCCGCCCCCGTGTCGAAGGACAGTGCTAACCCGCAGTACAGGACGCCGGAGACAGAGACTACGGATCGAATCGCGGTGGGCGCACAGCGGGGAGCAATCGGGCTGCTGCTGACACTCCGGCGGCGCTGCAGCCAGCAAGCTCGCCGTGCCACGGCCGTGCTGCGCCATTTACAATTCTGTATGGAATCATACAGCTTTGTTTTGACAACGATAACCATATGGAACGGCCACTCGATGGATTGCTTGCTTCTTGTTTTTTTTCCTTTTCTTAATTTTTTTTCTGAGAGAGCGAAACTAACAAGCGGACCAAAGCCAGCGCCGTTGTTTTCCTGGTCAACTAGGCCGGCTCAATCACACAACACAATGGTGTAGTAGAAAGGTGCGTGGGAATGGGAACGCACGGTAAGCGGAGTGCAGACTGCAGACTAATCTTCCTGTGCAGACACATGTACAAAAAAAAAAAAATCTTTCAGCGCGCGTCGAGCGATCTTGTCACTTGTCAGCATCATGCTAGCAGTTGGCTTCGGTGGTATACCTTAGCCACGTCAGCCACGTAGGTCGGCCATGCTTTCATAGACTTTGTGCGCGATGCATCAACCACGAGCGCGATTGCTCTCGACCGTGGCATGATTGATAAAATTTCATTACCTTCGACCTCGAGAGCAAGATCACGCCCTTATAAAGCCATACAATTAGCTGCTGCACCACCTAAGGACGTCCTAAATTGTAATACGAAATCGTTCTAAAGATTTTTATTCCAAGATTTTTATTCCAGCTGACGTGTGTCAAACATGAATACTCTCTGAATCCACTGGTACAGCACCTGGCACGCCAAGTGAAAAAGACACCGTGAGAATGTTCTTTTCCAATAAAATCACCACGCACTAAATCAACAAAACTAAAGTCACTTCATGTTTTTCTTTTATACCTTATGTACCACTGAACCGCACATGGACATGATCCCGATTTGTATGCCTATCAATCGCTGCATGCATTGCTCGGTGAATCCGAAGTAGGCTGTTGCCACGGAAATAATTAATGAGCCAAACTAATATTTACGGTGAATTCTCTGGTTAAGTAGTCATGTGTTACTGTAGGAACCCTAATTTCCTTGCAGATACTAGCCGATTAGATATTTGTTTCTTTCTTCCGTCCAGTAAAAGCTGACAAGACTACCCAAACTCGGTATCAATTTTCCCCAGTCATCTAGCCAAAACAAAAACCTCTGCTCTGCGACACGTTTTTTTTGTCGACTAGGTGTCTAGGTGTGTTCGACAAAAAAAAAAAAAACTAGATGTTGCAGACAAAAATTTGGAATAACGACCCATGACTTCTCAACAAATAAAGATAATACAACAACTTAATAGGCTCGACACAACACATTTCTCATGCGCCAAGTCTCGGAACAGATTTAACATAGAAATTATATATGCATACTCCCACATCACATGATTTACATTCAACACAAAATCTCAATATCATTCAACATCAATCATCATTATTCTACGTTGACTATTCTACAACTCTAGGATGTTGGGAGTCATGGGCTACCTCCAGAGACAAGGGTAGGTGCAGTGTCGGTGTCCGTCTTAAAAGAGGCACATGTTGGATAGTACAAAGGGCATGTTTGCTTGATGCCGACTTTTCTCCAAAGCATCGATCCCCTTTTCTCCCAAGCACTGATCCCAACCCTAGGTGTCTGAAATTGAACGCTTGGGATTGTTGTTGCTGGTGCCAAGCAAGTTTGCCTAGATAGAAAGCAAACACACCCGAAATGTCTTGTTATTAGTTTTGATCATAAAGACTTACTGCTCCCTCTGTCCCAAAATAGAAGTCATCACATATCACGGTATTCACATCCAACATATAAACTCAATATTATTCAACATCAATCATCAACATTCTAGATCCACCGTTCTACAACGCTAGGGTGTTGGGAGTTGTGGGTGCTACCTCTAGAGATGAGGTAGGTGTGTGTGTCAGTGTCCGTCTTAAAAGAGGTAGTAGCTGGGTACGCGAGGGAATGTGTCATCATTAGTCCAAATCCATAAAAGATTTACTACTCCCTTTGTCCTAAAACAGAGGTCGTTTTTATTTTCAGTGTCCAATGTCCGACCGTGCGTCTTATTCAAAAAAATGTAAATTTTATTTATTTATTTATTTATTATGTTTATCATCGTAAGTATTTTAAATATAATTTGTATTTTTTAATATTTGTATTAATTTTCTAAATGATACAAAAAATTAAAAGTTGGGCATTGGAAACAAGAAACATAGTATTTTATAGTATTTTAGAAAGGGGGGAGTATTTTTTTACTCATTATATGAATAAAAATGGATAAAGAAACACTATGCATGGATGCACCGGGACAAGGCTGCCAAGCAGACCCTGTAACCATCGTCCATGTACTTTACATTGAGCATGCACGTTCTAAACCATATTTATTCAAGACCACACCCTTGTGAAATGATATCGTTTTCAGTCTACGTACTTCGGTTTGCGTCACCTTGAGCTCTAGTAGCTGGCTAGTGCAGCGTAATGGGAGGATGGCAGTAGGGGCCTCGGAGCCACCCGTCGGCGATCAGCCTGTTCACCGCCTCCGTGAAGTGGATGCCGTCCCAGGACTGGTGGCTGGACGGGTCCCGGCACGCGGTGGCGCCCTTCATGCCGCAGCGCGCGTCGAGCTCGTAGTTGAACTTGCCGCCGCCGGCGCCGCAGCAGGCTGGGACGGCGCCGTAGCTGAAGCCGAACCGCGCGGGGCTGCGCACCATCTGCTCGACGTGGGCGTAGTAGTCGGCGTACATGATCCTCGCCGACGGGTGCCTGGCCCGGAGGCCCGCGAGCCGGTTCTGGAGCAGCGAGTTCTGGTACACGGAGAGCGCGTTCAGCGGCTTCAGGCACCCGGACGCGTCGTAGTCGCCCGGGTTGGGGCTGGGGAGGAACATGAGGTAGATGGCGAAGCACCCGATCGGCAGAGCTCCCGGGACGACGATGTCCACCGCGCCCAGCTGTATCAGTTGCTGCAGCAGTGCATGCCCGTACGTACGTGCAAGGTCAGTGCATGGCCGTTCATCGGTTCATGCATGGTTCCGTTCCATTAATCAGTTAATTACCTCGACGCCGCTGGCGATGGTGTCGACGATCTTGGGCGTGTAGTTGCGCGCCTGGTCCACGGTGAAACCAAAGAAGACCATGGCGTTGTAGTCGTTGCCACCGAAGGGGCCGAACACGAACAGGGACTTGGCCAGGTAGGCCCTGCAGGCCTGCCCTTTGGGCGCGCCGCAGATGGGCGGCAGCAGGTCCCTGAGCCACTGGATCTGCACGTTCATGGCGCCGTTGTTCCAGAGCTGGTAGCCGAGGCCGATGGACTTGAGGAACTCGAAGTCGAGCGCCGTGCCGCCGACGATGGCCAGGTTGGCGCCCTTGCGGAAGTCCAGGCCGCGCCGCTTGGACGGCTGGAGCAGCGGTAGCCCTAGCCCCTGAGCTGCATTGTATTTTATTCAACTCAACGTTCAGTTGACCACACCGGCGGCATGATTGGGTACGGTACTAGTGGTGATCGTACCAAGGAAGTCGACGACGAGGCGGCCGTCGGAGCAGCGGCAGGTGGGGTGGCCGAAGTAGGTCATGCCGTAGGGCGGGTTGGCGAAGGTGAGCAGGAGCTGGTCCGCCGCCGACTTGTTCACGCAGATGTTGCCCGTGTCGCCCAGCGAGTCCCCGAAGTTGAACATGGCCTCGTACCTCCGGGCGGCGCCGGCACCGGCAGCGGCGAGGAGGAAGCAGAAGCAGAGGCACGGGAGGACGAGAAAGCCGCCGCCGGCGACCAGGGCTACTCCCGCCCGAGCCATGGCGCTCCTACTGGAGCTGGACACAGTTCAGAAATGCGCCTGCTGCTCCACGCGACCGCTCGTGTTTATATAGCCGCGGCAAGCCTTGCCGCTGGATTGCACGCGCACTCCGCCCGCCCATGGCTGATCGATCTGCATCAGGCCGTCAGCTAGCTGCCGAACCACCCTGAGAGTAACCTCGGTTTAATGCCCGCGCTTGGACGCTTGCAGCTTGCGGCGGCGTCGTACGTCGTCGTCGGACGCTCTTTAGTACCAATGTATCCATGATAGATTTGTAGGTCGTGGACCTAGTGCCCGAGACCCTACCACTAGGGTTCTTGAGTTAATGTGAGTGTTCATGAATGGATCTTGTGATCCAGAGCTGGTGAGGGTAGAAGATGGAGAGGGAAAATCATCTTTGGGTGCAGCGAGCTTGACCGGTGCTGTGGAGGCAACGGGGGTTCCCATGGCGGCGGTGAGAAGCCCTGCAGAGGGTGGCGGCGACGGAGCAGGGGCGGCGGCAGCCTCCACACTAGGTGCGGCGCTTCCCTCCAATCCAGCGCTGAGGAGATCGGTCCTCTCGTGTCGTGTAGGCGTGAGGAGGCACGACGAACGTTGGCTCGCGTCCCCCTACAGTCCTCTATTTATTTTTGCGCGGTGTGGAAGGGAGCCACAACCTTAGGGGGTTTTGGGCCTCCGATCAAAGCCCTAACTCTAGATCTGGGCCCGGTCAAAACGTCTCCCTTCCAGGCCCGAGATCAATCCAACAATCCACTCTTGAGTTCTTTAGTTCACAATAACCAGGACCTTAATTAATTTGTATAAGCTTTTTTTGCAAACCTTAGGCAAACCTGAGCATTCTAACATATGTCCTATATCTTTTTTTTTTTTTGAAATAGCATATGTCCTATATCTGGATGAGTGCAAATCTGAGTATATATACATTGAGCTCCCAACTAAACTTGCACCGGTATTTTTCCAAAGATTTTTTTTTTTTTTTTGCTCTCTGGAATGTTTGCTGCAGATAGCTGTTCAGGGTGTTGGTACCATGATGATATTCCTTGAAATAACAGGATGTCAATATTTTATAATTGGGTTTGAGGTCTCTCTATAGTAATACGATCTGGCTCAGGTGGCACATCAGAACACGTTCAAAGAGTATACTGGCGCCCCTTTGATGTAAACCGTACCAATGTAAGTTGGATCAGCTTTTGCTCTGCTGCCTATATACTACATATATATCAAAGAGACACTGACGTATAGTTTCTACGGTAATACAGATACATGTCCTATCGTTTCGTCCACTAAATGTCTAGATATCGTTTCGTCCACTAAATGTCTAGATATACAACATCGGTGGGAGTATGAGACTCGGCATGGCATCAGTACCTACCTTCCCATGCAGCGCCGCGGCTCCCCGTAAACTACGGAATGGCATGTCGACGTGCTAAGGTCTGGAATCCAAATGAAGGTGCCTACGTGGGATCAGTGTCGAGGACGATCCAGCGCCGCGGCGGACTCAGGACCACAAATGCTCCTCCTCCGGCGCCAACTCTGCTCCCATGTTGCACTCGTGGGAGCGGCATAGGTGGGACGACGGAGCCGGGCTGACCGCAGACCGGATTGCAGTGCTACTGGACAGCCGAGGACCATTTGTGGGCACCTTCTGGGTGTCTCCGTGGTACTTCCTATTCAGCTCTGAGGAAGACAATGACCTTGTCTACCATTCAGGCTGTGCCCGGAACGAGGCGCTCCAGGAAGAGACCAAGGAGGCATTGAAAAGATATGGGTTGGAAGTGGGTTTTCACTCAGTGGTATGCTTTGGGTGTGCTTGGGGCGATCAGTTACACATACTGATCCATGACAATCAGGAGCCCCGCGGGCCGGAGAGGTGGATGACTTTTACGAATTAGAAGAACTGCACACGGTAAGCGTGGAGACGATCGATCCACCGCTTCATTTGGGCGAGCGGACCATTACATATCCCTGTAGCGGTCATGTGTGACTTGGAAGAAACACCACATTGTTTTGTTCATTTTTTTTCATTTGATTTGATTTTGTAAGGCTAGCTGATGATAGACGGATTGGTGTGGTGTGAATGGTTGCGCGAGCTATACATGATGAATGCAAATGTTACGGAATGGGTTTTAGATAATTACAGACTATTCTCTTGTGGTCTCAGGCGCTGGATTGTTTATTTGTGCCAACTTTGGGCGCTGATGTGTTTGGCAAGTGGTAGTTAATTAGTTGTTTTTGGGTTAAACTCAATCTGTGTGTTGCACTTACAGGAATAGTGTGCCAAGTATGACCCTCGCCCTCCCTTTTCGGATTTATTTGCTAGAGGAAGAAGTAGTTCCGTTTTTCTTTTGGATCCGTGGGTTATGAATAATCTGAACCGTTCCTCTGCAACTGATAGTTTTGAGTTGTTTAAATTCGGAGCAACAGACTTGTGCAAATGTTCAGTTATGGTCCGTTTGTGCTATAATGTCTACCTGTGGTACGTAACTTGTATATTATCCAACGACCAAACACCAGACCATGTCAAAGGGCATTCGCACTTACCTATTGGTAAACAAATCACCTTTATAATGCTTTATAATACTACAAGGTTGTTTTACATGTGATAGTTTATCAAAACATTATTTTGTTCATAGTTGATCCCTGATCGAGAGAGGAGGGGAAGAAGGTAGCTGTGAAGAAGGTAGCTGTAGATGGGAATGAAGAGGGGAGGGGGAGTGGCAGTGGCTCAAGGCTCCTTTGTCAAAACTCATTTCCGGTCACAATTGAAGGGAATTGAGGGAGAAATAAACTATTTTTTTTTCAATCCCCTCCGTTTCCCTAGCTTCAATTCAGATTGCCGGCGACGCCACCACACACCAGCTGTTACATTGTCTAACAGTGAAAGACCATCCTTTCTGAAATGTGATGCGTATATATAGTATCCGCCATCATATGCCATGCATGTCAGATCAGGCACGATGAGCCTGGGACTCCGGGACGGATTCGGATATAGCTAGTGTTCAGGCGATATACGGAGTAGATGGCTACGTACATATTCGGACATGGGGCGGGCGTCCCCGCGCTCGATCTCTATGACTCTATCTAGCGCGGCGGAATGGGAGGATGGCAGTAGGGGCCTCGGAGCCACCCGTCGGCGATCAGCCTGTTCACCGCCTCCGTGAAGTGGACGCCGTCCCAGGACTGGTGGCTGGACGGGTCCCGGCACGCGGTGGCGCCCTTCATGCCGCAGCGCGCGTCGAGCTCGTAGTTGAACTTGCCGCCGCCGGCGCCGCAGCAGGCCGGGACGGCGCCGCAGCTGAAGCCGAACCGCGAGGGGTTGCGCACCATCTGCTCGATGTGGGCGTAGTAGTCGGCGTACATGATCCTGGCCGACGGGTGCCTGGCCCGGAGGCCCGCGAGCCGGCTCTGGAGCAGCGAGTTCTGGTACACGGAGAGCGCGTTCAGCGGCTTCAGGCACCCGTACTCGTCGTAGTCGCCCGGGTTGGGGCTCGGGAGGAAGGTGAGGTAGACGGCGAAGCACCCGATCGGCAGAGCTCCCGGGACGACGATGTCCACCGCGCCCAGCTGTATCAGTTGCTGCAGCAGTGCATGCCCGTACGTACGTGCAAGGTCAG
Source organism: Paspalum vaginatum (assembly GCA_030272315.1). NCBI lineage: Eukaryota > Viridiplantae > Streptophyta > Magnoliopsida > Poales > Poaceae > Paspalum > Paspalum vaginatum. The sequence continues at coordinate 40,028,461 of CM059021.1, forward strand.
TGCATGGCCGTTCATCGGTTCATGCATGGTTCCGTTCCATTAATCAGTTAATTACCTCGACGCCGCTGGCGATGGTGTCGACGATCTTGGGCGTGTAGTTGCGCGCCTGGTCCACGGTGAAACCAAAGAAGATCATGGCGTTGTAGTCGTTGCCACCGAAGGGGCCGAACACGAACAGGGAGTTGGCCATGTAGGCCCTGCAGGCCTGCCCTTTGGGCGCGCCGCAGATGGGCGGCAGCAGGTCCCTGAGCCACTGGATCTGCACGTTCATGGCGCCGTTGTTCCAGACCGGGTAGCCGAGGCCGATGGACTTGAGGAACTCGAAGTCGAGCGCCGTGCCGCCGACGATGGCCAGGTTGGCGCCCTTGCGGAAGTCCAGGCCGCGCCGCTTGGACGGCTGGAGCAGCGGCAGCCCCAGCCCCTGAGCTGCATTGTTATCACAATTCAGTTCGTCACACCGGCATGCATCGTGCACACACATGAACTCGGCATGATTGGTTGGGTACGGTAGTGCATGCGGTACAAGTGGTGATCGTACCAAGGAAGTCGACGACGAGGCGGCCGTCGGAGCAGCGGCAGGTGGGGTGGCCGAAGTAGGTCATGCCGTAGGGCGGGTTGGCGAAGGTGAGCAGGAGCTGGTCCGCCGCCGACTTGTTCACGCAGATGTTGCCCGTGTCGCCCAGCGAGTCCCCGAAGTTGAACATGGCCTCGTACCTCCGGGCGGCGCCGGCAGCGGCAGCGGCGAGGAGGAAGCAGAAGCAGAGGCACGGGAGGACGACGAGAAGGCCGCCGCCGGCGACCAGGCCTACTCCCGCCCGACGAGCCATGGCGCTCCTACTGGACACTGTGTTCAGAACTGGCCCGGCTACTGCTAGCCCCACGTCTCCACGCAGCCGCGCACGTTCGTTTATATCGCCGCGGCAAGCCCGTTGGGTCGATCGGCCGGCGCTCCACGTGTGCGCCGTGCATGCTCGCCATGGACTTTGTGAGAGATCCAACGCGCATGCACTCCGTCCGCCGCCCATGGCCGATCGATCGGCAAGCTGCCGAACCACCCCGGGTGATAACTGATAACCCCGGTTTAATGCCCGCGCTTGGACGCTTGCAGGTCGCAGCGGAGGCGTACACGTCGTCGGTGGACGCTGCCGCCGGCCGGCTCGCGTCCCTCCTAACCAAGTCCGTCGTCGCATCGGCGCGATTCAATGGCGTGCGGCCGGCCGCGGTGACGCCCGTCGGCGTCGGTCTTGCTGAGCTGGGCGAATGGGCCTGGCCTGTGGGACACGACGGGCCTTACATGGGCCCGGGGGTCTTCAGCGCACGAGTGCGCTGGAGGCCCATTGTAGATGCCGGCAGTCCGGCATTGCCTGCTGGGCCGCGGCGTTGGAGTTGGCAGGCAGTTGGAGCACGGCCTGGTCCAACCGTACGGAGGTTTGAAGGTTGGCCAAGTGGTGGCACTGATTGGAGTTGGGTGCCGCCAAATTTGGTCCGCCAGAAGGTGGAGGTGGAACCTTGTACTCCCATCCCATCATGGCATCATAGATTCCTCATCTAAGGGCATTATAAGACCATAGTGGTTTTTGTTTTGAACATCACACGCCATATAAGTTTTCCAAAGAAAATTAGGCCATGTTTAAAACACAGGGTTCACCCTTGAATCCTATATTTTCTTTCACAGTGAAATTGAAAATTCTATATGAGTTCATACGTGGAATTCCTGCATTCCGAACCGGGGATGAAACCATCTCTCCATTTGTTGCCCCTTTATGTTCATACTTATGCGCTGAATTCGAGCTGAATTTATAGAGTTAGGTCCAACACTAAATCGACTTCGAATTGCACGCTACACAAGTGATATTAGCGTCACTGCCACATCATGGACACAAGAAAATTATGCTTGATTGATTATTTTCGCAGATGATCATCGCCATACATCTTCTTGACTTGGTTCCAACTAAAAAGAACAATTAATCCCAATCCCCTCCCTAACTTGAGGAGGCAGCGAAGCAACCAACCAACCACCCCTGCCCTGATTCCAGGAGCTCTGTTAGGACGAGATGGCCGGGTGGCAGTAGGCCCCGCTGATCCAGCCGTCGGCGATCTTCTTGTACGCCGCCTCCGTCAGGTGGATGCCGTCCCAGCTCAGCGACGACGACGGGTTGGAGCAGGCGTAGGCGCCGGACATGCCGCACCGCGCGCTGTTCTGGTAGTTGTACTTGCCGCCGCCGGCGCCGCAGCAGGCCATCAGGTTGGTGCTGAACCCTGCACGGACATGGATTCACGGAGCCGGTGACGACGATGCTCGAGCAATACAAGGGACGGAGGATCAAAGCATGGTGAGCGGTTACCGACCGTAGCTGCCGGGGCTCTTGACCATGTCGTAGACGTGGCTGTAGAAGTCGGCGTACATGATCCTTGCGCCGGGGTACTTGCTCTGCAGGCTCGACACCTTGCTCTGCAGCAGCGAGTTGTGGTTGGCGGAGAGCGCGTTGAAGCGCTTGAGGCAGCCGTACTGGTCGTAGTCGCCGGCGTTGGAGGTCTGGTACAGCGTCAGGTAGATGGGGAAGCAGCCCACGGGCAGCACTCCGGGGACGACGACGTACATGGCGCCCAGGCTGATGAGCTGCTCCACGCCCTTGCCGATGGCGTCCACGATGGTGCCGCTCTGCCCGCTGGCCTGCTCCGGCGAGTAGCCGCCGAAGATCTGCGCGTTGTAGTCGTTGCCGCCGAACTCGCCCAGCACGAAGAGGGACTTGGACAGGTACGACTTGCAGGCTGCGACGAGCCATCAAAGCAAGCAACGTGGACACGTTAATGGCGTCCTCACTCCTCCCTGGACTGGACCACATGGACAGATGCACGGCGTGGGCAGGCATTGATGACGTACACTGTGTGGAGCCGCAGATGGACGGCATCAGCTGCTGGAACCACTGGATCTGGGTGTTGAGGGGCCCGTTGTTCCAGATCTTGTCGGCGATGCCGAGCGACTGGAAGAAGCCCGAGTCCATGGCGGTGGCGCCGATGATCGCCATGTTCGCGCCCTGCTTGAAGTCGGAGCCGCCCTGCTTCGACGGCTTGAGCAGCGGCAGCCCGAACCTCTCGGCTGCGCAACGGCGGCGAACACAAAGATCGAGAGCCTCTCGGCAATCAGCACGGCACGTCGACAAACATGGTCATGATTAAGGCAGAGCAAGGTGCTCTGTTTTTACGGTACTATTTTTCTTCTTCTTTTGGAGGGAAACGGCGCGTTTGAAATTAATGGAAGAAGGCGCTACCGAGGAAGTCGACGACGAGGCGGCCGTCGGAGCAGCGGCAGGTGGCGCGGCCGAAGAAGGTCTCGCCGTAGGGCGGCTGGGTGAGGGTGAGGCCGGCGGGGGGACCGTTCACGCAGAGGTTGCCGGTGTCGGACATGGAGTCGCCGAAGCTGTAGATGGCGTTGAACTTCTGGCCGGAGACGACGGCCAAGAAAGCAGAGGACACGGCGAGGAACGCGACGACGAGCCGAGCCGCCATTGCTGGTGTCTATGAACGAGTGCTCCGAGCTCGGTCTACGATTGCTCGGCTGATGAGCATGTGTTGCAGCAGGGGCTCCATGCTTAAATAGAGCGCTAAGGGCGTAGGTTGGGATGTAGCTGTTGCGCCATTAGCCCACCTCGTGTCAGTCTCCTTCGCCGGGCTTAACAACTACTAGTAGTCTACTAGCACTCTGGTTGTTGTGCATGCATGAGCTGCTTTTAGGGGGTTTTTTTTCGTGGTTTTCCTCATTGGGGGAAACTTGAGCTGCTTTTCTTCTGTCTTTGCCTTTATATTCTTTTTCTCATGTTTTTATCATATCACTATCAAACCTTGCTCTGCTTTTGGTAACCACTTTCCAGTTTTCAAGACGTATCTTTTGTTTAGAGAAGAAGATTGTATATTTTCGGTATGAGATGTTGTTGACATGGCTCAAGTGTAGGAAGACTACCACACATCACCCAGGTTCAAGTGATTTAATTTTCGGCTCCATTTTTTCTCATGGTATAGTAGATATATATTTCTTTATAAGTACTATTATGTATTATCTTCGTTTTGGAATATTTGTCGCCTTCTAGTTCATTTTGAACTAAAATGGGACAAATAAAAAGAATGGAGATAGTGTCTTGTAAAAATCAGCCGGGAAAAAAACAATGTTGTTTTTCCTTATCAGCCTGAGAAATAGCGTTGGGGCTGTAATGTGTATCAGAAAAAGGGCATGGAAATGTGGGTTAGATATTCCTTCCTTTCCCTGACCTATATATTTTTTAATGAAAGCAAAACGAATTAATGTATGAAGCATGGGCGCGCGATTAGTATAGTGTATTGTTCGTGTTGGACCAGCCTGACTGTAGGAGTGTTTCATTATTGAAAACTAATTAACACCATTGGCTTTACCCTAATTATTTCCCACTAACTTCTATAATCTATGCAACTGGCACGTCATACAAGCACACAAATATCCTTGGTTGGTTCCGCTCTCAAGATTTCTGGAGTACCAGTTCTTCGCAAAATTAAGCATTAGAGACCTCGGAGTGTATGTGTATTACAAACTCTGAAGTCTGAAATGAAGATATGAAATTGCAAAAAGACAGATGCATGCTCCTCGTAAATGCTGTAGTGATTTCTGTTTGACTACCAACAAACCGATTTTCTGAGAGCCTGGTTAGGTGACCAGAGTCTGTCATGGAGATAGCATCATGTTACAAGGTTTCGCGTCATTTCGCAATTGTCGAGTAGTAGTTGTTGTTCGGATGCATGGCCCCCAAAACGTTGTGCTGGTTATGGAACAGAAAGCTGCCTAGCGAGCTACTGCATCATCGCTCATCATCGTCCAGCTGAGAAGCACTGGCTGTGGCTGCTTGGGCGCGCCGTGTCAACCAGCAGACGGCACCCGGCCTAGTTGCTTTCCTATCCTGCTTTCCCGGTTCAGGCAACGAGTAGCAGGTGAAACAGCACTGTCAGAAGAGGGCAGCCAGAATCTTGATTCTTGAGCAGCATCTGCCAACACTATATCCAATTTCCATGAGATAAACTATGCCAGCTACAGCAGCTAACTGTATAAAGCACGCTGCATGCGGCACATATGCATTTGATATGACTTTACAGTTAAGGGAGAAAGAATTGTTGAGCGGTTGGGTTCGTCGTCGTTGCATTTCGTAGTAGTGGTCGATCAATCTTCCCTGACATGTACAGCTGAACGTCAAAAAGCTAGGGCTCAACAACTCCATTACCATTACTCCATTAGCATGGATGGAGGAAGCGACATGCACTAGGCACTGTTCGCATGCAGCGGCCGGCCGGAGGGTGCCATGTCAATTCTTCAGCGAACTCGGCACCGGGTAGGCCATGCCGATACGGTTGCGGTTGCGGTCGCGGTCCGTTATCATCCAGTGCTAGCGAGAGAAAACTGCGGTTAACTGTAACCAAATTAACGGATTATCGTGGGACAGACTGTTTGAGATTCAGAGTTTCTTCTGGATAGTGAGGCATCACCTGCTCTAGCTGTCAGCTGTCATCGATCACCCACGGTGTTTGAGACGACTTCTCTGTCGACCTCATCACGACGAACAGGTACAAGATTAGTGGAGAGCATCATCAGTACCCAGATTCAATTCCAGCGAGACTAAGATATTTCTGACAAAAAAAATTCAGCAACTTGCATCGCTGGAAGTATATAGTAATATACGGAGTAGTATAATAATACAAGATTATCGGCACATATGATGCTCATCCACAACCAGCTGATGAGTATAGTATATCTGATGAGACCGACGTCAAAGGCTCAAAGCGCATCTTTTGACGACGGCTCCGGTTCCGTGTCCCTTTTTGACGACGGCTCCGGTTCCGTGTCCCTCCCTTATTCCATCATCATCATCGATCATCTGCCGACGATCGCACGCACATTCCAAGAAAGCTTTGCATGCACATCATCGCGGAATCGACAACCGCCACCTCCGCTCCTAAAATTAACAATCGCGCTACTACTGTACCGTACTTGTTTAATCGGCCGGTTGCAACCTCTGGCGTCGATAATTGGAGGCTACGGCTGCTGCAATTGCAGACTGCAGTGCATGCATGCATACGCTCACCACCAATCAGGCATGCAATTAGGCCACCAAACGGTCATGGATCGATCGAGAGCCAGCTAGCTCCATTGATCCAACAACTCGAGCCGCATCTTTAGGATTAGGACGGCACGGACGGGACGGAGGGAGCAGGTAGGCGGAGGCGTTCTGGTTCTCCCGCCTTCTTGATTTGCAAACGGACAGGGTGCTAATGTGCTATAATAGCTGCAGTAGTACGATCAGCTGCGTCGACCGAGGCTGATTTCAGTAAGAAAGAACAAAGTACAGAACCATTCTAAGCTTCACTTTGTGTATATAGTATTGTTACAGTGCAGATTATGTCTTTTAGTTCTCCTACTGAACATAGCCTAATGTAACCCAGCACGCATGCCATGCCAATGAGCTAGGACTAGGAGGCAGCCGTCGTTGTCGACCGGCCGGCCGGCGACGTGATGGCGGTGCTGTGTCTTGCAAGCGAGCGCTCGAACCTTCCAACATAACCTCCGGCCGGCGAGCGAGCTAACGACGCCCCTGATTCGTTCCGCTTTTCGAACGCCCGGATTCGGGCGAAGAGCGGACACTAGTGCTGGAGTGGAGTGGATGAGTGTCGCGGAAGCAACCGAGCGAGCGTTTGGTGTGCGTACTGTGACCAGACCACGACGGAACTGAAGAATCCCTTCGCGATAGAAATGGAGCTTTTTTCAGAGTGTACCTGCTAATGCTTTGCTTGCAGCAATAATTCAGTTTAAATGCTGTGGGAGTTCGGTTCGGTTAAGCACCAAATTGTACTGAAAATCTTTGTACAGAGAAAAAAAATGATGCCTTATTAAAAAGATTGTGTATCGCTATTTATTGCTGAAACATGCATGAGCAGGGTGGCATCCATGCACCACTGTATCAGAGACGGCCTATTTTTCGTTTAATTCTTTCTTGGAAGCGCACACAGATTTTTTTTTCCTGGGGGAACATGTAAGGGCACGTACAGCAGATGCCAACAACCTTTTTTTTTCTCACCAAACATATGCATGAACATGCGGCTGCTATTTTGTTCAGTTCCTTTTTTTTCTGTACTTATATCATTGCCTAATCCTATCTCGTTGGCCTGTCCTTGGACTTTTTGAACGAACGGTACGAGATTGTGCTCTATTTCTATTAAAAGAGAAAAAAGACAAGTAGGGATCCTGGGAGGTCCTTAAAAAACGTACATAAATTAAAGATTTACAAAAGGAGTCAAAAGCGCAATTAGGTGTTTAGCACCTGCAAGGCCCCACAGCCTCACCTCCTCTTTGATGGCGGCCACCAAGTCAGGAACGGACCTCCCTCTCCTCTGGAAGATGCGGGCATTTCTCTCCAACCAGATTTGCCATACGACCAGAAGTAGAACAGAGCGCATCCCTCTTCTCGGCGCTGTAGAGAAACCAACTGTGTACCACCATTGCTTGACTGATTCCGAAGCAGGCCAAGAGTTAGGTGCTAGAGGGGCGATGGAGAGCCACGAAGCCATGGACTCCCAGATTCTCCTAGAATATCGACAGTCAGCGATTAGTTGAAGCATTGTCTCGGGTTGATGCCTACAAAGAGGACAAACTAGGATCATGTGGCCAACCCCGTTTAGCAAGTCTATCGGACGTCCAAACCCGGTTTCGGATGACGAGCCACGAGAAGATCTTGCACTTGGAAGGCCCCAAGGCTTCCAGATTAGGGCCTTAAGATTGAAGCTTGAGTGACCCACGAACTGTGCTCGATAGGCAGAAGCCGCCGAGTAAACTCCATAGGCATTAAATTTCCAAACGATGAGGCCTGCAGTGTTTTGCACTAGAGAGACAGATTGGGTGATGACCCAAAGTTCCACGAACTGCTTCAGATGCTCAGCTGTACGGATTTGTTGGAGGTCAACTAGCCGCACCCAAGCCTGCTCGGTCAAGGCATCCCGTAGGGACCATTTGCGTTTACTGGAAGCCGCATAAATGTCAGGTGCAATGTCCTTAGGCCGTCGTCCCTTGGCCCACGCACAATGCCAGAAGGAAGTTGTTGCACCATCCCCAATAATGATTCTGGTAGCAGCAGCAAACAAGAGTTTGTCAGTGTCATTGCAGGGGATTTCCAAACCGGCCCAAGGCGCATTCGGCATTTCCCATTGCTGCCATAACCAGCGAAGCCGCAGGGCCCTTGCAAACCGGTCGATGTCAAGGACGCCAAGTCCCCCAAGGTCTAAAGGTCTTGTCACAGTTGGCCAGTTGACCTTACACTTGCCTCCTGTGAGGTTCTCATGTCCCGCCCAGAGAAAGCGTTTTCTTAATCTGTCAAATTCTTCGCGCACCTCTCTTGGCACGTTAACGACTGTTAGCATGTGCACCGGCTGTGAGGACAGCACTGATTTGACCAGTACGAGTCTACCAGCGTGTGAGAGGTTTCGACCGTGCCAACTTGATAACTTGCAGTTTGCCTTGTCCAAGAGGTATTGGAAATCCACCTTTTTAAGTCTCGTGACCGTCAGCGGGATTCCAAGGTACCTAATGGAAAAGCTTGTTCTTGATGCGGGGAAGTCAACCAGGACTTCGTCCAGATTTAGAGCAGCACAGTTAATGGGCACAATTGAGGATTTTTTATATTTGTACGCAGTCCAGTCACTTCCCCAAAGTGGTGTAGGAGAGCTGCAAGGGTGTCCAACTCTCTCCTATCCGGCCTGATGAAGATGATGGCATCATCCGCATACATACAGGTTCGGAGGCGCGTTCTGACCCTCGAGACCCTGGACAAGATTCCAGCCTCAGTGGCCGCACGGAGTATACGTTGTAGAGGGTCAATGGCAAGAACAAACAGGAGTGGCGAGAGAGGGTCTCCTTGCCTAAGGCCCCTGCCGTGAATGATCAGTTGCCCGGGGAAACCATTGAGAAGCGCCTGAGACGTAGAGGTGGCTAGCAATGATGCAACCCAATCGCGCCAAGTAGAAGGGAAGCTGTGATGCCCTAGGCATCTCAAGTGCATTACACTAAAATCATTAGCATAATGACATCTTTTCAAAGACATTTTATCTTGAGAGCATGCATAAATTAGGTCAATTGAGCAACTAAACTTAGTTTTCTGAAAAGCTGTGTTTGTTTTGCGGATATAACTTTAAGACAATTGTGTTTTTCATAAAACCTTACATACCAAACTTGTAGGCAATTCCATAAGGAATGACTTTGGTATTTTGTGTTTTGGCATGCATGAATGTTGAAATCTAGTTTTGGGTCATTTTATATGAAAATGTGACTTCTGCCAAATTCAGCCCTGTTTGGTAAATTCAAAATTTTGTGAAACAAAATTCAAAATCTTGCCATGTCATGAATACCAAAGTTGTAGATCATGAGATTCTATGCAACATTGGTATATTTCACCTTTCATGAAAATGTACCTAAAATGGACTTTTATAATTTCCAAGTTGGGGGTTTCAAATGGTCAAACAGGAGTCAGCAAGTTAATTTCAAATTTAAATCATTTTAAACTTGGAATCTAGTATAGGTCCTTTTGACAAAGTTGTATATTTCAAAAGGTACAACATTTCATTCAATTGGGTCTTTTTCAAATTCGGCTTCTAAATTGGTCAAATTTGCGAAATTCAGAAACCTGATCAGTTGGTCAAAGGGGTTTTTTCTTTTTTCGATTTTCTTTTATTTTCTCGTCTCTATGACCAGCGGGACCCACCTATCAGCCCCGCCCGCGCCAGCGCACGGATGATTTTTTTCCCCGCTCCCTCGCTCGATGCACCGAGTCTATACACCGTACTCTCTAATCCTGGGATTGGCTCCACCTGTCAGCCACAGTGGTCCATAGACCCGGTTCACCCGCGCACCTCCCTCTTCTCTCCCCGCCGCGCGCGCCCACGCGGCGCTGCGCGCCGAGCGGCCGTGGCCACGCGCCGGCCTTCCCGGCCGCAGCGGCCACGCGCCCCTGCCGCGCGCGGACAGCGCGCACGGCGCGCCACCGGGGCGAGGGCGAGGCCGAGCCTATTTCTCGAGCTCTCCTCCACGCGCTCGCGTTCTCTGGTTTTTTCCCCTTTCATTCCCGCGCGTCCGCCATTGCCGAAGCACCGCGAGCTCGCCCCCAGCCACTTCCGGTCCGCTCCCGAGCTCAACCGTCACCGCGCCGAACTTCGCCGCCCTCGACTCTACCTTCCCGCCCAGACCGCGTCGCCCGAAGCCCTTCCACCCCGGCGTATTGCACCGCCGGACCTCGCCGGCCAGGGGCACTCGTCGCCGACCCTCCCCGTGATCTCCCCCGCCGTCCTGAAATAGTGGGTAAAGCTCCCCGTCCTCTTCTCTCTCTCCCCGATACTCCGCGGCGAGCTCCCGAGCCCCGCAGGGTCGGGATTGACCGCGCGCCGCCGGAGCTTCCCCTCCCGTCGCGAGGAGGAAGACGACGGGAGGAGGAAGACGGACATTTTGCGCTATCGCCCTCCGAGTTTAACAGTTTTATGTTTCCATACCGAGCACTGTGTTCTGAGTCTTGTAAATCTTGCACGGGAACCCTCAGAAACTATGGATAATTACAGATAGGTCCTGGATCTGTTTAATTTCGGTTAAAATGCTTTTAAAAAAGGCTGAAACTTTGAAAAATCATAATAAAATGTATAAAAATCCAAAAATAGCAAACTTTGTTGCATTGTGTTCCTAATAAATAGATCTACAGGATGGGTATGATGGTTGAGTAGGAAAGGACAGTTTTGCCCCTGTTTCTATTCAAACATGTAAAACCCTAATAAATAGGAAATAAGGACTAAATGATCTCCAAAAATAGCCAAATTTGAACAGGGACTTTGTTATCATGTATAGGTTATGTATAAAAATTGTTGGCCCTAGCACTTGCTGTTAAATTACTATTTTGCCCTTGTCTTGCATTAAGTACATTTTAAACTTAAGAAAAAGAGTAATATGGTGAATAATGTTTCAAAATGACTTTAAGTTTGATATAAGCTATGGTTATGAAGTAATTTGCTAGAATTGGAGATGATGCATGTAAGGTTTTGACTCTAATTGGAAACTGGTAGAAATAATGCATCTTTATGTAACTTGGGTCACTTCACATGAAGCGATGCTACCTCACTACGCACACCCCACGTTATTTTATGTGACAAGCTAAGCTGTCGTAGATGATGGCTTGTACGATTTCTTAGTACGAAACAACTTTCGCCTCAAGTATGCATAACTCTATACCATAAATCATAAGTTCACTGTTTTACTGCATTACACTCGCATCATAAAGCAAGCATTGCACTAATACATGCTCCAACTGCATCATGTCATACATATAGATTCCACGGACGAAGAACCACCGCCGAACCAACCCGTCGCGGAGGAACCCGAAGAGGAGTTGCACCAGGAACCCGAGGGCCAGCAGCAGGAACCAGACTACGCTCCGGAGGAAGCTACTGACCCTAGTGAATAAGGTAGGCAGGACCATACTCTACCCAGCAAATAATTTATTCTTGATGATTACGCATATGCAGTAGGAGTTGCTTAGAACCAATTGCATTAGACTTCCTGGCCGCCCTGGCCCTAGCACCTATTAATAGAGTTCATAGGACGAGTATGCCTAGAAATTGTTAGGTACGAGCAGACACGAGTGTGTGGACTCGTCACGTAGGTATTTTTCAAAACCACCAAAGCTTAAAGTTATATCTCTTATAATTGTTGCTCAGGAAGTAAATGGAGACCGGGCGGAGATTTTATTTCAGTATTTACTATTCATGCTGTCGCACCCGGACTCCGCCCGAGTCGTTTAAGGCCCGTTCGCTGTTCGCCTGCTGTTCGGCATAACATTGCTAGAGTGCTTATCCGGGGAATGGGACCGGAAAAGTCTTTCCTGAGCTCGTCCGAAGCACAGAGACACGTTCCTACCCGCTGGTTGAGAGGAAGGTGGCCCGGGGGAGCTTGGTACTCATGACGGGGAGACCGAGATGTCGGCAGGCTCGTCATGAGGGCACAACCCGGGGGCTAGGCGGGAGTGAATCGAACTTGGGACGAGGCAGGTTAAGATCGGGGTTATATGTGGGAACGCGATGGCTAGTAAGCATATACCCCTGGCATGATAGTTATTCCCGGGAATTAAAATCGATTCGAATCGCTGATGGCCACCAGGTGTGGGAATGCTGATAATGCACACGGGCAACGTAGTAACTACTTAAACTCTCGGTATTTTAATACTCATGGTTTTTGGAATACTACATGTGTGAATTGAGTTGTTACTTTACGGAATTTACTATTATGTTGGCAATCATACAGATAATGAAACTTGTTGTTTATGTTAATTAGGTTGCTGTTAAAAACTAAAAGCTAAGGATCCACTTGCTAGTAAGCTGCTTCGCGTCAGCCGTAAGCCAAATCCACTAAGACCTACTGAGTAATTAGTACTCAGGGTTTGCCCCCACATTTTGAGCGCAGGTATGGAATTCATGGTGTGCACCTGTGTCGGAGGCGGGGCATGCCCTCATTTAGGATGAGGTGATTGAGTGGTACGAGGACAACATCGGTGGGCTCGATGTTGTACCTCCAATGCAAAACTTATGGTGATAACATGGTGATCTAAACTTATACTTTCCGCTGCGAGAGACTTTCAAACTTGCTACCTCATAACTTTATGTTGGACTTGTATTTTATGTAAAAACGGGTTTGTAACTAAGTTTAACTTTCTACTATTCAACTGCCTGTGATGATGTATCTGTGGTGGCTCCATCGTGAGTCAGATGTGTATGATGTCGGTTCTTCTGGGAAAAGGTAATATCGAGAGTTGAATGACTCTCGACGGACGACCGGGTTTAGTTCGGTCTAATCGCACTGCAAGCCAAAGGTGGCAGGTGTGCTTAGCCCGGATTAAATCGGCGGTTCCGCCACAGAAGCCGAGGCGACCCATAAGGTCATGGAGATAATCCCATCTAACAGAGTCAAAGGCCTTCGAGATATCAAGCTTGACAAGGAGCATGGGTGTCTTATTGCGGTGGTATCTCCTAGCCATGTTGCGGACATATAGAAAGTTGTCGTGAATGCTTCGGCCCTTTACAAACGCAGATTGATTCTTGGATATTATGTCCCTCATGGAAGGTGCTAGCCGCAGCGAGAGAATCTTCGTGAAGAGCTTTGCAACACTATGAATGAGACTGATTGGTCTGTAACTCGCAATATTATCAACGCCATCATTCTTGGGCAGCAAAACGATGTTAGCCCTATTCAGCAAGTCGAAGTTAAGGAAGTGCCGGCTATGAAGAGAGTTCATGACCGCCACTAGATCGGCCTTAATGATTGGCCAGCGTGAACCCATCTAGACCAGGCGCCTTGTCAGGCGGAATCCGCTTGATTGCCTCAAGCAGCTCGCCTTCGGAGAATGGGGCCTCTAGGTGAGTTAGTTAGCTCAAAAGTCGGGACGCCTAAGGCGCCCCAATTAAGATCAACCCTTCTTGGGCTAGGGTCACCTAACACAGCACCAAAGTGATCCTGAATTAGCGTCTCCTTGTCCTCGTGAGAGGTCGCCCAGACGCCACCTTGGTTCAGCTTATAGATGTAATTTTTCCTTTTTCGAGCATTTATCTTGGAATGGAAAAATTTAGTATTCGCGTCCCCCACCTTGAGAGAAGTAATTCTGGACGCCTGTCTCTTACAGGCTCTCTCGATGACGGCAAGTGAAGTCACTCGCCGTTTCAGCCCTTTCCTCAAAGTGTGCTCGGCATCGGAGAGCTCCCTAGACTCTTGAGCAGCATCCAACCGTTGAATCACATCCAGCGCCATTAGGAATTTGAGCTTGGCATCAGAAATTATCGAACAGCTCCAAGCTCTCAGATGCTTAGCAGTAGCAGCCCGCTTAAGGTGAAGCGCCTGTACAGGGTGCGCGCAGCTCGTAGATGTGGCCCAAGCTTTTTAACTTCTTCCAGGAACCCAGGAATTAAAGTCCAAAAGTTCTCAAAACGGAAAGGTCGCGGGAGGCGCGGTCCCGCTAGGCTGGACAGAAGTAGGGGGCAATGATCTGAAATTGAAGTTGCTAGAGCTTGCAGGCCATGAGACTCGAAAGAGAGGTCCCAGCTCTGATTACAGAAAGCTCTATCCAACTTGACCAGAGTTGGTTGACGGCGTTCATTACTCCAAGCCAACGACCCGAGCCGACGGCTTAGGTTGATTTCTGCCCTCCTCATCGCCAGCATTGCCGAGCGGCTGGCCAATCTCACACTACGGCGGACGTTCGCCATGTCGTACGTTTTGCGGCGCCTTTGTTGTCTCATTGGTGGAGCCTGCTGCAGCAGTGGCGGAGATGGGGTGCAGAAGAAGCGATCCACCTCCTGTGACGGAGGAGCCGGAGGCGGCGATGAGGTCCCTGGGGATGGAGCTGGCAAGCTTCCCAGTTCAGCCACCTGCGTTCCTTCAGTTGCAGCCTGAGTCAGCCCCGACAACACGCCGACAGCAGCATGGTCGGAGCCTGTCAGCTCATCAGCAACGACGCCCACCAGGGGAGGGTTGGGGCATGGCAACCCCGCCTCGCTGACAGCATCAATGAGGTCCATCTCCCTTATTGCAGCTTCCACATCCTCAACTCCGACCCTGTCATTGACAAAGGAACCAACAGCAGTATAGGCTGGAAGGTCATGCAGAATACGCCCCATCGCCACACCAACCGAGACAGTTGCAACCCCGGACCAGGCTTGATTCCCCGGAAGCAGCGGCGCCTTGGCGATGTTGAGTTTATCAGCAATGATACATGCTTTGACAATGTAGCTTTCTGCCTGATTGAGCCACCTCTTCTGCTTAGAAGCCGCATCCTCCAGCCAAGCGCGTGCAGGCGCCAGGACCTCGTCGACGGACTGCTGAACCTGCTGCATCTGCTCAGCCATGAGGTGAGAGAGGTCGGCACGCAGCGCATTAGCCTGGGCCACGAAGAGCTTCTGAAGCCCCTCATCGTTCTGGGACTTGAGCTCCTCTAGGGTGGGTAGTTTGAACTCGAACCCTGCTGGAACCAACAGATGGTGGCGCCGCTGGCCATCGCGTGAAGGACGCACCTGCTCCCTGCGCCTAGGTGACCTGGTGCGCGCCCTGCAGCCACCAAGTCCCTGCTGCCATTCCCGGCCATGGGGCCGCGCTCCCACGCGACGGTGGTCGCGCCGGCCAAAGCCGTCCTCATCTTCGTCGGGTTCGTCACGTCGACGAAGCGGCGGAACCCGGGGTGGTCATCGGCGTTGACCGGGCGTGGCGCACACCGCTGCCTAGGCTCCTGGTTCCTCCCGCGCCCACGATCGCCATCAGAGTGATCAGCACGTGGGGGGGAAGGGTGCTCATAGACGCGGTCTGGTCCTGGCTCACCGTCCGCCTTGCCCCAGAACCAAGTGAACAGGTGCCGGGCCGGTGTGAACGGCGGCATGGCGACGCCCGGCAGAGGGCTGGGGGCAGCCGAGAAGTCCTCCATCAGGTCCAGGTGCACCAGGACCTGGAACTTGGCGCCGAACTGCCATTTCTCCGGGTATTCTTCCGCAACCTGCCAAGATGAAGAAGCGTCTCCCATAGCACGGTTAGTGAAGGTTAGCCAAATCTTCTTGGGTATTCTGCTCGGATTGCGAGACCACGCCCACAAACAGATGCCGCGGGTATCTGTTGGGTGCAGCAGGTCGGTCTCGATGTACTGCATCGAGTAGGACCGCCCCAGCATCCTTTCCACGACGTCGGGGATCCAGGCATGCCTTGGCACACCCTCAAGGCAGATGCGCACGCGGAAGAAGAAGCGCACTCCGATGGCATGTTCCAGGCTCTGGTAAGGCCGGAGGCAGAGCACGACGCCGTTCCTCTTTAAGCAGCGCCTCCTGTACGCTGCCTCACAATGCTTCTTGTTCACGAACTTGATCAGGTAGGCTTCAGGGAAGTGCACAGAAACGGTGACTTCGCCACGCAGCAAACGAAGCTCGTCGAGGATGGTCTCCTCGATCTGGCGCACTCCTGCTCCCTGGGGCAGGCTGAACGCCCATGGAATGAGGGCAGTGGACTCCCATTCCTTAGCCTCACTCTCAATGTCGAAGGAGGTGGGGATGACGCGGTCGTCTTCATCCGGGCATGTGCAGGGGTCGCCCAGGACCACCATGGTCACCGGGGCTGGCTGGGGCACTCCCTGACCAGCAGCAGGCGGCAGAGGCGGTCGTTGCCTGACCGCAGGCTGCACGGGCTCGCCGCGGGGACTCTGGCAATCTCACAGACGGTGCCCGAGACGCCGACAGCGGAAGCAGCGGACAGCGTTGCGGCAGGCTGAGGCGCGGTGGTTTGAGGCGAGGCACCTGAAACAGAGGCCCCGTGTGCAGCTATTGAAGAGCTAGAGCGCAGCAGAGGGAGGTCGATGCGGAGGACTTGAAGTCCGCACAGGCCTGCTCGGCTGCCCCCCGTCGCATCGCGTTGAATTCGGCTTCCTGCGCCACCAGAACTTTGCCTTCACTGTGCGCCATCCCGAATCCTCCCCTGGATTTGCAGCAGAAGGGGCAGGAGGGGGATGCGGAGCTGCACGTCTCGAGGAATGGCGAGGTCTTGGGTCAGCGGCTTCAATGCTTGGCCGTGGAGCAGGGAGAGGTAGTTGAGGACGAGTAAATGCAGGAGGCTTCTTCCGGGCTGCATCCGCGTACGAGGCCACACGGCGCGGATCAGCGCATCCACCCAGACGTGGATCTGCAGTGGACGGTTCCTGGCTCGGGCGGTCATGGCCAGCGGCGGCCGGCGCCGCGGAAGGATCTCAGAGCATGTCCGGCGGCCGACGGCACGGACGGGAAGGGTAGGTTTGGGAAGAACTGGTGGAAGAGGCTGGGCGGCGCGCGCTGCGGCTGGCTGGCTGGCGAACTGGGAAGGACCGCTGGTGGCGGCGGCGATGGGGTCGGGGGCGACGGCGGGGTCGGGGGCAGCGGCGGAGTTGGGGGAGGGTCTCTCATGTTGAAAAGGTGCTCATAGACTCATTACATGGGAAATTGATGGCATGCAACTGATTGCGCAGACTAAAGGAAGGCTACTACCAGTATACCACAAGTTGCAGTCAGCCAGTGTTACATCAGTTAACAGGATGACTGGATGAGCATGATCAGACTGCCAGTGTGCCACAGTCCATGAGACTGCCAGTGTGCCACAGTCCATGAGAACGCTGAAGGCTACCTGAAGAGACAAACAGTTTGCACGCAGTTCAGACTTCAGAGCTGTGCATGACTGCCAAGTAGTAGTAACATGCATGCTACCTGAAGATGCATGACGACGTCCCTTGATTTGCGTCGCTTTAAGGAGTGCTAGCTGACCGTCGAGGCGTCGATCTCGCCGTACAGCAGAGCACTGATCGACGACGGGTGCCTGCGATTAGACGCTTCCTGCACTGTTTGTTTAAATTAACGATGCGGATTCCGTACGTACTAGGTGTGAATAGATCCGATCCACTACATTCGTGTCATGGAAAGCTTCGTTTCTCCCAACGATATGACGATCCTACAAAAAAAAATTACTGAACTAATTAATCTTCTGCTTCTTATCAGAGACAGAGCATATATATAATTGATTCCGTTACTTGGTCATCCGAGTGACGAGACGACATGGATATTCTTTTGGAACGACAGCGTTACCGGCCTAACGCGACTACGCGAGAGATATGGGCGACGAGCGTGAAGCGTCCTAATTACAGCTCAGCGGTCAGCAGCACGTCAACGCCCGGCATCAACCTCATGATAATCACTAATCAGGCCCATTAATTAACGTCATGAGTTCACGACATTTTCTCGGAATCTTTTAGTAGCTTTCGTGGTCCAGCTGAGAAACGACCTGACCTGACGCGCGATCCGGTCCACAAGGAACAAATAAGCTACCTGTACAAGGAAAGTGTTGCCCAAAAACGATAAATAAACCAAAATTTTGTCGCAAAATCGCTAGAAACGACGCAAGATCAATTTCGAGTTGAAAAATTAGAAGTCGTCAATATCGGCCGGTTCTTCCGATCCTCTTCGTGCAAGTATGCACTGTATCCCTACAAATCGAGAGCAAGAATTATGAGAAAGTCAAGTGACGAATCGATAAATACATTTAAAGAGAGAAATGAAAAATGCTTATATGTACAGTCCAAAACACGTGCATTTTGGGTATACCATCTTCTCGGTACGTACCTTCTTTTCGATGAAGTTAGAGGCTTGGTACAACTTTCGGGTTCTGTCTCCTCGGTACACTAAACCCAAACATATTGCATAAACAAGTATCGAACCCATCGATCAGTCATCGCCCACCTGACCAGAGCTCAAATCAACGTCTATTCTAGGATCGTCTTCGTTCTTATAGATTATAGAAAGCCAGACAATGGCAGTTTTGAATATATACTTGATTCAAGAATGGACTAATTAAGGACCCTCTAGTTTCTTACCAAAGAATTTCGGCAATTTTTACCAAAACGAAAAAAAAAACTTAAAATTCGAAATTTGAACGGAACAGCTTTAATTTGACGTGCGAAAATCCCGGCTTTTTCCGGCGATATTTTCCAACACACTCTGCTGGGAACCCGGCGGCTCAGTGGTCTTGCACGTACCACACGGCACGTTCCGGTCAATGTTCTCATGAACGCGCGCCCGCTCGGCTCGGGAGCTAGTAACCAATGACTCGCTGGTCGCTGCCGGCCGGTGCAACGGTGTTCGTCTCATCCGCGCCGCCGCCCAGCGTCGGATCCGAATCCGACGGTCTCGCTCGCCGGATCATAGAATAAAGGCGCCCCATCAACGCCTCAGAAGCAGGCAGCTCGCCGTCGCCGTCGCTCTACAGCTAGCGCGCGCGGCGGCTGCGCCGACGCCGGCGGCCGGCCGGGGGGCACTCGTCGTCTCCGCTGAAGAATCCGCGAGCGATCGAGGCCTCGAGGGTGAGGCTGATTACGTCAGGTCAGGGCATCCAATGATAAGACGTACGATAATCGAGCGCGTGTACATGCACGCGTCGTCAAATCGTCAATAACCCGTGTGCTTGGCTGCTGCGCTGCATGGATGGCACTTGATGGATGGATGCGGGTGGTCGATGGCTGCGTTCCACCAAATCTCGGTCACGTATATATCCTCGCTCGCCGCCGACGAGTTGCCGCCGGCCATCGTCCGTCGGACTTGGAGGCGTGCGTGCCGGCGACGTACGACGCTGAACTGAACAGATCTATCGATCGATTCAGAAGGTAGTGCCGAGAATATAAAGACACAAATGAACAGGGTATAGTAGTAGTAAGGACACGTGGCTAGCTAGTCCACTAGTTAACGTTATAATCGTGATAGATGCATGGTAAACAATAATGGTGCTGTATATATATGTGATGCGATCATGCGAGGCTCGACTTGGTGCTGACACGTCCTCTTCGACGGGCCGGGCCCGGGCAGAGGCCCCTCTAGCTCTCCCATCGGGTAGCGACGGGCCAGTGTGCGTGGTTGAGTTGTAGTTCTCCGATCCGGGGTGGTTAGCGTCGCCGTCGGTCGTCGCCCGCCGGTCCAGGGCTCTCCCTGCACGTACCCTTCACCTTGTCGTTTCTTTATTTATTATATTAACTATACTACTACTACCAGGCTTCCTGCGTGCATGGCTTTAACCAAGCATGCATGATGCATGGAGCGCTATATTTTAATCAAACGGGACAGCCAGTCAGCTCCTACCGCTCTTGGATCCCTAGCTGCTTGATTAATCGGGGCATTTATGGACCATGCATGAGATTTGTTTGGTGCATGTACATGCACCTGCTCAGTCGAACGTAACCACGTACAGTTGTCGGTTTATAGCCCTGCTGTAGCTATAGGATGCTGATTACCAAGTTGTTGGCTTTGCGCGATTTTGTGTTCTTCCCTGGTTTCTCGAATTACAGCTTTTCGTGACATTAGTATATGTATGTACTAAGGCCAAACAAAAAAAATATAAGCTCCGATCGGCAGTGCTAAAAGTAAGGCTGCACAGCCGATTTGGCTGCAGCGAGCACGGTTCCTTCTCTCACGTTCTACTGTAGCTGCAGTGCTCTATAGCAACAGCAAGTTAACTCTCGAATAAGAGACTGCTACATTATGTGATGGATTAACTGGAATATTTTATCCGCAAATTTAAAATGGTTTTCACGTACACCATCTTTTCTACGAAGTTGGAACATTTCTTAGTAAAGATAAAAAAAATGTTTCCAAAGATAGAACATTACATATTCTGAATCTGGAACATTATATATGAATATAAAATATTGTCAATTACAGTTAGAATATTTTCTTGTGAATCCATGGCATCGTTCTTGCCAACTTTGAATATGTTTTTCATAAATATAGAGATTGGCCAAAAAAGGATTTCGAGGCGAAATGGTGAATGGAGACGGGTCTAGCACTCTAGCTTTTCGCTTGCGGAAACAACAACGGCCCGGCCACTTCGAAGTCGTCGCCGATCGTGGGCCAGGTCGTCAGGAAAGGCCGGGCATCCGTGTCTTGGGCCTCCGTGGTCCACTGGCGCGGCCGAGCCGAGCCAACGACTGGCGGAGCGGGCTGGCACGTAGCGCGCTCCTGTCGCTGCCGGGCGAGAGGCGAGAGCGCAAGGCGTTTTTTTTATTTTTTTATTTATTTTTTTTTGTTTTTACAAAAATATACCCTCGAGTGTTGGAATTGCGAAAATGTACTTTCGGCGCCTGGAGGGTGGGCGCCAGGGGTAGGCCAGGCGCCAGGCTTGGCGCCCCGCGTGCAAGCGCCAGGGTGTGGGGTCCTGGCGCCCCGCAGCCAGGCGCCAGGGTGCAGTCCGGTGTTTTTAAGTTTTTATTTTACAAATTTGTGAATGTGATCCGTTAGAAATTTTAACTTTTTTAGTTTTTAATTAACAAATTTGTGAATATTTAATTTGAATTATTGTGTTTTAAAGTTATTAAATTATAATTTGATGAATATAGTGGGAGGACATGACGTAGATGGCACATGGTAGGATAGTAGGATGCAGTGCAAGGCACGGACGAAGGGAATTCGATGCCCTAGTCAACAGAATCCAATGCAATAAAGTGTACCATGACAGGTCACGGAACAAAAGAAAAAGAGTCACATGAATGCGTACAGTCACATTAAAAGCATACATGTCGACACAGCTACCCTCCCCTACGAGTCCGACCTCGCTTTGCCCTTTGCTGCGCGTGCACATAGCCCACAGAGTACGTTAAAGGATCAGGAGACCTATGCTCTCGATGTGGCCATGTCTGCTCCGCAGGAGTTTGTGTGGTATCCTGTGTCGCAAACAGTGGAGCACCCTCCAACTGTGATGCGCCAAGAATATGTTGCTGCTCATCTTCCATGTCTGAGAAGTTGAGCGCTTGGTCTTGTATGCCTTGAAATAGGTTGAATCCGGGAAGAAAATATTATGTGTTTGTCAGTAAAGTTAATAATGTACGCGCACAAATAGAGAATATACAAAGGATTCTATAATAGAACCTGTCGTCTGTGAACGGATCGGCGTGAACGACATCGACCGAGGAAGACCCATCGGCTAGTAGGACATGGACGGATGAGACATCGGTGGAGTACCCATCGGTGAGGAGGACATAGACGGAGGAGGCATCGGTGGAAACTGCTGTGGAGACGGACGCATCGGCGTGTATGACGTCGATGGAGGATCCATCGGCACGTATGAGCAGGAAGGTACTGGAACAAAACCAAACAATATGGCATGGAACAATACATGACAAAACCAAATATTATCTCAGTGAACGCAGTTTATTTATTTACCTGTGTACTGTAGAGGAATCGGTGGCTGTTGGGCAGCGGGACCCTGCAGGGTAGGAGAAACACCCCATGCATGCATCATGGAAAGGATGCTTTCGTTCGCCGCGGTCAACCTCTGCAACTGCTCGTTTGGGGTAAAAGGGTTGCCGCCTTGTACTCGCAGTAGCGCCTCATGGGTACTTGACTGTAGTTGGCAGCATATCTGCATCTGCACATTCACCGAGATTGTCGTACGTTTCCTAGTCCAAAAAATTGACAAAAATGAAAGAAAGAATTAAAGCATTAACTTACTGTTCCCGCTAGTGCCTCATCCTTATGGCGGGCATACGCATCCGTGGAGCTTGCCTCATGTGGCACCGGTTCAGTGTCAGCATATGTCACGTGACAACGAGTGCGGGGCCGGTACCACGTCAGGAAAGCTTGATACCACTCTTCTGTGTGTGGCCCGACGGGGTGCACCACGGACTCGTGAGCGTCGGCCCAACCCTCGACGTAGGGCTGTACCTTGTGCACCCACGTGGATGAGCATGGTTGCCCTAGCCTACTCAACCTAAAATAAAATAGAAAATGTTCTTTTATTTGCATTGTGACATGATTTACATCTGAAATAGTGCATTTTATCATATGAAACGTACCTGTGGTCCTGTTGTGAAACCCGATCAATCACACGGGGTACTGTGAACTGCTGGGCGTACCCGAACTGTCGCATAACTCTGTCCGGACTGTGTGGCTCGATGTAGATATCGTACACCAATGAGGCCATCGTATACCACAAAGCCTCGTTTAAGGTGCACCAAGAAGACAACCCATAAGGAGCCCGGCTTGCCACAACTGCTTGAGTATATGGCTCCTATATGATATCTTCGGCCACAAGCCGATCAAGCTCGAAGACGAAGTTCGAATATGTACATCTTGCCTGCTCATTTGCCCAAGTTCTCTGCAATAAATATGAATGTCTTAGTTATAACTCGGCATGTAACATTTTGGTTTCATAAACGTCGCTGAAAATAACGTACCTCGCGTGGCCACACCCAAAGCGTGCCCAAAGTCGGCCCATTGTCGTCATGGTCACCGTAGTACTGTGCCTCGTAGCCTCTGTGGTCCACAATAGGTCGACCCACGGCCAACCGCTCGTATGACCACAACTGCAGTAGTAGCGCGCACCCCTGAAACCTTGCGTTGCTTTCATCCTTAATGCACGCATCACAAAGCCCGTGGTAACTCGCCGCGAGCACGGCTGAACCCTAACTCCAAAGGGTAACAGCATCCTCGGGTGCATCTGCGATCTCTTGCGCGTAGGGTATGAGGACCTTGTCGACGGAGTTGCTACTGCCATTCTTGAACATAATGAACCCAAACATCCACAACAGGTAGGCCTCCAAGGACCGACGGACGCTGTCATCGTTAGTGTCCGGATGCAGGTTGGTTGCCTATATAGAAAAATGTAAATTTGATTATGTCAACAACATAAATATGGTTCAGTAATGATAAATAACATATGAAACTACGATAAACAATGTACCTAAAACTGCAACAACCAACTCTTTGCCGGGCCCCGAGAATTGGGGTGCGGGTCGAGTGGACCAAGATGGTCAAGACGGTCAAGGAACCAGTACCAACTTTCGGCATTCTCATTCTCAACAAATGCAAATGCAACTGGTAACACTTGGTTGTTTCCGTCAACCCCGATGGCTGTCAGTATAGTGCCCTTGTACTTCCCTATCAAGAAAGTGCCGTCAATACAGAGTAGGGGCAAACAATACTGAAATGCCCTCACACATGGTCCAAGGCAAAAGAAAACTCGTTGGATGATGCTTGGACCTCCTTCAGGGTTTGGAAAATGCATCACGTCATAATAGGTTGCAGGATTTCTCTGAGCAATTGTAGCGAGCATACGAGGAAGATTATCGTATGAATCCTCGTAGGTGACAAAACTTATCTGAAACACCTTCTGCTTCGCCCTATAGGCCTTTGCATAACTTATGGTGTCCTTGTGTTCCAGCTCAATCTCTCTGATTATCTGTTTTGGCTCCAAGTGTGGCGAGTCCAGGATGCGGCCATACATTTCATTTCCCACGAATGCAGCGGTCAAGTTGTGATTGTATTTTGGCACCTCTCTGTTGTAACAAGTATGCTCTGTAACAATTGAAACTTTCCAATGGGTTTTCAGAATTCCTTTGTAGGCGTGAACTCGCCATGGGCACCCATCCCTGACACAACAAACACCATACACACTGGGGCTAGATTTCACTACTTTGAATTCCTTCTTGAGAAATAATGACCACAGCTTAACTACTTCCTTAAAAAGTTCACTGGAAGCATATCTTGCACTTTGAACTATCTCATTCCGTCTGTACTCCCACTCTTGTTGCTTAGCATCATGTACAACAGGGTTACCAAATCCACGTTCTCTCCACTCTGCGGGTATTGGGTAGTCCTCATCTTCATCAGACCCTTCTCCGGATTCCTGCGCCTGAGCAAACTCCTCGTCTTCATTCTGCATTTGTTGCACAATGCTTTGTATCCTCTCCCCCTCATCTGCCTGCCCTTGCAGCTCTGCCTGACTACCATGCCCCTCATCTTCCTGTCCTTACGGCTCTGCTTGACTACCGTGCCCCTCATATGCTTGTTCTTGCACCTCACGTTGGCTACAATTCCCTTCATCATCAACTTCAGTACCACTGGCCCCATGTCCCACAAATAGAGCTCCCGAATCAGTGTGCCCATCCACAATTGCATCACCATGTTCCAACCCTACATCTTCCTGTATCGCACCACTTGTGTTGCCGTAATTCTCAACGGCTTCAGAACCAACTGTGGCTTTTTCAATGATCTGCACAAGCATAGCAAGTGGCCACCCACGATAAAGAGCCATACTAAAGTACATCTTCTAGTCAAAGGTGTTGCGGATTAATATCTACTCCCAGAAATAACATTTATTTGCCCATGTCACAAGAGTTTGGACTGTGAGCACATGTGTTTCTGTGTTAATTTTGAATCCACGCTCTAGCCAACTATGCACAGAACCAAATGCTTTATCCCAAGGTTTATCTATTCCCTTACACGTACGACTAAACCCATTCAATTGTACTCCATATGGATCTTCAACAATACTACATTCACCGTAATATATTTCAAACTGCAACTTGGTTGACATCTCTGCAAATATATTGAACCATTTAAATTCCATAAATGATAACACTATGTATACTTAAATACTACATACCAAACATTTCTAAAATTATACTGCTAAAACTTAATTAATTGAACTAAATACTAAAAACTACACATAAATACTTATACACATTATATATTGTACTATAAATTAAAATTATTATAACAGATCTAGGGGTTACTACTAAACACTGTAACACTAATATACAGATCTACTCAAACACATTATATATTGTACTATAATTTCTACTTTCAAACACATTATATATTGCACTATAATTTCTACTTTCAAAAAACTACGATATTCTACTTTTTAAAAATATTCTAAAATTCTATTCTAAAGATATTCTAAATTTCTATATCGCAGAAAAACTAAATAAATTACTAGATCTACCGCATTTAACTTGCTAACATAGCAAACAAATACTTCGTACGAATATAAAGCTGAGTACAAAAATTACCTAATCCACGGTCCAATCTCAGCAGGGCTTCGCAGCATCGCACTCCCCCTCCCCTCCCCTCTCCTCTCCTCTCCTGCGCTCTACTCTTCGCTCGGCTTGGACGCAGCAGGCTTCAAATGGACGTAGCAACCGGCGGAGGGGTATTTATAGGGGACCCTGGCGCCTGGCCACCGGGCGCCAGGGCCCACCGCCGCCCCGTGCCACGCCCGTGATGGCGCCAGGCCGCCCCTGCACCGCTCCCGTGAGGGCGCCAGGCCGCCCCTGCAGCGCGCCCGTGAGCCCTGGCGCCTGGCTGCTAGGCGCCAGGCCTAGCCCCTGGCCTCTAGGCGCCAGGACCTTATCCCTAGCGCCTGGCCACCGGGCGCCAGGGCCCTCCACCCCCGCTGCGCGCCCGTGACGCCTGCAGCGCGCCCGTGACCACCCCGGCGCCGGGCGCCAGGCCCGCTGGCGCCCAACCCCCGGCACCGGAAGTACATTTTTGCAACTCCAACATTCGAGGGTATATTTCTGTAAAAACGAAAAAAAATAAATATAAAAATAAAAAAACGCGAGCGCAAGCGCAATCGTCCCGGGCCACGCGCGCGAGCGTCGTCCAGGAACGTCCAGCCAAGCCCGCCCATGCCTCGCCCGCACCCCCCGGTGCACGGCACCTCGCCCAAGTGTCCAGTGGGGGTGTGGGCCTCGCGCGGACGGGCCCAGACCCCGAGGAAAGCTGGACCAACCGCTCGGGGAGACGCCGCCGACATGGTGAACCGACGGGAGCGTCGACCACGCTGCCGTCGTCAGAGCGCAGAGCTGAACCGACCTCGCACGCAGCCTGGGATGGCGGGTGGCCGGATGCTCCAGCTCCAGACGCCGGCCGCACCGCGACGCTCTGCATGCGTCTCGGCCTGTCCGTCCTGTATAAAGCCAGCAGGGCCATGGCACGAGCCGTCAGAGACCGCGCGCAGCAGAGTCGTCACCTCGGCCGGCCGGCGTCGGGGGAGAGAGAGAGAGAGAGAGAGCTGAGAGCGACGTACGATGAGGCCGTCGATCGTGCTGTTCGGGGACTCCATCACGGAGGAGGCGTTCGGGGAGGGCGGGTGGGGCGCGTCCCTGGCCAACCACTACTCCCGCTCCGCCGACGTCGTGCTGCGCGGCTACAGCGGCTACAACACGCGCTGGGCGGCGCGGGTGGCCGGCCGCGCCGTCGCCAGCATCGCGGGCACCGTCTCCGCCGTCACCGTCTTCTTCGGCGCCAACGACGCCGCGCTGCCCGACCGCGCCAGCGCCGCGCAGCACGTGCCCCTCGACGAGTACAGGGACAACCTCCGCGCCATCTGCGCGCTCCTCAAGGTCCGTCCGTGGACCGCCGCCGCGTTTCGTTCCGTTTCGTTTCCCTACCAGCAGCAGGCAGCAGGTACAGGTACTGATCTCGATCTCCCCGTACGTGCGTGCTGTGTTTCGGAGGTGGTGGCCGTCGGTGGTCGTCATCCTAATCACGCCGCCGCCGGTCGACGAGGACGGCCGCCGCCGGTACCCCTACGCGCAAGACTTGTCGGGCCTGCCGGAGCGCACGAACGCGGCGGCGGGCGCGTACGCGCGGGCGTGCGTGGAGGTGGCGCGGCAGTGCGGGGTCCGGGCCATCGACATCTGGTCCAGGATGCAGAGGTTCTCCGGCTGGGACAAGGGCTTCCTCAGGGACGGGCTGCACCTGACGCCGCGGGGGAACCGGGTGCTTTTCGAGGAGGTGGTGTTCGCGCTCAAGGACGCCGACCTCAGCCTGGAGGCGCTGCCGGCCGACCTGCCGCTTTTCGGGGACATGGACCCTGACGACCCGGCCAAGGCATTCGACGATCAGGACTGAACTAAAACTGAACCATTAAGCCTTACTTTGGCTACTCGTGGATTGGAGTGGAATATGAAGATTAAGGAGAATTTTAAACTATATTTTTATTTAGACTTTGTTCGGTTGCAACAAAAATGGAAGGGATTGGATATGATTGAGGAAGATTAAATTCTTTGCGAATCAAAATACCACTCAATTTTTTTAGAGAAAAAATTAACAGAATAAAGCTTTAGGATTTAAAGACACACCAATCCCTCTGTGCACTCAACTCCACCCTAATCCAATCCACGGGTAGCCAAGGCCTAAGTGTGGGCAGCCGGGCGGGCGGGTTAAGTCGGGGAACTCTGCGCTGCGTCCTTGCAAATTGTATCGCAACGCTCAGATTGGATTTTTTTTTTTTCCTTCGTTCTACGCAATCGTAGTTCAAGCGGTGGTGGTCGTATTTGATTTGCTGTACTGCATTAAGTTTTGTTTCAGGCCCATTCTTTGCACCCAAAATGTCCAAGAAATACACTCGAGGTTTTGTTCGTCTCGCACTCCCCCTCCTAAAATGTACTGAAATAAACAATTACAGACTTACAGTACAAAATGTATTTTATAGACATAGTTATGTACAAACATGAGGAGTTTCCAAGGCTTTATATCATCTCGAGATAAATTTTGGAAAAATAATAGTAAAAAAAAGGATAAAAACATTTGTTATGATTAATCTGGAGGTACTAACCATAGATATTGAATATATGTTTATATAAAAATAGTCAAATTTAAGATGGTTTGACTTAGAAACAAATTAAAAGTACCTTACATTAGCACAAAG
Source organism: Paspalum vaginatum (assembly GCA_030272315.1). Taxonomy (NCBI): domain Eukaryota; kingdom Viridiplantae; phylum Streptophyta; class Magnoliopsida; order Poales; family Poaceae; genus Paspalum; species Paspalum vaginatum. The sequence continues at coordinate 40,056,521 of CM059021.1, forward strand.
AGTCAGAGGGAGTCGGTCTGTCGTGTGGCCCATACTGTCGAACTGGTAATTTGGATGGACCTTGTCAAGTTGTCAGCGTGTATGAAGTCAAATTTTCTTCCGACTCTTGGGCTCTTGGCTTGGCAGCCGAAAACAAATTGACTCTCTGTGGGCTGTGGCTGTGGGACTGTGGCCTGTGGGTAAAGGAACATTGGTGGGCTTGCTTCCCGGGCCTCTGAGAGGCTGAGCCAGCAGGCCCATCCCATCCACCTCTCTGAAACAGCCCAGACATAAACCGCGCCCATGACGCGTTTTTTTTTATTTTTGTATTTTTTAAATCATTTTTTACAAAAATATACCATGGTTGGCATCTTTTGCAAAAATATACCTCCGGCGCCCGGCCACTGGGCACCAGGGACCTGGAGCCCGGAGGCTGGACGCCAGGTCCCTAGCCCACGGAACCGAGCGCGCTAGGGCGGTAGGGTGGGCACCTGGCGCTAAGACCAGACGAAACACTATCGTTGTTCTGTCTATGTCTCAAACTTTCAGTAACCAATACGTATGACTACAGCAACCTAACAGAACCAGCATTTAGTATCCTCATGATTTTAGCTCTAATCATGAGAATCGGATCTAAATTTTTTTTAAAGTCTGGACGGACCTAACACTTAGAAAAACATATTGTCTCTTAATATATAAAAAAATAATTGTTTTAAAACACTGTGTCCGAGAATTTTGTATCAAACATATCAGATTAATAGATTGTGTTGGACCATTTCTCCTAACTTGTTCTTAAAATTCAGAGGCATACTTCCAAGAGATTTGCTGTATCACATAGGATGTATGATTAAACTCAGTTAGTGGCTGCTGCATTTACTAAATTTAGTTGAGCCTCTAGATAAACCGTTGTTGCTTCACATGGATTGCATTATTTAGTTGACTCTGGATAACTGTTGCCGTTTCACGCGAATTGTCCAGTACTCCAAGCCGTTTTGTTGTCTGTACATGTAAACATAGCTTCTTTTGTGCTGGCAGAGGAGCCCGGACAGACTTGCCCACATGTGGGTCTGCCTATGGCCCAAATAGCATAGGCGTGCTACTGCGACGACAAGCTACAAAATTTTCGTGCACGATAAAAGTAAAACCACTAGGTAATGAAACGTAGTAAAAGCGTGCAAGGTAAATTTTATATTGCCATGTTCAAATCTCCAATGCAGTAAAAAATGCGTGCATGTATAAGACTGTGGGATTACAGATAGACCATAGATGTACTGTATCTCTAGGGCGCTTGCGGCCACCCTTGTAAAGGCTGCGGTAATCGTGGAGGGGTGCACAGACCTAGAGCCTAGCCTCCGGGCGCCAGGCCCTTGGCGCCTGGTCTCCGGACGCCAGGTGCCCCCGGTTCCGTGGGTCAGGGACCTAGCGCCCAGCCTCCGGGCTCCAGGTCCCTGGCGCCCAACGCCCAGACGTCGGAGGTATATTTTTGCAAAAGATGTCAACCATGGTATATTTTTGTAAAAAAAGATTTTTAAAAAATATAAAAATAAAAAAAACGCGCCGACGCATTCTTCCTCGGCTCCGGCCGGCTGGATTGTAAAATTGTTCTTATTTTATTTTTGAAAGGACACAGTAGAAGGTGCCCCATGATCACTACGTACATACTAGAACTTTACGATCGGACGGGACACTTCCATCAACGGAAGAATGCTAGCCGCCATTTATTTCCGCACGCACGCATCATGACGATCGAGAGCTACAAAAACTCGCGGTTAGTAACAATTCACGTCGAGCTTCTTCTAGAGCTCAGCCACCGCAGCATACCGGTGTAAACCTTATGACTCTGCAGATGCACTACTCAATGGTGCTGAGGGTCGGGCCCGCCGTGGCTGGTCCTCTTCGACTCGGAGTACGCGGCCGCCGCCGCCGCGGGGCGAGTGAGCCGGGCGCGCGGCGCGTTCGTCACGACGACAGCCGTTGTCGCCGCCGCCGAGGCCGAGCTCGCGGCGGCGCTGCTGATGCTTCCCGCCGCCACAAGCAGCATTCTCCGCCCGGCGATCGCCGCGACGTCTCCCCCGCGGCGGTCGTGGGGCTCGCAGTGGCCGAGCGAGACGGCGGACGACGACGACAGGAACACGAGCACGAGCACGGCGCACACCAGCAGCGCCTTGTTCTTGCTGACCATCAGCGCGGCGCCGTTGGAGCTGGGCTCCATGGAATCGGAGCTTGGACGTGAAGGCCGCGGCTACTTCTTATTCAAAATATTCAATGGTGCGGCGGCATGCACGCCCTTGTTGCACGATACGTGCGGGCTGCATTTTATAGGCGAACGAGGCGGCCCGAGGGCGGATGGAGAGCGGCGGTTCGCCGTCGTTGCACCGGCACCGAGAGCAGGCGGTCGTTGGTGTTGGTTGCTGGTCTCGGTAGTCGGTACACGCGCGCGGTGATGCGATGGACACTTCATGGAGTCCCCCTGTGACCGCACTGTGCGCGACTAGGGATGGTGACGATCCATCTCGCAAAAAATGGCGCCGCTTTATTGAGTGCCGATCGGTCTCGAGCTAGTTTTAAAACTAGCTTGTTGCATGCATGCTCATTGCTCATCAGTGGACGATACGTCGATCAGAATCAGAGCCAAGTTGGGCATTCTAGCAGCTATAGCGAGGTCGTGGAAAACCGTTACCGATCGCGGGGTTTCATTGGCACGATCGAGCACCACGATAGATCGGGCTAATCAAAGGGCTCTCTCGAGATGGAGCCAAATCACCGTTTACGAATTAACCGCCGGCGCCGGGATCCAAATCCCGGATCTTGCTCCCATGCCAGTCGCCGTCGCCGCCTGCACTCTGTCGTCCTTGCATATAGTAAGAGCGTGTGCATGAGCTTTATTTGCCGTACTCTACGCCGATTTGTCAACGCCTCAACGGAGACGACAAAATCGACCTCCATCGATCTCCACGTACACCTCCACTACGTACTGTTAGCAAACCAATACACATGCTCTTTGCTGAATAAACTCCTCTTTGCCTTATAACAGCACAGTACGTTATAAGTGTTGCATTGCATGCAATAGCTTATTGGCACTTTTTTGCATTTTGACCCCCAACTAAAAAAATTGCAAAAATAACCCATTTTTGAAACTATTTCACGGCGTGACCCCTTTTGCGGCGATAAAACGTTGCGGCGCCACAGGCAATGGCACCGCAATATTTGACACGTAGGAGCCGATCGGGATGTTCTACATTGGTCCGACACGTCATTTTCCACGTCAACTTTGTAGTTTTGAGTTTTTTTCATTTGAGGTCATAAAATTTTTTATAGTAATCTTTTCTCCATCCGACGCATTCGAAAAAAATATACTTTTTTTAGACACGGAGCGCGCACAACACAATTAGATTTAGAATAAATTTTTAGCACGTATAAATGACTTTAAATGAAAAAACTCAAAACTATAAAGTTGTAGATCTCGTCGAGAGCTATAATTCTCGTATAAAGATCATGTCCATCTGACGTCATACATAAAAAATATATTTTTTCTAAAACGAATAGTGCGAAGAACACAGTTAAAATTAAAATAAATTATTCGAGTATCTAAACGACCTCAAATGAAAAAACTCAAAACTGCAAAGTTGTAGATCTCGTCGAGAGCTACAATTTTTATATAAAAATCATCCCAATCCAACGTCATATGAAAGATACGAATTTTCAAAGATGAAAAGCCTGCGGCGCCAGTCTACGACACTGGCGCCACAAGAGTTTGATATGGAAAATGATGTCGGACCACTGTAGAACACTCCGGTCGGCTCCTACATGGTAAATGTTGTGGCACCATTGCCTATGACGCTGCAATGTTTTATTGTGGCACCACGACCGTGGCGCCGCAAAAAAGGTCACGCCATGCAAATAGTTTCAGAAAAAGATCATTCTTGTAATTTTTTTAGTTTAGGGGTCAAAATGCAAAAAAAAAGAAGTGCGCTTATCGTGGGTGAGTGCAGTACGCATTCATACGACTGGGTGGTCTCTCAGCTCATATGCTTTTTTTTAATCGACCTTTTCATACCCCATTCGTTCGTTGTTCACGACGGTGCGTGGCTGGCCTGTGAGTTTTGGCGCGATCCGCGTCATTTTCCACCGCTACGTGTACTTTGGCAGAGCTTCTGTTCTAGGCGGCGGAGCATTGGCAATGGCGAGAGGCCGCACGAGAGCTAGGCTGAGGCGGGGCCACGTCCTCCCTCCGTGCGCGGGCGTGGGCCCGGCCTGCCGCCGCCCCTGTGGCTCCTCGTCGATCATCAGTTGATCCAATGTTGCAGGCTTGCAGTGGCACCGATGATATCCAATGGCGCAGAAATGTTAAATGTAATAATGCGCGCGCGTCGTGATGCACCGTGCGCGGGCTCATTCTCCGGCCCGCGGGGGCGGCCAGTGGCCGGACGCGGCGCGCGGGGATCGGAGGCGCGTCGGCTGGGACGGAGACGGAGAGGAGTTATGTGGTGATTTTACGACGAATGCGTACCCTTGTCCTCGAAGCGTGTAATATATATATATAGATAGATAGATACACACGGAGGTGCATGCAAATTAAGCAGTGTTTGTAACGATTTGTAAGAGTGGGCTGGGCGCTGATATTGGAGTATGCATGATATGCTGTGCAGCCAGGTCTCGGATCCATCCGCTAACAAGCGCTTGCATGTGTGGTACGTGTAGGAGTATACTACCGTACAGCATATGTAACACAAATGCTAGCTGCGACCAGATTATGCAGTACTTGGGCAGAACCCGCAGCAGATGTAAATCGGACGGAAAGGTGTAAGACGTACAGCGTTTTCAGATCCCTGATATTCGCAACAGGACGAGTAGAGCCGCCGCACATGCAGTCTATCTAGTTTCATAAACACACATTGTTTTTTTATAGAATGAAACACAGAGTGTTCTCACACCAAGTCAATATTTGGGATAGTATATATATAGTGAGTACGTACGTGTAAAACACGGTAGTACAGTACAGGCAAAGAACTGAAAGGTAGCCTCGTACGTGATGCCATTGATCTTGGGGTACGTATGAGTACGTAGTATACATATATGGCCCGTGTAGAAAAACTCACTGCTGTTAACTAGTCGATCGAGTTTCTTTTATTTTAGTCCTCCATCGATCGATCCACCACTGATTCGCGCCGTCGACATACAACACGGTACAGTGGTAGACTATATATGATAACAGTGCAGACTGGAGGAGTCGCGAGCGAGCGCGAGGGTTTAATTAATGGTGCTGAGGATCGGGCCCGCCGGGGCTCTGCCTCTTCGACTCGGAGTACGCGGCGGCGGCGGCGGCAGGGCGAGTGAGCCGCGGCACGCTCACGGAAGCAGCCGTAGTCGCCATCTTCGTCACTGCCGCTGTCGTCGTCGTCGTCGCGACCGCCGCGGCCGCGCTCACAGCTCTACTACTCCCGGCGGCCAGCAGCATTCTCCGGCCGGTGATCGCCACCGCCACCGCGCCGCCGCCGCGGCAGTCGTCGTCTGTAGGCTCGCAGTTGCCGCGCGAGGCGGCGGCCGTGGACAGCAGCAACGCGGTGCAGAGCAGCGCCTTGAACGCGTTCGAGCCGGCGGACGCCATGCGAATACGACGGGACTGCGAGGGTGCCTGTGCTGCTTGCAGTCGTCGTCGTTCGGTGTCGACGGCCGGCCGATCTAGTGGAATCCGAGAACGTAGCTATCTGTCGTTGTTGGATTCGATTGCTCTCGCTTGGCAGTTACGCGGTACCGGTCGAGGGCATTTATAGGGGCGCGCCCGGCCGCTCCGCTGCTCGTCGTCGTCGTCGACCTCGGTCGATAGCTGGTGGTGGTTGCCGCATGCATGCAATACGATGGTGGAGGCCCCTCTGTGGCGCACTTCGACGATCGATGACGAGCTCTGCTCGGAAATCGAAAAGACTTTTTGCTCGCGCGCGGTGCTTTTATTAAACCATGTTGCGCAGAGATATGTATAGGCTCGTGAAACCCTTTAAAAAAAAAAGGTTGAGCGGGATACTGGTGGCCCTCTGGAATCTGGATCGGATTTTTCAGCGATTTTTTGGGGCACATTGTTGATGCTGACGGCAGCGGCCAGTCAGCCATCCTAAGTGTGGAAAAACCGGCCGTCGTTAGTGATCGCCAGATTCCATTCGTCAAATCGGCCGTGACAGCACACGAGCAACCGATCGATTAGAAGGTTATTTTGCTCTTGATCGAGAATTATTATTCGAGCCAGCCAGATCACCTCAGACGAACTCAAACCGGCGCCGTAATCTTGACCCGACTTTCGATTCTTGCTGTTGTTAATTACATGCATGAGAACTTTTAACTTTATAGCCGTGCTGGCCAGTGCAGCATGCATGGTTATGGTTCCTGCTCCACGCTCATTTGTTAACGTTCACGACAAGAGTTCTCCACGCAACACCACTGCGCACACGGTACAAAATGCAGTACCACGTACCCAACTTATTCTTGCGTTGGGTTGGGGTTTTTTCCCTTTGAGTACAATATACATGGGCGGTCCTTAAAATTGGCATGCTATATCACATGCCTAACTTGGCATATATGTCATCTAAGGTAGCGGTGGCAAGGAGAGAGGAGGACCGGGGAGGCAAGAAAAAATGGGTGAAGAAAAAAATATAATATATGAATGGGCCCCACGTGTCATAGATGAGGTAGAAAAAGGATCTGGGCCTTAAATGTAGGCCCCCCGTGTACCTAGCCTCTAGACCACTTTAGAGAATGAGAACAGTTTTGTCACTCATATGATACACCAGCCAAGTTGTAGGGATCCGAAGTATTTATGTTTTTCTAAGTTTGAAGGATCTATATGACACATCTGGCCAACTAATTCTTTCATTATTGGGTTGTGGTTGTTTTCCTTTGAGTAAAATATACACGCTGTGGTTCTTAAAATTGGCACTGGTGTATCGCATACGTCTCAAAACTCAGAAAACCAAAAATTTGAGTCTTTAAAATTAGCATGTGTGTCATCTAGGGTAGCAGTGATGAAGAGAGAGGAGGACGGGAGAGGGGGGAAAGAGTGGGTGAAGAAAAAAATATAATATATGAATGTGACCCACGTGTCATAGATAAAGTAGGAAAAATGATCTGAACCTTAAATGTAGGCCCCACGTGTACCTAGCCCCTAGACCACTTTAGAGAATGAGAACAACGGTTTTGACACTCAGATAATACACCAACCGAGTTTAGAGATCCGAATGATTTTTTGGTTTCCTAAGTTTAAAGAATCTATGGATGTGACACACCTTGCCAACTTTAAGAATCTCACATACGTACTACATTTTACTCTCTCTTGTTTCCTTTAAAAAAGGAGTAGTTTCTACAGGACCACACTAAAACACTAGTACATAATACACAAGTGTAGTAACGACCGACCTACACGTGTAGCACGGCCTGTAGCTAGCTAGGCGACTACGATATATAGTACCACACTACGTACACATACGGTTGGTCTGCCGCCATTCCTTTTGATCTACTACCGCGTGCCCTTAGCTTTTCTTCCTTCTTTTTTCCATAGATGCACGAATCGCGACAGGCTGACAAATTGTTTTGGGCGCGATCCGTGTCATTCCCACCGGCCGGTGCGTCGGATACTACTAGGATGATCTCGCCGAGGCTGATGAGAGGCCTCTTTGTGCGTGGCCGCCATGGCCCCTATGGCTCCTCCTCCATCTAGTGTTTGTTAGTTTGCTCAACGTAACCACCACACCAGCACGCTCCAATGGCGGCGCCGGGCCACCACCCCACCCCAACACCAATGCGGCCGGCCACCAACGCCGCCGGCCATTGGCGCAGCCTTTCATTTTGTTTCGCCGTGTGTAGGCCATGCGCGCGCTTCACCGTACGGCCTGGCGCGCGGCGGCCCCCCGGGGCAGGCAGCGGCTGGACGCGGCGGCCGGGGGGAGGGAAGAGGGATGGAGTCGTGGAGGAGCTGAGGTGCGCGCGCCGGCCGTCGATCTGGCGGTGAGGTGGGCGGGGGTGGCCGGGTGGGACATGCATGGAATATGGTACTGCACCGTACACCGCGTTTTTATTTCAGAAGTGGCATGCATGGACTCTTGGGGGGCGTCGAACACCGTTGATGTCTGGACGCAGCCAGGAGCCAGGGGCAAAAGGGCATCTATTTTAAGCACGAGGTCGATGCCGGCCCCCCCCCCCACCAAAATACAGTAGATATGGTCGTGCTGTGTACTATGAAACGAGGAGAGAGAGAGAGATGGTGCGGTCGGCCTGGTACAGAAATGGAGTTTTTTTGCACCACGGGGCAAGCACGCAGCAGCAGATCGATGACTGTACCATCACCAGCTCGGGGAGATGTAAAAACATTCTCGGCGTTTTCGGGTTCTGATTCGCAGCAGATTATTCTGTACGCGTAGAGCAGCACTCTATCTACTGTACTTTCGCGGATCCAGTACAAGTGCTGTCTGACGAAAGTTACCAGGGGAATATACATCTACTAGGCACCAATACGACAGAGGCAGCGAAATAACATGGACGCATGCTCTCTCTCTCTCTCTCGCCTTCTAGTCTCTACTCGGGGAGGAAAGGTAGCCTGGTGATGCCATCCTGGGTACGATCCGCGTCACCGGCGCTCCCTGAAGAATCGGCGAGCCCGGTTGGGGTTCCTCGCTCGGCAGCTCCAACTTCTCTCTTCGTGAAGTGCGGGAGGATCCTCACGTACGCATTAGGGTCCTCGCCGATAACCTCCCACTTGAGGCTGAAGCTTTCGACGAGATCCACTTGGGAGGAGATGATGCTTGGTGGTCTCGGCAGAAGCTGCGCAGTCTCGCCCTTCGGGATCACTACTTGCTCGATTGCCAGCCTTGCCTCCTGCACATTGGCAAACGACCATTGAAGAATTTGCTCAGTACAGGTAAAGGTAACAATGTTGCGGTGAGGGTGCATGGTGGTGGTTGGAGATCCTGGGAAAGGAAATGTGAATGTGCAGAAGTGAAAATAACTGTACCTCCAGAGCATCGGTTTCTTCTGATGATCTTGCCTCTTCCTTGTCGTCGTAATCTATCAGCTCGTCCATGCGGTCGTCAACAAGGGCGCGAAGTGCCCTAGTGATCTGGGACAGGGAGTTTGTCTGTGAAGAACAGCGAACCAACGTAAGGGGGCAAATCCTGGAACTTTAAACTAAAGCGCCCTGTAAATGAAAAAAGAAAATGAATGTAAACCTTCACGAAGAAAACTGGTATATCTTGGGATTTCACCACAGCCTGAATCTGATAATTCTTCTTCAGCTTTGAATGCAGTGCGATCACTGCATCAGCTTCACTGATGTTATAAGTTAAGGTAACAATGTCCTCCAACTCCAGCTGTTTAATGGCTTGCAAGGCAGTCGACTCGGAGATCTAGAACAACCTATCCAATAAGTTACAAACTAAGTAATGGAAATTTAACCAAAAACTTTAGAAGGTAGACTCAGCTGCTATTGTTGCAGTGACAGGAAGGGGTCTCCAAACAAAAAAAAAGGCAATCAATTTACCGTGTTAGTTTTTTTTTTCCAATTCTGTGTACAAATGAAAAAAAATCACAAAATGGAAACACAGCCATATGGATTAGAGTAAGTCACAAACAACTCCACTTCCCGTGCCCCTTCCACAGCACCAGCCTACAGATACGCTTTCTAAAAAAAGATCATTGGGGATTATTATCATAGCCAGGCCTACGACCAACTGACGATCTCAGCATCCTTTTCAATGGTCCATACCTACGTTGTCCTAATAGTGTTACTATATATATATCCAACAGGATAAGCTTACTTTGAGTGGAAGTGTGGAACAATTTGTATGATAACATACCAACCATGCCCTAATAGATCATATCAAACAATGCAACTATTCAAAAAGCAGCATGTTGCCACACCCTACATACAAAACCATTATGCAGAGAAACTAACTACTGGTATAAAGGGATCAAAAGAATGAACTATTGAAGAAATCCATACCCCATAAGCATATAGGTTCAGGCTTGACTCAGCTTCATCTGACCTCTCTATATATCCTTCGGCAGAGTCAAGATTAAATGCAGAGTCCAATATTCTTCTCGCATTACCTAGAGAATTGCTGTCAAATTGAGATCTATCTTCATAAAGACCAACATGTGATTGTTCCTTTTGCACAAAAACTTCCTGCATCGATCCCTTTGAACCTAACTTCCGAATTTCAACATTAGGTGGCTTGCCTGCACCAAGAAAAAGCACAAGAATAATCATGATGACATCAGAGCTACATACTTATGTGTTTCTAATGTCATAAACAATAGCATTGACATGATAATCTAGCTAAATAATAGAACAATCAATAAGAACCTGCAAGTAGAGCATCTACTGTGGCTTCCAAACTACGATGGACACGTAATTCAGTTTTGGAGACGATCTCTGCAGCACATGTAAATGTTGATGGGCCCTTGCGTTCTAGAACAGTTTTCTGAACCCCTCTCCGGTTAGCTTCTTCATCACCAAGTGTGACACTCTTTCATACATAAAATTGGACAATATTGTAAGATATCTCCTCTCTCTCTTTTTTTACAGAAATAGTAAACATGGAATAAAGGACAAAAAAGTTAAGGTGAAGTCTTCTGTGCCTTCCGAGAAGAAAAATGAGCATCCTCTATAACAAATTAACATTTAGTTGCTAGAGTAGCATTGACAATTTTCAGATCTAAAGTCTTCTAGTGAAAAGCATAGAAGCACCCTCAGCAACCAAACTGTAAGAACTGAAGACTCGCTGCAAGCTCAGACACGTGTGGAGAAAGGAGCAACTGTCCTATGTTACTGATCAGTAACGAGTGCACCAGGTCTAAAAATTGATTTATAAACATAGTCAATTTTATCTCATTTTCTTTACCTATCACAACTCCTAGAAGTTAATACATGTTCAAAAACCTATGTTGCGAACAAGCAAGATGTGATGTACTGATTAATAACAATCTTGCCATGTGACATGTCTTATCTAGGAACATGAAATTGTTACAAATCTGAGTTTGGATACATAACTTCATGTGTTGCATTTCAAATGAAAAGAACCAAAAAAGGGGAATGAAATTACAGAAGGGAACAGCAGAAGGCTATTTGGCAACAGGACATTCGAATGAAGTACAGAACATACTGACCTGTACTCCTCCCACAAGCATCTCTAGTGATGGATTCATGATCAGATTCTCTATGGTTACGCCATGAGCAGTTGCAACAAGCTGTATTCCCCTCTGCGCAATGGTGCTGGCAGCCATAGCCTCTAATTTTGTTCCAATTTCATCAATAACAATTGCCTGAGGCATATGGTTTTCCACAGCTTCTATCAGTACCTGGTTGATATCGAATCAGCATACATATTAAGTCTTGCATCAAAAGGCACATCGGTATCTAATGGACATTTAAATTTGTTTCATACCCTTCTTAAAACATGCTCCTTACCCAAAAAGGACGCAATGGTAGCATTTGAAATTTGTCCCAAAAAGAATGCAATCCAAGCACATGGCATTAATGTTATTACATTTTCTAAGGGGCATGTGCATTTAATGGCCTTTTTTCCTTTTATGGTGTAGGTGCATTTAGTTGCAAGATCCTTTTTCCTTTACAAGATGCATGTGCATGATAAATGGGGCATGTGTCATTTTTCATGACTAGTAATCTGTCTTAAAAATACTAGGATTGCATTTTTTGGGACGGAGGGAGTACATGAGTTGTTTAGTATACAAGGAAAGGGGATGAAACAGGTCTGAGGCTCCAAGTTCCTCTCAAATACAAGAATCAAGATCAGTAATTGAATTATCATGAGTAGTCCAATTAGAAATCTGAAGAAGTTTTCAAATATAAACAATCATTCTGAAACCCTCTATGCAAGAGGGACATAAAAGTTATGAATTACATTATGGCATAGACAATAACATTTATAGAAACACTTACGTTCCTTACATATGATGGGTAAGAAGCTAACGATCTTACTAGCACTTCAGAAGGCAAAAGGGTTGTTCAGAGTTGCCTTGGCACTCTGAAAAAGGAAGTGCTACTTAAAGCAACAGACCTTATGCTGCATGTCTTGGTTAGGCACTTGCAATCTACGGGCATTGCCAATTCCAGGGTGAGGAATGTCACCATCACCACCAATCTCATTAGATGTATCAACAATCATCACCCTCTTCTTATAGTCATCTGCTAGCATACGGGCAATTTCTCTGCAATACAAGACAACAACAGTGATGCTAAAATGTGTAAAATGCTGGCACTATGTCACATAAGCATATGTGATCCTAGCTGCTGCATAGTATGTATTTCTCAAACATAGAACTGCTCAAACAACATCGAAATCCAGTTCTTCGGCCCAACCGTACCTTATGATAGTAGTCTTCCCCACCCCAGGTGGGCCGATGAGCAGCAATGACCCACCATCCTTAATCAAATCCTGAAGCAAATTAGCGCTCCCAGGCACTGCCCGCCCGACGCGGCAAGTGAGGCCCACAATGTCGCCCTTCCTGTTCCGAATCGCGCTGATCCGGTGGAGCGTCCGGCTGATTCCGGCACGGTTGTCCGCTCCAAAGTCCCCAACCTACCGAAATGCATGATATAAGGCAGAATAAGCAAGCAAGCTAACCAGATCCTATATATCTATATAGATGGAGACCACTAAAATCACTCCTCCTATAAAGCAGCTCCCACAGCGTGCTGCATCATCACCATTATTTGATTAATTAAATTTTTAACTGAAACAATAAACATCATGCGTGTCCATGCAAGCAGGCATTGACTTCGATACCCACTAAGAGATCCACGCCATTTTTCTTATTTACAACTGTTTCATCAAAAGCTCCTAAGTGCATCCATTCGTTCATATATTGTTCCTCCGTATACCATCAACCAAGCAATCGTGATATATAGATGGAGGCCACTAAAATCACTCTTCCTATAAAGCAGCTCCCACAGCGTGCCACATCATCACCATCATTTGATCAATTAAATTTTTAACTGAAACAATAAACATCATGCGTGTCCATGCAAGCAGGCATTGACTTCGATACCCACTAAGAGATCCACGCCATTTTTCTTATTTACAACTGTTTCATCAAAAGCTCCTAGTGCATCCATCCGTTCATATATTGTCGCTCCGTATACCATCAACCAAGCAATCGTGGGCTAATTAATAATGCAACAAAGTCGACCATTCATTATGAGTGTTTCTTTTCTTAAAAGACATTGCTATAGACATGTTGCTGTTTGGTTAAGTGAATAACTTATGCAGAGACCGGAATAAAAATTCTTTTTTTAAAAAAGTCGACCATAATAACATGGAACGCAAGCAGCTATTGGATAAAGCTTTTTGTCGCTTCGGTGCAGAGTTATTACTTCTGCAGTTTTCCTTAGCGCACTAGGGGAAATTAAGCATGTTGTGACGATACAAATCCTCGGCTCATGTATTAAATCGTGGCACTATATAAACACACACCCGTCTCAAATCATTCATTCGTGCCATGGTGAGCATGAAAGACCGAGAACCACGCTTCTCTCCTCGCTTGGTCCACAACCTCTTTAGCAGGAAGCTGTCAGTCAAGCTGGGTGTGCATCACACGCTCAAAGGTATGCAGGACATCGTTGGACGCATGCTGGAGCACACCCTGCGGTCCATGGGTGCCTACTACTATACGCCAGTATGTCGTTCGTCACCCACGGCACCTTGCCCAGCAGGTATATAAGGCCGGGGGAGACTGGAAAGGTGGCAGATGTCCGTGGAGCCCATCGAGATGGAGGATAGGGATGAAATCGTCTTCTTCACTGAGTTGTTGGGCGGCAGTCTGCAGCTGTTGCTGAACAATCGGATTAGCGTACATTATGCAGGCCTGGAACACTGTTTGATCGGTGCCCATGACGTAATTTATGCAGAAATTCCAAGTTGTTTTTACATGTTGAGATCGAGGCCCGATATTTTCTTCTTATGTGATGTGAATTTCTTTCTGTTTACATAAATATTTGATAAATTATATTAGAATTCCTTTACCGGCCAATAACCTCCTAAAACCACATAGTTTTATTGTTATCGGATGCCTCTGGAAAGGAAAACCATTGTAGAGTATTTGAGAATTTATTTAAAAAAGAACTAAAAGATAAAGGAAAAATATGATGATAAATTAGTATCCCCTACTTCCCCGCAGCACTGAGCACTTTCCCCACTAATCCTCTCTTCTCCTGGCCTTCAATGAACAAGAATATTTGATCAAGTTGTCTTTTAACTTGAAAAAAATGTTTTCATACAATCATACCAAGGTTTCTATATCTTCAAGCATCATTTTAAAATTAGTTTAAAAAATCCCCGCAGCAACACCTAGTAAGAGTAATAGCCAAGCCAGGTGTAACGAACTAAATGCAGTGGTTTGTGCTGGACCTGGGAGGTGGCGTGGTGGAGGTCGTCGAAGGATATGGGTCGGTGGGAGAGGAGGAAGTCGCCGGACGGGAAGCGCGCGAGCGGGGGCCGGCCGAGGTCCATGACCACCTCCACGAGCGCCGGGAGCTCCGGGTGGGTCTCCACCCGCCACCTCAGCTCCCCCGGGAGAAGCTCCAGGAGACGCCGCAGCTCCTCCTCGGACGCATCCTGCCACGCGGCGCCCTCCGCCTCGGCCTCGCCCTGCCCGGCGCGGAGCGGGCGCCCACCGCGGCGGAGGGAGAGTGGGCGCGCGGCAAGAGGGCAGGACGCGATGGAGGGTGAGAAGCAGGCATAGCGGCGAGGAGGAGAGACAGGGTGGGGCGGGAGGAGGGAGAAACGGGGGCGGAGGTGGAGCGGCGGCGGTGGCGGCATGGGGCGCGGCCGGCGGAGGCACGCGACAGCACGAGTGGAGGGAAAGAGTTTGCGATGGAGTGGAGACTGGGGAGCGGTTGTTTCGGTTTCCTCAATCCTCGCCCTTCGATTGGCATGGCAGCCGCTCGATTAGGCGACTGGACGGCTCAGATCACACCCTGCTACAAACGACTGTACGCCAGTTTTCTCCCTGATAGTGCCTTGTTTGGGCGACGGTTTGCGCAAGAATTTACGGCGGTTGTGCGCAAGAATTTTACAGAAAATATTTTAATTTTATAGAAAAAACGTAGGAACTGAGAAAAAATACCTGTATTCCAAACAAGAACCGAATAATTCGCATGTAAGAATTGCATACAATTATGCAGGACATACTGCTGTTGAAATAGTTTTGAATAACGATACCAAACGGACATATGTATAGCTTACTTCGTTCATTCTAAATTATAGGTTATTTGATTTTTTTCGACGCTAACTTTAAGAATTCATTTTATTTAATGAATTTTTGGTAACATAAAAAGTTGACATGCTTAAAATATGTTATACGATAAACTAAATCAATTTGACAATGGTCAAAGTTGTTTTTAGATGACCTATTGTTTGGAATGAAGGGCGCAGAGGCATTGACTTATGGTCGCGTCGAGTAGGCAGACAATCAAGGGCATATTTATGTCATTATGTGTTGTTCAGCTATACCATTGCTTTGCATTAGCGGCATTCTATACTTTAGTTCAATATGGTTTAAGGGACAAAATTATTCCGTGCGAATTAGAAATGTAAGCAGGCTAGCTAGAAGGACTAACGGCAAATCATTTTCTAGCGGACGTCGAGTCATTTTAGTCTACCCGCTTACATCCCTAGTGCGAATGAAATACCAAATCATATGTCCTGTGCGGTGATTCTTTTCTTGCTCTCTCTGTGTGGAGGGCAAAAGATTAGTTTGGACATGGATGTTATCGTACTAAACGTTAAAAAGGAAAACCTTGTGCTTCAATAATTTTCAAACTCGGTGTCTTGAACCAATTATCTATTGGGAATGTATATGAAGATTGAAGAGTGCAAATTTACGGAGGAATAAATACTGGTCGTTTTTCTCGAGACAAAAAAAAACTAAACTTCCATGTTAAAATTTAAAAAACTGTTGGAAATGGGTTTCACCCGTGTTTCTACTTCTGCCGCTGCCTGCCTGCTTCAGCCTTCAGCGCGGTATTAGCGGTGCAAGTGCTCCCACGTCGCCTTCTCCGCTGAAACCCAAGCATTTCTTCCACCGAACCTCTCGCCGCTCGGCCCACCTACTCCGTCGGTCTCACGAACAGCTTTTACTCACGAACAGCTCGTCGCCGTCCCGCCCACCCCCAGACGGCCAGACCTTCTCAATTGCCCGGCTTGCCGCGACCGCACAACGCAGCTGTCTGGCGCGGCGGAGCCGTGCAGCAGTAGCGTCGTCACTGCACCTGACTCGCTGACGCGGCCGCATGGAGCTGCAGCAGCTGCGAGTCCTGGACACCGTGCGCCTGTCTCCTTCGCCTCCGGCCCCGGCACCGCCCGCCTCGTCCCTCCCGCTCTCCGGCCTCGACGCCGACCGCAACGTGCTCGACGTCACCTTCCGCACGCTCCGCTTCTTCCCGACTCCCCCGTCGTCCGTCGACCCCCACGCGGTCCTCCCGCGCGCGTTCGAGGCCGCGCTCGGCCTCTTCCCCGCGTTCGCGGGCCGCGTCCGCGACGGCCGCGTCGTCGTCGTTGACGACGACTCGTCCCCGGGCGCCGTGCCGCTCGTCCTCGCGGAGTCCGAGCTGTCGGCGGCCGACGTCGACACTGACTGCCCCGGCTCCGCGCTGCTCGACCGCCTCGCGCCGGGGGACGGAGACGGCGCGGAGGGCGCGGCGCTCGCGCTCCAGGCCACGCGGTTCGCGTGCGGCGGCGTCGCGCTCGGGATGCGGGCTGCGCACGGCCTCTGCGACGGCGCGGGCGCCACCAAGTTCCTCGCCGCCGCCGCGCGGTTCGCGCGCGGGCAGGGGCCGCCAGACGTGGCTCCACTCTGGGAGCGGCGGGAGCTGCTGGGGCCCAGGCGCCCGCCGCGCGTGGCGACGCCGGTGTTCGACCGCGTCCTCGCACTCGACGACGGCGTCGCGCGGCGCGGGCCGTACGGGGCCGTGGGGGACTGGCAGCTCACGAGGGAGTGCTTCCACGCGAGCGACGCGCGCGTGGAGGCGCTCAGAGCGCGGCTAGCCGACGAGGCGGGCGTCAGGCTCACCACCTTCGAGGTCCTCGCCGCGTTCATCTGGCGCGCAAGGTGAGCCACTCCACCACCTGCCTGACATGTGGAGATATGAGGATCGAGATCATAGCGAGATGCTCGCTATTTACTCACCGTGCTCGTGCACCTGTGATCGACCACTGACCAGGGTCAAGGCAAACGGCATCAGCTCTAGCGAGGTGGTGAAGATGGTGTACTCCATGAACATCAGCAAGCTCGTCGACCCGCTGCTCCCCGAAGGGTACTGGGGCAACGTGTGCGTGCCGGTGTACGTCGCTGTGGCCGCCGGCGACCTCGTCGCCCAGCCACTGGCCAAGACGGCCGCCATGGTCAAGAAGAGCAAGCAGGCCGTGGACGCCGAGTACGTGCGGTCCTACATCGACTTCCAGGAGCTGCACCGCGGCGAGGGGGGTCACGGCGGGCGCGGTGAGCGCGTTCACGGACTGGCGGCGGCTTGGCCACGGAGAGGTGGACTTCGGGTGGGGCGGCCCCGACGCCGTGCTGCCGCTCTCGTGGAGGATCCTCGGGAGCACGGAGCCGTGCTTCCTGGTGCCGTACGGCGCCGGCGACGACAGGCGGCGGCTGGGATTCAAGGTGTTCGTCGCGCTGCAGCACACGGCGCTGGCTGGCTTCAGACATGAAATGCAGGAGCTGCTGTTGCAGCAGCAGCAGCAGAGTTCAGTGGGGAAAATGTGAATTTGTTATTGACACTCTGATACAGCAAACTGGGTTATCTGCATCGAATTTGAATTGAATTTAATCATGATTTGGATCGAATAAACAATTTGGAGAAGATAGTTGTCAAATGTACATATGATTAATTTGCCATTTGATCGTAGTGTTTTGGACAGAGAAGGAACTTGGCGTTTTGTTCCAACAAGACCTTCCATTCAAGCAGACAGCCAGGCAAGTCTTATTACAACAGCACAACAATGAATAGCAGAGATCCTAGTCCTAAACAAAACCACTCTCATCAGATGCCATATGTGTGCAATTGCTCAAACCAAGCATATTCCTCATTCCATATCACAGGAAAACAAAAACGAAACAAGTATGACTGAAAAACACAAGAGGGAACTTCACAGGTTGTATCTTACATGATCAGTACCCATTTTTGCTGCAGCGAGCTTCATGCGCTGACTGAAGGAGCCACTTGCTGCTGTTGTTTTTTCTCTTGACTTCCCTTCATATCCTTGGCCTTTGGTTTTGGAGGAGTGCCGGCTGCCTTTGTTCTCTGCTCCTTCGGTGCTGGTTTCTTCTTATCGGTAGAAGGTGACGGTGATGGCTTCTTCTGATCACTAGAAACCGACGGTGATGGCTTTTTCTGATCACTAGAAGGTGATGGTACTTGCTTCTTTTTAGGGGCTTTCCGGTCATTGATGTTGTTGCTTAGGGTAATAGAGCCTTGAAGCTTCAGAGCTGATGGGTCCTGTGCTACCGTTCTCCTTCTTTGTCTGTGCTTTCTTCGGGTTCTCGGGGTGCACCAGGGATCGTGGCTCCCATGGTCGTGCGGCGATCCAGCGGTCCATCCAGCTCCAGCCCCAGCCACCCTTGCCGACTTCATAGCTGAAGTTTCCTAAACTTGTGGCAGACCTGGCTCTCCACTGTGGAAAATACATAGTTGTCTTCAGACTGTTAGGTGCAACCATAATGCTGCTGTTCTCTTGAACAAAGTATGACTGGGTTCAGATTTAAGGTGTGCGTCCAGATTTTAATTGAAAACTGAGAATATTAAAAATTAATTTGAATCTTAATGTGGATTTCTGTAATAGAATGGAGTTTAACATCAGAACTAGTAACTATAAACCTGATGGTTGAACGCATAGGCCATGGCTCGCTCACGCTTCACTGCTGCTTCTTCCCGTTGTTGTATCCTAGCAAGTATTTCATCCATAGTATCCGAACCTCCATTCCATTCAACCTATTGAAAGATGGAAACAAACACAAAAAACGGGATGCCATCAGAAATAACCAATTAGTTTTTCTACTACAGTTACTCGATGAGAAAGCAAGTAAAATAATATACAAGGAACATAACTCTTGGGTTTAAATCTGACCTGCAAATTATGGAGTTTTGCCTCAAGTTTCATTTGATTCTCCTCCTTCTTCTTCCTGTTGCGCCCTTCGGTGACCATGAAAGCACGCCGGTTTCTTATCTCTGACTGCAACTTGTTCCAAGACTGTATGTAGCTCAGTGTGGCAGCAGTCTGCTTCTTAATTGGATTGGCCTGACCGACAACACGCAATCTTTTGACTCCCCTGAGACAGCGCAGGGTCTTCCTTGCCTGCATGTACGTGATGAGCAGTGTTATAAAAAAGTAACAATTTGTTTGCAAAATGTCTCGATTCAATAGCCAATGTAGTGGTAGTGCAATCCGTATCATCCCTAATTCATGTTACCTTGTATTTCCGAAATGCATTCTGAATGCGAGTAGCAGCCCATTCCTCAAGTGCTGCATTGTCTTCATGGTCGCTACTGGAAGAAGGGCCATTTAACTTCTGATTAGTCTGGCTGTCTCCGTTCGGTACTTGACCAGCGAGCTTCATTGGCAAAAGGAAATATGTGAAAATGTCTGGAGGTTGATAATCATTTGCACAATATTCTCTCAAACACACATTTGTACCATATTAATCAGTTAATTTCTCTATGGTTACATATGATTCTGAGGTACTTCAAAACCCCAGCAATAAAAAAAGCATCATGTCAACTAGGACTAGTAAAGTTTTATCAGATCGGCTGACCTGTGCATATTGATCTAGCCAAAAAAAAATGTCGTGAAGGATCGATTCAGTTGTCAAATTAATTTGGCTGGCCAACCCAAGTATAAAATGAGTGTTGAACATAACAAAATCTCAATGAATTTTGGCATCTGAATGTAAACAAAAACTGTCGAGAAATTCCTACTAGATGAAAAAAATGCAGGTTCTTATATAGCGCTATGCAGACCTTATCCTTAAAGCAAAACAGAAGAAAACAAGCAACTGTGGCACGTCTAGAACAACTCAACTACTCAAAGAAACTAGATCCATTTTGTTCGATTAGTCAATGCCAAACTATATCCTGCTGTTAGTTGATGAGCCCAATTACTTATCCAAAAGGCACATTGCTCTGCAAGTTAGCATCAGTAGCCTCCCATTGTTGGTACCAAATAATCAGGCTTTCCCTTACAGATCTCCAAATATTTATGTAGGAAGAAAATGTCATGGAAGATCAATTCAAATTGTAATAGTCAAATTGTTCCAAATGTAAAATTCAAGTTCAAAAGTAGGACTTGCAGATAACACAACTTGATGATGAAGTTCAGTAGCTAAAGCAAACAAAAACGTTGGTAAATGCCAGATGACATCCTAAAGCAACATAGAAGAAAACAAGCAACCGTGGGCCGTGGCACTGCCTAGTAAACAATTCAACTGCTTAAGGAAAAGAAACATTTGATATGTACCATATACAATTAGTCCTTATCCAAGTAGACGATTTAAGATTTCCTGCTGTCAGTCGATGGGCCCAATTAGCAGCAGCCAAGGACATTCCAGATAAGCAGAAAGTTCCTGTCCTTAAGGTAGCACCGAACTCTAGCTCACCCACAGAGACACTGTTCTAGAAGTCAGCATCAGTAACCTTCCATTATTGCTACCAACAAACCAAGCTTTCCTTACAGCCAACTTTCTAATTATGATTAGCACAAGCACAGCAACAGCACACCAAGTTGTCTCGGATGATAGGATGTCCTGGCCATTATTAATGATGGAATGGAATGAATGGCATCACTTTTCAGGTTGCTTGGAAGGCATGCAAGGCAAGCTGGTGTACAGGACGTCCAGGAGGGACTTCGAAATTGAGGCAGGAAAGGCTATCCTATTTTTGCGCCCTCGAGGCTGGGAAAGCAGGAAGGAGGATAATGGGAGTACCTTTGCGTGCTTTGACTTTGCCCGTTTCGATTTTTTCTTGCTGATGATCGTCTTGAACCAGTCCCCGGACCCCATGGCTTCCACTGGAGGTGCAACGCAGAGATCAATTCGTGTTCAGGCCCGCTTGCTTAGATCACAAGGAAAATGAAGGGGAATAGATTAACTATGATGAGTTGTTTAAAAGAATTGAAAATAATAGTGACTCCAC
This sequence comes from Paspalum vaginatum, assembly GCA_030272315.1. NCBI lineage: Eukaryota > Viridiplantae > Streptophyta > Magnoliopsida > Poales > Poaceae > Paspalum > Paspalum vaginatum. Next base: position 40,077,690 of record CM059021.1, read on the forward strand.
GTGATGGTGCAATATGCCGTTGTTCACGGCGTCGGCGTGGAAAATTCTATACCAGATGAACCAAGTTCAGAGCCTCGTTCTGAATCTCTCTGATAGTAAAAAGCAAAAACTTATTGAAGTAAACAAGCAGTCATAGTACTTCTGAATATCTACGTACAGGGATTTTTTTTTTTTACTTGCAAGCATGAGAAATGAGTTTTCTTTCGGTAACAAAGTCTCTATGAAACCGTCTGTATTCAGAAAGGCGCTCTATAAAACTGAATCGAACAAGGTGAGTCATAAATCAAAACCCAAGAACCCACTGAAATCTTTCAGAGCTGGCAAGGTTCCCGCAAGAAAGGTCGAGTCTTTCTCCTTCTAACCTGACCAAGAAGACCGAACCCCCGGGGAACAAGCCCATGGCTCACCGAGCCCTGTGTTGATCCATCAGAGCACTTGGGAAGCAGGCACCCCTCGTAAACCCAGAGCAGGAGCAGGCGAAGAATGGCAAAGCCCAGGACCAGAGAGCAGAGGAAGGAGCAGCGGAGAGCAGAAACTAAGTACCTGAGTTCCAGGGGAGGCGGTGGCCTAGCCAGAATCCGATCAGGGGTTGCTGTCAGGTGGGGGAGATGGCGGAGGTCAGAGACGGGACGCACCCATCGGAAGCAATGGATCTCCTTCCTCTCCAGTCTCCGGTTTTCGGAGAGGGAGGGGGGGTGAGGACGAGGAAGAGGAGGTGGAGGTGGTGGGAGGGAAGGTGGAAAGGTGCAGGGTTGGAGTTAGATATAGGTCCAGATCAAGTCCCTTGTCCAATTGCTCCCCCGTTGCTTTCTTTACTCGCGCCGCGCGCCTCCTCCCCCGGCCTCGGCCACTGACGACCGACTGAGTGCTGACTTTTACTGAATTTTCAATTACTGCGTGATTGCGGTGTTACTGCTTTTGTTAGTGGGACTTTTTGACGGTAAAGAACGGGGACAGGAGGCAGCTTCACCTTGACTTCTCCTTAATGAGCACCCACTTGGGAAGAGCCCTGCTTGCAGACTTGCAGCTCGATTTTTTTTGTTATGGCTACTGTTCACTCATGTGAAGAAACCTCAGAAACTGTCGAGTTAAAAAGGAAGTGCAATATATAAGCAATAATAGAGGTACTAATTGGCAGGTAATGGTCTTGTGCCAAGTACTTTCCATGGTGGGTGAATGGTGAACAGCAAGCTCTTAAGCCCGTGGTGAGCGGTCACCGGTGTGGGCAACCTTGAAGCCCTTCCAGATTAAGGATGGCCATTCGCATCTCCTGGTGCTGGACCATCTTCACTCTCCATGAAAGGTAACACTACAGCACCATATTATGCTTCTTGTGCTCCATAGCAGAGGAGGTGGATCATTTTTGCCTCTGCGCGCTATTTGGTCCAGACTTGCAATCAAGACCGTGATGGGTTATCCCCCAAAATGCTAGTCTTGGTCTCCAGCAGTGGAAAACGATGCAGGAATGGAGGAGCATCTGGTCTGGTCTGAATCTGCAGTGGTCTACACAAGAAAACAAGCAGTTTGGCCCGGGGGGAAGGGAAGCCGCCGCGAAAAGAACGTGGACGCGACGAGCACGCTGGGGCTGGCTACTCTCCAGCTCCAGCTCCGGCGGTTGGTGCGCTGGTGTTGTTCGCTTCCCCTGCCTCACAGCCTACGCCAACAGCGACGGCGGAGCTGATCGCTCTGCCCGGACAGCGGGGGATCCATCCATTGGTGCCCCCCGCGCCTGGTACGCCGGTGATTGGCCGCATGTCTGCTGATGCTGATGCCGATGCCGATGCGTTGCTGCAACCTAGTAGCACACGTCTCCTGCAGTAAACCTCCAGGCAACAGGCACCGTAGCTAAACTGAATCATCCATGCAATGCAGAATTGCAGATTGCAGAACGAGTGCGAAGATATATGTACAAGGTTGTTTGTTGTCGTTGTTGTTGCTAGTGTACTGTCGAGGAGAGACAGCACGTCGGGATCGGCCGCGTCTTTGTACAATTATGGTGGTGGAGAGGCGATGATGAGTGCAATGCAAGGTAATGTGACCGTCCGGTCCGATGTGCGTATGATGCGCCATCAGCAGCTTCAGAAAAAATGATACCTCAGCAGCTGCAAAGGGTGGGCGGGGTACAGGACAGGATGAGTGCAGCTCGTGCGCCGCGTCTCGATCTCGACAAGTAAAAAGGGACCGAACAGTGCATTAAGTAGGTAATACGGAGAAGCCCTCCAGCTCCAGAGAAGAAGGGGTGAATGCCGTTAGAGTAGGTTTAGCGATTCATTAGCCCGTGTAATCGCGTGGCATGCCATGTCAGCCCAGCTGCTCAAGTGACAGCCACGTCGTCGGAAGGGTATATGCACTGCTACCAAATTGGACCTTGCACTTTTTAGACTGGTCCCCAAACAAGTGTGCATCTCATATTATTGACCCCTGGATGGAAACGGGTAGGTTACGGTTTGTAGGGTCCTCCAATCTTTGAGGTGCATTATCAACAAAAATATATATATCTTGGAGGTGCAGGATATAGTTTTTTTTTCAGACCATCCCGATAGTACAGTACAAAGATCGAGTCAGCCAAACAGGAAGTGGATGACCAGACCAAAACTCTGTCTGTCGGTGTAAAATATTTCGGTCTGAATTAGAAAGGCGTGCTTTTAACAAAGAGTTAGCCCGCCGCATGGTTTGCACTCTAGTATACTACTCCTACGAGAAATCGCTCTGAATCGTCGCTCGACTACTCTGTCTGCAGGTAGCGAGCACCATGAGACTGTGTCGATTGTCGAACTGTGCAGGATAACCTAACGGTGGTCAGGGAATCACCAAATTGCAGGCGAAAAATGAAAGGCAAACAGATTGTTTCCGCGGCACTCCATTCAAATTCACATCGGGTCATCGGCGGTTGGCACCGTACGTGAACCAAGTGGCAAGTGCAAGTGCTCCGATCAAACCACGGCGAAGAATAAAAAACATTGAAGCAGGCGTTAGCTCCTTGTCGAGACTTAAACCGGTAGGCGACAGTAGTAGCGGGTCGCATCTCGCATCCTGGCAGGTCGCGGGGCCAAATTTGCCATCTCGGGGCGGTCGCCACCAGCGCGGCGACGGCGATCTCCCTCGCGGCCGCGTGCATTTCCCCAGCACACCACCGGTGCCCCTCCCCGTCCCCGAGCGCCGGCCGAGTCTACTCGGGCAACGACCGCCGTTTGGGTTCTCGACGGGGGAAAAAAAAAAAGGGACGCCGATGACAGATGGCCAACGGGAAAAGAGCGGGGGCCTTTTTGCAAGGCAGTACACGTCAATTACCAACTTGGCGAGCCTATACGGGGTCCTTTTTGCAGTTTTTATTTAATATTGATAAAGCAATAGGACTAGCTAGCGCTGGCTGGCTCTGAATCTCTGATTATCACATACAGTACGCCCCTGATCTGATGATACCGACACGGACCTGTTTATTCTTAAAAAAAAAGAAAAATTTATAAACGAAGTAGGACTATTAGGGAGGCGGGGAGATGCCTGCGTGGCTGCGTACCACGTCAGTATTTTAGCCAGAATCTAATCATAATTATTCAAGAAATCCCAACTGCTACAATTAGCTAGCAGCGTACATAAGACCAAATTGAACGAGTCTCGAGCAGGAGCAGAGGTCTTTGATTGAGCATGCATGACTCGACTGGTGTAACCGACTGCGGTTTGCGTAGCTGGTACACGTACGGCTAATACACTTGCATTTGCAATGGGTGATGGGATCAGCTGGGAGATCAAATAATCAATCAGTGTGTGTGTACGCAGTTGTTGCCTGCCTCCAATCATGGCGACAACAGAGCCAACGACGCAACCGCTCTAATAAACACAAACGGATCAGGAAATGGGGTTGACGACATTAAAAATCCAAGGATATTTCTTGCACGACTGCACGAGAGCGCAATCATGGGAACTACTATACTACTAGGAAGCTTCGATATATTGGAACAGAGAGACATGCAGGCATGAACTGGTGGATACCCGTGGCTGGTTAGTATACATGGATATGTATTGCCGTATGAATCATGTGCAGATTGAAATCGGTGGCAGTATGTGCGGCTGTTGAGTGCAAGATTCCCAAAGGAAAAAAAATACTAATAATACGACAGTGGAGCACGTACACTGGGCTGGGTACAGAACTGGAGATTTTGTCGGCCATATTTTCATTTAAGTTAGATGTCGGCCTTGTTTGGCAGTCCCTTGATGCGCGAACCGTCGCTGTTCAATACACTAGCTTGCATTTTGTCTATTTATTACTAGTAGTTCTTCCTTTTCGAGAACGGAATTCGTTTCGGGAAAAAAAAAGAAAGAGGGGAACGCTCATTGGGCCGATCCGGCCCATGTGCCAATTTTGCCATATCTCCTTTAGGCCTGGTCCACTCCAGGCCTCATTCTATTTTGTGGGCCCGGGCCCATCAAGGAAATCACTCCGCGTTGGTTCGCACGCACATCATTCGGAAGAAAGGAGAAAAAAACGAAACGAATACAACTGCTTGGCTTCTGAGCATCATTGCCGTGCAGAATGCAATGCATCCGCATCCGCTGTTGATCGTCAGATTGGGCCGGACTCGGCCATTTTATCTATGCCCATTGCCCATCCAATCAAGAGAGAGATTGTCCAAAGTACTCCGTAACATGCAAATGCATTCAAAGTACGTACACCGGCAGTAGCTGCAAAGCGCCTACAACTACACTGGTAATCCTATCTTTGATAGCCTGGGGCTCTTTTGCACCGATGAAATCAGTACATTTTTAAAGTCATCCGTTCTCTAATATTTATCACATCGCGACTAGTTAGTTTTTTTTTTAACTAAAAAGCGTCAAATAAAAATGAACGGAATGAGTATATGGCATGTATATTTTGGAGACCATGGTCCATGGGCCCGCACTGCCAGTTTTTATCTATAAACCTTCGCTGCATGTTGGACCCCACGCGCACAGCACCGTAAACCCATGCTGCAATTGGCATGCATGCCATGGATACTTCTGAGTACTATAGTTGTACACACGTCCGGCCAAATGCACGGTGCTCTTCGAAATGGACAAATTCTGTTGATGCATTCAGTTAGAACGTGTGCAGCTGTAATCCAGGAGCGAGCAGGCATACTGCTGTTTTCAGTTGCTGGTGATGCTCCAGTGGAGCACATACGAAGTTATGATTTGTTTCAGGTTTTGGATTCCCTTGCACTAGTATGTATCATGCATTGCTATGCTTGAATGAACCAGGTAGCTAGAAATTTTATCTTCGAGAGATGGATGCGTTGGCGAGTGATGATATGTTGGTGTCTACGTACATGAATCTGAGAATAATGGACATCCCATGTATGTTGAAAAAACAGGCTGTTCAACAACTAACCATCAATGAGTTAGCTAAATCCAACTACATATGCATTATATCTGAAGCAGAAGATGCTCTCTGAATTATAAGCAGAAACCTACAGCATTCGGACTTCGTTCTCAACCTTTGATCGAAAATAAAATATCCATGCATTTCGCTTCAATCCACTTATATTACCATTATTATTTTGATGCTCATCTTAGGCGGTATTTTTTTATACAACAAGATGCAAGGCACACATATTGCATGTCTGCATTAAGACTAAGAGAAATGAGAGTGTGATAACTACACAATTCTGCAACTAGTATGTGATAATACGGCTACCTTGAGACGCAGCCCCCGCGCGCTGTGCATGTTTGACTTGTTTTCCCATGCATTCTGAAATGAAACGCACTTGAATTTTGACTGGGAGACCACACGAATCCCGATGCAGAATTGCATTATGTGATGAGCGGGATAGATATATAAGCATCCAGTTGTTTTTTGTTCTGTGAAACGTTGATACCGCGTCGCGCGTGCGATACGACTCCACGGCTGTGGGTCGCGCTAAACGCCAGCAGCAGGTAGCGCTCCCACTTCGTTCCTGCCACTGCCGCGCGGCCCGCGGCCCGCGCCCCGCGCCATGGTCCCCTCCGGCGGCGCCGCCGCGTTCCGCGGCAACCCGCTGGGCAGCGTCGGCGACGCTGCTGGCCACGAGAGCCGACTTCTCATCCCGCTGTTCCTCGCCTCCGCCCTGCTGTTCTTCGTGACCTACCAGCTCTTCGGCCTCGCGGCGGCGGCCGGCGTCGTGGCCTTCTTCGCCGTCTTCGCGCTCGCCGCCCACCGCGTCAGGGCCTCCCGCGCGTTTCCCGTTCCTGCACCTGTCCAGCGACGTGGACGGCGGCCGCGGCGGCGCGGCGCTCTGGCGGCCGGCGCCGGCAGCTGGGATGGACGCGGCGGCGATCGGCAGCGCTCCCTGCGGCGTTCGGGTACCGGCGGGACTCCCAGAGCCCTGCGACGGGGTGGGCGCAGTGCAGCGATATGCCTGGGCCTCGTGCGCGTCGGCGAGGCCGTCAGGCGGCTGCCGGCGTGCGGTCACCTGTTCCACGCCGGGTGCGTCGACAAGTGGCTGCGCGCGCACCCGACGTGCCCGCTGTGCCGCGCCACCGTCGTCGAAGCCGTCGTGCCGCCGGAGCTGTCGTTCTGATGGCGCGGCGGCGCGCGTGGTGGCATGGCACCGCCAGCGCCAGTTCGATCAGATCGTTGTAGAAAGTTTGCTTCTTTGGTTCTCTCTTCGGTAGCGCTGAATCAGGATTCTGACATTGAGGTCTTCATTGATCGTGCATGACGACATGGAGCAGTCGATCTGAAAGTGCCGTGTATGAAATGCAGTGCATGCAAAAATGTTTAAGAAAAACTTGAGGGAATGATCCTGGATTCCGGATAGAGTTAACTATTGTGTTTGGTTGCTTTTCATCGTATATTATGGACAAGTAGTTCTGAGTGTATGGAACAAAGACTGGTCGATTTGCTAGTAACCAAAACTTTGGGCACTGCTGAAACAATACCGACGTGAGATGCTCGTTTAATTCTGCACTGAAACAATTTGTTTTATACCGAAAGTGTCTCTATATATGTCCGCCACGTGGGCTAGGCACAATTCCCAGCAGTATACACATCCAACTACTCAGATTTCAAATTCAACTCTCTATAAACAGCGTTTTGGTCTAAGAATTGCAGATGGGCTGACAATTATGCAATGAGTTGAATGGTCCAGCAGCCATTGGTACAGAATGGTTAGCATGCAGGACGGGGAAGAGGAAGTCACCTTGCGATCGTTGGTACACGGAGACAAATCAGATACCAGTGTAGTGTTTGTTTGGGACCGGACGGGACGAGACCACTTTTGGGGTGACATGGGATGGGATGGAGACATCTCACACAGAGAATTTACCTTCCAAGATACAGTCCTCCTTCGTCCCTTTTGGAACCGGGATCACGCTGTCCCTTGCGGATGGCGTCCCTCTCCGTCTCTCCCACCCGCGCACCGCTCGCCGCCGCCCGGCCTCCGCCCGCTGCCGGCCAAGGCTGTCGCTTGGCCCTGCCCCTTCGCCTCCTCCGCGCCCGCCCTAGCCCCTTCGCTTCGTCCAGGCCGCGCCTCCTCAACGGCCGACCGCCCGTCTCCGTGCAGGGAGGAGCCGCGGGGCTGGGATGGCACCGGTGGGGGAGCGGGAGAGGGAGTGAGGCGGCACTGGTGGGTAGCGGGAGGAGAAGCGGCAGGGCTTGGGACGCGCCGCCGGGAGGGGAGGAGGAGCCCCGAGCCCGGCACCTCCGGGAGGGGAAAAGGGGCTGCGGGGCCGAGTGCTGCCTCTCCTTGGCTCCGTCCGCGAGGCCACCACCTCGGCTCCGACCGCGAGTGAGAGGTGGAAGAAAGGGCATGTGAGTATGAGAGGTGGGGCCGACTGACGAGTATTTCTAACGGTGTGAAATGTGATCATCTCCTTTCAATACCGATCCTTCCTACCAAACACAAAACTGGTTCATCACATCCCTTCCACTAAACACAAAGATGGAGACATCCTATCCCAAAAACCAAGTATACCCATCACATCCTACTTCGCTCCCAACCAAACACTGCCTAGGCTAACACCGCTGGTTTGGAGTCTATGTCGGACAGCAACACGTGTTTATAGGAGTCTCGTTCGCTGATATCAACTGTCTTTCTATGGCATCTTTTATTCCAAAATCTTCTCGCCCTTTATCCCAAACTCCACCGGTACTTCTAACATCACTTGTCCTTCTATCACGTCTTCTGTTCCAAACTCGTCTCATCATCCCATCTGTTCCAACCTTTTTTCACCTTCTATCCCAAACTCCACTTTTGTGCACATATCACCGGTACCTCGCTTATATTTAAACTAGCAACATGGCCCGTGCAAATAGCGCGGGTAGCTAGGTTTGTTTTGACATTTTAGTTTTGCGTGAAACTAATCCTTTATATTACTTTTATTTAGCACCATTTTTTATTTTTTTTCTCTATTGGTTCTAAACAATACATCTTGGTTTTCCTAAAATTTTACTTTTTGGAGTACTATTTTTCAAAACATGTTTTCACAATTTAATATATTAAGCTTTAAAGAAATGTTTGGCACCATTTTTTATTTTTTCTCTCTATTGGTTCTAAACAATACATCTTGGTTTTCCTAAAATTTTACTTTTTGGAGTACTATTTTTCAAAACATGTTTTCACAATTTAATATATTAAGCTTTAAAGAAATGTTTGTTCTAACAATGTTGATCTTTTTTAAATTTTATTATTTATTTCTGGATTCTAGTACTATCGAGATTTTTATTCTGTCTAACCAATAAAGCGGTTTGACTTTCTCTCTCGAAGTTTACTTACCTTTTTCTAAATATAACTTTTATTAATTATACCATAATATGTTTTCATATTGCATTTAGTTGATATTGTAGAATTTTTTGGAAAAAAAGTGCTTAGGACAAAGGAAATTATAATAATATGAAATAGGGCAACAGATCCAAAAAGATCGTACTGGTATGCCCACTTGGTCACTATGTTGTTTCTGTGAGTAGACTATAACCTAATGACCTAATTGAGCGAGCATTGGATAACATGTAAAATCATATGATAGGCTCACTTAGCAGGATGTGTTTGGTCCCGAGACATAGTGGGTTGGGATGGTTTTGTCCTGGTTTTTTGGATGGGATGGTCCCATGCCAGGTTTGGTTGAGAAGGATGGTTCTATTCATGTTTTCGTTTGGTTGAAAGGATTGGGTTTCACAGGAGATAACACAATGTGTCACTGTTAGTGGGACCCTAATGTCATTCTAACATCTAGCCCATCTTCTTCGTCACAGTCCTCCTCTCCTTGCGGGGCACCGTCTTCGTCATGCCACCCTCGACAGTCCTCGTCCCGCCGCCTCTTCCTCGCATCGCCGGCTCTTCCTTGCCCCGCCAGCTCCTCACCCCGTCGCTTCTTCCTCGCACCATTGGTTCTTCCTCGCTCTACCACCTCCTCCTTGCTCCACCGACGCCCCTTCTCTAGCCACGGCCGATGGCGCCCCTTCTCCTGCCGCAACCACGATTGCACGCCATGGCCGCGTGTGCGGCTGGCGCCGCGGCTCCTCCTCTCATCGCCGCTCGTTGCCATGGACACCGGCGATGCTCCTCACCCGCTCATGCTGACGCCACTCCCCTCACGGAGGGAGATGGAGGACGATTCCATCGACCGATTTGGCAGGACGGTGCAATCCCTCATTTAGAGTGAATATTCCCTCTGGGGGATGGTTCCATTCCAACTCACTTTCAACTAAACACTACCAAAAGAAGGACCACCCCATCCTATCCCTCCCTGTCCCTAGAACCAAACACATGCTTAGTCATTATCTATTGTTTCTGCGAGTAGACAATATAACCTAACTTATTTTGATATATTATATAACGTGGCTTATAATGACATTAGTGGATGAACAACTTGAAATGGTATGTGCCTCTGTATTTCCCTTTGACTTTGGCAACCTATATGGAGAGTCAAGTCAACACCTCAACACCTTCTACGAAGGAAAAAGGAGACATGTCTGTCATGTCTATGCCTCCCTCCTCTCACTCATCTACTTAGAAATTCTGCTATACTCTACATGTCATGAATCAAGCTAGTGTTTGCTGGATAGACATCTCCTATTCTAGTGTTGGTCTCCAATACGCCTGATTCAACGATCGATGTTCTTGGTATTGTTGTATCCTAGTGCGGAACGCATGTTGTATAGTCGAGTATGACAACCATGCATAGACGGTGACAGCCGGTGGATAGGTCTAGTGAAGGTCAGGCTTTGCTAGACATGCTAGCTAAAGTTGATGGGCTTTATGTGGAAGAAAGTTTGTATGGAGGGCAATTTCTAGAAAACAAATTGTGCATGTGTGGTGGGGAGGGGTCGGGTTGATTGAAAAAACATTAGTGTTTTATCTATATATTCGGACGGAATAGTGTTTGTATCATAATTGATAAATGCATGTGCATTGCAACGGGTATAATTCTCAATGTGTTGTTTTAATGTGAATTTGGGCACCTATTTTTGTGTGTTTTATATCACAGTACCGTGACATATTATTGATATTATCTTGTTATGTAGACTTCTGCCGACTTCGAAAGAATTTTTGGATTATTCTAGTTGGATTAGAAAGATTATCTTTTTTGTTTTTCATCGGTATACAGAACATCGAAAATAGAGTCCATAGGCGACCTAGGGTCTGTTTTTGTGTCATGATCTTATTTTTTAGATTCCCACCGACTTCGAAAGATTTTTGAGATAATTTCAACTGCAATAGAAAGATTATCCTTTTAGCTTTCCATAGATATATAGAACTTCGAAATAGGAGTCCATATGCGACCTGGGAGTACGTTTTCGCGCAATGTGCTACTTAGTCTGAACCGTACTCGCGAATAAACCACTTAGATTCGGATTAAATTTGTTTGAACAATTTAAGGTAGGGCAGACAGAATCTTTTGGCAGAAAAAACACTCCTCTCTCTATAGATAGGTATATATATAGATATAGATTTGGATGGAATACTGTTTGTATCATAATTGATAGTGTCACCTTGCCTTATTTGAATTGGATCAATGCCATGTAAACATATGGTTGATTATGTGCTTGTGTTAGTCGGACAATTTGTGGAGAAAGAAATATCAAGCGATCTCTTTGTTGAATTTAGATTGTTATATGTTCATAAAATCTATCAGCCCATATATTTTCTTATTTTTAAACCAATGTGGTAATTTATATGCCCGCTTGATGAACATGGTAGCTTCTGAACACTCTTATTAAAATAATAGATAACTTAGATACAAATTCCCAACTGGATGTAAGTGAATCAATTTATAGAGACAAATAAATATATATAACATGAACAACCAATTGAAATTAAATATAAAAATGGTAAAATAATAATGGGTAATGAGTTAAAATATTGTGAATATAGTATATAAAATTATCGCAAAAAATACCTATAGATAAACAAAACTAATTAAGAATTCTTTAAAAAATTAAAAAATGTGCTAGAATTATTTTTTCATTAGGACTATTGTCTAACAACATTGCAGTGAGCTAAAAGAAATAATTGTTATGCATAAATACCAATTCCAAATAAGAGTATAAAGCTTACTTTTATCTATTAAATAGTTTCCAACCCATGTGTTGTATGGCCTAATATCTTAATTGACAATATGTAAATTCACTAATGTATGTTGCATTTGACATTTCGCACAACTTTGATAATTTATCTCATATTAAAAATTACACAAATATTAAAAATGCAAGTCATGCTTAAAGTCCATTTGCTGATTAAACAATCATAACAAAATGGTGAAAGTTGTAGAAAAGAGCCAATCAGGACATACATTGTAAATACAATGAGTTTTATTATTTCAAAAATATTCATTGTATACTCAAAGCTCAAAGACCGCTCCATTTTTGTTTTAACAGGCTGCGATGATCAACATTAATGTAATTTAATTTGGATCAAGTTATTTTGAAACAAACTATGACGATGGATACTATGCTCATATTTTTCACCCATAATCTAGCTCCTGGCGCCACCACGTTTCACCCATTTTCATGCTTTTTTGTAAAAAAAAACAGGGCCATTGCATGGAGTTTTATAGGCTAACATGTTGCTCGTCGATAAGCTACTCGCTTGGAGTTAACTGGCTAGTTCATATACCAATCGAACAATACTGAATTTGATATCTTCTGTCCGCTGTAATATAGTCCTAATCGTTGTGGAGTTCAAAGCATCCGCTCATTACAAAGGATGGGACTCTCGGATACATTGCCGAAAAGGATTAGTATTAGTATTAGTATGTACTGAAAAGATGGAATTATAGAGAACTTATTGGAGTGGATTCTAATTAATATATGGCTGTCGTAATATGGACATGGTTAGTCCTTTTAGTTAATAACTCTCAGTTTAGACCGTTAGATCTTCATAAAATCCAACGGTGTGGAGTTTTTCTTTTTTTTTATTAACGTGGAAATTTCGTGACCCTCTCGGTGAACATGGTGGCTTCTTTTAACACTACTATACCTTTTAGTTAATAACTCTCAGTTTAAACCGTTAGATCTTCATAAAATCCAACGGTGTGGAGCTTTTCTTTTTTCTGATTAACGTGGGAATTTCGTGACCCTCTCGGTGAACATGGTGGCTTCTTTTAACACTACTATAGTTATATAATAGATAGATAGATAGATATAGAGAACTTATTGGAGTGGATTCTAATTAATATATGGCTGTCGTAATATGGACATGGTTAGTCATTTTAGTTAATAACTCTCAGTTTAGACCGTTAGATCTTCATAAAATCCAACGGTATGAAGTTTTTCTTTTTTCCGATTAACGTAGGAATTTCGTGACCCTCTCGGTGAACATGGTGACTTCTTTTAATACTACTATACTTATATAATAGATAGATAGATTCCTCTGTATACATTGTATTAGTCTATATGAAGTGTTTTCTAGATTTATCTTAAACCAAACTAAATTTATAAAAAGAATAATAACACTTTTAATATAAAATAACCATCATCGTTAACTATATTTTTATAATTTACTTTCTCACTGTGGTAGATGACAATACGCCAATACTTTTCTGTAAAAACTTAGTCAAATTTAAAAATATTTGATTTAAAACAAACCCATAAAACACTGTTTTTAGGAATCGAGGAGTATTCATTTACAGGCAGCGGTGACGTTAACTGGAACAAGCTGTGCGTTCCCCAAGGCGTCGCTGGAGACAAGAATACAATCAAAGTGGATTGCTGTATTTACACAATGTTTGCAACATTATCAGGCACAATTCTTGTAGGCAGAGGTCTGCCTGAGGTCAAAATACCCCAATTTCTTCACCACGAAAAAAAGAAAAGAGATAAAATTAGCCAATCACTGGCTTCGAATGTGCAGATTTACCCTACTATTCACAACTAGAACGGCCAGTTCTTCAAGTTTGAACGTGCTTCCCCCATCTAATCCTGTGGTTTATATGTGGCAAAAGGAAGAATATAACCCAGCACAACGGAAAAGAATAAATAAAGGGAGTGAGAGGACCTACTAACGAATGCTACCGCCAAGCTAATCCCGGAGAGCTTGCCCTGGCGCGGGCATCGACCAACGAAAGAGAAATGGCTAGCATCATCTGCTCCTCGAAGCTATCAGGAATACTGCCGGAACCAATGTTGGACCCAACTGAAGTGGCCGAATTGGTAGCGCCAGCCTCCATTGCAACATTAGATCCAGCAATGCTGGTACCAGCCTCAGCCACCTCGGACCACCGGTCGTTAGAGTACTCTGCACCCTCCATTGTTCGGTGTGTTCTGCTGCTTGCTGCTTCCTCAATTCTGGTGTCAGAAGAACTGCTCCCAACCACACTCAGATCCTCTAAGGATCTGTCCGATCTGCTGAGGATGCCAAAACTTGTTGTTTGGCAACCTGATGCACCAGAAGATTCTCCATGCATATGCTGCTGTTCAGCTAAAGCTGCAACTGCACAAGCAAATCCACTGGAAGAAGATGCCTCCGATGTTGTTGTTGTAGCACCATCATCAGATCTTGAAGGAATTGATGATGTAGTGGTGCCAACACATCCTGGATTTCCTAAAGCTTCCTGATCCTGTTGAAAGAAGTAAAGATCACAAAATGGACAACTAGCCTTATAATTGTGTCAAGATGACTAATCTTGTTTTTACACGCTATATAAAGGGAACAGTGTTCTACATGAAAATAAGTATCAATTCAGGCATAGGGGATAAACCATGTTCTAAATGAAGTTATAGAACAGGCCTCAAAAGGATGTTGACGGCGCAAATCAACAAAGAAATGAAACAGATACCACTCAAATAAGATTGTAAAAGTATCACCATTCGATAAAGCTCACTACTGTGATAAGTCAGAAAAAAAAACATGATCCTTTATGAGCGACTAACTTTACAACTGGTGAGCAAAATTTTGGTTTAACGTACTTGTATGGAGAGCCAAATTGCTTCCATTAGCATCACTTCTTCAAGATCCATATCAAAATTATTGCCCCTGCATCCAAGGAATTTATCAGTAAATCCTAACATCATGATGTGTCCATTCCATAATTAAAAAGGCAAAGGGCATGATGGCGTGTTTGTTTTGACTACTTGACTACTTCTCTAATGGTATGATGCTCTATACGGCTACGCTTCCTACTCTGCTCCAAATGTCATACAGCTGATGTAGACTGCAGAAATGGTCAAACATAATATCTTTCGCACGCAACAACTGACAAAACATTATAAGCAAAGACTTTGCTGTGGCCAGAAACTTTTAACGGTAGATGTTTACTAGTCAAATATCCTTATGAAATAGGTGAGCAAATAAACATTTTTTCAGCCTACCTATATTCTATAATCCTTAAATAATTGTGTTCATACTTGAAAATTCCTTCACTGGAAAAATCTCCACAACAATATAAAACTTCTCTTCATATTCTGATTGTTATACGGAGCACCACTTTATTAATTGCACAATAGCAGAGTTTACTATACAGAATACATGGGCTGCAACTACAGTATTATCTTAATACATCAGAACTGAAGGCATCAAATTAATCATTTAACAACCAGTTAGAGCAGCGGTGCATCTAGAATGATGAATAAGTTAATCAGTACAAACCGTATCTGTTTGAAGGCTTCAGAATTCCTCAATAGCAACTCTGAATGCTGCACTTGGGACGAGAGAGCATCGTGGCCTTGCGCACTGCTTGAAACTACCAACAGAACAAACAGTATCAGCAATTGAACAGCAGCAAACAACAGAATGCATCATGGCCGTGCTACACACCTGCTGCCGTCACGCCATCGGTACCGCTACATTCGACTGGTGCGGCTGCTACCGCATCAGCCGGAGCAGCGGCCTGCTTGTTCTTCATCCGCTCAGCGTCGTCCTGGAGCTCCTGCTGCCGCATCCTGATCTGGGCCTCGATCACCCTCTGCTCCTCCTACCCACAAATTCACAGCCCAACCAATTGGCGAAAGCAAACCAAAGCAGCCAAACCCTGAAACGAAGCACGGTTTGTTGGGGGGGCACTCACAAGCTGCTCTATGCCCTTCTCCTCCTTGGTCTTCACGCCGCGGTACTCCACCGCGTAATTCAGCGTCTTGCAATACGGACACCTTTAGCAGCAGGCAAGTTAAGGGGGTTTGCAACAGAACAGTAGACGGCACAGCTGACAGTAGATACTAGCAACAGAAAGGAAGAACCGCTCTCAAGTCTCAAGCAATTAACAGGAGCACCGGACTGGATTTGAAATCGAAGTGAATTGGGTCAGGATACTGCGTCGGCCGGCACGCGGTGGGCGACTTCATCTGGAGGAAGCACTCTGCGCGCAGGATGAGCACAGGTGCGTGAGAGGGGTCAAAAAAAAAAAAAACACATAACGAAGCCGTGTCCGGAGTCCGGACACGACGACGACGGACGGCAGCGAGAGGCACAAGCAAGCCGAGATACTCGCAACTCACTCACCCGTGCAAATCCCCTTGGCGCAGCACTTGGAGCGGTTGAGGCTGGGGTAGAACTGCAGGCGGCACACAGACCAACAGAGGAAAGCACAGACGGCGTCAGAGCTCAGGAACCGCGCGCGGACCGGCCGACGGAGCGGAGGGGAGGGGAGGGGAGGGGAGGTTACCAGGAAGCAGATGGGGCACTCGTCGAGGTCGGCGCGCGCGTCGTCGGCGCCCGGGTGGCAGGGCGCGAGCTTGGCCTCGAGGATGAGGCGGCGCAGCTTCCTGAGGTCGATGTCCGGGTGCGGGTACAGCCCCTGCGGCCGCGTGTAGCGCTCCTCCACCGCCGGCCGCCGCCGCCTCCCCCCGACCTGGTTCCCCATCTCTCCAACCCGCGCCCGCCCGGCCTCCTCCCTCTACTCAGCCTCGACTAACCTCGCTCAGGAGACGAGAGGAGAGGCCGACGCGTCGCAGCGAGATGGCAGCGGCGGAGGCAGGCAACGCGACACGGGACACGGGGGGAGACCCGGGAGAAGTCTAGTCAGTGGAAGATTTCCTCTCCATCTCTCTCTCTCTCTCTCTCTCTCTCTAGCCCACCCGGCAACGAGACGAAATGGAAAGGAGGAATTGGTCGTGGTGGTCTCTCTCCCACGCAGGCTCGCTTTTGTTTCCGCGCGCGTCGTCGTCGGCCGTCGCCGCCTGCCGCCAAGCGCCTGCCAAACACAGGCGGCACGCGGGCAAAAGCAGATTCTTCCGCGCGCGCGCCCAGCCCGGCCCGCATCCTGTCCTCTCCTCGTCCGCTGATCGGGGCAACCTCTACCGTACCGTAATCATCTCCCGCGCCTGCCTCGCCGTCTGCCGGCCGGTCGCTGCCGGGTGGGGTGGGGGGTGGGGAGTTGGGGACGGAGACGGCGCGCCACTGGGATAACGGGAGAGTGCTGTGTTGGTGGGCCAGGGCCCGCGGGTTGGGGCTGCTTGCAAGCGACGACGGGGGGAGGTTGACAAGCAACCGGCGGATCGGGTGGACTCGGAGCTGAGTTCTCGCGGTTGATTTTAGAAATTTTTTTTTTTGAGTTTATAAGTGTTTGATTTAATTAACGGTTGATTGGATTGATTGCTGCTTCTCTGAGGATGAGGACGGACGGTTGTGTTACCATGGGAACGCAATGCCACCACGGAACGGAAACGGTTTGCCTGATCGCCCCTCCAACACGCACCTCTCCCTTTCCTCCTCGTGTGTAGCATGGAAATGGTCATTGTTGGATTACTAGCAGTAGGAGGTTATCTCTACGTTAACACTAGCTGTGCTTACAGTCACAGCCAGCGGTATCGAGCAGGTTAGTTGGCTATTTTCCCTCTCCACGAGATGACAACGACCGTATGTGACAGTGTAGTAGTATAACATTATTATTTGTGATTGGTCTTTTTTCGATAGGTGATGTACCTAAGAGCGTTACGACATTCAAATTGATATAAAATATTTAGAGATAGCTTATGATGATCTCTTCTTAATAAAAAGCACGCAGCCTAGTTGTTACCGCCAAAGTCTTTCGGCTAAGTATATATATTACAAAAACAGCACGTCGATAACTACTTAGATATTTTTTAAAGAACATGTAGATTTTTTTATCCTTAAAAAAAAACTATCTTAGCTTACCTAAAGTGACCAGCATGTAACTACCGCACCAAGCAGTACTTGTGTCTTTTTTTTTTCTTTTGCGAAAAGTCTATTTTTAGCACCTCCTCAACAATTTTGTTTATCTAATTCTAACTTTAAAGCCTGAAATCGTCTAAATTTGGTACTTCGATGATCAAACGTCGACTGTCTGTCATGCATCCTATAACTATACGGGCCGCCGCCGCCACGTTGTCGGCCGTCACTGTAACTTGTCCCTCTGTTTGAGACATTACCTCTACAGCTGCACAGGGTCTTTGCCGCCTGTTCCCTTCGTTGAGCCACCGCCACCGCCTCCTCCTGCTCATCTAGACATATGCTTGCCCATTTACTCTCGACCCGCATACAAAAGCAGGATTCGGTAGGCCTCGCTCGAGAACAAAGAAAATCATAAGAGGGAACGTTTAGGGGAAGAAGAAGAACAATAGACAAAGAAGCTTACAAAGCAAGAGATGTGTTTTGGTTTCTGAATACTCATCGACGCCCTGTCAAGTGCCACTCTCATCTTTTTTTATATATATTGCTCCTGTGTTTCTTTGTTGGGCTTTGTCCATGCCCGCACACAACCAGCCCCACAAACTCTTGAGTATCAGTTCGCTCTTATACCGATGAAATGAAAAAGAACCATGGGACCCGTGTCTTGGTTAGACAAAGGCTAGATGCTAAGGTTCCAATGCTAGTAATTCCATTCGCATGTAGCGTTGTTGATCGATAAGGTTTCAGACATAATATCGTATACGTTTGTAATGTATGAGGGTTATGGCCTCACGAATGGTTCTACTTCTACCCATATTTCAACCAGACCACCAGAGATTGTGGTTATGTTCTTTTTTATCAGCCGCAACATAGAAAAAAATCTACTCCAACCATGTCGGAATGCGTGACTACTCTCTGCACTGTGCGTTTTTAATTGGTGGGATATGGAGACCACGCATCATTGTTTTGCCTTTTGGTTCCGCCATATATCCACCCAAAAGAATAGGCCCCGACCGAGCAAGTCCAATGAGTGGTAGTATTTCATTCAAAGATTATGCATGTCATGTTTTAGTCACAGCACCTCCCATACGAGCAAGACACTTTGCATTGCATGCTTACAAATAGGAGCGCCTCATGCTGCAAATTCAAGGAGAATAAGAGATTATCACCGAAAGCAAAGTGATTGCGAGCACGCCGCGTGGAGGGGTGAGGCTCCTTTTGGATGCTATTAGATTTTAGTATCGGGTAACATGCACAATATCTAAGAATACACATCAAAAGGTTGGTAATAAAGATACTCTCTGGCTATACATTAGCCGATGTATAAAACTAATTATGTTTAGATGCGTAGCACTGTAGCAGATACTAGCAGTCACATTCCATTATCTTTTCCAAACGCGGAGTTGGTTCGTCGCTGTACTCAGCGAAAATACTCTCGGTCTCGGAGCACGACTGAAACGGCCAAGACTGCTCTGCTCTCCTTTTGCTTGCAGACGCGGGAGCCGTTGGATTGGAGTTGAGTGGGTAGATGTTGACTTGCTTGAGGAAAGTCACTGAATCCTCTGCTCCCCCCGTTCTCCTTTCGCAAGCACGGCGCGGCGGCGGCGGCGCATCTGCTTCCTCCGCGCACACGAGGTGGCTTCCTCAGTCCCCCCCGCCCCCCTTCTCTCTTCCACTCGGCTGCCCCCGCGCTAAGCCCTTGATCTCCCGTTCCCCCTCTTCCTTTCTTCTCTTTCGAATCACTTCCAGCCAGGCGATGTGAGTTCTCCGCGCGACGGGCAGTGACAGGGGCACGGCGACGAGCGACGAGGCAGGGCGGCGGAGGAGCTCTGGCGCGCGCTGCAACGAGGCAGGGGCTTGCCTCACCTGGCGGCGGCAGACGGTTGTGGGGGCGGCGGCGGACGGGCGTGGGTAAAGCGGCGTTCCAGCGTTCCAGATCTAGAGCGCCGGCATAGCGTCTCAGCGCTTGCTTAAACGGCGATTAAACGTCTTTTGAATAACCATGTTGCGTTTCATCTTCTTGTGTCCAGGCTTTTGGCTCTCCGGTGATTTTGTAAAGCAGTACCATTGTCTTCTGCGCTGAACATGTGGACCAACATTTTCAAAATAGTAAGGCAGATCTTATACTCCTGCCTTTGCACCTCTCTCATTCTGTTCAATATCTGCTGTTCCTCCATTTGCAGCACGAGAACTTGGTAATTCGTTCAATCCTATTTTATCATGTTGGGACTTGGGAATATGCTTGTTTCCGTTTGTTGGTAGCTTGCTAAGTGATCCACTTCACCCTAACAAATTCTTATTCTCCCTAAGAAATGCAATGATTCTGTGACCAGAGTATTTACTACTTAGGCCAATACATTTACATTATCAACCCCATGCAGCTCAATTAGTCTTTTTTTTTTCTTTGGACCATCTGCACAGCAAATTTGACTAACCATGCTTTCATACCATGACCAGCATACTTCTTTGTTCTTAATTTCTTATGCCTGTGTTTTCCCCTATTAGGGGGAGCTCCAAACAGTTTCATGGTTTCAGTTTGTTCCTACCGAACCAGATGCAAGTACTACGTCCGAGAAAAGGTGTTGTATTTATGTTTTTTTATAGTTTTGTGCTGTATCTTAGTTGTCTTTGGGCACTCATTATTTATGTTTCGAATTGTTTGCTTGTTTTGTGGGTAACCTGTTCCCATTTCAGTTCAAAGGCCGAGCAGAAAGATGCCCTTAATAGCATTGTGCTGTCAGCATATCTTCAATTACAAAGGGAAGGTTTCCTAAGTACTTGGACAAATTCCTTTGTTGGTCCATGGGATCCATCTCAAGGAGAGCATAACCCTGGTAATAATTATATGCGGTGCCTGTTAAATTTGTATTTACTGTATTATGTAAGCCTCTCAACTCACTCTCTCACGAGCTGGAAGTATAACACCTAGTATTTGGTGCTGCAAGTGCAGCTTTTCTGTTTATGCTCCTTGATTTATATAAAAAGTACATGGCAGTAGGCCAAATTACATGGCCGACGAGGCCTTAGTGGCACCTACAAACCAGCCGCCTCAAGCAACTAGCTCCACTACTCAACTACTTCCTAACGTGTAGCAGTAGATTGGCTGCCCAAGCTCCTAACTTGTCTAACTAACTAGATTCTGACAAAACTGAGCCAAAGAAGATAAGATAGACATTGAACTGCACTCTGAAACTAAGCTACTGAATGCAAATATGCAGCGGCTACTTGCTTCAATTTTCCCCTCATATTACCCCCTCTCCCCCCCTTTTATGTTTGGCTTCAATGATGCATACCACGTGACTTTGTTATACATACAGATGAGAAGATCAAGCTCTGGTTATTTCTTCCTGGCCGCCACTCATCGGTATCTGAAATTGCCCAACCTGCTGTAAACAAGTTAAGAGGTTGATTCTGGTTGATTTCTTTTTGTTGTAGTGTTTTAGTCCAATGTTCCAGTGCTTATGTATTTGCATCTTCCTGCTGCTTAATTTTCTCTGTAGTTGCTTCAAATGGTTTATGGGTAGCCCCAGGTAACTCAGAAGAGGTAGCAGCTGCACTATCTCAGGCCTTAAGAAATTCTTTAGAAAGGTATTCTTGTATACTTTTTTTATTGTTGCAGTAAGGAATTGCAGGTTATTTGTGCTGGTTGGACACGATGTTCCCATCTGATCTTATTTTGGGTGCAGATCACTAAAAGGATTTTCTTATGCAAGATTTGGTGATGTGTTTACAAAATACAATCCCCCTGCAAGAAACCAAAACAGCTTTAGGTTCGTTAGCAAGCTTCCTACACTTATATTCTCACTGATCACTGGAATTAAGCTGCGAGTTAAAGTTCAATACATGGTTTGTTAGGATTTGGGAGATACGCTGGCTCACTTTATTACAACTGTCTGCAAAGGTCTTTCACTTGAATATGTAATCTATGGGACATAAAATAAGCAATGAGCCCTGCTATTCTTGCGTTAAATAGGCTTCTGCTTCTATACTCATGTGCTGCTTTGTTTGAACACTAGTAAAGTACTCAATGGATCATCAGACTGCATTGCAACTTAACCTTTATAGTTAAAACTGTATGCTGATTGAAGAGATTGTTTGTTTATCTTATCTTGTATAAGAGCACGTTGCTGGAGCTGGCACTGTTCAGGGGTTCTTCCTTTTCTTGATTTTTTTTCTCATTATCATTGTTGTAGGCGAGCACAGCCTACGGTCGAGTTTGTCTTTTCTGCCACTGAGGAAGCAATATTTGTTCACGCTGTAATTTCTGCTAGGTTAGTACTCAATGCCCATGACTTTCCATTATGCTGCTGATCTTTTTCAGTTTATTATATGTGTACTGATGGCCTTCAAATAATCTATTCTATCAGGTACATGCGCAACCTTTGTAG
The DNA here is from genome assembly GCA_030272315.1 of Paspalum vaginatum. Lineage (NCBI taxonomy): Eukaryota > Viridiplantae > Streptophyta > Magnoliopsida > Poales > Poaceae > Paspalum > Paspalum vaginatum. Next base: position 40,099,594 of record CM059021.1, read on the forward strand.
CGATGACATAGAGAGAGTTCTCACGCATTCTCCCCCCTCTGTCGGTGAAGGCCTTCCAGGTACAGTTCCATTCCTTAATTATGTTTTGCGTCTATTGCTTCTTTGGTACACTTAAGTGCTTTGAAAGACTTCTTTCTTGCAAAACAGTAATAGAAAGGAAAGAATGGAGATATCATAATTATTGCTCACACTACACAGATATCCCTTTCATGTTCATACCCTCGGGATCAAAGAATTAGTATTATTGGAAGCATTAATTCTCTAAACAGGACAAGTGTGATAATGATTTAGTGGTTTGATCTTTGGAGTCGTGTCTTGATGTAAGCCATTTGATTCTAAATTAGTTCTCAAGAGTAAAGATGATCTTACCAAATTTCTGCCTGCTTGCTTACCAACAGATTTTAAAAATTGATTGATAATTCTCAGTACTTTCTATATCATTTATTTAAGCTGCACTTTGTGTTTTTTTCATGACTGATATATTGAATGTTGCAGTTGTTGTTGCTCCTAGTGGAATGCTGGGTAGGCTTGTCGGCTGTTGTCCGAGTGATCTTGTGAGACAAGTATATTCAAGGTATTTCAAAAGAATTAGAATTTATTATTAAATTAAGCTAGCATCCTGTATTCTACTATTCTACATATGTGAATATTTTCAAGGAAAGATATGTCCTTATGAAGGGTATTTTGTCCATGATTATTTAGTTGTTCTTTTAAAGTCATATGGAAAGAAAGTTCATTTTGATCATGTTGACTCACATTAAATTTCTTAAACAATTTCAGCAAATCATCGGCACCTAATTTACCTGGTTTTACTCAACCTACTGTATGCCAGCTGAGAGGCCAAAGTTACTATGTTGAAGTTGCACTTGGCTTCCCAGCTGCTTCGGCTGACAAAGTTTCTGAGCCGGAACATATTCAGATAAAGAAAGAAGTGGATCCAGTGAAGGGCCCCCAGGTTGGTGCTGACGGACAGCGTAAGGTAGAATTGCCCGATAGCCTTCCAGCTCTTGAGAGGACATTCATATATCCACCTGAGGCTGTGTTGGTACCTATGGTCCATCAAGCATTTGTTCGTTTTTCTAGCAAAAGGTAGTAGTCTTACTCCATCTTTCTTGTTGTGATGTATAGGACATGGCTTATATTGTCTTCTTTACAGAATGTGTTTACATGGCTCACTGGGAAGTTCATCATGGGAGGCATGGCCATTCTGGAACTTTTCGCCATCTTCTTACTTTCAGAACAGGTTAGTCTTAATTTTTTTTCCTCTTTGGCATGTTCTATCAATGCTATACTAAAGCAAGAATTGATTATTTGTTGTGAGCATGCATGTACATTCACGTTGTTGTCTATTAACTGAGCTCTATGAAAACCAAGCGCTCAGAAAGAAAATTTGATGCACCTGTTGCACCCTAATCATTGGCTGTACACATTCCAAGTCCTCTTTAAGCTACTTTGCATTTGATTGGATTAGTTTTCTGATGTTCTCTCAACCTTAAGTTTGAATGTGTTAATCACAGCTGGTTATCTTTAGAAGCCAAATCAAAGCACTTGCATTTTGATCTGGTGCAATGCTTCTGTTTTGTCATATTGTTGTATATGTTTGAGAAGCTGATGACCGTTTTCTAACCCTTACCCTCTCTTTCTCGCTCCCTGATGCTTTCTGCTGCTGATCTGACAAGAATATAAAATGCGGATAGTCAACTTAATCAATATTAGAATCACCCCATACTTCTGTGTGTTTCCTGTAAGTTGAGTTGGCAGCTAGAACATGACCAATGTCCATGTGAATCACCATCGTGGCCTGTGTTCACTCCAGAGCCTAGAACCATCAGCACTTAGTTTAGTCTTTAGTGAAAACTCAATCCTAATATGAAAAATATGCACAAATTCAAGCGGGGTGTCAGGTTGTGATTACTTGTTATTATATTTAGAGTAAATCCTTTGTGCAAGGATCACCAGTTACCATGAGAGCTCTTTACAGCTGTATATGTTTTTTTTGCCAATGGATCATGGTTCATAGTTGAAATTCATGTTGGGCCAGCTCTCACTCTTTCCCCCTCACGATACTGCACTCACTTGCTAGCTTCTCACGGTGGATGTAAATGAACACAAAGCACTCAAGCACTCAACTCACTGGAGAGAAACAAACACAGCAGAACACAAGGAAGTTTTGGTGCTGCACACCAGCACCCACACTAGCACTATCACCTCAGCACACACTACATACACGAAGCTTTTACAAACTATCACTCATAGATGCTTCACACATACTAGCTTGCACCTCACAATCAAGCACTACTACACATGCTTGATCATCACAACCAAGCTCTACTCACTTCTCTGTATGACTATATCACATAGACTTCAACTACTAGGACACGCCCTCTCCATTCTACATCACATAACTCTATTACATATCACCACTACATCTTCTATTTCCCTTGGCACTACACACACTAAGCCCCACACTACACACACACACACACACACAAAGACTTTTTTGGGCACTGCACACACTAGCACTTCACTTCTATTCACCTCACCACACAACTTATTAGCATAGGAAGGGTCACATGTCCTTTTATAGGACTTTAGGCTGTCTCCAACGAGCATCCTCATCCCCATTCCTCAAATCCCACTCCACTCTGTGTCATGTTATCTACAGTGCAGAACAGTGCCGAAATAGTGCCAGGTTCCTCATTTTGCCAGCTGCCGTCGGGGACAGCCTTAGGTCGGGGTGCTACAGTAGATGCCGTGCCACAGTAACCGACCTTGACCTCACAACTCATACCTAGCTGCCCACTCTTTACAGCTCAAGAACAAACCAAAATTTGCCTCTACCTTTTCCCTACACCATTCTTGAAACATCTAGTCTTCATGCATGCAAAATAGCCAAACTCAATTTGGCTTCAACTATATTTCTATGGCAAGATTAGTCCTAACAATTCACGCTCTAAAATACTTGCGAAAACGAATTTAATTCTATCATTTAAATTTGATTGTGCCCATTGATCATCATACCAAAGAGATAGTAGTAACCTGTTCTCTATGATATATCCTTTGTTTTCCCAACATTTTCTGGTCATAGTCTCTGTTTTGTCCATGATTTCTTCTACTTTAATTGGTGTGCTTTGTTAACAGCTCTTTCCTCGGATCTTCTCGTGGACTTGGAGTGAATTCTAATTTTCTGAGGCTTATAAGAAAAAAGAACAAGGGCAACAGCACGACCACTAGTATTAGTAGTGTGAGTAGCACTTCTGATGGAAATGAGCGGGCAGTAGCTACTGAAGGTGATCTTGCAACTGATGCTGACTCTATGGCATGTCGTCAGTCTGATATGCCATCCAACAATGATAATGCCGGTAGCAAGGTGGTACCACAATCTATTCATTATTTACTTATTTTATTGCATTGACTTGACTTTTCCCCTGTATTTTGCAAGTGAAACGGTGTTTTTTTTCTTTTCCTAGACAAGTTAGTATTGATATTGTGTGGTATATAGAAGATTAATCCATGTGAAACATCGAATTCCTTTCTTTTTTTGGCTAACTATCTTGAATGAAGCACCAATCACAAATGCAAAAGAGATGACTGACTAGTTTAGTATGACAACAAATTTTTATTGTAAATGCGTAACACTTTATAAGTAATAATAATTAAGTGTGAGTAGCTATACTCTTATATTTTATTTCTGTAAAACTATTTATGCCATTTCAAGATTATTTTCTGTCGTATCTTGTTTTGGAACACATGATACTTTAAGAAATAGATGATCTATATATTGGTGGCAGTTAAAAATGAAATACAGACCTGGATAGTAATAGATAAATGAAGTAGTTGTACATTAGTCATAAATATCCCACTTCTCACATCGAATTTTATATATTATTTAACAAAAAGAGCCATGGCCACCTAGGAGCAGCTTGGCCAATCTGTATTTATAAGATAGGCACCAAAATTCAAGCTGAAGAGAAGTTGAATTTGGTTGATGATGGTGTACACTCACACTCTGATTGAAGGTCAGATTCCTTCATGTAAATGTTTGTGTAACTATAATTTGTGCGCAAATGTATATTCACCTGGTCCCTTGTTTAGATAAAACAGTGACCCTGCCTAAATGGAGCTAGCTGTGCATAATGCTTCGTTTGTGCGAATCAATCTCATTCTGCACGTTGTACTACTGACACTGTTGCTATGTTAGCCCTTTTTAGATACTGGCCTTATAAGCAATATGAAACATCATAGTATACTCTGTACATGAATCTAGGGGCATCAATATAATCATATGCTGCTTTGTGCAATTAGGGATCCAAGCGGCCTCGTTCTGAAATAACAGAAGTTTCTTCTCATGCTGGCAAAGATGTCAGTGAAAACGTACAAGGTGCAAATGGTCAGGTTGGACGATCTTGGGGCTGGGATGATGAGGGTGTTGTGATGGACATCAATCTACTTCTCTCAGAGTTTGGCGATTTTAGTGACTTCTTTCAAGAGGAGGAGTTAGATTTTGGTGAGGTAGGCATTTTATATTTTTCTTGTAGTATTTCATTTACTAATGGAGCCATTATTACAGTATTTACACAGCAACTTAATTAAGTAAAAGGAGCTCTGATAGTGCTGAGCTTAGCTTGAATGGCTGTATGACGGTCTACACAAGTTTTCAAATGTCTAGTACATTTTAGTTCTGATATGTATATCTCACTAGTCACAATGTGCTAGCTGGAATAGACTATATTGGCTCCTGTAGTTGCATTTTATACTGCTGCTGTGCTGCATTGCTAACAGGGGATGCTTTTCAATTATGTAAGAAGTTTACTACTGCTACCTTGTTTAATTCTAACCAAAACTTCGCTACTGCTTTTTTAAGTGTGTAGGTTATAACCAATGGTGTCTGTGGCTTTGTTAGAGTTGATCATAAGTTCATAACTTAGATGCATTGATTGAATCATTGAAAAGTATTTAGCTGTGATGTCTCTAAAAGGTGAAAGATGCATTTTCATCCCCGTTTTACCTGTTGGCTAGTTGTCATGAGATGGGCATTGGAAATTTCTTTTTGTTGGAGATGAGCAATTTGGCACATAACATATAAGTTTTCTATAAGGATTTAGCATGCTACCTTTGATGATAGGGAAATACACCCCTGTATGATGACATTTATGGTTGTTTAGAATGGCATCTTTCTGATTTAGTTGCAGTCATGTAACCGGAGTTCCATTTCATATAGCCTCCAGGTACTGCTGAATCACATGCTCTAGTAATTCCTGCTTCCGACGGTGGAGATGTCACATTGACAGATAGTCCATCAACAGCAATGGATATCCCTGAACAAAGACTTTCGCCTGTTGGTTTCACGTCTTTGGATGCATTTGACCACCAAATTATGGCCCCTGCTCATGATGTTGTTTCTAAAGTTCAAGAACCTCATAAAGATACTGCAACACCTGCGCAGTCCCAATCATTAGTTTTATCATCTGGAAGATTTGATTACCTTACCAAAGCTGAAGCAATGCTCACATTTGCTCCAGAATATGCAGCTGTAGAAATTCCTACTGCTGGGCCCCCAACATCACTGTTTACAAATCCTTACTTTCCCAGATCAAAGAAACCAGGCAGTTCCAGTTTTAGCTCAAGAGTTTATTCATACGATGTTGCACAAAGTTCTCAAATCGAGTCCACAGGAGACAAGCCAGATAAGCCTTCTAAACTAACATCTGATAATCCTTTACGTGATGTTGGTTCATCTAACTTATACACACTTGTCCAAGGTGGGAAGAAAGAGAGTGACAAGAACATAAACAACACTGACATACAGCCATTTAAGGGAGAAACATCACCACCTGCTTCTGGTGTGACTTCATTTAGTTCTTCTCTTATATCACAAAAGAAAAGTGACATCATGTTTAATGCCGGGTATTTTCTTCTATCTATGAAGACTGCTCTTGCAACTGAAATTGAATGCATCATGTTCCAGGCTGCCATGTGCAGGATTAGGCATACACTATTGTCTTTGAGAAGCAAAGTGTCCGCTGAGTTTGACAGTGCGACATCCAGTTCTATGCAGACAGATGTCAGCAACAAATCATATCTTACCCCCAAGTATGACATAAGAAAGAAAGAAATTATGCCCGTAAGCTTATCTAGCGATATCGATCATGAAATGTATGACCGATCTTTAATGGAAAATGTGGGAGTTTGGAGGACGGTTGTTACTCCTAAAGGCCCAAAATCTCTTGAGTCCTTGTCAGCTAAAACATTAGCTGGTGCAAGCCCAAGTATGCCTTTGCAAAGACAGCCTGTTGTAGATCTTCTCTGTGCAATGGCTCTGCTTGTTCAGCAATCTACTTCATTTGTTGATATTTCACTTGATATGGATGATGGGGATGGCTCCTTTTTCTGGCTTTCCCTGGATGAGCAAAAGAGACGTGGATTTTCTTGTGATCCTTCTATGGTTCATGCTGGCTGTGGTGGTCTATTAGGATCATGCCATTCGAAGGATTGTGCTGGTGTTGATTTAGTTGATCCACTTTCAGCTGAGGTGAAATCTGGTGCTTACCTCTTCTTTTTATATCACTGATACTTGTGCTGTACTGCAGTACATTGTTTCTCCATATTCAAATATTCATGTTCAATCCCTTTTGGGTACAGGTTTCAGAGTCATCCCTGATTAGCTTGTTGCAGTCAGATATAAGAGCAGCTCTTAAAGCTGCCTTTGCAAACATGGATGGCCCATTATCAGTGATTGATTGGTGCAGGGGTCGAGGCAACACAGCTGAGTCTTCAGCAATGGGAGATGCATACTCTTTTCAGTATTCCACTGGTGATATCATCCGGGAGACATCAAGTTCTATGGCCCTCGTTGGGGATTCAATGAGCCCACCCCAGCCGGCCTCTAGCAACCGAGGTAAGCGTGCTGTGACCTGTCCACTGAACTTGATAGCTCTATTTGCCAAAGGGTGCAAGAGATGACAATTTGTAACAGGAGACTCTATCATCGCAGGCGCTTCGGAGCTAGAGCATCAAAAGGGATATCACCGTGTCAGACCAACCATTGCTGTCCTCCCTTCCCCTTCTATGCTTGTTGGGTAGTATATCTTTTCTTTCCATGATTTGTTTATCCTAAAAAAAGCATATACATATGCTTGAGTTACTGATGCAGAGGCATTGGAACTGCAGTTACCAGGATGATTGGTTAAAAGCCTCGGTGAATAGTCTTAGAACTTGGGAGAAAGCTCCTTTTGAACCTTATGCCTCGCCCAAGCCAGTAAGATTATTTTGCAGTGTTCTACCACCTTCCTTCTCTTCTCTCCCTTCATGCTGCTTTTGGGGAACATACTTGAAATAATCTTTTTTGCACTGCTTTTAGCCAGACTGGTAGCAAAGATACATAGCACAAATGGCACAACACAAAACATTGTATTTCCCCCAATTCTAGTCACTGACTCTAGATAAATATGTATGGTTCACCGTTTTGTCGCCTTGTAAATTTCTCATCTGTTCTCTCTTTTAGGTTACTTACTATGCACTTTGCCCCGATATTGATATGCTTACTTCCGCGGCGGCTGATTTTTTAATGCAGCTTGGAACAGGTAAGTGCCATTTTTCTTCTTGCTTCAGATTTTCTTTAGGTATTTCTCATGAATAATATTAATGATAGAAACTAGTCCATGTGTTGAGTCCATTCCTAAAAAATTGTCACTTCATAATACATGCAGCCTAAATGTAAAACTTTGAACAATAAAATACATGAAAATGAGGAAGCCCTTTTCCATGAAATATCATTAGCATCAAAATCAGATGCTCATCATGAACGTGAAAACACTTTCACTTCCCTTCTTGACAACACTACTGATGTAGCAAGTAATACTTTTGTCACTCTAGAAGTTTTATGGACTTTAGTAATTTCCTAATCTCCAAACATTTGCTCTAGTTCATTATGATGCTAAAAAGGATTCTTAATAGCATTTTCTGACTCATTTTGTGTTCCTGTAGTTTATGAAGTTTGCAAATTAGGAACTCATTCACCACAAAACAATGGAGGAATGGAACGATCTCCTGCAAAATATTTGCCTTCAGGAATTGTTCTAGTTGACTGTCCTGAGCAGTTGAAGAAGGTTGGCAGCAGTCACTTAAGTCCAATCAGTTCAATAAGTGAATATCTTCAAGCTTGTTCAAAACATTGGAGTGTGAAAAGCTTTGTAACATCTCTGTCAAGGATACTCAAGGATATAAAGCTCGCTCCAAACATCTCTACAAATCAAAAAGAGAGCAGTAGTGGACCTTGCACAGTAAGGCCTTTTTTCCATTTCGTTCCTTTCCATTGATTTGATTTATGGGAGTACGTAACTTAACAGTACAACGACTGCTTCTCTCTCCTCTTGGAATGTTTTGTATTGGTATTCTGCATAATCGTATTCATGTTTTCTCTTTATTCCTTGACTCTTCAATTTTTTGTAACTCTGCAGTGCATTTTCCCTTTTATTTTTTCAATCAACAATAGTTTGAAGAATACCGCTCCCAAACAAAATAAATAATATAGTGCCGTTGCAAAGTAATTTGCGAAAAGGTAAAAAGTTGGTATTTCAGTTTTCTTTGTTCGGTAACGCGATATCCTTTTCTTGGTGGCAATGGGTGTGTTTTCGGTGATGCGAGGCCCAACGCGCCTTTACTGGTTCAGGCCCTGTTTGGAACAAAGGCTTTTCATAGGAATTTTGGAGGAATGCATTCCATAGGAAAGGAAACACAAAAGCATGTTTGGAACAAAGGAAAGCCAAGTTCCTTTCCAAAGGAAAGGAAGTCGTGTGTACAAAACAAAGGAAATAAAACATCCACTCTAACTCAATGGAAAGAATCTTGGCTCACTCGTCCCCTCCTTCAATCCAAACAACTCAAAGTATACATTCCTGTGTTTTGGAATCTTGTAGTTTTTCACTTTTCACTCTATCATATTCCTACGTTTTTTTCCATTCCTCTGTTTTGTATTCCTTTGTTTCAAACAGCGCCTCAAAGAATTCTCGAGGAATCCTTCTATCTGTGCTCGGTAGGTGCTACTGGCTTAAACCCCCTCCTGGGTTGGTTGGAGTGGGTGAGTGTTTGTCATGATTGCTATGTAACTGAGCTTGCATGAGTCGAGTGCATTAACCTTTTGGGCTTTTGTGTGTGGTGTGTGTCCTGTTTGGTTGATTTTATCCACCTTTTACCGGTTTGAGGTAAAGAAATCTTCTTCTTGGTGACTTTGAACTTGTTACTTCTGTTTGTTTCATCTGTGCTACCAGACATGATTTTCAGATGTTTTTGTTTTGTTATATGATTTGTTCTTTAAGTTGACTCTTAGATTTTGTTATTTTTCATCTGCGGAAACAAAATTTCCTACTTTCTTGATGCACATGGTCTCATGGATAATTGCTTGATGGATCAGTTGCAACAATTCTCATTAACACAGTACACTTGCCACAGATGGAAACTCTGTTTTCTAGAGAAATCTGCTCTGCAATCTTTGGTAGGAGTTGGCACAGAGGGACCTATTAAGTCGGTTAGGAAAGCAAGTTGACTGGAGAAAGAAATAGGATTCCAGTATTCCACCTGATTAGAGAAATGGAGTCGAATTAAGGTTGAGTTGAAGAGTTAGGATAATCGGCAGGAGACCAAATTAAGGCACAGTTTTAGTGCTAGGAGGCCTTGTGGTAATCTAAAATCATATAGTTGTCTATGTAATAAATTAGAACAGACAAGAACGAAATTACTCTCTCCTTTCCGTTGGTAACCCCTGCACAAGTATTCAGTGTCAGTAGTTTAATGTGCTTTCACTTATCGGTTCAGTTTCATCAGTTTGGTCAGATAGACAGTTAGGGACTTGGTCTAGTGTAACTGGTCTAGTCAGAAACCCCAGAAAAGCTGCATCTTCAGCAGCACAAATTTGCCTCTGTTCTTGAGAGTTCCAGTGAGTTGAGAGAGCAAGGGCTTACACTTTCGAACAGCTATTTCCAACTTGTCTTTATTTGTCTCATCTGTTCTCACTACCCTTGTTAATAGCTGAACATGGCACCTAGATGCTGGATGTCTGAGTCCACACTTGCTCATTCAACAATCCTTTTTTCTTTGTAGCATAGAAGATCCACAACATATTTCTTATGATATGTATTTCAATCTGATTGTCATGTTTTTCCTGTGCATGGAAATGGCTCAACTCTCTATGCTTTGATTATCCTACTCTTTTTTTTTGCTGTCAATTTTATTTTGCAGAACTTATCTTTCGACGTTGGAACCTTTTACCGTCATGATATATATGATGATATTCAATTCTCGCCTCTTCATCTTTGATTTGATGTCACATGTTCTACCTGGTAGTGTCTACGGAAAAGACGGTTTTGGGCTTGTTTGAAAGGTCTGGGATGACCCAGGAACATAGATTATTAACATGAAAATTAATTTGAATTTCACTTGGATAATGGAATCATTTCCCGTCTCAGACCATGCAAACAAGGTCTTAAAGCTTTTGCACAGTCATTATGATAATCTTGTCTGAGTATATTCATGTCTCATATTTCCCAGCTGTATAGAGGGTTTATATTTGCGCAAACCTGCACTTGTATATATTCTGGTCTAGAGCCCTCATAATGAATAAAAGTCCTATCATAACATGGTAATTTATTCACCTTATTTTTAACACCAGTGGTCCTTTTTATCCTTGCAGGTAATTTATGTAGTCTGCCCATTTCCAGAACCCTGTGCAATTCTACAGACACTGGTAGAATGTTCTGTTGCTCTTGGGTATGTTATTTCGTCTCCAGAAAGGGAAAGAAAATCACTATGTTCTCAGGTCGCTAAAGCTCTTAACAGCAGTGCTTCTGCAGATGAAGCATCGGCGTCAAATGTTGTCATGCTATCTGGGTTCAGCATACCTAAGCTCGTCTTGCAGATTGTTACTATTGAAACTGTACTGAGAATTTATAAACCAAACAATGAGCTTGATGTTTTGAAGGACATAGCATTCACAGTGTACAACAAGGCACGGCGAATCCCACGGGCTATTTCCACAAGTGACATATTTCAGTCACCTACTTATTTGGGTCGATCTCAGTCCACAATGATGCATGTCACATCACCTGCTCCTACTCTTTGGAAAGAATGTTTAGTTCCTCGAATGTCTGGACCAACTCTTTCAAGAGAGACAGATTTTGATGCATCCATGAGGTCGGCAACATGGGATAACTCATGGCAGCCTGCTCGTGCTGGAGGATTGCTGGACCCAAGTAAAATTCCAGATTTATGTGCTCAGGATGACAGGAAATATGCCTTTGAGCCACTTTTCATACTAGCTGACCCAGGGTCTGTCGATCTTAATGTTTTAATGGAATCGTCAAAATCTGGAGCAGATGCAGGTGGCAGCAGGGTGTATGGCTCAATTTCAGGAGGCGGCTCTGATAGTGGACTTAGCCCTCTACTCGATGGATCTGAGAGTGACAGTGCACCAAGTCTTCATTGCTGTTATGGCTGGACTGAGGACTGGCGATGGTTAGTATGCATCTGGACAGATGCTAGAGGAGAGTTATTGGATAGCTTAATATTCCCTTTTGGTGGCATTAGTAGCCGCCAAGACACTAAAGTTCTCCAAAGTCTTTTCATTCAAATTCTGCAGCAAGGTTGTCAAATAATGTCGTCTTCACCTGAGGCCAGCAATATGAGACCAAGAGATGTCATAATAACCCGTATTGGAGGTTTCCTTGAACTTGAAATTCAAGGTACTTGCTTCTTTTTATCAGAAACTGAGTTACCTTTTCGTTGTAGACAATAATGTGTGATTATGTACTCAATATACTTTGTCTGCAGAATGGCAAAAGGCAATATACTGCTTTGGTGGAAATGAAGTCAAGAAGTGGCCTGTGCAGTTACGGCGATCCATACCAGAGGGTATTCCGTCTAGTTCCAATGGTCCACTTCAGCAGCAAGATATGGCCTTAATTCAAGATAGAAGCATGCCTTCCTCACCAAACCCTCTGTACAGCCCTCACTCAAAATCAAGCTTCATGAAAGGTGCGCTTGGACAATCAGGGAACAAAAAACAGATCCTTGTGGAACAAACTGGAATGGACACCCCGAGGGGTTCGCTGCACTTAGTTCGCAGCATCAGTTTGGTTGCAGTTTCCCAAGATCATTCATTGCATCTCACGTGCCAAGCAGAACTTTTGACTAGACCCACTTCTGGTAAGCACCACCAGCATATACTAATACTCTGCAATATATCACTCTGCACATTTGATTAACTAGAAAACTCTTTTGTCTGTATGGAAATCAATAGTAGAAGATAGAGAATCTCAATTATTTTGTTTAAGCTTATTAAATTGTGGGCCCCTTTTCAGGCGAAGCAAATCAAGGTAGCAGTGCCCCTTCGAGTTACTTGGAAGGGTTCACTCCAGTAAAGTCCATTGGGTCAATGCCAGCATCACACTCGTATCTCTTAGTTCCTTCACCGAGTATGAGATACCTTTCTCCTGCAACATTACAGCTGCCAACATGCCTTACATCAGAGTCTCCACCTCTTGCACATCTATTGCACAGCAAAGGGACTGCTATTCCCTTGGCCATGGGCTATGTCGTCTCTAAAGCCGTCCCACCTGTAAGAAGGAACTCTGCACAACTCGCCAAGGAGGAGCAACCCTCAGTTCTCTCAGTTAGCATCATTGATCACTATGGAGGAAGCATTGCCGCTGTTCAAGAAAAGATGAGCCGAGGTGCTGGCGGCAGCAACATGAGCAAACAAGCAAGGAATTTCTCTCAGGAAACAACTCGAGACTATGAGATGGAGATGCATAATGTGCTGGAGGCTGTGTCTGCTGAGCTTCACTCCCTTTCATGGTTGACAGTAAGCCCTGTCTACACAGAAAGGCGCACTGCCCTGCCCTTCCACTGTGACATGGTCCTAAGGTTGAGGCGGCTTCTACACTACGCGGATCGGCATCTCTCTCAGCCTGCAGATAAGGGAGAGGTAGCTTAGAGAGGGCAACTAATTGGCATGTAGCTACACAGGAAAAATTAGGTCTAGATGGTGCTCAAGTTCAAGTGTCTGTATTTACCATTGTATGTAACTAGGTAGGTAGGCGAGGGCACATTGACAGGCATTCAAGTCCGATTTTGCGTTGATAGTGACTGGTAGCTCTAATTTGTTGGGTTGAGGATGTAATTAAGTGCACAGACCTGCTGGACAGGCCTATACCTCTCCCTTGATAAAATTTTATACTCTTGTAACTGCTGTTTTGTTTGATAGATTGTGTCCTTGGTATGCTGGGCTCTAATTTGTCAATATTGTTGCAATTTGTTTAGGGGCCAACGAGGCTACTTTGGATTAATCATTCACCCGGGGATTGAAGGGTAATGGATGGGATTGAGAGGGAAATGGAGATCGGGTGGATTGCTGTGTTTTGCTCTCTTCTCCTTTTTTTTTTGGTCTGAAAATCTGCGGTATCATTCTTTGATTCCTTTCCGCTATCTTTGGCTCCTTGTGGTTGTTTCTTGTCGGTTGAACGCCTTGGCGGTGGCAAGCCAGACACAGATTCGGTGTTCAACAAAATACAATATTGAAATTTTTCATATACAATATAGAAATATTTTTTTTTTTAAAAAAGAGCATGGATTAGGCATAAAAAAAATCTGGAGATGGTAAACACAAGCATGCTCATCTATATCGCTTGGCGCTTAGCCCAAGATGTCGAATCAGCGAGGATTATCAAAGCCAAGTACTGTCCTTACGGCTCAATCTGGGCTGCTGGCTTTTTCTAAGACAAAATCATCTTTCTGTCTCCCATTCTCCACATTAGACACCTCCTAGACCAACATGTCAATGTACTGTACACTTCGTTGGTGGTCACACCACTATATCTGTATGGAACACGCCTCTCGCCCACTAGAACGTGGGAATTTGGATACAGAGAAGATTGCCACCTACATAAATCCACTGCAGGCATTGGAGGACGGACAATTCTTTCTTTTTGACGCATCTGACATTCCAAACCAGAATGCACAGCATGCACACAACGGAATTGGCAGCTTTTATTCCAACAAAATCGGCACGTAGCTTGTCTGCAGCTATACTTGTTTTGCAGGCTGCTGTCACAAGCAAAATCTTAGACCTAAGACTCACTCCGGTGGTTGTTTTATTTTGAGAAATTTGATATTTTTTAGCATTATTCTGTACACAAAATAAAGTTTAAATTTGAGAAAAAAGATGAATATGCTGCCAGATATAGCCTAAGGTCACTAATTCCCTCATCTCAATCAAACACTTGACCACATTGCCTCTGTCCCTGTCAAGCTCTATTAATGTCACGTGCTAAGAACACTCCAAAGTTTTCAATGACCTTATGAAGAAAAAAAATCAACGATGAATGTTTGGCCTCATTTCAGCATGTTTGGTTTGGGATATTTGGATACTTCATAAAATCTAAGGCACAATACCACGCAAAATCTGAGCTGTTTGGTTATAGATTGTAGCACAGAATTCAATGCAAAATCAGAACGTATTCGGAGACACAGCAGATTTGTGCACCTAGATTTTATAAAATATAGCCAGAACCAAATAGGATCTCAGTACTTTGCCTACAGTGAAATAAAAGAGAACCGTCCGTCACCTTAACAAAACCAACGAAGGCCAAGCCTGGCAAAGGCTTTGGGAGCCGGCCTGTAGCGCGGCTGCCGCGCTGCGTCACCCTTCGTACGCAATCATTTGTCACTGCTCCCTCCCCTCGCCGTTTTCGCTGCGCGTCCCCTGCCTGCCCCTCCTGCCGCCTCACCCCGAGAGATAGAGAGAGAGAGAGAGAGAGAGAGAGGAGCTGCTGCTAAAAAAGAGGAGGCCTCGAAAGCGACCAAATCTCGCAGCGACGAGAATTCCCATTTCCCCCACCCCCGCACCTCCGCCCCACTTTCCCTTCGGCCCCTCTTCCCTCGGCGCGATCCGAATCCGGCCATGGACGGCGGGGCGCAGCCGCCGGACACGGAGATGACGGACGCTGGCGGGGGCCAGCCGCCGCCGCCGCCGCAGCCGCAGCCGCAGCCGCCGCAGCCGGCGGCGGGGGGCGGCGGCGGGATGATGGACAACATCCAGGCCACGCTCAGCCACGGCGGCCGCTTCATCCAGTACAACATCTTCGGCAACGTGTTCGAGGTCACCGCCAAGTACAACCCCCCCATCCTCCCCATCGGCAAGGGCGCCTACGGCATCGTCTGGTCCGCCTCCCCTCTCCCTCCCCTCCTCGTTCGATTCGCCCCTCCCTTGCGACTGCGGCTGGGGTTTTCTGATTCGTGATTTGCTGTCCCCCGCACCCAGCTCCGCGCTCAACTCCGAGACCGGGGAGCAGGTGGCGATCAAGAAGATCGCCAACGCCTTCGACAACAAGATCGACGCCAAGCGCACGCTCCGCGAGATCAAGCTGCTCCGCCACATGGACCACGAGAATGTCAGTCGCCCGATCCGTTCACCTCTCCTGCCCACCCATCCCGGAGTTCCCTTTTTTTCTCTCTCACTGTTGTTCCTCGCGAGAAGCATATTGGAGATTCTCGTTTAAATGCTTGCCTGCTGGTCGCATTAAATTTGGGGAGGTTGGGGTTAGTTACTTAAATGGTTAGTTCACGACAGCTCGCCCAGCCGGCCGGCCGGGCGAAGGGAGCTTTTCCTACCTCTTCTTCTGGCTGCGACGACAAGTTCAGGAATAGCAATTGTAGCCATGCCTTTAAGGGAGCCAACCACCTTTCGAGATTCTATTCATTGTGTTCTTGAACAACTAGAGGGAGAAAAAAATTTTTTTTGATGTGAGGCAACCTGGGGGCAGCAGGGCATGAGCATGATGCGCCTGCCTGCTGATGTCAAAAGCGAGCAAGTCACTTGAGGACCAACCTAGGGCTGGCCTTTCTTTGCTAGATCATCCCAGTCAGATGGGAATGTAGTGGAGTGAATGCCCAGTTGGTACCTGGTAGGGGGACTAGGGGCTTGTGTTACTAGTATTGGAAAGACTTTTATAGACTTTTTTGTATATATGCTGAACTTGGACCTTTAATGTGATAGGCTAAGTGGCCTATGGTTGAAGAGTTATTTTAGCCTTCCAGAAGGGGCAATTTTTCGTGATCACTACATTTGTAACTGCTAGAACATTATCCTGATGAATTAAGTAACACGACATAAGTGGTGTGCACGAATGCTGTGTTTTCTTGTCCCGTACGTTGCATGATGCATGGTTTGGTTAGCAGCTAATCAGTGCGTTTGTTTTAGACCGTGCGGTCAGCTCTTATAGCTTGATTTTCCTTAATGGTTGCCTAAATCACACTATTCGAACTATTCCACATACAACTTCACCAAAAAAAGGAAAACATTGCGTGTTATGTGGGGAAGAAATATGCTGCCCAGTATGCAGACACTTTTGGAACTGAGCTGAGTAGGATTATTATTGCTAAATTTGTAACTGTAGAGCATTATCCTGATGAATTAAGTAACACGGCATAATTAGTGTGCACGAATGCTGCATTTTCTTGTCCCTTTCCGTTAGTCAACGGTTACGTGAATTTGTAACTGCTAGAGCATTATCCTGACGAATGTTGCGGTTTCTTGTCCCTTTCTATTATTCAACAGTTACGTGTGTACAAGAATATTGTTGGATTATGCAAGGTTCGGTTAGCAGCTAATCGATGCATTTGATTTAGACCACGCGATCAGCTGTAGCTCGATTTTCCTTAATGGTTGCCTAAATCATACTATTTGAACTATTCCACATTCCACTTCTAAAAAAAGATTACGTGTTACATGGGGAAATACGCTGCCTAGTATGCAGATTTCAGAATTCTTACAAAAGGTCGAAATGACCTCTGTGGTGAATGCTCTCTGTCTTTGATAAGGGCCTGGGGAAGGGAATTTTAAACAGCCTTACAAGTATTCCTTGTTGATTCTGTAAGGACGCTGGTTTGAACCTAGGACCTATAAGCCACAAGTAGTGACACTCTACCACTACGTCAGGTCCACCCATCTTGTTAAAAGGAGTATATACACTTGTCAACGGTGCCAATCATGCTAAAACTAAAAAGGGAGAACTGCAGATTTTCTATACTTCATTTGTAGTAATGTACAGAATTACTAGTCACAAATTAACCATAAAAGGCACTCACTTATGCTTTGTACAAGTTTCTACTTTCTACTATGTTGCAGAAGTGTCCACTTAGTTTAGCTGTGCACCTTCAACTGTACTACAGGGTGTCTTAATAAAGTACTTGCTTTTAAGCTTGCCCTGATCTGTTGACCTAATTTTACTTGCCCTGATCTGTTGACCTAATTTTAAGTATCTGTACCTGTGAGACATTGAACAAAAGCTCAATGTCTCTTAACGTTAAGTATCTCACAGGTGAGATACCTGTGAGGCATTGAACAAAAGCTCAATGCTCAATGTCTCTTAACGTAACTCTTTTTATTTTACTATACTTCATTCTGCACTAAGACTAGAGTAAAAACAATAGACACATTAAGTATGGCTTCCAGCTACAAAGGTACTATTCCTGATGCAAACTCATTTTTTCTGTGCAGATTGTTGCAATAAGGGATATCATACCTCCTTCACAGAGGGAGGCATTCAATGATGTGTATATTGCGTATGAATTGATGGATACCGATCTGCATCAAATTATTCGTTCAAATCAAGCTTTGTCAGAGGAGCACTGCCAGGTGTTTGTTTCTTTCAATCTAAGAAACACATTATACTGCCAATTATTTCCCTTGATGTTTTCTTTACCTACTGTGTGAGCTAAGCTCGAAATATATTATGATTATGTTGTGTTTCTGGTTGGTCTTGTTCCAGGTTGTCACTGTGTTCAAATTAAGTTTATTCCAAGATTTCAGAAAATTTAATATTGACCTAGAGCATACAAAGTCGATCACTTTCAGTGCATGTTTGGGATTTTTTTTTTGAAGTGTATTTTTGAGAATTTGATCTATTCGTATCAGATCTAGTGTTTTCAGTGGATTCTCCGGTCTTACGCTCAGTGGCCAGTGCTTTTATGATACCACAAGTAGGCAGCCTTGTTAAAAACCCAGTATGCTTATATGCAATCTCGAGAATCCTCCATACTCCGTAACCCATTTGCAAAATGGCCTAATATGCAACACAATTAAACATTTAACCTAGTTGTTCCGTACAATAGATCTGTTAAACAAGCATGCCACGGATAATAATTGTTGGAATATGGTATGACCTTCATCTTCTCTTGCTTGCAAGCTACAGATGCATTGCTCTGCTAAGATCACGTATCCCTGAACAGAAGTGTATTTATGATATCGAAGTGGTATCTGTTATGGTTTTGTGCCCTGCTAAAGCGTTTCTTGTTTTGGTGAATGTTTCGATGAAGGGTTCGTTATTTGACAATATCCATGTGGTTTTCTTGCTGACCATATCCATGTGACTTTCTTGCATGGAAAGGTTGGTTTGGGATCCTGCCTGAGAACTCATATTGTACCCTTCGTGGCTTTTATGTCCGTATTAAATGACACATCTCCATCTTTTGTGTGGTGAAGTGCAACATGCTAACCTATTTCCTTTTTGCCCAAGCTATCAAATCACAAGTCCCTGTTCTATTTGTTCACGTCCTTTTTGCTCTGTTAAATTATACATGTTTTGTGTTTTGTTTTCCTTTGCAGTATTTTCTTTATCAAATTCTTCGTGGCCTGAAGTATATACATTCAGCAAATGTCCTTCACCGTGACTTGAAGCCCAGCAATCTTCTTTTGAATGCAAACTGTGACCTCAAGATATGTGATTTTGGCCTTGCTCGCACCACCTCAGAAACTGATTTTATGACTGAATATGTTGTCACAAGATGGTATAGAGCACCAGAGCTTTTGTTGAATTCCTCTGAATACACTGCTGCCATTGATGTGTGGTCTGTCGGCTGTATATTTATGGAACTGATGGACCGGAAGCCCTTGTTTCCCGGAAGAGACCATGTCCATCAGCTACGCCTACTAATGGAGGTTAGTACTCACTGATAATATATTATTTTAACGTTTCTTTCTTTGGCATTGCTCTCTGATTGTGTATACCAACTTGTACTGAACTAATCATAAATATATACTCCTTTTTGTGGATACTGTATACATCAGTCCAAGACATGCACCCACACATGTATTCACTATGAATACCTGCCCACTTATCTATTATCTACCTGCAACAGATGCAGTAATGGCTGGGTTGTTGAAATGCTGGTATTGGTGACAGGAAAGAGTGATCTGTAGAAATCATCCCCATTAATGATGCTTGAGTAGGAGCTACACTGTTATGGCATATCTATATACTTATATTGGTCATAAATGGTCTCAAGTTTTGTGTTTTAGAAAAGAAACAAAGTTAGTCAATCTGTTTAATTTTCTAATAGTTACATTGCCATTATGGTTTTGTGTTGTTTTAAAAAATAAATGTCATACGAGTTATCTTGTGATTGCCCATATCCAAAAACATTGGAAAATGCATATTGTTTAAGACCTTCATTTTAATCCATGTCTCAGTAGAGGATTTAATTTCTCCTTTATTGTGCATATTGTTTCATGTCTTTCTCATCCTATTTCTTTAATGCAGCTCATTGGGACACCAAATGAGGCTGATCTTGATTTTGTAAATGAAAATGCAAGAAGATATATCCGCCAACTTCCTCGTCATGCTAGACAGTCCTTACCTGAAAAATTTCCACATGTTCAACCTTTAGCAATTGACCTGGTGGAGAAGATGCTGACTTTTGATCCTAGACAGAGAATAACAGGTAACTCCATTGAAGGCCTGTCCATCTTTTGTTCTTATAGATGTTTCTAAACTTTTATTTATTTCAAAATGTTGCCTTTGCCATTAATAGTCCTGATTCCACTTTGAAAATGGCAAGTGAACTTATAGCACCATGGCTTGGTTTAGGAATGAGCGCAATTATAAGCACCATGGGGTGGGTGGGTTTGAATTTGTGCACGGTCACTTCTGGTCATGATTGTTGAATGGTCTGAACTCCAACACTCACTTCTGGTCACGATTGTTGAATGGTCTGAACTCCAAAGGGGGATCAGAGTTGTTATTAGATGGTGTATTGAACGTTGAAGACACATTTGTCCTTTTTTTTTACAGAATATGCTGTCTTATTTAGCGATTTCTCTCAAGTTTAAAGTTGCTGAATGCTCTCTTTTCTACTTTCCTTTTGCCAGTTGAAGGCGCACTTGCACACCCTTACTTGGCATCACTTCATGACATAAGTGATGAGCCAGTCTGCTCAATGCCTTTCAGCTTCGACTTCGAGCAGCATGCATTGTCTGAAGAACAAATGAAGGACCTGATCTACCAAGAGGCTCTTGCATTCAACCCTGATTACCAGTAGCTGAAGTTCTATTTCAGCCGTTGATTGGCTTCATTGACATGGACAATTTTTTCCTCATCCCTGATGTCGCTGCAAAACGTCACCACCTCCAATTGCTTGCTGTAAATAATTGGCTCACATGAAGATCCTCCTTGGTTATAGCTGGAGGTGGTGTCGTTAAGGGTAGAAAAGAGCAAGATTGTGGAGGTCAAATTTCTGCGTAGTTATGGATTCTTGTGCTTACAATATGTTGCTGTCTTATCAGACTTGACTTTCTTTTTCTTCTTAAAACGATTCTGTGTTGTCTGTAAGAAGAGGTAGTTCATGAACGATGGCTGCCTGAATTCAATGGCTGTCGTCAAAGTTCCCATTTCTGGTCGATTTAAAAATTCTTGTGTACGTATCTATTTAATTGTTTTCGCAACACTTGTTATTCCAGTTTTGTCGCCGAGGTGATCGCGGGGATTTTCTAGTGGAGGTAGCGTTCTGGTCGATTTAAACATTCTTGTGTACGTATCTATTTAATTGTTTTCCAGCACTTGTTATTCCAGCTTGTCGCCGAGGTGCTCGCGGGGATTTTCTAGTGGAGGTAGCATGAATGGTGCAAATGCGCTTGTTAAACTAGATTGAATTGCATCATGACCTGATTGGATGCGAACCATGGATAGCCTATGTGACATTTGTTATCGCGTATCAACCCCGAGTGCATGAGTATCCGCTGCAGTATAACCGGGCGTGTGCACGTGTTTCTACGACTGAGAATTGCATGCCATTTGATATCCAGCAATCTACTACCCATGGTAAGACTTGCTGAAGCTGTGAAGCGGCCCATACATGGCTCATTCTTCATTTCTGTGTCCCCAGTACCAAATATTCTCAAAAATTGGTCATGGCCTCATGGGTTTACTCGATACAAAAAAATACAAAAAAAAAAAAGGTTCTCTGTTCCCATTCCCAAATATTCGGTTGTGAATCCTGACAATCAGAAGTTGGTCATGGTCACGCTACTGTTAGAGATTGGCAGAAAGACATGGGCGTGACTCCTGTTGCTTGATGCTGTCCGCGACGTGTGCGATAACACCGGCACCAGCATTGTGAAGCCACTCGTTCTTGACCTGCATCGATGCAACGAATTTGGACGTTGTTGTTAAAAAAAAAGACAATGCGGAAGACCGGGAGAGAAGATGTCACTCCAGATGAAGTGATGAACAACCACACATACATGTATGCTGTTGTGAGCAGAGTAAGGCCAAAATGATGAATGGAAGTTGACGTCCACCTTCCTCCAACCAACCTTCTGCAAGCCATGGATCATCTCCTCTGTTTCAAGAATCGGAGTCCATTCACCAGTTCCACAATTCATTCAAGAAATGGGCAAATCTAGCGCATATACATCGTGAGCAAAATTGCTACTCACCCTCCATCATTTGGTGGTATTCCTCGGTATTTTCTGTGTTTGGCGTTCGTTGTGCAGCTTCTTTAGCTCTGGCAGCCTTGGAAGGAAAATGGGGGGATTGTGATGATACGGGCGAACAGTATTCAACATTCACAATGTGCTTATAGCCACGCAGTGAACGATGTGAGGGCTGAAAACATAGGGACAATAGTCAGATGCCATCCATTTAGTACGACAGTAAGTTGCCAATTGAATCTATGGAAGCATTGCAACCTTTACAAGATCTTTTTCTCTCCTCACTGAAGATGTTCGCCAGCCAACCATGTCTGCAATAAGTTCAAGAAAACAAAGAGCAAGAATAGAAGCAGGAATAGCTTGGCTTGCAGATCAAGTTCAAGAAATGATTTGGTAAGAAAGGATACGGTCATATGAAACATTAGCATACAGAACACGGTTCTTAAATGCTGCTAGTGCTAATCTGTTAAACAATGAAAAAATTATTAGTAAAAGAGCAACTTAGCCTCTAAATGACTTTCTGTTCTTCACTCACATGAACTCTTTGTCCTCACAATCAGATGCCATTTGTAACAGTAGAGGTGGCTTGCTAGGATCACCATCAGTGAGAAAGAGTTGAGCACCAGTGCGCCCAACAATTAAAGGAGCCAAAGGTGCAGCAAGTTTTTCTAGAATTGATAGCCCTTGAAGAAATGGAAGCTGGTAATCAAGGGAAAAAACATGTAAGTTGTGTTAAAAGAAATTGCTCATACTAACAGGTCATGGTAAGTGAATCACGTATTCATTTTTGTCCAAAAATTAGATTCTAGTTGGCTTAGACCCCTTCAGCTGATTTTGTTTGAATAAACTAGAGAGTTTGCTGCCCAGACGCCCAGTAATGCAATATTTGCAGGAAAATGAACATTGTATTCGGAAAAAGGAGTCCAAGCCATTATTGTGACCCACCTGATTTCTCCCTCTAACCCCAAGATGTGGGGTTGCTAAGGTTATAAAATTAATCGGCTGTAGTCCAGCGATTGCACCTAATACTGAAGTGCATTGTGATTTTGCAGATTCACTTGCTGTCGGAACAACACGTGAACTACTTTGTCCTGCATTCTTTGTTTCCTGTGAATAGAGTATTGCAATAGCATATCTAGCAAACAAACCACCCAACGAATGTGCTAGGAAGGAAATCTTTCTCAAGCCGGACATCTTCTTAACAACATCCAAGACCTGTTTGCATGGTGCAGATTTATATTTATCAGAGATTCTAAGCAGTTCATTTGGATCCAGGAACAGGAGATAGTAGTCTCCAACAGGGTGAATTACTTGAGACCTTTGTATAAGACAGATTATCAAGAACATACTTCATCTGCTAACCTTCTTCCAGCCATATCAATCCCATCAAAGGTTTTGGTGTAGATGTTCGTGGAACTAGCTGTTGAAAAAAAAATGCTCGCACATTTACGGTCATCACAATTAACAAACTATTCTCAACTGTAAACCTATGCGCAGCCAAAGCAATAATTTCGATGTCATATTCACCTCGTAGCTGAACCTTTTTTTGTGCATTTTAGTTCATAAATCGGTCTTGTCAGAAAGACAGAACGAATGGATGGGTGAGAAAGTAGCCTTGAAGTTAGTGGATGCAGAATCCAAAAGCTAACCTTACCATAGATGAAAAATTTACCACCCAACCGCCTCTTCAGCACTGCTTCCCCATATGTCCAGTCTTTGGGGCTGGAACCAAAGTAGAATGGAGTAAATTTTTCACAAGTAACGTGCAACTAATGTGCCGACGCCTTAAGCCTCTCGCATGTCTACTTTCACAATCACAGCATAATACAGGAGAAGTAGGATCTATCTAAGAGCTTACCTTGCCATGATGCCATGGACAAGAATCAGGAGATGGTCTGGTTCTTGCTTGCCTTTGGATGTATCCATCACCGAACACGAAACGGGACTTCCCCTTGATACTGGACGAAAAAAATATAGGTTTCCGGCAGATTTCAATCCTGGGAAAAAAAAACATCGAACTATTACTGGATGCGTTTTGCTTGGATGCCAAAATGGTTTGGGAACCATCAGAATTGTCGTGTACTAGCTATTACTGGCGCCGATTGCGACGCCAATTATTGATCCGGTAGCTTAGCTATTACTGACTTAGTAGCACTAAGCTAGCGAAATCATCGTCCGCGACTGACTTCGAATGCTCAATTCCCTGGAGCAACCCAGCTTTCACCTCTTCCTGCCCGGAGTCCATATAACACGGAAGCGAAGCGTGCGATCGAGACGAAACGAAACGAAACCTGACGTGCGAGTGCGGCCGCTTCGGGTCGGAGAAGAAACTTCCAGTAGCTTAGCTGAAACTTTCGGTCTCGTTGCTTAACTGAAACTTCCTGATCAAATATCGAAATTAAAGTACCCAATGAGATCGAACAGACCACCTGACATTCAACCGACTTAGTAGCACTAAGCTAGCGAAATCATCGTCCGCGACTGACTTCGAATGCTCGATTCCCTGGAGCAACCCAGCTCTTCACCCGGAGTCTATATACTACCACGGAAGCGAACTTATTAATGGGAGGGAGCAAGGAAGCGAGCGATGGAGACGAACGAAACGAAACCTGACGCGCTGCCGCTTCCGGTCGGAGAAGAACAGGCGGCGGGGCCGATACGTGGGAGGCGGAGGAAGCGGCGGGTGTAATAGGAGCGGCAGAGCGAGTGGGCACGGGGAAGAAGAAGAGAGCAGGCCGCGGACGCCATCCCCTAGAGGCCTAGACGGTAGACCCGAGGTCCAGAGCGGCGGCACCCGACAAACACCGCTGCGGTGGCGGCCGATTGACGGACGGGTCGGGAAACGCGGCGGCCCGAGGCCCGAGGCAGCTGACGCGCGCCCCCGCCCCCCCGCGGCATGGGCGTGGCCGTTGGCGTCGGCATCACGGCGGCGCTTGGATTTCGGCGGGGTAGAGACCAGGGAGAGGGACTCCCGCGGGCCGCTCGTTTCGTGACGTCGCGCGGATGGGCCGGTTTGGGCCCGGGAGCCCGGTTCGTGTCCCGGCCCGCCGCCGCCGGCCGCCGCGCGGCGGGAACTCCGGGGTCCGGGCAGGGGGGACTGGGGGAGTTGTCGTCCTGGATGCTGCAGGCCAGCGGGCGCAGGCGCACACCGCACGGACGGCCACCGTAGCATTGTCGCGCCGGGGCGTGACCTGACGCCGGTCCGGACAAGCGGTCAGAGAGATCTGGCTATGGTTAGGCTGAATGCGGCGGTTCTTCTATTTTTCATTTTTTATCATTATTTTAATCATTTTTTTCTATCAGCAGTACCGTGCTACAGTGGATAGCGGCGCCCGGATGGGAGGGCCGCTGGCTCCAGACTTAGGACGACGACACGTGAGCGAGCCAAGCGAGCTGTGGTGCTACCATCCCAATCGGAGAGTAAAATTGATGTTTGATACTGTAGCGTTATTATAATAAAAAATAAATTATAATAATAAGTAAATAGGAATACACAGTATATCTGCAGGTTGGGATAGCTAAGTGTCGTCGTCAACCTCGTCGTATGAGCACGGGATTGACAGGACAGGACACGGACGGCGTGAGAGTGAGACGACGTACGTACGTGAGCGCGCCCTCGCATGATGTGCCACCACCATCAGCGTCCGCGGTTCTCTCCGTGGAGTGGAGGTAGTACAGTACAGCCAGGGCATCTTAAGGCTCCGTTCCTTCCGGAGGGTGCGTCGTTTTTCCGCAGTCTAACAGAGACTGAGAGGGTGATCGGTTGGCATCGATTCTGCTTATGCTGCGGCTGCAGCTCATCAGCTAAGCCGACAACGGAAGGCAGTCTGTAGTAGCTGCGTGTCCTTGATCTACGGTTTGCGGTCTCAGACATTGAAAAAATAGCGGCCGATCGGCTTGTGTATTTGCTTATGAGATGCAGCTGCTGCCGCAGCCAAATAAATGCGTACCGATGGGCTCTGAATGTTTCTGGACGCTTCGATGATTTAGATGGACGGCGTCGGTCATAAGCTTAGCACTGTTCTGCGGCACGTTTAATCTCCGCAGCCGCCGGTTGGAACACTGCCTTATCCACAAGGTCCCCCCGGCCGTGTATACAAAACGACAAAAACCAAAACAAAAAGAATACCCAAAATCACACACAAGTTCGTGCGGAGCGTGCGTTCGTTGTATGTTTTACAGGAGGATCGGAGTTTGCCGTTTACGAGGAGAGCCAAACGCCCAAACATGCGCGAGCTAGCTGGTCGTCGTTCCGTTCGGCACGGCATCATGCGAGCGCGATCATGTCCGCGAACAGAAGCAGCACGTACATATATACGGGCGCACCGAGCACCGGCCGGCCGGGCCCAGGTCTAAGCTAGGACTAGGAGGTATGCAGCGGTACGTGCGTGTACAGGAAGGAGACCCAGCAGCTCCACACGTGCGGAAACAGCGGGCTCCACTCGACCCAAGCAACCTGGCGCCCACTCATCATCGCTCACTCCGCACTCCGTCCGGCAGGCAGGCAGGCAAAGTCGTCGGCAACGCACGTGCCATTGCGCCAGCCGACCCCACGCACGCGCCGCCGCGCGCTGGCGCATCACGACTAGTAGCTAGCAGAGAGAGAGAGAGCACGTACAGCCCGTGCCCTGCCATGCTCCCGTCGATCGCCGGCCGCCGTGACCGGTCCCGGCCGGCCAACAGTGCAGCACCCGCGCCGCCGATCTGCCGCCGCGACCTGACGCCGCGCGGGCAGCGCGCGGGGGCCGCCACCGGCGAGCTGAGTGCGCGGGGGCCGCCACGACCGTGTCGACGAACGAAGCGACGGGCGCGCGCGCGCGCGCTATCCGGAACAGAGAGAGAGAGAGAGAGGGCCTGGGCCCCGGTCGATCGAGACCCCGATCTGACGGGCACGGGCCATCCTCCACGATTCGTCCGGTCCAGCGCAAGGCACCGTACCGGCGCGGCGGCGGCGCCATGCGCAGTCGTCGTCGCCGCGACGGCGGCCGCGCGTGCCGACGCCCGTGGTGGGCTCTCGGCAGCGCGTCGGCTTTAATCATCGACGTGCTGTCGTGTGGGCATGCGATGGGATGGGATGGGATCGCATGCACAGACACCACGTCTCTGTCCGTGGGGCCGGGCGGGGTCCGGCTCCCGATTGACGAATGGATAAGGCGAACGGGGGCAGGCACGCTGTGCTTTCCCATCCCTCGCGCTATCCGAAACAGTACCGAGCTCACGCTGGGGGGACAAATTTAAAGGGGTCGGTGCAACAACGTGTGACAAGGAAAAGGGTTTGCCGCCATGCGTAAGGACTTTTCTCATGAGCCACGACTGAATGGCCCTGCTGTGGAGTCCGGCACCACCGGTGCAACGACCTCCAGGTTTATATTTAGGTCTAAAAGTCTACGATGCCCCCCGCGCGCGTAATAAGTCGAGTGCCAAAATAAAGCTCCTTTGCACTCATGTCGTTGGATTCGAAGTATGCCATGCCATGCCATGCCATGCATATGCCTATTGTTCCAGCTGCCATGCATTATGCACGAATTTAGGTATAGGCCATCTTCCGAGATGAGCAGATAGATGATTCGTGCCCCTCCTCCCCTTCGTACCGCCGTTATTCCGATCCGCGAGAGAGAGCAGAACCCGGCCGGTGCACGTCGTCTCGCGATCGCCAGCCAGCCAGCCGCCCAGCCCCGACACCCCCAATGCCAAAAGCAAAGGTGCAGCATGCAGCAGCTAGCCGCCAGCCGCAGCCGCACAGGAATAATAACTTGCTCTCGTACGTGTGCGTGCGGACGCAGCCGATGATGGGTCGGCGACGGGACACAGCAGTGCATGCATGGGTGCGTGCGTGCGCCGTCGCCGTCGCCGTCGCGCACCGGCGGCGCGGCCAGGGCACGCAGCATGCATGGGTACTTGGCCGGCCGTCCTTTTCTCCGATCCTCCGTCGTCTCTCTGTGCGCGTGTGGATAACAAAGCGCGCGGCCGGCGGGCCCTGGCTGGTGACCAGCTAGCGTGCCGCCGCGCGCGCGCTGGTGACGACGGACGGGGACAACACGGGACGGGCCGGTAGGTTCGAGCTTGAGGGGGTCCAGCGCAGTGGCAGGCTGGCGTGGGGCGCCATCACGCGCGGTCGCCTTCGCCTCGCCCCAATCTTGTCCGCCCGGGGACGGCGACGGCGACGGCGCGGCGCGGGGCGGGGGTCTAGCTCACCGGGGGTGGTGGGTGGAGCGGATTTAATGTGGTGTGCTCGCCGAGCGCGCCGTGGACGGCGTAGCGCCACGGGAACACGCCAGGCACAGGACATCTCAGCTCGCGACGTGAGCTGATGGGCGCGAAAGCGACGGGGGTGGGTACTGGGTGGATGGGCGAGCGGGTGGTGGCGTGGAGGGGATGTGATGTGCCACGTCGCCGGCGACGGCGACGGCGACCGGCCGGCGGCACGGATGAGGAGGATAGCGCATCGGTATCGGGTACAGTTGCTTGAGCGAATCGTGGTTAGCCAGCATGCATCGCGCGGGCCCGCTTGTTTAGTGCATCGTCTAGCTCGTACGCTACTACTAAGTACATACTCTCTCGAGTCTCGATCGTGTGTGCTCGATCGTGTGAGCTCTCGCCTCTCCCTTTCTCAGTTTGCATCGTACGTAGTGCGCGCGTGCCCTCCCGTGCGCCTGTGCCGTGCGTGACGGACGCCTGAGTCGAACGCTAGCGGTGAGCACGCTGACGTCGTGGATTGCGGCACCACGCACGCTCCGATCTGCACGTGCCTACATGCTACGGATCGGCGCAGGCAGCACCAGCACATGTGACGGCGAGCGCGCGCGGCCACGGACAGGGCCAGCTCGCTCACCATCCATGGCCTTGCATGCCGGCCGGTTCTCCCCGCGCATGCACACGCTGTCCCCTATCGCTGATTTCGCCCAGCACCCGGTCGGGATCGGCGCCTCGGCATCGACTGGCCACGCCCGGCGCCATGCATGCGCCACCACCTCCGCGGACACACCTCTAGCCGGTGGCCGGAGCCCAGAGCGGCCGCGCGACACCGCCAGCTGACGCGGCCCGTGCGGCCCGGCGACTTTATTTGTCTCGCTCGTCGCAGGTCGCGCGCGGCGCGGCGCGGCGCACGTGTACCCGTTGCCGCGGGCGGGTGTCCCACCGGCCACCGTGGGTGAGGCCAAGGCATCCATCGCCCCTTCCCGGCGTTGGTCTTATCGGCAGTGCGTGGGGCCGCGCGCGCTGCTGCAGGGTCCGTGGACCGTCGGGGGCTCGGGGCCGAGGCGACGGCGAGTGCGATGTGCCCACCGCGAGAAGGGGTTGGGATTTTCGCTGCGGTCGACCAGCCAGCGCACTGTTTTAGATCATGTGCACAATGAAAGTGTAGCGCATTAGCGGTATATGAGTTGTGGAGTATGCTCTAGTGGTCACCAGGAGCTAGTAGCTACAAGCTTGCTCTCCATCGTTTCTTTTCCCTTTATTTTTTTTGAGAATAAAGAGAATATCCATTAATCCATGTGCTGTTTTTTTTTTTGCTTAAAAAAGGACGATTGTCTGCCCTCTGGACGGTGAAAGAGAAGGTAAAAGAAATCTCACGAGCAGTTTTATGGGAGAGATTAATCTGAGTAGATACCGCTACTAAGGATGACGTTGGGGGCAGAGTATATTTCGCATTAATTAATTATATCATGTCCTAATAACATCATCACCCAGTGACCTGAGTACTACTACTAGTAGTACTATACACTAGCACTAAACAAATCCCAGAGCTGTGATAAGATATATAGTGGTGGTGCATGTGGACTTGGATTTGGCTTTTGATTATTCCGACCACGTACGTCGTCTTTGCGGCTAACCAAGCAAAGCAAACAAGCTTAACCTGCATTACGGGCCGGCGACGCGACCACCTGCCTTTACTCCTCTATGTACACAAGACGTGCACACACACTTGGTGGCCAAGTTGCACTCGGAATAATAATATCCATGTCCACCCATCTCCTTGGACGACGGACTCGCTGCGCACTCGTGGTCGCGTGCCATGCATCTCCTATGCCGCCGTTACGTACTCTCTCGCCTGTGATACATAACGGCGCACGTACGTACGCCGCGCTTGGCGCGAAATGCCGTGCCGGTGTGCCATGTCATGCCACGTCATGTCCCCCACTAGCTACCTAGAGAGGTGCTGGTGCTGTGCTGGCACACAAGCAATCAAGCTATATATATGGGCGGATACGGCGTTGCCCATTAAAATAAGGGCCTGCGTGAGTCACTATACTCGTGATAGGGCCGACCACACTTTTGGATTCGTCATGCTCAAGGCTCCGTAGAGTGTAGACGAATTATTGAGAGAACGGAGTTTATTTAAAATATAAAGTTGTATAGAAGGAGGGGTTGTATTGATCGAGTGGAGTTAAAAAATATAAAGTTGTAAGGGTAAATATAATAAGATGACGTAGGCGACCGTAAGACATGCCATATCACAATGACATGCAAGAAAAAGAGATTGAGAGAGAAGAAAAACGGACCGCTCATTTGTAGCTAACTCAAAACGGACTATTCACAGGACTCCAAAAACAATTCATGAGAAGAAAAAATGAGTCAAATATTAAATTTAGATTTTTAGTTAATTATACTTGGCATGACAATATCACGTACAGTGGTCTTCACTGGACTCTATTAACGTGGGACATAGTAGCTCGTACGTGCCGTTTTCCACGCCACCAATCAATCGTCTCGTCCAGTCGTCCGGGAGTGCATGCAACGCTGGAGGGAGATTGGAGGATGCTCCAAAGTCCAGTTCCCAGCCTGCAAATGTTGGAAATCCGGGTCTCCGTACCACCCTATACTCTTGTTTTATGGAGTACACGCGAGATAAGCTTGTAGACTCGTAGTCTATCCGGCCTTATTATCTTGCCAAAGATTGTATCGCGCTCGCGCAAGCAACTGATGACCTAAAGAAAGAGCAGCTGCTGTTGCTTTGCGCACACAAGGCTTTAGCAAAAGCTACCAAGTTATTAGATCATCCCGATCCTTTTGGGGGAAAAACTATAATTTATAACAGCTTCTAATTCCATCTAGATGTGTGTGAGACAAACTAAGTGGTGCTATCACTACGTCTGAAAAGGTTTTGCTTCCAATCCTATAAACTAACCTATTAAGCTGCTCATAGAGCACTCAATAAGTAGTGTGCAAGGTAAACGCGAAAGTAAATTGAACATAGAATAAAACTCTCAATAATGAGGGGGTTAGATATTTTACATGAAATTATAGGGGAAATATAAGGGCAGTAGATTATTTGGGACGAATTTATTGAGTACCTCTCTATTAGAAATAATAATGATCATTCGTGACCATTATTGACCAAGCCAACGAAGGAAGAAATCCACACAGCGCGGCACCTTTCACATGAACTCGTCGTCCATGAACCGCGCGAGGGAAAGGGAAGCGCAACCGCCCCGCAGGACTTGCAGCCCCTCCGCCACTGTCGCACGCCTGCTCGTGACATTTCTCCTGCCACCAGCTTACCTTCCACGACATTCTGGACCAGGCAGGCAGGCAGGCAGGCAGGAGTAGCAAGCAACCAGCATATCAAGCTCAGAGCTAGCAGTTCAGAGATGAAGAAAGATGTGACAAGAAGGTCAAATGAAAACACAATTAACAGACGACAACAATTCTGGGTTTTAGCTCATTCTACCATCAAAATACTAGTAAAATTTACTTACGCTACATCCTTTGAAGCTGTTTGGAAATTAATTTTGAGATCAGAATGGAACTGTGGATGCGTTCATGCGCGCGCCCGTCCCTATCACCCCGCCCAACCAAACCATGCGAGGCAGAGGCCTCAACGTGGCGCGAGGCGAGAGGTGACACAGGAAGCTTCTGCTCTACTACTACTATCAAATCTGCCTCTTCTAGATAGAGGTCCTTGTGTAGCATTCCATTCCCCTGCGAGGCCTCCAGCTGTAGGGATCTGAACCGAAAGGCACTAGCGGCGGCGCCCGCCCCGCCTGCTCACCGATGACGACAAGAGGGGCACCAAGAATCGCCCGGATTTGCCCTGACCAGACCTGCTGCGGCGGCGCATTATCTTAACCAGGCAGGCGAGGCGAGGGCGCTGGCCGGGGCGAACAGGCCCGGCGGCTTGTGGTAGTGGGCGAGATCTTTCGCCGTGTTCGGATGCCGATCTTGTTCGGCACGTCGGCCTCGCCATATCCATCCGGCCAGTCTGGGGAGCCAAAGCGACGGCTCCTTGGGAGGGTCGCTGGCTCGCTTCGCTGCAGACAACAAACCAGCGAATGGCAGGATTGGAAATTCGAAAGCTTCTTGGTGCCTCATGCCTGCACAACAGAAAATAGACGTTCTGTCAGATAAAAAAAAAGGATTTTGATCACTCTTCCCTCATGGGCAGGTGCTTTGTATGCTTGATCCTGATAGCAATCTTGACCTGTTACCATGCCTGATCATGCTAGTAGTAGTATCTTTGCAGATCCTAGTTGTTTACAAGGAAAGCCAGGTCGCCAACTTGCCAGACCTGTGCAGGAGCTGCAAAAAGAGGACTGAAATAGTTAACAAAAAGATCACATGTTTATGGATCACGTTGCCATGTGTCCTGCATAATGGCCACGTCAATTCTGGATGTGCTGAACTCTCAAAAACATGGATGTGATCATCACCACCATGCGGTTAACTAGAGCACTAGGAAGACAGCTGAATGACATTGCCTTTATTCTTCTTTACAGAGCTCAATTGTTACAGAACAGTGCCAATTTATCGTGCCTGTGGGCGTTCAACTCGACTCAACTCAGAAAGGGGGGGAAAACAAAAGCAAAATTTCCTCAAAGCCTACTATATCATCCCACCTGGAAATATCTGAATTCTGCACCAACCCTCTTATTACACATTATTAGAAAAACAAAAGAAAATGCACCTAGAGAAGATCACCCATATTTGCCGCGTGGTCAGAGCACTGTCGTCTACTCTCCTCAACAGCAGTACACCAGCTATCCTTACTACTCACAAGCAACTCATCGAATCCTCGGCATCATGCCACATCAACTCCACCTGATTCAGTCGCACCTGCAATCGTCATATACATTTGGTGCTCTCATAGTTCACTGAATTCACAATTAATCAGCAATTGGTCGGTTGTTCAGCTGCATCTCAAATCGGAGCCAAGACTCGGCCCGCATTTCTGTGTTCATCATATCACTCTCTGGTGCTGGATAGTAGTCCTCCCGTAACTGCATGTCCCTCAGACTTGGCATTGACAAGAAGAAGCTCAGGAAATGCTCATGCGTGGTGCCATGGACAAATAGCTTCCTGAGTCCAATGCAGCGCTGGAGCAGTCCCACGGCGGGTAGTGTCAGGCTCCGTTGGTTCACCTCCTTGTCTTGGGGAGGCCAATAGTCAAGCTCATACAAAGCCAGCGATTCGATACCTTGCAAATAGAACCGCTCCCACAGAGAAAGATCCATCTGCCCTGCTGGTGCAGTAAGCGCGTAACCAACTGCCTCACTCAGATCCAATTTCATCTTGGCCAGTATGGGGAAGCCTGCAAGATCAGTCAGGCCGAAAAAACGAGGGCCAGGGAGCGCACATGTGCGGCAATCGCCCTCCACTTTAATTGATATTTCCTCTAGCACAGGGCAGCTATCAAGCCCAGCAGAAATTAGTGGGGAGAGTAGCTCACCAACAGGGAACCAGAGGGACAGTGAACGCAGCATCTCCCAGCTGACTAGATCATCCAGCTCCAGCTCCATGTACCTACATTTCTTCGGTGCGTGTTCGTACGACCCTTCACTCAGATCATCATCTTCATGATCACATCCAGCTGTGCCGTTGGCCAAACTTGTAGGCTGTTCAGCCTCCTTCCAGACACAGTTGATCTCAAGACTCTCAATGCGATCGCGCACCGGACTTAGCGCGGTGAGGCACGCTGCTGTGTCCAGAAGCCGGCAGTGTAATATACTGACTTCTTTGATTGTAGGCCGAAGCGCCATTGCAAGCCTCTTGATCCCAGCTGGTGTGACAAGATTGCAGCCATGGATGGCAAGCTTGGCAAGCCTTCCACACCCACGACCAATCGAATCGAGGCTGGCGTCGGTCAGATCCAGGCAACTCTTGATGCACAGTGACTCCAGCGAACCGCAAACCGCAACACCGTCGAGATGCTCCCATGGCGCCTTGCACAGCCCCTGGAATCCCCCCAGCGTCAAGAACTTGATCCGTGGGCACCTGCGGGCGAGCACCTCCATGGCCGGCGCCGCCTCCAGCACACTGTGCCGCAGGTCAAGCGTGAAATCCTCAAGCGCGGGGAGCGCAGCAAAGAAGGCGATCAGCCCTGGCACGGTAACGGCCGCGTCCTGTGGTTGGCTGCTGGCCGCCGGCTCAAACGGCTCCCGGAGCCTCAGGATCGTCAGCCTGGGACATGTGTTGGCGATGGCGAGAAGCGTGTCGTCGTTGACGAAGTCAACGTGGCGAGGGTTGAAGACACAGGGCGCGACGAGCTTCCGCAGATTGGGGCAGCACCCAGCGATGGCCCCGAGCTCGGCGTGGTGGAACCCGTCGGTGGCGCCGGCGAGGCCGAGGTCGAGCTCGGTAAGCGCGGCGGCGGCCGCCGGGTGCGCGAGGAGCGCGGGCTGGATGTCCTCGGTCCAGCAGTAGAACTCGGAGAGGTCGAGGGTGCGCAGCGCGGGGCAGTCCCGGAGCAACGGCTCGAGATCCGCGCCGGCGTCGAGGCCGGGCGGGCGCTGGTGCCAGCGCACGAGCTTGACGGCGCGGAGGCCGGCGCGCCAGGCCGGGGCGAGGCCGGCGAGCGTGGTGGGGTCGCGGCAGTAGACGGCGAGCGAGGAGACGGCGGGGAAGCACTGCGCGAGGTGGGCGGCGATGAAGGCATTCTGCTGCTCGACTTCCTCGGCGGTGGAGGCCGGCGCGGCGGCGTCCGCGGCGGGGGCCGCGGAGGAGAGGAACGGGTGGCCCCACGGCGAGACGAGCGAGAGGTCCAGCCGCTCTAGCGCCGGGAAGCAGAAGGACTGCCTGAGGAAGAGGAAGGTGGGGGAGCGGGGGTCCCCGCGCAGCGAGAGCGCGGCCCGCGTGGCCCGCTCCGCCGCCAGGAGCCGGTGGCACGCCAGCGCGGCGCGGTGCCGCGACCGCGCGTCGGCGAGGAAGCCCAGGATGTGCAGCAGCAGCGGCTCCGGCAGGTCCAGCAGCGCGGAGCCCGCCGCGGCCGCCACGTCGTCCTCCGCCATGCGACGCGGCGATGAGGCTGCACGGGATGCGATGCGCCGCCGCGTCCGGCAAAGTCGTCGAGCCCTTTTTTTTCCCTTGTGGGCAGGGGCAGGGGGCAGTTTGGGGCCTTGGAGGGGGAAGAGGAGGAGAGGGGGGGGGGGGGTGGGTGAAGGGGGCGGAGTGGGGACGAGACGAGATGGGAGGGGGGCTGCACTGCACAGCGAGGTGATATACTCGACAGCTCTCTCTCTCTCTCTCTCTCTCCTTTTTATTTTTATTCTTTTTTATTTTATCTGTATAGTAGTATTATATCTTATCCTAATCCATGTCGAATTATTATTTTCCCTTTCCGTCTGTATTGAGGACTTTGAGGTGGAGCCGTGGAGCGTTCTGCCGTGTCTGAGAGCGCTGGCCCGCCCCCGCGTAGGCGAGCCCGTGCGCTGGTGGTGGTTGGCCTCGCGGGCGCGGCGGGCGATGGGGTCGTCCTCGGCGGCGGGGGGCGGCAGAAGGGACCCCGGCGAGAACCCGGCGGTGGGGAGGCTGCGGGAGCTCTTAGCCCGCGACGCGGCAGGTGACGAATCGTCTCTCTCGCCGCTGCTGGTTGTTGCGGGGTTGGGGGAGATGGGTTCCGAGGTGTCCCCGGGTCGCTGGCGCTTGGTTCGGCTGCCTGTACGACGGGTGGGTGAGCAATTGAGCATGTGCGTGCGCCCCTGCATGGGTGCCTGCTTGATCGGTGGAGTGGGCTGCGCATGGCGCTAGGTTTGGCTGCCTGTACGACGGATGGGTTTCGTTGATTGGAGCTTGGAAGGAGCGATGACCTAACACTGGCAATGAATAACCACCGGTGGTGTGGTCGAGCTGTTGGGGATTCTACTGTGCTGCTACAGAGGCAACGCTCCGACAAATTCCCAGATGTGACAGTGAAATGGAGGCGCTGAAACTCGAGTTTATCTCAGTTGAAAGCGCAGCGATTGTTCAGGAAAGAGGACAAAACAACAGCCGGCAGCGCTTGTGAATTCTATCTGTGTTTATAAGGCAAACTTTGTCTGTGTTTTTATGGCAAATGCCGTATTCTGGAAACTGCTGATCAAACAGAGGATGGGATTTCCACCCCATAGAGAAATGGGTGCCATTGTGATGAGTACGGTAGACAGCTGGCAAAATTAGGTTGCCAGCAGAAAAAAAAATTTAGATATCCAGCAGGACGTGTCATGGTGTCTGCTTTCTTTGCTAAACTCAAGTTGTACTTTTGTGCCATTTTTTAACCATATTATTTTGCTGGTTATGAACTGCCTTTTTCTAAATTACTGCTCATCAGATGGGTGGGAGAAGTCCTGGGAGTGTGGTGTCACCCCGTGGGATTTGGGAAAGTCAACACCTGTCATCGAACATCTCGTTAGATCAGGAACACTCCCGAAAGGAAGAGCTTTGGTTCCTGGATGTGGAATGGTAATGTTTTTTCATTCTTCTGTATTTCCACCAGATATTACTGTTTTCCTCCCTGTTTTTCCCAAGTAAGGCCTTGTTCGATTAGCCTAGGATTGGAGGGATTGAGGGGGAGTTTGACTCGCTTGGGATTTAATCTCCCAGATCCTCTCCAATTCCACTCAAACCGAACAAGGCCTAACCAAGCTTATGACTAAAATCAGACTTACCTTCTCCATAAGACACCTGCCGTAGAACTCGCCTAGTTTATTGCTCGAAAAAATTTTAATTTGCGCGAAAAAAACTCACCTAGTTTTCTTCATTCGACCGTCGTCATTGAGAGCTGATGTGCTGTGCCATGAGAACAGTATCGAACTTGACATAATACAAGCATTAGCAATATCGACCTTTTGATTGAAGACCGTATCAGCGACAGTTGTACTACAAACCATTCTAGAGATGTAAAAGCACGTGATAATACTATAAGCAGGAACCCATTTGCAGCTATTATAATAAGTAATAACATTTGACAAACTGAAATTCTGTAACACCATATCATCAAATTTCTTTTCCCAGACTAAGTTGCTTTGGTATAACAGGGATACGATGTGATTGCTCTGGCAAGCCCTGAACGGTTTGTTGTTGGCTTGGATATTTCTGATATGGCTGTTAAGAAGGCTAAACAGGTATGCTGATGGACTGTTATTGGTTAAGGATGTTAACTTGAGAATTGACCTGCTTGATATCTTACCTAGTTTTTTGTTATGTTTCAAGTGGCTTTGCTAGATATATGCCATATGCTATATTTTTCCAAAATAATGATAATGTTAAACGCAAAAGAGAACTGTAAATGTTAAAAAATGGTGAATGTATGGTTTTGCTGACATAAGGCTCCAGACATTATCTATTTATCTTCTTCCCTCCATTTTGAACTTCTGAAATTTTAAATTCTTACTCAGTATTGATTAATGGTCTTGAAAATTATTCCAACCAAAAAGCGGGTTCAATTGTCATGAACATCACAGAGGATTGATCATAAACAGTTGAATTCATTTGCAAGAATTGTATTCTGACCATCACAGCTGGAATACAGCTTTGCTACTATACCTTTTTTCCTTAAAAGCTATCTTCTGATTGTAGCTAAGGCCCTTATCATGCTGATGTAGATAAATGCATCTGATTATCTTCTCCAATGGTGTACAGTGGTCATCCTCTTTGCCCAATGCAGATTATTTTACTTTTCTGGCTGAAGATTTCTTCAAGTGGATACCAAGTGAACAGTTCGACCTTATATTTGATTACACGTAGGTGTCAGTTTATCTTGTTAGTTTATTATTCTGAATTTCTGATGGCAGCTTAGATGAGATCACATGCATCAATTTGTGCAGGTTCTTTTGTGCACTTGACCCGAGCTTGAGGGTGGCTTGGGCAGAGACAGTTAACCGGCTTCTAAAACCAGATGGAGAGCTTCTCACCTTGATTTATCTGGTGAGGACATAAACTGTGGATCTCTGAACTCCACCTATGTTGTCTGCCCATTCCCACCTATGTCACCTCAACATAGCTAAAATGTTGCGATAGGCTTGGTGAGCTGATGTAAAAAAAACTTATCTACTCAAATGAGATGAAACCCAAGAGAAAACCATTGGGGCATAACCCTCTTAGCCACACGCCATTTGATCTTTTAAGCCCTGATCTTCTTCCTCTTGTCTCTCTTCCCTCTTTTTTTGGGCGCTTTTATGGGTTTTAACTTTTATCATGTAGCCTACCCAACTCGATTCGGACTAAAAGGCTTTGTTGTTATTGTTGTTGTTGTTGTTGGAGCTCCCGTTGTGCGAATCATATGGTGCTTTGTTCTTCAAATCAAACTTTAAAGTTTCAATCATCTGATTTTAGTTAGATCCTCAGATGTTATATGTAATTATGTATTATAATCCTAGAAGGTTGTATTTTTAGTTCTTTTGTCTTTCAAGGATCTTGATACGATGTACGGTTGTACGCCACCATAAGTCACTGTTGGGAGATACATTCTGAAGAAATGAATTAAATACGGGGAATGTTGTAGAATCTGTATTGATGGGCAATGGGGAAGTGAGAAAAGTAGGTGCATGGACAATAGATCAGTGTAACTCAGAACAGGTATTTTGCCTACTTAGCCAGACCTTAGTGCTTGACAGTTCACAAGTACCCGAAAGCAGCCAGATCTTCATGTGCGATTGCCCTGAAAGTAATGAATGAACATGTTGGATTTGTGGGCATCAGCTCTAGTGATTGGTATTGGACAAAGACATGATAAAAGTCATAAAATGTCATGTTTCATCCATTTAGTGTCGTTACTCTAGCAGGAAAGACAAAGCAGAATAATGGAAAAGTTGAATACATGTATTACAACCCTGGACACCAAAAGTAATCTGCATGCATGCTTGAAAATCAATTTGCTTCTTTGCATGGTATTCCATTGCTTTGTTCACCCATGATGAGAATTTCTTACACAGCTTCATATTACAGATCAGTGATCAAGACGGAGGACCACCATACAACAATACAGTTGCTGAGTAAGAATATTTATCCCCTTGCCATCATGGAATGATTAATTTACAGCTGAAAGCCTCTGTATTTTCCTCGGTAACATGACTGTTTTATTTTATACAAAAAAGAAACTTAGCCACTTAATTTCTGTATTGTTAGACAAAAATCATAACAGTCTTCTTCACTGCTGTGCTGATAACTGTCCTGTCTGAAATTTCAGTTATCAGAACGTACTGGAACCGCTCGGTTTCAAGGCCATTTTTATGGAAGACAATGATCTAGCCATTAAACCACGGAAGGTACACATCGTTTTCTCATTAATTTATCTTATACAAGCGAGACACTTAACGTTGCCTACAGTTTCCGCCTGTCATGGCCTGGCCAAATCGTCACATTCTTAATGCATGAGCACCGAGCCGCTACTCAACCTGCCTCTATGTCTGTAACCACAGGAGCACAACTATGATCACGCACATATTCATTTACCTAATCATTTACACTGTTTCAGGGCTGCGAGAAACTTGGGAGGTGGAAGAGATGCGCACCTCAGCCATCTCTGTGAGAAAGCATGATGCATAAACAAAGAAGAATATTGGAAGGGTCGGTCAATATCTTATATCTTTAAGATTGTGCATAACATTTGTTCTGCTGTCCAAGAAGCATAGATATTGTTCCCGAGACCTCTGGATATTCCAGAACTGTATCCCTTGATTTCGAAATAGATTTGCAGTTCCTAGCACTTCAAAAACGGGGAAAGAAATGAAATGAGTAATAAGATACCAGCTGAGCATGGAGCTCAACTACTTTTATACTGGAGAAGAAACTGCGAGCTTAGGCTGACAAAGTCTCAGTTCCGAGTGGTTCTTCTAGGCTACTGTTTGAATTTCGACTGAAAGGATCGATACATGAAAGAGTCAAGAGTGGGGTGAACTGGACTTTTACTTGATTTGTGAAAATTGAAACCTTCCGAAGATCCAAATCAACATAGTGTCTGTTTGATTAGCTACGGAACTGTAGGCTACACGTAAAAGGCTACACTGTGTCAGAACGGAAGCGGATTTGAAAAGATAGGATAATACATGCTTTACATGTATCTTTTTTTATATAATTATTAATAATTCATAAACTAAAGTATAATAGTTCACACCATAATTTATATATCAATATATCATAACTAACTAGCTAAATAATTAGTGGACAACAAATGTATTTTTAAAATAAACGGATAACCCTATTATAAGAGTCGGATAATTCGATGTCCCATAGTCGGGTAAGTCTATATCCGCCTGGATTGTAGTAATATCATATCCTACTCGATATCCACTGACAAATTAGATTCGAATTATCCCTATTGTTGTGGATATAAAAGTTTTTTCCATATCTGTATATTTTGAATTCAGATCCGATCATAGACCTATCTAAGATCATCTCCAACCGATTGTTTAAAACCCGTTGCCTATCACTATTTCAACCATTTTCATCAATGTCTACAGTAGCGTTACAATAGTCATTTTGTATTATGTGTAGTCATTATAGTCCACTCCGTTGGAGATAGCCTCAACTCCTACATCCGTGCGTATCCGCTGGCGCAAGCATGTTATGGGCCTCGTGGGCTGTGCCAAAAAGATTCATGGTTTAGCTTTGCATGCCCACGCTGTGGAGCGAAGTCCGAATTGGCCGGCTCCTCCTCGGGCCAGGATCCCACCGTATCTTGCATGGGCCAAACAGACATCGATTCGATTTTGTACGCACGAGTTGGGCCAGGGCCCCCCTTCTCTTCTTATACCGCAAGAAAGAAAGGACGGGGAGAAATCGCAACGCGAAGAGGCACAGGCCCTCACGTCGATTCATCGATCGCCTCCGCCTCCGCCTCCCACCGCAGCACAGCACACGCGACGCCGGCGGCGCCATGGCCATGAAGCTGGACATGTCCGCGCTCGAGACCAACTTCGCCGCCCCCGCCATCGACGACTGCGACGGGATGTACTTCTCCGCGGACGCCGCCGACGTGCCGTCCATGGTGTTCCCCACCTGCGCCGACGTGAGCACCCGATCCCCTCCCTCCCTCCCCTGCTTTCCGTCGATCTCCTCGGCCAATGCCTCCGCGATCTGCCCGATTCGTTCGTTCTGGGCCTAAACCTTCGTTCGCATCTTGTCTCGCGACCAGTTCGACGGGTTCCAGGCGGCCACCAAGGATATGGTGAAGAATAAGAAGGGGACGACCACGCTTGCCTTCATCTTCGACAAGGGCGTCATCGTCGCCGCCGACTCCAGGGCCAGCATGGGCGGTTACATATGTGAGCACCTCGCCTTCTTCTCAAGACTTCCGGAGTAGAGGCCGGTTAGGGTTTTCCGGCGCGTTGAATCTGTGTTGTGGATGCGCGATTTGTGTAGGCAAGTTTAGATCTTTGTGCGAAATTCGAAGGTTTTGACAGCAGGTTTCGGACGCGTGGCTTTTGGTTTGTGGGATTGGGAAAAGTTGTCATTTTTATGCGAGATTAGTGGTATCTGCTGGTGTGGTGTGTATGTTTTTGTATCCCGTGTAATTCACTGTAGTGGTTTATGGCTATAATCCCAAAATAAACAGAGTAGGGTGTTCAGAACTGCTTGGGCTGTGCAGGAAAACTGATTTGTGCTGTTGCCGTTTAGTTGTAGGAATAAAAGTACTCAGTGGAATCAGTTTATGTAGCGGCGAGTATCGTTCAATGATAACAGTGAATGAATCAAGACAATGTAGAGATCGACTAGTACTTTGGTGAAAAAGAGGTTGCGCTTAGATTTTTCAATTGGGTTCGAGTATGTTTCTCTGATGCCCTAGTCATGTACGTAACAATTAAATATTTAAATGCGTTGATGAAGCTCCAATTTTTACCGCTCTTTGGGGAAAGATGGTAGAGGTTTGGGTTTTTTAGTTTGGAAAATTTGTATCCATCTTCACTATGTGACATCAGATTGTACAACTC
The DNA here is from genome assembly GCA_030272315.1 of Paspalum vaginatum. Lineage (NCBI taxonomy): Eukaryota > Viridiplantae > Streptophyta > Magnoliopsida > Poales > Poaceae > Paspalum > Paspalum vaginatum. The sequence continues at coordinate 40,141,474 of CM059021.1, forward strand.
TTCTACGTAAATCATACATTTCTCTTTTATGCAGCCTCACAAACCGTGAGGAAAATTATTGAAATAAATCCCTACATGCTGGGGACAATGGCTGGAGGCGCAGCTGATTGCCAATTTTGGCATAGGCACCTAGGAAACAAGGTCTGAGTTCTGCTCATTTGATATTATTTTACTGTACTTTTGCTGATTGGGGCTAACATAGGTTATCCTTTTCAGTGCCGGCTCCATGAGCTTTCAAACAAGCGAAGGATTTCTATTGCTGGCGCCTCAAAACTGTTGGCTAATATCCTTTACTCCTATCGCGGGATGGGACTGTCGATTGGTACAATGATTGCTGGATGGGATGAGAAGGTGTGTTGCTGGTTTTGGTTACACCTTCATTTGCTCTAAGCTGTATGACCTATGCATGATGAACATTCACTTTCTCTTGAACACTAATGATTCTTCTTTTGATCTAGGGCCCTGGCTTGTACTATGTTGACAGTGAGGGTGCAAGGCTTGTGGGAAACAGGTTCTCTGTTGGCTCTGGTTCGCTCTATGCTTATGGTATCTTGGACGAAGGGTAGGTTCCTTCTAACATACGATGAGATGCTTTGTTGTGTTCTCTATTCTCTTATTAAGTTTGAGGTTAACAATGTGTTTGCCTTCACCTTTTAGGTACTGCTTCAACATGTCAATTGAGGAAGCCGGTGAGTTGGCACGACGGGCTATTTATGGGGCAACATTCCGTGATGCAGCAAGTGGTGGTTGTGTTAGTGGTACGTTTCAGACTACTTCATGAGGTTTATATTCGTTTTATAGTAATAATCATTATTATTATTTCTCCATAGTTAATATGGCTAGTGGAACTAGATGTATCTCCTTTTGTTATTTTTGCTAGTAATAGAAAATAAACATTTGTAAGAATAGGAACATAGTACCAAGGTGCCCTTCTGATATTAGCGCATGGGATCTTATGTTGCAGCTAAGATATCTAGAAATAGTTCTGAATCTGGCTATGTTGACCATTGAACATGCTTACTACTTCTGTGGTTCAGGGCTAACAAAACTTATACCTTCTCTGAGCTAGAAACTTTGGTTTCCTTGTAATTTCTATCATGTTGAGCACCTTATTTGTTTATATGTTTTGTTGAATGGTAATTTCAGTTCCTGTAGACAATAATTTCTAGGTCTAAGCAAACCTTAACTTGTCTTGTGGTTATCCTGCTGCTTTTGTTCTCAGTAGTGTACCCCCTACTGGTATTGCCTGTTGACTGCTAGGGGCTTTGTTTGCTCATTGATTTTTTGTCAGATGAAATCATGAGACCCATTGCGATCTTTGTAACTCCATTGGTGTTGAGCTGTGGCTGACACTACTTGTTTGAACTGCAGTTTACCACGTTGGCCCTAATGGTTGGAAGAAGCTTTCTGGAGATGATGTTGGAGAGCTGCACTACCACTACTACCCAGTTCAGAAAACTCCGGTTGAACAGGAAATGACTGACGCACCCAGCGCATCTGCCTAAACCCATAGTCAAGAAAACTTTGGAGGCGCGTGTATCCAGGAACCGTAAATTCTAGAAGCGCCATGTTTGTGAACTTGGGACATGTTTGTCTCACTATGTTAGATCACTTGTGTTCAGTTGATGTTTCTTTGTCACTTTGCGCAGCTATTAAATTCTTGACCGACCGATATACATGTTCCTTGAGATTTGGTTTACGCCGGTAATCCCTTACCTGTGCTATTTACTGTGACCGTGTGTAATCAGACCTCGAATCAAGTACAGCAGGGAGGAGCATTCACAGTACCGAATTTCACAACATCAACGGCAGAGAAATGTGTAGTTTGACCCCCTCAATTTGCATTTTTTTTATAATTCCAGTGATAGCCCTGGTCCATATGCATTTGCGAAATAGGGCAAACGGATTCGTACGTGACACTGTCCATCTGTGTGTGCCAGATAAGGAGCTCACCCAGCTCACGTTTGAAGTGTCGTTGCCTTTTTTTTTTTTTTTGATAATAGTGTCGTTGCCTTGTTGGGGTTCAATTTTAATTGAAGTGTCGCTGCCTCGTTGGGTTAAGTTTTAAGTAGTTCGAAAAAGGATGATAGAATACGCTTTCAGAGCCCCTTCAGGAGAAGACTTGTCCAGTGAGGCATCTAATTGAATTAACCAGTGGTGAGAACCTCCCGAAATTACCTTTTGTAGCCAAAACTCGTTATAGGTTTCAAATGAACAAGGCAGGTAGTAGGTCGGTGCCTGATCACTGCAGACTACAGATGAAAAAACTGAATAGATTACTTGTGAAACTATTACCTTAACAATTATTACGCCAAGACATATACATGCATAAAACCATGGGAGAAAAGGGATTCACAGTACATCATAAATGGGAGGAGCGGGGTTTGGGACATTTGCTGGAGCAGGTCGATGCTGCACTTTTACTACCATGTCCTCAGCTGATAATGAACCTGATCTGATGGCACCAGCCAGTTTCCTTTGCAGTGTCAGTAGACCAATACGCCTTGAGACAGCATAAAGAACCGCCAAGGAGAAAAGGACAGCCGATGGTCAGGATGATCCTGGGAAACAGATCTATTTAGCATTTGTCCATGGCACACAGAAACACAGATTTGTTATTAGACAGGTATACAACCACATGATAAACTGATTTGTAGTTACGCCAGTTAGACAGTAAAACAAGAACGCATGCTATACAACCGCATTATAAACTGAATTTCAGTTATGCCAGTTTAGAAATAGGACCGTAAAGAGAGTGCCTACCTATCAAGAACATCTTGTCGTTGTGTCGTGGAGAGCAAACCGCGGGTACGCATCAGTAAAGAGCGGTGTCCTTGATATTCACCTTCAGCCTTACGTAGAACACTTGTAGATTCATCTGCATAATCCAATAAATATGCTTGCAGATGAAATCTGACTATGGTGACCCTAAAAATTCAGGAAAATAAGAAAATGTTTCGATTCATACACATGAAGTGTCAATGCTATGTTTTTTCCAATCATAAGAGAAGAATATCCTGTAGTAAAAAATAACAAAGAATCATGGGACACGATTACACACAAATATACAGAACTACATGTCTACAAGACTACAACCAAGCAGTTTTATTTTCTCCATTATGACCCATCACATGAATACTGACAATTAAGATCAAGCCAAATTGTACATGAAAATTTTCAGGAAACCCAAAACAATATAAAAATTATGAATAAGATATTCTATACATACTAAGAGCTTAATTAAGAGTGCATACCGAATGTTGGCAAGGTACTTGCACTTCTTTCCACTTCCTGTAAATATTTATATCAATTAGCATCAAGTTTACGAGAACTAAACCATTGGAATGCAAGCTAACAATTCAACAAGTGGACGTGCTAACCTGAACCATCATCTGGTGAGACCGTCGGAGGCTCTCAGTGATACTTTCAGCAGCAGATGTCATCCTGGCCTTTGTCCTGCACCATTTTAATAGGCCAGAAATCACATTTACAACAAAACTAGATGTTGTGTGGACTAGAAGCGCAGAAGGTTGTTCATTCATTACTAGGATACAAGAGAACTGATCCGAACACGAATATAAAAGGATGGCCCTTTGATTAGTGAGATGTATTAACGTAGTGACTCTTAATTGTTATTCCACAACTCTTAGTTTAAAATATAGAAAACTAGAATTCACAAATCGTGATAACCCTTATCTGGTTCTTCAAATTTCAAGTGCCCGAGATTAGATGAAACCGGATGGAAGGGATGCCAATGTAGCTGACTAAACTATAGAAACTCCTTAAAACATCCCATATATTGCCTTAAAGGAAAGATGGCCTCATGGAAATCAACTTACTGGAGATTACGCCGGCGGATGGTAGACTCTTCTCCACCCCCCAAAAGAAGCTCCCTCTAGAGAAAAGACAATTAGAAACTGATAGCCTTACATTAATTAAGGCACTTACAATTGCTCTAAAAAGGTGTCAGAGTGCTTAGATGTAGTTTTCTTGCCAATTTTTTGCAAGAGAAGTTGCAAAAACTAACGCAACAATAGTTTCAATGATGCTTCTGAACTTATGTGAGCAAAGACCTATGAGAAGAGATTATTGCATACAAATAATAGATTCTTAAATGATATCTTCACTGTATGTGGTATAATATAATCTTTCACATTTAAACATCACTTGCATTGGTGACACTCTAAAGAAGCATGTGTTGCTCAGACATTGGTTTAATATCATTAAGTCGAGAAATAATCACACACCTCCTCTTGAGCAGCTTTTCTAATGTTCTCTTTCGCTTGTAAGTTAGCATTCCTCAGGTTAGCACGCAGCCTGCAAACACAATCAAAATTATTACAAAAAGAAGCATGCTAAGAAGGATAACAAAAGGAAAATTCCAAGACTATCTTACTTCTTGTACTGTTCATCCCATGACTCTATGGTTGCTTGGCCAGCCTGTACTTTATCAAAAGTAGGTAGCGGCTGCGTCAGAAGATCAAGCCGAAACTGCAGTGACTTGAGCAACTGCAGAGCATCCTGTGCAGAACCATTCAACCTTGGAAGATAATTTGCTTCCTCGGTCCCTTTCCCTGTTTTTCCACATGATTTGATTGCATCAATGCTCTCCTCAAGCTGTGAAACCGTTTGGCTCCATTCGTTCTTCAGATTCTCAACAACTTGTGTGACTTCATCCATCCTAATATCTGAATGGATCAATTCAGCAAATGTAACATGCTGGCATGCAAAGTAAGACAACTGAAAATTTGTAACATAAACAGAATCTAGCTTTGATACATGAATAGATGAGCAACTCCTGAAAACTAAGGGCCTGTTTGGATATATGCAACTAATTGTTAGTTGCTAAAAATTAGCTGCAATGTTTCCAAACACAAAGCTAATAGAGGAGCTAATTTTCATCCCACACCCCAGCTAACAATTAGCTCTTGGCAAGACAAACCCAGCTAATAGCAGCAAATTGTGGCAATTCTCTTATCCAATCATGTATTAACTAATGTATATAAATAGGACTAGCTAACTTTTAGCTAGCTAATAAGTCTAGTTGAACCAAAAAGGGCCTAAGTTCCTTATAGAAAATGTCTCACAGAAGAGGTGGCATGTTCCACTATAACGCAACTACACAGTAGGACCATACCAAGCCTCAGTTATGAGCTAATGAACCAAGACAAAATAGTCTACTGCATGCAGTGGAAGACCAAGGACTTTAACCCAGGGAGTCTTGGCCCGTTGGCCCAATTCTACAATATGCAATTAGGTAGAATCTAATACACAATACGGTATACAAAATGCAAAAATTGACCAGAAATTCGGTATATTCAAATATAAAAATAACTAAAGGTACAATACATGTGCCTACCTCTATAGTCTCATCTTATTATATCTCAAAATTTGACAAGGCAAGTTCGAAACCTGCGCAGATTACAATAAAAGTAGTCCTAAGCTTATATACGACATTTCCTTATTGCCACGAAACTAAGTCATTGGGACTTTACATTACCAAATACTAGGGAATTACATGCTACCAGCAGTGAACAGGCAGAGCGAGTAATTGAAAATTATTAACCCTGTGTTCCCACGGGGGGTGCTCTTGATTATCTCCGCTTCAAGCACCCGAGGCTGCAAATTCGTTCAGAATCAAACCACAACCGGATGTGAAGAACCCTGAATCCAAATAGGCCGAAGAAATAGGTCTAACGGACCTCGGCACACGAGCTTGAGGGTCCGCTTGCAGAGTTTCTTGCCGGCAAGGGGCTTAGCTATGGACGCCAGCGCCGCCGGAGTAGTCCGAGCGGTCTGGAGAACGCACACCGGAGTGGATCCGCGGCTGCCGTGACGGGCGCCGGCTGCGCAGTATCGAGTGTGGGCTGCCTGCTGCGGGAGGCCGGGAGCCGAGTACGGCCCAGTGGCCCACTGTGGCTTTTCCCTTTTTTTTTCTCCGTTTTTTTCTTTTTCTTTTCTTTTTTGTTTTTTCCCTTCAGTTTCCTCGGTATTTTTTTCATTCGTTTTCTCCTCTGTTTTTATTTTGTGAGTTTTCTATTTTCATTTTTATTACATTTTTTATTTTTATTTGCTTTATACATATTTTATTATCTGAATTAAGAATACTCTACTTGCAGAACTAAACTATTTTCTATCTAAAGTTCGAATATTTTTCTTGGGAAAGCAAAATATTTCGTTCATGAAGTCAAATATTTTCCATAGAGTTGAATATTACATGCTAAATATAAAATATTTTTTAAATAAATAATATCCTTCTTTTGAAACTAAAATCTTTTGCTAGTGAGGCTAGAATATTGTCTAGGTACACATCAAACATCACTTTAGGGTACAAATATTATCCAAATTATATTCAAGTGTTAACTTGTTGTTAATATTTTATTGATATGATGGTATGCTCAGATTTTGATTTGGGCTTACGTCTTAGTCAATATAACTTTTTTAAATTCGGATTTTTGTGGGGGTTCATGTGTGAGTAAGAAGTAAAAAATATCGTTATTACATTTGCATAGAGCAGCACATGGGCATAACCGGAGAAAGGGGCATTGGGGGTGGGGTTTTTCACATTGTTGTGGCCCGAACCAAAAAAAAATGGTAGGAGGAGCTAGTCGCCACATGGCATGCCACCACACAGCGAGTCAATAGACAAGAGTCTCCAAGGCAACCAGTTGGCTCTTGGTGGCTACTCTTCTTCGAGCATAGCCACTTACGTGGTTGGTGGTGGTGGCGTCGCATGGACCTGGTGGCGGCGGCTCATTCGGCTCCAACACCGTTGATAAATCAATTTTTTCAGTAATAACCTAGCAATTTCAACGCCCCTGGCCCTATCAGATCTGCAAACACTGATGTAGGACTTGCCGCCACACTGGAGGTCTTACAAGCCCTTGATATTGGGCAAAGTAGTTCACCACGTGCCTCTACTTCTCCTTTGCGTACGCCAATGCATATCGTGTGTTTGGCTCATGGACCTCGTGCTAGTTATAGCCCTTGTTAGCGTCAACATGGTCCGCTCTGCCGTACTCCACAGCTATCACAATGGCGTGTCGCTGGAGCCACGACATCATAGCCGGCCTTCCCTAATGAGATATATTCTCCACCTCAACCGCGCAGCTAACCTCGAAGCCAACAGGCACATAGCTCCTAATGCAACACCACCATTATTGTACGTTGCAATAGAACCATCCTTTTGCAATGGTATGTGACATTTTTGCCACACATAGTCAGGGCCGGAGCCAGGAATCTAACTTAGGGGGGCCAATGTCGACAAATAACCATAAAATAAAGAGAGAATGACTATTTACAAAGATAATAAACATTACATCATTCAATTATACAAATATAGATAGATAATGACTGATTACTGCGCACACCAGTAGAAAATTCACCTAAAATCATGACCAGTAGAAAAATTATGCTCAAAATTCATCATTTATAGCAAAAAAATGGAGTACATGCTATATAGTTTTGGGAGTCTTGGGGTGCTTGGCCCCCCTAGCCCCCCTCTCTCCGCCACTGCACATAGTAATTTGTGGCGATAGGTTGGACATATTGCCACTAGTATTAAAAAATGTGGCAATTGGGCCACTCTATGGCAACAAAATTTGTGCCGTTCAAAATTTACTGTGACAATAGACTGAATTTCTTGCAGTGAAAGGAAGCTATCATCGTTGGCGGCGATACTTTATTAGGATCACATGTGCGCAATGACAAAAGTGTGTGCCGCACATATGTAAAGGCGGGGGGCACCACGAGGCATGGGCGGCTGACAACAACGAAAGAGCAGGGAGTGACAAGTTATTTTTTTTACACCGAGTGCCATGTTACGGTGAAGTGGAAGTGATTTGGCTCAGAGTGACAGTTCTGTGAAGGTTTACAAAGGGGTGCTATCGTTAAACCAAATCCAACAAACCGTCTATACACTTGTCCATACCACAAAATGACTCTGTAGCTACATTGTAGATAGAGTGGTGTTTGAATATAAATAATAGGATGAACGATCTGCTGAGTCAATCTTAGTGGATTTTTGTAGGAAATGTCCTCCATTCTAAATTATAGATCATTGTTGACATTTGGATAAAACATATTACCATTCATTGCATTGGCCATTAATAACCGTTGTTAGACTTCGCATCGCTTGGCCAAGCGTGGTATGCCCCATCAACCGGCTTGCCCCTTCTGTGACAAGCACCGGAGATGATCAATCACTTGCTCTCTTCCTGTGTGTTGGCCAGGGAGGTCTAGACTCTAGTGCTGCATGGGCTAAGCCAGAGTGTGTTGCCGCCTGACCCTGATACTCGCCTCAACTCCTGGTGGTGTCAAGCAACAAACTCTTTGCCTAAGGTGGGAAGGAAGGGCTTTAACTCTCTGGTCATCTCAAAGGAACATGTCGGGGTATCCAACCTAAGAGAGAGAGAGGATGAATTGGGTCGCTAATCGCTTATCTAAAATCTAGATCCATCTAGTGCATAAGATAAACCTATTTCGCCATACACATGCTAGTTAAGTCTAAGGTTTATCTATGCCCTCTCTGACTTACCCAAAAGACTTGCAACCTAGAGCCAAACCTAATTAAACTAATTAGGAAAGCTAAAGGCACACAAGAGGGTAAATGCAAAAACGTAAATGCGTTAAGTAAAGAGAGTAAGAAAGGGAGATGCAAACTCCTGGAGAGACATGAAGATTTAACGTGGTTCACCTGCTAAGGGCTACGTCCATGGGCTCACCACCGAAGGCAATATCCGAGCCGGGCACCAAGACTCTTCCGATCACCGTCTTGCGCTCGCCACAAAGGCTCCCGGCAATCAAAAGCTAAGTGCCACTAAACCACCAAGGCTTGACCACTGTCACTCTATCTCGGTCACAAGGCACCGCATGCTTCACTATGGAGTTTGTAGGGTCTCCTCATCCCCGCACAAGTTGTCACCGCCACTCCACACCAAGAAGGAGGGTCTAGCAACGAGTACAAGTGGCTTGACCGCAGCTAAGGCTTCTCCTCTAGCTCACGCAGAAGCTACTCTCAAGAAGAGCTCACAAGCTCACTCTCTCTAAGCTCTAACCTAACTTGGATGTGCACCAAGCTCTCATGTGGTGGTTAAAGCGATGGATATGCTTAGAATACACCTCTATACTTGCTCTCAACTTTAGTGACTCTAACTTGTTCGAAATGGCTAGGTGGGGTGGCTTATATAGCCTCCAAACTCAAACTAGCCGTTGCTCCAACGGGCTGCTGACGCAGGGTAGACCGTACTATACGGTCTATGCTTTTTCCATGGACCGGACCATACAGTCCATGTACTTTTTCAACGGTCACCGAACCACATACGTCACTGTACTTTGGTACGAAGGTTAGAACGGTCTGTTAGACCGTACTATACGGTCCATTGTACACTGCAAATCCTTCAAAGTCCATAGCCTCGAGTTATTCAGGACGGTCCAAGGACGGTCTGTGCAAACCGTACTATTCTTCCTCTAGTCCGAAGGTTTGGCACCCACAGGTTATTTGGTACGGTCCAAGGAGGGTCTTCACTTTTTTTCAAATCCTTCACATCTTCACTTCCTCGGCCAAAATGGTCCGATGGTTAGGACAGTCTTCTAGACCGTACCATCCGGTCCATTATACTTGATCGGTTCTACTTCTCAGCCCCTCAGAAAACTTGGTATGCTTCAGGGACGGTCGTGTGGCCCTTCCTTCGACTTTTCTTCTTCATCATCCCTTGAATCTAAACACTTGAGAATGTGCATCTAGACAAATTCATTAGTCCAAGTGTTGATTGTCAATCAATCAACAAAACACAACCATGGAAATATAGCACATGAGGCCATTTTCCTTACATCATCCTAGTCTGCTGGGAGCCGTGGAAACATAGAAATGCTTGCGTCTTTGAGAAAATCAGGCCGGATGCTCAAATTGTGCTCCAGTCGGTAGTTGCCGAAGGGCACTTGTGGTGTTCGGCTTGGCAACAGCCTTCCAGGAGTTAGTTGTGAGAATTGGCTCATAGAGGTCCCAGAGGTCGTGGTCGTGTGCTTTTTGGCCGAGTCTGTAAGTGTGTGAGTCCGTCGTACTGTTTAGCTCTGAGGGAGCGATTACCCAGGGTCACCTATCTTCTCTCTTAATGAAATGACATGCATGCGCAGTTCGAAAAAAAATTATACACATAATTTATTTCAATGATTAATTTATTATCGGAACTATTTTAAGTTGCATGTAAAACTGAACCGCAATATACTTTTCAGGTTGCCCTCATATGAGATGGTCTACTTCCTGCCTTTCCGTCTCTGCAACCCTCATTTTTTTGCTGCATATTTGTTACCCCTCTATTATCTCTGTTTCTTTCCCCCCTCCATTTTACTAAGTACTCTCTCATTTGAAATCTTTCTTTTATCTCCGTATGTTGTACAATGTACACATATAAGGATGCATTCTAATGATTTATTTCCATGTGCTTATAAATTTATTATGTGCTCTCCTTTAAATACTTGTGAATTAAAAAAAAGATGCATTATGTTCGAAGTGTATCGGATGCTTCATGCATGTTGAAAAGAAAATATTATGAACTCCTCTGATATACAAATAATGTATCTATTTTTAAAAAACAATGCTAGAAGTGTTTATTTATTATTTGCAAAGAATTAATTCAAAGCAGTTTAATTCCTTGTACAAATTAGAAAAGGTGTCAATTCTTTGGCCTCGCCGGCCAAACCATTCACCTCCATGCAGCCGAACCGTTCACCTCGCCGGCTCGCGCCTCTTCCAATCCTAGCAAAACAGACTTGCAATGCCGCGCCGCCGCGGCCCGCCTCTCCTCCCTCCCGGCGACCGCGACCGTCGCCTCGCCGAGGAGGTCCTCTACCTCCACAACCTCTGGCGTCGCGGCCCTCTCGCCCCAATCCGGTCACACTCCACCCGCCGCAGAATCACTAAGCCCAACAAGCGCCGCAGGCACGAGTGCGCCGCAGCCGCCGAGCCCCAGCCCCAGGACACCGGGCCCGAGTGGCCCCTCGCGCCGTCTCCGCCCTCAACTTCACCCAGAGCCTGGCCCGAAGCCGCCTCCGTCTCCTCCCCTTCCCCCGCGCAGCCTCCTCCGCCACCGCCTTCCCCCGGCTCGCGCGCGCAGCGGGAGGCCCTCCGCGCCGCGGTGGGGTTCTTCTCCAGCCGCGACTCCGACTCCGACGGGTCCGATTCGGAGGGCGAGCAGGACGCGGCGGGGTTCTTCACGGGTATGTTCAAGCGGGACGCGGCGCTGCGGGGCCTGTACGAGCGCGGATGGGAGGAGGGCCAGTTCGCGTGCATGGTGTGCGCCGCGGGGAGGAGGAAGGCGGGGAGGCGGTTCCGGGGCTGCGTCGCGCTCGTGCAGCACGCGCGCGCGGCCGCGCGCTACGGGAGGCCCCGGGCGCACCGCGCGCTCGCCGCCGTGGTCTGCCGCGTGCTCGGGTGGGTCTTCGAGAGGCTGCCCAGCATCGTGATCGATCCCCGTGGCACGCTCGGGCAGGCGCTCGCCTCTGGGGCAACGGCCGATGTTCAAGCGGCCAAGGTTACTGGGCTGTCGAATTTTTCGAGCTTACTGTTGAGATTTTAAGCTTTAACGGCTTGATATATCTGATTTGTTTGCTCTGCTTATCAGGAGAATGATGGTACACATGACTCTTCGAGTGATGAGGATGAAGAGAAGGTTTACACCCTGTTAAATTTTCGGTTCACTAATTTGATTTGGTTCATGGTTTTAGCCTTTTAGGAGGATGGTAGTACTGGGAGATGGCACGACAACCTCTTCGAATGATGATTATGCAGCATTTGTTTGCAGAGTTGTCTAATGCTTTTTTTAATCATGGATGAGATTTCTGATTAGATAGTTTTATCTGTTTGTTGATGTCAGGATGATGTCGAGATAGGGACACAAAGTACCCACGAGGATGAAGATGCCAATGAGCTCGAGAACAGTGAAGAGTCTGCTGGAAAGGTTTGTGTTGGCAGTTTTGCTATCTGCTGCAAAGATACTTGTTCTGCTGTGCAATGTGCATATCTAATTATTTACTGTCATTTCCCAAGTCCTTGATGTTCTATGTGACATGTCTCCTCTTATACGCCACTGGTGACTGGTGGGTAAAGATTTGAATTCATAATGTGGCATATGGTATTAGCCACGTGGTCATATTTGTGATGAGGATGCAACAGTTGTGTAAAGTTTTTGAATGCTTCTTTATCACTGATGACATTTCTTGTTAGGTTGTCTGATTTGGCTGTTGATCCCAGGATGATTTCGGGACAGGGATGGAAGGCTCAAGTACTGATGGAGATGAAGAGACTAACGAACTAGCCAGCAATGACGAACCTGCTGAGAAGGTTTGTGTGTCAGTATTGATTATTTGCTGCAAAAAGGTACTATCTCCATTCTTTTTTATTTGACGTGGTTGACCTTTTTTTTTAAACTTCGATCCTTCGCTTTATTTAAAAAATTTATGCAAACATAAAAACGCAAGTCATACTCAAATTACCCCTAATGATAAAACAATTAACAACAAAATAAATGATAAGTAATGAATTTTTTTTGAATAAGATGAATGATCGAAGTTTTGGAAAAAAGTCAACCGCGTCAAATAAAAAGGATTGGAGGGAGTATATTATGCTTTGCAATGTATATATCTACTGCTGTTTCTCTAGTTTTTTATGCCATATATGGCTTCATTGTCTCTTATTGCATGACATTTGTGGATTAAGCTTGGAAGTGAGAAAAGTGGTAATGAAGCATAACCTGGTCATATTTCTAGCATGAGGATGCAACTTATTGTGTGCAAATTTGTTGAATGCTTGTTGATCGCTGATGAGATATCTGGTTAACTAATCTGATTTGGATGTTCATTTTAGGAGGATGTCGAGATAGGGAAGGAAGGCTCTAAACCTAAAAGTACTGATGGTGGTAAAGAGGCTATGGAACTAGATGACGGTGAAAAGATTGGCGAGAGGTTTGTGCCGCTATTATATTTCTACTTTGTGCCATGCTCTGTTATTTCCAACATGGTTTCATTTTGTTATTTATAGACTGGTCGTAGCATTTAATTGTTGCATTGTTTTAGGATCAAATGTTTCACGCTAATCAATAATGCTTGCAATTTTGTTTCCAACACACATACAAGCATATACTAGTATACTAGACTTGAGATGGATGAACGATCTATCAAATGTGGCATCTCACATTGCCAAACAAACATAGTCAAATGAAATAGAGTAATTTACTATAATATTCGTATGATATGAAATAAATCACACTCAAAATGCAGTGCATGCAACATCAGAAGTAGCTCTGATCGTCATGTAGAGCCCTGCGACTGAGGACTGACAAAGCACCGAGTTACACCGAGCCGAGAGGAAATAAGTTCTGCTAATTGGTGGAGAAAGGCAAGCCAAACCGCCAGAGGATAGAAAGTTAATGGGTTCAATAACACTATGATTCTGGGTGATTTGACCTTGTGGATGCACAGAAACAATGTGTTTTGTTTCCCTTCACTCTTAAGCCTCCTCTGGAACACGGGAATTTGATGAGAATCGTACTAGCATTTCACAAGTCATTTTAAAAACACAGGATTCAGAAAAGTTTCCTGTGTTCCAAATGGTGCCATAGTAGTGAGATTCGGGAATTATCCATGTCACTCACCCCTACATACATGTTTACACAAACGATTTTCACCATAAGAGTATCTGCGAGCAGCCGTTTTAGGTTTTACCTTCAACCATGTCTCGATTCCAGGTATAAATATACAGCAGTCACAAGAAAGGTTATGGTACAACTGGGGGTAAGAGGATCCTCTTTCGTTTTGTAGTTTTACAAATTACAAACAAAATCGAACGTTGTTCCCTAGCTCTCAAGGGGGAACAGCACGTGGCATATCCTGCAGTCGTTCTGACAGACCTACATAGAGAATGAATACACCTCGGCACAAAAATATGGAGATTCGAGAATGAATGTGTATAGCGCACTAAGAGAAGGATACAAATACAGATGTCAGATCATTCTCAGCAATTCCCACTATACGCATGCATATCAATATGTAGCTGCTGCCAATTTTCTCAAAACGGGAATTCTGATCCGATGGAGTTAGCTCTTTGCTTGACGGTGCAGTTAGTGTGACTGTTCAATCAAGATGAGAATTGAACATCCATCCTGAGATGGACAAAGCTCACACAAATCACATCAAAGTTTGGTGTGCATAGGACAATCACACCAAGCCTCAGCTATAATCTTGATGCGTGTTTATCAGAGAAAGCTGCCAATTTCCATAAGTATCTATTATTTTCAACAGGAAGGCATGGATGTGTTCAGGCATCAACAAGCCTGCCAAAATCAGACGGGTTAAATTATAAATACATTGGTTATGGAATAATAGAGGAACATTGTGATAAAATAGCATGAGCCTATAAGCCTATTAATCTTTTTAGAAATATCTTGTCATTTGTAAGCATTGATATTCCCAAGTCAGCCAAATAGAAGTCCAAAGGTCCAGTAAGACAATGCAGAAAGACTGAAAGAGGATATTGTGTTCTCATGTATGATGCAATAGGGAAAACAAACTAATATTTTATCAACTTTGATCATATTCAACCCAAAAGCTTAAGTTGATGGGAGAAAGGTAGGCGACCCATTTATACTTAATATTAAAACGGAGTTGGTTGCAATTATTTTATTTAACTGCGCTCACTAGGATTTTAAGAACTCTGGCTCTAAATACCACATTAAATTGCATTCCCCTGACCAACTAGCAATTCACTACTTCAATACAAGTCTATTTTCTTTGTTTCTCCTGAATTTCATCTCTTCTGCGCTATAAAGACATATATGGTAGGAGGTGGAAGCCTTACACCCATGACTCATGCTTTGTGCAATAGAAGGATATGGAACCATACTCGATATTTTATGTTGTTACTTTGTCGTGGACACATAAAAATGGCTAATTGAATGCATAGATGCCTACAGCCTTGTTCACCTCGGGGGCAGCGGTCTTACCAGTGGCAGTAAAAAAAGATGCCGCCATATTACAAAATTATGTATTTTCCTTCTCAAATTCATCCTGATATTCCAAGTCATCTAGAATAATGTATTTGGCATCACCAGCAAATGGAGGTGAATTGTCATCCTCATTTGTCTGGCCCCTTTTCAATTTCTCGTACCTGTGATTAGAGATGAACATTGTTACAACACGAAAAGCTAGCTTCCTGATACGTCATGCAGTGAGCATCTGACTACTTTTGACTGAAGGGAGTAGTATGTTAACATGTTCACAACGCATGCAAAGTTCCTTCAAATGCACAACAATCAATTTACAATGATTTCAAGAAAGTGAAAATTTATATATGGAATGTAAACCAGCTTAGCAATTTGTGTCCATGCAATTATTTTTTATGTTTATAGAATCAAAATCAGAGGGCAGACACCCTTGATTCTTAAATAAACACTTAGTGACAAATAACAAATGGTTTAGCAACACAAAATAAATTAGGAAAGTATGTAACTAATATAATTCAACTAGTCATAAGAAATTTAACTTTATACTGGCTAGTATGATATGTCTGAACAGTTGCATTTTGAATTTTGAAAAACCAAAGCAAATCATCTAATCATTGGTTCGGTACCTAGTAAGACTATGTTCTAGGCTTGGCCAGATATTGATAGAAGTATGATATATTCTGAACTGTTGCATTTTGAATTTTGGAAAACCAACATCACACAAGCCATATATCATTAGTTCATTACATAGTAAGACTATATTATAGGCTATAACTTGACCAGATATTGATGGAAGAAGTTTCAGTCTATGTATTTGGAATTTTAGCTTGAGTCACCAGACACGTATTGATAAAAAAAAGATGCACGACAAGCTATCCTAATGATTACAATGTTGATTCTGAAATCTGAATAAATAAACATAAAAAAACATCTGCCACTACTCACTGAGCCTAAAATGCCCAAAAGGAAAAAAAGTTAATTATAAAATGACCAAATGTTAATGGAAGTAGTTTCAGTTTAGCTGTTTTGGCATTTCAGCTAAGTCGCCAAAAACCTATTGTGCCCTCTTTATCCTGAGGTGGAGCAAAAGTTTATTTCATAGGAATTAAGGACTTCTTAATCACATTTGGCTGTGCATGATTTGATCTTGGAAAAATTCTGAGAAAGGAGTACTTACTTGTACCAATTGAATAAGCTAACACCAACCATAGTGGTGAAAAGACCAACCCCTTTCAACCAAGTAAATTCATCATGAAAATAAAACACCGCAACCTGAAAGATCAAGGTAAAAATATCGTTTACAAGACGTATTAGAAACTAAAAGAACGTTATTATAGATTACATGGAGCCTAGGAATGACATAAAAATTACTTGCTAATATCTGAGGTTATCAAGCTTCATGCTAGACTAGCAGACAAGCAATGTGTTTAGCCTTCAGCTCAAGTAACTCTGACAATGCTTGATAGCTCCTAAGTCCTAACATTTTATGGCAAAAATTGAAGCTACTATTTGGACTTTTTTTTTTCTCGTTCCACCTTTTGTGATTCAAGACTTGCTAGCTTCTCTATCATGAGCCACTCAATTGTCAACTATCTGTATCATCCTGATTTTTGTTCAGATGAAGTGTAATTCATGGTTGATAGCAGTATACGCAAAAATAATAGGTAAACTAGGAAGATAACTCTTCACAAGGGGTCCTTAAAATCCAGGCTCCACTGCAAATGCAACAAACAAACAAAATCTTCTAAAAAGGATCATATTTTCAATATTACCAAAATGGTTACAGCTTCTTTGACCACCCCAGCTATTGTCACGGTAATGGCACTTGTTGCTGAAATTAGTATATACTCTGTTAACACCTGCAGTTAGAATTAACAAATCATGATATCTCTGGTAGTTATTGAAACTTTTGTCCCAGATCATATAAGACTCATTACCATGAAAAAGGCCAAGGATCCTCCAATAAGCATAAGCAAGCAACTGCGCATGACATGCCAAGGGTCATCGAAATATGCATTCTTCTGAAAATCACTCCAAGGGTCCAGTAATAGAGATAGTATCATGGTGGCTATGGCCATCACTGGTGTAACATGGCTCATCAAGGTAATTGGATTTTTCAGGCCTGCCCACATAAGATAGTCCATGAATTCGTAGTGGTTAAATCATGATTCTTAACTAACTTAATATTAGCCCCACTTTTATTCAAACTTAGGACACAAGCTGGAGTCAGGTACTAAGCCAAATGGAATGGCTCCAGAGGAAACTAGAACACATTTGTGTGAATGTTGTTCCTGATGCTTCAAAATCTAAAGATCAACATCATCTGATGCTGTAAATGATTTGGGCTCAAATTATATCAACTGCTCTGCCACTTGGATTAACCCTTAATTGCTGAACAAAATAGCTTCAGTAAACAGGATAGAGCACTCATCTAATTCTTAGGTTGCAATTTTTAACTCCACCGCTCATTGGTAAAGATAGATTGCAAGAACCAGGCGGGTTTGAGTCTTAGATAAATGACGAAAACAGTTTTTTTATAACAAAATTTGAATTTTAAGAACAAAACATATCAATTTACTAATCAGATATGTAGAAGAATTAAAATGTCTGCATGAAGCCATGAACTAATAGTCCTCCCATATTGCTGGAATTGATATTCAAGAATAAAGGAAAGCTTCCATACCATAAGTATCTTTCTTGAAATATCAAGATCCACATGCACATAAAGAAAAGAAATAATTAGCTGAGGAGCATTGAAGAAAGAAAAGAGAATGTAAGATTCGAAATAGCTAATAAAAAAATGCATAAATTAGTTAATAGACTCACCTGCAACAAAATCTGAGTCATGGACCAGCGGAATCCTGACATAACAGCAGCAAGCGTCACAAAAATGAAGCCCCAAAAGTCAAACTCGGTCTCCTTGGCAACTATGAAAATATATTGCTAATTCAGAACAGATAGATCCAATTTGTAGCATTGATAAAAGAACTGTACATTTGGATGCTACAGTTAACAGGGTAACTAAGATAAGAAAACACTCGGTTACTTAATTCAAGTTTACTGCAAACTACAGGACATTGCACTTGGTGAATTCAACATGATATGGAGCAGAGTAGTTGTTATTTTATCAACAACAGATTCTCTGGAAACTACTTCAGCTCAGTAGTAGATCTAATCTAACCTGCTTAGAACAAACAAACTCACCACTAACAAGTAATTAAAATATCGCATCATTGTGTCCTAAGGCAGTAAGAGGATTATATGAATTCCTAAACAACTTTGTCACCCAACTGTTGGAAAAAGCCTAGAAATATGTTGCCAGTGGTGAAACTGAAGGATCCAGAATACCTAGTTCCCCATTTATCTACTAATAATGCTGCCAATGATGGACCACAAGTTTTCTTATTTTCGTAAGAGCATTGCCCTTCTGGGTCAAAGCTAAGTTACTTAGATTCACAAGTTCCTGAAGTGAACCTGAATCACATCAGATTGTCAAATGATATCACATGCTTTTATTGTGGTAAACTTGTCCAGAAGAGTACAGTGGAGCTCATATTTAGTAGCTATAAACCAAACCGGAAAAAGGAAGATCAATTCCTTGATTAAAAGAAGAACACAACATCAACAAAAGGCGTGAGTTCCTGAATATTGTGTGTATATCCACTCTGCAAGGAAAATAAACTTTGAATTTATAGCAAGACAGCTCGGAATTATCTTATTATCAACTTTTTTTTTCTCAAACTGGTAGGAGAGCTGCCCACCGTTATATTAAGCAGGAATAAATGAGGTACAAGGACCACGAAAAACAAGAACAAAAAAGGAATTAAAACAGGAGGCAAAACCAAAAAAACTAATGACTAAACAAAGAGAGAGAGGGGGGGGGGGATAGAGATAGATAGGCCGACATAATATAGATAATGGAAATACCTATACATAGATATCCTAACAACACATTTCTAGCGGTAAACTTTTGTTCATCACCTATAGCCTGGGTTTATGCTTCAAGCAGTACAGGAAAATTTCAATCTAATAATGACAAATATGGAGATGACCAAAACAGGTTTAAATATTAAAAGTAAGCAAACTGTCACTGCACCAATTCTTTACTCATCACAACACATACCTGTCAATAGGACTCCCGTAGAGATAACAACTATGATTCCTAGAAGCTTGATGCTAGGACTTTCCAACCTTGAAAGTTGGAAGGAACTTTTAGAGGCATGTACTATTGAAAGCAATGGAAAACAAAAGAAAACACTAATATACGCAATTATACATGTTATATAGGGAGCGATGGTCACATCGTTTCGTAAGAAAATAAATGGATATCATGTAAACTGTAATCAATTGATCATAAAGAAATTATAAATGGACGCTATGTAATCAAATAAGTTAGTAAATGGGGAGGATCTACATAATCTGATGAAGTTGCAAAACGTGCAAAAATAATTTATTGAAAATAATATCTAATGCCCATCTGTACCTCAAAAAGAGTATTTCTACATGTTATAATTAAATAAGGAAGCAGCAGTAGGTTAAGAAAAATATTCCATAAGATAATTAATGTTAAAAAAACATGTGTATTCGAAATTAGCGTACATGCAACATCCCTTGTTTAATGAGGCTACTTTGTACTGCTTAATAACATGTTAAGAAGCTAGGAAACTAGTGTGGATGTGGCTATTTGAAGTTCACACAGGTGTGGGTTTATCACTGCTTTACTTCTGAACCACATTTTTGCTTTTACGCAAAACATTAGCAATACCTTCTATCTGTCTTAGTATTCCAATAATTGATCAGTGAACAGCATTGGCTCCTTCAACTAATCATCTTCAGAAGTGGGATAAACATAGAACTGTATCAACCAATTACATGGCAAGTTTGTAACAGTTATTAGGAATATAAATGTCCGGCTCCGCTAATATGGATATAATGCAACTTACAACAACTTCCAAGTAGGAAAAACAACAACCTATAGGAACGAACGAAGGCCACAGCACTCACCTAAATGCAAACGCGAAGAGCAAAAGGAATATCGGTGATGCTGATTTACACTGCAGAAGATCAATTCATGAAATCTATTACTGAAGGAATGCAATGAAACAATCGCAAGTGAATAAAACCCTTCAGCAGACAACACACCATAGTAGCAAATGTCACCGAGATGAACACTAGAGACGCGTTGCTCAGGTTTATGTCCAACGCCGTCCCTAGAGCGGTTGGCACGACTGCAGAACAGCTAGCACGTAAGAACGACTACTCATCCGTTAAAAAAATAGCAGGCGCAGACCACAGTTGAAGTTTGTCGTAGACCGAGATCCACACCTCTCATGAAGTAGTCCTTCCACCCCATCTCGACGGCGGCCTCGGGCCCCTTGGTCTGGAAGAAGATTATGAGCTTGGAGAGCCCTGCCTGCAGCGCGAAGTGCACGGTGTTCATGAGCAGCGGCGCGGGGAACTTGCCCAGCTTGTCCCCCAGCAGCGTCTTGTTGTATCTAAGCATCCCAGCAACGAAGGCAACCAACCGTTCAGTGATTCAGTGATCCACCATTCCCGTCCGCGGCGCAGAGAGAGAGAGAGAGAGAGAGAGAGAGAAAGAGAAGTAGGTGGGTAGGGGGAGATCCGGGGCGGGGCACTCACAGCGTGAGGCAGGTGCTGAACGCGTACCACACCAGGATGTAGAACCCGGTCCGGAGCACGACGGCCGGCGCCAGCGCGCCGCGCTCCGCGCGCTCCAGCGACTCCAGCTTGGTGACGGACTCGCTGGGCCGGAGCCCCCCGACGCCGACGGCCGCGGAGCAAGGCGGGTTCTCAACGTCGAAGCCCCGGCGCGGCGCCTCCGGATCCGCGGCGGCGTGCATGCTCCGCTGCCGGAAGTAGCCCGACCGCGGGGACCCCGCCTCCGCGGCGGCCCCGTCGGGGTCGCCGCCCTCGGGCTTGGGATGCATGCCTGCCTCGGTGATCCCGTCCGTGCTCCCGGGGCGGGCGCTAGGCTACGCCTGCAGGGCTCGCATTGCGTGCGTGCGCGCGCGCGCACGGGAGGACGCCGGCGCCAATGCCGCGTGCACGGGCGGGGGATCTGGAAATGCGGAGCGCGAGGGGAGGGGAGGGGAGCGGGAGTGGGGTCGTGGGACGGCGCCTTCGCCGGCCGCTGCCGCCGCCTGCCGGGACGGGACGGGACGGGACGGGTTGGTTGATTTGGCGGGTGCGCGCGGTGGGCAGGTCGTGTGTGGCCGAATGGACGCGCCCGCCCGGTTGGGTGGGGCGCGCCAAATGGAAGAGGGGTTTTGGGGCGTGGTGGGGGCTTGGATGTTGGATTGTTGGTGGTGGCTGCACTGGTGCGTGACAGCGAGAGAGGACCGACCGAGCACCGGTTTGTCTTGAATTTCCATAGCATGGAAATTATAGCACCAAAAGTACTCCCTTTTGCACATCTTTTGTCTAAAAAAAAGAAGCATATGTTCTAAATAATAGTAGGCCATTTGATTTTTTTAACACTAAATTTGACCAATTTATCTTATTAAAATAATCGCAAAAGTATAGAAAAATTCAAAATCATGGTAGGTATATTATTATGTGGTACATTAAATCATAATAAGATAAATAATAATTAGTTTTAAAAACAAAACGAATGAGTTAAACTTGATGAAAAAAAATGAAACGCCCTACGCTTTGGGACGAAGAGAATACTGATTAATTTGAAAAGCAACTGGCCTAGTTTGCACAGGTGACAGGCCACAGTCGCGCGGTGTGGTAGCCGGTAGTGCCGCCGCCGCGTGCTTCCAAATCTGCCGGTGCAGGCGACGGAAGTGCCGAGGCAGAAATCGAATCCGAGATCCACATGGGGGCAGATCTGGTGAGTGGGGAAAAAAAAAAAAGAGAAAAGAAAAGCCAAAGCCACGAGAGAGGCTCCGGTCCGGGTGCGGATCCAAAACATTCTGTTCCGTGTGTGGTATATCCACCGACCCAAACCCGGGATATTTTGAACCCCCCAAGGTCTTATGAGTCTAAGCCAACTGCGTGGAGATTAAATTAAAGGACATTATTAAATTATGCAACGGGATGGTTGTGGACTGGCGCAACAAGACACCTGAGGTTGTTGGACCTAACGCTTAACGCGCAGATATAACATGCATGGGCATGGCTGCTGCTTGCCATGACCCATGAACCATATGATGCTGGAAGCGCTGCTGTCGTCATTGCGCGCGCACAGGCTTTGTGTTGCATAACCGGCTTCTTTCTGGTGAAAAGATATCCGAAAAAAAAAAGGCAGTTAGGTTAGGTAGTGGTGTGTCCCAGACTCCCAGTGCAGGTAGGTAGACTTGCTGCGAGCTTGGAGTGCTGCACTTGTGTTGTGCATGGCCAGACAGACCGAGGCCTATTGTTGGGTTGGTGAGTTGAGCTGTTGGCAAGTGGGTCTTGGTCCAGTGTCCAGTGAGCCAATCAGGATCTTCAGTCATTTTCCTGAAACTGCACGCATGGATATGGATTCAGGATGGAGGGGACAAAAAAAAAGATCGAAGAAGAAGATCTGGTGTGGGTTTTGATGGACGAACCGTTCGGGGGAGTAATGATCAGGTGAGGATCCAGCCTGGTCCACTTTTGCATGCGGCCCATGAATCATTGCACA
Source organism: Paspalum vaginatum (assembly GCA_030272315.1). NCBI lineage: Eukaryota > Viridiplantae > Streptophyta > Magnoliopsida > Poales > Poaceae > Paspalum > Paspalum vaginatum. The sequence goes on from CM059021.1 coordinate 40,164,100, forward strand.
GCTTAGTGCTGGTCCATCCACCATTCCTCTTCTCCCTCTCTTGGTAGTTGGTACTAGTACTTTCAAGTGGCGAGAATCGACTTACAACAGTACTAGTAGATCTTAAGAACAAGAAGTTAGAGCCTGGTCTCAAGCTTAAGATCTAGCCTTGCTTACCTTAGTGGCTTAGTCACATCACGGTACCCTTGAGGTCTATATATATATATATATATATATATATATATATATATATATATATATATATATATATATATATATATATATATATATATATATCTACCTTATGCACGTTGTTTTTTAGATGGAAACTTCCTCCATTGACATTAGGCTGAAACCAAATCAGCAGCCAGACCAAGCGAATTACAGTAGCACCCAAACTAGCTAGCTAGATGGTGTGCCACTCCATTACATAGGCATTGGCAGCAAAATTCAAAGCCTGAGTACAGCCATAGCTTCAGCATAGATGGCTATAGAAGGCCTATCAAAATACAGTATCTCCTAACTCCTCGGAATGGGATGCCCCCCTGGTCATGCATTGTGTGACCCCTTTTCACTTTCTTTTTATCACTCCGTCGTGATGCTGATCAATCATGCTAGTGCTGACGGCATATATGCAGTGGTGACTGAACGTCGGTCTCTCGCATGGAGAAAGGCTTGGCATGCATGGCGATACGATATGGCATGGAGGGAAATAGCTCATCGTGGGCCCACCCTGTCCGTGCGTGCGATGACAACCGCGTTTGGGGCGTGCGGCGACACGTCCGTTAATTTCCCGATCTTATCGATGACGCGACTACTGGTGCCCGAAGGCGCATGGGCATGGCATGCCTGTCGCCACCCGATCTGATCCAAGTGATGTGGAGCGCCCCTTCGACCGCGGCTTGCTGACAAGCCGCCTCCCCTGTCCCTGTCCTGCTCAGCACCACATCGTTTTCGCCTCTTTTATGAGAACCCGACGCATCTGACGCGGCGCGCATCGTCGTCTTCTCAAGAAAATGCAAAGGCCGCGGACGCGGCACCACGCGTCACCCGCGCGGAAGCTGCCCCTACCCGCGCAGCGGCGGCGGAGGCGGAGCCCTCGGCTGTCGGCTAGCTCCGCCATCTCCGTCATCTTCCTCCACCAGCTCCGGCGCGCTCCTCCTCTCCCGATCGAGCTGGTTCTCGGAGCCGACTGCTGCTAGCGGTGCCGATTGCTGATATCTTCTACTACACTAGTTTGCCATGCCACACGCTGTACGCTTTACTTTGCCTTCAAGGCTGCGCGTCGTCTCGGCCTGCTGACAGCGATCGACGTCGCGCGCCTCCACTGACTCCACTCCGTATCGCCATCGCCATGGCCGCCGCTTCTCCTTCGATCTCGCTCCAACGGTGTCGTCGCCGCCACTCACCGCATCCAATCTACTGTCGGAGTCACCGATCAGTGGCCACTTAAAAACTCCATGGACGGAGGCGGCGCACGCCCTTTGGGCCAGGCCTCACCGGCCCTGCTGCTAGCCTCGCCCATAGGCCGGGCCTGCTATACTACCCTTGCTAGGATTTCCTGGGCTGATGCCTCGACTCGATCGATCACACCACCGTCGCCCTCCAAATCCTGTCAGCAAGGCTAGTGGCAGAGTGAGTGACCCCAGGCGCTCGGACAATTCAACGCGAGGTGACAAGGTCAGAATCACTGAATCAGATCACGTCCCCAGACCCTGTCATGCAGTTAAGTCTAGGGATTCAAGCGGACTTACTCACGGATAGGATATTGTGGCTCATTTTTCTCCGACCTACGACGATATTCGCGAGTAGCCCCATTTGCATCTAAGAACAACAGACGTAACAAACGGACTGTGAATGCAGGCATCAGGCATCTTCCAGGATTTCATTTCGTGGTTGAGATCAGCTAATAGTAACCTGCCTAGAAAAACTGAAATCGACCTGGAGTTTGGCACTGCCATTTGGCGGTTACAGTGAGCTGTCAGCATCCACCTCGAGTGGTGCTACCGTGCTCCGGATAACGTAGCCAATCCAATCGGTGGTGTTCTGCATCAAATAAATTAAAATGCACAGCACAGGTCACCTGATTTATCAGCAGCGCGTCATGGAGTCGCCATTCGCCAACAGCGCGATATATGAAAATGTATGCGTTGTCTTTGTTTTCTCCACGAACCGGAAGCCGACCCAACAGCAATGAAGTGCTCCTATGTTGTCATCATCGCGGGGTGTGAGTGTGACACGTCCCTCGTCGCAACATGCGCTTGGATACTTACAACCATGCCCGGAAGACGCAGGAGATATTTGCCTTCAGGTTATGACATTTCTTAGCAGGGGGCAACCGTTGGAGGGAGCGAGCCTTACGGTGTCGCATTGTGTTTGTGTAGTCAAGTTCGACGACGACAACACGGTCGTTTATTTTGTAAAGACAGCCTTGCCCACCTTCTGTGCTAACTAAAGCCTCTATAACTATAAGAATGAATTGCATGCCAAGTCTTTGAACTTTTCTCGCGGTACCATCTGGGTCCATAAACTTTTCTCGCAGTACCATCTGGGTCCAAAAAGGGCCACCCGGGCAAACTCTGCCTACGTGGCCAACCCGCGCGTGCCACCATGCTGTCCTGTCCCTGCCCGGTGCGCACCCGCCGCACCGCCCTACCCCCGCCTGTCGTGCACGGCGCCATGCCCCCGCCCGGCGCGGACCTGCCGCGCCACCCTACCCCCTCCCCCCTCCCCCGCCCGTCGCACACGCACCCACCACCGGCCACGCACGGCCCTTCTCGGCTTGGCGGTGTGGCTGCCACCGCCGTTGGCCCCGTCTACTCGCCGCACTACCGCCAGCCCCGCTCGCAGCCCAAGCTCCGACCGCCGGTCGCCTCGTCAAGCCAAGCGGGGACGCGCTTAGAGAAGAGGGGGCTCGGGCTGCGCGGGGCCGCGCGCAGCGACGCGGCGAGGCGACTTGGATGGCGAGGGGCCTCATGCTCCGGTAGCAACGTGTCCGCGCAGGGAGGAGCCGCGGCGAGAGGGCTCCGCGGTAGGTGCCAAAGGCCGCCGGCGGCGGCGGCATCAACGGCGCGCGCCCGGGCTGGGCCAGAGGAAACGCGGCTAGGGGCATGGCGGGTGGGGACCCCGTGCTCGCCCACGGCCACGCACGCGGCTGGCTCGCCTGCGGCTGCCTTGCCCACGGCCTGCCACGGTGACGTGAGCTCCGCTAGACAGTCGCGGCCACGTCGAGCGCGGGCGCGGGCCATGGCGGCACGAGTGCGGGCGTAGGCGGGGGCGCGGCGGCGCGAGCGAGGCCAGGCGGTGCGAGCGCGGTGATGGAGGCCGCACCGTGGGGAAGGGGTGCCGCCGCCTGGGGACGGGCGCGGCGGTGACCTGGGGAGAGGCGCCGCCGTGGGGAGGGGGCGGCGATGCGGCCTGCCTCCTCGGCCCGGCGCCGCGGATGGAGGCAGGCGCCGCGACGGTGCGACGCGAGCGGGGACCGCGGCAGCGCGGCGGGCAGACGAGGCGGCGGCAGCCACACCGCCGAGCTAGGGAGGGTCACGCGGGGCCGGCGGCGTGCACGTGCGCGCCGGGTGGGGGCAGGGCACCGCGCGTCTCCTCCGCTCGGCTAGTGCCACGGCGGCATGCGCGGGCTGGCCACGTAGGTAGGATTTGCCCGCAAATTTTTTTTGGACGGCAGACGAGGCCACCGCCGCTGGCGGCGGCAGCCACACCGCCGAGCTAGGGAGGGTCGCGCATGGCCGGCGGCGTGCGCGTGCGCGCTGGGTGGGGGCAGGGCACCGCGCGTCTCCTCCGCTCGGCTAGTGCCACGGCGGCATGCGCGGGCTGGCCACGTAGGTAGGATTTGCCCGCAAATTTTTTTTGGACGGCAGACGAGGCCACCGCCGCTGGCGGCGGCAGCCACACCGCCGAGCTAGGGAGGGTCGCGCATGGCCGGCGGCGTGCGCGTGCGCGCTGGGTGGGGGCAGGGCACCGCGCGTCTCCTCCGCTCGGCTAGTGCCACGGCGGCATGCGCGGGCTGGCCACGTAGGTAGAATTTGCCCAGCGAGTCCCTTTTGGACCTAAATGGTACTGCAGAAAAAGTTTTTGGATCTAGATGTGCACTTTAAAAGTTCATGGATCCAAATGGTACCGCGAAAAAAATTCAAGAGCCTAGCGTGCAATTAGGTCTCACTATAATGCTTAATTTTGGATAATCAGATCCTCAGTTTGGTGAACATGCATATATAATGATATATGCTGTCAAATTTCTTCCACGCTAATTAAGATGCATGTGATAGTCTTATGGCAATTACTATGGTATACTTAAATAACCTGTGAGCCAGTTGATCTAGTAAGGTATTACCGCCTAAGAAGGTAATAGATTAAAATGATAAATATATTTATTTAATTATTTTAAATTCCGAAAATTTGGGAAACACGAACTACCTACCCTGATCTCTGTAAACGTGATGATTGGCGTTGTAACTAGTAACTACCTACTGCATGTTCTTGAACAAAAATTACCTACTGCGTGGTCTGTTTAAACATGAGTAGGGCGCTGCGTGAGGCTGGTTTTTCTTTTTTCATCACAATTGGAACATGAAAGTATATTTTAGCTGTGATTTTCTGCTCATCAAGTGAGGATAGGTAACATGATTTTGGTAGAGGGTGACGCCCGAAGAGAAGCTGGTGGCGACACCCTACTAGTCACCAGTTCTTGCCTGGACGGGGGCATATGCATGTCCCGATGGTGAAGGAAAGAGCTGAAGCTTTTGATGCCCATGTCAACGTTCAGAGCACCACGAGCGGCGTTGGCTCTGGCGTGGCAACGAAGGCCAGCAGGCAGCAGCCCATCCAGCATGCATAGGGCATTAGGGTGTAGTCCGGACGTCGATGGCAGATTGGCAGAGTCCTGTGGCTACGGCGATCAGAGGATCGGATGCCGCCGCTCGGTGTGGGGGTCGTGCAACGGCGCAACAAACAGAAGCAGGAACAGCCGCCCACTCGGCGTTGGCGGCAACGTGGGTTTTTCCAATTTAATTTATTTCTTCCTTTTTAATCTGTTGTATTAATTTTTTTCCTTTTTTAATTGAATGGTTCAGATTAGTTTTAAATCTTGCCTCTTACGAGGTAATTTGTATACCGTAGCACATCCCTAGTCTTATTAATTGCAATACCCACATAATAAGCCTTCCATTGGGCTTACCCTGGTCAGGATATATAGTATCCCGCACAAACACATACCAGCCAAATACAGACAACGTTAAGATGCTGTGAGTGTGGCCTGTGCCGTACATAGATCCTTGTCACCGGAAAAGAGGAAAAGGAGCTCGCGGGAGAATAGCAGGAGGTGATACAAAAAGGAGAAAGAGACATAACCATACAAACTATACGAGAGAGCTCCTTTACACTACATGTCAAGCACTGCGTGGGCTTTCCATTGCTCCCTATATCTCAAAATCAATACTTTAAAGAGCAGGCTAAGCCACTTAACAGCTCTTTTACAAAGGCCACAAAGGCTCCGCTAACTTTGTTTAGCGGTTTTGTAAAGATACCTTGTAGAAATTAGCAAAACATGCAAAAAAAAAAATTGAATCTGGACCATTTCATGGGTAGAAACATGTCAAGGGCTCAAGGCCCATGCCCTTGTTACATCATCACTCAAACACATTGTTTGGTAGGTAATAAATTGATAAAGTGGCAAACAAAGTTCAATAGGACTCTAGAAAAGTGCAATGAACGACTATTTAGCTGTTTAGCAACGCTAAAGGAGTATCTAGTTTGCTGTTTTAGCCCGCTAATAGCGGCTATTAGCAGCCAAGTACGCATGGGGCTAAATTGTGCTTTTCTTAGCCTCAGCCCTCTCCATCAGCCAAATCCAGCTATGGGCCTCTGGCAGGGGCTATAGCTGACTACTTAAAACTTTGCTCAAAATACAAGGCATGCATATAATTTTAAAATATTTTTTTACTAATAACTAGTCTTAGCAATTTCAAAAAATAAAGCGTATGTCATGCACGGTGGCTCACAAGTCACTTGATAATGTTAGGTCTAGTTTTCCACATCTTTTGTTTCCTTGGGATGAATGGTGATGAGTATATAATGTGGCAAAGTCCAATTTTCACCTTTAAATTTAGCATGGTCGTCTAATTTTAAACCCTAATTTGCAAAAACGGTCATAACATATCTGCTAACTAACTAAACATAACAAATCTGGTCCTTTCATGCATTTCAAATTTGTGTTTCAATTTTTAGAATGCTAAAAAATAGGTTTAATCTTTGAATAAGTATGATCTGAGATCAACCTCGTCCTTGGATTTAGCTGTTTGAGAATAAATAAGGAGATCCCAATTCCTCGAAGACCTCTTCCTAAACTTAGGGAGGTTTAAACTTGTCAGTGGGACCAATTAAGGTCTTGGGAGGACAAATGGTCAGAGCAACCATGCTTTTAAACATGTTTGCTTGAATTTGTTTAACATTGTTCGAAAAAACGCAACAGTACCTTGATGTCTTCAGGACATCTCCGCTAAATATCTCTTTTAGAAGAGCTTTAGTGAGAAATAAATTATATGAATGGCACAGTCCGGTTGCTAATTTAATGTTTGTTAATTTAGAGGAGAGTGACGGCACCTTCGTGTGGGGTTTACATAAATCGGGTTCCTTTTCTGTTAAATCGATGTATAATTCTCTCATTAACAATGGCATCATAGTATCACTGGAAATTTGGCATTTGAGAATTTCTTTAAAGATTAAGATATTTCTCCGGTTCCTAAAGAGGGGATTTCTTTTAATAAAGTATAACTTGGTAAAAAGAAACTGGAATGATAGGACAAATTGTGAGCTTTGCAACCAGGCCCGGATCAATCCAACATTTGTTTTTCGAATGTAATTATGAATAGGGATCATATCGAGCAAGTGGTGTAGTGTAGTAACATAGGAGTATATATAATCAATGAATGGAATTGCTATGTACAAGCAGACAGACTGACAACACCCTCCAAGCAACGTAACCTAACAACAAACAAAGCCGACGAGCTCTTGGCATCAACAAGTGGCAGAAACGAGACGTAGCGTACGACAACGTTCTGCTAGCGGTAGCTCGACCTTGTACCGCACGCATGGGCATGGCGGCGCGGCATACGAACTAGCTAGCTCCACACTGGACCGGAGGATCGGACCTACAAAACTTGACTTGCTTCCTATCGTACTCAACCCCCAATCACCATTTCAGAATCGATCACTCGTGCAAACTACTAGTAATCAACTAAAGATCGAGAGACGAATTGAAGAAGAACACACACAGCTAGGAACCAAATCGCATGGAGCTGACGATCATGTCGACGACCACCATTTGGATTGCTCTGTACTCTGCACTGTATGTACTACGTCGTAGGCAGCCGGCGCAGCTGCTGCTAGTGCCCGACCCCGGGGCTCGGGACGGACCCCAACACCCGCGCGGCATTGCCAGCCGCCGCCGCCCTCCTGCCTTGGGTCTCCGGCGCCGAGCCCCGGAAGAACGCCCCGCGGCTCTGACCTGCCGCCGCGGCCGGGGCAGCTCCTCCTCCTGTTGCGTGCGGGTGCGGCGCCTCCTCCTCCACGCCGGCGGCGCGTGGCACGGTGTCGGCGGCAAGCAGCAGCACCCTGCTTGCGGCTGCGCACGGGGGCGGCGCGACGAGCGTCGTCACGGCGAGCGACAGCACGAGCACGAGCGCCGCCACTCTGCACACGGCGGCTGCCATCGCCGTCGATCGTCGTCTCCTGCTCGATCTCACGGTCGCGAAGAACGGCCGGGCTTTGCCGTGCTGCGGAGTGCCGGAGTCGATCTGCGTGTGGTTTGGTCCGATGGATGGATGGATGCAGGAAGCGCGAGCGAGCGAGCCGGTGGGGGAGGATCTTTTGGGGATCGGGGAGGAGGGCTTATATAGCTGCGCCGGGGAAGGAATAGAGTAGAGAGGTGGAGGGAGAGCGCGAGAGAGGCGTAGGGAGAACGGCAACGCCACGGCGCGGCAGCCGTCGTCTCGTCCGGCGCGTGCCAGCGTGCGTGCGTATGGCGGCACGCGAGGCGAGAGAACCGGTTTAACGGTTAACCTACCGACCCGAGCCGGGAATGGAGGGGCCAGTGCAAGCTACGCACGAAGGCAACGCCGCGATAATGGGCATGGGGTCGTCGTCGACTCGTCGGGCCCGCCGGCCGGGGTGGCGTCGGCGATCGAGAGACGAGACGAGCGAGCCGGACAAACAACACGCGGGGCGGGGGGCGGTTAGTCGGGCGAAGTCAGGGGCCGCGCCGCGACAGCATTGACATCGGAGAAAAGGCTCGGCGCCGGCGGGGGTGCCTTGCGCGCGCGGGGAGGCATCGCGGCGCCGCGCTTGGGGTCGCTGTCGAGCCGCGAGCCCGAGGGCGACGCGCGCTGCCGGGGGTCGGGCGGCGTAGGCCAGCGGCCGCTGGCGGCGTCGCGCTCGCGGCTCGTCCGGCGGGGCGGCAGCCACGGAGCGCGAGCGCCTTGTGATGTGGCCATGTGGGACACTTGGGACGCGCGGGCCCGGGGCTGGGACGTTTGCTTGAAGCGAGTGTTACCGCCTGTAATTAGCGGCTCCGCGTTAACCGTTTCCGGTAACCCGCGTCGTCGCGTAAGGTTAGTTTGCGCGTACTACGTGGACGTCAGGTGAGACGGAAGCTCGGTACGGAGCTACTCCTACCACAGTACCACTACGTCAGATGAGACAGAAACTTTGATTTCTTTTATTTTTGTTTGAAAGAAGAACAGTTCCAAATCCCGCGGTGACAAGGGAAAGGTCAGTTCTCGTGCCCCCAAACTGGCATTCAGTTTCCGTTTTTAAAAAAAAAAAAAATCAAAATCTGATGTGTGTATCTGCGATGCGTTGCCCTCGCGTTTCAGGAAAGCTTTCCATCCCATCCGAGGGGAGCACTTGACGGTTGGCTTCTTCTTCTTCTTCTCGTTGTTGGAGGGCACTGGACGCAGGCTGCAAGGCACATCCGCTTTCCACATTTGAGCGCGCGCACGTAGCCGAAAGGATTCGTCGGCTGTTGCCTGCGTGCAGAAGGCACCGTTCCGTTCAGGCAAACTGTTGCTTCTCTTTCTGCTGCTCGCGCCTTGCCCGTGTTCTTCCTTGGACTTATTGCAGGCTTGCAGCAGGGGGTCCCTGTTATCCGTGTCGTTCCGGGGCTTAACTTACACTCCACTTGCGTTCTGTTTCCCTAGAAAGAATCAGAACGTACTTAGATGAAATATCTTGGTACAGTTGACAAAGTGGCATCTATCATCAGCTCTAGTGTCTGAACTCTGAATCCAACTGAAGGAAGATTGGATGGCAAAGGGAAACTAAAGTATATATATACTCATCTCATCTAACAGTACCTGCAGTAGTATTTATACACGTAGAGCTGATGAACAGCAGCTGCAAAGCCCTCGGAGCTGAAAAGCTTCAAAGAAAAATTTATACATGTAGAACAGCAGCTGAAAATCTTCTAACGACTCGAGTTTTTCAGCAACGCGTTTGATCAGAGTCAATTTGAGGCACAAAGAACAGCCCTCGGAGCTATCTGATCTGAACTGTGACTGAAACTGAACCGGATAAGCTGCTGACTGGTTCTTACGTTCCTTCACCAGCAACACAGAGATGCCTTCCTACTCTTCTACTAGTTCTAGAAGAAATCCAAGCTCTGCTGACGTCACATGTTCAGGAACAGAGAAAGCAAGCGAATTTTGCAGCAACGCCTAGTCGCGGTGATATTTTCCTCTTTCTGTCCGATGTGTCACTGACTCACTTTGAAAACACGTCTTCTCAGGCTAACAGGTTGAGTGAGTTGATCTCGCGATGAAATGATTAATCAACAGCCCACTAGCACTAACCATCCAAGTGCGACAAGAACGAATCTGTTTCCTCACCAAGAAAGTAAGAGCAGAAAAAAACAGCAGCAAATTGTTCCTTATCCGCTTCGGAAAGTCAATAACCTAACACGCAAATTAAACATCAGGTTTCATACTAACTAACCAAGTCCAAACAAGCAGAGACGGTTTAATCTCACGACTTAAGATGCAGCCTGGCATATATAAATTCAACGCCACTTGGACACGACTCAGCAGATTTTGACGTGATCCCAATCGCACGCACGCGTGCGACGACAATTTGGTGAACGGGTCGGAGAGAAATGGTGGATTAAGATTGTCAAGTGTTGTTTTCTTCGTTACATGGATGCAAGATGTGTGTATCCTTGATGAAGTGTGCACGCCAGCTCTCAACTTCTTGTGCTCGGATGCAGCTTCTAATAAGCTAGCACTCTAAGCTACTTATCTTTTTTTTATAAAAAAAATCAAGTACAGCTATCTGACTCTTCGAGCGGGTTCAATCAAACTCCAAACTTATGTGTTTTATCATGCTTGCAAAGACAAAGAAAAAGGATTGGAGCGCATGCATATGTACAAATGTACGATTGGAATTGCCAGGTGCATGCCTTTTAAACCAAACGGCACCACATTATTTCTGCAGTGAAAGCCTCCAAATACAGCCTTTAAATCACCACATATAAGACACTTCCTGGCTTCGGAACGTGTGTTAATTCTGAATTTCAGTGGCTAATTAACTCACAAAATATGTTGAGGGCTTGTTCCGGGAGGGATTTGCAGGGAGGGTGACAAGGTGCACAAGTTGTAGAGAGGGTGACTCATGTCCAACGGGTTGGCGGGTCCAAGCGGCTCCATGATGCCAGCAGTCCAGCAGAGACAGAAGGAGCACCCTGCACGCCATGCATACGGACCCACCGATGCAACAGTAGTACATCAAGTCATGTAATCAGTGCCGTCAAATTGAAACTGTTTCCACATATCTCGTTCCAGATTAGATCTAGGCTGCATAACTTTTGGTCACAAATAAGGATGCAAAAGGATTTATTTGTGGGCATCGCAACGGTTCTGCGAAAAAATAACTTACTGCAATATTTGTGAATAGGCCACTTACATCCTAGTCAAAAATAGGGGGGAATATGACAGGACAATGGCTTTTTCCCAGGAAAAAGGATAACATCAAATACTCCTATTGCATATTTGCATCCACATGAAGAAATTAGCCTTTTCGAAAGAAGAAAACAAGAAGTAATTGGCCATGTATTGATGGGCCAGGTTTGAGTGTAAGGTTGGGGCGGGGTCACCAACGGTTGGAGCGGAAGCTCGTCCAGCGCCAGCCCAAGTGCACCACAGACCAGGTTCGATTGGGCCTGCAATTTTTCCTTTTCTCAAGAGTCAAGACTGATCGGCAGTTCGACACAACACCAGCCTCAGGAGTCAGGGGAAAAGAGGACTGTACCAGAAATGAAAATGATAATTTCCGAAATTTTGTTTAAAATGTTTTTATATAAACGGTTACCAATAACCTAAAATGTTAGAAACAACTGAAAACACTTTTGGCCCTTAAAAACTAAAACACATTTGGCCCATTTTGTAATCATTTTCAAAAAAATTCCTGATTTATTGGGTTTTACCATCGGTAACTAATCCAGTATTTTTCTAGAAGATATAGATATAAATTAATCTTTAGAAATTTGTATTAAATCTATTTTATCATTTTGGTGTTGAAAGGAAGAAGATAAAAGGAAGCATTATGGTTTCGTGGTTCGGTTGGAGGCATCGTCCGCATTGTGGTACCCTATGGGGAGGGGCAAGGCGGCAGGGGGTCCTATGGTGGTAACAGGGGGTGGGGGAACTGATGAGGCGGCAAGGGTATCATTGGCTAGGTGGCAAAGAAACCTTTTGGGAAAGATAGGACGTGGGGGTGACAACTAGCGTGTTTGTGGTAAGGGGGAGTAGCTCGCAGCGTCACCCAGTCCGAAAAAATTCTCATTGGATTTATTTTATAAAAAGGGTTTTCGATTTTTTTTCACAAAAGGGTTCTAACTTTTTAGAATTAGCAGGAAGCTAAGTTTCACCGCAACTTAAGGCCATAGGATTTTCATTTGTGTTTTAGTCTCATTAAATCACATAAACAAAGATAGTGATGACTAGAAGAGAGACGAGGGGAGTTTCATCTATGAGATAGTGTTGCTTAGTTTAATCTAATTGGTACTGTTGGTAACGTAAGTACGTAACTGTGCAGTAAAACATTATCAGAATGGCCTGATAGAGCAAAGTGGCTTTGAGCGGCGGATTAGGCCGAGCTGTTGAGTTCATCGGGGAGTGCAAATAGACATATAAAACACTATACAATATTGTAAATAGGGAGGAGTCCAAAATATAAACAGAGAGATATGCGTGACTCTGTGAGCTCAGGCTGAAACAGAAAACACCGATGACGCGCCCCTATAGACCATGTTCATGCAAGAATTCCTGGCTTTCATCTCGTCCTCTGCATCTCCCTCCCGCCACGAGCCCCTTATCCTCCAACGGGCAGCGATCACCCCGAGCCAGGCCCTGCGCGCTCCGCGACCGCCCATGTCCACCGCGGCCGATGACCTCGCGCGCCGCATCGCCGCGCTCCTCCCCGCCCCGCTCCCGCCGGCGGCGCAGAAGCAGCAGCTCTCCGGCGTGGCCGCCGCCGTGCTCGACGCCGGGGGGCGCCTGGGCCGCGCCGTCGGCGACGTCTTCCGCCGCCTCCGCATCGACGACACCTTCTACTCCAGGCGTGCCGAAGCAGCGCCGGAGCGGTGCCGGGAGATCGGCGGCCGGAGCGTCGTCGGCCACCAAGGAGGGAGAAAGCGGCGGCGACGGCGGCGAGCCCCTCGGCGCCTCCGGAAGGTTCGGGCGGGCGCAGGGGAGCATGAACCTGTCGGCGACGTACGACAGCAGGACGAACGACGTGGAGAGCTCGGTGGTGGCCAGAGGCGACCTGTGGCGCGCGGAGGCGTCGCACAGCAGCAGCAGTAACGGCGGCGCCGGCGACGGGGCCAACCTGTTCCTGGTGCAGCTCGGCCCGGTCCTCTTCGTCCGCGACACGACGCTGCTGTTCCCGGTCCACCTGTCCAAGCGGCATCTCATCTGGTACGGATTCGAGCGCAAGGTGCGTTGGTCTCGCCCAAAAGATTCAGCATTACTGCTTCGTTTAACCAAGAAGAATTACACTGTGCAAAAATGGATGCCATGAGAGCTGAGAGCACAAGAGCTCTGTTCTTGCAGAATGGAGTGCACTCGGTCTGCCCTGCTTATTGGTCGGCTCATAAGCGATGGTTCTTCATGTCCATGTTATGCCTGAACCCCTTTGCCTGTGTAAGTCTCTGCTTCTCTAACAGCTTTTAGTTTCCTTATCAATCTGTAACTGAACATTTTGGTTCAAACCTTTTCAGTCGTTCATGGACGTGCAATTCCCAAACGGGCAACTAAGGTATGTCGCCGGCGACGGCTTCACGACGCGTGCTTTCCTTCCTCTCCGTGGTGGGATCTTGCAAGCCCATGGAAAATTCCCGGGGGAGAAGAGGCTCAGCTTCTCTTTCAAGGTTAGCCGGTGATCGAAGTAGAAACTGCATTGTGCATTGCTCATGCCTTCGCTTTGACACTTACAAGTCGGTCTCAGTTGGTTGCAGAACAGGAGCGGAGGCAGCGTCGTCCCAACGGTCCAGTGGCCGGATAAGTCTCTCTCGCTGGGGCTTGTCCAGCCATTGTCTTGGAGGAGGTCAGGCCAGATGCTGCAACCAGAAACCCAGATCAGGCAAATCACGTCAACCCCTCCTCTGTTCATGCCATATCGCCGTTCTTGGTTTTGTCAGTATAACTGCCTGTTTCTTGCATACTGCAGTATACCCCAAAATCTGCCTCACCAGTTGGTGCCCAGAATTCTGCAGAAATGGCGTTTGAACTGACTGTGACTTGATTTCTTATGATGGACAGCATATGCCCGACGATCGGCGGACGCCATCCTGGGGTGTGCATGGAGGTGATCCATGCGGCGAACGAGAACGTCGGCGTAGTCTGCGGATACTCCCACACCGCTTCCCCTTGTGCATACGCCTCCATATCGGTCTGTCCAGTTGCATCATCATCATTATATCTAGGGAAAGGAAATTCAGTGCTTGAGTCTCTGATGATCATCTTGTTTTGTGGACAGATCGGAAGATCGAAGCTGAACGGTGGCGCGGCAAGGTCAGGGTTAGTGTTAAGAGTAGACGCGCCACTCCACGGTTTTGGCCGGCCATGGTTTTCGGTTCAGATGAACAGCGGGATCGAGTTCTGAATCTCTGATCCCCACTTAAATTTGTTGGGACTGAACATACAGAGTTACACTCTTCAAAACAAACATACAGAGTTACAGAGCGTACTACATCTACATCAATTGAAATGTACAGTCAATTTGTATATAAGGCTTGACAGGGATCAAAGAATATGGCAGTTCAGAAACTCATTATAGCAAAGCGTTTTTATGCTACTAATGCAACTTATTTGCAACACTGATCTTTGATATGCAGCTACACCCCGGTATCTCCACTCCAAATTATGGGTCATTTCAGATTTGTGTGATGTCAAATTCCATCTAACTTTAACGAAATTTATATATAGAAATATGCACAACGTCTATAACATCAAATTAGTTTCATTAAATACACCGTGAAGTACCTTTTGTTGCGATATTGGATTTATTTGATATCGTAGATGCCAATATTCTTTTCTCCCTAAACACTTGATAAAAATTACAAGGTTTGGTTTAGGTTATCGTTAAAGTAATATATCCTCCACCCATCCCAAATAAGTCATCGTTAACTTTAAAATCTAATTTTCGCCATTCGACTTTCTGAAAAAAAAATCATACAAATATCACTTGTTATAAACAGCGCCAGCAGGCAGCCGTGCTGCTGCTCGCCTGGCCCACATGGCAGCCAGAGCTGCTAAGTGCTAACCGAAGCCGTCGGCTTGTGCAGCTGTACAGGAGCTGGGAAGGATACCACTAGGCGCGTACTCTCTCCGTTAACATCGTATGGCACGGTTGATTTTAAAAAAAAAAAGAACTTCGATCACTCATCTTATTTAAAATATTTTACAATTTATCATTTATTTTGTTATGTTTATTATTATTAAATATAGTTTAGATATGGATTGTATTTTTACATATTTAAATATATTTTTTTAATAAGACAAATGATGAAAGTTTAAAAAAAAAATCAATGGCGTCGTACACCTATGAACGGATGCAGTACTTAGATTGCAGCACTACTACCAAGTAATATTACAAGTACTAGATGTTATCCTTTGCAATATATCCATATCTCTTCTCTCGATGTGTGGCAAGTCAAGTGTTGGGCCTTGTAACCAAATTCGCAGTTGCCCGGACGCCATCTCACGTGCATCTTTTCGTCGAGTGCAAGCCGGGGGGCGGGGGCTAGGGCAAATAATCGCTGAAGAAAGTCCACCTTTGCCTCAAGAAAACTGGCACTAGTTCCTCAAGGCATGATATTCATATCCAGCACTAGCCGTCTAGCCAGACGACTAATATAGCAAATGCCACTTTTACATCTATTCACGCAATTGTACCTGACTTGCTAAGCAACTTGTTAGATATACCATATGGTGAACATTTATTTATTATAATGTAGGTGGCTGCCCTCACGTCGCACATGAATTTCCAAGGACCCTATGCAAAAACTAGAACGAGACCCAATGCAAGTGTGACGCTGTATATCTGTACGTGCTATAGTTGTCGTTTATACATTTGTGATTTGGAGTGTGGGGTGTGGGGGGGCTAGTTTGGTCAGCTACCCGAACTTGTTCTTGTGTACGGGCCTGGTGATTGAAATAGTGTGCAGTACGAGCACTGCTCATTCCTCGAGGCATCAAAATTCAAACAGGGACGTCCTCGTACTGCACCGTTGACGAGCTAGCTACATATAAGAGCACGCTGCGCTTTCTTTTGCAGATCCCGGGTATAGCCGGCCGACTAGCGCAGCGGAATTTCCCTCCTCTCATTATTGTTCTCCTTGCTCTGTACTTCGTACCGTGCAGCTCGTGGTTGATCATGAAGAACACCGTCTTGCCGGCGAGGTCGTCGGGGCAGCAGCACGAGGAGGGGGCGGTGGCTTTGGTGCCACCGCCGGCGGCCGAGGAGAAGCAGGT
Organism: Paspalum vaginatum; assembly: GCA_030272315.1. Classification (NCBI taxonomy): domain Eukaryota; kingdom Viridiplantae; phylum Streptophyta; class Magnoliopsida; order Poales; family Poaceae; genus Paspalum; species Paspalum vaginatum. Next base: position 40,180,113 of record CM059021.1, read on the forward strand.
TGACGAGGAGGACAGGGCTCTCTTGAAGGACGGCGCTGTGCCGGTGGCGTCACGGCCGCTCGCCGGGCGGCGGTTGTCGTCGCTGGGGACGGTGTTGCGGACGAGTGGCGTGGGCTCCGTCATGATCGGCCTCGTGCTTCTTGCCCTGCTGCTTGGCGCACGCAGATGGGTCGGCCTCGACGCTGTAAGCATGAGCATGCATGCATGCATTTGTGACTTGAAGTAGAAAATGAGAGAGGATTTCCAGCACATGTGCAATTAATACTGTTGCAAGCAAGCTTAATTATATTCTGGACTCCCCTGCGGGAATGTCTCCATGCACAGCTGTCTATGCTAGGGAACACGGCCGGCATCGGCGCCGCACAACGGCGTCGCCACCACAGCAACTCCATGGCGCCGCCCCTGCCGATACCATTCACTTGCGGCAACGAGACATCCCCGCAGCCGCGGAAATGCCCCGGAACGCCGGCACTGCCGCCGTCGACGGACCAGCTCCTGCCGCCGCCCGCCGGTGGCCCGGCGCCGTCGTGCCCAGACTACTTCCGCTACATCCACGACGACCTGCGGACGTGGCGCGGGGCGGGGATCACGCGGGAGGCGGTGGAGCGCGCGCGGCCGCACGCCTTCTTCCGGCTGGTGGTCGTGGGCGGGCGCGCGTACGTGGAGACGTACCGGCGCGCGTACCAGATCCGAGACCTGTTCACGCAGTGGGGCATCCTGCAGCTGATGCGCCGCTACCCCGGCCGCGTCCCGGACCTGGACATCATGTTCGCCTGCGATGATCCGGGCCAGGTGCGCGCCGCCGACTTCGCGACGCCGTCCGAGGCGCCGCCCGTGTTCCGCTACTGCAAGGACGGCCGCACGCTCGACATCGTGTTCCCGGACTGGTCCTTCTGGGGCTGGCCGGAGGTGGGCATCCGGCCGTGGACGCAGATCCTGGAGGAGGTGAGGCAGGAGAACGAGCGCCTACGGTGGCCGGAGAGGCAGCCCTACGCGTTCTGGAAGGGCAGCCCCGCGATCTACCGCATACGCCACGATCTCGTGGCATGCAACGCCTCCAACGGCCAAGAATGGAACGCCCGCATCTTCACCCAGGTGCTTCTTCAGAAACAAAGAACACGCTACAGATATGCATACATATATGATAGGGAATGTACTTTATATGCAGTCATGTAGATATTGCATTAGGTCGTGGATGCGTCAATATAGATGAAAATAAGTATTCACGATCTGTTGGAGATGTCAATTTGCCTTGTGTTACTTGTCTTGTAGGACTGGAGGCATGCGATCCGAAACGAGTTCAAAGATTCAAGAATACCTAAACAATGTACATACAGGTAGGCACACCGCACACGTCCAAATTTCTTATAACAGATTATAATATTCCAAATGCGTGGTGTCGCTCAGATCATTTGCCAATGGCTGCAGGTACAAGGTGTACGTGGAGGGGAACGCGTGGTCGGTGAGCGAGAAGTACATCCTGGCGTGCGACTCGCCGGTGCTGTTCATCACAACTCCCTTCCAGGACATCCTGTCTAGGGGGCTCGTCGCCGGCAAGCACTACTGGCCCATCAACCGAGAGCACGTCTGCAAGTCCATCAAGTTCGCAGTCGACTGGGGAAACAAGCACCCGGCGCAGGCGCAGCTCATCGGAGAGCAGGGCAGCCGGTTCGTCAGGGAGGAGATGAGCATGGACTACGTCTACGACTACATGCTGCACCTGCTCACCGAGTACGCCAAGTTGCTCCGGTACAAGCCCACCGTTCCGGAGAAGGCCGTAGAGATCTGCACCGAGTCCGTTGCCTGTCCCTCACGGGGCCTGCACAGGGACTGCTTGATGGACTCCATGGAGAGGCACGTAGCTGGCTTCGACCCATGCACGCTGCCACCGCCGTTCACCGCCGAGGAGGCCAAGGAGATCGCCGACAGGGAGGCGAAGGTGCTGAGGAAAATAGAGAAGATGGAGGACGAGCTAGCTAGCTGAAATTTGACTCTATATAATTTGATGCAAATGAGAAGGATACTAGAAGAGTTGAACGAGAGCCACGTAAGAAAAGAGCTGTGGAAGCTATAATTTTCTCCTACACAGACAAAATAGTTGGTCTAAGCTGAAAACATTATGAAATAAGTTATCCATCACTGGTAAGTTAGACATGTGTACCTGATAAATGCTAACTGCATGTATACTTCAACTGCCATCGATGTTACATTTTCTTCAAGCTCCTCATTTTCCATGAATTTCTCGCTCCCATTTTCAATTTGTTTTCTCCGAGTGAGATGCGAGAACAGAACAATAATATCCAATTTCATGGCATATTTGTTTTCCGCTACCAATGGCAGATAAAATCCTGTAATGTTCCCCTGTTGGCTTTCTTTCTCAGAGTTGCCGCATCGGGGATATAGGTAAATATGCTTTTATGTTTCATTCACTTCTGAACTGTTTCTGTTCAATCACCAATCAGACATGCAATTCTTCATCCTGCAAAATGACCAAACACTTGGAAATTATTATATGAAAATGAGGTGGTTTCCCTAAAAAAAAGGAAAAGGAAATTTTTGGAAGAGTCGATTGTCAGATATTCATTTTTCTGTGATACCAACTTTAACAAGAAAAAGCTATAACACAAACAGAATAACATGAAGAATACAAGGAAACATGCTACTGTTCTGTATTCTGTTTTAGCCTCCAAGGAAAACAAATGGATAGTGGAAGGCTGGACGTACAAGGCTGGACAGTAGATAAGAAACCAAAAGGAATAAATTTAAGGTGTTTATATAATATATATATTAAAAGGGAAGTTAGTTAGAACTAATAAGGCATATAATTAAGTAAGAAGGCATGAGGCAGTGTCTTCTGCTCCATCATTAAACTAAATATTGCTGTGAAGTAAGTGGAAACTGTTACCACAATAAAAACAATTTCAAAGCTAATCAACTGGCAGTCCACAGGTATGTCACTTGTCAACCCAAAAGGCATAAAAGGACTGGTGATGAAATTATCTAGTTAAGTACACCATTTCATCAATCATTGGCATTAACTTCTCAGATATTATATTTTTGTTGATTCTGCAACTGAATTTTTCATAATAACATCATAGAACATAATCTCACCATTGTAAATCATTTTTTATAAATGTAACATATTTATCACTAATTTCTACAAACAAAGGATGGCGTCAGCTGGGATAAATGTGTGTTAAATAAAGATTAGACTACTAGGAAGCTCTAGTTAGTAGACCCCAACAATATCATTACCTTTTAGTGTCTAAAACAAAGACAATAAATGATTCATCATAAAATAGTAGTACCACCTTCTCTGACCTTACAATTAATATAAGAATAATAATGCAATATGCAAGTACCAATCAAGTTTTTTTATCAAGAACCAAAATTTAACTCACTGATAGAAAAGTTAATGAAATGGAAATGGTTGCTCACTTCACATAATCATGCAGCATTCAGCAAAAGAAATACTTCTTTCACCCCTTCCATATGAGCACATCATGACTCATGGCAGACCATTTCCTACCACAGAAAACTGATCTTGATATTCTTGTGTTATGAGTTGGAATACAATAGTGTTCCAAACATGACCTTGGGCTTCCAGTATTCCACGAATAGAGGACGGTCCTTAAATGTAGAAAATCACCCTCATCTTGGACTTGGAAGCAGTCCATCACTTGCCATGCCATGCAAAACATCTACAACTGCGTCCACATTACCTTCCTTTAAATTTAGGTCAATAAGGGCCTTTGATGCTTCTGCGTCAGCAAGGGAACAGCAGTTCAGTAACTGCTGAATCACCTGGTCTACTTCCACAACCATCCCCTTCTCAAATAAATCCCTAATCAAGGAAATTGTGCTTGTTGAACTTGGAGTAAAACCACACTGCAACATTTGTTTGTGGAAGCTGAGAGCCTTCACAACGTTTCCTTCCCTGCAATGCCCATGAATAAGCACACTATATACAGATCCGTCAAGATTCCAGTTTCTATCCAACATCGTTTGATAAACTTGATCAGCTTCATTCATTAAACCTTTCATGCAAAATCCCTTCAAAAGAGCCAAGGCACTCTTAAACTCAGCTTTTCTACAACAATGCATCAGCGCCTCGTATTTAATATTTGATGGAACTGGCTCTTCGTAATATAACTTGAAGAGCAACCGTTGCGCTTCCTTAGTACGTGCTGATTTACTAATTCCATTAATAAGCACACTGTAAGTCACAACATCAGGGAGAACCCCTACCTTTATCATCTCATCATGCAAAGAAAGAGCCATCTCCACATTGCCCTCCTTGCAGTGGCCATCAATAAGTGATGTGTATGTAAATTCATCGGGCTGTAGGCCAAGTTTAATCATGTTTTCTAAGAGCCCATGAGCATCATCAAGTCTTTTCTCCTCGCAGAGACCCCTTATGAGTGATGAGTAGGTGATTGCATCTGGAAGAATACCCTTCTCAAGCATTTGTTGATTCAACTCGAATGCAGAATGTATATCACCATTCTTACGGTATGCACTGATAATTGTACTGTATGTCACGACATCAGGCTTCACTCCTTTTGCTTCCATCTCAGGGACTAACTTTCTTGCGTCATCCATTCTTCCTACCATACAATAACCATTAATGAGTGCATTATAACACACCACTGAAGGCCGTATTCTGCATTGCCTCATCTCCCTTGCCACAAGCAGTGCATCATCTAAGAATCCCTTCTTGCAGAATCCATCTATCAGGGCAGTGAAAGTTACCTCATTCATCTGGAGGCCCCTGTCCCTCATTTGCCTCACCAACACCACTGCCCGCTCTAAGTTCCCAGCCTTGCACATTGCATGGATCAGCGATGTAAATGTAACTGACGTCTGGCATGATCCCTTTCTGTGTCATCTCTGCAAACACAGACAATGCCTCATGCGAGCATCCCACCTTGCAATACCCACCCACCAAGGTGTTGTAACTGACCCCATCCGGCACCAAACCCTCCCTCGCCATTTCATCAAACACCTTGCGTGCGTCCTCCATTCTCCCAGCTTTGCAGATCCCATTCACCATCGAATTGAAGGTCACCAGGTTAGGCGTCAAGCCGCCCGTCCCGCATCATCTCCACCAGCCTCTCCGCGCCATCCACCTCCCCGGTTCTGCAGCACGCCGCGACGAGCGTGTTGTAAGTCACGGCGTTGGGGGCGCAGCCCGCGCCGCGCATGTCGTGCAAGACGCTGAGCGCCTCCTTCCGGTGTCCGCGGCCGCACAGCGCGCGGACGAGGATGTTGTATGTGTACACGTTGGGCGCCACGCCGTCGCGGAGCATGGAGCCCAGGAAGCGCCTGGCGGAGGGGAGCGACGCATCGGAAAGCGCGAGGAGGACGGAGTTGTATGCGGGCACGGAGGGAGCGTACCCGGCGGACCTGGCGAAAGCGAGCGCCGGCGGCGGCGAGGGAGGCGCGGGAGGGGAGGGAGGCGTAGGACCTGATGAGCGCGTCGAAGGGGCGCGGCGGCGGGGAGGGGAGGAGGCGGAGCGCGCGGAGGAAGCAGACGAGGAGCGGGAGCGGCGGGAAGGACGCGGCGAGGCGGGAGGCCGCAGGAAGCGAGAGCGGGAGGTGGCGGCGGCAGAGGGGGAGCGGAAGAGGAGGCGAGCGCGGGGATGGGTTGAGGAGGGCCGCGAGGTGCGCGTGGTGGACCGCGTGTTGGTTACTGCGCGCCTCCGCCGCCGATTGCCGCACGACGGCGGCGGTATGGCCAGCTGCCATATTCTTCAGGCCGCCGCCGGTAACTACGGTGGCGGAGGAGGCGGCGGCGCGGGTGGCAGTGGCACCCCGGACCCGGTGGGCGCAGGTGGCAGTGGCAGGGGCACCCGCACGCGCCTCGAGCCCGATGGGCGGTCGTGGAGGCTGTGGGACCCAGCCGTCAGTGAGCTGTAAGCCCAAATCGCGTTCCCCGCACACCTCCTACGGTCCTGCCTTCCCGTCCTGTCATATATAAAGGAGTCTCCAAACTCTCTCTCTCTCCTCTCCACCTTCCCCATTCCCGAGCATTCCATTCCATTCCGGCGAGCCCCAACCCTAGCCCTTCAACCGCGCAAGGTGAGCATCGATCCCCAAAATTATCCTCAAAATTTATCTGCCTCTCGATTGCCGTTCATGTCCTCTTGCGATTTCCGATGTTCGTTCCTTGGCCCCTGTTCGTTTCGAGCGTGAATTTTGCGCCGTTTGCGCGCGCTTATCGACGAGCTGATCCGCCTGATCGGTCGGCGTGGGGGGATCCTGAGAGGGTTTTACACGTTCGGCTCCACGCCGTCGCGGAGCATGGAGTCGAGGAAGCGCCTGACGCATCGGAGAGCGCGAGGAGGACGGAGTTGTTGTAGGTGGGCACGGAGGGGGCCGACCTGGCGAACGCGAGCGCCGCCGCGGCGAGGGAGGCCACGCGAGGGGAGGGGAGGAGGGAGGAAGCAGACGAGGAGAGGGAGCGACGGGAAGGACGCGTCGAGGGAGGCCGCGGAGAGGGAGACTGGGAGGTGGCAGCGGCAGGGGGAGCTTCTATACGTGTTTTTACTGTGCGTAGATTTTTAAGGCGCCCCAAATATCCTTTGGAGCTTATTAGGGTAATGCGTAACAACTCATGGGATACACATAACATTGGATTTCCTTGCTGTTATTCTGTTGTGAGTATTGTTGTCTTGTGGATTGTTCACTACAATCTAGAATTGGATGTATGTGGACATCATCCAGACATCCTAATGTCGTTTGAGACTAATTCACTGTACTTTGGGTTGATTTGAAGGAAGAGAAGAAGTTGAATCATGGGGAAGAGGAAGTCAGCTGCTAAGCCACCTCCTAAGAAGCGGATGGACAAGCTTGATACTGTCTTTTGCTGCCCATTCTGCAATCATGGGAGCAGTGTTGAGTGCCGCATGTGAGTACCATTTAGGCTTTACCCAGTTTCTTGTGCATCCATTGATTTAGTACTGCTTTCAGAATTTTGACTTGGTTTTTCACTTTTATCCAGTGACATGAAGAATCTGATTGGTGAAGCTTCTTGTAGAATCTGCCAGGAAAACTTCAGCACCACTGTTAACGGTATGTCAAAACTATGTATAAAACTTGTAATCTTGACATCTTGTCATACTAATAACAGTGCTGGACTGTGGTAGTTGAATGTTACATACCTAACTCAGACGGTCAGACTTGACTACGGTTTCATCTGAACTGCATCCATCAAAAGTAAACCTGGATGGAATAACATGCATAGAAAATAGTGTGTTTAGCAGAAGTTGGCTGTGTTTTCAAATCGTATAATCGATCCTAGTCACCAAGGCACAAACCAGTTGATTTCAAGTTAACCATTGAGCACCATTTCATTGTGTTTGTACTAATTATCTGATCAATTTTCTTGCAGCACTCACTGAGCCAATTGATATGTAAGTCATTCCCTTTAAATAATTCTTACTCTGCAAATCAGTAAAATGTTCCTCATGTGTTAACCTCAACTGGAACTGAGCTTGTATTCTTTTTCCTCACAGATATAGTGAATGGATTGATGAATGTGAGCGTGTCAACACTGTTGAAGGCGATGATGATGCATGACCTTACCCTGTGTGGATGAAATGGTTACTTGCAGCTGTAATGTGCCAGCATTCTCGTGTGTCATAGTCAGCCATGGCTTGATATAACGTTGTAAGAATGTAGTGGCTGATTAATATGCCATTAGGCATTTTATCTAGCACTTGAACTCCAAGAAGTTTGTAGTATACATGTATGTCAACCCTAAAAAGTGGTCATGTCTGTGCCTGTGCCTATGGAACTAGTGCATGTCTCAGATGATATAACAGTGTTTCTCTGAGTTTGTTCCAGTTCTTGGTTTCTTTTTCCTGCAAATTCTATGTGTTGCCTGCTCGCCATGGAATTTTTGTCGCGTAGGCAATGCCTACCCCGCCTAGGCGTCACCTAGTAGCCGCCTGGCCTAAGCTTTTGGGTGGTGCCCGCTTGCCATGTCTCATCTTACCGCCTTTGAAACCATGATTCTTTGGATCATTCTCATGGCTTCAAACTGTTCAAAACTAATAAGAGATAATTGCACTGCTGGTCATCAGATCACTGCGCTTGTGTCAGCAGTTCAAACTAGTGAATCCTTAACAGGCTGATTGGATACCATGAATTGAATTAGATTTCTAGAAAATGTTTTCAATTCTATTTTGAAACTGAAACTGAATCAAAATCCAGCCAACTGAAATTCCATTTTTCATGTTTGGGGGTGCCATTTGGAATTGCAAATTTTCTGGCGCAAGATATCGGAGACATCGCACCATGACCTACTCCGTGAGTTGACCGCAGCCATGGTGATCTATGCGGCTGTGCCTCGTCGGCCACATCGCAACAGCCAGCAGAGGGTCCGAGTTCCGTAGCCAGCACGCGACCGGCGACCCACGACCACTAACTTCACACCATTCTGGACGAACTCCATGGCCGTCCTGTCCGCACTGATGCCGCTCGCGACATCGGTGATGACAGCCACACTCCCGACCAATCTGCAAACGACTAGACCCAACCGAATGGCATGTTGATCTCCGCTGTGAGGAATCGGTTGGAGCTCGGTGGTGGCAAGGTTTTAGTGAGGTCTCCAAGCAAAAAGACCATGAGACCTGGGGGCAGAGGCGCTGGGGGAAAGGAGACAAGCACGCAGCGGAGCGGAGGAAGAAGATGAGCTACAATTCCAGACAATTAACGAGTGGAAGAGAATAATCATATTCTACTATATTAGCATACGAGTGAAATGAGCTGGAACTGGTGAACTCTAATTTCAGATGGCATGCAAAACAGCACAATGGTAGAATTAGGTTCCAATTCTCCTCAATTCATAGGAACCAAACGGATGTCCTAGTCGTAGTCAGATAAACAGATCTGAACCAAAAGCTACTGTCCTAGTCGTAGTTACAATGACTTTGTTGTAACCGGTGTAATGTAATTGTTACTACGAATACCGAAGGATGAAGGCAGCCAAAACTTTGAGGTGGCAGCAGCTTTGGACCAGGGAGTTCGTTCCGAGTGTTTTGCCTCAAGGCCCCCTCATTTATTATTGTGTACACCTCTGCGATGTAATCATCCAAATTCTGATGTGTCTGCTCCAGTAGCCAATCAATCCACCATGATATCAGATAGATACGTACAAGTGTAAAACATGGTATAATTTCAAATAGGTGAATTGTAATTTGTAACGGTAGATCTCTAAACTCATATCTGCAATGGCACCAATGATAAAAGGTCAATTCTTTTCGTTCAACTATGATAAGCTTGCTTCTGTGCCATTTGTTATTGGTATTTTGCTCTTCTTGATGCCAAAAGCAATATAGTTCACACTGATATCGTCTGACAGGGACCACTCCCCACTCAATGGATTATAAACGATCCCTGCCATCTCTTCAATCTGGTGATTGATGTCAAGCTATCAGAGACACAACATACAATCAAATTCAAGCATGGTACAACGATTGAAAACTTACAGATACAGAAGCCTTTTGCAGCATTAGGGCAAGCTCCTCAGGGGTAACCAGTTTGGACCACTCATGTGTGCCTTTAGGAAGCTGCATGAGTACAAATAACTCAGAATGGGAAAACGACCTTAAGCTGCACCAGTACTCCACCTTGAGCAAAACTATGCAGGCTCAAAAAAAAAAAAGAAGCAAAACTATGCCAGTGGCCCAGTATAATTGTAGAAACATCATAGAACTGAATGTTTCTCTGGAGAATTATTTCAGCTGCTAGGCCCATTAGGATTCTGACCAGGTTAACAAAAAATCATTTTTAATGGGTCTAAGACGCTGGTTCTGAAAACCTATGGAAACAGCTAGCTACACAAAGCGAGGGACACTCTCAACTCAATACATACTTCCGTGGCATCATATATCAGGGAGGAAAGAGCTACCATGTTTCCTTTATAACATAGCTGAGCATTTAATCATTTCAAAAACTGATTTGTTATAGCTCAAGTTCATAAGAAGCATTATCTGTCAGAAAGATCTTAACTACAAATTCCCTTCTCAAGAATCAAGACTTCACTAAGCTAGCAACCTAGCATGTTTCTCCAACACAATGGTCTGCCCAACTAAATTTAATGATCTCGGAAAATGAAACCAAAACATGAAATAGGGTAAGATACTAACCCATCTGAGGATATACTCAGCACCAAATATTGCAGTGGCATATGCTCTCACTGAGCGGTTGATTGTGGAAACCAAAGTGGCACCATTAGGAACTGTCAAAGCTGAGAGAGATTCGCAGAATTCCAAAGGATTGGCGACATGTTCAATCACCTGTAAAATATATGAAGTTCAGTTCATATTCCAGATCCAAATTACATCGGTTAACAAAGCTGTGTATGCTGATATTATGTTTAATATTCTATTAACAAGTGAAATTTCAAGTTACATTGGTTAGCAAATGAACCTTAAAAAATGAACTTCCAAATTACATTAGTTAACAAATGAACTTTTAAAAACGAAGGGCTTGGTCACATGATCTAAAGATTATATTGTTCCAAATGAGCTTGTATGCTGATATTCTGCTCTAGATTTCACAAGTTTCATGTGGACGAGTTATGTTGATCTACACATAGCACTGTTATCCAGATAGGACCAGATGTATGTGAAACACATTAGTCTTACCTAACCTTATGAACATATTTTCCCTTAGTGATCTATGTTTCTAATAGGCAACACTCTCAATCAGAGAAAAAATAGTACAAATGGAAAGCACCATGCAATAAAGTACATGATCACCAAGGTATATTTTTGGGTATCATTCAGAACAAAAGGTTCCTCCATACTTGTTCAAAGGAGATCATGGGTACACATGGAACAAAAAATGTGCATACCTCAAGAGAAATTACAGCATCAAACAGCCTTTTCTCTTTAACCAATTCCTCTGTATACAAACAATTTTCATATAAGTTTTCTCCAATTGCAGTCATAAGAAGTATCAGGGATCAATTACTTAGATATTCGAATTCATTATCTTGTCAAAATTGGGAAGGTAATGTCCCCCTCTGCTTAACCCACTCATGTGAACTGATTACCCCCCCCCCCAATACGGTGTCAATGGAACAAAATTGGCAGGGGCAACACTCAACACAGCAGCTCTTCTATCATTTTTGAGCAGAAACGCGATAGGTAAATGCTGTTAGGACCATATAATGGAGAGACCCTTAATAAAGAATAGCATTCACTCAATGAGGTAGGGGGACAAGAGAGAGACCAGCTGTTGTGCAGCGATACTCAATGGAAGCAGTTGTTGGATCAGATGCCTGAGAACACAAGAATCATTGACTGAAAGGAATGTTGAAGCAACAAATAATATGGCTTTTTTAAACAGAATTACAGCACTTAAGATCCCAAATTAACTAAAAGACGAACAAACATATCTACATTCACTTTATAATTGACATGATCAAGAGTTTGTGCATACCGCATGAATACTTGCGATCTTTATATTCCTGTCAACAGCATCAATTCCAGTAACTGTAGCTCCCATCTGAGCAAGAGGCTGCACCCAACATGGAATTTTATCATTATTTCTAGATTGATCGCAACAAATGACTCATACAGTCCACAATCGCACTCAAAACACCCAAAAGGGGTTGCATTAGAATATAATGTGATGCTTTCAAACCAACTAGTTAGCCCGTATATATGCCAAATTTACAAATTAATTAGAAATAGCACTTGCAATGTTCTGATATGAACTTGCACAACCTTTTAGGATTGCATTCTAAGGCACAAAGCCACTTAAAAATGGAAACAAGAAACCATTTTCTACATACAAAGAGTAGGTACACAAATAAGATGGTAAATGATGGAAATCGAAATCAGTACCACATCAGTAAGCTTGACTGACTTTAGTATAGGTAAAGTGGATGCAGTGAGGAGTTTCATTAGTTTAAAAAATTTAAGCAAGTTCGCACAAATCAGCAAGCCATATGAATCCATGTGTACAGTGATAATCCCATTCTCCAAAGACATCATCCAAAGAACAAAGTTCATGCATGCACAAATTCAATACACAAAAGATCACCAATGTGGAGGGAGAATCCACCATCACCATCAACTCAATCCTTTATGTAGTATAAAGATACAAGTGCATTGCATAAAATACCACCTCAGGTAATCTGATAGGCAAATGGGCAAGTTTTAGATGTCAGTATCTGTTTCTATAACCTGTAACTGTTGCCAAGTGAGACACACAATCACACACTTATCCCTTCATAGAAAAATTATTGCCCCTTTACTGTGTTAATTGCCACAAGGTAGCAATTCACAGAAATGGTTGACAGAGAGAAGCTTTCTACCTCTGACAAAATGCCACCTCCGCATCCAATATCAATAACTTTGAGGCCTTCAAGTGGCTTAGCTGAATGTGGATCCCTCCTGGAAGAAGGAATATGCACACTTACACATAAGCTAAAAAAGAACAGTAAACAAATAGTATGTGTTGTTTCTTATAGCATGTCAGCTTATAGTCTAGACAAAGAAATTTCATAGCCCAGACGAAGATGCAAATGGAGTACTATACGAATTTACAAACACCATTACTGATTTGGTTAGCCTACTAAAGCATAGTAATTCACTAGCTCAATCAAAAAATCAATCCTATAGAAAGGCTTCCATGTAGACCAGGAACACCTTAAGAGATGTTATTCACAAATCGCTTGCCTTATCAATTTTAATCTTTATGATGGTAGTATATGCCATCAAAGGAACATTACAGCTCAAATGTATGTGTTAAATGGCTGCAGAAATGAAATAACTTCGACATTCAACCTTTAACTTATTTTTGTATCATTAGATATACAATTTGGCAGTAGATTTCACTATGGTGCCAGCCTCTGTTTAAAAAGGTGGCATGCAACTCCGCCTAGGCATTTTGTCTGGGTTTTTTCCGTGCAGAGATTTTTTGGGCCTGATGTATGTATGAAAATGGGAGGTATTAGAGTGGAGAAAGATGAACTACAACCATATTACACATTGGTGTGTAGTAATACTATTTTATTTTATTTTTTGTTCAGATCTGCTGAATTTCCTTTATATAGCATGGCATTACTCTAGTCGACCACAGAAAGTATAGATACCTATCAACACCTAGATGATGCCTATGCACGCCTAGGCATTAGGCGGAGCCCTTCATCCTGCCTAGCACCTAGCTCTTTTTGAAACATTTATCAGCAGAAATGAATAAGTTCAAGAGTAGGAGAAATGTACCTAAAATGCCTACAGAGACTGGAGCGGATAAAAGACAGCCGGGTAGGATTCATCCAATGCAAAGGTTTGAATGGACCGTTCAAATCCCACCTGTTCATTCCAGAAATAGCACCGTCGTCAATAAGGTATATAGCATAAAAGGAGATATCTGTAGTTCCCAATCAATTTTAGAATTTCATTTGCGAATTAGAACAAGTTACAGTGTTAGCTGAACAGTCGTGTATCTCTCAGATCTAATATATGCACTTCCTTGAAAGTAACTTGCAACATGCTTGCATTCACAAACATGTCTGCCGATTCAACAACACTATCTCTAATATCACTGTTTACATCCAATCCCATGCCAGAGGTAGTAAATAAATGAAGTATAGTACAAATGTTGGCATCACTGGTTCTCTTTTAGAACCTTACTCGAACCACTTCATGGCTGCATATGAGAACCAATATCCAGTTATAGTAGCATGCCAATAGCGATACCCCACAGTGTCCAGCACCGCAGGAGACCTTCTCCCTGATGAGACAGGTCCTATTCAGATACGAAAAAAGCCAGGAAATTAGTATATTAAACTCTAGTGATTTCGCTCTCATGCTACAGGAGCTATTTCACCACCATCCTGTGAACAAAAGCGCCCGCATTCGAGCATACCTTCTTCCGAGCCCACACCCGATCAAGCATCTAGCAAAAGCACGGTAGCTCGTAGTCCTACGCAAAGGAGGGAGGATCTCATGCTCACCAGGTCTCGGCCATGGCGCCGAACTTGGCGACCTCGGCGGGATCCAGCGACGAGACGGTGGGACCGCCGCCGCCCGACCTCGAGGGACCCCGAGGCGGAGATGGAGGAGGCTGCTGCGGTGGGGCCGAGGAGGCGGTCTCGGAGGCGTAACCGCGCCATTGGGGGAGGAGGGCCTGGGAAGGAGAGTAGCTGCCGTTCGGGACTCGTGCCCTGCCGCGGAGTGCGGACGCCGAGGAGAGGAGGGCGCGGCGGAGGGAGGGGGGCACGCGGCGGAGCATCGCTCGCGGCTTTGTGCGGTTTTGGACGCGGGGGCGGCAGCGGCAGCGGCAGCGGCACGGCGGTGTGGCCTGAGATGTGGACAAATCGATTTTTGGGGAGAAGGGGCCATCTGCAGACCACATGGATCGTTGGATGCGCAATCGAACGGCTCAGATGAATGGAAGAATTTGAAACGCGTGAACACTCCAATTCCTGAAAGAAAAGCAATCGAAGTAGTACAATACCTAGAAATACTATGCATTTTGCATTGAAGTTACAGTACTTTAGTTGGAACTTGCAACAGCGTGATATAGTACTGAATCTTAGCCGAATTAGAGAAGCTGGGACAAAAAAAAGTCAACTGCGAAAAAAATTGTTGCGATTTCTTCTCTCTCTCTCCGTTTTTTTGGGATTTTGTATGGACTTCGGGGCAAAATAATATTGTTGTTGTGCAGAAAGACTTACAAATGTTATCAGCAGTGGTGTCTGAAGTAAGAATTGTCAACTAGGCCGATTTCATCCAAACGTACATTATACATATAATCATATATAGAAAATAAATAGTCCAATTTCTAGGGGAAATAATATTGTCTGCTTTCTCTGTTCACAAATATATGACTGTTGATTTTTTTTTCACATCTTTAATCGTTTGATTTATTTTTAAAAATCAAAATTGTAACAATACAAGTCATACTCAAACCACCTTAGTGTCAAAAGTAAATCATAATAAAAATATTTATACAATATTTAAAAAAGACGAATAATTGAAGTTTTAAAAAATCAATTAGTATGTCTTATATTTGTGAACTGATATAATATAATTTTTATACAATTCTCATGAATTCTCCACATATGTATGCCTCAGCAACCGCATGAGCATATATAATTATGTTCTGAGATTGTTAAAAGAAAATTTGTCTGGCCCAAAGAGTCGTTGCCTTCGTCCAGATAAATTGGCAGATGCGAACAATCGTCGTGCCGAAATAAAAATTTCCAACCAGATCGATTACGCCAAAACATACCCCGTCCATAACTTCTCGATCGTATGTACGGACTACCAATGCTGCAATGTGACTGAACAGTTGAGTGGTGACAAAAATAACATCAGCAGTCAGTAAGGGTATCCACTACCCACTGCCCAGATATGCCCTGGTGTCCAAAAATAATACTAGGAGCGAAAACTTCATGTGCTACCATCAGTACAAGATGTATGTACCCATGAATAATGATATTACTGGGTGCTCGTCTTTATTTCGCTATATACACAAATTCGACACCACAGAGCTCGGAACAACTGGCAAAGCCTGGATCTTTCGAAAATGGACAACATTGAGACATTATATCACACTTTAAACCTGGCTACTGGACAATTCAGTCGAAGTTTGAATGATCACCCAGTCCTGATTTTTTTTTTCGGTGGTTTGGTGGCCCACCAATAAGCCTTTCTCAAGATGGCCTAAACTAGACAGCGGTGCCTAGTGCTCTTGTTGGCACTCAATACTGTCTCCTCCGGCGCTTGAAACTGGAAGGTACAGCAAACAGGCTTTGAGAGTTCTGGAGGGAGGACATTTCAGGAACAAACAGGGTGCTGTCATATGCAGGCAAACACAAATTCCCATGCCAATTGAACCCTGAGGCTGTTGGTGGCGAGGGAACCTCTGGTACCGCCCATGAATTCTCAGGTACTAGGCTCATAGATTCATCAGTGACCAATCCGGGCACCTGGCCTAATAGTTCCTCAGCAACGAAGCCTTCGGCTAAACGGCATTGTGGAGATCCCCCAGCACTCCCAAGTTTAGCGCTATCACCCTGCAAAGCAAGAAAAGGTATTCAATAGCCTGCCCCTCGAGGCTTGCGTGTGAATGAGCAAATGTAGATGCTACACTAAAACCTTTAATCATCACTATGTGACAATACACAAAACCTAGACTACTGCGAAGAGCTAGTCTCCTACACTAGAGTAACAGTCAACAAATCTAGCAATTAAACCAAGTAGTATGATAGCACAAATCTAAACCCAGATTGAGCCTATAACAGCTCACCATCAGCTGCTTAACAAAGCACAGATTGAGTTTCAACCTAAAAAAACGTGTGCACTAATTTTCTTCAGATAGCTGCCACAAAGAACGTCACTGTGAAGTTCTTAAACATGTTTACAACAATACGCATTATTACCACAGTAAAAGGTCCTAAATTCAAATGCGACAAGCAAGTCAACCATTAACAGTATGAACCAGAAAACCCAGATCATGAAGACAACAATTGCTACCTTTTTTTCAGCTGCAGTCCAAAAAAACTGGAAGTTGAACAGAAGATACTAACAACAGATAAAGAAAGGAAGAAAGAGATAGGCAAAAAGGAAGATGTATATATGGTAGCTTGCCTTGGAAGAACCATGCTCAGCAAAGCTGAAGTTTGCACCATATTCTGAGTTACTGAAGAACTCATCAACATGCCAATCTGGTAGACTGTCTGACGCATTACCACCTGAGAATGACAAGTTGTAGGCCCGATCACCGTCGCCGTTAATTTGGTTTGAGAAGACCGCTGTGGTCTGGCTAGATTGCAGAAGTGTTGGACTTTCCTCTGGCATGCACTTAGGCGGAGATTCTACTGATTGAATCGCACTGTTGTGCATAGTCCAATCAACCACTTCTGTCCTGGCTGTTGGAAAAGAATTCTGCCTTGAATAATATCCATTTGTTGCATTTTTGCTGGGAACAGCAGTGCTGCCTTCAACCGAAAGTTGAACAGTTGGGCTTCTCCTTGGCAGATGTCTCTCTGGTTGATATACTGAACCACCAGCCACATTAACATGCTTGTCAGCAATTGGTGGAACTGGATCAGCAGGATCAAGGCCCACCTGAACCCCAGTAAGCAGGAATCTCTGATGTACTGAAACAAAAGAATTTACTGTGTGTATAGCAACATCACAATCTCTACAAAGTAGTGCACGGTCCTCTAGGCAGAAAAAGTATCCAGAAGCCTCCTGCAATAATGATAGCGGTAAGAATCAATACAGAAAAAAATATATGTTGCATTAGCTAGGTACATCAGAGATCAGACAGTCATTAGAGTATCCAGATCCAAATTATCCAAACTGGACTAAAGGGCGCCTGCAGTGATGAAAGCTCCCAGACAAAGTGGGGTCTGGGGAAGGGGAATAGCGCAAACTAAATAGCGAAATATAGTTGACTCAACATCCATATGGTGATTCAATTGTCATAAGTGCAAAACGCCATAGAGTATAAAATGAAATAAACAGAAGCAGCAACGAAAACAGCCCTTAGCAACAAGAGAAGCGAAACAAGATCAACTTGTAGAAACAGACACCTCACAACTTAATTTATTTGTTTACAGCACACACAACTTCGGTTGATACATAATAATGATCTCTTCATGGACTCAAAGTAGCAACATTACAATTTGATGGTTGATGCATTTGACAGGACCTATTCAAATTCAAAATCAGCTAGTGTCACGGCTTACAAGAAATGATAGGGTCAAAATGCGTTGCTAGAGCTTCCTCAAGGTAGTTATTGCTCACTTAAGTGCACATGTGCATGCAAATGTAACATTTTCATGAACTCTATAAGTAAACATGTGCGCGACACTGTCAGACTCACACAAATATAATAATGAGATTGTGCGTGTGCATTGTGAGCGATCTTGTCTTTCGTCTTAAAACTTTCAGTTTCTTCCACTTCTGGCAAATTAGGTCTATGAAAAAGAGAGAACTTGTGCGAGCACAATGTAAAATCTATTGGGGTTCACACTCTAGTTAAATGTACAATTTTACATGGCCTGTAGTACGTACAACTATATAACTGTGTACTGTGCAAGCCTTCCTAAAATGGAAAGCAGTCGTGTTCAGAGGTCAACTAGACAGAATGAACAAATGGAGAGAGTTTCTATTACTAGCTGCATTTGGAATGATCTTTGTCGTTGGTCTCAAAGACTAAAACATAAATGTCATTTGGAGTATATTGTAGTTTAACAAAGCTACCCTGGGGGCTTGGCCATTTCTAGTGTGCAGTTCCAACTATCATGGAACACCGGATTGAATACGCATCCATTTCGATGAGACAAGGCTGGAATTGCAAACTGAGACTGCATGTGCATGCACATGCTCAGTACCAGGCAGTATGGTGAAGCAAGCATGCTCAGACCTGGATCCACCCAGGACAGCATTATCAGCTCTAGCTCACATTAATAATCTCCTTGCTATTATTAATGCACTGATATAGTTTCATATAAGTTCTTCCTTCTTGCTGGCAGCTCATCTCTTGTGTCATCTCTAGCCAACCGAACTATAGGAGGCCTTAACTTTAGATCATAAATAGATTGATGAATAAATAAAATTGCACAAAACTGCAGCATGAGTCGGAACGTAATTTTCGTCTTTGAAACCACAACATAACTTAACTCAACCACAACTCCACAAGGAAGTAGAAGTAGCACATCATTCCCTGGTTTGTACGTTTGAATTTATAACAGCTAGTCTGCACAAATATCCCCAGGAGGTAATTTGCAGTATTCCCCTGATCAACAATTTTCGCCTTCCAGCATTAGATTAACAGGGATAGTAGCTTAAACCCCTTTTGCTGCAGGGAGATAACTTTGACCAACTCCATATCAATTGCAGAAGGCCTTTGACTCTGCTTCTTCTTCGTCAGCTACAAGCGCAAAGCTGTAGCACTAGCACATCACCACGACTCTTCGTCAGCTACAAGCGCAAAGCTGTAGCACTAGCACATCAACACGATTCAACAATTTGTACCACCGCAATGAAACCTAGCCCTTCTGAGCTCAATCTAAACTGCAAGCTAGCGACTTATGAGCATCACAGCCAGATACAGATGGGCAGGGAAATGCTTTGGGAGCTCCTAGAACTGAACTCGCTGTTCTCCTACTGCCCCCAGATCATCAGTAACCACATACTTATGGCGTAGCAACCGGGCCTATCCTCCAGTCCAGTCCAGAAACAGGGCCTGCCATTCCCACCAATGGAAGCTAGCTGCCCCTTGCTACTGAGGCAAATTTGCTGCTACAGCTCAACCGCCTGTTGGTTCGCTAGCCATCCTGAGCTTCGGGCCGGTACCCAGCGGCAAGCCCAAATCGAGGTAGAGGAGTGGGGCGAGAGGGACGCCGGAGACAAGGAGGGCTGGGCTGACCTGGCAGATGTCGCACTTGGGCACGGCCGGCGCGGCGGCGGCGGCGGGCGCGTCGGCGTCCGAGAGGAGCGGCACCCGCTGGTGCTTCCCGGCGAGCTTGTTGGCGGCGTGCACCTCCTTGTCGCAGGCGACGCAGAGCGCCGCCTCGTCCGCGCAGCACAGCACCCGCGCCTCCGCGGCCCCGCACGCGTTGCACTGGATCTTCATCCCTCCCCACCCTTCCTTCTCCTCCCTGTTGATTAGGGTTTTAGAGGCAGGCAGAGGACGACGAGGGCGGCGGCGACTCGGACGGGACGGGACGGGATTGGATCGTGCCGCGAGGGGGAAAGGGGCACCGGGACTGCGGGAGGCCGGGTATGGGTCTCGCGAGGGAAGGGAGGGGAGGGGAGCGCGGTTGGTTGGTGATTAGGTGCGCGCTTTGTTTAATCGGTGGTGGCTGGTGGTTGCTTTCGCTGGATCAGCGCTGGCGCGAGGTGGGGGAGGGAACAGGACATGGGGAGGGAGACGAAGCGGTGGTCAGAGCGCAGCGGCGGAGGCGTCAGGACAAGTCATGCGATGCAGGAGAGGAGCCCGTGGCGTGGTGGTCGGCCTCCGCGTCGCGCGCGACGTCGGCAGTCGGCACGTCCCGGCGGCCGGCAAGGCGGCAAACCTGGGACTGGGAGCTGCGACCTGCGAGTGCGAGGGGACGGTGTGGTGCGCTGCGCCAAATTGTGCCTTTTCCCGGGGAGATGTACCGGGGACGCGTCGCCCGAGCCTTTTTGTCAACATCCGTCCACAGGCTGCTAGTGGCAATTTTGTGATCGTCATGGATCACAGATATCTCGGCTCCGTACCTTCTTCCTACTACTTGCCAACCGTTAGGTGCAGTGCATACGGAACGGAAGCACCACCCTTCTAGCGTGTGATCATCAAAGATCAAAGCTCAAAGTAGGGGTATAAAACACCCTTAGCCTATACGATGGTGGACAAGTTGCTCAAAAAACACAGTTTTTGCCAGAGAGAAATTTCGAAGATTAGATCCCAACTTGCAATCTTATTGAGATTTGAACGGTCACCCATAAGTCCATTGGTACCTTAGGATCCATCTTTATGACTATGACACCGTACACACAACATAGATACATGAGGAGTTTGAAATATATACGCTGAATATGTGCTCCAGTGAGAATAGCCTTAGTCTGTACGATTGTGGACAAGATGCTCAAAACACACAGCCTTCCCGAGAGAAATTTTAGAAATTAGATCTCAATTCGCAATCTTTTCGAGATTTGAATGGTGACCTGTAAGTCCATCGGTACATCCATATGACTATATTTCAAAGGAAAAGTCAATTTTATTTCATTAAGCAGTTCACTTTTGTTCATTAAGCCACCCGAGAGCGAGACTGCGGCACCGGCACCGCGCGCACAGGCGTTGCACCTACCGCCCATGTGCACTATCGTTGCAACTCGCAACTCACGTGATGTGGCCGTCTGATTGGTTTGCGGATGTAGGGAGTCCGGCCAAACGTATATGAGAGCCAAGCTCCCGGAGACCAGCCTATAAGGTTCTCTTCAGCGGGCTGCCTAAATGGACTACCTATAGTACAAAAAGGCACCGTAGCGCTATTGTAGACAGAGAGATGGTTGGAATAGTGTTTAGGACAATCAAATAAGTGACAAGGAATATGGATGGACCACATGCAGCCAAGCAGCCAACCAATATGTGTTGTGTCTTCCATCGCACGAAGAAGTTTTTGCTTTCTATTAGGCTAGCCAACTCCTCCGCCTTTACCGCTAACAACCTTCACGGTGCCGAGTTTCCCCGCCACCACTCCGGCTCTACCGCCGGCCACCACCTAGTTGTTGTCTCGCCCGCTTTTGCTACTAGTCCACTAACCTCCCCCGACCACCTTCCAAAGCTCTGGGAAGATAAGACCCCTCCGGCAACTCTGAAACCCTAACCTACAACCCGGCGGATCGCCTCGTCGTTGCCGGCGCCGGCGGCGACAATGGCTTGTTGGGCTGCGGTGGGCCTTCGCGATGGATTTAGTATTTGTCGCCAAATAGTTTTTCCCGAGCCCCGTGTCTCTTAGGCTAGTGGGCAGAAAGCGCAAGGGCTAGCTAAAGTGCTAAAAACTCGGCCTAGATCAAAGCCCAAGTGAATACCAAACGGAGATGGATGGACAAGGCATTTCTGCGGCGAAATCGAGGTATGCCACGCTATACCGGGTTCTCCACTCCTGCGGTCCTGCCTTGCTAAAAAACAACAAGCTTTCCCTTTTTATATAAGAACCTAAGCTTTTCCTTCGTCTGCCTCTGTTCACCCATGCTTAGAAGCAGGTCTCTATCCACGCATGCTTACAAGTAGGTAGGTTATAGTTCGCTTCAAGTTTATTTATTTAAGTTTAAAAGTATGTTGGCTGTTTTTTAAAAAACCAGCATCTAACATCAAATTAGTTCAGTTATGTCCATCTGAACTATTTTACAAAAGTATGTTTGTTGTCGTAGATGTTATTATTTTTTCTCAAAAACTTAGTTAAAACAAAAAGTTTGACTTACGACAAATTAGAGTGAATTGCTCCCTCAGCTCTATCCTTTTAGAACACATGATTTTTATAGAAAACAATTTTAAACACAGCAAACACACTCCATTTGAGAAACTTTCTAATGTTCCAAAAGAGACCTAAACTATTGGTGCTCTAAATTTTAAATAGATTAATCTAGTATTATATGGCCACAGACGGAGAAGATGAAAGCTAAAAACATTGACAATTTAGATAGAGAAACACATTATAATCTACACTTAAATAGATGCTTGGTCCTCCTGCTTCAAAAAGAATACTCCAAACAAGCAAAATCTGAGGATATTTGTTAATGAAAAATTATGATGGTGTGTTAATCACGGAAGGTCCACGTCTAGGCTGAATCCAATAAGGAGGGATAACCCGTTCTCCTAATCTAAACTTTACTCTATTTCTAATGTTGCTACAGTGCAGATTTTATATTTTGGCCCCGTCATTGATTATGCGGTTGAACACAGGCTCAGTCCCTTTCCTTCCTTTCCCCGTTTTGGAAATTCGCCGTGGTCGAAGCGATCAGCCCACAGGCACCGTACTTGTGGATAGCAATGTTTTCCATCAGCACGCTGCGAGACTTGGCACTGCCGTTACACTGTGTGGCCAGCATCGACTCCACTCCTCTTCGCCGTGGCCGCGGCCACGTGTTCTCCTCCGGTCCTCCCTCGACTCGGCAGTTGGCACTACAGTACTACACAACACAAGGGCCCCAAGGAAATCCCCTTTTCCCCGCACAAATCAAGGACGTGGGTACGTGACGAGGTTCAGAGCAAGCCCCAACACCAGGACCCAAGAGCCAGAGGATTCACCGAGTTTGCCCCAGGAATTCGTGGGAGCCTGGGAGGAGCTAGGTAAAGACGAGGTTTTTCGACGCCGATTCCGTCGACGAGCGCTTAAGGTATTATGAGTTCACTCTGCTCTATGCTACAGAAGCGGGGGGCTGGGCGGCCGTGCAGCTCTCGGCCTTACCGCCGGTGCCGGCGTTCACGGGCGCGGCGGAGTGATTGACAGAGGTGGGGAGAGGAGGGGCGCGGGTGAGGGGTCAGGACGTGGTTGAACATGGGAAGAAGGGCCTGCGTTCTTCTTTTTCTTTGCCCCTTCGCGAGCGGGATAAAAGTTAGAACACACATGCAGCCATGCTCAAAATGGTTTGGAGAAGCTAACAGAGATCTAAGTTTGACTCCTAGGAGTTTGAATTTCATGAATCCCTAGCAAGTAACAAGAAGTGAACTTTAGTTTTTTAGAGAACTTCTGAAAAGTTTGCGTCTGGGGTTTGTATACTGAATACTGATAGTGGTTACTGGTTAGTAGGGGGTAGGTCAACAGGGCTCGTTTTTTTCAATTGGGATTTTGAATTAGTGTCATAATGGTACTCCATAGGTAGGATTGATCGCTTGAAGTTTGATGATGTAGCCATATTGTCCAGATATCTGCTTTTGAGGCTCAAGAATGGAGCTCTGTACAGCTTGCATCTGGACTTCAGCACAGTGGTCTCACACATTAACGACTAACAGACGGGTGGCATGCCATGGATATGCAAAGCCAAGCTCCCCAGTGCCTCAAAGGAGACGGCGATCAACAATCTACGTCACAAATGCAGCATCAACTACTGCTCCAATCTCATCCCAAAACATAACCCAACTTCCACGCGCCAATGGCGCAGTTATCAAAAGTATATCCAGTGACAAACCCAGCAGTGCATTGGAGCAACTTGATATTGAACGTGGTGTCTGCATACCATTCCGAAAGTACACTCCTGAAATGGTACTGAAATCTGCAAGATTTTTATGTTTATACGATTGGTTTGCTAAAAACTACTATCTTAATTTTGCACATTTCTACAATTGCTAGGTCAGGAAAAAAGTATTGGATTCAAGAGGCTCCATACTATCCCTCGCTAGTCGGGGAGTAGAGATAGTTTGGAAACTTGGATTTTACTGGTCATCTCTAATGTATGACTTCTTGGTTGGACGGGATGAAGAAATTGTTCCATTTCGTGCCCGGCAGCTCCGCAATCTCTTATGTGATCTAGGGCCGTCTTTCATAAAAGCAGGACAGGTTATATCCTTTAGTCTTTAACTCTTGATGATAGAAGGATACATCTCATTTTATGATATATGAATTCACCGGTCCTATCTTTCCTACACAATTGCCATAACTTTCTCCGGTTCTTCTTCAGGTTCTAGCCAACAGACCTGATATTATCCGAGAGGATTATATGAATGAACTTTGCATCTTACAAGACGATGTTCCTCCATTCCCTAACCAGGTACTACCTCCTCCCATTAATATATGACGTTTTTTATTATATGGTTACTGCAGAAATTACTTGCAAATAGTTCTTCAAGATTGTACATACATACTAGAGTTTGTGCAGATGAACCAAGGTATTTGACCAAGTTTTTGTTTTTTTCCTGAACACTTCCTAGGTGGCTTTTGCCATAATTGAGGAGGAACTTGGACAGCCCCTGGAGAGATTGTTCAGCAAAATTTCATCAGAGACAATAGCAGCTGCTAGTTTGGGCCAAGTTTACCGTGCCACACTTAGAGAAACTGGCGAGGATGTCGCTATTAAGGTTCCTCTATAAACTTTGTTTCTGTTATGAGTTAACTTCTTTTACTACATTTATACTCGTTTTCTAGCTAGATACATTGTTTTTCTTAGTACGGTCCTTAAAGGAAGGGTGAGTGTAAATGTTTTCTTAACCCTGATGGCTGTGTTCTTTGTACGCCTCCAGCTTCATGAGCCAACTATGTTCCAGAAATCATACTTATCTATTCAATCAATGTTATTCGAAATTGCAGGTTCAGAGACCAGGGATTGAGCCAATTATAAACAGAGATCTTTTCCTGTTCCGCACTTTGGCTTCCTTTTTGAATGGGATTAGCCTTCAGAAACTAGGGTGCAATGCTGAGCTTATTGTTGACGAATTTGGTGAAAAACTTTTGGAAGAACTCGATTACACTCTTGTAAGTATTTTCTTACCCTTCAGAGTGAGATTGTCAATTTAGAGAAATAATAATGAATCCGCTGTTACAGCTGCTGTTTTTTTAACATAAAGGGCAATGATTCTGTTTCAGCAACAAATTATTTATCTCCGCTTTCTTTTTTTATAAGTAAGTACAGGCTAATGCTTTTGGTTTCCTTTGCAACATATTAGGAAGCTACCAATATCGAGGACTTTCTAGAAAATTTTAAGGATGATCCAACTGTCAAGATACCACGAGTGTATAAGAAGCTTTCAGGTTCTCGTGTTCTGGTGATGGAGTGGATAGATGGAATTAGATGTACAGACCCACAGGTTTGACTATTCATATCACTATTTGTTTGTTTCAATTCTGCAATATTTCATTGTGAATCTGTGGCAGCATTGAGTCCCAATTCATTCATGCAGGCTATAAAAGAAGCTGGAATTGATGTGGAAGGCTTTCTCACAGTTGGAGTGAGTGCTGCTTTGCGCCAATTGCTTGAATTTGGTCTTTTCCATGGAGATCCACATCCTGGAAATATTTTTGCCATGCGGGATGGTCGTATTGCTTATGTTGACTTTGGCAATGTGGCTGTCCTTAGCCAGGTCTGTAAAGTTTCTCTTTTCTAGTAATAGAACTCTTTGCCCTTACAGCTAGTTACATCGTTATTGCTTTTGTTTTTCATGAAATGGTATCCCCTCCCTGTTGTGAGCTCATGCTTGCACTGTCTCGCATTGCACCTTATGCAAGCAAACAAAAAGTGGTTAACATGTTTTTCATTGTTTGACCTACGTGCAGCAAAACAAACAAATCCTAATTGATGCTGTTGTTCATGCTGTTAATGAAGATTATGCTGAAATGGCAAATGACTTCACTAGGCTGGGTTTTCTCGCTGGTGGAACAGATGTAGCCCCGATTATTCCAGCTCTTGAAGCCATTTGGCAAAACTCAGCTGGAAAAGGCTTGGCTGACTTCAATTTCCGGAGTGTAACTGGTAATGTTGATTTGCGCATCGTTGTATCGACTGATAATAAATGAAAGCATGCTTGTTTTCTTTTTATCACACTCTACACAAATTGTTGTTTTTCTCAATGTTTAGTCCTTTTATATAGATTTAGCACTTGACTATATGAGCCCTGAATGTTATTTTTACTGCTGCACGGCTGCTGATCACAGGGAAGTTCAATCAGCTTGTGTACAACTACCCTATCCGCATCCCAGAAAGGTTTTCTTTGGTTATCCGTTCATTATTGACACAAGAAGGAATTTGCTTTACATTAAAGCCCGACTTTAAGTTTCTTGAGGTATGGCATGGCCTACCACCTTTTGATCTCCCAATCAAAAACATCAATGCATATTTCTTTGTTTCTAACATCCTTCTCTGTATATTCCTTCATATTTAGGTTGCATATCCATATGTAGCAAAGCGTCTGTTAACAGATCCAAACCCTGCTCTCCGTGAACGCCTGATTCAGGTAACTTGTTTAGAACATACTGACATTGGTAACTATGTGAGCCAACTTGTTAAATTAAGCATCGATACAGGAGAAGGAAATTTTATGCTGTCAAAATGGAAATGTTGCATAGTTTCAAAAGCTTGTTCAAGTGCATTATTAATCTAATTCTGAGAATGCACAGTTGTTCACACCATTTTTTTAGGTTTCAACACTGTTTCCTCATATTTTCTTTTCTTTCTGTGCAGGTACTATTCAAAGATGGGGCATTCCAGTGGAAACGGCTAGAAAACCTTATAGTTCTTGCCAAGGAGAATGTGTCCAAGATGAGCAGCAATCCTGCACTAAAAAAGAATAGTTCGTGAGTATTGGAATCACTGTCTTGCCATCCTGCATATGTTTGTTTGATCTAGAAGTTTCCTAATCCATTGAAGTACCAGGCAAGCTGTGAGCAGTCGACGACTGCAGAGCAAACTTGATCTCACCGAAACAATAAAAGATGGAGCACGGATGTTCCTTATCGATGCTGGGATCAGGAGACAACTTGTACTCGCTTTCACTGAAGACTCCAAGTTGCATGTAGAAGAGGTGCTGCTCTACACCGACTATCCATCTTCCTGTAAATTGTGGAAGTCACCTATAAAATATATCTGAAGCATCGATCAATGAATGACTGTAGCTTGTTTCTTTTTGCAGCTTGTCGATGTATACAGACTGGTCGAAGATCAAATAGATATGCCTTCAGTTGCCCTTGAGGTTCTCCAAGGTAAGTTGATGACTTTCAAGTTCTGCTTACTTCCATGTCATCATGAGAGAGATTCTTTGTGACCGACTAAAGAAGTGCCATCAATTTCCCTATGCTTTTATGTAGATCTACCATCCGTTGCACGGGATTTTATGCTTTCCTGGAGCGACTCCATCCTGTCGGACCGCCAGTACTGATCACCTTGACAACAGAAAGAGGCTGAGAAGTTGGGCCCTGCATGATCATCAGATCATGGTACCTCGAGATAATCTGCACGAAAATAGCTAGACCAGCATCCTCCTCGCCACCTGCCGTTCGTTTCACCTATGATTTTTGTATAGCAAAATCTGCAATTTCCAGTTTCTTCTTTCTTAATAGGTCTTGTCAGTTTCTCTGCACATAATATTTGTATAGCGCAAGGGAATTTTGTATATAAAACGAGCCTGTAATTTTGAATACAATAGGTTTACACACCCACAGACAGCATAGAAATATAGATGACAGAATCAACAAGTTCTATTTGTCATACTACGTACAATTGGTTCATGAATTGTGTTGATCGATGGCGCATATAAAAGATTGTCCTGCAGGGAATGGTCAGTTCGGATTGTAACATTCACTGTGCTAATCCCACGTTTTGTCTTGTGGAAGTTGGCATGACAGAAAACTATGAATAAATAGTCTCAACAGAAAAACCAACAATGGGGATGTAGCTCAAATGGTAGAGCGCTCGCTTTGCATGCGAGAGGCACGGGGTTCGATCCCCCGCATCTCCATTTCTTTCCCCCCCCTTTTTCTCCATTTGTTTTTTCTTTTTTTTCCCCCTGGTTTTCCCCTCCACGACAACTGCAGTCTGCAAGTCAGGACAGGGCAACTGTGTGGATGAATGTCGTTCCGTGCAATCTTAACGCAAGTGTACTCCTGCGGCACAGAAATTTTCACCCATGTGCCGTTAGGGAATTCTTTTTTTCGCCCGTTTTCGTTGGAACAACGGCCACCGTTCTTTTTTTCTGTGGCCATTGGCTAACGCTACAGCAGCATTACTCGCAATCATCAACGACGAGAGTCATCGATCACCTGGTATATGCGGGGCCCACCTGATCGCCTTCCGACCACCCCTCGGATGCACTACACTACAGCCTAGTCTTTTGTCTCAGGCGGTCAAGCTATACCTCTCACTGCTCCACAGCCTCGAATATTGGAGGACCCGTAGTGGTCTCGAACACTCTCCTCCACATCATCCCCATGGCAGCATCCACGGCCTCGAGCACCTTCACGCCGTTCCTACGCCGGCAGCAGCCACGCGGGCGCCGCCGTGCAGTGGTAGTCTTCGCCGCGCCGGACGCTGAGCCGGCTCCGGCGACGGCAGCCGGTGCGGAGCCGGGGAGGAAGAAGACGGTGGACACGAGGATACACTGGTCGGACCCGGACGAAGGGTGGGTAGGTGGCAAGGCCAAGAAGGGAGGCGACGGCGGGAGCAAGAAGGATCCGTTGGGAGGGACGTTCGCCGACCTCATCAACAGCGCGTCCGAGACCCACTACCAGTTGAGCTCACTATAATCCTAGTCTTATCAAATTTCCAAACCGCCCAGTTCAGCTGTATCTTCTTCACTGAAATTAAGCCCCCAAATAATCTCTCTTCATCAACTCAATGCGTCCACGTACTAATTGTGCCTCAGTGGCTAAGCATATATACGCGGCTTGTTGTAAACCGACCAGGTTCCTGGGGGTAGAGCCCAAGGCGGACATCGAGGAGATCAAGGCGGCGTACCGGCGGCTGTCCAAGGAGTACCACCCGGACACGACGACGCTGCCGCTCAAGGCGGCGTCCGAGAAGTTCATCCGCCTCCGAGAGGTGTACAACGTGCTGAGCAAGGAGGAGACCCGGCGGTTCTACGACTGGACGCTGGCGCAGGAGGCCGAGAGCCGCCGCCTGCAGCAGCTCAGGTCCAGGCTCGAGGACCCCTATGAGCAGGACATCCAGAACTACAAGTCCGTGCCCGACATGGTCGACCGCCTCGGCGGCAAGAACATGAAGCTCAGCGACCAGACCATGACCGCGCTCACCATCGATATCGTCATCATCATCTTCTCCGCCTGCTGCATCGTCTACGCCGCCTTCTTCAAGGAGTACTGACGGCAGCAGCAGGGTTGCAGGAGTGTACCATAGACAGAACAGTATAAGTATATCAACTGGTAATGCCCTAAGATTTGCCTTTTTGGATGTTACTTATACAGTGCATCATGAAATGTCAAATAGAGCATGACAGGAACAGTAACTCGTCCCCTGTTGTGCCTACAATCCTGTATTTGTATCCTCGAATCATAATTCAAGAATAGGGCCCTGGGTCGATCTTCGTTTATTGGATCAGAACTTACATACATATGGAATCTGAAAAGGGGGCAAAATCACCTAACAACACAGCTGGTTCATATGCTGTACGCTCTGGTTATCTTTTGTTAAAGAAGTGACCAAAAAAAAGGAGGCAACCTCACATGCGTTACATGAAACAGCAGCATGGGCTGAAGGTATCTAATACTTAACCTTCACACTCGATGATCTTGACAACAGAAGAATCACCAATCTTTTCAAAGATTATAACCCTGTCGAAAGGCTTCAGCATGCCAACTGATCTACCATAGTTCAGCGCAAGTTTTATCCCATACTCTTCCTTTGTTAGCCCACCAGTTTCAGCCTGTTACAGAGTTTGGACACAACCTATTAATTCTATGTTCTTTTTTTACATATGCCTCTAAGGTAAGCAAAAACAACTATACACATACCTCATCAGTACTCCCCATCAAAGGGTACACACCTCTCACTGCGAAACATTGCCTTGCCTGAAAGTGATACAGCAATGATCAAAGACAAGTTTGCTGGTCCTGCACGGCAACCAGAAGATTACGAAAGTATGGAAAAAAGAGATATGCAAGTTAGTTACCTGTGTTGTGCCATAAGAACGCCAATTTGATGGATCAGAACCTTCCCGTGGGAAGATAACAGCTAAAACTGGCATTGGTGGCCTGTACTTAGAAACTAACCTGCAGTCAAATAAGAATAAAATGAATTGATTGCTCTGGTTTGATGGGAATTTGTCTAGAAGTTGCTGATCTTGAAGTAAAATAGAGCACCTAGCAGCTCTCCCGGAGAATGTGAACACAACAATTGCAGCAGCTTTTACTTTAATTGCAGAACCAACCTAAAATAAAATAAGCAAGGATCAGTCACAAATATTATAGATTAGTAGGAAACTTGCATTTATTCCCAGTGAATTGCTAGTATTTACCGCTGCTGATGCCACAGATTCCTCATGGGGCATTGGGTCACCTACATGCAGCATTACTTTCTTGAATTGAAGTGGTTGATTATACACAGTCTCAGCCTAGAGGATTTATCATTGGTTAGTCAAGTACGGATGGTCGAATTGTTATCAAATTTTTCTTAAATAGGAAGAGACATACTTCCGCACATATTCTGCCCACAGTACTCACTGCATCAACAGGATAAAGCCCTCGCAGCGTCTCCGCGCCAAGCAAAATTCCATCAGTTCCTGGGATTGGACAGCACAAAATGACTAAGAAAGACATTCATAAAGTGCTAGGAAAGCAGTGAATGTTTGCAGACCATCTAATACAGCATTTGCAACGTCAGTGGCCTCTGCACGTGTAGGGCGTAGATTGTCAATCATGCTGTCCACAACTCTAGTGATGATCACAGATTTACCCTCCAGGTTGCATTTTTGAATAGCTGTCTTTTGGAACATGAAAACCTGAAGTGTCAAAGTTAACATGTTACGACATGTAGCAAGAATGGTTTGTAGTCATAGCGTTTGTATAAACAGCAACTCAAAGGCTCAAGCAGCATTTCCAGGCTTCCAGCCAGGTGTTTCTTCAGCCTATATAAAACTAAATGAGTCACTTGCACAGTACGATGATAACCATGCAAATTACAGACTTTGGACCATAACATGGGAGGTCATTGTGTTGCTTAAGAATTGTTACACTAGGGAATCATTAATGAACCTGAATATAGATATTTGATAACATGGTAGGGATATATAGGCTAAGTCGGGATTTATACATCATTAGAGCTTACATTTTCTGGTGGAAGGTCAATTCCCAGGTCTCCTCGAGAAATAATGATGCCGTCTGCCTCTTGGAGAATTTCATCAAAACGGTCTAAACCCTAGCATGAAATGCACAATGCAATAATCACAAGTTCACAACAAGGAATGAAACAAATCGACAACAGTATCTTCATAAAAGCATGAAGTACCTCAGAATTTTCAATCTTTGCATAGATTTGTGTGTCCGGAAGGTCATGTGATTTTAAAAAGGCTCTGAGCTGCACATCACACACATATAAAGATCAGTAGGATCTACATAATTATAAAAAATTACTACACTAACTCTGAACTTTATGCGAAAAGGCACGAATAGCTTATTATGGTGCCAAGAACGGGCACTCTCAGATGAATGGACAAATAGTTACAAGCTGACATAGCATTCATGATAGTTGGCTGATAATTTGCATGCACTGCTTCTTGCAATTTGTTTTTTGCTAGAGGAATCAACATCACATGGAAACATCAGATAAATTATACACTACATGGAACCATAAAAGGAAAGCCAGGGAGGAGGCTAATAAAAAGTAACAAGGATTTTTAATTCAAGCACAAGATTGGAAGAAATAGGAAAGAAAACTCACCTCCCTGACATCCTCAGCAGAGCGGGTATGGGAAAGTGATATGATGTCAACGTTGTTACGTGAACCCCAAGTTGAAATGACCTAGAAGCAATAAAACTGTACTTAGGACAACCTTCAAAATATAATAGCATAAAGATCCACCTAAGACATGTGCCTCAATAAACAGAACATGGGAATAAATAGCAAGGTAATCTTTCAAGAATTAAGTGTATACTGTATAACTTAGGAATCTGATTGACCAATCAGCAGCTAGAGTGTTTTCTCTGAAGGTCTGAGTTTTCTCTTGTAAGCTGGTTTCCCCAGCAGAATCTGTGTTATGGCTTTCAATATATGCTGGGCCAGGGGGCTTCTGGTCTAAAAAATCAGCAGCTAGAGATTGCAAATTGCAATTGCATGCAGATTGAAAACATGTGTCCCTGTACAGGTCCATCATGCACATGTGGCTTGATATTTGTGTTTGCATACAAAATGACAGCACAGATTCTTTTATACATGCATTATATTAACTTGTGATAGCTCAATCAGTAAATGTGTCTGATTTCTTCCGAGAACTATAAAATGTTGATTGAGTTGATGGAGCATTAAATGCATAATCAAATGAACATATAAAATAACAACAGCCATGGAATAGAACTATGGCTTCTATCATTCAAAATAAGTTACTAGCATAATCTTTTTGTACAGACATGTAAATCAAAAATTAAAGAAATTGAAAGGTGGTCCACATTACATGTTTATCATATTCGTTCAAAGTTGGCAAACTGATGTGGACTTTTGAAGCATGCAAAGTGAAAATGGGGCCAGCAAGCGTAGCTGCATTCTTTACAAGACAATTTACGTTGTCACCAGAAGTCTCCATCACCTGCAAATTACAGCATATAAGAAAACGCAGATACTGTAAAATGGCAAGATGTTTTAAAATGCACACACCTCTAGCCACACAGACGTTGTTTCACTTCCCGTGAAGAGATATTGGCCCATAAAAAGAGTATCGCCCTTCTTCACAGCCTGAATTCACAAGAAGGTTAAATGTACCTCCGAATATGAGAATGAAGCTACATAGAAATATTTATTAGTTTATTACTACTAGATATTTTTACTGCTAAGTATTTTTCACTAACACCAAAGAAAAATAAGAAGTTTCTTATTATTGCACAGGATCCTTAAATTATATGAGTCATACAAAAGCAACCCATCAAACGGAATGTGGATAGAAATATAATAAGACACATCTAGGTAATCCACATTATTCACTTACTTTTGCAAGATCGCCAAATTTAATTGGTAGGATATCAGCAGAAGGAGCTTTAGAAATATCTGGAGTTATGATAACATGATTCCCAGCTTTCAGCTCAATTGGCTCACCAGTGGAATTGTGAATCTGAATTTCTGGACCCAGAGTATCCAGCATTACCTATGTATAGTAAATCAAGTTAGATGTTGTTAAGATATGCCACTCAGCATGCAAGCATTAACCTCAACAGTGGAAAACAAAGGCATCACACGTCAGTCTAATAAAATTAGAATAGTGCTAAAAAAGGAACCAAAATGAAACAATGAAAAGACACGAAAATCGAAGTGAAAGAATCATAGTTCCATTGACTCAATAAAAGTTTAAAAGAAACCTAAGCAGGAATTTGCAAACGAAGTATTTATATGATTCTCAAATACACACATTTATCCTTGTGATAACCATTGAACAGAAAATTGTCCTTTTCTCCAGCTACATCAGAAAATTGTAGGTTCGGATACAATTGGGGACAGTCTGACAGCGTACACAAGCTGTAGATTTAATTAATTTTAAGATAGTAGAGCAACAATTATTCAGTTAATGTTACATATACATACTTAAGCTTGACGCTGCATTATTTTCCACTTGTGATAAAAACTTTTTCCCAAAGCTTAAGGCCTCCATATCCATATATATTATACACATGGAACAGCAAATGGAAAACATAGCCAAATTTCAAAGGCGCAAATCTGTGTCAGGAAGAGGTTTGTCCAATTTCTATAGCTAACCAGATGGACCAAGAACAGGTGAAAGCATTTTCGATAGGAAGTAAATTGTACTATATGTATAGCATTATAAAATGTGATTTGTAAAACATTCACAATTATACATATGCTCAATGCAGATTAGAAGACCAAACTTAATTCAAATGACAAAACCATTAACCATGTCACCTTCAAACTGTCTTAATCGAGCAACCCATATAATACCCCACGAAACAATTCGAATTGATAAAAAATACATTAGGCAATCTCCTTTCTGCTGACATTCCAGTTACCAATTGCCCAAGCGTTGCAATGTTTGCAACTCGAAAGATACTTCACCAATCAGGTCGAGCTATGTCAATAATTAAATCTGAAGATGTCGAGAGTCAACTTACAGGGCACAGCTTCTTCACATTCTGTGCCGCTTTCCTCAGATTGTCAAGGGTCTCCTGGTGATAGGCAGCATCCATCCATGAGAAATCAAACCGTGCGACTGCAAAACAAAACATACATATATCAGTATATCACCATCATCATTAATATTAGCTAATGTATCAATAGCCAACAATACAAAAGTTAGCCCCATTGCAAATACACGGAGATTTAATAAAGTTGTTGCGAAACTCAAACCTGACATTCCAGCGGTGAGGCATTCCTGAATAACCTCGACAGAGTGCGACTTGGGCCCGAGCGTTCCAACGATCTTGGTGAGGGATGGGAATACTTTCTGCAGCACGGGTGCACGTGGCAAGGGATAAGCAAGGGCAAATGTCCTTAATGCTTGAGGTCAAGTCAAATCGAAGTTCCATTACAAGTGAAATGATCGACCAAATCGACGCTCCATTACGAGTGAATAGTCCAATTTCAAACTTCATACCATTTCAACGAATCCGCGCCGTCACAGTCTGGCGAAGCCAAATGGTTGAACCAGCCATAAACCACCCACCCGAGCGGGCGCTAATCGCACGCGCTATTCAAACACCGGATCGCCCCCGTTCCTGCGAAACCCGGCACTCTCCCCGCCTCGCCCCGCACCAAATCGAATCCAGTCTAGCCAACCGACCGACCGACCAGACCAAACAGACGGGTCGCCGCACCCACACGAGAACCGGGTTCGAGCAGACCACCGTGCGCACGCGCAGAGGCACAGGGGCGCCTAAAGCGCGAGATGCCGAGATCCAACGGGAGCGGGGAAACAGAGAGAGAAATGGATGCGACGGAAGGGGAGGCGGCGGCGCTTACTGGCTTGGCGGGGGAGAGGACGGAGGCGAGGCGGAGGGGCTCCTCCAGGAGCATGT
Source organism: Paspalum vaginatum (assembly GCA_030272315.1). NCBI lineage: Eukaryota > Viridiplantae > Streptophyta > Magnoliopsida > Poales > Poaceae > Paspalum > Paspalum vaginatum. The sequence continues at coordinate 40,215,250 of CM059021.1, forward strand.
GGCTGGCGCCCTGCATCTCCCTCCTCCTTCCAGAACCTCGTGGAAGGTCACGACCCCTAGGGTTTTGCCCTGCGGCCTTGCCTGCTCGCGAGTCTCGGATGCGATCGCCTCGCGGCTCGAGCAGGGGAAGAGAACGAGGACGAGACGGAGGAGCGGGCGAGTCGTGGGGAGAAAGAAAGAGAGAGAGAAAAAAAAGAGAGAGAAGGGAGCGAACACGTGGCCTTTCGGCTCGGCATCTCTTTTGTTTTGAACCTGTCGACGGTTGACTGGATGGGTCGCTGGCTTTTGGGCCCCATGTAGGAATGGGATGCGGCGTTTCCGATTGTGCGGGGCGCTACGTCTGCGTTAAACGGTGGTGGCGCGCGAAAAGGTGTGCCGTGTGCGGGTGTAGAGCAGCAGCGTGGTTGGTTAGGTTAGGCCATGCGCGGTTATTTTATTTTATTTCTTTATTAAAAAAATATTCTGTTCTGACCATCAAGATTTTTTATTTTATCCTATAATGGTCCGCATCTATATTTATCATAAATAGCAACCTTATACCAACTACCACTTATATTATTATTATTTTTACCTCCTCCCACCCCCGGCCTATGGACCGCCCGTTGTCCACCCGAAGCCGCCTCTTCCTCCATGCTCCTCCCTACCCACCGACGCCTCTGGATGCTCTCTGCCGCCGTCACCCCCCCTCTCCCCATCGGCCCTCTCCCTCCGCTGCCGCCGCCGCTGGCAAGATCCAACGCCGCCGCCACGCGCAGATCTATCGCGGATGCTGCCCTCCCCTTTCCCTCTTCGTTGCCCTCCTCTCCGTGCCACCATCCTCCGCGCCGTGCCGCCCTCCTCCACGGCGGCGCCTGGGCCAGGAGACACGGCGACACGAACCCGCCACCTCCTCTTCCTCTACGCCCAGGCTAGATCCGGCGCCGGCCCACTCCTCGGCCTGGATCCGGGCTTCCCCGGGCAGAATCGACGCCATGGCCGCCGCCCGCCATCGTCCCCCTCCGTCCCGCCACCTAGAGCAGCCGCAGCGGCCTCTCCTCCTTCTCCGGGCTCGGCGCGGCACGTGGATCTCCTCCCCGCCTCCCTCGTGAGTCGCGACTGACACCTAGCGGCAAGGCCTGCTAGGCCGCCCGCGTCCTGTGTCACGCCGCCCGTGGCGGCGGCGCGCGCTCGACGCTGCTAGGCACCGCCGGGGCCGCCCGTCGAGAGCTGGCCCTCCGCCGGCTCCTCGTCCTCCAGCTCCGCTGGCTCCTCATCCAGTCGTCCTCTAGCCCCGCCAGCCATGGCAGCCTCCCCCCTTCGCGCGAACGAAGCCGTTGGCCACTCTAGAGGAGAGAGAGGGAATAGGGGAGATCCGTATGCACCCTGGGAATAGGGTGGGAAGGGGGCAGCGGGACGATAAGGTAGCCGATGCAGTCGGCCACTGCGGGAGTCGGGTCAACTCTAAATGTTTTAGGGGGACTTTACGGTCCCCCACTGTGGATAGCCTTAGATTGTCTCCAATGGGACACATCATCCCAATTTCTCAAATTCCACTTCTCTCCGTACGTCATGTCAGCTTTAGTGCAAAACAGTACAAAAACAGTGTCAAGCAGTGCCGCTACAATCTTTTGAGGGACTCCTTTGAGGAGTACCATTGGGGACAGCCTAAGCCTAGCCTGCATTGCCTTTCGTAGCTAGCTTACTGTCTAAAGCAATGCAAGTGTTATTGTTTGATGGTTTGGATTAGTATAGGTTGTTTAACTTGATTAGTGTTTGATTGGTCTTAGCTACAAAAGATAAAGTGTGTTATGCAGTATTGCGATGGACAGCCCAGCCTAAGAAGCTCATTCTGGCTGTATAAGGTTAGGCTGCATAAAGCCCCTTTCCTACACAAGTTTAGGTTGCATAAGTTCGTAGGCTGGACAACCAAACACCATTTCTGTATAAGTTTATGATGAATAAGACCTTATACAGGCAACCAAATAGCCCCGTGGACAGATGTATTTCACATGTGTTCAGCTTGCCACTTAAGCCTATTCTTATCAGCTCACCACTTCCATCACCCATGTTTTTTTAAACTTTTTTGTGGCTACAGTGTACATATACAGTGCAAACAGTATTTTGAACGTTACAATAGACAGCCCTGGTTGGTGCAATCGAATAATACATTGCTAGTATATAATTTTGCTACGTTAGGCTCCAGTGGTTTCTCGAAATAGAGGATATCGTACTGTTACAGCACCATTTCGCAATATAAATGGAATGGAGTTTGAAATGGGTACAGAGGTATATGTAGTCAGCACTGTTTGATCCGTTCGGTGCTGCACGGCTGCACCATCCAAGAGCCATGGTACCGTACAATATAGTTGGCAGCCAGTACGCAGCTATCTACTGATGGGCTACCTGATTAAGCCATGTTTTGAACACCTAAATTTTAAAAATGGTATAGGAGTTCCATAAAAACCTTTCACTTTAAAAATATACAGAAATAGAAAAATTTTGTTGCATTCGAAACATAGCTTTTTTTAATACAGATGTCCTGACGGGTGGAGAATGACAGAATGGGCTGCTGGATGAGGCCTGCTCCTTTTTTTACATCACGAGGTATAAAGTTAAGTCTAGCGTATCGTCTATTCCATTATCTATATTCAAACTTTATTATATCTACAGTGCAGTTACAATATTATTTTCATAATATGTACAATTATATAGATGATCTACTGTGATCTAGACTCTGTCTAAGCTATTGTTATACTTGCTCTGAGGCAACTAGACTTGAGAAGCACACAGCGACCTCACTTAAGCCCTCTTTCAAAAGGAGTTTTCACATTTAAAGACATGAGAAAAACACAGTCAAATCCACCAATCAAAACAGTGCCTATGCATATGTACGGGTTATTTGGTGGGCGAGACAGAACAACGAAACAAGAGTTAATTTCACCGGTGGTCCTCGAACTTGTCTCAATGTTTCGTCTAGATCTCGGTATTTTCAAAATATACATTTAAATCCTTAAACTTGTCCCAAATATTTCATCTAGGTTCCGATGCTCTCAGAATGCACATTTAAGTCCTTAAACTTGTTCAGAGGTTTCATCTAGGTCCCGGATGGTTTTTCAAGAGCGGTTTTTATTTTCAAAAATAATAAAAAAATATTTAATATTTAAAAAATCATACTAATTCATTTTAAATCAGAAAAAATATGAAATTAGTACCAATTTTTTAAAAATGTAATATATCCACTAAGTGCTATACTTAGAATTATACATATCTTATTTATTATCCCTCTTAGTGTTTTATTGTTAATATACACTAAGAGGGATAATAATTGAGATCCATATAACTCTAAGTAAATCACTACTGGATAGATTATATTTTTAAAAAAGTTTTTGTACCAGTTTCATATTTTTCTGATTTAAAATAAATTAGTTATGAATTTAGAAATATTAAATATTTTTATTATTTTTAAAAATAAAAACGTTTTTAAAAAATCACCGAAGGACCTAAATGAAACTTTCAGACAAGTTTAAAGATTTAAATGTGTATTCTAAGAATACCAGGACCTATATGAAATTTCCAAACAAATTTAATGACTTAAATATACATTTTGAGAGTACTGAAACTAGACAGGACAAGTTCGAGGACCGCAAGTGTAATTCTCTCAAAACAAACAAGGAGGACGCAACAGCGTTTCCCTTTTCCTTTTTCTGCATGCTCGACTGATCACTGTACTAGCGAAAATAGAGCATGATAAGGTCGGAAAACTCCGGCAAGGATACAACAGCACAGCCAAAGCACATTCGGTAAAATGCACTCATCTCCATAAAGCATCAGAGTCCACAAGTACCATGACCAGGGAAAATGTACATTACTCAGTGAAACAGCAGCTGAGTTTGATATGACGCGATTCCAAACATAAACCCCAATTCAAATCCTTTTCCCAACATTGTCACCAACCAACAAACCCAAGCTAATTATTCACTGCATGCATATAACGCGGTACGCCAGGTGGATGCGCAAGCCCACAGATTACTGAACCAAATGAGGTGCAAACTTAAGTGTCGAATGACCAAAATAACATGTGACAAACTTAGAAGCCCTGTTCGATCAGGTAATCGCCGAGCCTCTCCACCACCATGTTGCATTGCCCTGGAGTCATTGGCTCATCATAGATACCAATAATCAAGCACATGCCAGTCTTCTTGACAGTGACACCTCCAGTGCCCTGTAGGGAATGTGAAACAAGGTAAATCAAGAGCATTTCAAAGGTATGCTTTTTACGTGTTTACTGAAATCTGGGAGGGAAGTGCGGAATGTTTCTAATATGACTAGGAGATACCAATCCAGAGTAGTTGATTGGATATACACTAGTGACAGTCTAAGGATTATCCGTCAACAGACAGTGTTCCTTGTCACATGTTCATTTGTTTAGTAAACGGTTGAAATCCCTATTTATTATTTAATGACAACAGATGCAACCACAAAGAACTTCAGCATATAAAACAGGTTACTGACCACTTCATAGTGAGGTCTTAAATGCACTGTTCGGCAGTGTAGATGAGAAAAAAAAACTAACATTGATCAGCAGTCATATCAATTATCCCCAAATTCATATAATAGCCATGACAATGAAAAGCAACATGAACATATAACAGACCATGAAAATGAAAGCAAAGTGTCCATGTATCCATGCATCTTTTATACAGTATATTATTGCTTTAATGCTGAGATATCAGCTGATCTGTATCAGATATTATGACAACAACTATGGTACCAAGTACCAACTATGCATATGAATTGAGTTTGTTCTTGGTAAAAAAAACACGAGCATACGGAAAGGTACCAAATCAAAGCATATTGATATCAAAGTCTGTTTCCAACTGTACCTTCTTTCCTCGGATGACAACACCAGGTTCCCCTTGGATCACCATGTATTTTGTGCCTCCAAGGAAAAGACCAGTTGGTGCAAGAGTACCAGGTTCGTCAAAGTCCTTCATGATGGCAGTAATCTCCTCAGTCTTGAACTGTAACAAGATACACAAAGCAGGAACCATGAACATGAGAACACAGGGATGAGAGAACGCAGGAGAAAAGGGAGATGGATCATATTGTGAACACAGGGATGTAACAATATCTGCTAGCAGAACAACAAAGCAATTGTACAACCAAGGATATGACAACACCATGGTAAAACAAGCGGCCAGGTTAAGCATGCGGACTAACTTTAGATATCTCTGAATTACATATATTTTACTTGGCCAGGCACTTTGCCTACGGAATAATGCAGGCCACAAGCTGAGACCAGCCATGCACCACAAAGAAAATACCAATTTCCCAGCCGAAAGCATGCTTAACCGGTGCCGCGCACACAGAGGCATCATAGCAGCAAGCAAATCATCGTCCAATGAAAACTAAAACTATATGCTTCGGGTCACGCCATTGACACTATGTAGGCACAAACTTTTGCAGCACGCAGCCTTTGGGCGGACCTCTAGCAGCCACTCCGTGATTTTCACATGTAATAAATCAGTTGCTACAAGCTTGCTGTAGGGACTGGGACATTTCCACTTCCGAGACCAACATAATTTCCATTGAGTACAAGCAAGTCTTCTAATCGAGCGACCAACCAGATCACATCATACGGCAAAAGAGCCCGATCCTGCCCCCCGCCACCACATCCCTAGCATATCCACCATACCTACACCATTAAGCTTATAAATTCAACTATATCCACATCAAACGCCCACAGGAACCCCCGCAGCAGCAACCACGGCTAGGAGGACTCGGATCCGCATCTCGACTCCGCGGCCAAGATCCGGACCTCCACTCGCGCCGATCCGGCCGGGCCGCGAGGCGGGGCCAGATCTAGAGCCGCGTGGATCTAGATCAGCGAGGAGCACAGAACATAGCTAGACGAGTAGAGGGGGGGAGGTACCGCGGGGAAGCTCTCGGATTGCGCCCAAACGCTGCCGTCGTGGCCGACGATGGCGGCGGAGGTGAGGTGCTGGCCCTCGATGTCGCACATCAGGTGGTCATCGACGTACGCCTGCCACGACATCTTGCTGCGCGCTCTCCCTGCTCCTGCTCCGGCGACGACTTCGCTTGGCTCTCCTCCGCTTCTTTCGCTCCGGAGTCGGGTCTGCTTGGTTCGCACGCGGTCTCTCGGCTGGACGGCCGTGCTGGGCAGGGTGGGGAATATATCGGTTGCGTGTGGGCGACTAGCGTGAGGGCGAGGCTGTGGAATGGAACCCTACTTTTCCTCCACTTTCATTTGTTGCATTTTGCTTTCTTTTCCCCTTTTATTTTTATAATTTCACCGAAAAAATGCATTATTCACTTGAACCTACCCTCGCCTGTGACATCACATATATAATTTGTAAATGTTAAAATCTTCTCAAATATTTCATATATTACTTAAAAATAATTTCATCATGCAAGCACTCGTGATAAGTGGAGAACCAAAATCCAGAGCGGACAGTGCTCCATTCGTTTGCACTAAACTCAATTAGCACATTATAAACTTAAATCACACTGGATAGGTTCCGCCTCACTAGCTATGTTACGCTTAGTCTGTATTTATTTAACTTGACTCATGGAAGCTAAGGCCTTCTTTGGAAGAGCCCACAAGTGACTTCGCTTTGGCACCATGCTAGTGAGAGCCAGAGAAGCTCCGTCAATCCCAACTTTAATTTGATAGCTTTTCTTTCCATCCAATCCATCTTCACACGAGAGGATAAAAGGGCTCCGTGCTACATTACAACCCCGTTTACTCGGCAAGATTACGAGAATTTGATGCGAAAAAATTTATGATGTGCGCCAAACATTAATTCATGACGTGTGCCAAACATTAGCTTTCCAATCTTGGATTCCGTGCAAAGCCAAAATCTCATGATCCGGCTAAAACCTGATAATGGGGAGGTCCCTCCTATAAAAAAAACACTTAGGCTGTAGAATATACAGGCTAGATAAGATAGGAACGTGATCGATAATTTCATCCACAATTTAAGGGATTTATTTGGAACACAGGAAAAAATTCATGTCCTCACGTTTTTTTACAAATTGAATATCTTTTTATGAAATTACTACATGATTCTTTTAAAATTTCTATGCTCCAAACAAGACCTGAGTTTCCAAACGGTGACAGATTTTCAAATGTACTATCGAGCTAGTGGATTCCCAAAATCCGCATGCATCAAAACGCTGCCTACATCAATAGTGCCAAGCTCCACTCCTGGCCCAAAAGAAAGCCTAGTCCTGCTTGGCGAGGTATGGTATTGCACGATCTCGGAATAAAGCAGGATGGAACGACCTTAGCTCGACTAAATTGCTTGCATGGTTGTTTAGGACTATTAGCTAACAAGTGCTGCCTTCTTCTTTCTTAAACATACACGCAAATTGCTCGCGAATGCAGCCTCCGCATGCTCGCCCGTTCCTCCTCCATCTCCAACGGCTAGGGCCGCCGTTGTCGCCCTCCTCCGCCACCGTGGTTGGGAAATGCCCACCACCGGGTCGGTTATTAGCTCTCTAGATACTCTTCAAAGCCTGAAAGTCACAAGTTACCCTAAAACCCCACCGCTTAACATGAACCATAATGTCGCTGGAGTTGGAGAAGAAAGATCTGTTGCATCTTTAGATTGGTTAAAAATTTCAAGGGTCGATCGAAGAGCTCAAAACGCTATATTCATGTTTAGCTTCCCTGATATAGAAGCATATATATGCCTATTATATGACCATAAATAGCTACGACATCCAGTAATTTTCCATCGAACTGATAAGCCGTCCACTATTGGAGCAGGGTTAACTTAGTATAGAATTATAGCACTAAAAGGCTTGCAATGACAATAGTACGGGGCTGAAAAATTCGATGTCCAGCATGGAGTCGGGAAATGTAAATACAAGAATGAAAAGGCGCCAGTTTGTTTGGTTGCCTCTGGAGGACTTTCCGTAAATGACATCTGACGACTAATCCAGATATATTCAAAGTACGTAGTGGTACTGGAGTACTATACCGTATTACTTTATCTTCAGATCCGATCAGGTGATCTGGGATCGGATGGCGACTGGAAGAAACAGGTGGCTAAACTTGGCAGCCGCAGAATAAGTGCACCCCAACCAAGTAATTGTACAATTCAAATGGACCTTTTAGTCGTGCCATGCACCATTGATACCAGACATTTTGGACAGAATGAAGCATTCCAGCTTCTGCTAGTTAAAACTAGTAATCAGAAACGCAATCTGCGCATTTGCAAAATAACTCCACGGGTAATTGTCCAATTCATTTTTTGGGTGTTCAGCAACCATTCCGCCTCTGAACTGAACTGAACTATTTTTAATAAAATAAGCTTATCGTGACCTGATTTTATTCAAATTCACGCGAGCCAGTAAGCCATACTCAAGGCCCGTGTGAGGTGTAATTACCAATTAGCCCTCGGCAGATGCATTCACAGCAAAGGTCCAAATAACGATTTTCACAAGATGGCACTCCTAATATTCTGCCAATGCAGTTGCCTTCCTTGCAGATCTGCATAACAATTTCTCATATAAACAGGTTTTGGCTAACATGCATGCACCTAGGACATAGGCTCAGTATCATTCATCGGATCCGAGAAGGAAACAAGCATGACAGCATCTTAATCATTCGCCTTGAAGGGGAATCATTCGCCTTGAAGGGGTACTCTTGTGGCAAGACAAGCTGGCATCCTCTGTAGGAGCCTCTGGGGGATCATTGCCATCCAAATCAGCTCCTGTTACGGGTAGGGCGTTCCCTGCTGGAGGTGCTGTTGCAGAATTGCTTGCAGCAGCAGGAAGCTCATTCTTCTTGCTGAATTCTTGAACCACCTGCGATAATCAAAGCCACCTAGAATACATGACAATTTTCATTGAGAAATTATTAAAACGTCTTCATGTCTTCTTCTAGGTGAATCCCCCTGCTGTCTTCAGTGAGACAAAATGAACTGCAAGGCTCTCAGGATCTTCTAGAAACATTCAGAATCCACTAGCAATAACTCAGCATTACTCTTGGTCTGATTAATGGGATATATCTGGGACCATCGAGAGGCAATCACCAGAAAAAAAGTAGCTGAATGTCACAATCCAAACAGCTAATGGATTGCTACATTGCTCTGCAAATTCGAATGTTGAGTTCAAATAATCTTTGAATTACAAATAGAGAATGTTTTCACAAAAAACTATTTAAATATAGATGTTCTTCAAATACGAATGCATGATTATATCATCATTGGATCACGAGTGGAGCATTTTTTCCATTTAAAAACTATAGGTGCTCTGCAAATACTTGATGCAACAGGTTTATTTCCTTACTGAATCACACAATGACACAAGTCACACTTTCCTAATTGGCTATGTCATTAGGACCAATTGGTCTTGGTCAACAGCAGTGTACCGTCGATTAAGGTATTGAAAATTATTTAGAAGAGGCCCATGCTTCAGCTTCCCCAGTTCACGAAAATCACAGCAGCAAGCAGGGTGTAAAATAAGAAATCCTTGTTAGTCCAAAAATTGGTATGTTCTAAGATGGGAAGCGAGTCAGGGTGTTTTCAGTACCTTCCATTGCGAACGTGTCAACAACACTCGAGCCCTTTTGGATCGTACATGGTTGAAAGCTGCTTCTAGTGTCATATTCTTGTACTTCACCTGGTAAAATCAAGAACCATACCAATAACATGAATTGCAATAGAGTACTAGACACAAATTTTAAACAGTTCCAAACAGGTAATGCTTTACTGGTTCTTTCTCATTATGACCTGAAATTCTCAGCTCATATTTTGATACTGTTGTTATTCTAGCTAAAAGACAAATAATTAAATTTACCAGATAGCACAAGACAACTGTTGTACTCCGGCCCCTTCCAGCTTTGCAGTGAATATATGTTATTTTTCCACAAGATGCATTTCCTAATCAATAAGTGCTGAAATGTCACTGGAATTCTTTATGGTCAAAACAAAGAGAAGTTGCTGAGAAAAAGGAACTATGGAGGTGGTGTCTAACTCTGGGATGATCAACTAATAAATTACAACCAAAAAATTCAAAATGTTACTTTGGGCATAATCTGCAGCTCACTTACTATGAATGAAATCAACAGCTCGATTAATATCCACAAGTGAAGGAGCAAACATATAATCTCTTGTAGGAATAACAAGGTGATCAATCCCACGTGACTGTAAATTTCAGCAGAGGAGCATTTATGTCATGGCGTATTCCTGATTGATCAAAACTTGGATGAGCAGTTCTGTTCCCCAGAGACATATGCAAGGTTTAATGAAACTTTGAAGGCCAATAGGATCTGTGAAATGGCACACACACACACACACACACCTTTTAACATGTAAAAGGTAAAAGAACTTACAGGCCACTTGCCTGATACATAGATGATGGTACCAAAGTCTCAAAAGGTTCATTTAGGGTTATCACGCCATGTACCCCAAGCTTCTGCAAGCGTGAAACATCTCTGCGGAATGGAACTGCTCCGAGTAAAATGAACTGGTACAGAGGTCAATAATTGCATCTGTATCATTAGCTCAAAGATAGGCATGATTCATTAAACAGAAATATATGATATGTGCTGCTCAACCACAAGGGAAACATTACAAATGCATAGCAGTAGAATCATGTATTACATCCGCTCCAAAAAGAATGCAATTCTGCTACGCATCTAGACAAGTACTTGTCAAGGTGCATAGCATTCTTTCTAGGACAGAGGTAGTAAACACTAAGTCAAGGCACAGCAACTATGACATTTCTTGGAGCAAAAGAATAATAAAGTCAGCATTACTTGGAAAGCCCAGCATGCTGCATTTCATCCATGAGTGGATGTTCTTCTCAAATTACTCCATTTGTGTGTTAGCACTAAAATTGTTAAACTTAAACCAATGAAAAGCATGCAAGAGTTTCCTAATTCTAACAAGGACACTAAAATTGTTAAACTTACTCCCAATGAAAAGCATGGAAGAGTCTCCTAATTCTAACACGGACAGGCAGACGAGAATCAACTTACTACAGATAGATGTCCTAGTGCTGAAACAAAATGATGCGACATCGGCATCACAGAGTAGTATTGTTGACGAAAGTACATATGATCAACCTGCAAATGCTACCTTTTAATCCACATACATAGTCTCAACAAAAGCACGTCAGGCTGTACGTCTACGGCAACAACTGCTGCATTTTCAATGTGGTACAGAACACATGAACCCATTTTCCCACCAGAATGCTGCTAGTCTGCGGCCAGATCCCCTGAGCAATACAGATGGCTCTAGTTTACTAGTGAACCTAGCGGCTAGCAATCTCAATTTTCAAGTCAAAACCTCACTCAAGGCTATGTCATTGAAAGTGGGTATACAAGCCCTCAGGCGGCTAGTTGGGGGAACCGAAAATTGCAGTAGCAGTTCATTGCTCACCTGATCGACCTCGTCCCACCACCGGAACTCGGCCTGGACCTTGCTCCGCACCACGTTGTACAGCAGCGTCGGGTAGAAGAGCGCCCTCGCAGCGGCGCCCACCGCCGCCTCCTTCACCTTCCTACGCGCCGCCTCCCCTGCGCCGCCCGCCTGCCTCCGCGACCATGGCGAATTGGCGACCCCTCGAACGACAGAACGCAAGGGGGGCGGTGGCTTCCGAGTTCCGACCGACGGGGTCAATTTTCGGGTGGAATTGCACAATCGGGATGAGAGACGGCGGTGGTTTTGGGAGAGATTAATAGGAGTAATAAATTTGGCGCGATATAGCGCTTAATTGGGAGGTCAAGGAATGGGGATCGAATGGCTGGATTAAGTAATCAAGCGAATTGGCCGAATGATTGGACTCCTGATTAGAGCCAACAAGGTGGGGGAAATAAAGAAACGGAAGTAGTAGTGGCCTAGTGGGGGAGGAAGAGAGCCGTTTTATCCAATCAACAACAAAACAACCTTGAAGGCTTCAAATTGCTCACACTATAGTAGTTCAATTATACTCCACTTCCCTTTCCAAATTTGCAAGCTCTTTTTTTTTCCATTCATATTGATATGAATGTTGATAAACTATATAATACACATACATTGAAAATATTTAAAACATGGAACCTTTACAATTTAGCACGGAGAGAGTACCTCCGAATCCGAAATTGAAAGCCTAGAATTATTCACATTATAGTTCAATTACAGCGCTAAAGAAAATGGATGTATTCACCTAATAACTCAGATGTTTTATTGTTTGGTTGAAAATCATGGTGTGTGCCAACCTTGTATGTTAATCGATCAGTCTATGTTTGTACTATACTAGAAGTCATTCTAAAAATCTCCACATTCTAAGATCAAAATGGACGAGTGGGGTATTTTATTAAGTAGAAAGGCTAAATGAAGATAAAAGAGAAGACTGCTTTTGAATTCATTGGAGTTTGTGTTGGCGGAGACACCTAAAAATATAAGAAATAGTAATACAACACTAAATAGTATCAATAATTTTATTAGCTGACAGTACATGCTCGGAAGTACTAAGAAATAAAAAGCAGTACGCTAAGTTATTAAACACCTACAGTAATTGAAAAACCTTGTCCATGTGTGGAATTCGGTGGTTTCTATAAAAAAAACAGAAATCAAACCCTGATGAAGTATGATATACATCCCCACAGATTCCACACGTTTTTAACTTTGTTCAATATTTGAAAAATCGAAGTAAATGTTTCTCCTTTGCCCTCGTCATGTTTGGGCATTTATGATATACTTCCTGACAGATTTCATATACTTTTTAACTTGTCTTTTTGTGAATGAACCTAAGATTCAGTTTCTTAGCACTATATATATTGTCCCCTCCCATTTTTATAATATTAGCTTAAAAGAGCAAACAACCACTAGACCAAAAAGTGTAACTTAGTACAAAACTTTGTACACTTTTTTAGTTTTTTTTACCAGTGGACCAAAAAGCATAGAATCCTTAGTTTTATCTTAAGTTAATATTCTTAAACAAAATCAAGTTGATCACAATATTATCAACATCTATCATCACGAAAACATATATGATACTCCTATAAAAAGGAAAATTTCTTTCCGCATGTGTACGTAGCCACAACCATCTAAGTATTAAAAAAATAAGAACGTATTTGGGCAAACAAAAGTTTATTCCATGATTAATCGAACTGTATTTAATTTGCACCATAAACATGTTACTTCTATATAAACTTTATTGAACCTTTTGAGTTATCACGACAAAATTAGGATTACTTACTTTTGACAGCGGAATTGAATTGGAGAGACGCCGTACGTTCGTGCAGCAAGCTGGAAGCTAGAGGGAGAGCACGAATCTCGCGGCCCGGCCCCACACACCTGAAAGGAACTCCGGTCCCACCACCAAGTGTCACCGTGTCAGGCCGCGCATCTCCCTTCCCGTTCCCGTTCCCGTTCCCGTCCCGTCCCCACAACTCCTCCACAGGCTAGGCCGCGTCGACCCCGCACAGTCGCCCGCAGCCCGCCCGCCTCCCATTCGCTCGTCTCCTCCGCCGGTCGCCGTCACCCCGTGTCGGCACGCGCCCCGGCCGCCGCCGTCGCCATCACCGCTCCCATCACAAAGCCACCCGAACGCCACTCGCAATGGATTTTCCCAGCACCGCATCCCCCTCCTCCCCCCATGGCGCCGCCGCCTGCTGACCCGGCCCCTGATCCCAGCCCCCACCGCGAGCGCGCCCGTGCCCATCACCGTGCCGAGCCCGCGGGACCACCTGCACCACCACCTGGTCGATCGCCGGGACACGCCGCGGGGCCGCGCGTGGGAGCCGGAGCGGAGCCGCCGCGGAGAGGCGATGGACGGCGCGGCGGCGGTCAAGCTGGTGTCGGGCGAGGCCGGGTTCGTCCTCGAGGACGTGCCGCACGTCTCAGACTACCTCCCCGATCTCCCGGTGAGTGCCGCCCGCCCCGTGCGGAGGGGGCCGATCTGGGGGTGGGCGCGGGCAGCGATTTATTTGTTCGATCGCTGCTGCTCGAGGGCGAGGGTGTTCGCTGCGACTGCGTGGCATCATCTCGGATTCTCGGTGCGGCAGGATCGTGCGACAATGTTAAAGTTGCCAGCGGCTTTTGTTACTCGTAGCGCCTTTTGTTCGTTAGTTGTTTGCATTATGGCCTGGTCCCCTTTTTGGTGATTGGAACAGTGAGTGCTTTTTTAGCAGACGCCTTTTCGAGTGATGACCTTTCGCGTACACTACATTTTTACTCTTTTCTTGTTTCTATTGTGCCCATTCAGCCATACGGCGGTTTGGCATTAGTCATGGACGCTACGGATGCAATGTTGAATCTGAGAAATACTCAACCAATTTGTGACCATGACAATATGTTTCATTTAATGCTGCAGACCTACCCTAATCCGTTGCAAGATAACCCAGCATACTCGGTTGTGAAGTAAGCTTGAGCTTGTTGGGTTGGTTAGTTCAGATTCTTCCTTTTGGCATTGTGGCTAACTTACCCCCCTTATTTTTTCTCTCCCTTTCAGGCAGTACTTTGTAAACCCAGATGACACTGTCTGCCAGAAGGTGAATTCTTGATGAACTTGCTGCCGATCTGCATTTTTTTCTGACAACAAATGCTTCACTGGTACAAAGTATTCACATCAATCCGGGATGTGTGATACCGTTCAATGCAGATTGTTGTTCACAAGGATGGCCCCAGAGGGAACCACTTCCGTCGTGCTGGACCTCGCCAGAGGGTATATGGACCTTGTGCTTTTCACTTCTTGTATGCTAACAAAGCAAGGAACTAGCGGCGGAGATAGTATGACTAACCTTGAATTTTTCTAACCTCGTGCTTGTCTTGGTTAGGTCTATTTTGAACCAGATGAGGTCCATGCATGCATTGTCACCTGCGGAGGATTGTGCCCTGGACTCAATACTGTGATTAGGGAAATTGTATGTGGCTTATCTGACATGTATGGTGTCACCAAGATACTTGGGATTCAGGTAAAAAATACTACATCTTGTCATGAAGTCCACATAATAATTATGCAATCATTCTCTCCCAGGAGTTCTTGAAATGCTCATTTGATGTCCTCATGTTTATTTTTCTCATAGGGTGGATACAGAGGCTTCTATGCTCGGAACACCATCACCTTGACTCCAAAGAGTGTTAATGACATTCACAAAAGGGGTGGAACTATTCTTGGATCATCTCGAGGAGGCCATGACACCATGAAAATCGTTGACAGTATCCAAGATCGTGGCATAAATCAGGTAATGAAAGAAAATAGCATTTCTACTAATCTTTTTCTCTCTTTTTCTGCCACCACTCTTCTCTTAATTTCTTTGCACCTTGAAGATTATTTTACCAAGCTGAGACACTTGGACTTGCACATTGGTTTGACTGTGATGTTTTGTTCAGGTCTATGTAATTGGTGGTGATGGTACTCAAAGGGGCGCAGGAGTAATATTTGAAGTAAGCATAATTGCAGATTCGCTGAAAGTGTTTTCAGACCTGTTTGGATTAATAGCCTTTCTTAATGGCAGATTGATAGCATTCAATTATGTATCGTCACAACCAATCACTGTAATATGTTTGTAACTTACTCTTTACTTGAATCTTCTTCAGGAAGTGAGAAGACGTGGTCTCAAAGTTTCTGTTGCTGGCATTCCAAAGACTATTGACAATGACATCCCTGTAATACGCCTCCACATTTTAGTGATATTTTGGTGGAAGTTAACATTTGACATGAACCCCCGCGAACTCATTTTCACCTTTGTTTCAGGTAATTGACAAGTCATTTGGTTTTGACACAGCAGTCGAGGAGGCTCAACGTGCAATAAATGCTGCTCATGTTGAAGCTGTTAGTGCTGAGAATGGTATAGGTCTTGTCAAGCTAATGGGCCGACACAGCGGTAAGCCTCTATGAGAGACCAAAATTTTATGCTAGTAACATATGATATTTATCCATTGCACGCTTCGATTAACTGATTGAGCGTTTCTCTGCTAACATCTTATTCTGTAAGGAACATCTTTGAGAAAGTCAAGTGCTTCTGTGAAAAATCTTGGATGTGTCTGTGTTATTATTAGTTTCATGGTGAATTTGTATGGAAATACAAAAAACACTTGAAAATCTCTGAAGAGATGTACATGTCTGATGTGTTTCATGCTTTCTTGAGTAGAAATATGGCAAATAGCTGGCATATGTGGTCTTATTGAGTCACGGGTGTTCCACTTCCTTCTAGGCTGCATTTAGCTCATTTCATGTTTGTGTATGCAAGAAATTTAGATATCATGGATAGAAAATCAACTTGATGTGCTTATGTTTGCAACAGTTCTGATCCACATACCCTGTACTGATTTCAAGATTATCCAACTTGTTCGGTTGTGTTTTCCTTTATACCATAAATTTGACTAATCACTAATGACATTTTTTACTGATGCAGGTTTTATCGCGCATTACGCTACGCTGGCCAGCAGGGATGTGGTATGTTCACATCTCCATCTAGCAAAAAAGGGGTGTATTTTCATGTTTGGACATGAGAATAATTTTTTCCTTTTTGCCAGGATTGTTGCTTGATTCCAGAGTCACCTTTCTATCTAGAAGGTGAAGGTGGACTTTTCAGATATATAGAAAAGCGTTTGAAGGACAATGGCCATATGGTTATTGTTGTTGCTGAGGGTGCTGGACAGAAACTTATTGCTGAAACCATGCAGTCAATTGGGAAAGATGCTTCAGGCAATGAGCTGCTTCTTGATGTTGGTCTTTGGTTATCGCAAAAGATAAATGTGAGTCTTGGATACTACATCTCCGATTTACTGTCTAGTTGTTGGGTTTGCTGTTTACTTATTCTGGTCCTTTTTTGAATGATGCTGTTACTAACATTATATGTATAATATGCCTCTGTTTCACTCTTAATCTGCAATACAATTACTTATTTAATCAATGTTTTGCTCGTGAATTCAGGAGTATTTCAAGAAAAACAAGATGACCATTAATCTGAAGTACATAGGTCTGATTTTTTTTTTGGCACTATGTTAAATGGATCAGGATTGCTGGTTCGACAGTAACAGATCTCAGATTCTGCCTTTCCATTGCAGATCCGACGTACATGATACGTGCCATCCCTAGCAATGCGTCTGATAATGTCTATTGCACACTGCTGGCTCACAGCGTGGTCCATGGTGCCATGGCTGGATACACTGGTTTCACCATTGGTCAAGTGAATGGTCGGCATTGCTACATCCCCTTCTATGTAAGCCCCCCTCCATAGGATAGGGAATTGTCTTTACCGCGTTCAGCATCACACAAGTTAAAATGTAAAATCTATTCAGCTTCACATGCCTTTCGTGCTGATTGTTTGGCACCACCCGCTGCAGAGGATCACGGAGAAGCAGAACAGAGTTTCGATAACTGACAGGATGTGGGCGAGGCTGCTGTCTTCGACCAACCAGCCAAGCTTCCTCTGCAACAAAGTCGTCGAAGAGGCAAAGAAGGAAGAGGAGAGAACAGCCCAGCTCTTAGATGGGTCGCCTTCCAATCGGAAGGCCGACAAGAAGGGTGCGGCTTCCAAACCCGGCGTTACGAAGTGAGGTCAGCGGCCGCTGATACGTGCTGCAGACGAGCTTCGTTTTCTTTTCCCAGTTTCAGTAGCTATGGCGGCTACTGACGGTGCTCAGTTCATCCTGTGCCCAATTTTTCTAGGGAAAAAAAAAAGGCGCTCCCCATATAAGTTTGAGTGCTGAATAAATATTTTACGTGTAGTTTGGCTGGCAGACCATCTGAAGTTCTGAACGTACCATTGCCTGTGTTAATGGTAAAGTAGTACAGTAGTTTCTTTTGGAATTAACCACTGTATTTAAGTTATTAAAATGTTGTGACAGAAATCTAGAAATGTGCTTGTACGCAGTTCCTTGGGTCATGTCATGTGACCGTCACATATGGATGGGCGACGTATGATATCCTGGTATGGTATGTTCTGTCCGGTGATGCACGGGACGTTCGTTTCCACCGCCGCCGCTAGTTACTTTTGTACAGATAAATGATGATAGTTTCAATAAAAAGAGGCATATGGCGTTTTGTAGTTTAAAATATATTCTCAAAAAAGATTAAGATGGCAAAATGAAAAGAGGACGCTGCTCTCACGAGGTCTCTGGATAAAGGAATCGTGCGAGCGCGCGCGGACCAAGGCAGCGCAGCCAGAGCCCAGACAGGATAGGATAGAGGGGGGCACTACCAGTACCAGCAACGCCCAACGCAGAGCCATGGCGTCGCCGCTGTGTGCCTCCACGCTGCCTTGGACACCCGCCGCCGCCGCCTCCTCGCCGGAGCGCCGCCTCACGGCTTCTCGCCGGGCTCCGTCGCTGGTCATCGTCGCCCAGGGGAAGGTCAAGAAGTACCGCCAGGTCGGCTCCCCCCAAACCCCATTCATTCCTCTCGTAGCACTCTCTGCGTACAGTACAGCCTAGTTGCTTTTCGTTCCGTGGCACTTTGGGTTGTAGATTGGCGCCTCTTGCCTGCCGACTGCAGAGTCAAGAAATCGAGTCCTCATTTATGTTTTTTTTTAATGAAACGTCCCCTGCCGTTCATGCAATCATGTTAGATGAGTGCCGACCTATAGGCCACACCAGACATTTTACATTTCAATTTTGTTCTCCTGAGCGACGCATTGTCCATTGGCAGGTTCTATACATTCTGATCTAGCTACGGTGGTTGGATAAAGTTTAGCTGCCTCGGTGGCAACCGGTAAGATACAGTGGTTCGCAGGATCTAGGCACTTCAAGGGCTGAACTTCTAGTAGGACTTTTGGGCAGGGGATTAGATACTACTCCAGAAATTACTTTTGGCTGGAGGAAAGCTAGCGCCTTACTAGTCGGAGTTCAAGACATAAGTTGTTCCTTTTGTAGTGATTGCCCGATTGTCCATGGATGCAACATTTTGTTCACCGCTGCCCTTCCCAGGAAATCCATGCAGCGGAAGATCCTGAATTTGAGACTTTCTACACCAAAAATATTCTACTCACCTTCAAATTTTGTATTCCCGATAGGTCATACTGACTGACGATGTAGAAGAGCTTGGTAAGAAAGGGGATTCGCTGAAGGTGCGAGCTGGATTCTACCGCAATTTCCTCCTTCCCAAGGGCAAGGCTACGCTCCTAACCCCAGAAGTACTCAAGTAACGGCACACTCTCCCTGCATAATAGCCCTATGCTATCTCACACCCTTGATGAACGCTGCTCCTTGCTGATAGGCACTGCCAAGAAAATCCATTGATGTTTACTTCTGTTATTGAATTGTTTGGTTTCAAATATTTTTCATTATCTGAAAATTCTGCTATATCAGATGATTACATGTCTGCTTACATCGTAAGAACCTTACCAACTTCTCTGTGGTATGCTTGGCTTGACTCTGAGTTCATGGCCGGTGGGTTTAGATAGGAATCCACATCCATGCACCTTTCTGACTAGATTTCCAGTAACATATGTCAAGTGGTCAATGCACATATATGTTTGATTGGATGTGTAAGAAGAAGGTGAAAGAACTTGTTTCCTCTACTTCTCTTTGCAGGGAAATGCAACTAGAACAAGAGAGAATAGAAGCTGAGAAGAAGCGGGTAAGAAAACTATTGCTCTCAGGAAGAAATGTAGTTGTAGTTTAACCTCACCATCCTTTATTGCCTACTAGAGAGTAATCTTCAGTTGCAGTTTATACTGTTCTTATGAAAATAAAACATATTTAACCCTATTGTCCTCCAAAAATTAAGTCCTAAGCATGATATGTCCATAAAACTATATGAATGCCATTAGCGGATGAGTACTTATCAATTGTTGTTGGTATCTATAGTGTTCAGAGTTTCTCTACTTACATTAGGTAAAAGAAGAGGCAAACCAACTTGCCCGAGTTTTTGAAACCATCGGGGCTTTCAAGATTCCTCGCAAAGGTGGAAAAGGAAAACAGATCTTTGGGAGGCAAGTTCTAATGATCATCCTTCATCTATCTTCTATTTCTTTTACTTTCGCCTTTTCTGACAAGCCCTCTCTTATGCACAGCGTCACGGCACAGGATGTCGTTGACATAATAAAGTCGCAACTTAATAGGTAGTTCATCCTCCTAACTCCTGAGCAGGCTTAATAGTGTTTCTCATTATTATTGCTTTTCTTACTGCTGGCAAGCCGTGTCATGTAGGGATGTTGACAAGAGGCTGGTGACAGTTCCAGAAATCCGTGAAATCGGAGAATATGTTGCCGAGATTAAGCTTCACCCGGATGTGACAGCTCGAGTAAGGCTGAATGTCTATGCTAAATGAGCTCTGTAGTTACAGAACTTCAAGTGGATTATGGGCATTGGTGAAGCCTGATTTTGTGGTGAGCTCATCTGCAATTACCCTGTCTGTGAAATTTGCCTCTTAAAGTTCTGGTGGTCTTACTCCTAAATAGTTGCTTTTGTTTGGCGCAGAGATTTTGCTGTAAGTGCCAGCCCAGGCGCTGTGGTAGGAAAACGGGGCCTGGTCTGGGCGTCCGGCCCTGCCTTGTTTTAGTCCACAATTCACTGCCCATCCCACCATGTAAAGTCATTTTTTTTGGAATGTATCTCTTTTTAAATTTCATGGGGCGAAAAATAGAAACCTTTGTAACCAGTACCTGGATGTCGCGAGGCAGTGAAGCAAAGCAAACATGCGGAACAGGAAGACGAAAATTCTTAACTTCACCACAAGAAAAAAAAAGAGAAACAGTTGCTAATATATGGAAAGTAAACAAACGAAATGACTGACCCTGTTTGGTTACGCTTTTGTGGATCTCGATTATCTGGCGAGTAGGATTACCTGACAAGTTGCTCCATGGAGAATCCGTTGTGGGAGAAATCTAGCTGTTTGAGAATCTTGATTATTTTCATAGTGGATCCAGCCCCTCTTGTCTTCATCCGCGCAGACCGAGCGGAGGAAGCGTCGGTCGTCCGAGTGGGCGGAGTAGGCGCTGGGCGGGAGGAGGCAGCGTCGGCAGAAGGAGGACAGCGCCGGGTGGGAGGAGGCGGCGTCGGCGGGAGGAGGATGTGCCGGGCGGAGGAGGCGCTACAGGAGGAGGGGACGAGCGGAGGAGGCGTCGGCTGGGCGGGAGGGGCGCCGGCTGCGCTGGAGGAGGCGCCTGGTGGAGAAGGCGCCGGGCAGGAGGAGGCATCGGCGCGAGGAGGGGCCGAGCAGAAGAGGTGTTGGCCGGGAGGGAGGAGCGCCGGCCACATAGGAGGAGGAGGAATCGAGCTCGCTTTTCTCCAACCGCGTCGTCCGACTCGTGTACGGGATAAGCGGCACTCGCGTACGGGATAAGCGACGAGAAGGAAGGAAAAGGCTTCGGCATGAGAAGCAAAGCAAAATCGATCCGTTTGGATGGGAAATTGGCGGTGGAAGACCCAGAATCGGCTTTTAACCGTAACCAAACACGCCCTAAGCCATGTTCAGTTGAATATTTACTCAAGCACATTTTTTCTAAAAACAAAAACTAAAATTGAAAAGGTATACATGCTTTGTATCTTGCATTATCATATCGTGAGTTTTCTAGCATAGCCTGTTTTCTATATGCAAACTCAGTTCTGCATTTTCGTGAATGCAACTGGGGTTGTAATTATTTAGAGGGGTGTTTTTAGCTGCTATTAGTCGTGAACTATTGAATTCCCCGATCCCTCTCCTTGACAACACAACTTAATACGCAGCATTACTTTTTATATTATGAAAAAGAATATTTTTTAATTTGCCCAATGGTTAACGCATGTGGTAAGCTCCTTTCAGGGAATTATAAGCTTAAGCTCCTGGACATGCAGAATATACGACATTAATGCAAGGCTAGCTCATACACTGTCAAGTACCGAAATAAAGAAAAAGAGCATTTCCGCAAATAAGAAAGAATTCATGGCAAATGTGAAATATATGACCACATAGGTAAAATATTAGCTTATTATTTTAGATGATAATAAATATTGAAGATAGGTACTCACTCCGTCTCTCCGTCCGAAATAATAAGTTGTTTGATTTTTTTTACATCAGCTTTGACTTTTTCGTCTTATTCAAAAAATTTATAACTATCATTTATAATTCATTGTGATTTAGTTTAGTACATACTATACTTTAACTATAACTTGATTTTCCCCATATTTTCACAAGTTTTTCGAATAAGATGATAATATCAAATTTAGTGTCAAATATGTCAAATGACATATAATTTGAAACGAGGGAGTGGCTCCAAAGCGAGGCACCTCATCAATGATGAAACTCACCAAAACAACTTGCATTTTCAATGGATGGAAGTATGGAACTGCCAGCGTAGGAGCAGCTTGCCAACGGACTTTCGTGAATAGAGAAAGAATTCTTACTTACAGTCGAATATTTGCACGCAGGATCAAGAGGTATTATGAATATTCTTATATGAAAAGCAACCACAGAACAACATCTTTTTTTTTATCTGTGTGCCCCGTGCATGATCTGAAAACCTTGTTCGGTTAGGCCTTGTTCGATTAGAAAAAAATCCAAAAGATGGGAGGGAATTTAATCTTTTGCTAGTCAAATTTAAATAGAAAAAAAATAAATCCCAAATCGAACAAGACCTTAAGGGATTTTTTAAAAAGATTAGAGGGGATTTAATGTCTTCCTATTCAAATTTGACTAGTAAAAAATTAAATCCCCTTCAAAACCAGAACAACCGAACAGTCCTAAGGGCCAAAGTCGAAGTGAAACTGACTGCTAAGTTAAGCATGGCCCGAGGCCCATGGAAGAGAGCAGGAGAGGCTGCGCCGGTGGGCCGAAAATTTAAATAGGCCCAGGTGGGAACAGATACTGCGCTTTGCTTCCTGCATGTTTTGTCCCACCTCGGCAGGGAAGAAGGCACCGACACAGGAGACGAGGGTATAAGACTAGAGGCAGGGCGACCTACCTGAACCATCTTTGCGCTTGGGGCAATGACGCAGCTAGTGAGGTAATACCGAGGCGCGTCAATTGCTGGTTGAAAACTATTTCCAAACCCCCTCTTTGGCCCTCTGGGCCACTGAGAATTTCTGGAAGGGCTCCTCCTTTTCGAAGGAGGGAAAGCCCTACAAGTTAAATGTAAAATTTCTTTCGCGAAATGCGTCAAGTACCGGGAAACCAAGATATTGAGATTTGGGAGAATGGACCAGGTAAACATGTTTGGATAAATAGAAATTATATTGATTGTGAAGGCAATTCAGGTTCATGGAATTTGAATGTCTACTTTTCTAGGAATCTAGAATTTTGCATCTATCCAATCTCCCATTCACAAAATCGATAAGTTAAACAGGGCCTATTTTTAAGAGGCAAACTACTAGGTTTTTAACTTGTGGACAGCTCAAAAACTCCTAAAGCTGAGTCCAATAGATTGTTTATATTCAAACTCAACTTCACTCTGTCTACAGGTGTAACTACATCGTTATTTTCATACTATAGACGGATATATATCAATACCATTGATAACCATATAGACGATATGTTAGCCTTAGTCCAGTGAGAAGCTGACTGAGGGACCTTAATCCGGTACAGATCTCACACAGACCTTAATCCCCCACCGGTGCATTTTTGGTTGCACAATATACAGAATGAAGCTTCAAATTATCAAATATATATAGAAAAGCATTATGCTGCTTTGCATCACAATACCTCGTTATGGTATCTGATTCCAGCAAGTGTAATCAAATTCGTGGCAGTATTATAGACGATGCATAAAACGGCTGGAAGCCAACACTGAACCCCCATTCACTGTCTAACTGACACTACGCTACATCAATCCAACTAGGCAAATCCTTGACCTACAAATCTATAATACTCTAATGTCTAAATGCCTACGGTCAGCTTTGGTAAACCAGGCTTGAGGCTTGTACAGCGACATCATCCTTGGGGCCTAAATACAGTGTTGATAACCTGCTTCAGGTTGCTGCACGGCAAGATCTCCATATCAAGTTTAAGCGGTTTGAGCAACTTCTCAGAGACCTTGGGAACAACACATTTCTTGTATCCCAGCTTTGCAATAGCCATCACCCGCTTGTCCATTCTTGGCACCTTTGAGAATAAAAGTTCAAAAAAATATTACAGCTGGTCACGGTTAAAAACAAACTTAATTAGGAGCGGAAACATAAGCTACTGTCTTGGAGTATGCAAGAAAGTTATCTCGTTTGAGAGTATGCCAAATATCTTGCTTACGGTCATGTAGTTTATTTCCTAATCAAATATTACTGAAGCTTCGTACTTTGAATGAAAAATGAGGGAACTATAAAGTGCCATCAGGATTGAACTAGTAGCACGGAACTACGGAAGCAACTATGCACCAGCTCCTGGACAAGGTCCCCAAAAAAATTCAGGAATAACTGAAACCTACACTAGCAAACTTCGAGGTTCTTGCGTAAAAGAAAATGGAAATAAACAGATGGTTACTTCCATCACCATATGAAGTTCTAACACTAGTGCATGGACTGGATAAATAATTCACTTATTCTCCAAAAAACAACATTATTACCAATTTACATGCAGAAATAACGTAAGAGATTCCCACATTGACGGAGGATCAAGGTTCTCTATTTTTTTATTACGCTCTCCATTTCAAGGTACAAATTATCTGAACAGAAGATAATATTTATTTTAAGGGTGTAATTTGCACTTTTTAACATGTAAAAACATCACGTAGTGAACAAGGACAAATCAAAGTAGAAGAATTAGCAAACAGGTTATAATCCATTCTCATTATTAATTACCTATGCTGGGCTGGGTTTCCAATTTCTTTGACAGAAACGAATGCTACAGAAAAATACCAAAAAGAGGGAATAGGTATATTGTTTCACTCTGTTTCTAGCTCAAGTTTTTTTGGTGCCAGGATATAAATGACTGCATCAGTATATTGGCTGGGGAATAGGAGATATAAGCATCGTGTGGTTTGGGTCCAGAGAACAACCCATCTGTCACAAATTTGTCCGGCAGAGTGTTAATGGTAAGTCAATTTGCAGGATGGATCGATTCTGCGCAAAATCAATGGACAATTTCATTCGCTTTGCATGAAGGGCTGACCCAGGACGGATGAGTCCACCCGTAAAACCAAACACCCTGATAGTTTGCTGTTACTGTTTACTTGTCCACACAGTAATTTTCCCCAATTTTATAACAAAAACTGAACAAAATTTGAGTCGGCTTGGAAGCATAGCATATGGGTTTTACCAATCTCAATGCTGCCAGTGTCAAGTGTCAACTCAGATTAAGGATAAAACATATTAGATGAAGCAGAAGAAAACTTACAGTTCTAAGTTCACCACCGAGACCAATCTCTCCAATAAATGCAACATCATTTGGGATGGGAAATTCCAAGAAACTGAAGACAATAAGAAAAGAGGCGTTCTTGAAAATGGACAATAGTGGAAAAGATAACCTAAAGCATGCCTTCCATCTGTTTTTATACAGAAAGAATGACAAAAGAAACCTTAAACTATTCTATGTGTTTCACCAATCTGCTTGGTTCCATGAACTTCAATAGTGAATTTTGGTTCTTCTATCTAACTACAATACAAAAATTACAAATGATGGTACAAATGTCATATGAGAATGACGGGCTGCAAAATAGTTGAGGAAGCTGAGGTACCTATACTAACTAAAACTAAAACCTGTACCAGTAATGGCTTTCTAAAATAAAGCACAAAAAAGATACTACCTGCTGCAAATCGAAGCTGCTATCGCCAGATCCCCTGCGGTCTCAGTTAACTTGAAGCCACTCACGACATTCAAAAAAATAGTCTGCAGTTAAACAGAAATATAGCACCAGCAGAATATGGAGAACAAAAATAGGAAGTACTCACTAGTGCATGAGATTTAGTAAAGATGGCCACAACTATGCCATTATCATAATTCATATCACATACTCCCTGTCTCCTTTAATGCATTCATAGTTCATGTCAGTGCACCAAATATGTCAGTATCAACATACCACCTTTTCTAATGTTGGTGCAAATTAGGTCATCAGACAGCACTGATGCAAATACTAGGTAGGGCAGCTGTGGGGAGAAACACTTCCCTGCGAAGTTGTACAAATAAGAGAAAAACGTGGCCAGAATAAGCTGGTTTTAGCCAGCTTCTGCTTTTTAGTACAAATGAACACAGTGGGAAAAAGTGTGGCCAAAAGAAGTTGCAAAAAACACACACTGTTTGGCTACTAGTTTCAGCTTATTTTGGCCACAAGCTGGTCATAAGTTGTACCAAACAGGGCTTATATGTAATGGCAGTCGAGTCAACTGATTGAGTGATTGTACCGCAGAACTAAGACCTATACATTGTAAAGAAACATATATTGCCTGATATAACAATAATTAGAAAAAATAATATGTACAAACTTACATTATCCTGAAGTTTTAGGCCTGCTTGCTTAATAAGAACCTACAAGACATGATAAGAAATTATCATTCCACAAAATATAGGGAAGAATCTCTTGGCCAATCAGTTGAGTTATGGCTTGCGGGCATCCAACTCCAGCAGCCAGGTATCAAGTATTGGCAATTTTTACTCAATGTGAGCACATCGCAGTGAAAGGTGTGCGGCCTGTGCTCCTTGAGGTCATGAATTTATCCCTGGTCGATGCAAATCAATGCATGTGCTAGCGCAAGGTAGTGTGGAGGCTAATGCATAGAATGAACATATCAGAGGAGCGTCTCCATTCATAATAAGCTAATCTACTCTAACACAGAATTGTCGTTGAGAGGACATGACATCTAGTCTGTTAACTCAGTTGAAGTTGCTATGTTTGCAAAGGGTTATAGCAATCATAATCAAACTAATGTGAATTTGACTCTGACTGCCTGACAGAATGGTCTAAAGAAATGGATAAAAAAGTCAGGTCTGGCATGATTTATGCATCCTAATGCCAAAATAACAGCATTATCATGCTAAGATAAGCCTGCGACAATACTCATTCCACAGAATCTCATTTTGCAAGTCCATCCTGCTGGACCATATCCATAGATTTACCCTAAGAAGTTAGCATACAAATGACATTTTGAAAGCTGCAGTGCTTTCTTGGTCGGATGTGTTAACTTGACACTTACAGAGATGATGACATCAGCCCTGCTTGATGGTATACCAACAACTTGTCCAGCGCGAGGAGAACCAGAAACACACAATGCCTGCAAATGGAAGAAATCGCACCTCACAGAAGTCCCTTAGTTCTTAAACTATAGCTACTGATAAGTGATAACTCAAGTATATGACATTATGAAAACAAAGGAGCAATATGAAGCATTTGAAGAAAAATAATTTAGCCACTTCAACAAGACACCAGTAAGGCAGTAACCATAGTATGCAGGTTGTACCTGAACCTCAAGAGCAAAGGCCCTAGATCCATCTAAAATAACAGCTACAGCAAGCCCAGCCAGAATTTCAGAATCAGAATCATGCTCAGTTAAGAACATCTGGCTTGGATTCAGAACAGCTTGCAGACCAAATTCAGCCATCTCGAATACACCAAGCTGGAACGATGAGGAAACAGAACAAGTGAATACATGTTCTTTAACATCTTCCAGAAAGAATAGTTTGATATCTTATGAACAAACACTGAAAATTAAATATAGAATAAAAAAGAATAGATCTCAAATGACAGGTTTGCAACACAGCTGTTCACAAAAGAAATTGTAGCAGGTATCGATCAGTGCTGTAGCAGGGGTTCTGATTGGAGAGTCAAAATGATGGAGCAATACAGAAGTGCAGCACCATGCTCTCATGACAGAGGATCCCACTCCTGTAACAATCACCTTGCTGGCTACAATAGATGCACTAGGATGAGTGTTAAGAGTATATTTGGTAATTTAGATATTGTACATCTCACGGGCTGCCATATGTATCGAGGACTAACTCTTGTACGTATATATACCGGTCGAGGGTTCAATGCAATAATTCCCTCTCTCTCCCTCCCTCCCTCCCTCTCTCTCCCTCTCTCTCCCCCCTCTCTCTCTCAACACTGTTGACCATGGTAGGGACAAAGAGGAACGAGGAAATAAATGGAGGGAAGGGCTAAAGAAAGGGAGAATTAGTGATTATATCAGATGGGATTTGTCAAATCACAGACTACTGCATCCAACTATCCTACAAGAATCAGGAAATAGTGTCTGTGATAGACATAGCTGTAAATTATACCATTTTGCAAGTAAGTCCAGTACGACAGTATTATATTTTTGTACACTCGTGGTTTGTGGAACAAATTTGATAAAAGACATGGGAAAATACCTCATCTGTTGAACCAAAACGATTCTTCACCGACCGCAACAGTCGATGGGAGGAGCACCTCTCCCCCTAAAATAAGAGCAAGAAGCTTTTATCAGGTTTAACATCTAAACGATGTGAAAATTGCAGATAAACATAAACCTCAAGTAAGCAGCACAATTTAAAGCTTTATTAATTTAGTTATTTCACATGTTTATCATCTTAGAGGTTTACAAACAGGTCTTAATTTTCAATTTTCGGATGTGAATGTGATCTAGCTATATGAACTGGATCATTCTATCTTCTACGGTATAAATGACAACATATAAATTTTCGAAACTGATCTTTCAAAATCGTTTAGTATTCTCTAAGGAAGAATCATGTATTTGTTCTGTGTGCAATACAATATATGGAGGCAGTAATTCACCAACCTCCATATACAGAACCACATCCACTATGTGCTCTAAGAGGCGAGGACCAGCAATATCACCAGATTTTGTAACATGTCCAATCTGAAAAGTAAAAAAAAAGTGC
The DNA here is from genome assembly GCA_030272315.1 of Paspalum vaginatum. NCBI lineage: Eukaryota > Viridiplantae > Streptophyta > Magnoliopsida > Poales > Poaceae > Paspalum > Paspalum vaginatum. Next base: position 40,243,912 of record CM059021.1, read on the forward strand.
TACTGATGAGAAGAAAATAAAGGCAGCCATCTATCCAGGATGTATCATAAATAATGGCGATCTTCTTGCATGGTGCTTAGCTTACCAAGAAAACAGGGATATCAGTCATCTTTGCAAATCGTAACAGGGCAGAGGTGCATTCCTTGACCTGTTGTCCAAAAAAGTAAGACAGCTTTACAAGAAGAATGAATATGTGATTTTTTTTCAGTACCATATAACATAGTCTAGTTCAAAATGTGGACCTGTCTGTCAATAACAACAAATTGGCTTGGTATGGAAAAACAGATGACTTAGAGGTGTATGCCTTGTCAACCCTTGAACGACCCTAGGTGTGGCTGTCCCTCGTAGGTGAGCGCAAAGGTGCTCAATATGGCTTGTCAGCCCTTGAATGACCCTAGGTGTGGTTGTTCCTCATCGGCGAGCATTTGTAGGTTTCAGGGTGAGTATGTGAAACCAGGTGGTCCGCTTTTGCGCAGAGGAGCCACAAGGTGTGTATTTTGTGGTCCAAACACCCTAGTGATTTAGTGTTTGGTGCAAACAAACATCAACACTGTCCCATAGATTTGGCACACAATTTCAAGCTTGCAGACGCAAAATGTTGCAATAGCCTATAAAAATACTCCCAATTCCTCAACAGTGTACATTGTTTATACGAATATGTATCCATGAAATTATTTTTACTTGAATTGGGACATCTGAAACTCTAGTAGAGAGGGGGCTCACAAAGGACAATCGAAACTATATCAGTACAAGAACAACACGCATTATTGTGCTCCGTTACTGTGTAATCTCGAGCCATTATGCTGAGAGGTGTTCTCTTGTGTCAGTTCACTGCATGCATAGCTGATTGTCTGGTTACTCTGGTAGTCAATCATGTTTGCATATTTTAAATCTCGTGTTTAGAGAAAAGTTTCTTACAAGTCAAATCATGCCATCTAATAAGATGTGAATGCATCTCTGAAGGGTTAATTAAGAACTAAGGGCCAATAAAGAAGTTCTCTTCTCTAACCAGGCATCAGAGATATGGCTACAGAGGCATGGGAGATGAACTCTCAGCCAGCTGGCCAAGGGTGAGCGTGAGATCCCCCAAGGTCAACAAAGTCAGGATCATACCAAATAATCCTCATAATATACACTAAAAAACATACTACACTACAGCACGCTCAAATGGAAAGTACTGAAAACAATCTAAGCCATTGATTCTAGATTGAAATGTTGAATTGGAGAATGAACTTCATTGCCTGAACCTATACTGCTATACTGATAGGGTATAAAAGTTAACTAAAATCAATGTAAACAGGTAGTCAATAATGGCAATACATGACATGCTGGCATGGCAAGCTGGTCACAATACAATCAGAAAATATTAGAACTAAAAGAAGCACCTGTGACAAATTGCCAGCACTTCCAGCAAATGATCTGACATAAACTGTTTGAATTGAATCAATAACAAGAGCCCTTGGAGACAGCGGTTGGATTTTGTCCAAGATATCCTGTAAAACAAGATTTTTGGAGGAACATAGATGATACATCAGAATCAAAGGAGCTACTAAGGTTTCTTCTGAGGAATGTTTTTATAAGGACAGTAGAGATCCTGTTATACTTTTAGTCAGTTATCATCTATCAAATATACTTTTTAGATAACATGCAGACTGCTCTGCTTTATTAGATAAATAGATACCAATATTGCGGATAATATTCAACATTTGTGGTTCTCGAACTGTTGATTTTGCTTTATGGATACAGTATAAGTATAGAACATTTAGTGGCTTTATAGATAATTATAGGTAAGGTAAAAATTTGATGCATGTGGAACCATAGAATGCCAAATCTATGAGTAGATGAGCACAGAACAAAATACCCAATCCCCTGTTAGTCTTATTAGCCAGTGTGAGGAAAGCCCATATAAGTGAAAAAAGAGACTAGCAATGAGCAAAGACTTTCCTGCATACTCTTGGGCTCTTGGCCCTCCAGAACATCATGTCACAGTAACTTCACGCGATGGAATTATAAGAAAATTCTTGAAGGTAATAAAGACTAGTGTATGTTTGCCTTATATGAAATGGATCTATGATCCAAAAATAATAATAAATCTAGAAGCATGCACAAGTGGCGCCAACTGAAAATACTACCTCCATATCTGTACCAGAGTAGAGGTACAACTTGCTAGACGTGATGCTCATCCGGGCAGCCCTGTTTCCAATTTGCTCAATACTCTGGAGTAGATTCACAAAGTTATAGCAAATAGTGTTCTAAAATTCTGAGAAATTCAAACCATCAAGAAATTATCAAACACTGGAAACAGAAGTATCATATAGATCATATTCATTGAATAGTTACAGAGATTGATAAGGCCGTAAGGATTTAAGAGACTGTTAAGTTTCATAAACGAAATGCTAGCCATAACTAACCTCCTCACCAGACACATATACAACAGGAGAAGACTCCTCAACGTTGAAACCCTCCAATATATTCGAAGCAAGCTACAGATACAGAAAAGGCACTTTTCAGATTCCAGAGAGAGGAACATCTGCTACATACCAAAAGTTAAGGAACCAGTTTATAGGGAACAGGCTAAGTCAAAATGTATGAAACTAATCAGAAGTATATTAAAGGGTGAAGGTGGAACAATGAATGCAGTGATCATATTGACTTGAATGCACCAAGAAAAGAAAGCAGGTCAAACTAACATTGGATAGTCAAATGTGCATATACTTTACCTGTAACATCAATGAACTTTTGCCAACACCTGGATCTCCGCCGACTAAAACCAAGGAGCCTGCACATGTTTTCTGGAATAGGTAAATCATTGATTCACGGGATAGTAAATATTTGTGCCATGAGTCCATGACAGTTGTCACATTTACTTTTCTTCTCTCAAATATGCAGATATGCGCGTCATTATATTATAGAAGAAAGATATTACAACTGCACACAATGTGAACATTACAACACATGATGAAGTAGTATATTTCTGAGACTCAATTTACAGGACAAGGAGTCCACTAGAAAGGGAAAAAAGAAACTACACCTACTATTAGATGCTAAGGTGATTCTTGATGTAGGGTGCTACCATGATGCTTGGCTCCCGCTAATGAGCTAAAGTCCACATTTGCTTTTCTCAAAAGTAATAACCGAAGAAGGAATGCTTATTTTGGTGTCTAAAATCTCCTACGGTTAGTAGTTTGTACAGAAGAAATGTGCAAGAAGAACAATTCAGAACAATTGTTGCATGTAGGCCAGAAGAATTGAAATGCTCTGAGGTGTGGCACGAGTCCTAACTTAACTCAGAGCAAAAGCAAGCACAAAACAGTCTGGAGTCGCAAATGCAACTAAGCATGTTGCTTGCTAGAACATTTACAGATTCACTACATGGTAATGTAAGCTTTATTCAGCGCCCTTTGGAAGATGAAAACAACATAAGGTTCTAAAAGAAACAGCACTAAAGCAGAAGCATATTTACTGGCATGTGATTTCTCTCATTGACTTAAATGCTACTCCATAGTACAACTGAAAGATTATAAAAATATAAACCCTGATCTGCGCATGACAAGTGACACACAGATTTTGTTCAATCAATGCCATAAAATTGATGTGATGGTTTACCAGGAACAATGCCACCACCAAGCACTCGAGATACCTCCATCCCGAAGCTGCCCGGCCTACAAACAAGGCAAATCCATATATACCATCAGCTAAAATAATGAAAGAATGCAATTCCTCAAAGAGTTGCCCAGTTATCAAATTGCAGTGAAGTAACATGTTGAAGCTGACACCCACATATGTACAGAACATTCACAAAATTCCAACATCATGCGTCATTTATCTATATATGGTTACTTCCCCCGATGCATTATACAAGAAACCACTGAAGATGACCCTCAACGATTTCTCATAGTGGCAACAAAATACTGAGCTGGGTGAGAAATATTACAGGGGCATGCGCCATTCTGCCTGATTGACCCCCTTGTTCACCTCCTGGAGGCTCTGCGGCACCATCTCTTTGCTCTTCTGAGGAATCCATGACCGGCCGACGTGGTGCGACACCTCCGCAGAGGCACCACCCTCAGGCCCTGCGACGAACCTATTCACGGTCCCCATAGAATCGCAGTAGCGGCACGTGCCCCACCACTGCGAATCTGCCTCCCCGCAGTTGCTGCACACCCACGAGACCCTCTCCTTGCCGCCCTTGCCCGCGGGCTTCCGCGCCGCCGCGACGGACGACCACTTGGTCAGCCTCTTCACGCCTTGCGCGCTCGCCCGGCCCTTCTTCCCCTTCTCCTTCACGCCCCCCGCCGCCGCCTCGTCCTCGCGCTCCCCCACCCCTTCCCCCTTCTCCTCCTCTTCCTCCTCCTCGTCCTTGGCCTCGGTAGTGGACGTCTGAGGAAGGGAACCTTGCATGACGATGCGGCCCGCGACGGGGTCGTAGACGCCCCAGGCATCCGAGTCAGCTGGGACCTCGGAATCGGAGGCGGGGGAGAGAGGGGGCGCCGCGGAGGCGCTGAGGCTGTCGGTGAGCGGGTCGTAGGTGGCCCGTCCGGCGCCGCCGGGGGCGGGCGTGGAGGACGAGGAGAGGAAGCGGGGGCGTGTGGACGGCGGGGGGCATGGGAGGCGAGGGCTCAGGGGGCGGGGGAGGCGGCGGGAGAGGTGGAGGAGCGAGCGCAGGGAGGAGGGCGACCGGAGCATCGCGGCGGGCGGGCAGGGCATGGACTGGTGGGAGTCGAAGGGGTTTCGAAAGGGTTTTGGCCGGGGGTTTTGGAGGAGAATGGGAAGCCGCGTGCGTGCCGGCGCGGGAAGGGAAAGGGGGGCGCCGCGCCGGAACTTGGGAGGTGGGCCGCCGACTGCGCACGGGTCGCTGTCCGTGTCGGGTTGAGCGAACTGAAAACGCTGGTGCAGGCCTGCTGCACCTGCGACGGTTGTGTGATTATTTTCCTCAGTGACAAAACATGAGGCACATTCTACTTTAACTAATGTCACTGGCCCATCTGTCTCATATGTTAAACTCTATTCTGTTTAAAATTTGTAAACTAATATTTTGCATGTTTATTTGCAAGCTGATAACATCATCCTTATAAATATATGATGGTATGTTGTACGCTTATCAATTATCAGCACCTTCTAGAAACTACAGGAAAATTTGTCAATCCATGACTGTTCCCCTAAGACAATTGATCAAAATGTCATAATTCTAACAAGTTTTATGACGTTTTGATGGGGTGGTGTGATAGTACAGCGGTTTGTGCAAATGGTTCTGCATTTTAGACAACCGAGAAAGACAGTGCAACAATTTGTGTATATGCATACTGTGAGAGAGCGTGGAAACGAGGTGCGGGCTAGTGCAAAAATGCACATCAATATGCAACAACCGCTGCCATAGGCCTTAGTGATGAAAGTGAGGTGTTCGTCACACTGTAAACAGCTACAAATCGTCGTAAACTAGTCCAACATCATATCGTGACAATCCTTCTATTGTCATGAGAGGCAAAACAACAAATATCATAGAACTATGCCAACATTGTTTGTCATAGTTTATATATATAATATAGATTGCCACCATAGCAATGTCTCATCCCTATTGGCAGCGTTGGCCCACCGATCAGTGCATGTCCCGCACAAATGACTGGTTAAGAGATCCCACATTTCATAGATTTTTTTTCTTTATTTTCCTTTGTTCTGATTTTTTAGCAACTCATTTTTTTTTTCAAACTAATCCATGAAATTTAGCTAATTAGGCGAAAAAAGGTTATGTTGGTTAAAAAACAAAGTGTTGAAATTGTTGAATCTTGTATATTAAGATGCTGATTGCATTAGTTTGTTGTTCAAAATATACTTGGTCCATCTTGAGAAAAATAAGAAATTATTGTTCAAGAAAAGCAAGCACTGCTTTTTTTTGGAAGAAGCCCATTTTTGGACCCTTAACTTTTCGGTTTGTCCAACTTTAGCCCTCAAGTGTCATCTTGTCGAAATCACACGCCTAAACTTACACAACCAAATGAAGTTGGCACCTAAACCAGTTTTTGAGTGGTTTGGAGATGACGTGGCAGTTGTATCGGTTCTTTTTGAAGCAGTGAGGTGGCTCAGGCCCACCTTTCTCCTCCTCTTTTCCTTTGAGTCATCTCTTTCCGGTCTCGCCGCTCGCCGCCGAACCTCGTCCGTCGCTCCTCCACTTCTCCGCTCACTCGACACCGTCCGCCAGCTCGGCACCGTCCGCCACTCCCCTCCTCCACCCCCTCTGCACAGCTGTCGTCGAGCCTCGTCGGCTCCCCATGCACGGCGGTTGCGGGTCCTCTCCTCCACCCACTTGGCCTGGCTCGGCTATGCGGGCTGCCCACCGAGCATCATCTCCTCTCGCTTCGGCGAGCGACACCGACTCTGCCTCCTACTCACATCGGCGACTGTGGCGGAACCGCCGATTTAATCTGGGCTAAGCACACCTGCCACCTCTGGCTCGCAGTGCACTTAGACCCAACTAAACCCAGTCGTCCGTCGAGAGTCATTTGACCCCCGATATTACCAAATCCCAGAAGAACCGACATCATACACATCCAGCCCACGATGTAGCCACAACAGATACATCATCTCAGACAGTTGAAATAGAGTAATAATAGACTTAGTTACAAACTAGTTCCAAATAAAGTACAGTTCTAACATAGAGTTACTGACATAGCAAGTTCAAAAGTATCTCGCAGCGGAATATTAAAGTTCAAGGTCACAATAACATCTCAAAAGACTTGGATTAAAAGTAACAACATCGAACACACCGATGTTGACTTTGTGCCACTCATGCAGAATCATCCTAAATGGGGGCATGGACCACCTCCAACACAGGTGTAGACCATGAACTCCATACATGCGCTCAAAATGTGAGGGCAAACTCTGAGTACTAATTACTCAGTAGGACTTAATGGATTTGGTTTACGGCTAACGCGAAGCTGCTTACTAGCAAGTGCATCCATAGCCATTGATTTTAAGCAGTGTCACGATCAACATAAGGTAATAAGTCTTTATCGTTTGCATATCCATCAACAAAATAGTAAATTGCAGTAAAGTAAGCAGTTCAGTACAAGCACGTGATATTCAAAATCATGAGTATTAGATACAGAGTGTTTAATTAGTTACTACGTTGCCAATATGTGTTATCAGCATTCCCACACCTGCTAGGCATCAGCGATTCGAATCGATAGCGATTCGAATCGATTTTAATTCTCGGGAATAACTATCATGCCAGGGGTATATGCTTACTGGTCATCGCGTTCCCACATATAGTCCCAATCTCCACCTATCTTGTCCAAGATTCAAAGCGCTCCCACCGAACCCCCGGGTTGTGCCCCCATGGCGAGCCTGCCGACATCTCGATCTCTCCCGCCATGAGTACCAAGCTTCTCCAGGCCTTCTGCCTCTGTCTAGTGGATGGACGGCACCTCGAAAACTCCGGACGAGCCCAGGTAAGACTTCACCGGTCCCATATCCCAGTTAGGCAATCTAGCAATGTTACGTCGATCAGCAGGCGAACAGCGGATGGGCCTTACACGACTCAGCCGGAGTCCAAAGTGCGACATCATGAAAAGTAAATGCTGAAATAAAATCTCCGCCTGGTCTCCATTTAAATTATGAGCATAAGTAATAATTGACATAGTAGTAATATCTTGTAACTTTGAAAACACCTACGCGACGAGTCCACACACTCGTGTCTACTCGTACCTAGCAACTTCTAGGCATACTTGTCCTGCGGACTCTAAGTGTATGTGCTAGGGCCAGGGCAGTCAAGGAGTCTAATGCAATTGGTTTCAAACAACTCCTAATGCATATGCGTAATCATAAAATTAACTTGTTTTGCTATGATAAGTATGGTCATGCCTACCTTCTTCGCTAGGGTCAGTAGCTTCTTCCGGAGCGTAGTCGGGCCCCTGCTGCTAGGTCTTCTGGCTCCTAGTGCAGCTCTTCCTCGGGCTCCTCTACTATCGGCTGCTCCGGCGGATTTCCTTCGCTCGCGGGATATATATGCATGACATAGTGCCATATAAGCATGTGTGAGTGCAATGCTAGCTTATGGTGCAGATGCGATGCAATACATCGTAATTATGGAATGGAGTTATGCAGTTTTTGTGTTGAAACTTGTTTAGTAGTTAAGAAATCGTACAAACCATCACCTAAAGTTAACTTAGCTTATCACATATAACAACGTGGAGGTGTGTAACGATTTAGCATCCATTCATGTAAAATGATCAAAGCTTATTTAGACATTTATTTTTCATATAGCTAACTTAGCATTCCTAACATGCATTCCAAAACAGTAGCTATTACCGACATACTCTTATGTTTCATTACGATCTATCATGGCATTTATTAAATATACTAGTATCATATTTTCTAGTATTCAATTAAAAATGCACTAGTCGGCATTTTCCAATCAGTGCCTATCCTTAGCATGCACAACCATTCTACTCCAACAGCGAGTCATTTTCATAACCTAGAGCTCATACCAAAACCATGAAGTCACCTAGAGCATATTTTTACATAGCAATCATTTCTTACGTTATTTATATGCTTAAATACTATGCAAGGGTCAAAAAGCAATTAAACAGTAAGTATTAGGGCTACCAAAATTTATACAGTGCCTAGATATGCTAACAATGCCTCTGTCCAAATTTCATAATTTTTGGGGCTCACTTAACCCACATTTCATATTTATTAGGGTTTTACTTGCATACACAAAATCAGGGGCAAAAATGTCTTGTCCTGCTCAACCATCATACCCAACAGATAAGTCTATTAACAAGGATCATAATGCAACTTAGTTTGCTATTTTTGGATTTTTCTTTGATTTACTACGATTTTCTAAAGTTTACTGGCCGATTTTTAAAGGAATAAATAGAAAAATCACAGATCCGGGGACCTAAACACAATTAACCGTAGATTCTAGGGACTAGAACACTAGATCTATGAGACTCAATACACAGTGCGGTGGACCAAATCATAACTTGAAGAAAAGCAGGGGCCGGATCTAAAGATTGCCGGCCCCCTTCTTCTTCCTCCAGCCGGGAGTGGCTGCGCGGGGGCGCGCGAGCGTGCCGGCGAGCTGGGGCTCACCGCGGCCGTGACGCGGGGTGGGGAAGGTGTTCCCAGGGTCGGGCTGCTGCCTCGGGGTGATGGCGTCGACTGGAGGGGGCGATGACAAGGCTGACGGCGGTGGTGAACCGAACGTGAACTCGCGCTGGCGTCGACGTGAACCGGCGGCGCATCGACCCTCGATCCGTGGAGGGAGGGGCGGAACGGCGACGACTTCTAGGGGAGGAGGTGCGCGGTGGTGTGGCGAACACGGTTGTGTGGCTCTTGGAGCTCGGGGAGGCAGGGAGCGGCGGGCGCGAGCTCGAGCTCCGAGCTCGGCTCCAATGGCGGGGCGGACCGGGCGAGGGTGGGGAACGAGCAGGGAAGGTCGGGGAGGCGAGTGACGGAAGGAAACCGAGGGAGGGGAGAAGCCCTCCACCTAATGCCGCCGGTCGGGGCTCAATCCGTAGGCGAGGGCCACTGCCCGTACGCTGCCGGCCACGCGGCGTTCGCCGGCCAGGCAGCGTGGCCGCCCCGGATCTGTGGCCCCAACTGTCAGCGAGAGGGGATTCCGAAAATGGAAAGCACAGTGTTTCTGTTTTTGTTTAGACTCTGAAATTCGCTGTTTTGGCCTACTTCCATTCTGATTTTGAAGAAGACCCTATTGGATGAAATGTTGTACACTTTTAGGTATACAAGTTTGTCAAAAGTCTCAAGTTCAAATTCTGAGGCTAAATATTATTTAAATCTGAATTTGCCTCAGGTTTTCAGATTTGCCCTACCCAGCCATTTTAAAGAGAATTTTAAAAGTCCTATTTGTAGCTAAAATCTTATGAAATGTTTTATACCAACTTTGTTCAAAATTTCAAGATATACAACTTTCTCAATTGGATCTTTGCATGAAAATGATTGTACATCATATAAAAAGTCAGATTTCTAAGAAATTCAGAATTTGACTGTGTTTGGATGCTGACAGTAAAAGCTCTAAATACCCTAGCAAACCTTTGTGCATGCCAAAGCTCTAATTAGCAAAGTTGTTCATCATGAGATCACCTACAAGTTTGGTATAAAAAGTTCCACCAAAAACTCAATAGGATTAAAGTTATGCTCATATTCACTGTGTCATTCATGCAAAAACAGAGTGCATCGCTTAGCTATTTCCACCATGCTTATTCATGTGAGTCAAATGCACATTATCATGAGATGAAATGATGCTTATGAGATGTGATTAAGCAAATGATGCACATAATATGCATCTGAGATGCCTGGGGCATCACGGCGACCTCGCCTCCTCTCTCTCTGGCCAATCCGTCTCTAGCCTCTCTCCCTCGTCCTCCCGCGCGACACCAATCGTATCCTCATCCTCCAAGCAAGATAAGCTCCTCTACATCCACCGCCCTACTCCGAGCACGTTGTTGCAAGATCCGTTCCCCCTTCCTTCATGCTTACCCTGCTCGTGGAAGGCGACAGAGCAATTAGGCCAAAGCCGCCCGCCATGGAGCTTTCGGGCCGCCTCTTCTCTTCCCCGTGACGCCTCCTCTCCTCTTTGCCGCGGACACTGCAGAATTGCTGCAGCGACGGGGCGGCGGGATCTCCCCATGGCTAGATCCGAGATGTCGGCGTCTATGAAGAGCGGATCCACCAAGTCACGCCCAGGAGCTTCTCCTCATCTCCAACGGAGGAGGGGAGCAGCGGCCGACGTGCGTGGGAGGTGGCGAGACTTGGTGGCGGCCACCATCGAGCGGGTGGAGGAAGGGGAGAACTGGCCGGCGCGTGAGGGGTAGACAACGACATAAGAGCAGAGAGAGGGAGAGCGTATGCCAATCATCCTTAGGGGGTAGAAAATAGTCAAAACCATTGTCCACGTCACCTCAATACCACTTAAAACGTTCTAGGTGCCGAGTTTAACCGGTTTTTGGAGTTGAGGCACCGATTTGGTCAAAATAATTGCTGGGAGCCAAAGTTGGACAAGCGAAAAATGGACTTCTTCTTTTCTCTTTCTACTGTCTAGCTTTTTTAGCACATTTTCTACAGTCTAGTGGCTGGCCTATGCGCGGCGAGACAAAGAGAAAAGGAACACAGTGAAAAATGGATTTTTTTTTTCTATAAGTGCAGCGAGGCTACTTAATAGTTTTGGTATATTGAGTGACAACGCGATTAAAAGTCTAACTACTTTGTGAAATTACTTGACATGTTTTTACAGGTTAATTCATAATGTCAAAATGTAAAATAGTGATATGTATGTATGTATTTCATGATCAAGCATGAATGCTCTCATGTGTTGGGAGCCAAGTATATTGAATGAATATTACACTCATGATATGATTGATGGATTATTATTGGATATATATTGGTAAATAAGGATAATTGGTCATGGATCACCTCACTTGATTAGGATCTACTCTTGGATCATCTAAATGACCATAATTTTTGTTCTAGTCACTCACTATGGCTTGGTTACTTATGTTGTTGATCACCTTATTGTGCCATTGTGAAGAGCAGCCATCTCTAACAGATTGCATTGCCTAAGTGCGGGATTTCGTCGATTTTCTATTATTGATGTACTTCGAGGCACTTGATTATCATATTAAGAAAAGTGGCCAAGGATATACTCATGTATCATTACATTTGCCGTATTATTGATTGTGATGCCTCAGTATCAATTATAATCAAGATCAAGCATGTTGAATGAATAATGCGCAAATGTGTTACATCTGCCTATTGAAGAGGCTTTCTAAATTGAAGTCCAACTATTTGGCTCAAAGAGGATCGCTCACAAAGGAAGAGGCTCAGCTTGGCTATCCCTCTCTAATGATATGATTCAAGACGGCATTATTCATTTGGACCAAAACTCAAGTGGTTTTTCATCTCGATTTATATTTATCTTAAGTATATGTATGCCGTACTATCAAGAGGAAAGCGAAGCTCGGAAGTCACTAGTCAACATGTGCTCATAGCTAGTTTCAGATAGTGCCTGGCCATTGCATCTCTTGTAGTGCATATGGTATCGAGTGTGGCATACCCCGTATGGAAAATGCCCGAGCCTTATTGTGAGAGCTCTCTGAAAATTTTCTTATGCTTCTATCTCCTAGTTAGGTGTATCTCTAATCGGGTTAACACCTACACATTTCTTATCTACTGACCAAGGCTCAGTGCCTTAGCCATCTGGTCAGGGAATCCCTCACCGGACTATTCGGTAGAGGGGTTTGAATCCCAACGGCTAGTCAACCTCTACTGGACTGTCCGGTAGGGGTCACTAGACCGTCCGGTGATGGCTTGACACATACCAACGGCTAGTTTTGTGAGGGTGGGTATTTATACCCCCACTCACTTCTGGTTGGGGTTGCCACTTCACTCCACGTCCATACTTATTCCAGAGGCCTAAGAAACACACTCCGCAACACTCTCTTTGTGAGATTAAGCTAAACAAGTGAAATTCTTGAGTTGTGAGATAATTTGTGAGATTGTGTGAGCTATATTGTGAGCACGTAGCTTCTGAGCACAGTTGACAAGCATTTTCGGGAAACGCTTTTGTTACTCTTAGAGGTCTCCTCCTAGACGGTGAGAGCGACCCGAAGAGTACCCAGCCTGTGGTTGCCACTTCTCTTGTAGGTGATTACCCTCGCTCTTCAGAGCATTTGCAGTGAGCACCTTCATAGCCTTGGTGGTTGTGAATGGGAGGTTGTGAGTTGACAAAGACTCAACTCTTGGTGGGCGTCTCAATGAGAACGTACGGACACTTGCGGGCGTGCCCGAACCTCGGGAATAAAATCTCGTCGTGTGTGCTGTGCCCCTACTGAGAGACCCAAGCTTTATGCTTGTGGTTGATTTATTTAATTGCATTATATTATTGCTTCCGCTATTATTATTACTCTTGTGTAAGTTCCATTTGTGAGTGTAGGGATTAAGTGTTGCTGAGCTCAACATTTTCATAGAAACATTTTACGCAGCTTCACATAGCCCAATAAGTCACATATTTACACTTGTAGGGCATAGTCTCTATGTGACACCGGACTATCCGGTGAGGATCACCGGACTATCCGGTTCTACCGGATTGTTTGGTAGGAAACACCGGACTATCTGGTGTTAAGGCTGACAGTTTGTTTTCTAAGTGGTGTAAATTTTCAGTTACGCCTATTTACCCCATCCAGGCGAGATGAAGTTCCTTTCATTTTCTTTTTCTACGGTCTAGTTTTTTAGCACATTTTCTACAGTCTAGTGGCTGGCTTGCGCGACACAAAGAGAAAAGGAGACCGCGGCCTACCAGGGACACACGCGCAGTTCATGGGCCGTGGGCCTGTGGCAGACAGTGCGATGTGAAGGTGTGAAGCTCAGGAAGTCCCCCCGCGGCCTAAAAAAATGCAGTGCATCCCCTGCCGGCGTCGTCCACCTTGGCGCCACCTTCCCCGCCGGCGTCCAGCATCCCCAACCACAGCGATGCTGTGATGCCCCCGGCATCTCGAAAGTCTTAACACGCGATTAGATTTGCGGTAGTCAAGGATTTGGCTTAATAATGTTTAGAGAAGAGCAACAACTAGACTAGTAAATCACGAAGTTAAAAATTTTCTTGTGGAATATGCAAAACCCCTGAGTGCACTTGTGACTATAGTTCAAAATATAATGTGTTTTGGACCAAACTCTCTATAACAAACTTGTGGAAAATTTCATAAGGAATAACTTTTGTATTATGTGTGTTGACATGCATAAAGGTTTGCAAGGTGTTTTAGCTCATTTTCTATCTTCTAGTGTATTCTGTCCAAATAGACCTGAGTGGAAAATTCAAATTTTGAGCAACCAAAAGACATGATCATGCAAAACATCATATATGAAAGTTGTAGATAATTAAAAACTACACAACATTGGTATAATACTCTTTCTCTGAAAATGAGCATAAAATAGACTTTAGGAATTTCTAAGTTTGCATTAAACCTTGGTCAAACTGGAGTCAGCAGGTTAAATTCAAATTTAATCATATTTAAACTTGGAATCTGATATTACTCCTTTTTACAAAGTTGTATATCTTAAAAGGTACAACGTTTCATTCAATTGGATCCTTTTCAAATTCGGACTCTAGAATACCCAAAAACTCAAGTTTCAAACAGGTCTTCCTGCAGTCAACAGGGGTTTCCTATTTTTCGAATTTTGTTTTCTCCATGAGTCGCTGACGAGTAGGCCCCACCTGTAAGGTCATCGGATTCCTGCTCACACGGTTGGGACACGTCGCACCGGTGGGCCCCACCATCCCACGCCTCTGCAGACCCGGTCCACGCACCTTTGTCTCCCTTCCCAGCCTTGGCCCCACCGGTCATCGACTCCGGTTCATCGGACCCGGTCCACGCTGCCCGCTCTCCCTTCCCTTCCCCTCCCTCGCGGCACGCGGCAGGCTGGCCCTGCGCACGCCGACGCCATGGGCGCCAGCGCGCCACGCCATGGCCACGCGCCGCCTGCCCGCGCCTTGCCCGGCTTGCCCCGCACCCGGCCTCACCTGGACGCTTTCGCGGCTTCCTCCGCGCGCTCCCTCACTTGCTCGCCCTCTCCTCTCTGCTCGTCTCTGCGCGACAGAGCGCGCCCACCATTGCCGCCGTGAAGCTCGAGCTCGGCCCCTCCATTGGCGACCCACTCCGAGTGCCCTCCCTGCTCCAAGATCGACACCATCGAGCTCGCCGTCCAGCCGCGCAGCTCCTGCACCCCACGACGTCTCCGTTCCCCGCCTCCTCCACCCGCGCCGAACGACGCGCGCAGCGCACGCCGCGCAAACCGTCGACCCGCGCCGCGGAGAACCCCCTCCGGGCCATCCCCTTACCCCCATGGCACCACCATCAGAACCGCCACCACCCCGCGCAGCTCAGGCGCTCTTCACTCCCTCGTTCCGCCTCCCCTCCGGCCGGAATCGCCTCGCGCCGCCCCGAGCGCCGTGCGCCACCGCCGCCCAGTTCACCGGCGTTCCTCGGCCACTGTCGCGACCTCGCGCGACACCGTCTTGGGGGAAAGAAGCCCCGTCGCCAGGAACGCCTTCCCAAAGCCCGACGGCTCCAAGCGCGCACCCCCACACGGCGCGCCGTGCGCGAGAATCTCGGCGGCCACGGGCGCTCCTGCCCCTGTCGCGAGGTAGAAGAAGAGGCCGGTTTTGCTGAAAACCCCCTGAGTCTTCTCATTTTTGTGCTCTCTGTTTGTGTACTATTCACTGAGTCTTGAATATCTTGCATGCAGGTCCCTGAAGTCCATGATTAATCATGTTAAGGTCCCTGGTCATTAGGATTTTCGATTTAATGCATTTATTTAAGCTGAAACTTTGGAAATTCGTAATAAATCAAATAAAAATCAGAAAAATACAAACTTTGTTGCAGTGTACTCCTATTAAGTAGATCTACAGAATGGATATGATGGTTGGGTATGAAAAGACCTTTTTGCCCCTGTTAGTGTGCATGCATGAAAAACCTTAATAAATAGGAAATGTGGGTAAAATGAGCTTCAAAAATTATGAAATTTGGGCAGAAGCCTTGTGAACATGTGTAGGCTCTGTATAAATTTTGGTAGCCCTAGCATTTACTGTTTAATTACTATTTTGCCCTTGTCAATTATTTAAGCATATATTTAATTTAAGAAAAGTTTGCTATGGTGAAAAATGTTCCATGTGACTTTAGGGGCTTGATATGAGCTATAGGTTATGACCATAACTCATTGCTAGAGTAGGAGGTGGTGCATGTAAGGTTACGGCTCTGATTTGAAAATGGTAGATATAGTGCATAATTACGTAAATAATAGAAAATGTGAAGCTAGTATATCCAATAAATGCCACAATGAACCATATTCGAAACATAAGAATGTGTAAGTCTTAGCCACTATTTCTGGAATGTAATATAGGTCTTCACTACTATTGAGAAATGCACGCTAGGAATTCTAAGTTAGTTTTGTGAAATATGGTTATTCATACGTGTGCTTGACATTCAGGCATCTCATTCGCTGTATCATGCATATCATTCATATAGCGACGCTCACTGCAGATACGTGATCGAGAAGCAAATGCGTGGAGCTACTTCGAGCAACGGTGTCCAGAAGACCAACTAAGACCCAAATACCACCAGGAGGCCCCTGGAGTAGTATTTGGAAGGAGGAGCTGTCCAAGTGATCAAGGGGTTGCCTGGGGCAGAGCCTCACAACTCGGCAAACTAACTTTAGTTTAGTTTGTTCAAGTTATCAACAACAAAGGTAGGCCCCTTAGGCATATACACCTACCTAGGGAATCTCACCACCCCTTATTTGATTGTGCATTTACGTTCAGGAGTTGTTTGAAACCCCACCTGCATAAATACCTGATATCCTAGTTAGAATGGATAGGTCGAAGTCTATGCTTAGCCATGCTTAGACGGTAGAAGTCGAGTGAAGACATTCACTCGCGAGATGATAGGACTCAAAATGTTTTACAAAAATTTAATACGAAAGAAATATGATATGATGTGATGAAAAGATGAGACCGGGCGGAGATATGGGCATATTATGATGAAAAATGATGAGGATGGTTTGGTGGACTCCGCCCGAGTCGTTTAAGGCCTGATTCGCTGTTCGCCTGCGGATCGGCATAATATTGCTAGAGTGCTTATCCGGGATAATGGACCGGTGAAAGTCTTACTCGTGCCATCCGAAGAACAGAGACAGGTTCCTACCATTCTTGTTGGAGGGAGTTAGGCCTGGGGGAGCTTGTACTCGAGGGAGGGCTGACCCGGTGCGGCCGTGGTATCGCTCCTGAGAGGGCAAAACCCGGGGGAATGGCGGGATTGAATCGAACTTGGGATGGGACGAGTGGAGATGGGGGCTATATGTGGGAACGCCATGGCTAGTAAGCATATACCCCTGGCATGATAGTTATTCCCGGGAATTAAAAATCGATTCGAATCGCTGATGCTCACCAGGTGTGAGAATGCCGGTATCGCACACGGGCAACGTAGTAATAACTTTAATATCTTGTTCATTTAATCATGCTTTTTATATTACATGTTTGTACTTGTATGTTACATTTCCGCAAGCTCCTTTATGATGACATATGTGTTGCGATGATGATATATATGAGCTATGGATGATGATAATAACTATAATGAACCAAATGAGGCTTATACTTTAGAAATAAATGATACTTGAAAGTAAGGACTCACTTCTAGTAAGCTTGCGCGGGTTAGAGTCCAGTCCACAAAAAGCCTTGCATACTCTCAAATGTGTCGGGTTGAAACCGCCCACGGGTAAGTCCTACGAGTACCTCACGTACTCACCCCTACGTTGTTGATGTTTTTTTATTTCAGGAGCTTCATGATCGAGAATGACAATGGTGGGCTCAATGTCATGGCTCGATGTTTTATTTTCCGCTGCAAGAGTATATCAATATTACGTTACGGTTTCCGCTGCGAGGTTATTTTGGAACTCTATTTCAGTATGATTGTACCCCATTTTGAATAAATATTCTTAAACAAATCAATCTATGTTTATATGAAATGATGGGTTGTTGTAATTGTTGTGGCTCTTTCGAGGGCTTAACGTGTGTGATGTCGGCATCCCTGGGTGATGGTTGCATCGAGTGCCCTTCTGGGTAGCTCGACGGACGATCGGGTTTAGTTCGGCCTAACCACACTGCAAGCCAGAGGTGGCAGGTGTGCTTAGTTCGGATTAAATCGGCGGTTCCGCCACAGATGCCTCCCACGCCGCATCCCCCTCGTGGTTGATGCCGCATCTCCTACTTCGGTGCCGTGTCGCATTGCCGCATGTTGGAAACGGGATGGCCCTAACACCCACCTAATGAGGACCTATACGCAATACCAACTCACACTTGAGTCGGTTAGTCCTTTCTAGTTTTTAGTTACTTAGTACACTCGAGTCACTTTGGCGGCAGAGCCGGCCTTCTTGCTTCCGGGTGGCAGAGCCAACCTACGGATGAAGCTGGCTTCCGGGGGGCAGTGCCAACCTTCAGATGAAGCCTAGACTCTTTTGATCCCGGGAGACAGAGCCAACCTTCAGATGGATCACAATCTATGCACTAAGTAATTAGAAACTATGCGGCCTAACCAGGAGACTAACACTTACAACAAAGAACTCTTTATTGCAACAAGGTGTTGTTACACAAGAGCTCTTACACTCACACACTTTGAGGTGGCTATACTAACACACACTCTACCCATGACCCCTTCTACCATGCCCTTGGATGTGTGTGTGGTGGAATTGTGTGTTGGTGGTAGGGGTGGCACCCCTTATATAGGCCACACATGGCCCTTGTATGTGTGACACTTGTCACACTGTAGAAAGTTCCTTATAAATATCTAAATCTAGAAAATTCCAAATGTTGCCATGAGAGAAAATATCTAGGGCTTCATGGCTTTTCATGGCACTTGTAGAATATTCTAGAAGCTCATATTTGCATGGTAAAACAATTCCATGATATGTCTTGATGTTTGTAGAACCTTCTAGAAGTTTGCATTGTATCTCCCTGCGTGCATCTCGATGTCGCATGCCCAATCACCTCTCTCTCAGATCTGACGCTGTCTCTCCACTGCTTTACCCCGCCTCAACGCCGTCTGCACGGCTGCATCACGTCACCTCGACGTTTCTTCCCCAAGGTACGTTGCGCGAACTGCAGATTCCCTATGAAATTCTGGCCGCGTTCCTCCGTGGTGATGAATCTAGCGACTAGTTCATGAATGAATGGTAGAATCGAAGTGTTCTGAAACCCTTGTTGATAGACGATGGTGTCGGTAGCCAAACTATTCAATTAAGCGATCTAACATGTTTGGTTTATGTGGCAAATCATGTACAAATTATCTTTCACAGCGCACATAAATGGACGGTAAACCATGCGCCTTCCTCCTTTGCAGCCCTGAACAAACATTCAATTTTGTATCAGGTTTCAATGTCTCCCTCGGTTTAACCAGATTATGCACATAGGACAAGCCCCTAAACGAAGGGCATCGGTTAGTTGAAGACGAAAGGGGTAAATGGTCATGCGAGTATGCCTCAACAATCCCAAATATTTTTCCGCATGGAAAAAACTGCGCTTCGTTTTTTTTTCCTATACCCAAAAGAGTTATGAAAGAAAAGAAGAAGGAATGGTTACCACTTTTAGATAATAAGCATAACCATTAGCTATTTTTAGCTCTAACAAACCACCCTATCTATTTCTTTCCGAATATCTTGGCGCTTGTTGCCTTGTTGGAATGCTTTCACACCAAGCTGCAAGATTCTTCTAATTTTGCTGTTCTTTTCTGCTTCTGATTACACTTCCAAACAGCTAATCCTTGCGCACAGTCAATTTAAAATATCTTGAACTCGGAAGAACATGAAGATCTGAAAATTTTGCCCAAGAATGGTACATCTATCATAATCATGTTTGTCCACTGCTAACCATGTGTGGCTGATACTTGGTTTTGGTTGTGCGCTGTTTCAGTGCTGAAAAAAAAACGAGCACACTTGTTCTGTTTACACTCATATGTAGGTCTATCTGAAACCTTTTCTTTTGACTTAACTTTATTCTGCCTTCATCCTAGCTTAGACACAATCATACAAGTCAGTTGGGAACTTGCCTTTATTCTACTCTCATGTTAGCTCAGATACAAGCTGTTCTCATCCTAGTTATGACAAAGAAAGAAGCAAAGTTACTTAAGGTAAATTGCTTAATTAGACTAGTTTGATGAATGGGCTTTGGGCTATAGATCTTTAGTTGAGTGGTAATTAAAGCACACCTGAGATCAAGGTATATGGAACTTGGAGTGGTTTGTTTTGTTAAGCAATAACTATTCCAGAGATTTAAATAGGAACTACACTCTAATTGGCATGCCCTACCCATTGTTTAATTGTTCCTGCTCATCTGTTAGATGCTTCATTTTCTAATTAAATACTACCATGCCCTCATTACAGGGAGAATTAGCATCTTCAGTTGGTCTCCTGATAATGCTGAGTGATCCTTCTAGTGCAGTAAAACGTGGTGCTGGATAAGTGGTTGTTTATTCTTACTAGTAAAAATATACGCGCACATTTATGTTTTAAGGGTCAAAGTTAGTTATTTCATTTTATAAATTTTTTATTTATGTAAGTTTTATGTTTGAGAAAATATGGTTTTATGTTTTATTAATTCTTTTGAATGTATGAGTCATTATTTTAGTATGATTTATAAATTAACTATTTTAAAGTGTTTTTCACCGTTATTAAAAGTATATAATATTTACCCCATACACATATGGTTTTTTTAAACAAAAAATTGAAATTAATTAAATAAATATCTAAAAATATACCATATTTATCTCATGCACATATTTATATATTTATATTTTATATGTAGATAAAAGAATCAAAGTCCACATCCCCATCCGAGTTGGGCCGGCCTATCCGGCTGCCCGTCTCAGTTTTGGCCCATCCGAGCTGAGCCGTTGGATTGAATCGGACGGCTTCGGACCGCTCAATCCAGAACAAAACCGGCGGCCGGTCAAACCCAAACCCTAACCCCCCCAACTCCCACTACCGCACTCTCTCTCTCGGCGAAACGAGCGTCGCCGCCCGTCGGCCCCTCACCGGCTCGTCGAGCACCCCGGAGCCTCCTCCTGCCGGGCGCCGGTCCCGCCCCGCGCGCGAGCCAGATCCGGACGGCGCAGCCGGATCCCGGCTGCCCCTCGCGGATCTTCCCGTGCTCCGGTGGGTCCACGCGGCTCTTTCTTCCTTTTCTCCCTATATCGATCACTTTTGCTCATGTCTGTTTTTTTCATGCGGAGACTGCCTGCTTCAGCGATTCCGTTGTCTTTTCCTTGACGAGAACAACTTGCTCAAAAATGATTAAGTATAGGGGTCTCTAGACATGACTTCACGATTTGGTATTGATCATTGTGTTGTACTTTTGTCATTGTTATTATGAGCCGTGTTATTTTAATCGCTGTGGTATTTTGCCTTTTGTACCATTCGGCAGATCCCTTGTAATATATTTTCCATGGGCCTAAATCGGGCTTTGACTGGGTGATCTAGCGCGGGTAGATGTGGCTACGATGGGATCCCCGGTGAGAAAAAACGGAGAAAATTCCTCCGCGCCCGACCGGTTCCACAGCAGGAACGCGCGTTCTAACGTTTTGACCCGGTTTTTGGTGGGCCTGTTTGCTTCGTGGTGGGGACACAGTAGATGTACAGGTCTACGCGGGCGTAAATGTTTTGGGTGAAAATTAGTTTTAACTAAACTCGTTCTTTGTAGTATACTAGAAAAAATGCACGTGCGTTCTGCACGTGACAGATAAGTAAGATGTCGTCATTTATTATGTTTTATAAATTTGTTTTAAATTTAATGTGTTAATAATATATAGAAATGTGGTTTTCTTTTTTCCTCTTAAACTTATTCTCTCCGTCCACAAAAGAATGAAACCTTGGTTTTATCCTAAGTCGAACTATCGTAAGTTTGACCGAGTTTATATACAAATGTAACAACATTTATAACATCAAATATGTATGATATGAAAATGTATTCCAACAAAAATATATTGATTTAAATTTAATGTGTTAATAATATATAGAAATGTGGTTTTCTTTTTTCCTCTTAAACTTGTACTCCCTCCGTCCACAAAAAAACGAAACCTTGGTTTTGTCCTAAGTCGAACTATCGTAAGTTTGACCGAGTTTATATAGAAATGTAACAATATTTATAACATCAAATATATATGATATGAAAATGTATTCCAACAAGAATATATTGATACTAACTTGATAGCATAAGTTTTAGGATAAAGCCAGTATTTCATTTTTTCGTTGATACGGAGGGAATATCAATGTTTTTGAACTATTACAAAATTTATATTGGTCTATGCCTCTTAGTCCCATTCCATTTATACATTATTTGTTAGTTCAAATGTTCTAAAAATATATATTGTTAAGTTTTTATATGGATTTTGTCGGAGCGGACGTGCTCCTGGTCAGGTGGCGGAGTGCACCTGGCCGAGATCCTAAGTACTGAGAGTAGTTAGGGGGAGCAATCGTTGTTAGCTAAGTTGGTGGTGGCACGATGGTGGCGAGAGGATTTAGAGTGGTTCGGGCCGCCGGAGCGTAATACCCTACGTCCACTGTGGGTGTGTTCTTGTATTTCGTGGGCCTTCAGAGGAGTCTCTGAGCCTGTCTGCGTCTGTGTATCTAGCTCTTTTTTTGGAGATCGAGGAGCGTATCGCGTATGCCTCCCCTTTTATAGCCCAAGGGGGGCATGTACATGGTGGCCGGGCCCCGACAGGTGGTCCCGGCCCATTTCCTCTATGCTACAGTTCTATCTTGTGCCTGATGTCCAACGCTCCCATGCTTCGCGCCTGTACCACCGTCGTGACCTGGTATGGCCTGGAGATCCGCCATATCGTCCTGTCGTCTGGATACGGCGCCGCGCCGTCCTGCCTTACGCCGTCCTGTCCCATCGGCTGCTAAACCCGCTGAGAGGCTTCAGAGGCCGAGGGGCAGGCGATGCGCACGCGTGACAGGACAGGGCGCTCGTAGTAGCGTTGTAGCGCCGCTGCCTAGTATTAGGCTGAGCGCGGCCGCCGCGCGTGGTGCGGCTCATGATGAGTACAGTGTACTTGGTTACTCAATATAGACCCCAGTGTAGCTGGGGAAATCAACTGTAGTGCCTTGTTATCCCCGCCGCGCCTTGGTAAGGCGCGCCCCTTTGCTTCGCCGCCGCCGCCTGCCAGCGGCGGTGCCAGCGGCGATGGGGGCACACCCGTCTGACAGCGGCGGCATCGGCGGGCGACGGGGGCACGCCTGTCTGACAGCGGCGGCGACGGCGGGCAACTGGGGCACGCCCGTCTGACACTCGTGGTGTCAGCAGCATCGGGGCGTGCCAGCCTGACAGCGGCGGTGTCAGCGGCATCGGGCACGCCCACCTGCCCGCAATAAATGCGGCAGGTGGGCGAGGCGCCCGCCTGAAGGCCCCGCCACGCGCCCTGTGGGCACGTGGCAACGCGAGACCTTCCCGTGCCCTGTGGGCACGTGGCGGCCCCGGACCACCGAGGGTGCTGGCTCCGGACCTCCACGTGCTCTGCGGGCACGTGGCGCCCCCGGACCTTCGAGGGCGCTGGCTCCGGACCTCCTCGTGCTCTGAGGGCGTGTGGCGGCCCCGGACCACCTAGGGCGCCGGCTCCGGACCTCCCCGTGCTCTGTGGGCACGAGGCGGCCCCGGGCCACCGAAGGTACGGGCTCCGGACCGAGAGGTCCGGACCTCTCCTCGCGTGGCTGGGGGAGGCTCGGTCCTCGAAGGAGGTCCGGGGCCTCCCCTGTGGGCCGGGTGTGTGGCCCAGCTTTTCCAAGGAGTAGGCCGGGCCCATCTGTACGCGGCCTTGGGCCCTCCTTGTACTGCAGTAGTTACCTCCCTTAGTGATCTTCGTCTAGTGTAAGCGGGTACCCGGTTAGCTGGGTACCGACAGTGGCCCCTGGGCTCACCTTTGGTGAGTTTTTCGAACCTGAGGTGAGCCCACCATCGCTTACTACACAAGCCGCCGGGAGCCGTGGGTGGCTACCGGCGTTTAGCCGTTAAGCTCATAGTTGGGCAGGGCCCACCACTTGATTTTTTGGTCGAGGCCTCGACTCGCCTATCTCTGGATGGGGGTTTAGTCCACCCGACCCCGCGGGGTGGCCCCGTGGGTTCCCACGATCTGGGGGCGCGCGATCGTGGGAATCTCTCGGGGAACGTGGGGGCAGGCCCGCGTCGGAAACCGCGCAGCGCTTCACCTACTTCTTCTCCTGCCATTAAGGCGGGGGCAGACGGCTACGTGGGCAGCCGTGCGTAAAGCGGAAAAGGCAGGGGCCCCGCACGTCGCGCCGGGACACGCGTCCGCGAGCGGCCGCCGGTTCGCCTTCCTGCCTTGACTCGGCGGTGGAGCGACTTCGGCGCCTGGACTCCACGCTCGGGGAGCGCCTTGAAGCCGAGGGCCGCGAGCTGTGCCGCCTTGTGGTGGAACACCTCCTGGTCTGCTTCCGGAGCCACGACCCCGCCATTTCCTTGGACCCGGTTATCGCAGGTCCGGTGGAGGGAGCGGAGGCCGCCGCCCGAGACAGCGTGCAGGAGGCGGTGGAGGTCGTTGCCGCCCGGTTCCAGCGGACCCCTGCAGACGAGGACCCGGATGTACCGGGGACAGGAGCCTCCCCAGCGCCGTAGGGCAACAGCTTTTGCTGTTTTGTTTGTTTTTTTTTTATGTAAAACATTAGTATGGACAAGTAATATAAGAATGGTAGATGCGACTTATCTCCATTTACTCCCTGCTGCATGCTGGTGTGTTGTTACCTGACCCCCTGGCCCCCTGGTAGGTAGGCTCTAAGTTTTGAGGCTGGCTACCACCAAGTCAGAGGCCAGACCTGCATGCAACTCACGGCAAACGTCAGTGTCGCACCTACGGGACCCACTCTGAGTTGACCTATTCCGCTACTCGAGGTCCGGAGCGTTTGCTGTCCGGGCCAGGGGCTAGGATGTTTGTTCGTGGGATAGCAGGGTGTGTGAGTTAAGGGTACGGAACCAGGCAAAACTGCGACACAGCCCTGGACTATCCTTAGTCCAAAACACCTTAGCTCTGGTCCGGTCCTGTAGTCGTTCGGACCTCTCCTAGCGAAACAAAAGGTAACCGCGCTGCCTCGAAGTCCTCGGAGTCGCAGCCGGACCTCGCTGCTGAGGTTAGGGGGTGTGCCATTAGCTTAGGGGGTGGTCCGGAGCACTAAACGCACTGTTCCTGATACTGGGGGAACTCACGGCGTGGTAGGGAGTGTTCAGTGCTTAGGGTATGAGACCAGGCTAAGCAGCTGACAGCTCCGTGCTACCAAGGCGAGCCCCTTTTTTCTGGACCTGGCACCCAGTATTCCGGACCTCCTTCCCAGCCTCTGTGCTAACCACTTCACACTCAAGCTGCTAAGTCCTGCTGGTTCCAAGGAGATTTTTGGCAAGAGTAGGATTCCACACAGGGGTTAGGAAAAATTGAAGCAAGCAGTAGGGTAATAGCGGAGACAAGAATTTCAGGGCTAAACTCTTTCTTTAATCAAGCGGTACAGGGCGTCATGTGATGTCAGCCAGAGGTCGGGATTACAAGGGCGGACCTTCACCGCTCTGGTCCACATGGTGGTCCTATTTAGCTTACAAAAAGAAAAAGGAGTTGCCCTGAATTTCTTGCCTACGGATAAAACTTACGGAGGTGCTCTATATTCCAAGGGTTCGGCAGCGGAACTCCTTCCTCCGTGGCGAGGCGAACGCAACCGGGGCGACTAACTTCTGTCACCTTGAAGGGGCCTTCCCAGCTGGGGGAGAGCTTGTTGCGCCCTTCTCGGCTCAAGATGCGCCTTAGGACCAGGTCTCCAGGTTGGAGCACCCTGCCCCGCACGGTTCGCTCATGATAGCGTTTGAGCGATTGGTTGTACCGTGCGTTCCAGATTGCAGCCTGCCATCTTTGCTCCTCGACGAGGTCGACGTCGTCGCACCTAGCTTGTTCCTGCAAAGATTCATCAAAAGCTTGGACCCGTGGGGAGCCCAAGAGTATTTCTGGTGGGAGGCATGCCTCGGCCCCGTATACCAGGAAGAATGGGGTTTCCCCGGTTGCTCGGCTGGGTGTGGTCCGGATCCCCCATAGCACGCAGGGGAGCTCATCAACCCACTTCGCACCGTGCTTTTCCAAGCAGTTGAAGGTGCGGGTTCTGAGCCCATTGAGGATTTCTGCGTTAGCTCTCTCGACCTGTCCATTGCTCCTAGGATGTGCTACAGAGGCGAAGCATAACTGGATACCAACGCCATCGCAGTAGTCCTGGAAGACCCGGCTCGTGAACTGGGTCTCGTTGTCCGTTATAATACGGCTAGGGACGCCGAACCGGCACACAATGGACTTAAGGAAAGCTGTTGCAGTTCCTTGGGTGATGCTTACTACTGGGGTTACCTCAGGCCATTTTGTGAATTTGTCAATGGCGACGTAGAGGTACCGGTACCCACCGACAGCTCTAGGGAAAGGTCCCAGGATGTCCACCCCCCATACCGCGAAGGGCCAAGAGGGTGGAATCATCTGCAGAGACTGAGCCGGTGTGTGTATCTGCTTTGCGTGGAACTGACACGCCTTGCAGGACCTTACTAGCTCAGCTGCATCCTGGAGCGCTGTCGGCCAGTAAAAGCCATGCCGAAAGGCTTTACCGACCAGCGTACGGGACCCTGAATGATTCCCGCACTCGCCTCCATGGATCTCCGCGAGTAAATCGCGGCCCTCCTCCCGGGTTATGCATCGCATGCGGATGCCATTGGCGCCACGCCTGTAGAGATCCCCTTCTACTAGCGTGTAGCGTTTAGCCAACCGCACTATGCGCTCAGCAGACGCACGTTCTTCGGGAAGGATTTTGTCCTTCAGGTAGTCCCGGATCTCTGAGATCCGTGCATCGGGACTGTCCTGAGCCATTGGATGTGTCCCTGATGACATGCCGGGGTCATCAGTCCACACGATCCTTGGTGGGCTCCAGAGATGGAGGACCACCGGGACTGCTAGCTTCGAGGTGCTAGTTCTGCCCCCTTCGCCCAGTTCGGCTGGCTGGGCGGTTGGTCTCAGCAGCTGTCTTTCGAAGACGCCCTCGGGTACTGGGCCCCGAGTCGATGCCCTCGCGGAGAGGTCATCTGCCACTGAGTTGAGGTTCCTGGGGACGTGCTGCAGTTCCAGGACCTCGAAGTCCTTCTCGAGCTCCCTCACTCGCATGAGGTATGCTGCGAGCTGGGGGTTATTGCAGCAGCACTCCCCCCGGACCTGTCTGATCACCAACTGGGAATCCCCCTTAACCAGGAGCTGCTTGATTCCCAGTGACTGAGCGATCATGAGCCCAAAGATCAAGCCTTCGTATTCCGCCATGTTGTTAGTGGCTTTGAATTCGAAGCATACTATGTACTTTACTTGATCCCCGTTTGGGTCCACGAGGGCCACCCCTGCTTCGGACCCTTTTTCGCGGGCGGACCCGTCGAAGAAGAGAGTCCAGTGCGGCTCGGTGAAAACCCGGACGGTCCTGTCCGGCTGGGAAGGTTCCGCCTCGGCTTGCGGACCTCCAGATTCCGAGGCGGTGGGAGTCCACTCTGCGATGAAGTCGGCCAAGACTTGGCTCTTGGCAGCACTTCGGGGCTGGAAGTCGAGTTGGAACTCTGCCAGCTCCGCAGCCCATTTGGCGATATTCCCAGTAGCGTTAGAATTGCGCAGGATTGCTCTTAATGGGTAAGAGGTCACCACGACAACCTTATGCGCCTGGAAATAGTGGCGCAACTTTCTGGAAGCAATAAGTAATGCGTAGGCGAACTTGTAAGCTTCCAGATACCTGGCCTTCGCCCCGTGGAGGACTTCACTGATGTAATATACTGGCTTCTGGGTGGTCCGGACCTTAGTGGCAGGTCCGAGGCCATCTCCCCCTGCCAGGCTGGCCCCCTGGACGGCTTGGCCTCCAGCTTCTGGTGGCTTTCCGCCTTGGCAGGGCAGCGTGCCAACCGGACCTCCGGTATCGGGGCCGGCTGCAGCTCCTGTGGTGGGCGGACCACCACCTTCCACTTGGGGGACCCCGGTGTCTCCCTCGTGGGAATGGGCTGGTCGCTCGGCGACCAAGACCATGCTTACTACCTCGGATGTCGCCGCGAGGTAGAGAAACAGGGTCTCACCAGACTCTGGCGCCACTAAAACGGGCAGAGTAGTGAGATGCTGCTTCAACTCCTGGAAGGCTTGCTCAGCCTCTTCGGTCCATATGAATGGTCCGGACTTCCTCAAAAGCTTGAAGAAGGGCAGGGCTCTCTCAGCTAGCTTTGAGATAAACCGGCTGAGGGCTGCCAAGGACCCAGTGAGTTTCTGGAGGTCCTTAATGCAGGCCGGCGGCCGCATAGCCTCGATTGCCCTGATCTTGGTTGGGTTTGCCTCAATGCCGCGATATGACACTAGGAACCCTAACAGTTTACCAGCCGAGACGCCAAAGACGCATTTCTCGGGGTTCAGCTTCGTGCGCGTTGTGCGCAACCTATCGAAAACAAGGGCTAGGTCTTCCATCAAGGTCGACTCTACCCTGGTCTTGACAACAATGTCATCGACATAGACCTCTACTATGTTTCTGATCAGGTCATGGAACGTGAAGTTCATGGCACGCAGAAACGTAGGTAAAGCATTCCTCAGACCATATGGCATTACAACGTAACAATATAAACCATCTACTGTTACGAAGGCTGTATGCCTCTTATCCTCCTCATCCATCTGGATCTGATGAAACCCAGAGTACGCATCCAAAAAAGACAAGAGTTCACACCCGGAGGTGGAATCTACTATCTGGTCTATGCGCGGGAGGGGATAAGGGTCTGGAGGACATACTTTGTTGAGGCTGGTGTAGTCGATACACATCCAAAGCTTCCCGTTCGCCTTGGGGACGACCACCGGGTTGGCCAGCCACTCGGGGTGATGGACCTCCTCGATGAAGCCTGCGTCCAGGAGCTTCCGGACCTCCTGACGGATGAAGTCCTGGCGCTCCACGGACTGTCTCCGTGGCTTTTGCCGCACCGGCTTGGCGTCTGGGTTGATCTTCAGACGGTGCTCAATCACTTCCCTAGGGATCCCAGGCATCTACGACGGTTCCCAGGCGAACACGTCGACATTTGCCCAGAGGAAAGCAACGAGCGCGTCTCCCTATTTCTCTCCCAGATTCCCTGCGATGCGGGTGGTCTGGGAGGGCTCCGCCCCGATCTGGACGGTCTTGACCGGCACGTCCTCGGGGTCGGAAGGGCGTACCTTGGGCACCTTTGGTTCCTTAACAGGAACCTTGGCCCGGGAGGTCGAGGGGATGTCCTCCGCCGGGTTCGCTGCGTCAGTAGCGAGAGCATGGAGCTTCTCTACTGCGGCGACGGCTGCGTGGCGGTCTCCCGGCACGGTGAGAACACCCGCCGGGGACGGCATCTTCACGACCAAGTACCCGTAATGAGCAACGGCCATGAAGCGGTACAGTGCCGGTCTGCCAATGATGGCGTTGAACGGCAGGTTGACTTCCGCGACATCGAACTGGACGTTCTCTGTGCGGAACTTCTCCGGGGTCCCGAAGGTGACCGGCAGGTCGATCTTCCCTTTCGGGTAGATCGGCACTGGACCCACGCCGGAGAATGGGCGCGTCGGAGCCAGGCGCGACTCCGGAATCTGCAGCTGTTTGAAGGCTGCGTGGCTGATGATGTTGAGGGCGGCCCCGCCGTCGATCAACACGTGGTGGAGCCGTATGTTGGCGACCACTGGAGATGTGATGATCGGCAGTACGCCAGCCCCAGCCATGTTTTCTGGGCAGTCGGCCGGCCCGAAGGAAATGGTGGTGTCTTTCCACTTGTGGTGTGGAGCCACCCCAGGGACGCTCGGCCTGACCGAGAGGACTTCTCGGCGCAGGGCCTTCACGTCCCGCCGGGAAGAGACCGCCCAGCTTCCGCCGTACATGACGTACAGCCTCTTGCGACGTTCGTTGTCGCTGGATTCGGAGCTGGAGTGGCCTAGAGCGTAGACGCTCTTGAGCTCCCGCTCCGGGGGCTGGTAGCCCATCTCCTTGCCCCCAGCGGCGGGCCCACCGTCGCTGGTAGCCTTCCCCTTGCCAGGGCGCTGGCGTGGGGGTGAGTCGTCCTTGGGCGGACGCTCTCGGCGCTCACTGAGACGCCGCTGCACGAGCTTTTGTATCTCGCGGCAGTCGGCGGCGCTGTGACCGCTGTTGGGATGAACAGGACATGAGCCGCCACTGTTCCGCGCCTGTTGCCTTGGGCGCTTGCCGCCGGTGTCGCGGCCTCCAGGTGCTGCCGCAGCGACAGGGGCCCCTTCCAGGAACCTCTCAGGGCGTCGGCCCTTCTTCTTTTTCTTGCCGCTTTCTCGGGCGGCACCGGCAGAGGCGCCTGGCTGGGCAGCCCTGTCCTGTTGTGGGGAGTGCCACGCATGCCCCTCTGCGGCCCTAGCGCACTTGTCCGCCAGCGCATACAAGGTGGCGACGTCCTGTACTTGGCGGGTCGCCAGTTTCTCCAGCATCTTCTCATCACGGACGCCTTGCCGGACGGCTGTGATGATGGACGCGTCGGAGATGCGAGGGATTGTCCCCCGCACCTTGGCGAAACGAGCGATGAACGCTCGGAGGGATTCACCAGGCTCCTGGCGTACTGCATGGAGGTGGGCCTCCACGCCGTACTGCTGGCACGCACTCGCGAAATTCGCCTGGAACAGAGTGCAGAGCTCCTCCCAGGACCGGATTGACCCGGGGGAGAGGTTCATGAGCCAAGTCCGGGCCGGCCCAGACAAGGCGACATGGAAGTATGACGCCATAACGGCGTCGTCTCCGCCAGCCGCTGTGATAGCGGTGACGTACACCTGCAGGAATTCCGACGGGTTGGTATTCCCGTCGTACTTTTTCGGCAGGTGCGGCCGGAACTTCTGCGGCCAGCGCGCGGAGCGGAGACTGTCCGCGAGTGCGGCGCAGCCAACTCCAGCCGATACGACCCCTGGTGGCGTTTGCACGCCAACCGGGGGTGGCGCGTAAGCCGAGGGCTTAGGCGCTGCAGCGGCGAACGCCGCGTCAAGGTTCTTGCCCTTGGCGGCGCTTGGCTGCATCCGTGGCTGCTCCACGGTGGTGGGGGTGCCTGCTCGCCGGCGGTTGAGCTCGGCTCGCAGGTCTTCCGTCTGCGCGCTCCTTACTGAGGGGGAGCGCGCGGATGTTGCCGCATCGTGCTGCCTGCGGCGGTTCGACCTCCCCCCGCTGCTGGGAGGGAGTCGTGACCCAGTCCTAGCCGGGCCAGGGGTGACCTCGACTAGGTGGATCAGGCGATCTACATCGCTTCGCCACTGCGCCAGGGCGCTAGGTGAGGCTGTCGGCCCCGGGGGGTTACGAAGCAACTCCCTGGCTGCGGCGAGCGGGCCGCTAGCAGCAGCGGGGTTCGCTGTGGCGGCGTTTGCCGCTACAGCACTTGTTACTGCAGTGTTTGCAGCAGCGGCGCCCCCCGCGGGGCGTCGAGGGAGCCGCGGCGTCCGCGCCGCGCCCTCAGAACGGTGGGGGGAGGCCTGCGACCCAGTCGAGGCCACCTCCTCTGATGCGGCTGCATCCTCATGGAAATCGCGGATGCGCACCATCATGCGGTGAGGGATGAAGCTAACTGATGCTGCCCCCTACCTGGCGCGCCAAATGTCGGAGCGGACGTGCTCCTGGTCAGGTGGCGGAGTGCACCTGGCCGAGATCCTAAGTACTGAGAGTAGTTAGGGGGAGCAATCGTTGTTAGCTAAGTTGGTGGTGGCACGATGGTGGCGAGAGGATTTAGAGTGGTTCGGGCCGCCGGAGCGTAATACCCTACGTCCACTGTGGGTGTGTTCTTGTATTTCGTGGGCCTTCAGAGGAGTCTCTGAGCCTGTCTGCGTCTGTGTATCTAGCTCTTTTTTTG
The DNA here is from genome assembly GCA_030272315.1 of Paspalum vaginatum. Classification (NCBI taxonomy): domain Eukaryota; kingdom Viridiplantae; phylum Streptophyta; class Magnoliopsida; order Poales; family Poaceae; genus Paspalum; species Paspalum vaginatum. Next base: position 40,275,350 of record CM059021.1, read on the forward strand.
GAGATCGAGGAGCGTATCGCGTATGCCTCCCCTTTTATAGCCCAAGAGGGGCATGTACATGGTGGCCGGGCCCCGACAGGTGGTCCCGGCCCATTTCCTCTATGCTACAGTTCTATCTTGTGCCTGATGTCCAACGCTCCCATGCTTCGCGCCTGTACCACCGTCGTGACCTGGTATGGCCTGGAGATCCGCCATATCGTCCTGTCGTCTGGATACGGCGCCGCGCCGTCCTGCCTTACGCCGTCCTGTCCCATCGGCTGCTAAACCCGCTGAGAGGCTTCAGAGGCCGAGGGGCAGGCGATGCGCACGCGTGACAGGACAGGGCGCTCGTAGTAGCGTTGTAGCGCCGCTGCCTAGTATTAGGCTGAGCGCGGCCGCCGCGCGTGGTGCGGCTCATGATGAGTACAGTGTACTTGGTTACTCAATATAGACCCCAGTGTAGCTGGGGAAATCAACTGTAGTGCCTTGTTATCCCCGCCGCGCCTTGGTAAGGCACGCCCCTTTGCTTCGCCGCCGCCGCCTGCCAGCGGCGGTGCCAGCGGCGATGGGGGCACGCCCGTCTGACAGCGGCGGCGTCGGCGGGCGACGGGGGCACGCCTGTCTGACAGCGGCGGCGACGGCGGGCAACTGGGGCACGCCCGTCTGACACTCGTGGTGTCAGCAGCATCGGGGCGTGCCAGCCTGACAGCGGCGGTGTCAGCGGCATCGGGCACGCCCACCTGCCCGCAATAAATGCGGCAGGTGGGCGAGGCGCCCGCCTGAAGGCCCCGCCACGCGCCCTGTGGGCACGTGGCAACGCGAGACCTTCCCGTGCCCTGTGGGCACGTGGCGGCCCCGGACCACCGAGGGTGCTGGCTCCGGACCTCCACGTGCTCTGCGGGCACGTGGCGCCCCCGGACCTTCGAGGGCGCTGGCTCCGGACCTACTCGTGCTCTGAGGGCGCGTGGCGGCCCCGGACCACCTAGGGCGCCGGCTCCGGACCTCCCCGTGCTCTGTGGGCACGAGGCGGCCCCGGGCCACCGAAGGTACGGGCTCCGGACCGAGAGGTCCGGACCTCTCCTCGCGTGGCTGGGGGAGGCTCGGTCCTCGAAGGAGGTCCGGGGCCTCCCCTGTGGGCCGGGTGCATGGCCCAGCTTTTCCAAGGAGTAGGCTGGGCCCATCTGTACGCGGCCTTGGGCCCTCCTTGTACTGCAGTAGTTACCTCCCTTAGTGATCTTCGTCTAGTGTAAGCGGGTACCCGGTTAGCTGGGTACCGACAGATTTTTTGGTTAATTTTGTGTTTAACTTGAATGAAGACATTGTTTACAAATTTGTGATGGTTTAGTATATATATTAAAAATGATTTGTTACTGAACTTTCAGATCTTTATATACAAAAATTAATGTAAACCTTGATCCAAATATATCGCCTCTGTCTTATGAACAGTCGCGAAAGATTAGTGCTGAGGGTAATTGACACACGCCCCCTCAAATTTTTCACTCTAGTGCAAGCGCATTATATGATGCTGTATGTAAAATTACTTATTTAAATAGTTTTGGCCACGGTTGCTTATATCTTATAATAAACGGATAAAAATAATAGCTAAAGAACCAAACAAACAGCTAATAGATTAGCAAATAATTAGCTAGACTCCGGTGAACAATTGTCTCCTTAACTGACTTAACCCACCGAATGGCAGCTAATAACATAAAAAGATCGCTATGCCCTCGATTTGCAGCTACCAGTTTGCCTACTAACAATTAGCTAGCCAATTTTATCTAAGATTTATTAGCTATAAAATTCTTAGAACCAAACATGGGCTTAGGTTGACTTTTTTTTGGAAAATATTCAAATGCTCGATTGATACTGTTAATAAGACCGAGTAGTATATAATAACAGCAGTACATTTTTAATATAGAAATATAAATACGTACCTCAAATTATACTTAAAATTATCTATCTCGTGTACCTACACTACATATTAGCTAGGATGACAATAGATCTATATCTAGGTGGCTCTAGTTCTCCTCTCCGGATTAAATCGCTATTTGGATCCAATCACTATTGATTAGTTGTCACCTTTTGTATATATTATCTATCTCATTTTGTATATGGACCGCATGTTAGCTAGGGCGACGACTGATCTATATCTAGGTGGATCTGATTTGAGATTTGTCCCAAGATCCATAGTTTTGCAATCATCTTGGTCATATAAGGTGTAGCCATGCACGCTTTGTGAAGTTAGACGATTGGTTCAACATGTTAGAATCATAGGGGATAGATGGGGTGACGGATAGATGTGGCGGACGGAGACGGCCCTCGCATGGAGCACAAATATATCTACATGACAAAGGGTCGTTCTAGCTGGAGCGGAGGTGTTGGGTGCTTTGCGACGTTATCATGCTCATTTTCTAGGGTGGCCACGAGCAGAGATGAGGATGTCTCACTAAACTTTTTAGGTCCTTGTTCCTTTATTTTTTCTAAAATATATTATTAATAAATAGAAAATTAATATTTAAAAAATACTTTTGAATATATACACTATCAATAACCGTTTTAAAATTGATTTTGAACACCGCAACAAATGCATTATTCCTTTTGTTTTTTCTAAAGTATATTATTAATAAATAGAAAATTATTATTTGAATATATACACTATTAATAACCGTTTTCAAATTGATTTCGAACACCACAACAAATGCCTTATTATATAACTCCATTCTGGAAAAAAATCAGAGTGAAAGGTCTTTTTTTTTTGTTGGAAATTGATGTTTCTCTAACTTTCTCCTAGTGCACGTATAGGCGTATCGCTGGCCCTTGCTGCACACGTGTTCGTAGGTCCACTGGAGGCCCAGAGAGAGCGAGCGGTGGACTTCGCCATAAGTCTGAAATACAATGGAAAGTAGGACGACGTCCACGAGGCCTGTGCTCAGATCCAGCGCTGCATTCTCTCTCTCTCTCTTTTTTTTTCTCACCACGCCGGCTTCTCCGGTGGCAGGCGGCGCGCAGCCCGCCTTCTGGAGTGCGTTCCCCTGCCCTGCCCGGTCGCGGCGCGGTCTCTCGCCGGCGAGCGCGTCCACCCGTGGGGTGAGCGCCCCGCCGTCACGCAGCCCCCCGCGGCGCCTCCGTCCGGCCGCCAACCTCCGTCGGCTTCCTCGTTCCGTCACCTCCCCGCGGCGGCTGGGCCAACCTCCTCCGACCCAGCGCCTCCCCTTCCCACGCGCCTGCAAGCCTGGATCCGCCTCCCATCGGCGTCGATGCGGAGGTGAGCGATTTCTGCTCTGTTCGTGTGCATGTGGTTCCTTGACTTGACGAGAACGAAAACACGAGCAATGGTTATGTTCATGATTCTCCATATTTGGGTTCGCGATTTGGGAACAAAATTAAGTTGTCTATGTAATTGGACTCGTGTATTCGTTTTTTTTGTTGGGCTGTGGTGCGATCTAAATGGACTGAATATTCACCTTTTGCTTGATGACGGCCGAGATCTGGATACGTGGGGAATTTGTGAAGGGGGTTCGGTGGGTGAGTTATCCGGTGAAAAAAAACGTACGATAATTTCCACGGAACGTTGCCGGCCACGGCAGAAACGTGCGTTTCTGCCGGGCGAGCGTAATGGAGAGCGCAACCAATGCAAGATGTCCGTTAGATTAAATATTTGGTGGGACCGTTGTTTAGATTTAACGGTGATAAAATAGAATGGGTAGAAAATATATTGGTAGATATTGTTATTTTTAAACTCGCTCTTTTATTGGGTAGAGAAGATAGATAGATAGATAAAAAGTGTGTAACTGTATTGGCTACTCTAGTGGCTGTAACCTTGTCGTTGGTTGTAATAAACTTCTGCCCTATATGTGCTCTCCATGGTCGTATAGCGTTTGATCATTAGAAGTGACTTCTAAGTTAGCTGTCACAACTGAGCACATTAATCATGCTATTGCTGGATAATGATGTGGCAATCTATATTTTTACCAAAATTTTGTGTCTTGAACCAAACACGAGACACACTTGTGGCAGCCACACCTTAGTTACCAATCAAACACCCTAATTTTGCCACACAATGTGACTTGCCGCATGTGTGGTGGCTGCCTAACTTGAGGTATGGTAAAGTACGGCTAGCAACCAAACAGCCCCTGAGCCTCTAACCGACCAGCAACAAGTTACAAGCCCAACTTAAAATTTAACATCTACTACTAGCAGCCATACATGAGCGAGTGAACAAAACAAGACAACCATGCTCTTTATGATACTTGTGAGTTATTGGTGCTTGTATCATATTAGAATCCAAATCACAAAGATATCTCAATCAGATCAGAAAAAAACATACATTCAGAAAAATCGATGAACTCTTTAAACGCCTATTTAGGCTGTTCTTTACTAGTTGCCTATTACTGTTGCATTTGTCAAGCATCTTAAAGGAAATTCACTTTTATCTCTGCAGCTGACAAAGGAAATCTACTTTTATCTCTACTCCACTTTCTTTTGCGACTATGGCACTAGCGGCTATCTACAGCCTTTTCATCATCAACAAATCTGGTGGCCTTATATACTACAAGGTATGTTCATGGGCTCGCCTTTCTCTTCTTCGTGAGTTCTTCTAGACCTCGAGCTGTCGAGCTTGTCATCTGAAGAGCCTGCACATCTTTCCAGGATTATGGTTCATCAGGGAGGATGGACACCAATGACAGTCTTAGATTAGCAAGTCTCTGGCATTCAATGCATGCCATCTCCCAGCAACTGTCCCCTACCCCTGGTTGTACTGGCATTGACCTCCTACAAGCACATAACTTCGATCTCCATTGTTTTCAATCTCTCACAGGTATGTAAAGCTGTAAACTTCTTGAGAGTTGATAGATCTGTATGTCTTGTAGCTCCGAGTTAAAGTGTATTTGGGGGCACTGTGTGGGTACACTTATTGGATCAATTTAAGTTTACAAGCTCAGACTTAAGTATACAGTAGGTCCCTAAACATTCAGGATGTTACTTTTTCCTTCGAATGCATGCCGAGAGAATGATCTCATGATATTATAGCACCAAATCATATATAGCGCTAGATAATTACATGTGTGGGAATACCTCATCATATACTATTACTTTGCGTCTTTGCCGCTGACGTTAGAATTATGGCATTGGTAGCAGCGTTCATCATTCCGGGATGGGGAAAATTTGTAGCATGCGAGAGATTTTTCAGGCAGTATTGATGGAGTGAATGAGCCTGATTGGAAGTACTTGCTGCAGCTGCAGCAAGCAAAGCTACAGGGCTCTGTAATATGTACAGTGATTTTTTGCAGCAGTAAATCGGCTGCAGCTGTGCAGCCAAGACCACCGAACAGAGCTAATACTTATGGGAAACAACGAAGATGTTGAAACCTGTTACAGTTCATTTGCAAAATAATTTTTGTTGGAGCTATGGATATTTGGACCATCGTGCAGCTAAGATATATCTTTGGGGTAGATTAATTTATCCCCATAGTTAAGCTATACTGCTATATTTTGATTGTTTGAGATGTGATCTATACAGTGATCGAATAATAAGTCACCCAAATTGGCCCAATTTGTATATATCACGACCTTCCTGTTCTTAATGGTGTGTCTTCAACTTGGATGTCATTTGATATTATGACCCAACTGTGCTTAATCAGTGATGATTCTTCGGCTAATTTTCTCATATCTGACTCCGATGCTGTAATTGATCTGCTCTGCTTGCCTTGCTTCAGGCACAAAATTTTTTGTTGTGTGTGAAACTGGAGCTCCAAATATGGAGATACTGCTGAAAGTGATTTATGAGCTGTACACGGACTTTGTTTTGAAGAACCCGTTCTACGAGATGGAAATGCCAATTCGGTGTGAGCTGTTTGATCTCAACCTGGCTCAGGTCATCCAGAAGGACCGTGTTGCGCTTCTGGGTCGGTAAAATTTGAAAACCTATGTCTCAACCCCATCATGTATCTTTTAGTTTTTTCCTCTCTAAATTACGGAGACTTGCTCAGCCAGAATTCTACGTACTACTGGTGCATAATCTGTAACTTGAATATTATGTTGCTCATCTGTGATCGTCTATGTGATGTGATGGAATGTAGAGTTTGACCAATGTTCCTGCAAATAACAACTCCAGGAAAGCAGTTTTTTTTCCATGCATGTTTTGCCTGTGAGGAGCTTGAGCATGCTTGCGTGAGCAACGGTAAGGTGTTCTTTGTGGATTGTCTGCCGCTTCTGAGGGTCCTCTGCCGACTGTGAGCCTGTGTTCAGCAGGAGGACCAGACGAAATCTGCACTATATCAACATTGTACACAGAGTAAACGGTCCTGCACTTTTGGCCCTGATACGAGCAGCCATTTGGCATACTGCCATGCCATGATCTTCTGAGGAGAAAAACAATCGATATGCCCTTTATCCAGAGAGAGAGAGAAATCAAGCAAGAAAGAAAGATGATCTGCCAAGTTTTAACTGTGTTTTAGTATCTTTTATTATTATGTTGTGAGATAATTGTGAAGAAATTGTTCAGCGCCTGTCTATAAAATGTCATTTTTGCCAAACCAATCTGAATCTACGACTTGGCAAGATTAACATAAATTGGACCCTTTTCAAGCACTTGACCGTGTCAAACTACAGTTATCTTTGCCTTTCTTTATGGAAGCCATGATTATAATGTCCTGGAAGACCTGTGGAGTGATCTTAAAAAGAGGAAAGCTAAAAGGCACTCTGGTGTTTGAAACCTGTGGAGTGCAGTTATCTTTGCCTTTCTTTATGGAAGCCATGATTCTAATGTCCTGGAAGACCTGTGGAGTGATCTTAAAAAGAGAAAAAATAAAAGGCACTCTGGTGTTCCAAACATGTGGGGTGTTTGGATTCAAAGGCTAAATTTTAGCTCATGTCATATCGGATGTTTAGATGTTAGTTAGAAATATTAAATATGATTTAATTAGAAAACTACAACGGCGAGACGAATTTATGAAGCCTAATTAAGTCATAATTAACGAATGGTTACTGTAGCACCACATTTGCTAATCATAGATTAATTATGTTTAATAAATTCGTCTCGTCGTTTAGTCCTCGTCTGTGTAATTAGTTTTATAATTAGACTATATTTAATACTTCTAACAAGCGTCCAAACATCCGATGTGATGGGAGCTAAATTTTAGCTCGCGGAACCAAACAGCCCTAAAACTCTGGTGTTTTGGAGTTGGGTGGGGTGAGCAAGACAGCAAAGTCCTGGCTAGCGAGGAGGGTGCCGTGGGGCGTGGTAGATGCGTCATCGAGGGGCTAGGGCGAATGAGATCCTTTGCATGCGGGCCCATACTTCAGCGGCCCAACTGCGGAGGAACCGCTCAGAGATGGGATGCTATGCTTAGAAAGAAAAATATGATGACAAACACTTATACATCTTTTTTAAAAATTCAAAGCGCTTCAAGAGCCCATGCAAATCTTCCTTTTATTTTGAGAAACGTTAAAAGAATATATGCATATATTTCCTTTGAATATGATTTCAACCCATATAGAAAAAGCACTTCCAACGGATGGTAGAATGGCTAGGCTATGTTGCTTTTTTTTTTTCTATAAAATCTATCTTTAGCCATCCAATTATGCTCGGAGTTTGATTTTGACCACGTTGAAACTCTAAAACAAGAAATACTGAGTGAAGTCTAGTTTACCCTATGAACTTGTCAATAAAAGACCCACTAAACTTATAAAACCGGTCAAATTACCTCAAGGTGGTTTTAAATGGTGGTTTCCTCTTAGACATGTGAGCCCTACCTGCTGCCCTGCCTGCACCCCCGGCGCCCCGCCCCCGGTAGCACCCTCTCCAACCCACGCTGCGCCGCTGCCCTCGGTGTTGCCCGCTTCGACCCCTGGCACGCTCGCCCCGCCCCGCCGCCCTACACCAAGCGCCAACCTCCGACCCGCGCCGCGCCACCACTGCTCGATGTCTCCTACCTTGCGTCGTGAGTTCGCGGTGGCCATCGCCGAGAGTAGGTGGCCTCGCAACTCACTGAGGCGAGCCCAGCCCACAGCTCGATAGGGTGCTTGCCCGAGCGGCGAGGCTTCTCAAACTCCGGCAGTGCAGCTACCCTGGTGCGACTAGGTTGGTGCATAGGCAGCCGTCGCAGCGGCTTCTCGGGATCTGGCGGCGCAGCTCCCCCGGCGGGGCCAGGTAGGCCTGTGGGCTGGTGATGCGGCCAGGCGGAGTGTCTCCCCTTGTGTGGCACCGATGGTGGCGCTAAGGTGAAGACGAGGTCGTGGTCCCACACGAGGTGCCGGAGCACGGGCTCTAGGTTGGAGTTGCGGCGGGCCCATCACCGAATGCAGTGTGGGGCTGGGAGGGAGGGGCGGACGGAGCAAGTAGGTGCGCAGGGAGGAAGATGGCATGTGGCAAGAAGAGAGGGGAGGAAGAAGAAGAGGTGGGAGTGAGGCCCACGTGTCAGCGAGATACGGTGAAAGCATAAGGTGAAAACCAAAATTTGACCGATTTTAGAAGTTGAGGGGGCGTTTTAGATTCGTTGAGTTGAAGAGAAATATTTCGCATCCAACTCACCCATTCCCACTTGGCTACCTACCTATTTTTTTCCTTATTTTAAATAGAAAATGAACCAATACCACTTCTAAAAATATGATCTATTTTTATATTCTTTTTAGAACTATTTGAATCCTTTTTTTTCATGTAACTAGTGCTTTATTTGTCCTTATACCTAATAAGATCCAATAACTATAAACAAACCACCGACATATTATCATACTACTACGTATTTTAGAAAAAAAATTAGTATCATGTTTCTTTGTAACATATAGTCAATCCTTAGGCCTTATTTGAAACGAGATATTGTTTTTAGTTTTCTGTATTTCCATGCGAGATTAAAATGTTTTTATAAAATTCCTACGCTATTTTTACGAAATTTCTGCATATTAAATCCTTATTTCCCCCTACTTTTGTTACATAAAAATGTACCCGTGCCCTTATTCTGAGTCCTAATTTTTACGAAATCGACACGCGCAATGGCCCCCGTGCCCGTGCTGCACGCCTGCACCTGCACGCAGCAGTGAATCAAGCAGCGGAAGCGCGAGGCTCGCCCGTCGCCCGCCGCCGAGCCCAGCCGGCGTCCTCCGCCGCGCCGCGCCCGAGATGAGCCTCTCCCACCGCCTCCCGCCCGCTGCGCCGGCCTTGGACCCCTACTACGTGTACGCGCCGCATCCGGCCCCGCAGCGGCAGGGCATCCTCACTCTCTTCGTCGCCGGGCTCCCCGACGACGTGAAGCCCCGCGAGATCCACAACCTCTTCTCCCACCGCCCCGGCTTCGACCACTGCCTCCTCGAGTACACCGGCCGCGGCAACCAGGTCCGCCCGCTCTGCCTCTCCCCCGTGCCTCGGGTCCTTGTCCAGTGCTCCTCCTCCGCGAGGCTAAACCCTCGCGCGGGTGGCTCCCTCCCTCACCCGGTTGTCTCTGAATCTCTGCTGTGAGCCTGTGAGCTGTAGGAGGAGAAGATAGATTGCTGCACTGATAGTTCCTCTATGGATGTGTGCGTCGATGCAATGATCCTGTTTACTGAATTTCTGATTCTTACGCTGCAGGCGGTTGCGTTTGTGACGTTCGTCACTCATGAGACGGCTCTGTCGGCAATGACTTCCTTAAATGTAAGTTAAACCGTCAAGATTAGCTATGCTATACTTATCAACCATGAAGTTTGTTGCCTTCAAGGCTTCAACCTTGTTATTACTTATTAGTGCTGTAAAGACGAGCGAGAAAAATAACCCAAGTTCCTTACGCATTTTCCCTATATCTACTCAATAGCATGCCCCGTAATGCTGGTGTGAACGAATAACTGAATACTCTATGAACTTAGCCTAACCATCTTACCTAGTTCCTTATTCATTGTTCCGCACCATGTGAACCTCATTATAATGTATGAATCTGAAGCATTAGCAGTCAGCCTAATAAGTGAGACATTATTGGGCACTTTGTGGACTCTAGCTCATGTCACTGCCTCACCGCAGCTAGATAGCCTTACCATTCATCCTCGCACATGGAAAAAATGGGAAATCGGAGCTATACTGGTCACAGGAACTTGGAAGCTACTGTTTTGTGCCATCTTATTCATCACTTAAGCTTCTATAACTATAATGCATTGCGCTGTCTTAGTATTGTGTGGTTGCTGGAACCTTTGCTTCAATGACCATGTTGGTGTTTCAAGTGTCTGAGTAATCGTCGTCCTATTCACGGTGTTGCTCTCCACACGCTTTAGATGCTCTGCTTGGATGCCTGTGGACCCTTCTCGACTCTCGAGAGTCTGCGGTGCGTTGCTCCACACCGCGCACCACCAGCCGAATGGAGCCCTAGTCAGCATTGAGGTGTTAGGCTCGTCTTTCCAATTTGAAGGATTCTGTGTTCCAATATTAGATGCATGTTTTGATGCAATGAACTCCAAGAGTAATGTAGCTCACAATTTAAATCCACATCTTGTGTAATGATGCATGTAGTCAGTCAGCTTATAAAATGCGCTTGACTTGCATCCATAGGAAGACCGTAGACATGGAGCACTGTACTGAAATATCTCCAAAATTCATTCCAGTTATTTCTTGTTCACTTACCAGTATTAATGGTACCAATTTGGAGTGTCAGCAATGTTAACCACAAAAACAATACTCGTGCTTTTATTTGTCAAACCTTCATTGTGTCAACTAACATGTAATATTTTACTTACAGTATGCAAAGTGCAAGTTTCACATACGCAGTAGTAGCAAGAGATTACTGTACAAATCATAATTCTTTGTAGCCTGTAGCAGTATTTATTCAGGTTTGGTCGCTATTTTCACATATTTAATACATTGGCCCATTTCAGGGAACAATTTTTGATCCAGAGACCGGTGACCGTTTGCACATTGAGCTAGCTAAATCAACCTCCCGCAGACCTCGTGGAGGTATCTTATATGCCATTACAAACTTTCATAATATTTTTCCTGCCTGCCTTATCGTTATTTAATGTTGACTCGCCACTACATCAATTCTAAATTTCTAATCAATAAATGTCAAATTTACATTAGGTGGCGATGTCTATCGAGTTATTGACAAACGAGCTAACAAAACAGAAGGAAATGCTGACCATGAGAACATGGGTGATGAAGCTGATGAAGAAGCATGGGGGGAGGAAGACGATGATGGAAACGATGGTGGTCAGCATTATTACTTGATACCTTTATAAATTATAATCCACTTAGTTATTTTTTTTTTCTGGTAAATGAGCTTCAATGGTACTTATGTTGTGCGAGCCCTAAATTCAGTGGTAACATTCTAATCTTGTTAGTAGGGTTACAAATAAATCTTAAGAATATGCATATAGAGTATGTGAATTTATCAACTGGACTGCACCTATCTAAAATTTTTAATACAGACCGATTTGTGCCATGAGAAACAAAATGTGTTGTGGAGGGTGGCATGCCTTCTTTCTTTTTCCGTTCATTTATGATTTCTAGCTATTTTTTCAGGTTCTTGGTGAATTTGTTGGAAACCTCTTCTATTATTTTCATTGTTGAAAATTTCCATTTTGATTGCATGTTGACGAAAAGGACTGAATTAGGACCTAAATAGCCTGAACTAGCGTTGGCAAGTTTCTCACTCATTTAATATAAAATAAAACAATGCACTTTAGGTTTTCTGAAGGCACTATAACTACAACGTAACATAAATCTCACTGGCACATTTTTGTTGGCACCAAATGTTTAGGTGATGGAGGATCAGATGAGCCATTGGGCACAGAAAATGAAAATTCCAGTGATAAGAATGAATCGGCGGTGGACCAGAGGTTGGCATGCACTTCACATTAAACATAGTTAGAGATGACTGGTCTTTTTCTTATTTCATCCAATAATAGTACCAGTGCTGCTTCTCTTGTGTCATCAACTTTTCATGGCATTGGATGGGTTTATCACTATCACTAATGTTTCCTTTAATGGGCAGTGATCAACCAGCGCGCAAGCAGCAGAATGGGCAGTCTCCTTCAAATGTGAGTATACTGTTATTGTTTGATGGCTTCAGTTGTCATGTTTGTACTTACCATCATATTTGTAATAGTAATGCACTGCTGCAAACCTATGAGACATTGTAAGTAGCTGTCAATTTGTCATGAAACTTTAACTTGAGTGACATGCATTTGTGCCCATAGGGCCATAGGGGTCACTAACCTAATACTCCCTCTGTCTCAAATTATAGTTCACTTTGGGTTTTCCTTAAGTCAAACCTCTCTTACTTTGTTCAAGTTTTTGAAAAAAAAGCACCAACATCTATAACATCGAATTAGTTTCATTATACCCATCATGAAATATGCTTGGATAGTACACTTATTTTGCATTGTAGATGCTAATTTTTTCTCCTAAAAGTTTGGTCAAAGTTAGAAATTTTTTACTTAAAATAAAGGCAAAGTGAACTATAATTTGGAACGGTGGGAGTAACAAATATACAACGCTTGCCAAACTGTTCTTGAAATGTCGCTATAGGCATGTCTTGTTCAAAGAATCATCTAGTACTAGTATCTTGACTTATCCACCAACCTAACTAGAGTGGGGATTTGTGAGAACTGACTTATTATCGTGTTTTCCATCTAGTGCTTGCTTGACATGTTTAAAGGTTAAAGCTGACTTATTATTGATGGGTCTGTGCAGGATGGAGACAAACCTTCGAGTGATATACCACCTTGTTCTACTCTCTTTATTGCAAATCTGGGACGTACATGCACAGAGGACGAGCTAAATGAGATTTTATCCAAGTATGATGCTTGAATTCTTCTAATTTGCTTGGCGAAGTGGATTCATGGCAATGAGATTCACTGTTGTTATCTTCATTGTCAGGGAACCTGGGTTTCATATCCTTAAAATGCGTCGACGTGGTGGAATGCCTGTAGCATTTGCGGATTTTGTGGTATGTCTATCTATAGCTTTATTGTTATAGCAAGTAATTTGAGCTACCGCTGCTTTTCTGGTCTAAATAAATCTGAAAGGTATACCCACATTTTCTCGCCTATTAATGCCAGTTAATGATGTTTCTGAAGACCACTTAGTAAGTTAATATGGCCGCTGCAAACTGCTGGTTCTCTTTACATAAACAAATAAGGAGCATACTTGTTTTAAGACTATGGTGGCCAGTTTTTTTCCCTTAGAGTGATGGTTCATTATCTCTCCATAATTCTTTTTCTCTGAGAGCTGAGACAGACGGTTGCAATATGCAGGATATTGAATCATCTACAGCTGCTATGAATAACCTCCGAGGAACTGTGCTGCCTTTTTCTGATAATGATGGATTGCACATTGAGTATCCTTACAATGCTTGCTCTTATCGCAACATTTCTGTTTGCTTCCTGTATTTGTGTATCTCACAACCTAGGATAGCCCTATCTGGTTTTTTTGAGTTTGACATAGTCTGCATCTTCGTGTTGTCCATTTTTGAGTTCTGAGGAGCCACTTGCTCGTTTCAAATTTGTAGTGAAATGGCGACCAATGTTTGGTCCTCGCTTCAAAGAGAAACATAATTGTTTGATTCTGGGTACGTTAGCCTTGAGATATGGTGTCCGGTAGTGAGGCTTTTGATGAGGTTGGAATCGCTGTTACGGTGGTTGTGTTGCTGTTTAAACTTACTATTATCTTATCACGTTGTATATAGTTTATTTCGTCGATTGGAAATCAGCCTGCCCTTGTTTGCTTTAACTCTAGCAACAGGTACGCAAGGTCAAAGATGAGGACAAACTGAGTTTTTGGACCGCAGGCAAGGATTGGCATGCGATCTCCGCCGTCTTCCTGAAGGTATCAGTAGGCATCCCTGCACATGTAACTGGCTGTATTATATCCATCAAATCATGAGAATCGAGAACGCTGCAATTGTCCTACCAATGTACTAGTAAAATATGAACTGGTATCGAAACTTCCCGTTCTGGAAACTGCTATGACCATGCACGATCTGTATTCTCTACGGCAGGCGCCATAACAATTTTCACATGGGTCCGACGTGAGATCAGAATTAAGATCTCTGACTTTGATTAAAACTCAAAATAGTTTTCACCGCATCGTCTTGACACTAGAAGACAGCTGCTGAACAACTTCGGTTCCGTCCTGGACCCTGGCTATGTTGCCGTTTTCCTGATCGTCCGGTATTGTCGAAAGGTGTATGGTGGTGACGAACACGTACACGGAACGGAAGTCGTCGCTGAACTGCAAAGTGTCAAGTGCACAGCTCTGAACCACTTTTGTGACAGGATGGAGTACTTGGTTGTCTTCTGTGACCTTTTTTCACAGAGCTGGTCCATGATCTTTGTCGGTTTGCCGCCATGGCACACCCGTGCACGGACGGTACTCTCCATTCTTTTTTTTTTTTTATAAACGTATGCAAATGCATACGGTCAACCTGAATTAAACGAGAACTGATACAGACGTCATACGGTACCAATACAGGAAGGACCTAGAAGGGTACAAAGGGGCAGGTGTCCACATCTTTTTGCAAAAAAGACCTTGCACAAGAGAGAAATAACAACAAGGACCCTAAGATCTTTTCTGCTTCGCACGACTGCCATCCCTCGCTGTCGTCGTCCTCCGCCGGCAGCTGCGTCACCTCCAAAGGAGGAGAAGAACAGCAAGGAACCCTTGGCCAGGAGAGACACCATCGCCGTAAGGCTTTGAAGCGAGCCGCATGAACAACAGACAGTGGAGGCGCATAGGCCGGGGACGCACCCCGAGCCTCTCCGGCCCCGAGCTTGAGCGCGACGCCAGCCAACAGCAGCGAGGAAGAAGCTCAAGCCCAGCAACCCGGCAACCACAGACCCAGCCTTCCCCTTGCACCGCTCCATCGACGCCCACACCAAGCTCAGTAGAAACGTCAAGAAGCCGACTCCTACAACGGAGCGACCAAGATCCGGACAGGAACTCACCTCGGCGAGACCTCCGGCTCCCGTCGGCCCCGCCCTCACAGATCCCTCGTCGGTGCTGGAGTGAACGCCGACGAAATGGGGGCGGGATCGGAAGGACTTATTCCACTGTGACAACGCCGCCGCCGCCACTAGGAAACGAAAAACTAGACAAACTAGACCCTAATCTACACCGCCGGCTGAGCCACACACACACACATCCGAGGCCTAAAGGCCGCCGGAGGCGGAGGGGATCGGCGTCCCCGCTGGTGGGAGCACCAAATCGCCTTCTTTCGCCCTCTCTCAACTGTAGCAGAGGATAAGGACGGCTCCTGCGTCGTACTCTCCATTCTTGGTCAGCATCAGCGCTCTGCCAAATCGCCAAGTGCCCAAGTGCGAACGCTCCCTCCTCCTCCCTACACTACAGATACTCCCCTTGAAGCTTGAAGACTTCAAGTGTCCAACCGTTTCTTCGCGTGCGTCGTCGGTGTGAGATCGTCTCCACTCTCCACCACCAACAATCCACGTTCGTGCCCCGACGGGATGCCGGGCGAACGCGTCGACGTCGTGGTCTCCTCGCGTACGCTGGTGCGTGCGTCGGACCCGCCGCGGGGCTTCCCCGCGGTGCTCCCGGCGTCCAACCTCGACCTCATCCTCGGCTCCTTCCACATCTACCTCATCGCCGTGTACCCCGCCCCGGCCGCGGGCTTCCCCGCCGTGGCCGCGGCCGCGCGCGCCGCCCTGCCCGCGTTCCTCTCCCGCTTCTTCCCCTTCGCCGGGCGCGTCGTGGCCAACGCGGGCACGGGCCTGCCCGAGATCGCCTGCGACAACGCCGGCGCGGAGCTCCTGGTGGCGGACGCCGGCGGGGTGCGGCTGGCGGACGTCGACTTCGCGGATGCGGACCGCTCGCTGGGCCGCGTGGCGGTGCCGTTCCAGCAGGGCCTGGCGCTGTCGCTGCAGCTCGTGCGGTTCGCGTGCGGCGGCTTCGCGCTCTCCTGGGGCACCAACCACCTGCTGGTGGACGGCCACGGCCTGACGGCGCTGGCCAACGCGTGGGCCGAGCTGCTCCGCACGGGCGGTCTCTCGTGGGAGCCGCACCACGAGCGGACCTCGCTGTTCCGGCCGCGGAGCCCGCCGCGGCACGGCCCGTCGCTGGACGCCGAGTTCACGCGCTACGATCCCGCGAGCCTCCCCAACCCGCTCCTGGCGGCCGCCCTCGTGCGCCGCAACTACGTGGTCTCCGCCGCGGACCTGGACCGGCTCCGCGCGGCGGCCAGCACCCGCGCGCGCCGCGCCACGCGGCTCGAGGCGCTGTCCGCGCACGTGTGGAAGCTGCTCGCGGCGGCCGCGGGCGGGCTCGACGAGCGCTGCCGCATGGCGTGGCTCGTGGACGGCCGGCCGCGCCTGGACGCCGCCAGGTACGACCCGGGCACCGTGCGCCGGTACCTCGGCAACGTGGTTACGTACGCGTCGCGGGAGGCGCGCGTGGGCGCCGTGGCGTCGGCCCCGCTGGCCGACGTGGCGGCCATGGCGGGCGCGGCCATCGCGGAGGTGTTCCGGTCGGAGCGGTACGAGGAGCTGGTGGACTGGATGGAGGCGCGCAAGGGCGTGTTCCGGGAGGGCGGCAAGTGGACGGAGGCGGTGGGCGTGGGCACGGGGAGCCCCGCGCTGGTGGTCTCGGCGTTCGTGCCGTTCCGCGTGGACGGGGACTTCGGGTTCGGGCGGCCGCGGGTGGTGATCCCGTGGGTGCGCCCGGGCCGCATGGGCTCCGCGGCCATGACGGTGGCGCGGAGCCCGCGGGAGGACGGGTCGTGGGTCGTCACCGCCAGGCTGTGGCCGCGTCTGGCCGACGCCGTGGACGCCGACCCGGAGGCCGTGCTCAAGCCGGCCACAGCCGCGCGACTCGGGTTCGGCGCGCGCGAGACGGCGGACGTGCGGCACCATGCCAGCCGCATGTGATGATGTGAGAGGAGGGCTATCGGGCTGCATTCCGTGGCCGCCTAGCAGCCAGGCAAGCTTTTGGCCTTGCCCTGGTTTTTCCGTGGCAGCCAAACCAGAAATAGTACTAGTATCTGCTAGCTAGTACTGACAATTTATCTAGGCACCACCCATTACTACTATTAGTTCGTACTGTTGGTTTAGATAAGCGGAGGAGTCGATATCAGAAACATGAATAATCCTAGTCTTGTTTTCTAGAGTTTTCAGCTCTCTGGAGAAGAGGAATAAAACAGGCACCATTTTTTTTTTGTCGCACATGGGAACACTTGTCTGGAAGAAATCTACTAGCAGTAGCAAAGCCGCCGTGGGTTTTTTCCGAAACTTTCCAAAAGGCGCAGTGGGGCCGTTGAAAAAAAAAGCCTAAACGAGCTCCTGACCCTCGGAGAAAAAACCTACTCGCCAAAAAACGCTAGTAGTACCAACAACTTATCTAGGCACCGCCCATTACTACATTAGTTCTTACTGCTGGTTTAGATAAGCGGAGTCACATCGGAAACATGGATAATCCCGGTCTTCCTTTCTAAAGTTATTATTGCAAGTATAATAACGCGGACCTGCTCCATACACCACGTTATCAAAATTCTAAGTGGCAAAGTGGGAACACAAGAGAAAAGAAAGTGGATGTGAGTTAATGTTGGTTTTTTTTTTCTTCAGCCAATCCAAATGATCCATCTCTCCAAACATTATATATTTAAACATTATATATTTTCAATTTTAATTTAATCAATCTCGAATCATCGAAAAGTAAACTTACTATATGCATTAATTTTATTGTTAGCTTTTGGTAATATAGCAAGGTATGAAGTCTTCATTTGGCTCATTTATTAATCTTGCTCTTAGACCGTTTTAACCCCTCTGGAACATTTGTCGCACATGGAAACACTTGTTTGGAAGAAATCTACTTGGAGCAAAGCCGCCGTGGGTTTTTTCTGAAACTTTCCACAAGGTGCAGTGGGTTCGTTGAACAAAAAGCCCAAACAAGCCTCACAAAAATAAAAACGAGGTTCCAGAAGCCATGGGATTTGAGAACCGAAGAAATGAACGGGACGGAAAATGACGCAGGGGCCACGCAGCCCACGGCCCAATGACATGCATAAGCAGAGGACGCGGGGCAACAGCTCGGGTAATCTCTCGCGGAACCCCGGGGCCTCGACACCAACTCATACAAGAACACAGTATAACTGTATAACTCTGAACGCCATCGCACAATACATATGAATATGAGTTCAAGATGGAAGGGAAAAATACTGTAAGTAAACAAAAGACTGACAACCACAGCAAACTGATTATTCTATACCTGAACAAAGTATCGCATTCAGAACAAGATACAAATCATTCCAGTTTCAGTTATTCAGTCCCACCTCTGTTCGCTACCCCAAGCAGCAGTTGTGCAACCCCCATTATGGCCGGCCAGTGCAGGATAGGATTCAAGCATCGCTCCCGTGGAGAAAGACGTAACACTATCATAAAGGTAATCGCATAAGAATTGAAAAATAACTATACAGCTGGTATAATATAGTTACACATGACGTGGTAAGTGAATTAAGCATCACCGCGCCATGCTTCAGAGGCAGGATCATCCATGACTGGCCAAGGATTCGATCAGAAGCTGGTAGCCCTCGGGCACCTTGCTCTGAGTTTTTACACATGCAGCTAGAGCAGGCACATCTGCCTTTACATCTAGGAAAGTAGCAACCTTGAGGAGCAAATGGAAATCTGAGATCCGCTTCACAAACGTCAGATGCTTTGTCCGTTCCAAGTGGATCCGCAGTGCGCTCATTCCTACAGGACTTCCACGATTCTCTATAGGAAAACCTACTGAGAGTGGACCCTGAAAACACCAAGTGAAATATGGTTAGAACATATCAACAGGTAAAACGGAAATCCGTAATATACTAACACAATAAAGAGCACAGTGAGTGAAGTAGTGAACCGTTTCCCTACTTCCCTGAGTCAAATTATGAAATATGACAATCTAACGTAGAACAGTCAAGAATATCTTCACCAAAGCTAGAATATTTCTAATACTGTATTTATTAATCTAGTGCTTCACCAATTACTTGTATTATGTATTTATTATGTCAGGACACATGTGAAAACTATAATTGGTATTATCATTGTCCAGGAGTTGGCACTACTACCATGAAACTGTAAGCACATTCGCACTTATTGGAACAAGGGCCAACCAAGAGGGCAATTTCTGCTTGATTTTTTTAAGCTAAGCATCCACAAAAAGACACAAGTTCATTATGAAAACAAATATGATTTAGTTTAACAAGTATTTTACGTCTGCAGCTTACCATGCCAAATATGAGAGTTGTTATGTCGAATCATTGATCATGAGCTGCTGCTCAATCGGAATATACAGCAATCATCAAATCATGTTTCCAGTTTGATTGCATCATCAGTGTCATAGTTGAAGGTTTTAGGCTAGTTAGCAAATAATAAAATAGACAAAAATCCTATCAATTACATACGTTTACCAAGTTCAATATAGTTTTTCTAACCTAAAGTTCAATATAATTTGCCATGTTACATAACATAGGTCTTAGACTATGCCAACAAGCTAAAAAAGATATTCTAGGATAATTCTTGAAATAATCTCACAAAATGAAAAAATTATAAACAAGCAAGCAAAATCTCATGTAGGCCATATTGCAACCTATGGACGGCCTTTTTTTTTTCCATTTCTTCGCACTGAAAGTGGAGAATCATGCACTGGATAGAAAGTTAGGATTTTAGATCCTTAGGTTCCCTCAGGATGGAGATTCCGATAACTCTTTCAATGGTGGATCCATAGAATATTTGAGGAAAAGTGACTTTGGAGCATGTGATGTTAGATCCCTTAAGATGAAGATTCTGATATTTCTGTTACAGGTACATTCATAAAATATTTGGGGTGAAGCAAAAAGGTATAGTGGATTCTAAGTTAACAAATTCCCTTGTCCTATGGTTCGTTTCAAATATTATGGCAGCACCACCAATCTTAACAAAACTACTAAAGAAAGTACACTCAGAAAAGGTATCTTTGATAGTTTAACTGACATTATCATGTACCTTCCCCCCACACCACACTGCCATTTTCCCAATAAAAGCACAAAAAATCAAGAAAATCATATATTCTTGTGATTTATAGATTCCAAAATTATATCTCCATATAGTCTAATGTTGTAATAACTGAAAGGGTACCGAGAAATTTAATTTAATGAAACAAATAGCTCATGGACTAACCAATTGCAAGTGAAGCAGCACCCTTTCCTAATTATAGAAAACAAATCCTAATTTTGTCCTTGAATAGGTAAACTTAGATACAACCCATGCTGCCGATCGATTATGTTCAGTAACTAGTAGTTCCACGGCCAGATTAAATATGTATAAAGTGCATATCGATTTGGTTCACTTCAAATGTTCTGTTTAGGCACTAAACGGAACATTGTAGAGAAATTTATATTCAGATTATAACCAAGGTTTTAAAGTTTTCGAGCAGCACAGGATACATTCAGTCCTTATTCAAGCTATCGATTTTCATGCACTGGTAACCTCAAACTACATGAGAGAGTTAAAGACTATAGTACCTGGTGATCAGAGATCTTGACGGGCACGAGGAAGAAGTCATTATCCACCTCCATAGTGTACTTGCCCCCAGCCACCACCTCCTTCCGCATCTTTGACAGGCGGGGATCATCAGCATCCCCAACCTGAGTCTCCAGCACCCCATCCTTGAAGAGCTTGACACAAGTCTCACTCATCTGGAAGGCCTCGAAGTGCACATCCCCAGTGCCGTCATCCCCGACCTCCAGTTTCACTATGGCGGTGACCCACTCTGGGATCCCGCCCTCGGCCTGCAGCTGCGCCGCTTGCACAACCTCTCGGTTGGACATGGTGTACTCCCCTGTCCCGCTGGCCTTCCTCCCCACGGCCTGCGTGAAGACGAGGCCGACCCTGCGCATCCCGAGCCCACCGGCGATGGCATCGACTCGGGCCTCCTCGTCGGCGTCCCTGACGAGGCGGACCACGTCCGCGGAGCCCTGCTGCGGCGGCTCGTAGATGAAGTCGACGAAGACGCCCTTGGTGCCCGCGTCGACGCGGCCGTAGAGGAACCCCGCCCGCTTGACGGCGAAGGCGAGGGACTCGGCGGCGTAGAGCTGGAACGCGTTGGCGGCGGCGCGGTCGAAGGAAGCGGCGGCGCAGAGCGGCTTCTCCTGGCGGGCGACGCGGATCTGGCGCGCGATGAGGTCGCCCATGGTCATCTTCCTGCCGAAGGAGCCGGCGGCGGAGAGCGCCCGGGGCGGCGGCGGGCGGGCGGAGCGCGCGTCGGGCGGGTAGGCGAGGTAGACGAAGGCGCCGTTGGCGAGGCGGAGCGAGGCGAGCGGGGCGGCCGGGTCGGCGAGGAGCGGGGCGGCGGCGGCGGACGCGTTCGGGAGGAGGAGGGCCGGGTGGAGGGAGAGGCGCTGGAGCGGGGCGGGCACGGTGAGGTGCGACTCGATGAGGCGCTGCAGGTCGGCGACGGTGGCGGAGGCCGGGTCCCGGACCGTGATGCGGTCGGTGCCGTCGCGGCTGCGGATGCGTAGGATCATCGCGCTTAGCTTGGGCGGTGGGTTTTGCCGGGATTCCGGAGGTGTTCCGGTGGAGATGGATTTATATAGGGCGAGCCATGAGGAGGGCCGCACGGAATATGTGCGCGAGGAGGAAACGGTGCAGGGTGATGGAAGGAGGAGAGCCGAGAACGAGACGGAGCAGAGGGCGGGCGGGGCCATTCCTATTCGACGCGGGAGCGAACGGAGGCAAACCGTCGCTGAAGGCCCACTAGCAGCCCACACTTCTTCACTTTGTCCATTTGTCCCCGAAGGCAGCCTAAAACTACAAACCATTTTCACCAATTTCAGGAGCTTTCACAAAAATTTACGCAGCTCACTGAAAATTAGTACTAGAATTTATTCATACAGTACATTTATGAAAGGGCAAAAAAAAAAAAACCCCACTAACAGAAAGTGCAAGCACATACTTTTAGGACCAGTTTGGCAGCACTTTTTCTGGAGGAAAACCGGCCGTTTCCCTAGGAAAACAGTCCGCGTGAAAGTTTTCCACGGGCCATTCAGCCTCCGAGTTTGGCAACCTCCTACACGGGGGGTTTCGGCCCGGGAAAGCTCGCTTTCCCCGTGGAAAGGACCGGGCGGCTTCTCCCTCCCGTCTCCCGTCGCGCGAGACAGGCGAGGCGACAGAGCCGCCGCTAGCTCCGTCCCTCCCCTCCATCCCTCGGTGCTGCGGCTGAGCCGTCTCGCTCTTAGGCCACCGCGTTCTTCGTCCTGGGCGACTCAACCGTCAGCTGTGCATCATCCAGCGACAGCGTGCTCCTGCCCCCGCTCAACGACCTCATCAACAACCTCGCCGCCGCCGCCACCGTCGCGACGGCTCCTCCATCCCTCCCGCTCCCCTGCCTCGCGCGCCGCCGCTCCCGGACCTCCTCGCGGAGCGGATGGGCCTGCCCCCTCTGCCGCCCATCTCGGCGCTCAACGGCACCGTGGCGGCCGCCGCGGCGTGGGGCGTCAACTTCGGCGGCGGCGGCGGCGGCGGCTCCGGCGCTGGGGCACTATTCCGCACGGGCGCCGCCGTCGGGGCAGCAGGTCCGCATGGCCGCTGAGACGCTGCAGCTGCTGCGCCTGGAGGTGGGAGACGGGGCCGAGCCGGACGACGGCGGCGGCGCGGTCTTCGTGATGGCCTTCGGGTCCGACGCCTACGCGCGGCTGCTGGCGCGCGGCGGGCCCGGCACCTCGGCCAAGCACGGCCGTGCTGGGCGTGACGCCGCTGGGTGCTCGCCTCGCGTGCTCTGGGAGGCTCTCTTCTTGGACATAAGCTTGCTATTTCCCTGCAATCCTTGATTCCAACCAGCGGCAGGGAATTCACCCCAACGGGTGGAAGGGATATGCTTGTCCAGGGAAATTCCCGTCTCGGGCTGATTTCCCGAGGAGAAATCCACGGGCACCGCCAAACCGGCCTTTAGTTTTAGCAACTTCGGAGTGCTAGGGTAATCGCCAAAACCAAATATTCCTTGGCCAACAAATTTCTTCTTCACCTTAACCATACTTCACTAACCAATCAGACACTCGCATAATCTTCATGGAAGCAAGCTTTCAAAGGAATTTGTTGGTGCGAATACGACGCTGGATCTTCGAGCAAAAAACATGGTGATCTCAGCTACTCTGCCTACTTCCACATGCCCTGTCGCGTTTCCAATTCAACTATTCAAGCACGGAGAATGTTCCTCACAGTCACAGGCGTGATCCCGCCGGCGTCGGCAGTCCCAGGTTCCCCGCCGGCTTCAGCAGAGGGTCCGATTCGATCACCTCCATGAGCCGCGGCCACATCCTGGTGGCGCCGAAGAACCAGGAGCCGTCGCCGCTGGGGCAGGGCACGACCGTGACGGACGCGGAGCCCAGGCGGCCGTGGCGCAGCCATGGCAGGACGAGGCTGGGCTTCCCGAAGCCGAGGTCCCCGTCGATGGGGAACGGGAGCAGGCCGGAGATGACCAGCGCGGGGCTCCCGAGCCCCAGGTTCACCGCCTCCGTCCACTTGCCGCCGTCCCTGAACGCCGCCTTGCGGTCCTCCATCCAGTCCGCCAGCTCCTGGAACCGCGCCGCGGTCATCACCCCCGCGATGGCGGCGCGCACCGTGGCCGCCACGTCGTGGAGCGGCGCGCGCAGCAGCTCCGCCACGCTCGCCTCGCGGGACGTGTAGGTGACGACGTTCCCGATGTACCGGTCCAGCGCGCCGTCCCACGGCTCCACCTGCTTCCGCCCCTCCACGATCCACGCCATCCGGCAGCGGGGGTCGGCGTCGCCGACGGCGCGCGCGAGGAGCTTCCACACGTGCGCGCACAGCGCCACGAAGCGCGACGCCGCCGCCGCCCGCTGGAGCGCCGCGAGGTCGGCCGCCGAGACGCGGTACAGCCGGCGCCGGATGGCCGCGGCCAGCAGCGGGTTGATCATGGCGTCCGGCGTGAACCGGGCGAACTCCGCGTCCAGCGACGCGCTGTACCGCGGCGGGGCCCGCGGCCTGAACAGGGACCGGTCCAGCAGGGGCTCCCGGGAGAGCGCGCCGTCCCGGACCATCTCGGCGAGCGCGCCGAGCAGGACGGTGAACGACCGGCCGTCCGCGAGGAGGTGCGTGGTGCCGAGCGTCAGCGCGAAGCCGCCGCACGCGAACCGGACGAGCTGCACCGACAGCGCGAGGCTCGCGTCGAAGGGTATCTGGATGCGCCCCAGCGAGCCGTCGACCTCCGTGAAGTCGACGGCCGCGAGCGGCGCCGCGGCGTCGGCGACGACGAGCTCGGCGCCGGCGTTGCTGCAGACGACCTCGGGGATCTGGGTCCCCGGGTCCCGCGCGAGGCGGCCGGCGAAGGGGAAGAAGCGGGAGAGGTACGCCGGGAGGGCGCCGCGCACGGCCGCGAGCACCGCGCCCAGGCCGGCGGCGGGCGCGGGGTAGACCGAGACGAGGAAGATGGGGAAGGACCCCAGGACGAGGTCGAGGTTGGAGACGGCGAGGACGGCGGGGAAGCCCGGCGGCGGGTGCGACGCACGGACCAGCGTCCGGGAGGCGACCTCGATGTGGAGGTCCCCGACGGCCATTTCGCCGAGCAGGCTCTCTCTATCAGCGTGCTGTGTCGGGAATTCACTTCTTGGACCAGCTGATGCGGCCCTGGCTGGCTTATTGGCCGGCCGCTCGCGGTGATGGCGATGGATACACTTCTGCTAACCACACGACAGGAGAAATGAAATGCACGCGCCATTTCACGACAGCTTCTTCCCTGTCGCTAATTTTCTACTGTCTAGTTGTAAATCCGCTTGTTTGCAACAATCGAACAGAACAGAACAGGTTTAAACAACCAAAGTATCGAGTTGAACAAAAAAAAAAAGTGTGGAACAAAAGCTCTCAGCAACCAAAATTTACAACCGTGGCCAGTATGTGTGTGTCGCTGGTTGATGACGACCGGTACTTGGTTCCACTCGATGGCCGCCTGGCAGCTGCGAGTGGTTGTTTCTGGTGTCGCCACGGCTGGGGGTGTAGTACGGGGCCATCGTCTTCGCGCTTCGTGGTGCCGTGTGCCGTGATGCCCCCACATTATTGGAAAGAAACCCTCCAAACCCCACAGTAATGGCGTCGCCGCCCACGTGTTTCTTAATTGTTTGTACCCATTTTGCGGACTTTGGCTTCGCCATGGCCATGTGGATCCCCGTTGTGGTCGTTGCAGTCACAGCCCACTCACTCACTGTGCGTCGGTGCAGTGTCAAGTGTGGCTACTACACTGCTGTGCTCCTTGTAATAAGCTTTGGTCACACGTATGCACTCACTGGTGAGAAGAAGCGCGGCAGTATAGAATCGCTGGTGCTTCTCGGCCATTGTCATCTCTATCTCACACAAAAAATACAAAGCGAACCTGTGTGCTAAGCAGATCGTGGAAGATTGCAGTTTGCGACTGCTGCCAAAGAGAGACCGAAACGACGGCTCATGTGCTCTCCCGTTGTGCGTTCGCGAGGCAGTTCTGGAGCTGGCTGCGGGTCGACCTTCCCGCACAGGGCAGGGTGCGACTGCAGGAACTGCGACGCCCACACGGTGTGCTGGAGTGGCACTTTGACACTTTTGTGCTGCTGGGAAATTTGTGCTGCTGGGACATTTGAAACAATCATCAAAAGGAATGATTGGGAAAGTCCAAATGGAGAAGGCTCTTGGGAGATCCC
This sequence comes from Paspalum vaginatum, assembly GCA_030272315.1. Lineage (NCBI taxonomy): Eukaryota > Viridiplantae > Streptophyta > Magnoliopsida > Poales > Poaceae > Paspalum > Paspalum vaginatum. The sequence continues at coordinate 40,300,939 of CM059021.1, forward strand.
TCTCGATTTGGAAACCAACCATGTCAAAATAAAAATGATGCACAAAAAGATCATTGGGTTACGATTAAAAATTTGGATCAGGATCCAAAATTAATATTTACGTGTGGTGCTGTTTGTTGGAATGGAGAGAGCTCTGAGTAAGGTCGTTGGGCTGGTGGTGGTGGGTAGCGCGCGACGTACATAACGATGATGGTGCAAAGTGCAGTGGCGGGGAATGGTGGTTGGATAGAGGTGACATTAGTTTCAGCGAGTCGCTCACGATACAACACGATAACAACGACGAGGAAGCTTCCAGACTCTCAAAGGAACCCAATAGACAGTGGAGATACAATAGGATACGAAATCAGCTGAAATGAACGGATCCAGAGTTGAAGTCAAGGGTGCTGAGGGTATCAAGCAGTTCTATAGCGTTTCCAACACTGGTCACACCACCCGAGCCGAGGAGTAATAAGCGGCAATGGCGAGGAAATTGTTCACAATCGATTCATGCCACATGCTTCCATTTCGTACTCCCAGAAAATATTTGTATATGTATCGCCTGTTTCGGCGGCTGCTGCAGCTGTGGCCGCCGCTGCCATCCGCTCATATGAAAACTGTAGCAAAGAGTTCTTCCGCAGCAGAAAACAGCTCGTATACAGTGTTCTTTCTCACAGAAACAGCAGCCGCAGCGGTCCCCGAACAGGCCGATCAAATCTAGCTATTTCCCAAACACTGTGACTGAAAATGCGTACACCACATAAAAATCTTATGAACGGGATCTATGTGCGGCACATGATAATTTCATTCAACGCATATGGCATATATGATACCCCCTCAATATATATATTTTTTGATGCCATGCAATCGTCAAACAAAAAAAAAACTGAGGTAGTATAGGTGATGTAGATATATTATGGAAAATAAAGACTAAAAAATGTACTGTACATGCATCAGTCCATCCAGGTTCCGGTTGCTCGACCTCGACGGCGGCCGCCACAACCAGATCCAGCATCCAGGTGACGCTGGACTATCACGAACCACGTCACACATCCGACCTGGTCTCCTCCCATTGGCCCATCCGTCCCGAACGCGTCCCTTGCCCTCCGATCACATGACGTGTACGAGCGGACGGCCCAGAACTCGCCTGCCACATAGGCTCGCGCCGGCCGGCCCGAACCAAAGCCTTGACCGCACCGGTCCTTCAAGTTCGCCCGCTCCGCTGCAAGGACAGCAGCAGCGAGCCGAACAAGTGAGGAGGGAGGAGAGAGAGAGAGAGAGAGCCCGTCGAAGATGGCGGGACGAGCCGCCGCCTTGGCCTTGCTCGTCGCGGTAACGCTCGCGGCCGTCGCTGCGGCGGCGCAGAAGAAGCCCGCGACGGCCGCGAGGCGGGAGGACATCCCCTACATCCGGTGCCAGGTGTGCGAGCGGATCGCGCGCGAGATCTCCGCGCAGGTCGCCAAGAAGCAGCAGGCGCTGCCGCCCTCGAAGAAGGTACTGCTCTGCCTGAGTGCCTGCCCTGGGTCGATTCGGGCGGCTGGCTGGCGTAGGTTGTGGTGTGCTGACGGATTGGGAACTGGGTGTGTGCGCGTGCAGGTGCCGGAGATCGAGATCATCGACATCGCGGAGAATGTGTGCAACCTGAAGAAGCAGGAGGCGGACTGGATGCTCCGGATCGACATCGTCGAGAAAGGCGACAAGCTGGAGGTATGCTAAACCGGCGCTCTTGTTGATTGAGGCTGGTCTGGCGGGATTCAATGCCTGCAGCAGATCCTTGGCGCTTGCTAAATATGCAGAATTTCGAACAATTTCCGAATCACAAGCAGCCCGTGTTACGTGAGTCGTTTTAATACTCATGATTGCAACTGTGCAAGTAATTAGTTAACCATCGGGAGTTGACTTGGCAGTGATCGAATGTGTTTGAAATCTGAGTCTGAAGGGCATCATGAGTATGTCTCTGGTTTTGGCTAAAGTAATCGGTGTGACTGAACTTCATAAACGGAGCAGTTTGGTATGAGAGGAATTATATCTGTCGCACTAGTGGTGCATGCCTTTTTTTTTTGTCGGTTCTCCTCTTCTTTTTTTGCTCGAGGCAGCGAGATATATAAAACTTAAACTGCTCAACATGTTTCTGACTGATGTAGCTTTCGGTTTAACTGAGGTTAACCTAAGCCTAGCGCTAATGTATAGAAATGTTTTGCAGCTTGTCGAGCAAGATGAGGAAGGGCATTGTAATGCAGAATGCAAGACCATTGAGCGCGCATGTCAGGAGGTGAATTCGTGATATTTTTTCCTTAATTTCCTAACTGTGTTAACCTTTCTCGGAGTGTGTTAATTAGTATCCATAAAGAAGCAGGCGCAGAACTATCTTTATTGATTTTTTTTCATGTTTTGTTTTGCTGAACTGAACTCACTGCAGGTGATGGGGTATGCTGATACTGATGTTGCTGAGTTTGTGTACAAAAATAACCCCTCAGTCGATCAGCTGTTGAAATTTCTGTGCAAAGATCTCTCGAAAGCATGTGCCAAGGACCCACCGCCAGTTCCAAAAGTGAGTCCTTCAAGCCTTGCTTTTGAATTTTTAAATTTATTATTTTTAGCAATTATTATACCCCTATTGTCTGTATTTGAGCTTTAAGGCCTGTTTGTATGTTGTGGTTTGAGTCTTTGAGAAAACTAGAAGGTTTCTGAAACACCCAAAAGACTACAGTTTTGACAATACCATGGATTTGATAACTTGAAGGTTGTTGCATCTGAACACCCCGCAGCTTTCAAAAACCAAATTATTTTGCAAAACCACAGTATATGTCCAATACTTTAAAAGTAATTTGCGTCCAATCTGGACCTTAGCTGCTCTTTTCCCAACCCTTAAGTTCGTCGCTTGCTGGCAAACCCCGTTTTATAGTTCGATAATATCTCAGATATGGTTAAGTGATGATATAAAATACCATGGAGCTGCCGGCTGTGTCTATACTACCTGAATCAAGTTTGTGAGTTCAGATGTTTTTTACTTATGTTGCCATGCTTTGGTACAAATGTGGTGATATGGTTACAAGAATTTTTTTCCTAACAGTGAAAGCAAAAGTAGTTAGGAATTTTATCAACAGCTTTAGCTGATAGAATCAAGAAGTTAACAAAGGTATTGCATGTTTTCTTCTGAAGGATGTCATTGTATAAAAGTTAATTATAGCTATACTTGTTACATGCCATGTTTGGACGTTTCACTTGTAAAAGATCACTGCAAACTGATAGAAATATACAAGTAGGATTGAACTGGCCGCAGGCAAAAAGTGCTATATGAACATCATATATTTTGTTTTTTATATCTGGAGGCAGTAGGAGCCTATGAAGCTTTGGGACATGAGTGTCAATATATAATAACTACCGGCATTTGATTCTGAGACATCATCATGAATTAAACAGGATCGAGTCCCTGGGGAACCATTTGCAAGAAAGCCATCAAAAGATGCTGAGATGGAAAAGATATTGAGATCAATGGAGGTATATACTTTAGCTTTATAGCTTTATCCAGTATAACTTGATCCAAGTGGATTCAAAATATTAAAAAGGGGTAATGGCAGGGCATGCCCGGAGCCCCAAGCATGAAGATGTACTCTAGGGACGATCTGATGAAAAATAACTTCGGTACTGAAGACGACGACGACGACGACGACGACGATGAAGATGAGGATGACAACTTCCCAAAGAACTTGGTAACGATTCAACTGATTTGAGCTGAAAAAGTATTCATTCCAATTTAAATATCTAATGACACCTCTATTCCTGCCAGGGAAAAGTTTTAAAAGATAAGGGTTCTCAAAAGAAAGATTTGAAGCAGCAAGTTGTGCAACAGTTCAAGGATACCAGTAAAAAGTTGAAAGGGCATGTAAACAAGGTGTCCAATATGGTAAAGAAATGGTGGAAAGGGACAAAGAAGCCTGCCAAATCCGGGAAAAGCAAAACTGAACTCTGAAGAGAGCAGCATCAACAAATCAGTTCAGTAAAGTCATCCATCTTCCACTTTTCTGGAGCAACATTTTAGATGATTTCCGGAAGATAAATCACAGCAAAGCATCCAGAGCTTTTGTTGGGGAGAGTTCAGCTACATAAACATGTACAATTTTTTTCAATTATTTTCATTGTACACTAGAAGAACTTGACTCTGCAGTGCATCTGGTCATCTGGAACTACAGGTAGTTTCACCAGGTTAGTCAAGTCCCAATTGTTGGTTGGTGTGAGGTACTCTGTACAAGAATGGTCATACCAGGAAATTAGAATATTGGCTACACATAATGTAGCTGTTCACCAACTAATCGTTTGCTGCCAAGTTTATCTGGGCTGCTAGAGGTGACACGGGCAGGCATCGCCCAAGTTTGTGCTGTAACATTTGTTCTCCTAAGATTAGCCTGTCCCAGTTAAGAACAGGTGCAGTATTATCCCAGAGCCACACAACCTGAAACCGGGCCGGCCCTCTCCAGTTTCCGATTTGGAAACGGGAGGTTCCCCCCGCCCCGCGGGAATAGAAGCTTCCGACGAGCAGGTAGCCGCATTCTCCCGGGGCAGAGAATAGGTCTCTCCCGTGCTGGGATCCCGCCGGTGACAATGGTAAGGTGGCCGCCGCCGCCACCACCGGCGGACGGCGCCCAAGTCTTTGGCAACGACCCCATCGCTCTTTCCTTCTTTGTGGCGTGCGTGGCCGCCACCGTCGTGCTCGCGTCGTCCATGTGCTCGGCGTGCGGGCGCAAGCCAAAGGCGGCCGCCAACCCGGACCCCGCCGCGTCGTCAGACCACCACCCGCCCGGGACGGGCTCAGTCTCTGGCGGCAGCCAGGAGGCCGGCACCGAGGAGGAGGCGGTGGAGGTGGTTAGGCTGTCGCCGGAGCTGGCGACGCACGGGGCGATCGACCCGGTGGCGCTGCCGTCGTCGACGTCGAAGCGGCGGCTGTCCATCAGCATGAGCAAGAACCTGAGCATGAACATCCCGGACAAGCTGCGGCTGAGCCGGCGGGAGCGGAAGGACCACCACAAGGTGGAGTCCGAGGACCCGCTGTGGAAGAAGGGCATCATCCTCGGGGAGAAGTGCAGGATCCCCGGGGAGCGAGAGGCGGAGATCGACCCCGCCGATGAGCTCGCCGCCGGCAGCTTCCGGCGGTCCAGCTACTCCAGGCCCGTGTCGCGGACGAGCTCGTTCGCTATGTACCAGCAGCAGCCGGACGCACCACGAGATGCACCAGCACCGTTGCGCCTCTCTGATTCTTGACACAGCCCCATATGCATGCACTGAGAGGGACGTGCACGTGTGTAGAGGTCAAAGAGGAGAGATGCTAGTGTGATGTGAACTGAAGTGCATTCAGATTCAGGTGTGACTGCTCGCTCGCTAAATTTTCTTGTGTCATCGGAATTGTCTGGTGTGGATGCATGGATGATCTTTGGGAGAAGCCCCGTTTTGAATGTAGGTATTTCATATAAATTGGAAAACAAAAAATTACATCAACCGCGCCACCTCGGAAATCTTGTGGGATTTAATTAGGGAAATTTCACTGTTCAAGACAGGGTTTAATTCGCAGAAATTTTGGTGTTTTTATCTAGGACCGATAAAAAGATCGATAGCAAATCCTAATTTACATCATCTCCTTTCCACCGGAGGACACTTGAGCACATCATATTTTTATGGTGCTTCATGGCTTCCCTGCTCATTGTATGTATGCTCTGAAGTTATATTATAAAAAGCTCCATTAGACGTGCTGTCGAAAGTTTGGCTCAATTTTGTGATTCCCGGTGCTTTTGACTAGAATAGAACCGATGAAAAACCTTATGCAGGAATCCCAAGCCCCGGTTCAAGAAATGGTCTAATAAAGAGGAAGAAATGGAGGTTTTAACCATATGCCACCCGATCCGCCCCTCTTTTGACAATGCGATTCACCTTCTAAACATTCTCCTCGCTTCAACTTTTGCAAGCACTGATGGTCAGAGAAACGCAAAGATTTACATTTTTTCTTTTCTCTCAACTATATTTGTGCAGCATTCATGTGACACGCTGTAGCATTATGGAATTGAGATAGCAAGTACTTTCTCTCGACTTATAAGAGTTTGTTGACTTTTAGATATATATGTTTGACTAGGGATGCAGTTTGACTCTCCATTTTATTCATTAAAATTATTGCCAGCAAGCCACGTGCAAGCAAACGTGAAGCAAAGTTGCTATGCTATCGTGGACATGCATAGATATGTCCACTGAAAGAATACTACGAAATTAAAACTGCTACTACTTTCTAAGAGTATGCACGAGATGAAATTTATGTTCTTGAAGAGGAAAAGTACTCGTATCTGCCCCTGATCGTTGACTCCTTGACGTCAATGCTTGAACAATTGTGCTTTCATGTCCGCCCCCGTGTAAATGTTGAAAAATCTGTACCCTTGTTAATCATCTGATCATCTTGTAGTTCATGAATTTTTTATTAAATCTTGGGTTTGACCACCGAACCACAAGTTATCACCTGATCTACCTTGTTGAACCATGGATTTACTGTCAAACCACGAGCCTCTCCTTCCAACCCCAGCATCTAGAATTCGAGATTCGAGGCACACAGGAAAAAACCTGCTAAAGTGATGTATACATTTTCTTGACGTACGGTATGAAGTTGAACTTGTGGAACTATGGCATTGGGGTCTTGGGGATCTCCTAACCAGTGGAATCTGGAGTGCCATAATTGTACAACTTAGTAATTATTTAATTAATGTTACAAGTGGATACTCAGGCCCTGTAAAATCCATAATTTGTAATTATGTCTTGCAGGTATAGACCGGCCGACCAGTCTGTGTGCAGAATCATTTGGTACATTAGTTACTGTCTTACTGATGTGTTGTTTTAGAACGTGGCTTCCTGACTACTGCCGTTTGCTTGAGGAACGTAGTCTGATTGAAGTTGCAGAGGGAGTAATGGAAGGAGAGGGAGGAAAAGTTGCAGACATGGCCGCGGTAGGTTAATTCTTGGGGACTGCTGAATCAAGATGTGCAGGTGCTGAGGATGGAAAACAATACTGTAGTAAAGATGGGGCCAAGTTTTGGTGTTGACCTTAATTCCTTGCGATAGATTCTCATTCTTGTGTTCTTTGTTTCCCCGCATAACACCTAGACAGCATAGAGAGATATGCAACCTAAGGATGGACAGCATTATCGAATACAATGGCTCAATGTTTGATTGCCTACACAGTTCCTTTGCATATTTAAGTTTGTGTTTGGTATGCAACCTAAGGATAGCCAGCATTATCGAATACAATGGCTCAATGTTTGATTGTCTACACAGTTCCTTTGCATATCTAAGTTTGTGTTTGGTTGGCTCAGTGTTTGAGTTGGCCGGCGCACCACCGGCGGACGGCGGAGCACCACCGGCTAGGTTGGTGGGCGACGGCAGGGGCCCGTAGCGCCGCTGGATGCCAGTGTGCCCGCATCTCCCTTCCCTTCTCCATCCCTCCCTCCTCTCCCAGCTGCCCCTCCTGTCACACCTGCCCATGGCCGCCGCCGCCGGAGGGCTCCTCCCGGGCGTCGCCGGATCTGCCATCCTCAGGTCTGGATCTACCTTCCCCCGCTCGAGGTCGTCCTCGCACCGCCGTGTCCATGTCGAGCCGGCCATGGCGTCGTCGCGGCCAGGTCGAGCGCTTCCCGGATCCGCGCAGCGAGCTCACGCCTCCCGGCTTCCTCCTCCTCTTCTCCTACCGTGCCGCTGCGACAGATTCCACCCCCTCTCTGCCTCCTCCTCCTCCTCCGCAGTCGTGGCCGCCGACGGTGGCGGTGACTTCGCCCTCTCTTTTCTTCTCGGCGGTGGCTGGTAGGGCGGCGGCGGGAGAGGCGGTAGGGAAAGGAGAGGAGGCGATGAGGAGAGACGATCGCGCCTGCACTGTGAGTGCAGGCAAGCTGCACACTGTGGCCCTGCACTGGATGCACGCTCGATTTCTGGGTATACAGGAATGCAGCCTAAATACCTTTTTGCATTGCTTAAGCCCGCATAAGGCCCATATACAGGAAAACAAATATTAGGACGTTGCACTCTGGTAGGCTGGATCGGGGGTTATGCAGAAAACAAATAGACCTTGGTGTTACTTGTGGTTGGGCTAAAAAATCGTCTCAAAAGTGTTAATTAATTGTGGTGAAGTGAAACAAGAAATGCACGTACTGCCTTCGTGAGGTACGTCGACCTCTAATGTGATTCATGTACTACTGCTAGTAATCTTGAAGGGATGCTTGTTATTATATGCATCAGGTCGTCATTTGGTATTAAAATGTGATGTTGTCAATTGGATGCAAAGGAATAAATGCTATCCAGCTGGTTGCTTTTACATCATCTGGGCTAACTGCAGAAGATTACACATCTCTTTACGTACTGCGGCACTGATTTGATTTCGTGCAAACCATAGTATACTACTACACGACTAGTAGTTGGGTACACACATCATGGTAGCTGGTCATTGAACTGGGATGCAATTTTCGTGTAAATTTATTTATATTCATCTGAATCCACCCTCTCCCTTTGGTGTACAGTAGTAACAGTAACACCTACCACTGTCTCACGCACCCTCTTTCTCTCGGTGCCCGCCGGACGACGAGGGAGGAACGCGTCCAAAGCGAAGCTACAGGGAAATTGCGTCCGGGGTTTCAATCACCGGGCAGCGGGCAGCGGACGGCGGGGTCGCCCATCCGTTCCCGATCCGGGACGGCAAGCGCTCTGGCAAGCCCAGCTCGTGTAGTCGCGCGGGAAGGGTTTCCATTGCCGGGCAGCGGTAGGCCAGCAGTGCCTGAAATTGCCTCTCATTTTTTTGAATGCTGAAAGCGCACTCGCCCACTTATGTTATGGTCTTTGAGTTGACAGAAAGCCAATAATGCAAGCTTGTGGTCATCAGATTCACATTTCATATATAAAAAATAGTACTAATGGCTCACAAAGTATAATATGTACTCCAGTAGCAATTATAGTTCAAATGTGACGTCAAAATTCGTGTACTGGTCATCGATGTGGCTTATCTAGCTAGGCCGATCGAGTTACTGGTCATCTTTGTTTTCGAAACTTGCTGTTGCTGAACGCCTCAACTCCTCTTCTTTCCCCTTCCCTCGATCGGGAGGCATTTCATCGATCCGGCGGGACACAGTTTCTCTTCACTTGACTCGATTTTGACGAATCTAGCTTGGAGAAAACAAAGTTCACCGTTTAATTAGAGAACATTATTGCTACCCATTTTCATTCATGCTAGACCACCGCACATATCACTAGGACACATTCATCACATAGCAGTATAGCACACATCACACATTATTATTAGGACGACACAATCACACACATTACGACACGGAAGTACTCTCATACACACCTATGGCATTATTAGGATTAGGACTAGCTACTCCACAGTCCCCACATACACACACATAATATGAAGTCTTGGCTTGGTGCATGAAGCTAGCAGGCAACATAGTGTGTGTGCATAGCATGGCATATGCAGATGCAGCTACTGGTCGCGGCGGAAGGAGATGGGGAAGCCGACGAGGAAGAGCACGCACACCATGGCGTAGACGATGCAGTAGTTGACGGCCAGCCCGTTGTAGAGACGGCCGTGGCAGGAGGCCAGCGTCCCGAGGACGTCGACGGCGAGGAACGCGGTCTGCCCGCCCATCAGCCAGCCGCCGAGGTTGACCGGCGTCGCCGGCACGCGCAGGGCCACCGTCGCCGCCAGCACCTGCGCTGAGGCGGCCAGCAGCAGCTCCATCGACGCGGCGGGCAGGCTCGCCGCCTCCGCGTCCGTCGGCACGCAGGCCCCCTGCGCTTGGAACGACAGGCCGTCCATGAACAACGGCGATCGACGTGACGGCGTGCGTACTTAGTTTATCAAAAGGCAAGAACCCAAGAAGAAACAAAGAAAAGAGGCCCTGGCGAGTGGCGACCGATGAATATGCGTGCGTGCGTGGAAGAACGTGATGAGACCGAGATGAGGTAGCAAGCATACCATGGGGTGGAGGCGGGACGAGGAGTCGGCCGGCGGCAGGGCCATGGCGACGACGGCCAGCGCCGCCGCCGCGCAACCCAGCAGGAGGAGGCCCTTGGCCCACGGCTCGCGCGCGCGAATCAGGGTCCAGGACCGGGTCCAGCTCCAGCGCCTCGCCGGCCCTGCAGGTGCTGGCTGTGCTGCTCCTGCTCCTGCTCCTGCTCCAGCTGCTGGCGCCGCCGCCTCCACCTCCACCGGCACCACCACTGCCCCTGATTCTGCTTCTGCCGGTGCTCTTCCCGCATCTCCATGCGCCGCCTTCGTCTCCACCGGCGGCATAGGCACCGCCACCGCCACCGCCCCTGCAGGCACAGCTGAGCGATAGAGCACCAAGAGGAAAGTTAATAAAGAAGTAGCACGCGCAGCAATCAAAACGGGAGGATCGAAAAGAGAAGGAGAGCTCGATGATGTACTCTCACTCCCAGCAGCAGGATCCATCAGGCAGTACGTGCAAGGTCGTCGTCTCCCAGTCCCAAGTCCAACCTCGATCTGCTTGTCAGCTGCAGGCCGTGTGGAGGGCTGGAGCTCTGAAAGTGAAGCGCAGAGCACACGCTGCCGACAGTGGCACACTGGCGTATATATCACGAGCTATAGCCTATAGGCCCGCGCCGGACGCCCGGGGCCCGCCCGTCTCCATCGTCAGCTCCGATCCCGGCACGGCAGGCGCGGGGCCGGGGCGGCGGGGGCCCCTCTGCCTCGGAGCTGAAACCGTTAAAGCGCGCTCTGCTGGTGCTGGCCTCCTCTCTCGCTGTCAACCGCACTTGCACTACCTACAGGGCAGGCAGAGTGCAGATATCCCGCTGCCATGTGCGAGCCTGACCACGCGCGTCATCATTGATTGCATTGGACTGGTATCCGTCGTCGTCTGATATCTCCTGTTTCATTCGGCTGTCGTCGTTACCGAATCGAGCGACGGAATACTAGCGAGCATGTTGGTCTGACGCCAACTTCTTTCTCCTTGCATTGCTTTTTTTTTTCCGAGTCGGAAGGGAATTGCATTGGCTAGGCAGAGTATGTATCGTTATATTCTGAGTTCACGATCGAGGTCTTTTAACGCACCCATGCGCTTGCCTCAACCACACCGCTGAATGGGTATTACAACTAGCTAACTGCGCTAAATTATTTGAAACTCTGTTACATTTTCTTATGATTTTGTGGATCTTCCGATCTACCAAAGCCTTGGCATGTGTCCTAGGTTTCCTGAATGACGATGAAGCATAATTCTGATCTATCTCTACTTGCCATTGCGACCGACAGAGATCATAGGAGCGCTCTATTTCTAGCACCATTGGTCCATTGCACCATTGAGTGGCCAACAGCACACTTTCAGCGTAGTTAAGGAGTGCTCGCCATGCTGTAAACACAACCTTGATGCAAGTCTCTTGCCACCATACCACATCCACTGTTACCCCGCTCGTTCAAGGTAGGATCCATCCATGTTAATCTCTGTCCAGCCATCCTACGGTGGTAACCAATAGTTTTTATACTCACTGATGTCCATATTCTCTCCATACTTTGCTATTTGGCTCCAGTAGACCAGTACCCACCCACTGCACCTTCTTGCCTTTCTCATCTCGCTCCTGTTTGCATCGGCTTTACAACAATATGTTACGATATTAGTTAACTAGAAATGAACCGAATCATAAATACCTGAGGGGCCGGAGTTGTGCATTAAGTTGCTTATGCTAGAGCAGCAATCGCAGAAAGTTCCTCCTTGCATTGCTTTGCGGACTGTGCGGGAGATGAAGAAGTTCGGGGAGGTGCCGTGTACTGGCAAGCATTGTTGTCTCGAGGAATTTGTTTGTATTTTCTTTTTTCTGAGGATCTTCTGTTCAAATAGGTTGAGAGGGTCGTTGGTTTCGTATCTTTTGGGTATGTGTTTGTACTACCTGTGTATAGATCTTAAGGGCTTTTAGAATTCGAATAGATTTATTACGCAATATTTCATGCACGTGTATAGTGTTTAAATTTACTAACCATAAGCGGTGCATATGCCTAGCGTTGAGCAATGTATCGATATATTTTCTCAATACGCGAGTTTAAACTAAATAACAAATATGATTTGATCATATAGTGTCTAAAAAAGGCGTAACGAATGATGACAAAGGCAGGACATACATGATATGTAGTGACACAACAAAACTTTGTCAAAAGAAAAACATTACTACTTTTTATGATGTCGTCTTGTTTCGACGATTCTAGACGACTTTGAGCGAATTTTGTGGTGACGTTAGTTGGGTGGGAAAGTTATTTCCTTAGCTTTACGTTGAAATGTAGAATGCCCAAAACGAAGATAATATGCAGCTAGGACACTTATTTTTATATAGCCTCTGTCGTAGCGCAATGACTTCACGTTATTTTGTTTTGACGATTTTTGTCGATCCTGAGCAAATTTTAGGGTGGTGCCAGTTGGGTAGAAAACGGAGTCCATCTGCGATCTGGACGTCAGTTTTTTTTTACTCCTGCCACCTGAACCGGACTCGGGAAGTAAAACTGAATTCAATCCAGATTTAGGTTAAACTTGTAGCATCAATTAAGACTAGTCACATTCGTCATACCTGTGAGAAGATTGACTAAGAAACCTTATTATTTTTTATATTTATTAAATACCCCATTAGTCCTAAGTCACAGGTCATTTGATTTCTTATATCAAATTTGACTTACTCGTCTTATTAAAAAATTATAATTATTCTCATTTTGATTTTATTTAGTACACAATATATTTTAACTATGACTTGAATTTTTTTTATATTTTTATAATTTTTTTGAATAAAACGAGTTGGACAAATTTGATGTCAAAAAAATTAAACGGTTTATAAATCGGAACAGAGAGAGTATTAAGTAGAGACAGAGATAGAGAAAAGATAGGATTATTATCAATATTGTTGTAGAAAATAACCATCAAGTTCAAGACTCTTGCAATTCAGTTTTGAAACGGAAGGAGTTCTAAAGAAAAATAACCAGAAGGCATTCCCTGCCCCTCCCGTATTTCCCCCTCTCCTCTCGATTTTGGAGACGCGAAGCGGCATCCCCCACGCTGAATGCCGATGGCTGCAGCCTCGCCGGAGGGAATCCACCGCAGCGAGGCGGTAGACAGTGACGAGGAGAAGCAGGAGAGGGAGAGGTTCGACGCCGTGGCGCGGCAGTCGTCGAACCGGGAGCTGCTGGAGAAGGCGCAGGGCATCCAGACTGCCATCGCCAATGGCATGTGCAACCAGCTCCATGACCACGACAGGAAGTTGCGCGTCCGTCTCGATGCCATCCACCGGGAGCTAGACCGCCGCCAGGTCCACTGCGGCGCGGCACAAGCGTCGGTGAGTCGCTATTATTCTATCCTTTGTCTTCTGTCGCTAAATCTGGAGGTCCGATTTATGGTTCCATTGCTCAAAGCTAGTGTGTGGGTTTGTACGGGATGGATTTTGGGAAGAAGGTGGGGAGCCGTGTTTCAGCTCCAGCTCCTATTCGACGAAATGCCTGCAAGCCGTGTGCAAGCAAAAGTGAAGCGAAGTTGCTATTCTATCTTGGGCATGCATAAATGTGTCCAGTTAATATATATGAAATTAAAATTGTTACTACTTTCTAAGGGGGCGTTTGGATGGGGGTGGGATAGGGATTAGAATAAGAAATCCTATACCACTCTCTCGTCAATTCTTTATCCTATTCATACTCACGTACGTATCCTTATTCCACGATCCAAACACATCGTAAAACTTATTCTACTCTACATTTCTCTATCCCACCCCACATTTCACAATCCCTATCCCAATCCAAACATACCCTAAGAGTATTTGATCATTTGTCCTACTGTCTGGTTATGTCCAGCATATCTACCATTACTGTGTGCAGCAGAGCTGTCAATAGCTACAGGATGCCTTCTACATGAACTGGAACTATGGCATTTGGGAGCTCCTAACCAGTAGAATTTCATAACTGCACAATGTAATAATGTTACAAGTGGATATGCAGACTTGTAAGCCATATTTTCTATTATTCTCATAGGGTAGTGACAGATGTGTGAGGCCGAGGGTAGTCCGATCAACATGTGCAGAACCATCTGTTACGTTACTGGAGAAAGACCTCAATCCTGCAAACAGAGAGGCAAATGCTGCTATGCAGACCAGGCTGAACGAGTCACCCAGGGAGGCCAACCAGATCCGGTTCACCATAAATGGCCCTGAAGCCCGACCTGCTGAGCGTAACGAAGCGGACAGGAAGAAGATAACAGAGCTCGAAGCCGACGTCGAACGCCTTCAGTCTACAATAGACAACCTCGAAGCTCTACATGCTGAATCCTCCAAGATAGCAGGCGGAGAAAACTGCAAAACTAGAAGCCGAGGTGTCCAGGCTCCGATCTGGGGTTCAACACCTGCGTAAGCGCTTGAAGGAAGAAAGGGAGAGGGCTAACGAGGCCGAGGCCAAAGTATCCAGGCTTGGAGATGAAATTTATGTGCTCGAAGAGGAAAAGTACTCGTATCTGGCCCCTGATCCTTGACTCCTTGATGTCAATGCTTGAACAATAATTGTGCTCGCATGTCCGCTCTCATGTTAATGTTGAAAAATCTGTACTCTTGGTAATCATCTCGTAGTTCATGAATCTTTACTATATCTTGGGTTGACCACCGAACCACAGGTTATCTACTGATCTACTCCGTTGTACCCTTGGTTTATACTGTCAAACCACGAGTCTCTTGTTAATCATCTCGTAGTTCATGCATGCTTGTTATATGCATCAGGTCGTCATTTGATATTAAAATGTGATGCCAATTAGATGCAAAAGATGGGGCTTTTTTGCTATTGACCCTAATTCATTGTGATTATCATTCTTGTGTTCTTGGGTGTGTTACTGTTTTTTTTTTGAACGAACGGCACGAGGTTATGCCCGTTTCTATTAAAAAAGCAGAGAGTTAACAATGGAATTATAGATTTACATAAAGCGGCAAGAGCGCAAAAAGGTGCTTAGCACTGGCAAGGCCCCACGACCTTTCCTCCTCCTCAATAACTGCAAGCAGATCTGGTACCGACCTCTCTTTCCTCCGAAAAATGTGGCGTTTTCCTCCAACCAAATTTGCCAAACAACCAATAGAAGAAGGGAGCGCGTCCCTCTCTTCGGCACTGCAGCAGAGCCCATCATGAGCCACCATTGTTTGACTGAGACCGAGGCTGGCCAAGAGGCAGGATCTAGGAGCGATGGAGAGCCAACACGCTATGGCCTCCCAAATTCTCTTCGAGTAGCGACAATCACTGATTAGATGAAGAGCGTGGTGAAGTCCCACGTGGTGGTACGTCGGCCTCTAATGTGATTTATGTGCTGCTGGTGGTAATCTTGAACGGATTTTATGCATGCTTGTTATATGCATCAGGTCGTCATTTGATATTAAAATGTGATGCCAATTGGATGCAAAGGAATGAAATGCTATCCAGCTGGTCGCTATACATGTGGGCTAACTGCAGAATATTACATCTCTCTTTACTGCAGCCACCGATTTGATTTTGTGCAACACACATCATGGTAGCTGGTCATTGAATTGTTGGGTGCAATTCTCGTGTAGATTTACAGTGAATGCCAGTGAATGCCCGTGCGATGCTACTGGATATATACTTAAACCATCCAACCATCAATAGTGCCAATATGCATTGTGTCAATTTGATACAGCGGATCCAATACTATGCATGGAAGCTTAAGAGCTTGTTTGGATCAACCATTTCTAATTGAAATTGGAGGAGAATTGATGGTATTGAGGAAAAAATTAGTTCATTTCCCCTCTCAATTCCCTCCAAACCCCTTCCAATTCCGATCGAAATTGAGTTTTGCCAAAGAGCCCTAATATGAATTTGCAATGAAAAGACTCCCAGACTCAGGATCTCAATTTTTTAATCACAGGTAAACGAAATGATCTTACTGTAGGAAACAATTTTTAAAATACGTTTTTAACCTAGTCATCTCTGCCAACCCCGGCCTGTTGGAGCTCCAGCTAATTAAGCATCGACCTCAATGATGCCCAGTAAGATGGCTTGTTTCTTTTTTGCAATGCCATTGCATCGTCTTCAGTGTCAAATACCCTAAGTTCCATACGCCCTTCCACTTGGAATAGTGGAACTGCACAAAGAAAGAAACAAAAAGATGCAGCACTTCAGACATGAATTCACATTAAACAAGAGAAAAACAGGCTGCTGAGCACGTACAATAGACAATGGCTATGCCTGTAATGCGCTTGAGGAATAAAGGTCTGCTGATCATTGTTTTGTCGTCTTACGCCTCACACTGAAAAGTGAACAAGGAACTAAAGAAACACAGGTTTAACTATGGGAGCATCCAACCATTTAATTTAAAACAGTATTACCACATACTTGGATCAAATATCTCAAGAGAAAAAAGCACCCTGTTTCCGTTCTTGCGGGCCGCATAATTTAATTATCTTGATCACATGAGAAATTTATATTCATGACTCCGGCTCTCCTCGTGCATTTCCGGTTCTTGGAGGTTTCTTGCCACCCAAGAAGACAACAACATTAATTGATTAAAACTGCATACACGATACATGGATATGTTTAAGGAAACCCAAATTCTAGACTCCAAGTTCAAGCAATGCCCAATCTGAATTTGTGTATAAAAGATGTTCCAAACCTACCCATATTTGAAGCATAGTACTTGCATAATTTTTCCCCAGACGATTACTAAAAAAACCATCGTAGTGAATAACTAACCTCCACTAACACGCACAGAAAATAAATGTTAAGGCATTGTTTCAGTGCCTACTCGCCATCATGGTGTTATTTAGAACAGGTAATGCTAGTTGCTAGCTGCACAAAGCACTGTGCTTCAACCATAGGGCTTTGAACAATTCTTTGAAAACAAGGTGCATACTCAGAAGACTGATTTTCAAAACTACCGTGAGAGATTCTAAAATCTGCCAGACATGTCCAAGGCGAAGCTGCGGGGAAACTGCGTCCCGTTCGCGCGCGTGCGGTCACTGTCGAGAACGCGCCGGCAGGGGCTCTGGCAGCCTGCCTCGCGTAGTCGCGCCTCGAAGGGTTTCCATTGCCGGGCAGTAGCGGTAGGCTAGTGCCATGGCATGTGCGCGCGCCAGTGCGTGAAATTGCCTCTCAATTTTGTGGATGCTAAAAACGCACACTCGGCCACTTATCATGGCACGCCTTTGAGTTGACAGAAAGCCAACTTTGTTGTGGTCATCATATTCACATTGATTTCATAAAAATCGTACTAGCTAGTAGCTCATCACAGAGTAATAGTAGTAGTAGTAGCAGCGATTATAGTTCAAAATTCGTGTACTGGTCATCGGTCAATGTGGCTTAGTATCTACTAGGCCACCGAGTGCACGGTCGGCGCGCAGTCGTCGCCGGCCATTTTTTGTTTTCGAAACTTGCTGAGCGTCTGAACTCCTTTTTCTTTCACCTTGACACTCGGGAGACATTTCATCTCCCGACACGGTTTCTCTTCGTTCACTTGACTCGATTTCGACGAATCTTGGATCAGAAAACACAGTTCACCGCCGTTTAATCAGAAAACGGTACTGCCCATTTTCATTGATGCTAGTCGCTACACCGCACATGCATATTACTAGGACACATTCATCAACCAACCATAGCACACATCACACGTTATTTGGACGACACAGTCACACACACACATAGCACGGAACGAAGCACTCTCATACACGACTAGGACATTATTAGGATTATTAGGACTAGCTACTCCACAGTCCAGTCCACACACACATAGTCTTGGCTTGGGCTTGGCGCATGAAGCTAGCAGGCAACATAGTGTGCGTAGCATAGCATATGCCGCTAGCTACTGGCCGACGCGGCGGCGGAAGGAGAAGGGGAGGCCGACGATGAGGAGCACGCACAGCATGGCGTAGATGATCCAGTAGTAGACGGCCAGTGCGCCGTGGAGACGGCCGTGGCAGGAGGCCAGCGTCCCGAGGACGGCGGCGGCGCGGATCCCGGTCTAGCTGCTCAGCCACCAGCCGCCGAGGTTGACCGGCGTCGCCGGCACGCGCAGGGCCACCGTCGCCGCCAGCACCTGCGCTGAGGCGGCCAGCAGCAGCTCCATCGACGCGGCGCGCAGGCTCGCCGCCTCCGCGTCCGTCGGCGTGCAGGCCCCCTGCGCCTGGAACGACAGGCCGGCCATGAACAACGGCGCCGATCGACGTGACGACGTACGTACTCAGTTTATCAAAAGCCAAGAACCAAGAACCCAACAAGAAACAAAGAAAAGAAGAGGGCAAGAGGCCCTGGTAACCGATGAATACGAATATGCGTGCGTGCAACAACTTGATGAGACCGAGACGTGGTAGCATATAGAGCATATACCAGTGGGAGGCGGGACGAGGAGTCAGCCGGCGGCAGGGCCATGGCGACGACGGCCAGCGCCGCCGCCGCGCAACCCAGCAGGAGGAGGCCCTTGGCCCACGGCTCGCGCGCGCGAACCAGAGTCCAGCTCCGGGTCCAGCGCCAGCGCCTCGCCGGCCCTGCAGGCGCTGGCTGTGCTGCCGCTGCTCCTGGCGCCGCCGCCTGCACTTCCACCGCCAGGGGCACCACCACCACAGCCCCTGCAGCTGCTACTGCCGCTGCTCCTCCCCCATGTCCATGTGCCGCCTTCGTCTCCACCGGCGGCATAGGCACTGCCACCGCCCCTGCCGGCACACCTGATCGATCGAGTGGCAAGAAAGCAGTACGTATCACGCGCAATCAAAACGGGAGGGAGGGAGGGAGGATCGAATTGGGGTTGAGAACGGGAGGCATATATGTAATTGTAATGAATTAGAATGATGGAGCCTTGCACTTACTCCCACTCCCAGCAGGATCCATGCAAGGAAGGTCGTCGTCGGTCGCCACTCGATTACTCAGAACCAGCTCGATCGCGCGCCTCTCCCGGCCGGTCCCAAACTCGATCACTCACACCCCTCGGCCTAGCTCGGAGCTGGAAGCCTGAAACCGCCGAAACGCTCGCTGGCCCGTATCGACCGCACTTGCACTACAGGAGGGATCGGACAGGAGTATCCCGCTGCCTAGCTGCCATGTGCGTGCGTGCCTGATCGACCACGCGTGGCGTCACGCCACGCGCATTGGAGATTGGACTCTGGTATGGTAGCTGTCGTCGTCGTCAGATATCTCCGGGCGGAGTCATTCGTGTGTGGTGTGGTCCGTGCCGAATCGAGCGACCCAATATCTTATAGCTAGCTAGATGTTGCTCTGTGCTAGTGTGCTCCTACGTAGTACACGGGCGCGGATTGCTGTTGGGAGCTCACGATGGTTGGTAAGCCCACTCCTCTTTTTGGCTTTGCTTTTGTTTATTCTATTTACATATATGAAATTACTGTTTTCTGTATGGTGGAAACAGAAATTTTTAATCACCATCGCAAGCTTTGTCTTCCAAGTGCTAGGGACAAAAGTTATGTTCATATCATGCTGACTTATGATGATAATTTATTGGGAAAGTCAATTTTTCAACATTGGATTGGTCGAGTGTTCAACCCCGTATTACGAAACTAGACATCATGGTCCATCAAACTGACCAAACCGTACAAATTTCAACCTTGACCTCAAATCACTCGATTTCCATCCGAGTCAGCCGTCCACGCCACCCCTGCTGAGTCAGCACTAACTATTGGGCACAAATTACCCGCCTTCCTCCGGTGTTGATCCGCAGCCATCGCAACAGCCTCCTCTACCCCGTGTTGCTCCTCCGGCTTGCCGACTCCCGTCCCATGTTCGGTGTGGCACCGACGCCTCTGTCAACAACCTCACCCGGTGCGGATCCGCCGCCACCGGCCTCATTCGATGTGGATCTAGCGTTGGCTCCCGTCAACACTTCCGTGTGGCACCACTGTCTCTTCCGTCGGCCTCGTTCGACGCGCGCGGATTCGGCTGGTTGCGGCCTCCGACCAAAAACCCCTCGCTCCCCCTCTCGCTAGGAGTCATTTCGGTTTCCAGTGAGGCGAGGGGATTGGGTAGACGGAGGGAGAAGGAAGGCTGGAGAGGGCTGATTTTTTATTTGCATGGGGATTATTGAAGAGCACAATTCATATTTCTAACCAGATAATTTTATACCCATCCACAATGGCATTGCAATTTTGTAAAAATAGATTCCATGGCAACTAATAAGCAATGTTATTAACAGCATGGAATCTTCTAACATATAAAAGTTAGAGTAGAATAGATCAAGATGACGTTCTAATTATAATAGTACAGCTAATTAGACATAATAATACAACCAATAACACGCGGCATTAGTTTTTTTGGTTCCAAATCCCGAAAGGCTTTTTTCGTCTTTTTTTTTTTTTTTGCCCCTGCAGAGACGGACGGAGGGAGTATGTGGCAGTAAACTCGTTTTAAATTTTATACTCATCCGAATCCACCCTCTTCTCGCTCTTTGATGTAACAGCTACTACTGTCTCACACATGCACGCCTGCGGGCCACAACGAGACGTATATATATACGGCGCCCGCCACCTGTGCCGGGCACAGGGCCGCCCCGGACACTGCATGCAGCGGCAGCGCGAACGGTCGGACGACGACTCGACGGAGGAGGAACGCGTCGAAGGCGACGCTGCAGGGAAGTTGCGTCCCGTTCACGCGCGCAGGCGTCACGTCGAGAACGCGCCGCGCCGGGGTCCATCCATTTCACTCCCGATCGATCCGGGACGGGCAGGTGCTCTGGCATAGTAGTCTTCTCGTGCCGCTCCTTTACGTAGCATAAACTCGTGCTCTCTGAGTGACACACGCACGCTGTATGGACGGTTAAATGTTTAATTAAAGTGGGATGTACACAGTGGCGGAGGGTAACCATCCCGTAAATGCACTATATAACATTAAAAAACTGCTAATTCTATTGCTCAACTCAATTAGACAATATAAAATTGGTCCATTGCATCGACGCCGGCCCAAGAGGCAAGAGGCAACGAGGTCCAACTATTCATACGATGAACGAAGTCAGCCAATTAGGAGACCAAGTCGGCGAGAATTAGCTACATGATCATCTATATTGAGACTCCGTTCCTTTTAGAGTCTGCGGCGCTGATCCACTTCTCAAAACAGTTCTTGCATATGAGATCATCCATTCTATCGATCCAACAGCCTAGAAGCACCTAGAGCTTGTGCTGCAGAGCGGAGACGCGCCGCTCCCTCTCAATGGAACACAACCTGAGAAGGAATTAGCAGCAAAGATTAGCTCTCTTCAAAGCATATGATCTAGCCAATATATGCATGTGTATATATCATGCTATATTATTGCCACTTTTATATAGATAGTGGATTAATTGGCCCTCCTTATGCTGAAATCCAGGCTCCGCCACTGGATGTACATGCTAGTAGTATGTGGCAAAAATGCTGAAGTTTACCGTTTTTTTTTTGCGAGACACCTTGAATTTCACTCGGTGTTTTCATACAGTAAGAACGTCAAATAAATCTCTTGCTTCATCTCTAAACATAGTTTTTCTACGTGTTTCTCTTCACTTGATGTTTTTATTTGCATGGGGATATATTATTGAGGAGCATAATTCATATTTCTGACCAGACAATTTTATACCCATCCAATGGCGTTGCAATTTCGTAAAAATAGATTCCATGCATGGCAACTAAGAGACTTATTATTAACAACATGGAATCTTCTAACGACCAATAACACGTGGCATTAGCTTTTTTGGTAGCAAGAAGACAGAGGGTGCAGGGACAACAAGGTAGCACGGCGACAAGGGGGGCTGGGAGGGGGCGGCGCTGGAGCCAACAAGCACCGCGGCGGCTCGCGCGTAAAGCGGATGTGGTGGCTCAGCGTTGGCAACATGGGCTGGTGCTGACAGTGGCCTGAGCAAAAATTCCAACCATAGGGGGGCTTGGCCCCCTCCCAACCCCCCTTGTCTCCGCCCCTGCCCTCCAGGATGCACGGTTTGTACGGGCTGAGATGGTTTCTAAACCTTGTAGAACCTAACCCGTTACCATGCATGCGGGTTGCAAACCAGAGAACCAATTAACCCGTGAAACTGGTTATACGGGTCGATTACGGTTTGGGTTGACAGGTTGAACGGTTTCAGACTGAACCATGAACAGGGCTACTCCTATGTACACGGGCGCGGTGCTGCAATTGCTGTTGGCTGCGAACAGAATTTGAAGCTTTGTCTTCCAAGTGCTACGGTCAAAGGTTATGTTCATATATATTCTTTTTTATTCAATGTCATAGCGTCGTAACTGTAGTGCACTAGCGTGTTGTTGTAATAGTCGTGAGGGAACGGTCGTCGGATGACGACTCGACGAGGGAGGAATGTGTCGACGGCGACGCTGCAGGGAAGTTGCGTCCCGTTCGCGCGGGCGTCACGGCGAGGTCTCGCTCGATCCATCCGTTTCACTCCCGATCCGACACGGGCAGGCGCTCTAGCAGTCTAGCTCATAGAATCGCGCCCGGAGTAAGGCTCAACCCAGCGGTTCTCTATATTGGTTCTGCAAAATTAAATGCTGCACTGTTACTGCACTGTAGAGAGAAGGGTAGTTGGATTTTTCAAAAAAGAAGAAGGATAGTTGGAATAGTGATGGGGGAGAGGATGGAGGAAGGGGATGGAGGAGGCGTTGGAGTCAGCCTAATGCTTTGCGTCGAAGGGTTTCCATTGCCAGGCAGGCTAGTGCCATGTGCGTCGGTGCGTAGGGACGGCAATGGGTGGGCACCCAACAGGTGGAGCAAACACCCACCGTATTGACACCATTATATCAAGACACACCCGCACCCGTAATGCCTAACGGGTGCATTTTCACACCCGCACCCGCTGGGCACCTGCCAGGTGTTGGGCATCCATTGGGTGACTGATATTTGCAAATATTACAAGCTTAGTAAGGTGCCACCACACACCACACCACAAATAGCATGTAAAAAATATACATAGAATACATAAATAGTCAATTTATCAACACATAGCATGTAATCTTTTGACAATTCACATAATAATATTGTTTTAAACTCAATTTAGCCACATAATAGTGTTGTAGGAGGCTTCCTGATAGGTCCAAATCAAACTTCTCGTATCTCAGATTAGCGATGGTGAAATCACATTTAATAAAAAAAACAATAATTACTATATATTCAAATAGCTTATGAGCATCGGAATAAAGAGAAACTAGGTTCAAACACAGTAGATAACTAAAGCTCTAGTGAGCCAGGATAAATTCTATCCCTCAAAAACTAAAATTTAGAATAATATATTATTATTTATGGGGCCATCGAGCATCTGCGGGTGAAAATCCACACCCGCACTCGATCCATTGCGATTAGTTCACCGAACAGCTCGATTAGCAACATATGATAGATAATAAAGAGAACAAGAGAGGCATATATAATTAGAATGGTATATACGTGGACGGAGCCTGGTAGCTCATGATCACGTACCCCCACTCCCAGTACTCCAAGCAGGATCCATCGAGCAGCAAAGCAATGCGAGGCCGTCGTCGGCCGTCACTCACTCAGAAACCGGTAGGCTCACCTCACGCACGGCGCCTTCGAGAGCTTAGCACGTCCGGCAGCCCGGCACTGCTGGCGGATATATATATATATATGTATGTATATATATATATGTATGTATATATATGTATGTATATATATATGTATGTATGTATGTATATATATATATGTATATATATATATATGTATATATATATATATATATATTCAGTACTTCAGTAGGAGGGGAGACCGGAGACGACAGTCGCCAATGCAACGAGGTAGCTAGTCCCGCGCGGTGCGCGTCGAAACGCGCGGCCGGCGTCCGATCCCGGCACGGCAGGCGGCGGCGCCGGGGCCGCGGGGACCCCTCGGCAAAGCGCTCGATCTGTGGGCCTCGTCTCGCATTGCATGCGTCCGATCCAAGGGTTTGCACTTGCACTACAGGCCTAGTGCCGTATCCCGCGTAGAGCTGCCAACTAACTAACTGCCATGTGCGTGCGCCTGACCACATACGCGTCCAAGGTAAAATTTGGACGATCATCGGCCGGTATTCATTGGTCAGATTCATTAGGCGGCTAGTAGTCTTCTCGTGCGGCTGCTGCTTCATGCAGCATAAACTCGTGCTCTCTGATGAGACTGGAAAAAGCGAGTGACAGACGCACGCTGTATGGACGGCTGAATGTTTAAAGTGGGATATATATAGGAAGAGTTTTATTTATATATGTATGTAGCTACACTCACCTTCAATAAACCAATAAAAGTATATTCACATACTCATTTATCAGTTTGAGTATATTAATATATTTATTTTAAGATACCTCAAAGGTCACATACGAAAAAATTACAAAACATCATTTGATTTTTAATTTATCATGATAACATCTTTATATTAATACATATAATGAGGTATATCTATATACCTTAAGTATACTCGCATACCTCACGTATATACCATCATAGATGGTGTAGTATGATCACATACTTCGTATACGTACCTTTCGTTCGACCAGATACCCTCAAAATCTTGAGATACACGGGTGAATGTAGCTACATGCGTATGTAGAAAGGAATTTTCATATATATACACACACGCATGCATGCTAGTATGTGGCAGTAAACTCTTCTTGTAGCATGCAAAAAATGCTGAAGTTTAACCGTTTTTTGCAAGACATCTTGAATTGATCCACTCGGTGTTTTGATAAAGTAAGAACGTCAAATCTCTTGATTCATCTCTAAACACAGTTTTATTTCTACGTGCTTCTCTTCACTTGATTTTTTTATTTGCATGGGGATATATTATTGAGGAGCACAATTCATATTTCTAAACAGACACTTTTATACCCATCCGATGGCATTGCAATTTCGTAAAAATAGGTTCCATGGCAACTAAGCGACGTTATTAACAATATGGAATCTTCTAACTTATAAAAGTTGAGTAGAATAGATCAAGATGCCGTTCTAATGATAAGGGTATAACTAAGCATACATAATACGACCAATAACACGTGACATTAGTTTTTTTTCTGGGTACCGACGCAATAATTAAGTGATTACGAATTCTTCAATATATTAGAAGAGTATGATTACTCTAAATTATTCATCAGTACTACAAAACATAAAGAAAATGCAATTTTGACTTTTTTCTTATTCCAAATCCTGAAAGTTTTTTTTTCGTCCTTTTTGTTTGCCCCTGAAACGACGGACGGAGAGAGCGTGTGCAGCAGTACAGCAAGGTTCAGCAGCCAAAGCCCAAGGGGCGTTGCGAGTTCCGTCCGATTCCGACCGCACCAAACCAAACCAACCATTCCCAGACCGCCGACCGAGCCCGTCCCCCACTCGCAGCCCGGCGACCGAGCGGCCCTGTCCCGATGGCGACGGACCCCACGCCGCCGGCCGCGCGCTACTCGCTGCCGCCGGTGCGCCTCCCCGCCGAGGACATCCTCTTCTGCGTCGACGTCGACCTCGAGGCGCGCGCCGAGATGAAGGCCGCCGCCGCCTCCGCCGCGTCCTCCGGCTCCGGCACCGCCTCCACCGCGTCGCCGCCGCCGCCGGGGCAGCAGCCTGCGGGGGCCGGGGGTGCCCGGGCGCCGGGGCCCCGGCCCGGGGTCAGGCGGATGGACGCCGTCAAGCAGGCGCTGCTGCTCTTCGTCCACAGCAAGCTCGCCATGTGCCCCGACCACCGCTTCGCCTTCGCCTCCCTTGGCCAGACCTCCTCCATGGTACCGCGACGTCCCTCGCCTCATGTATTTCATTTCTCCGTTACGTCTGGCGGGATTTTGCGTCCCTGTCCTTTTGGATGAGAAATTTTGGGGGACACTATTCGCCCGATCCTGTCTGTGCAGAAATGTTAGATTAGTTCCTCCTGTCCCGTACTCCAAATCACGATTCCTTCTGTGATGTGTGGGACTATAAATGTTTGAGCGTCCTCTCCGTGACAGAATTCTGTTTACTTGGGTTTAAATTAGGAGTTGAGGGGGAGGCGTTGCCCCCCAAATTTTCCCAGTCGTTACCTACCGTCGCTCTGCAGTTTGCTTTGCGAGGTATTGGTGAACATGCTTGTTTTGTATCTGGAGTGCAGGAATTTATTGGTTGGTTGATTTTCCTGTTCCCCTCCTGAATTTTAAGGTTAAGAAGGGCTTCAGCAGTGATGCTGGTTCAGCAATGGAGGCAATCCAGTCCTTGTCTGCTTCAGAAACCAGATATGCAATGGCTGATCTCACTGAGCTCTTCAAGATAAGCTTACCAGGAAGGGAAAAGAGCAGATTTGGAAGGCCGGCTTCTCAGGGTGGTAAGCATTCTTTAACTAGGGGCTCAGGGTTTCATTGCGTTTAGATAATGTCTGCCTGCTAGTTTTATTCCATGTTAGCATCTAGAAACCAATCGGATATCAGGCATAGGTGGTCACTAACAAGTTAAAAACATTGTAGATAATATTTGTTTTTACCACGTGTGCGATAACATTAAGGGCTCTAATTGCGAATTATGTTGCTCTGGAAACAGTAGTTTGTTTCTGTGTGTTTAAAGTGCTAGGACCACTCTATCTATCCTGGTGTGCACAACATGTTGTGCATGGTTCTTTTGGTAATGGCACACTGTTTCTGCACGGAGTAATTTACTTTGCATTTCTTCAGTTATAATGTGTTGGGTATTGAGTCTTTGACTGTTGCAAGGTTAATTGTTCTAGGTACTCATCTACTGCCGTTCCTCTACTAAGCCACAGCATCAGTGGCCCGTGAAGCCCAAGAATTTCACACTGGACGTAATCTACCTCCACGACAAGCCAAGTGCTGATAACTGTCCACAGAAGGTATATGATGCCTTGGTTGACACTCTCGAGCATGTCAGCCAGTACGAGGGGTACATTCTTGAGACTGGTCAAGGGCTTGCTCGTGTTCTGTTTCGCCAGATGTGCATTCTTCTGTCCCATCCGTCGCAACGTTGCATCCAAGATGACCTTGATATTCCCAAACAAGTCGCTAAGAAAACCCTGGCAGTTGAAGCCGCACAGAATGAAGATAGCACACCAGTCTCAAGCCAGCAGTAAGGTCTTCTAGTTGAATGGTATGCAAACATGAAGTTTCTTTGAAGTTCTTAACATTACCATTCTACTAGATCAGTATGCCTGTTCTGTGATAGAGATGCCATCTCAGAATTGTGTGCTGTGCTGTAAATTTCCAAGAGGAATCCTGTTGTTGCTGTGCCTTGCTTGGCTGGACATTACGCCATGTAGCTGTGCATGATACAGAGAATCTTTGGCACGCAAATTTCCTCCGTTTGCAAACTTTCAGTTGCATTTCAAGTCATTTTATGCTCTAGTTACTCAAGAGAGTTTGCTGACTGTGGTGTCATGCAAGGGGAGCCTTTTCTTTTCGATGTAACCATTGAACCATAGTTATCTCACACCAAGAAGCCCAGCTATGGTTTACCTGATGAACCTGTGATGATGTTTACATTCATCTCTTGTTGCCAAAGTACCCTCATGCCATTCATCTCTTGTTGCAAAGTACCCTCATGCCTGACCATTAGATTCCAGTCACTGGTGCCCTTGCTTATATAGTTGTATGCAAGTATTCAGATACGTTCTGATTTGCAGCACCTACTCTTCTGTTACAGCTCCACCGTCAGAATTGAACTGTGCAGAGCATTCTGGATGCGTGCAAATTGGCTTGAAATTGTTCAGTTTCTCCATACTGCATAAGGCATAAAAAGATACTAGTTGCACTGCCAGTATAGCCACTGAACTCGATATATATAATATAATTCATTGCCAGAATCTCTGCTGCCCCAAGCCCCCCAACGCCATTTTTGTAATAAGGGAAAACCTGACCCTTACACCCTGCATTTCTCCGCACTCTAAACACACTTGATCTTACACACTGCGAGAAAGTGTCTGTTACAGAAGCGGCATCATGCCATTTCATCATGCATTTCGCTCGCTTATCAGCAGCAGGGCAAGCATGAGAACAGGCCGCCCTTTGCTGCTACCGGCTCCGGAGCCGCCTCCGTTTTGCTGCCTGCCTCCGGCTGCGCCTCTGCCCGCGCTTCAGCTTGTACCGGCGTCGGGGCTGCCATGGCCGCATCTGCTGGTGCTGCTGCCGCCTCCGGCGGGTGCTCCTCCTGCTCAACCTTCTTGGAGCAGTTCCTCTTGTCCTCTATCAAGCTGCAGGATCAAGTTCTGCTCATCAGTCCTGGGCCATCTTGTTACTGTAGCATTAAACAAGATCGTACTATGCATGTGTATATCTGCAATGAGATGGCGGTGCGCGTACTTTGGGAAGGCGAAGGAGTAGTTGCCCTTCATGGTGGTCTCGGGGAGCTCCGGGATGCTGTCGAAGTGCGGCGAGAGGACGGGGGCGGCAGGCTTGGCCTCGGCGGCGGCTGTGGCGTCGACGGTGCTGGTGCGCGGCGGCGTGGCGATGTCCATGAGCTCCGGGTGCGCCAGGAAGAAGCCGGTGAAGTCGTTGGACGGCGCCACCTGGAGGCCGAACACGGACTCGGTGGACATCATGCTCCAGTCCTTGGTGGGGTCCTCGGACGCGTCGCGCTCGAACACCGCCGCCGGGATCCTCCCCTCGTCGGCCGCCGCGTCGCCGCCGCAGTAGTCCAGCGACAGGTCCCGGTCCATGATCAGCTGCGTCGGGGGCGGCGTGGCGGCCTGCTGCGGCGTCGTGGTGGAGCCAGCAGCAGCTGCTGCGGGCTGGCGCGCGCCGTCGTCCTCGCGCTCGGACGAGGAGGAGGAGGACTGGCTGGCGGACGAGGCTCTCTCCTCCTCGGCCGCTTGCTTGTCGCCCTTGCCGTGGAGCTCGGCGTCGCTGGCGGCGCTGTCCATGTCCTGCAGGGGCACCGCCATGCCCGCCGACGCCGACGCGGCTCACCGGTCCCGACGCGCGCCTAATCCTCTCAGCTGGAGCTGGAGCCGCCGGTCGTCCGGACGCCTCGTCAGCGATCGAGCAACATGAAATGAAGAACGACGCGCTATTTTTGCACCGCCACCAGCGCAGCCGTCCGACGTGCCTCGGACGGCTGGGGTGTCTCGCTGCCTCTCAACCTCCGGCGAGCATCGGGAGGCTTGGCTGGCCCTTTGGCTCCGGTCAGATATGGGCAGCTGTCTCGGCCGGAGTCGCACGACGGTCGAGCTGGGGCGGCGCGCCGGCGCGCGCGGCTTGGGTTCGTTGCTCTCTCGTACGTGCGCCGGCTGGCCGGGGTTTGTGATGCGTCGTATATTTGGCAGCTCTCGGCTCTACGGCCTGCGATCGCGAGCGAATAAATAAGGCGGTGGCCGGAGGGAGACAAGGGCTGCGCGTGGAAAGCAAGGTGGGGCGCCAGAATTAGCATGCATGAATGGAGGAGCGCTTAATATGGCAACGACGGCGTGGCGTCAACTGGCAAGCAGTTGCGACGGCCCGGGCTGGCGACAGGCGGCGGCGGGCTGTGCCGCGCCCTCTATTGGTGGAGGATGACTACTCGTGCTATGGCTATTAATCGAATAAGCGATACAAATTCCTCTGGAAAACCACGCAGTTCATCGTGGTATCACCGGATATCCAGCAGCTACATGTATGTACCACATGCCAACCATTATATACGGTGGGAGTGGGAGATATCATTCTTCTGAACAATTGGCAAGAGATCAATATGTCATGGCGATGCACTCCTCCCTCACGGCCGCAAACAGGTCGGAGCTCATGTACCTCTCGCCCCCGCTTGGAAACATGGTGACGATCATCTTCCCCTTGTTTTCTTCCCTCGAGGCGACCTAAAGGCACGTTCGTTCATTCAAAGGTTTACCAAAAGCTCCCTTTTCCAGAATAATGCAAGATGGACTTTAGTTAGGAATATATGGTGATGATGACATGCTGCAAACCTTCAAGCAGGCTGCCAAGTTTGCCCCAGAAGATATGCCCACAAGAAGGCCCTCCTCCATGGCCAGCCTCCTTGCGTTCGCCATTGCCTCCTCAGTGGTCACTGTGACAGCCTCATCGATAACTGAGGTGTCCAGTACTTCAGGTAGAAATCCCGGTCCCATTCCCTGAATTTTATGCTTGCCTGGTTCACCACCTGAAGGACAGCAGGCCCTACTATGTAATTGTCATTCAATGTGCAAGTGCATTGCTATTGTTCAATCTGAAAGCTTTGCCCTGTGCCAGTCCAAAAAAAATCATGCTCTAGTAGATTACTATATATATTATGGCCTTATGGGTCATACGCTTTTGTTTCTCCCTAAATTAAACACGTTTGGTGGCATAGCCGTTTTCATCTCTAAAGCTGAAATCGATGGATCGTCAATACGGGAAAAACTATAACTAATGGAATGTTTCTGGAAGCATAGAAACGCACTGGCTCTATAACAACTTCTTATATAAGGGACGATCATGAGATCCAAAATATCATGTTCAACTAAATGATTAATTGATGTTTCTGAATGGTGTATTACCTGAAATGACTGGACTCTCCGCAGGCTCAACACAGGTGATCCTGACACCTGGGTTTTGCATCTTCAGATACCTTCCAACCCCAGATACCGTACCTCCTGATCCTGAACCAGCTACAAATATGTCCACTTTGCCAGCAGTGTCCTTCCAAATCTCAGGTCCTGTATTTCAATGTATGCAAATAACAATCAATGTATTGTGACAGCATTTATAAACAATGCAGTGAGCTGTACCAGCTCCAGCAGAGTACATTAGCTAGGACAGAAACTTCTAATTATCACTATTCTGTAATACAAAGTTCTTGCAATCTACAGGATGTTTCTTTGGTTTCTAAACTATTGCTGACATCAGGGTCAACAAATATGGTGCAGGCAAATATGGAACATCTGGAAAGAGCGGAATCGTATAATTTTCGAGCATTGCTCGCTGTCCTCGTTCCAAGTAGCGGGCTGTGTAAAGGAAAGTCTCTCTCTCTTTAGGGGTGCGTCTCGACTTGCTAGAGCGAACTAAAGTTTAACCCTTGCCCCCCCCCCCCTGTGTGTTGGCTCCTCTGCAGTGTCAAACCTAAGGCTTTAAGCCTGTGTACATTTGCTTATCTCCTTTCTTAATTGAAAGGCAGAGCTCCTGCCATTACGTTAAAAAAAAAGGCAATCAGGTTATGATATAATGATATTTGCATTATCGTCATGTGAGTAGGAAAGAACTGAAACGACAGCTTAGCACAATTTTGCGATTGAAGCTTCAAGAAAGTATACATTTCATAAGAAAGAATTAGTTTGCATAAGCTAACTCAGTATTTACTGAAATAAAAACATCATATCCAAACTCACTCAGTAACCATACCAGTCCATCTAATGTGTGCCTCAGGATTTGCGTTGTTCGTGAATTGATCAAGAACGTGTACATTGGGCAATTCTTTTTTGAGCTGTTCAACCTTCTCAGTTAGGCCTGGAAACCCAAGGGCTGGATCTGCATAAGTCACACCCAAGGGGAGGTCACCCATAAAATTCTACTAAATTCAGACCGTCACTGACAAATGCAAAATAAAAGGTCAAAGTCAAACAAGGCGATGCTGTAGCTTCCTAGAAATCATCTTACCTGTTAAATACAACTCTGCACCCATGTATCTCAACAGGATTTGCTTATCCAGTGAGTATTCACCCGGCATAACCGCGACAAATCTGTAACCCTTGCGAAGAGCAATGAGGACCAATCCCAACCCCAAGTTTCCGCTTGTTGGCTCAACGAGTGTCGTAACACCAGGTGAAATCAACCCCCTCTCCTCAGCATCTTCAATCATTCTTCAAAATAGAATAGAAATATCACTGTGTGTACTGTGTAGTACAATCATATAACAAAGGGGGAATGGTAAGGGTCTAAGGGAACAGGTTCTAGGGAAAGTATAAATCCAGAAAATCTAGTACCATGGAGTGGACATGGGATTGCAACTTGCAAGGCAAGAATGCAACCATGAAGGCCACACGTGTCTGAACTTGGGAGACATGTGGAGGGCACACACAAGATTGTCCGTTGACTTTGTGCCCCCTTCCAGTTTATCAGTTTCCAGCTAAAAACCAAATCGGATGATCCAGAAACAGCAGGATAACTGAAACTGGCCATGGTTCCATCTGAACTACCAAACCAGTCGAGTAAAAAGAGGATGCAAAGGGAAGACCTCAAGGCGCTGCGATCCTTGACGGAGCAGAGAGGCTGGTACGCCTCGACCTTGCCGATGATCCGGGCATCTACCCCGTCCTTGGCGGTGATTCGCTTGAGCTCGACCAGAGGTGTCCATCCGATGAGCTGAAGGAGTCGTCGCGCACGAGCACACGGCAGCTCATCAATCCCAAAAGGCAAACAGGAACAGGAACACGAAATAGACATGGAAGGGAGGGAAGATAAGGGGCCTGACCTGCGTGACATCAGAGGCGATGTGCTCCTGCTGCCCTTCGCTGGAAGAGGACGATGTGTTAAGCAGAGAGGGAACCCCTCTCCTCCCGACCTCATCTCCCGCCATGGATGCTGCTCTCTACTCTCCCGACTCCCGAGCGTTTCTTGGCCTCTCACGGCGTGGGAAGAACATCCTCTGACCGGGCTGTCCGTGAAAGAGTGATGACTGACTGAAGACTGCCTCTTACAAATACTCGGCCCTACATGGTTTCCAAGAATTTGTTTTACAGTTTCGCCCCTAGCATTGGCCCACCATCAATTAAAAAATGTACTACTAGACAAAATAAAAGGTCACGCATGGCTTATTAAAGCTTCAAGAATTTTTCATGTTCCAGTTTTTTTATCTGAGGGGTATATTCGTCATTTCATACATAAAAGGATACCGCCTTGGGTTTGCACCATGGTCAAAATTGCCAATTAAAGGCAAACGGAGGTTAATAATACGGTGCATACCGTGTCCTTTTTTTGTTTGCAAATATTTTGCAATGGAGGTTTGCGATTGATTGGTACTAGTCTCAGCAGGAGATATGTGACACTTTCAGAGATGGCCTGCCGCTGCCTAATATTTATCAAGCAAAGCGTACCATGCCATGACAATCCATTTGTCAACGTGATGCTATGTTTTGATGAATTCAGCTTCGCTACAACCAAGGATAATGATCTCGGGAGAGGAGAGCAAGGATCAGTTAAACAAATAGGTGAAGCAAACTGAGATGCAAGTATTCGGTAGTGACAGACAGACAGGCCTGCTTAACTTGTTTGTTTGCCATAGAATTAGAATATGTGCCTGCAATACGTTGTGCTATCAGAAACTTGTGGCCTACATGACCAGCTACACACAAGACACAAGTGTTCTGGTCACGCCGATTAGCTTTCATGATGTGCACTCCTCTCGTACATCTGCAAAGATGCTGGAGTTCATGTATCTCTCACCACCGCTCAGGAACATGGTGACAGTCATCTTAGCCCTTGCTCTCCTCTCTCGATGCGATCTGAAGACGCATCCGAGGATCACTGAATGTCAGACAGGGTGAAAAGACGAGTCAATTAGCTAGGACGCGTGAACCTAAAGCAAAGATGCCATCCAGAAGAAATGGCCACAAGCTGTCCAGGGTAGAAATCCTGGCATTACTCCCTCAAATTTATGCTTGACGGGTGAGCCGACACCCAATGTCGTGGCAAAACTTATCATTGTGCAAATACGGTTTTACAGAGTATAAATCTTACAATTGCTTCGGCTACAGAATCAATTCCTTTGGGATGCAGCCGGGCAAGCCAACAGAAGATGGAAATGCTATCTTTAGCTCCTGAATTCCGAAGGATCACCCCCCCCCCCCCCCCCACACACACACACATGTGGACTGATGTTTCTACATGGGTGCATTGTTAATTACCGTGCTTTCTGCAGGTTCGACACAAATGATCTTGACACTTGGGTTTTGCATCTCCAGATACTTTCCAACACCAGATATAGTACCCTGACTGAAGTCCTGAACCATAATGAATAACTTGCTAGCTTGTGCCGTGTTCACTGATAGCATAGGTCAGCTTGCAAGCTGATTATTGACCTTTAAAATGTTGGTAGTAACTGACCAATGTGAGAAGAAAAACAACCATGATGGAATGATAATAAAAGTCCACCACTCTGGATAGAACGTGCAATAAAAATCCAACATAGAGAAACGGTCATTAGAAAAACTCAAAACTGCTTAGAATTTTTTTTTTTGGTTTTACAGAGTGCTAGGTTTCAGGAGCAAACTAGTTGATAGAGGTATCAACCTTTTAGTAGCCTTATAACAAAGCCTCGTATGTTAATTGGGATTCATCACCTTCCGAGATTAAGGAACGAAGCATCAGCGGATGGCACATGGCACTGCAAGTGCAAAAGAATAACTCCATGTATGTCCTCAGTGTGAGCAACAGAAGATGACAATGCAATTGGAAAGGGAGAACTCCATGTATGCCCTCGCTGTGTCTCATGACAGTCTTTACCCTTTAGCATCAGTCGGTAAACTGTAAGTGTATGATCTCTAGTTCCAAAAAGACAATAGCATATACAGATTAGAACTCAATTCTTTTGACATTGTTAACAATTTTTTTAGGCTTGTTCTTGTTCAGTTCTTGTTTTTTCCTCATATTTTTAATATATAACCAGCAGGGGTCCACCCCCTCCTGTTCCTCTAAAAAAAGATGCAAAAGGTTGAGTCAACTGGATTAATAGACAGCAAAGATCAACTCGTAGTCATAACTCTGCCACACATTCTTCTTTACCTGAAGTAAAGTCTACAATCAGGATTTAGGAATCGAAATACTGGTTCCATTGACTGAATCGGCACGTAGCAACACACTACAGATCACAGAGAATACTGAAACAAAATTACCAGCTCGCTGCTCAGTGTCAAGACATTGCTGCACACTGCATAGTTAAACACTTGCCAAGCCTGTGCTGAGTTCATGAGATCTGGGCACTTCTCCTCGGCAAGCAGCAGCATAGTCTTGGGCAAGGGTTGGCGCAGCTTCCTTGTAAGGATGTATGAACTTCTCCATGAAGTCATTCTCGGTCTTCGCAACCACCGTACAGTAGCTCCAACTGTGGCCCAACAATCCATTGTCCTTAAGGAACTTCAGAACATAATACCGAGGCATCAAGCGGCACTCTAAGCTATATGCAACAAGAGGAGGATTGTGTGCAATGTACTCTGGCTCCAAACCAACCAGGGAGATAAGGAATTCCGAAATGCAGAGCAGCCTATCCTTGGAGCGCTTGAGCAGACCTGGGAACCTGGAAACCGCAGTGTCCACCTCAGCATGAGCACTCCACCTTGGCGGATATCTTTTCCTTACTGCGGAACGCCACGACCTCCAGGGCATGCCTAAACATCCTGGTGCCACGACGCACACCGACACCCTCAGCGCGCTCCACCATCGTCCGGACGCGTCCTGGGTTGGTGGTGATCAGCCTAGGCACAGAGCGGGACAGCTTGGCAATATCACGAGCATGTAGCCCGCATTCCTTCAGTAATGCGACGTTCGGCTTCACAACCCGCTCGAGGCTGGTGCTGAGGTAGCCGTTGCATTTCCTGAGCTCCTTGAGCAGGTTGTCGAAGGAGCCGAAGAGGGGGCCGTAGTACTGCAGCTTGGCGACGACATCGAGGCAACGGAAGTGCTTGGGGGCGACGAGGACGAGGCGGGTGATCTGGGACGGGGATAGGCCGTGGTTCTGGAGCTCGGCGAGGCGCGGGGCCACCGTGCGCTCGACGCCGGAGCAGAGAAACCTCGGGTCCTTGGCGACGACGGTGGCGATGTCGGCGTCGGAGAGGCCTAGACCCGACCCCGAGAGGAAGGCAAGCACGGCGTCAGGTTTGGAGGGAGACTTGAGGTGCGAGAGCGCCTTGGAGGCCTTGAGCGCCTGCGCAGGGGTGAGGTGGCATCTGGCGACGAGGTAGTCCTCGATGGCGGAGTGGAGGCGGAGGAGTGGGAAGATGGCCGTGGTGGAGGGCGGAGTGGAGGCGAAGCAAACTGAAGATTGAAATGTTCAGTAGTGATAGGCCTGCATAACTTGTTTGCCATATAGTGTTTCTGCAATACATTGCACTATCAGAATCATGCGGTCGAACTATTTTCGTTCTTGCTAATGAAAATGGGGAATCCTCATCTCAAAAGAAGTGGTATGCATGGCCCTTCACACAGAAGATACAAGTTTATGGCTACGTAATTAAATCAAATGCTATTTCCCGAAATGAAAAGTCAAATTGTCATGGGCCATACACTCCTCTCGTGCATTTGCAAAGAGACCGGAGTTCATGTATCTCTCGCCACCGCTCGGGAACACGGTGACGATCATCTTGCCTTTGTTCTCTTCTCTTGATGCGATCTGAAGACACATTCAAAGGGTGGATAAATGTCAGACATGGCAAAAAAAGAAGAGTCCATTAGCTAGGGTGTGTGAACCTTGAAGCAAGCTGCCAGGTTTGCTCCCGAAGAAATGCCCACAAGCAGGCCCTCTTCCTTGGCCAGCCTTCTGGCGTCCACCATTGCTTCCTCGGTGGTCACCGTGACAGCAGTCTCGTCGATGGCTGATGCATCCAGCACTTCAGGTGGAAATCTTGGCCCGGGCATGCCACCAGAAGAATAACCAATACCATGCCAATACTGAATACTCATCATTGTGAGTATACACTTTTACAGATTATAATTCTAATGGTAAATGTTGTCTTCATTTATAAAAATGTATTGATTGACGTATTGCCTGAAATTACTGGGCTTTCTGCAGGCTCAACATAAATGATCTTCATGTTTGGGTTTTGCATCTTCAGGTACCTTCCAACACCAGATATACCTCCTGTGCCTGAGCCAGCCACAAATATGTCCACCTTGCCAGCTGTGACTGTGTCCGTCCAAATCTCAGGTCCTGTGTTTGTAAACAGTAGGCATTGTACAGCTCAGTCTCGGAGGTGCTTATAAAGGTACAGTTTGTGTGCATGTATTCACAGGGTGAGTGTGCATGTGTGTATGTGAGCATTTGGTTTGTACCATGTAAAATACCATGTGGAAACATGTTAAGATGTAGCAATACTAGCACACTATATATTATAGAAATTCTATATAGTAGTTCTAGTAGTGTCCAGGAATTAGAAGGGTTTGAAAAGAGTTTAGTCTAAAAGGAACTGAAAAGACTGTCCAGCACCAAGTTGTGTCTTTCAAGAGTTCAAAGAAATGCACATATGACATGTCTGTTAGGTTGATCTCAGGATCGGCCAGGAGCCTAACCACAAGTGTGATTGCACTGATTGGGGGCAACTACCCAATAAACCATTATCCTGGTACCCTGTTACACAGCGCAATAAGAAGTGGACTCCCGGGAGGACGGCAAATCAGACAAGTTTAGCGACCCAAACTCGTTGGCACTGTCTGTAACAGGAAGATCTACGCCGGCAACTAGCTCCCCTCTGTGCTCGCATCTCCTGCGACACCAACATCGTGGCCGCCTGCTGCAGCCTGCATCTAGCAGGCACGAGGACTTCAGCTGCCTTAGGGGTTATTTGGATGGTTAGTTTTAGGATTAAAGCAGGTGTAAAATATAGGGATTTAGATTTTTCGGCTGGAAATGGAAAAATATGTTTGAATAGGTTGTGTTTATAATAATTTTACACTTGCAAGTGTTGTTCCGCCCAGAAATAAAATTAAAAAAAAGCCTCAGGAGGCCACAGGGCCTGCTAGCTTGAGATTTTTTGGCTGGACTGTGCAGCCACTGCAGGGCAAACAAGCATGTGAATAGTGAAAAAAGCCAAATAAGCAGCAGCAGTAGCTCAAAATGAGCACAACCGATCACAACATGTAACAATTATTTTCTGACAGAAATTGAGGCATTCTTCCTCCTCGGTCCTTCGCCACCTCTCTCGGTCATCGTTCTCGGAGAACGATTCTCCCTGACCTCCTCTCGTTGTATGCTAGTATTTGATCTGGCACCCAATCAGTGGATCTCAGGCAGGAGAGGAATGGATCTCATTGCCTCTGGTTAGATCTCATGCAACTAAGCACAGCAGATCCGGAGGAAGTGTCAGCAGACGTGTGCATCTTCTGTCACTCTTCAGAACAAAACAGAAGTGGTAGCACCATTGGACAACTAGGGTATAATGTACAAGTACAACCACGGAACAGGTAAATCATAATGCTGTTGGAGAAGATAATTTGTTTTCTTGGACAAAAGTCAATTTGGTTTTGACTACTAAAGTAGATGGACCAAGCAAGGGCTGCTGCTGTACTCTAGAGGCACCTAGGTGTAATTGCTGCAGTAGTAACCAGCTAGTGCTGGGTTGTTGCTGAGTTGTAATGGAGCACTGTAGCTAGGTCGGTTACTGTAGCAACCGACCTGAATTCCCTATATAAGGAGGGTAGCATCTCCAATATTTGTAACCCTTTGAGTTGAATGAAATAGCAATACTAGTTTGCAAGAAACTCTCTGGTTCCTCTCCTTTCTATCGTTCTTGCTTCAAGCTGGTGAAGGTCTAACAAATGCCAGGCACTACTGACAGTAATATGATGGCAATGAAATGATCTGGAATTGTAAGGTAACATGCATGCTACATATCTATGAACTCTGATACCTTTTTTTCTTTGGGTGAACTATACATACATGACACATAACACAGGCTCAGAAGTAGACAAGGTTGTTAGTTGATTTTGTAATATCTCAGACTGTTATTGTTCACTAAAAACTAAAGCAGATGCAGATTATCCACAAGCACTATTGTTAATTGAATCTTGCCAGAGTTCTAAATAAGTTGAATTAGCTTAATACAACATCCTTTTCTGAATCACCATAAACAAAATAACTCGCTAAGCAGCTATGTGAAAAAGGAGGGAAAAGGAAAAAAGTATACCTCAGAGTGCAGCGATCGGTTGGGAAGTGACAATCCAGGTATCTAACCCATGTTTGTTGATGATTCGTTTCAGCTCGATCAATGGTGTCCATCACTCCATCCTATGAGCAGAAGAAATCGTTGCACAGGAACAATCAATCTCTTGTGCCCTTTAATCCCAAGGAACCCACAAAAGCAACCAGAGACAGGAAGGCCATAGAACACCAAAGAGAATCAAATATAAGAGAGGGTATAGGAGAGTTCACATCTTCACCTGTGTGATATCAGAGGCAATGTGTTACCATCACTGGAAGAGGAAGATGGGTTCAGCCGAGAAGGGATCCCCCTCCGGCCAACCTCCTCTGCATCCATGGATGCTGGTCCACACTTTTACTTGTTTCTTCTCACGGGAGTAGAAGGAAGGCAGTGACAGCTGCAGCCTGCAGCGATATAACAGCTGTAGACTGTCTGTAGTCCTATTCTGAACCATGACTATCGACTAGTAATCCCTTTGGACAAGTGGGCATGGTTCACTGGTGCCCATGTCAGTCATTTTGCAATTTTTCTCAGGTTGGAGGTAGTACAGGTGTACAGGTACAGCATGTCAGCATCACAAAGATTTTATACTGTTCCTCAAGTCAACCACGGTACTATAACAATCAAGTGCCATTGTGGAATAAATGGTTACAAGTGAAAAAAATTATCGGTAACACATAAGTTTGTTTTTGGAACCACACAGGAGATCTGTCATCTGTGGCATCTACTCCATCCTTGTCATGAACCTCTTTAGCTCCACCAGAGGTGTCCATCCTATTGCCAGATTAGTAATATCAAAAAAATTAAAAGGAGATCAATAACCTAGGCCATCATTCAGGCATATCGATTGATAATTTCTACATGCATGAAACTGAGAGACCAAACATAAAACTAAACGAGGATCTCACCTCCATTACATCAGAGGCAATGTGTTCCTCCTGCCTAACATCAGCTTCACTAAATACAGCAGGGAAGGGATGCCCCTCCTTCCAGTATGCTCTCCCTACATGAATGCTACTTGCTGCTCTCCTGTTGCTTGGTTGCACTCTGCATTTAGACAGTCAGACCCCATGACTACTCACTAATTTATTTATTCTTCCACAGTCCATACAATATAATAAATTTTCAAATATTTTTGGATTGGAGGTTTGCGATTGAATGTTAGCAAGTCTCAGAACAGGATATGTGATATGTTCAGTTGACGGCCTGCCTAATGTTTATCAAGTAAAGCGTGTCATGCCATCGCAAAGTGACAACCATTTGGCAACAATATCTCATGTTTATGACAAATTCAGCTTCGCTACATCCAAGAAGAACACCCTATGGTAGACGAAAAACAAGAAACATGGAATGAAAATGGAAGTCCACTCTGGACAGAAATTGAAACAGAAGCACAACATAGGAAACGGTCAATAGAAAAGAGTGAAACTCAAAAATATTTATCTCCCTTTTTTTTGGTTTTACAGAATGCTTGGTTTTATCAGAAAATTCGTTTACACAGGCATCACAGTTTTAGTGGTCATACAACAAAGCACTCACATGTTCATTGGGATTCATCACCTTCCGGGGTTTCTGGGAAAGGGAATGAAGCATCAGAGGATGGCACACTGCAAGTGCAAAGGAATAACTCCATGTATTCCCTCACTGTGTCATGAGCTTCATGACACTTATGCTTATGCATGATTCTATAAACTGTGAGTAAGCATCGGAAGATGGCAGTGCAAGTGCAAAAGGAAAACTCCATGTATGCCCTCACTGTGTCTCATGAGTCTCACATTAGTCTTGACTCTTTCAGCATCAGTATGTAAAGTGTGAGTAAAGCGTATGCTATCTAGGCCAAAAAGATAGCATATACAGATTAGAATTCACTCTTTTGAAATTGTTGCAATAATAAAGATGCAGAAGGTTGAGTCGGATGGATAATAGACAGCAAAGATCAAGTTGCAGTCATAACTCTGCCACATCATCTCCTTTACCTGAAGTAAAGTCTACAATCATGATTTAGGAATCGAAATACTGGTTCCATTGGGTGTCATCCACAACTGAATCAGCATTGAGCAACAGACTACAGATAGCAAAGATATACTGAAACAAAATTGCCAGCTCACTGCTCAGTGTCAAGACATAGTTAAACACTTGCCTAGCCTGTGCTGAGTTCCTGAGATCTGAAGGTATTGGGCACTTCTCCTCGGCAAGCAGCAGCATAGTCTTGGGCAAGGGTTGGCGCAGCTTCCTTGTAAGGATGTATGAACTTCCCCATGAAGACATTCTCTCTCACATAGACTGCGGTATAGTAGCTTCCGATCATGCTCCAACAATCCATTTTCCTTAAGGAACTTCACAACATAATGCCGAGGCTTCAGGCGATGCTCTAAGCTATATGCTACAAGAGCAGGCCTGTAAGCAATGTACTCTGGCTCCAAACCAACCTGGGTAATAAGGAACTCCGACTTGCAGCAGAGCCTTTCTTTGGAGAGCAGGAGCACAATTGGCATCTTGGAAACCGCAACATCCACATCAGCATCGGACCACCCAAACGTCCTCTTCAAGAACTTCAGCTTCGCAATGATCTTTTCCTTGCTGAGGAAAGCCACGACCTCCAGTGCATGCTTAAACATCCTTGTGCCACGAGGAACACCGACAGACTCGGCGAGCTCTACCATCGCGTGGACGCGTTCTGTGTTGGAGGTGATCAGCCTAGGCACAGAGCGGGACAGCCTGGTAATATCACGAGCATCTAGCCCGCACTCCATGAGGAACGCAACGTTCGGTTTGACAACCCGCTCGAGGTTGGAGTAGAGGAGGTAGGAGTTGCCTCTAAGTGCACGGAGCAGGTTCTCGAAGGAGCCGAAGAGGGGGAAGTAGTACTGCAGCTTGGCGACGACGGTGGGGAGACGGAAGTGCCTGGGGTTGAGGAGGACGAGGCGGGCTGATCTGGGACGGGGAGAGACCGACGTTCTGGAACTCGGCGAGGCAGGGAGACAGCGTGCGCTCGACCCCGGAGCAGAGAAGCTTCGGGTCCTTTGCGATGATGGTGGCGATGTCGGCGTCGGAGAGGCCCAGGCTCGATCCCGAGAGGAAGGCAAGCACGGCGTCAGGTTTGGAGGGGGACTTGAGGTGCGAGAGCGCCTTGGAGGCCTTGAGCGCCTGCGCAGGGGTGAGGTGGCATCTGGCGACGAGGTAGTCCTCGACAGCGAAGGGAGTCGCGGTGGCGGAGAGGAGGCGGTGGAGAGGGACGATGGGGGTGGTGGACGGGGTGCAGGGAGAGGGTGGGGAGAGGAGGCGCGAAAGGATGCATTTGCGGAGGCGGAGCATAGCGGCGGCTCCGGCCGGCGGGTGAAGCTGGGGCACCGGCGGCGGCGGGACTGTGGTGGCCCGTGAGCGGGGAGGAGAGGGGAACGGCCGGGCCCGGGCGTCTCGAGAAGGGTTTTGTCTCGCTCGTTTTCTTTTTCTTTTTTATTAAACTATATATAACTGAAAACATATAGTACTTTCTTAAAATATACAATGAACTCCAATCACACCTAAAATCAGATGCAAAAATGGGAATGTCCTGTCCTCATTTGGAACATAGGTCTGCTTAGGGGTGTTTAGATCCACCAGCTAAATTTTAGCCCCCGTCACATCAGGATATTTAGATGCTGGTTAGAAATATTAAATATAGTCTAATTATAAAACTAATTACGCTGATAGGAACTAAACAGTAAGACAAATTATTAATCCTAATTAATCTATGATTAGCAAATGTGATGCTACAGTAACCATTCGTTAATCATGGATTAATTATGCTCAGTGAATTTGTCTTGTCGTTTAGTTCCTCGTCTGTGTAATTAGTTTTATAATTAGATCATATTTAATACTTCTAATTAGCATCAAATATCCTATGTAACTTGAACTAAAATTTAGCTCCTAAATCCAAACACCTCCTTAAGTCATTTATCATCAGTTATTACTAATTTTTTCAAGAAGGATGTAGATATGGTAGTAACACGGAATAGCAATTACGGTGTGGTTCTTAGTCAATATTCATGGACGTCTGGTTTTGCGAAAACTCGAAACTGAGGTGAACTGAGATATTTCATTATCCAGAGGCTAGGTGGTAATTTTTCAAACGAGATACCTTGTGATCCCAAGGTACCAAAAATTGGCACCTCTCAATTTAACTTGTGGTACAATACTTTGCTGAATGGTTTGTGTCAATGCACAAACTAGAATGCAAACGTCAAGAGGTAAAGGTGTAGAGGTTCCTAGTCAAGAACATATATGAATCTTTCCTGTAGATGGAACGCACATGTTTGGCAAATTCTATTCCAACGTATTGTGAGGTTCCAAATCTTGATCCCTACCCACCCCAGCAAATTGATGGATCAATGACAGCAATTTATATGCTGGGCCATGTCAGATCACCACCACATGTCGGTCAGAAGGTCATGGCAATGCATTCCTCTCTTACAGCTGCAAAGAGGTCGGAGTTCATGTATCTCTCGCCACCACTAGGAAACACGGTTACAATCATCTTCCCCTTATTCTCTTCTCGCGACGCCACCTAGAAATACATTTAAAACGTAAGGTGAGATGAGCAGAGATGGGAAAGGAATGGAGCTAGATCCAGTCGGAAGAATTAGAGTTTGCAATTTCACAAACCTCCAGGCAAGCTGCTAG
This sequence comes from Paspalum vaginatum, assembly GCA_030272315.1. Taxonomy (NCBI): domain Eukaryota; kingdom Viridiplantae; phylum Streptophyta; class Magnoliopsida; order Poales; family Poaceae; genus Paspalum; species Paspalum vaginatum. The sequence continues at coordinate 40,344,334 of CM059021.1, forward strand.
ATTTGCTCCAGATGATATGCCAACTAGAAGGCCCTCTTCTCTTGCCAACTTCTTTGCGTTTGCCATTGCGTCTTCTGCAGTTACTGTAATGATCTCATCAGTAACTGAGGTGTCCAGGTTCTTGGGCACAAACCCTGGGCCCACTCCCTGAATTTTATGCCGAGAAGGCTTGCCACCTATAACAAAATCAGTAAAGCTATTATGAAACCAATTAACTCATGCAGTAAACTATTTCAAAGTAACCAGTTTACAATTTTTTTTATTTTGATCTCTTGTAGAATTTGATCACTCAGTGAGGTATTTTAAGTTTACAACTTTACATGACTGCAAGGGTTACCACTCTACCTGAAATAACTGGACTCTCAGCAGGCTCAACACAAATGACCTTCACAGCCGGGTTCTTCAGCTTCAAGTATTTGCCGACACCAGAAACAGTACCTCCTGTGCCTGAACCGGCCACAAAGATATCTACTTTGCCTGCCGTGTCCTTCCAAATCTCGGGTCCTAAGTACAAATTGAGAGACGCAATGCATCATGGAACATGGCATTTGCTGACTCGGATCAAAAGATCAATGTAAACCACTGCAACTGTTACGATTAGATGGCCCCTCTGTAAGAATAGGTACCAGTCCATGCAAAGTGTGCTTCAGGATTTGCTGCATTTGCAAACTGGTCAAGAACATGCACATTGGGTATTTCTTTCTTGAGCTGTTCCAGTTTGTCAAGTTGTCCCTGAAAGCCAAGCGTAGGATCTGAAAACAGCATAGCATTGAATAAATATTTGGAGTACATCATACAAGATACAACGCCAGTCCAACTAACTGCGAAATCTAACCAAACATCAAATGCACTACTCGAGTTTTAGCATTTGTTTCAAGGCTCAAACATAACGTGATGAGCTCTGTGGCTGCAATCCTCACCAGTTAACACCACATCGGCTCCCAGGTACCTCAGCAAGATCTGCTTGTCAAGTGAGTACTCGGCAGGCATGACTGCAACGAATCTGTAACCTCTGACCAAAGCAATGTACGCCAGACCTATCCCCATATTGCCGCTTGTCGGCTCGATCAGTGTCGTGGTGCCAGGGGAGATCAGCCCTTTCTCTTCTGCATCTTCAATCATTCTGCCAAGAACACCACAGTCACAGTGGCAGCCATTAGAAATGACCAATGAAGCAACTAACATGGATTACTTGCTGATCAGATCAGAGACTGGTTAGTAACTCGGCATCAGCGAGTAGCATAGCGTCGGCATCATAGGAGTTCAGTTCAGACTTCAGAGTTCAAACCCTGGGTACCTCAGAGCGCTTCGGTCCTTGACGGAGCAGAGCGGCTGGTAGAACTCCAGCTTGCCGACAATCCGGGCGTTGACATCGTCCTTCTCGACGATTCTCTTCAGTTCTACCAGTGGCGTCCATCCTACAAGCTGCAGGGAAACTGGAAGTGGTATATATGTATGTGTGTGTTAACTCAAACCAACACTAAGATACACGGAAACACTAACTAATCTTCCAACAAAAACACTTGGAAAGAAGAAAAATATAAGCTGAAAACAAATCGAAACAGATGCTAGGATGCAGAGAATAGATTAGAGATGGCCTCACCTGGGTAATGTCAGAGGCGATGTGTTCCTGCTGCAGAGAATCAGCTTCGGTTTCAGCGGGCCTTGGTGAGTTGAGCAGCGAAGGGATCCCTCTCCTCCCCACCTCCTCCTCCATGTCCTCCTTGCTCTTCTCTCACAGAAATGACAGAGCGGAGTAGCGGACTGTGTGTTACTTCTTTTTTTTTTTTTTGAGCTTAGGAAGTCAAGCTAGGTTTTTTTTTTTTTTGAGGGGTAACCCGATGAGTCAAGCTAGGTAGAAGATCTGAGGTCCTCAGTGGCCCGGCGTAAAAAACTTAAATGGGCCATTTCGTGCGTCAACAAGGCACGATAGGCCTGATGGGCTGAGGCAGCCCACCTCAGTTTTGATACTCGTATCCTCTTGGTCTATATATACTCCATTTCTTTTCTGCTATCTATTGACATGACATCTTTATAGATTCAATTAAGGCGCTTGTCTTCAATATCATGGGATAGGATTATGCAGCCAGTGGTCGCTCGGACCATTCTACGCCAAAACATTGCCTTCAAACAGCGAGGATTTATTTTCCTGGGGCCATTCTTACTGTGATTTCATTCTTATTATTAAATGAGGCGGTATATCAGTAATTCTGATGATGCGACAATGAATTAATGAAGAAAGAGATGAAATTAGTTTCATTTAGATGAAACCATGTCTACATTGTTATCTAGACATGTTGTGCCTTGCATGTTGTCTATGAAATTGCACAAAATGAAATCATACATTATTAATTGTTGTTTCAACTATATTTCAATCTCATCTAGTTTTTTGTGGCATCTTCGAAACACAAATACGAATCCATCTAGTGAGAATGGTCTCATTAAATAAGAGTTCATTCTCAATGGAAGTTTTATTCTCATTAAATGAGATGTCATGTCAGCAATTTTGATGATGTGACAATGCATTAATAAAGAAAGATATGAAAGACATATTGTATCTTGTATGTTGCATATAAAACCACACAGAATGAAATCATGCATTCTCATTTTTCAGTCGTTGTTTTAGCTATGATTTTAATCTCCTCTAAGCTATATGGCACATTAAAAACAAAGATAGGAAACCTCCTGCTGAGAATGGTGTCATCATTTCCTGCATGGCTTTAATGCTCATTTCGAAGCATGTACGTTTTCATGTTTAATTTCCTCAGCCATCGGTAGTCCAGGCTGCTAACAACCAGGCATACAGATACAGTGATGTTTCTGTGTCCATCGGTGCAACTTGCTAGACATTACTACTACTTTGATGGTCTAAATGTGAAGTTTGGCCAACAAATTAACATAAGAATACATGGGTTGTCTGACCAAAAATCGATATTAATTATTGGATTAGTATGCAAAAGTACTTTACAACAGTGATTCAGTTAACCATCAAAGATTATTCGATCAAAGCTCACTTTTACACCGTCAGAATATGCTTATAGTTCTGGGCGGAGGGAGCACCAGGAAGAACAAAATTTGAACAACAAAGAACATTTATTAGAGCCTTCTGAAAGCAGCACATAAATACATAATACAACACAGAGTCACTGATTGTTCCAGAGTCACGGTATACCTTTGAAAGGCAACACACTAGACACCCCTGTTCGGCTGCTCCTTATGTTATTAGGTCCATGAAAAATCATTTGCAACTCACTGCAAGATCACGCGTGATTATCTAACTAATCATCCTAGCCTTCAGGAAGACAGCCTATCAGACAATGCTACACATTGCACACTGGATGGAAAAAGGTGCAGAAGAGCTCACGATATAGTAATCGATTCATCCTCGTCATCTGATCCTGCGAATTGAAAAGGCCAATATTCTATTACCACCAGATGCGTTCGAAATTCACATCCAAAGTAATTTTTTCAATGTAGATGTGATGTACTATCCAAATATTTCAGATTCAAGAAGCTGAAAAGGCAAACATTAGAATCACCCACTGAGCACAACTTGTGAAAAAAGGCTCTTAAAGTAAAACCATGCTAACATATACAAACTAAGGCATGATTGTATGGACAAATTATAAATTCAGCAATACGTTGCAAATACTTTATTATTGATAAAAGAAAAATATCTTCACACTACCGATGCATATTAAGTTGCTGCTTTTCTTCTCTATCAACCAACAAATGGGAGATTATAATAAACCTAAACACCTACCGTTGAGACATAAACTGTATGACAAATTCAGTTTTGATTTTTGACAAAGAATAAATTTATTTTTCAGCACCACCATGGATAAGTACCAGTATCAGACTATTGATACAAGGTCATTCAAGCTGCCTAATAAATGAACAAGGAAAAGAGCATAACATACAGATCTACAGCTATAAAAACCCTTGAGGTGCATTTCATGTTTTTATGTAATATCTCATTCAGCAGGGTGACAGTACTTTAAAAAAAAAAGTTAGGGTAACAGTGCAACCTAAGCATTTTTAACAAGCAAAATCATGGAATACAAAAATGCTAATTAGGCAGTAAAATTCAAATGGATGAAATGATAAACCAATGACAGACTGTAACTCTACAAGCAATCTTCTCAAATATGGGATATGGCTCAAATAGAGCAACCCACAGGCTGATTTCCAGGTTCGAATTGGCATTAGATGACGTGCTGTTAAGTTCCACATCCTTCAGACAGAAAACTGTAAATTTAGTACAGTATAGAGAATGCCAGCATACTACAGCAGCAAAGCGCCTCTTTTGATAAAGAAAGCTCCTGTTGATCTTTGACATTACATCAAGATTATACAATCACACTAAGACTACTCCATGCCTTTGAATAGCTAAGATGCACATGCCCTAAAATCATTACAAAGACAGAGAAAAAAACACATCACAAAGTATCACATACAACTGTCCCATTTAGGTGCCACTTAGAACAGTGAAATCAGTCACACTAGCTCAGTGGGCCAGTGGCATTTCGACCTACACATTATCATGTTACCATTCGATGCTAACGAGATATCAACCTGAATAAAATCCTTGATTGCAACTAGTATACGCTTCGATGCAAATCAAACAGGAAGTTTCAGCAGAGTAGTATGCCCTACTAGAAAAAAGCACATATAATTATCTAGTATACTGTATACCAATCACATCACTGCAGCAAGCACTGAGGTACCCACCTGGTTGATTGGGCCCGGGCGGCGCGGGTTCCTCCTCGCCGTAGATGTGGCGGAGCCGGGACAAGGAGATGGGGGAGGATGGCGCGGCGGCGAGGGAGAAGAGCTCCTCGCGCCAGGCCCACATGGCAGAGGACATGGACGAGTTGGTGGCGCGGAGGGAGTTCTTCTCGGCCTCCAGGCCGTCGATCTCGCGCTGCTGCACCGCCGACCGCCATCCCAGCGCCACGAACGAGCCCAGCAGCAGCGCGCTGGTCACCTTCTCGCGCTGCTCCGTCAGCTTCCCCCTGATTCCGCGCAGCGCCGCCTCCATCTCGCTCCCTAGTCCGACTGCCGGGAATCGGCGGCGCATCGGGGGCTCGGGGCTGCACGACCGCGGCGCGGTTAGTCGGGCCCGCCAGCTGAGGGCGTGAGCACGGCCCACGTGGAAGCTGCTGTTAAGTGGGCCGTGTGCTCGGACAGCCCAGTTGAAATTGCTGGTTTACTTTAGGATTTAGTATTACTCTGCCAAAAAAATGCAATCATAGGTTTTTTTTCTCTAAATCAAACAAATTTAATTTTAATCAAATTCTAGGGAGCAAGCCCCATTCCATATACTAGTACATTGCAAGCAGGGACAAAAGTTTACAGGTAGTTTCGCGCATCCATGCAATTCCAAACTTCAACTCTGACTGCTCATGGATACAACATTAGTTAGATATGTATACTAAATTCTGAACCCCTATTAAAATATTATATCAATTTTCTTCAATCAGTATCTTCTAACCATGGTTCAAAAGACTCGGTGACTTGCCACTGAGAAACCACAGTAACAATGACTGGTGGTAAGCAAACCAGCAGCAATTTTAAGACACTTTTTAAGACCAAAAAAATACATCATATAAAAATTTAAAAGACGATATTATGAGTTGCTTCAAAAAAAAATGTGAATAGGAGTTCTTGCTCCTAATTATCAATGCAATATTGCATAGGAAAAATCCAGCCATGTACTTTCGAGTCAGAAAGTACTGGTAGCCACCGTTGTGGTAGAAGAGGCACGATTGTCAACCGGTGAAGGGATCTTCATTGTCAATGTAGATACGTTCCGGTTTGTAAAGGACTTTTCAGGAAATGATCATAGCTCTAGTTAAGTAGGCGGGCATGGCCAAACACCAAACCACTCCTACTCAAATTTTAATGTCTATTTTTTCTTAGACTCCATGTTGGAAACACGTGAAATTTTTTTGTTCATGTGTTTTTTTTGTGAAACTAAACTATTTCATGTGAAATTTATACTGTAAATTTTTATGAAATTCCTATATTCCAAATAGGCCTCTATTGAAAAATCATCTATACTCAGATTTGAGTGGGTATTTGGATACCACCAACTAAAAATTAGATAATGAAAAATAGCTATAAAGTGTCAAACACCTAGCTAATCGGTAGATTATGTCTTAGCTAAAATAAGTTACAAGCTACTAGCTAATTAGTTGGGTGTATCAACCACCCCCTTGGTGTATCAAACACCCCGTTGTGATTTGTGAGTGAAAGCAGTCAGCCAGTCGCACTAGTGCGAGCTTCCGTTACAATAACCCATCGAGCGCTAGGGAAGAACCATGCTTGTCACCGTAGAACGATCCTTCAACTTCTTCGTTGAGGACTTGTGGTTGTATTCCGTATTCCACTGTTGTCAACAGGATCATACAGACAGAAGGTACCCAATGCGAGGACACCAACTGGGAAGAAAGAACAGCGGCACGCCTGCTGCCCTTTGACATGTACAGGGAAGATGGACCCGGCCACGTTGATCGCCGTGATCTTGTACCACATAGATTCAGGGTGTACGGCACATCTCACACACTGATATTTCCGCTGTAGTCTAGGCAGCAAAATCTGATTCTTGATGACCTCATGTTCAGCAAACGGATGAAATGACACAGGTGTAAGTAACAACCAAACAATTTAAGATAGCGCCAAACCACGCGGAATTTTCACATGATGCAAAGGTCCCCAGCCCAACCGAGAATTACAATAAACAATCAGCCTTGAGCAAATAGGGGAAGCTATCATCGGCCGAGTGCAAAGGTAATTACACAATCATATAACATCATCCGATTGCATTCATCTGAAACATAAAACCCTAACAGAGAAGTTTCAACCCAATGGCCATCCACCAACGCAGCACAAAGTTTTTCCAGACAATACCCTCACCACCTAACAGAACCCAGGTTGAGATATGAACAATAACGTCTAGCCCGCAGAAACCACCAACACAAACATAGATCCAGGGCAGTTCAATGGAAAATACTGCATCAACCAAATACTAACACCACCAGACCCGAAATGGAGCACCAAGACAGTTTACTGTTGCTTGCACTCCGCTGGTTGCTCAGCGTTTCCTTGTCCCACCTTCTGTGGCACCTGTAATACACCATGAGTTAAATATGTGCCTTGATACCTGGAAAATATGTAAAGCAAGAATCAGGTAACTCCAGCCCAGTGTGGAATTTCAGAGCTTTGTACCTTTTGTTTGCGGCCCGAGCCCGACTGCACCAATAATTAGAAAAGAAATGCATTAGTAAGGGACCTGAAGGCTGAATCCCCTATTTAAACAGAATGTTGTGCCACTGCAAGGGCAGCCTACCTTCCTTGCTGGTTTGCTTTCTTCCTCCTCGTCATCATCCTCATCCTCATCTTCATCCTCCTCATCTTCATCCTCCTCATCCTCATCTTCATCGTCATCCTCATCACCCACGTCCTCAAAACCATCATCTTGCACAGCCTCACCAGTAAACCAGGAAACAGCATGAGGGATGATCTTATCCCTTATGGTGGTCCTGAAAACCGATTTCAGAAATATCAATAGATGAACCATACAATACAATACACAGGAATACCATCAGCAGGATGGGATGGATTAGAAATGGCTGGGGTAATGATGATGAACTGACTTACCCTATGTCGTAATCTTGCTCCATTTGACCTTGCAGCTCATCAGCCTACAGAGAACAAAGAATGTAGTTTACGACAGAGCAATACAAATTGTGATAACTCAAATAAATTTAACAGCAGATCTTAGACATACAGTTTCTTCATCAATGTCCTCATCATCCTCAGGGACCTGTGGGGGATTGAAAAAGTTGAAGAAACTCTCACAGTCCTCAGTTTTAGTAATAGGCTTCGCATTCTTTGAACCTTTCTTGGGTTTCTTTTTTAGAATCTTTTGTGTTAGGTTTTTCCCAGGATACCACTCGAATTTCAGTTCTGCAAACATAAAATTTATTCACAAGGGCACACACAAACATGCATCAATTGATAGAGATTTACAATGACAAAAACCTATAGACAAAACGAGATAATACAAAATACCAACCCAATAGCTTTCTCCAAAATTGGATCATCTTCATCAACCATGTGGTAAGTTTTTGACAGGACAGCATTCTTGAAAAATGGGTTTGTATCAAAGAAAAACTCGAGCTTGAAATCCTTTAGGATCCTCGATCCTAGACCACTTGATATCTTTTAGATATTTCAGAGCAGCTTCATCACGCTCTTGGATCTTAAAGTTAAGCGGAAATCTAGTCAATATCATAGAACCGCTAAAGGAAACAACACACTAAGGGCAGAATCTAAATTACCTCTTCTGACAAAACTTCGTTTGTTTTCATGGCAGTAAGCCAAAAATCTGGAACTCCCTTAGCTGAAAAATGGTTTAAATACAAATCAGATATTCAGAACTCAAACTAACAAGAGTTCAAGTCTTCAAGTTCAACTTTATACCATCTGTTTCTTTTCCCTCATCAGCATTTTCACTGGTCGGTTCATCAATGACACCATCTACCTCCACTACCCCATTTACAATTTCATACCTCTGAAAGAAAATAAAAACCAGTGAGTCCAGCATTTTGCACAAAACAGAATGTGCCAGAAGTTATACGTTCTATTTTACATGAAACAGTATAAAATAAAACATAAAAACAATTGTACCTTTGTATATAAAGGCTCATAAAGCTTCTGGTACTTCGCTTCAAGTGCAGCCCGTTCTTCAAGAAACTTGGCCTCAATCTCATCATGTTGTCCCTACAACATTACAGAGGGAAAAAAAGTTAGAATGAATTCAGTTCCATGAACAATGGTGGTTAAGCACAGGCTAAGGGAGCAGAATGTGTGCCCCCTCCCAAGTTGGCATCACACAAGGTACTGTTCAACCGGGAATGAAATACAAGAAACTTTTAAGCCAGAGATAAAAAAAAGGAAAAGATTTAGTAATTGGCCTTTTAACTATGATTATTAAAACGATAAAACGACGAAACGATAGGGTAGACTTTGATGTTTAAACGACGAAACAATTAGGATAAAACGATGAAATAACGAAACGACGAAACAAGGTTTTCTCGTTTAAACATTGTTTAAATGCCGTTTTAATAACCATGCTTTTAACACAGTTTACCAGGTTATTCGCCATTGGTTGTTAGAAAAGGGCCCACGAAATCATAGTGCACTGAAAAGCTTGCAACTTATCTAGAAATAAAGATTTGATGTACTACATCTACATACATTGCTAATATGGTTCCACAATTATGCAACTAAAATGGTACTTATTAGACAATTAGGTAATCGTCGACGTTGATAAGAACCTTGCATAGGACATGACTGAAGACAATGGAAATGAATAGCTGGTCCATTGCACAAAAAAAAAATTCAAGGGAAGATGAATATATAAAAGATCAAGCCTTATGTAACTATTCTCCAATTGATATAAATGAACGGCAACCTACATCATAGCTTCACATGATTTCCACGCACACTTTAGTTTGTCTTTGCTAGAAATTATGTATTATCCCTCACCCCTACTTACTTGAAAGTTGAAACATCAAGACACAAAAGCATAAATGAACCTAACAATGTGTGTGATAGGTTTCTTACTCAGGTATAAACGAAATCTAGCAGCATTTAAACATTTTTCAAATTGAAAATCAAGGTAAATTCGTAAATATAAATGCAAAGAGTGAACAATTCTTTGAATCCAGTGGTGGGATTGACTTAGTGTGTCATGTTATCGACGTCAATAGCAGCCATAAAACACCAGACAGTTTGGATCTCTAGTTAACTGATTGAAATGGAACGTTCCATTTTACAGTCAACTTAATGAGTTCTATTAATAACCAATTTCACTAAACCAACTAAAAAGGCTTGCACCGATCGATCAATTCATTAGTTGTGTACTCACATCCCAAGAATCAAGACCAATTCATGAGTTTTATTCATCAATCAGAAAAAGTAGAAGCAGCCACTGAATAAAAATCCTACAGGTTCGAGATACCATTATGATGCTGTCTAATAACTAATCCTATTGTCAACAAAAGGCAGACTCATCGGTCCAACAACATGTCACAGGGATAACACTTGAGTTACTCAGCTAACATAATAGCTAGGGGTGACTAAGGATCAGCAGACCATACAAAGCTAACCTAGTTCATCAATTCGTTCTAAAATGATAATGCAGAGGAAACAAGGAACAACTGCCCACTGGATTTCAGTGTCACACAAATGTTCATAAGCAGTGATATCAGTACAGGAAGTTTATATCAGATTTGTATAAAAGCAGAGAAGGGAACGATCTTAGTCAACCTGGATCTCTCTCAAATACTCGACACGCTTCCTAACATTGGGCGAAAGCGTCTCTAGTACATCGGCATGTTGACCCGCCAAGCTCTGCAACTTGTCCTGCAACCAAATCAGATCACACATGAACAGGAGGCGCAAAATAAACCCGAATAAATAGAACGCGAATTCCACAATCCATCACAGTCCAACGGAATCGAAAGGAAAATACATAGGCCCATAAACCAAATCGATGTACCTTCAAGGCATTGACGAGGCCGGCGCGGTCCTCGGCGCTGAGAGCTGCAGGCAGACCACAAGACAAAGCGGATCGATTAGGTGGGAACTCAAGGGGCGACCGGATGCGACGATTCGATGTCGGCGGAGCGGGTAACCTGCGGCGGCGGCGGGGAGGGATGCGTTGAGGTCGGAGAGGTCGACGGTGTCCTTCTCGCCGCCCATCGCCGGTTCTTCAGCGAGGTTCGTTTCGTGCTCCGCCGCCAAGGAGAGAGACAGAGGGGGGACCTGGGCGGCGAGAAGAGGAAGCGGGGGAGGCCACTAAAACCCTAGTCTCCCAGTCCCAGGTATAAGAAGGGTGAGACGTGAGAAGCGCCTTCTGGAAGAGGCGCGTGCGTTTTCCGTTTCAGGCTCCGCTCGGTTGGGCGGGCTAAACGCCGCAGATGCAGTGTGCAGTGCTTTGGAACAATCTGGACTGTTTGGCTAAATGGATCGAAAGGGCTTAGAAGGGCAGCCAGTACTGTGCTGGCGCGTTGCGGCGTCGTGCCCGCTCTATCGAGCGGTATCTCAGACCCAGAAATCCAGAATGGGGTTATGGGCTTCTTTCCAGGAAAAAAAACAAAGGTTTAAATCCTCTGTCAGACTGCGCTCATCAGTGTGCGCAGATGAGTTTAAAACATAGGTTGCAGCGACTCATTGAGGCTGCGTACTTTTTAGCGGAGATTAGCAGTTAACAGTATATTTTCCATGCCTCTCGCCATTGAATTCTACGTATGGACGGTTTGAAAGCATCTAACCCGCTGCAGTTTCCGTCAGAAGAAACAAAGTCTGATCTATGCGCTTCATCCTTTGTAATAACTCTAAATTTTATAGTTTCATGGAATTTGATCATGTCCGCACGTGAGCACCGTTCAACAGATGCTTTGAATAATGGAATCTTCTCTTTACTGAAATTAGGCCACAATGCATCTAATTGGAACGAGGACCTCAAGCTGTATGATGCAAAATATTAAAGAAAATTCCTTATTTGGTCTTTCTGAAAGTTGCGGTTTCTTTTTTAGCCTCAAAAGTTGAGAGCTTTTCTATTTGGCCTAAGGTGAAATTTTCGGTTCTCTTTTTGGGCTTTCCGTCCATTGGGGTGTTAATAGCAGGGTAAAAAAACGAAAATACCTCTCGCTGAACTTGGGTGTCCAAATTTCAACAGCGACGCTGATCTAGCTGATAAACGCAGGTTTGGGCTAGTAATTTAGTTCAGCCTAAATATTTCAAGTTTTTGATGAGCATTGTTCAACATGTTTGAAAAAATGACGTCCTTTTTAAATCTAATCATGGAATATCCTGTAAATTTCGACATGTTCATTGCACATTTGGATGTATAAATAGAGCAAAAGTGCATGCAAGCAGTATAGCCAAATGCATGCCGGGCGCGTAGAGTCCTCAGTGGCGGCCTCGGTGGTGGGCTCCCGGGGCTTGGTGGCCATGGCGGTGCTCGCCCAAGCCGCGGAGGCCTCAGCGGCGCTTGCAAGGGGCCCGCCCGCCCGGATCTCGCCTCGACCCTTGACGGCGCTTGCCCGGTCAGCGGCGCCGAGCGCCAGACGCGCGGCGGCCCGGGTGGCAGCCGCTCGGCGTGCGGTCGACTTGGCGGCGCTCGCCTGGGTCGCGGCCGCCTCAGCGCCGGCTGCGCCCCCCCGATCACGCGCTACGGCCTTGGGGGCACCCGCGCCGGTTGCGCCCGCCCGGCCACGCGTTGCGGCATTTGCGGCGCCCGCGCCCTGCTGCGGCAGTGGCGGCGCCCGCACCGGCCCCGCGCAGGGATCCACGTCGCCCGCATCGGCCTCACCGGCGCAGGGAGCCGTGTCGGCGTCGCCCGCTCCGACCGCGCCCGCGCCGGGAGCGGCGGGGCATCGCCCGCACCCGTGTCGCCCGCGCGGTCGTCCGCCGCGCCGCCTGGTGTCTTCTCCATCTCGATCTAGGTTTTGTGTGTTCTCCTCTTTCCAATCGGGCCCGAGCGGTGGATAAGCCTGACTGAGGGTAAAACGGGCCATCTCCTTTATGGGCTAACGGAACTTTCGACTGGAATGGACGGAAGGCCCAAATAAAGAAGTAAAAATTTCACCTTAGGTCAAATAGGGAAGATCTCAACTTTTGAGGGGAAAAAAAGAACCGCAACTTTCAGAAGGACCAAATATGGAATTTTCTCAAAATATTAAGACCTAGGGCATTCAAGAAAACAAAAGAGGTGAAGACTAAACTCATTCTAGAAAGAAAAAAAAAATCGTGAAGGCCCAATAGTTGGAGATGCTCTATCCCTGTTGAAACCCAAAGCGAAAGCCCATTTTCTCTCCACCCCAAGTCCCCAACCCTTCTCCTTTCGCAAGCACGGCGCGGCGCCGGCGCATCTGCTTCCTCCGCGTCCGCGCACACGAGGTGAGGGTTCCTCCCTCCTACTCCCCACTCCGGCCTCCCCTCTATCTCCCTCACTGGGCTTACCCCCCGCGCTAGGCCCCTCCATCCCCCGCTCCCCCTTTCCTTTCTGATCTGCGTGGCGGCGCGGCGGTGGATGCGCGCTGCTGGCGAGCGCGGCGGACGAGCGGTGAACGGGCAAGGGCACGGCGACGAGCGACGAGGCAGGGCACGCGCAGCTATGTGGCGGCAGCGGAGGAACGCCGGCGCGCGCGGTAACGAGGCAGAGGCTTTGCCTCACCTGGCCGCGGGGGCGGTCTTCCCGCGTTCCGGATCTAGAGCGCCGGCATATTATTAGCGTTTAAACGCATGCTTAAACGGCGATTAAACGTCGCTTCATCGTCTTACCATGCTTGTGCTGAAATTGCTCATGTATGCTCTAACTGCTTCAGGAAGTACACCATGGAGATCAGGCCAATGGTGGCTCTTCGTGCTGCCCTAGTTGGTGGGATAGCAGCATTTGCAAAGATTGGTGGCGCGATGAAAGCTGCAGGGGGCGTCAAGATCGGCGCAGCTGCTGCGGCCGTGACAGCGGCGGCATCGGCTGCCGTATCAGGAAAAGATGCAAACAAAGATACTTCGAAGGCAGAAACAAAATGATAGTGCATAACCCATGGATTGGTGGAGAAGCGTGAAATCGCCTCTCCAGAGCTCCAGAGGAGAAAGGATGTTGTAGTAGCCAATAAGTTACCGGAGCATTTTTTTCATGCTCCATGTGTTTTTATGTTGGGAATAACAATGACACTGGAGTTTCCCCCCTGTTTATGATTTTGTGAGATGCAACCAGTTTTGGCTGTTGAATGTGATGAGCTCAGCTAATCCATTAGTCACACTGTATGCCTAGCCTGGTTTCTGCTGCCACATTCTGGGGGCAGTGCATCTGCCATATTCTGTTATTGTTGTTCAGGAAGATCCTGAAGTCTCTGTGCAGCTTCATGTGTAAAATCATGGTGATTTACATCAGCATCTGTACAAATACTCATTGAAGTATCGCATGCTGTAGAATATTGTAAGTTTAACTATGCCGCTGGTTGTGTCTCTTGTTTTCTGGGGATGTGTGTTTTAGAATGTTTTTCTGTTCATCATGTTTTTGCGATGAATTGATGATGAGACGGTCATGTTCAGATATCGAACGCAGAGAGCGCAAGCTGGATCACCCAATTGTTATGGGCTGACTCGTGGGCCTCAATTTCCGAATTTTTTCGATTCAGCCCATTACCCAATTTCCGTCGTACAGTAGCAGTAGCAGCTGAGTGCCCTTTTTCCCTTTCACGGCGGACGCTGGCCGTTCCCTCCCGGCTCCCGCCGCTCCCCCAAAATGGCGCCTCCCCTCGACGACATCACCAGGCTACTCGCCGACCTCGCTGGCCGCCTCTCCGGGTCTCCCGCCGGCGGGGTTGCCGCTTCCGGTGGGGACTCCCTCTCGGCCTCCATCTCCTCCCTCGCCTGCCGCCCTCAACCCCAACGGCGGCTCCTCATCCGGAACCAGTGTTCTGGACGCCGCGCTCTCGCTCATGTGCTTCGATCCGCTAGAGGCATGGGGACTCCCTCGTCTCGTCGTATCCCCTACTCGATCGCTACCGCTGTTGGCATTTTAGATAAACCCTCGCGCTGATGGAACTGTGTGCGTGGATGCAGGTGAACAGGGCTCGCGTCGACTGCCTTGTCCAAACCCTCGTCTCCGCGCTCCGCGCATCGGCCTCGTGCCGCGTGGTCCGGTCCAATGGGGGCGGTGGCGAGGAGATGCTCTGTGTCGGTAGCTCCGTCTCGCCCGGGGACTGCCGCGAGCTGGTTCTGTCGTGTGCAGCCCTTGTGGAGAAATTGGGGGATTGTGATGGTGAGACTTTTTACTTGGATTGATTCCGATACGTTGCAATGAGGCATGTTCGGTGTTACAGGAAATGGCCATATATGTGCTTGTGGGCACCAGATGATGCTTCCGGTAGCAGTTTTTTTAATGGACATTTTTATGACCAGTTCTGCAGTTGAGAGTTCAAGTTGTAGATGTTATGTTCTCCCCTATTGGTTTATTATTTGTGCTGTATTAATGTCACTTTATCTTTCTTCAATGCAGCTGGAAGGCATTCTTTTGATCTCTTGTATGCTGTTGTGAAAACGGCGGTGCTATCCCCTCATTACCAGTGTCGTTTTCCTCTTTGCCATATTATAAGGAAGAGGGAGAAACCATATGTGACATGCAATCCATTTCTATGGAATTAATAAACCATCCTTCCAGTCATGTCCTTCCTAGTGATCACTCAGTCCCACTGAGGTATGCAGTGTACTTGCAGCAATTACTTGTGTATTCATCATGTGCTATTAATAAAATGGAACAAATGTGTGTGTGTTTTTGTCATACTTTATGTTCTATACTAAATGTACAACTATTTCTTTGCTGCAAATGTGTAGTAGGAATACAGAAATAGTCCCTCTCTTATGTGCACTTTGGCTAGTGACTAGTGAGTAATATGAAAATATGTTATTTCAGATAAAAAGTAAAATTTGAAAGCATTGCTAATGATGAATCTGTTTGTATATTGATGGTTAGAATGATAAAAGGTTTTGTCCAACACAAATCCTAAAACAACTATACGCCGGAGTACATGTAAACATGAGAAGGGAGCTGTTGAAAGCATTGGAGTGAAGTTCTGTGCTTATACAGGATAACTTCTATCTTTTTGCCCACCAGGAAACCTCTCTACCTCTTTTTATCTGTAGTACACTAACAGGGAATACCATCTTAGTTATGCTTATGTGTATCTTTGCTTTTGCTGCATGGACTTCAGAGAATCTTCTTTCCATTTCTTTACATAATACATAATATACTGATTTAATCATATTTACTGTTTTTGGTAGGTTGCTTTTATGGCATCTTGACCCATCGATTGTTAAGCATGATCTTTCAGCGATGCTCCAGGAGGTAATTAGGAGGCCCTTGCTAAGCCTGAGAAAGGAATTCCATAATCGGATGGAATGGCGTGTCGTCATAATTTGCTTGGTTTGCTCCCCAACAATATTTATGGAGATGAGATCATTATTATGCTTCTGGTTCCTAGAAACGTAAGTGCACCTCCAACGCTCATATACAATGCTCTATCTATGCACTCATTTACACTGAGTTTGATGTGCCTCAGTCAATTGGCTTTTACACGCTACTCTTATGAATACAACTGCAGAGCAGCAGAGGTAAATTATGGCAAACTGCTGACGAACTGTGGCTCACCACTATTGTGGCAGTTCACCGAACAGTTGGCTGAGAAACCCTGGCATGACTAAGCTTAGGTGTGGCAAAGTTAGGCAGTGAACCAAAAAGGGCGTGAGTTAAAGATTATCTCAGGAAAGTGGCTTGAAACAGATTTCATAATGAACAATTGAACATCACCAGGACTTGATTCCACATCCATCACTTAATCTCAATTCCAATTGAACCTTTTTTTTTCCAATTGAACCTTGCATGTTTAAAAGAAATAAACTCAGCGACGCTTTGAATATTTTTTGTAGCCTTGCTTCTTCTAGGTCTAAATGACATTTTACCAACAACACTATTATGGATGTTACATTTAGACAGCTCTATATATTTTCTGAATTAGTTATAACTTGTGGGCTTGTTGTTTAAGGACCGCTTCTTGTAAAATCTGTGCAGGGGCTTAGGTTCTGTGCTAGAACTTCGCAGGGCATTGGTATCATCAGCATTAGACATTCTTCTCAAGCCAAATTCATGGGGAGTATGCATAGAATTGGGACAGAAGTTCCCCTTTTCACATGCTTACTTCCCAAGCGAACAAAGCGGCTTGCTTGCGATACTAACTGGACCCTTATCATGTAAAGGCTTTTTGGGCCTAGTTTCTTATATCAATGCATTGGATCATTTTGACTACACAAGAACTGGATGCTCCTCGCAGAAAAACTTACAACTACAACCATCTAAGGGACTGGTAAAATATAATTCTGCTTGGTATGTGTTTTCAAATACGCAGAACAGATTGACGTTTAAGCATTTATATGACTGAAGTTAGCTGACCTGCTATAACTGTGCTTCTGCAGGTGCATGGTTATAGATTTCCCTGTTTGGTTCAATTTCGCAACTGCTTTACTTTTCCACCGAGATGGCTCACAAGATTATTTATCGGAAACATTATCCAAAGAGATAAGTGCTGAATCAATAAGTGATGTCAGTCTTGCTCAGAGGGCAGCATTTTACCTTTCTTGGGTGCTATGCCCTTCTAATGATCAACGCCAGATGCTAGCTAACAATATTTTGGAAATATCGCATTCTTGGGCTAGGAACAACAAAAAGCACCCAAGCTACCATTGTAGCACTGTGAATCATAGGAGGAAACTGCGTTTACCTACATCTGTGGACTCAGAGAAACTCCATGTGCCAACCAACACTATAAGCTCCCTGATTGAAGAGTTTGATGATCAGCTGTGTAAAATTTTGTAGCACAACTACTTTTCCTCATGGGCAAGGTGGAAAACTATTAGACGGCTGTCCCACACCCCAGAATCTGTTACATCTGTGGATTCCTTTAGGAGTATTGCTTGTATCATCTAGTTGTGTTAACGAGCAGAACTGTGACATGCTTTTGCGCTACACAAGCACTGGGCAGGTTATGGGGTCGACTGAAGCACAGATAAAAGCAAAAGAACATGTCACTAATGGTGCTCTCCTAGGCAGCTGCGGCGGTACTGTTGAGAGATGGGCTTTGAGTGGTGCATATCTCATCTTTGGCTGGCTTGACCTTGTTCAGGATATGTCAGTGATATTTGATTGCGAAGATAGATATCAGCATTTCATCAGTCAACTCAGAACCAAGACAGGCCCGTACCTGCTCAAGTGTGTAAAGTTAATATTTGAAGCGCTAGATCAGGCAGATCAAGATAGAGATTTTGTAACTGATCTTCATAATAGGTTGTTAAAATGGAATAAGAATGGGAAGGGTTGTGAGATATTTGCGGATGCTATCCTTGAAATGAACAATAGGTTTAATCTTCCTTTGTAGCAGTGACCACTGATTTTGTGCAGTGCTTCAATATTTGAATGTGTCTAAATTGATTATCAATCTCCATCTGATGGTAATGGTCAATTGGTTGCAACAACAAGCACCATCTGTTGAGTCCATTGTAGCTAATGCCTAATGGTAATTTCCTTCCAGAACAGTAAGCCCTGTCCAATTAAAGAGTGCAATAAATCCTTACCCGTTGAAGATAATGTAATGTATCTATGTCAGTTATAGATAATTTAAAGTAATATCTGGAACTAGAAGTAAACTAGTAAAATCGACATGCAAATGTACCTACTGGCTCCAACGTAGAACTTACCATACGCACTTCATGAACTTCGACAACGTACCTTGTTGACTATCTTTCTGATTATAATATCAAATGCCTTCTCTTACTTGGCCAACTTCTTTGGACATTGGCTTACCACAGATGGTGCTTCTGTTGCAATACGGAAGTTTTTGAGCTTCTCGTGCAGGCATCAAAGTATCAAAAATCTGTTTTTGAGGAACGAGCTATTTTACTCCATTTTTCTCTTTGAAAGTGTTATAGTAGCTTATTTGCTTGCACCCATATTTTCTCCAAATAACAACACATGGAGAGGACAGACGCCAAAATATCTTGAGGCGATCTTAGTGTACTATTAAGACATAACAACTGGGCCGAGTTGATTTAGCAATCTGAATCAGAAACGCTGGCGCGCGACGAAAATCCTATCTATCTTTCGGTACGACAAAAATCTATCTATTTTTAATGTTTGAGATTCGTACACACCATCTATCTCCCACCTCTCTCCTCTCTCTCCTCTGCCCTGTCCCTCCCCGCGCCGCCTCCAGCGCCCGGCTGCGCCCCGCCGCTCCCGCACGCCGCGCGCAGCGCCCGCGCATCGCCCGCTCCTGCGCCGCCGCGCCCCGCCTCTGTCGAGCTGCTGCACGCCATGCCGCGCGCTGCCTCTTCCGCGCGCGCCTCTGCCGCCGCCTGCCGCCACCGACGCCAAGGCGCGCTGCTGGAGCCGCTGCCCGGGCGTGCCGCCGCCGGAGCCTCCAGGGGTGCCGCCGCCTGTGAGTTGCCCAGATGCAACGATTTCAACATTCCACTTACACCGATTCAACATTCCATCCTACAATGATTCAACATTTCACCTAGACTGATTCAACATTCCATATATAAATTGTTGAATTAGCATTTATAAAATGTTGAAATCGATTAAATCAGATATTGAATTAGGTATTTGCAATTGTTGAATAGAGGTAAAAACAGAGAGAAGGCTGTTATTGGGCCTTCGTGGGTTTTTTATTTCGCTAGCTTACCTATCTTCAGGTAGGTAGATAGGAAGTCCCAGCGCGCGAGGGGTCACACTCGCGCCGGAACGAGCGACCCCCGCGCCGCAATTCCCGGTTTGCGATCGCTCGCCCGGGCCGAATCGGGCGAGCGATCCTCCCCCCGCGCGCATTAGGTGAGGTGGGCGCAGTGACGATGGTGCGCTGCCATCGAATTGCTAGGTGAGTTTTTTTTTCTTTTTCCATTTACTTTTTTTTTTGCATTAACTGTATTTTTTTTCTATTTCCTTCTTTTTTTATCTTTTTCTCTCTTCTTTCATATTTATATATATATTATCTTCTCCACAGGCTATAGGTTACATTTATGGAAACAAATTTATCATAATAACTTTACGCAATCATAATTTATCACCATAATTTTATTTTATGTAAGCATAACTTTTATCACGATATTTTATGAAAATATAACTTATCAGGATAACTTTATGCAACCATAACTTATCACGAAAACTTTATATAAACATAATTTTATCATGATATTTTATGTTAGCATAAATTATGTTCGCATAATTTTATATCATACTGTTATGATAAATTATGTTAGCTTAATTTTATGGTATACTGTTATGATAAATTATGGTAGCATAAATTATGCTAGCATAAATTATATTTGCTAACATAATTTATCACAACTGTATAACATAAAGTTATGCTAACAGAATTTATACTAATATAATTTTATCATAACTATTTGAAATAAAATTATGCTAATATAATTTATTTTTAGGAGAATTATTCTCGTAAAAAAACTTTAGAGTAAATAAAAAATAATAAAAATAAATAATAAAAAATATTAAATAAATAAAAAACACACCGGCGCCACGAGCTCGCTCCGCTCGGGGGGAGAGCTTCGCTCCACCCGAGCGAGCGCTCGTGAATTAGTTGCCCCCCCCCCCCCCCCCCCGCGCGGCATGCTGCCAGTCGTCGGAAGGAGCAGGCCCATAATTGCAGGTTGAAAGGCCCACACGTTTCTTTCATTATTTTTGTTTTTAAAATACAATAAGTTCTTTATATAGTATACACTTTTAATTCTATTTGCACTATCGTGTTTTTATGAAAAGATCTACAAAGTTAGATCTGTTGTATAGAAATTTTCATTATAATTTTATATATCGGCAAATTATATTCAATTGTACAATAAGTTATTTTGAGTAATTTATAATGTTAATTTAGTATGTTATGTTGTATAAATATAGCAAGTTATGTTCTGCTAATATAGCAAGTCATGTTTTATTAATGTACCAAGCTACAGAAATGTACAGGTTGATTTATATACGTCATGCCAGCGTATCAAGTTATATTCTCTTAGTATAGCTCGCTGCTCACTACACTATCTCTGTATAAGATGATATATTGTCATTTCTCAATTTTGCTGGCATTTTCGTATTCGTTATAATACGAATAGAAAAATATTTACATAAGTTGATATATTTATGTTTACACAATTTTTACTACTTGACAAGCAGAGACTAAAATATAACTTGCTACACAAATTATTCACATATTGTTTATAACGTGCTTACACAAGTTATTTATATTGTTCAATACAAGTTGTTACACAATATTTTTATAAGAGGTAATACATTTTTGTTTGTACATAGTCAATAAATAAGTTGACATATTGCTTCTAGTTTCCACACAAGTTATTACACCGTCTCTATATAAATTGCTATATTATCTCTGTTTAAGTTGATAACTCAACTACACAAAAATAGAGACATTGTTGTTAGATAAGTTGATACATAGTCTCTATATTAACTTTATGCTGCACCATCCATATTAGTTTATTATACTATAGCATAAATTAGTCATACAAGGCAAGTTTATATATCTAAGATATAATATAACTTGCTTCCTACTCTGTACATAAGTTACTATTATACATACAATATAAGTTGTCAATTATATAAAATATTTTTTAACAATATATTCAATATTAGGTCTTGTTTTGTAGATCTTAATGTGTGGAGCATAATTATGTAACAGATATTCTATGAGAGAATTATGATCCATTTTTAGAAAATACAACTATTTTCTATTACCGATGTCATAGATGATGATCATCCTGAAAGCGACCTTTCATCTCTTGTGTGCTTGCGTGGATAGGATAGTTCATTGAAAGTAGAGAGACTGCACAGTTTTTTTTTACCCATGACCCATACTGCGTCTGTGTGAAAAGAAAAACAACAGAAGACAAAACCTGAAGGAGGATGCGTCGCGAGCTTAAGAAGGTCGCGCCTTAACTCCGTCTGAATTGTGCCTTGCCAGACTGGAGAATTTGTTCTGGCCTAGTTTGGAGTTTCCTGTCTACGTCTTCAGCTTTGCAACCCTGATATTGTTATATTGTGGTGTGAAGTTGCGGATCAGTGTTAAAATATGCACCGCGGTCTGATGAGCCATTGATGATGGGTCAGCCATCGACCTGGACTGAAAAGAAATTTAATAATTGCTGCACCAGTTGCTCCAACAGTTGCTTCTGTGCTTGAGGCCTGCGCTTCAGGATGCATCGGTCCCAGATGTTTGGCATAACCTCTTTTTTGCTGTGTACCCTCTAACCCACTTGTACTGCTCCATCCTGACCCCAGGGTCAGTACGTGCTGTAACCTCGCGGGCCTCGGACCATCTGAGCAATTTATGACAATAAGGTGATGGCAGTGATGGTTCTTGATCGATTGTACTTCCAATTCAAACTCGACTCGATTCCCATAAAAGAAGAAATGGAACATCAGGTACGTGCGTGCATGATTGAACTGGTCGCGTGACTTGTATCCCAGTGTCTTATTTCTTATTGCTGCACTCAGTGATACTACATCTCAGCGTTACGAAATCCTGAACCGCAGTCCAGGGACACTGGAATGAACCTGCTTATCATGCGAAATATAGCAGTATGGACAGGATAATGTGTTCAGGTGCAGACGTGCAGTGCCCATGGTTCTGGTAGGGGCTCCGGGACAAGAGTATTTCCTCTGCAACACTATCATTTTTCCCACTGTTTTTGCTGAGACACAGAAACAGGAGGAATGGTACCCAGGTAATATGTTATCTCCATTTTCGAGTTAATGCAAGCTAATAAATTGTGTTTCCTTAGGACGTCAGCATTTATTTCTGCCGCTGGATTCGATGTGTATGTGCACTGCTGTTGGCAGTTGCAGTTCATTCGTCAGTTTAGGGCTCGCCGGAAATAATTAGTCATTATTGCTGGCGTTTGTAGTTGTTAGGCTCTTTTTATATGAACTCAACCGCAGAATACGAGTGATACGAAGATACCGAGTAACTTTCTTTAGTACTTGTATTATGTACCTCCCTCTGTTTTTTTAGTCATATGTCACTTTGCTATCTCAAGTCAACTTTTCTAACATTGACCAAAATTTTAATAAGTACTCTCTCTGTTCTAACCACTTGCCTTATTTTTTTTTACAATTTTATTTATTTTAACAGCGTTTTAATTTATCATATCATACACTTACTTTAAGTAGTATAAACTCTCATATGAAAATTCAGCACGAGTATGGAAACAAACATTTATGACAACAACATCTCGAAAATGGTAGTAGGACCGACCGTCGGACCGTGCAACACATGCTATTCAAGACACAGCAGTTCTCTTTGATGGAACACAGGAAGCTAGCTGATGAGCAGCGACACACGTTTTTAGTTGTTAGGCTTTTTACTCAACCGCAAATTGTGAGTGAAATGAAGATACCGAGTAACTTTCTTAGTACTTACATACTCCATTTGTTTTAAGTCACGTAGTCCATCAACCTGTGCTCTCGCATGGGTTAGAGTTTTAGAGATATAGAATTAATCCATAATAAAATTAGAGCTGATTGTTTTAATTCATCTTTTGTAATGTCATTATGGGTAATGTATATGCAAATTTAGAAATTATTTTAATTTATATTTTATGATGGCATATTGGGTAATTTATATACAGATTTATGGCTTATTTTATTTCATACTTTATAATAGCATGTTGAGTAATTTATATACAAATTTAGGGGGTTATTTTAATTCGTATTTCACAATGGCATGGTGGGTATTTTATGCAAATTTAAGGGGTTATTTAATTCATATTTCATAATGTCATGATGAGCAATTTTTTTACATATTTATGGGATTATTTTATTTCATCTTTCATAATGTCATGGTGGGTATTTTTTTTAGAAACTATAATAGATCTAATGACTATTATTATTAGAGCTATACGATGGATGTCGGGATGTTTCTGATTTTTATGAGAATTTTTAGGATTTAGCTTTTTCCTATAAAACAGATCTATTATTAGAGATACATCATGGATGACAGGATGTTAATTACATTGAAAACAGATCTAATAGCTATTAAAATTTTAATCTGTAATCGATAATTGGATGTTTCTAATTATTGTGAGAATTTTTATGATTTTATCTTTTATTCCGCGCATCATGTGAGGATTCATAAGGAGGCTACGTAGTCTCCAATTAGTAATAGCAAGATTAGGCTCTTAATATCTGTTTCATAACAAGGTTTCTAGCATCTTTATGAGAAAAAAGTTACGGGATTACTTAGTAGTGTAAATTTGTAAATGGGAAAAAAATTTGAACAAAAATCTGAGAGTAAATTTGAAAATGGAAAAAATCTACCAAAAACAGAAGACATTTACTTTTGATGAGAGTTGAACTCAAAACCTTTCATAATGGCAGAAGTGGGTAATTACTTAGAAAATAAATTGAAAATGGAAAAATCTGCAAAAAAAGAAGAAATTTGCTTTCGTTGATAGTTGAACTCAAAACCTTTCGTAATGGCAGATGTGGGTAATTACTTAGAAAATGGATCTAATGGCTATTAATATTCTAATCTACCAATTGATGGTTGGATATTTCTGATTTTTGTGAGAATTTTTAGGATTTATCTTTTTTCTGGTGCGTTTCGTGAGGATTAACGTGGAGGCTCCAAAAGGAGCCTCTAATTAGTAAATAGCAAGATATGTCACTTTGGCTATCTCTCAAGTTAAAATTTTCTAACTCTAACCAAATTTTTAGAAAAATATATTACATCTCCACGTTATCAAATAAATGTATTATGGGGACATTTCATTGTGGACTTAATGAAAATAAGCTGATGTTATAGATGTTAGCTAGTGTTTTTTCTATAAAGTTTGATTTAGGATAAAATTAAAGTAAACTATAATTTGGAATGGTGGGAGAATGAACACGGATGGACAATTTTAGTGTTTTTAATATTTTTTCTCGAACAGAGAGTTGCGCATCATCGTTATATGTAAACAAGCAAACACTTATGATAACAGCACTACGAAAAGATAGGACCGACCGTGCGACGCATGCTATTCAAGACATTGCAGTGTTCTTTGATGGAACACGTACAGGAAGCTGATGAGCAGCGACACACGCGTTTATGGTGCACTGTCTGTTCTGCGGCCTGCGGCATCTGCAGGTGCCGTCTAGTTTAATTTATTCACGCCATTATTCCTACGTGACCAGCTCGATGCCTGCCTCGACCATGGACTCGGCGATGACGACGTTGGCTGCCTCCGACGGGTGCACGCTGTCGAAGAACACGTAGCTGCTGGCGTTCCGGCACGTCGTCCCCGCCGCCGTCGTCGGGCTGCAGAGGTACACCCTCGTCTTCGCTGTCCCCGTCCGGCAGCACGTCCCCCTCGCGTCCGCGAAGCCTAAACACAACACAATTAATCATACTCCGCATGATTAATTATTAACTTATTTCACAGGGACCTTATTTCACATCATATCATGTCATATGATAATGGCGTAGATGTCAATTTTACATCACATCATATCATATCATTTTTACTCCGTTCCGGGCCACCACAGGTACCTTGAGCCGCCGGCGCTTCGGCGAGCTTGCGGAGGGGCGCGTAGATGTCGAAGATGGCCAGCTTGAGGCCGGCGTGCCGTGCCTTGAGGGACCTGACGGTGGCGTTCAGCTTCCTGTTGAAGGTCTCGGCGTCGCGGTTGAGCCTCGGCACACATGCGTTCCGGCCCTTGCCGTACAGCATGATGGACGCCGGGAAGCAGCCCAGCGGCGGCATGGACGTGACGCCGATCCGCCGTGCCCCCAGCTTGTACAGCTCCTGTACATTAAGCATGCAGGGACATGGTATGTGAGGCTGCTGGTGAGATCATGCATGACGAGGCGTTAGTTGTTGCATGCACTGATGACTACTGACGCTGGCAAAGCCGGAGAAGATGCCGACGAGGAGGTCGCAGTAGTGGTCGACGTTGTAGCGGCGGGACAGGGAGGCGTTGTGGTAGTAATTCTGGAGGAAGTCGCCGGTGCCGGTGCTGACGACGTACAGCGCGTCGGAGAGGATGGCGCGAGCCCTGGCGCGCCCGGCCACCGCCGCCAGCTTCGACCGGTACTCCTTGTAGTAGCGGAGCTGCTGGGTCAGCGTGATCGCGTCCTGCACGTCGTTTCGTTTGCATATAGGTTAGGTAGTACGTAAACATATACGGAGTGTACTGCCCTACTAAAAAAAAAAGGCTTGCTTGCTGTACCGACCTCAATCCATTTTGCTCCATTTGTAGGAATAATATTGTTATGTATTCCTATCCTGTAGAATAGTACTCCTATATGATAAGTACTTACATACATGGCCGCCGTGTCGTCGTAGTAGCTGGACGCGGCGGAGGCGAAGTTGGCGCCGATGAGCAGGTTCTTCCCCGACGCCTCCGGGCTGAGGTACGGCGGCGGGTAGGCCTCGAAGCCGAGCGTTTCAGCTGGCAGCAAATTAAACGAGAACCACACAAAACTTGTTCATCTTCAGTACGCTATGTTTCATGGCGCTGGCGGCAGCAAATTAAACCAACCGGTGATGTCGGTGACGATCTTGCCGTCGGAGAACCGGCCAGTGGGCTCGCGGCGGGGCACGAAGTTCTCCCCGTACGGCGCGTAGTTGGCCTTGAACACGGCGCCGGGCAGGTAGTTGTTGTTGCCGACGTCGATGGTGGAGTCGCCGAACGAGATGACCGCCGGCACGAGCGGCTGGGCCTGGACGCCGCCGTCCGCGGCCGACGATGCCATCACAAGCAGGGACACGAGCAGCGACGCCGCCGTGAACGCCATGCTACCTCTTGGGTCTTGACGCTCGTCTCCGTCGTCGTCGCTCTAGCTAGCTCGCTGCACCGTGGCTGGCCGGCACAATGGCGGGACACTTTATTTATATGCGATCGTCGTTAATTTGCCCCCTAGTGCATGTAGTACATGGTACGACGAGTCCACGTCCAAGGAGGTGGCGGTTGGGCGCGCGTGAGGTGCAAATTAAGGCGGGGGCATATCACCGATTCTTAGCACTGATAGGCTACGGAATTCGTGATGATTTCCCTGTGAGCGTGACACGCAGCCGTCAACTGCCAAATCGCGACACGAGTTCATTCAGTTGTCAGGCACGATTATTACAGGAGGTTTCTCTGTGGCCATGCATGGATGGGTCTTCTGCCGTTCACTGTCTCTCGCGGTGAAAGGTTAGGATTTATTTAATAAGGAGGGAGGAACGGCAACAGCCAACAATTATTACAGCAACTTGCATCTATTCATTTAGGGTTTTTTTTGAGGGTGCATTACTATTTAAGGAGGAAATAATTCTTTCTAAACATTTAAAGCAGGAGCACTGCTATTTCATTTAAGAGTAGAAAGCAAGCACAATACATTGAAACATAAACAACATTGGGAACTAAACTGGGCCCGGATGATCACATGCAGCTCTTCTAAGCGCCGTTTCTTCTCTAGCCAGATGGAACACCTCCGCCGGGGAGGCTTGCCTGCCTGCTGTCGAAAATGCGCCGATTCCGCTGCTTCTAAATGTTTCAGGTAATGTACATCATGATCCCAGCAGCGGATCTCTGCTCCTCCTTCGGTTGATTCAGTAAGGCTGAGGACCACTAATGCAGGGGTCCAGCCGTGGCATCAGTGTCCTAGGTTCCACAGGATTTGGAGTGGAACTGTATATGGGATTTTTTTAAAAATTTGGAGGGGAAAATGTGAGGATATACGAGGAACTTTAGGAGCTAGGAATGCAGTACAGCGATTTTAGGTTCTAAGACCTGAGAGTTGAATTCCTATTAGAGCTGGTATCTGATGATCTCCTCCCTTTCTTTTATTTTGTTTTCCTGACAGCAGTTTTTGGCTAAAAGTTAGGTAATCATGCATGTTGTTACGATGCTACCAACACTAATGTACAGTGATATATTGGTGCGTCGAACAGTACTCACGTCACACCCTCCCTCTCCGGCGAGCTTGTTGGCACGCAGGGGCAGATACCTTAAGTAAGCCAGACAGACCATTCGTTCCCACTTCTGGTCCAAAATCCAGATATACTACTGCACGTAGCTTTTTCATAATATATATGGAGTCATCAGTGGTGTTCAGCCTGGACCTTGTCACCTGCCATGACTTCGACGATGATAGCCACGATTAGGTAGCCGTTGCGGGCTTTGAATTCATTGGTTGCAAGGTAAATTTTCGGGGTTGTTGGCTGTTGGCTCTGTTCATCCGGATGAGGTCATCAGGGATAATACTGTCGATGAACTTGGATAAAATATCTTTTCTGATTTTCTGTTTGCAGTTTGGGGATATGTATCCTCTTCGCATGGTCAATGATATATCAGGTTAGTCTTAATAATGGACTTGTTTAGAGGACCAAAGTGTGCTGGTCCAAGAGGCGGGGTGCAGTGACCGGTAGAAGGCAAAGTGCGTGAAATTAAATCACTAGCTGCCTCATTCCTTTACTGCTGTCAGGTTTGCTCGTACTCCTACATCTACATCAGCCTCGTTCGTACGCATCGAAGTTATTGTGGGCCAGTCGATTGTGCTGACATGCACCGACACATCACTCCAACTTCCAACCGTCTCGATGATCTATCGCCGAATCGAAGTGGCCTGGCCGCCTGGGGTCAGATCATTCACAGGCATGCATGTTGCCAGAACTCATATGCCCAGGGTTGTTCATCAGTGATTGAGCACCCGGGCGCCATCGTCAGAGTGCATGAGTAAGATCCAGTTGTCGACGGATCCTTGGTGAAGAGCATCATCATCTGGCACACAGGCACACACGTACAATATACGGTGGACTTCACCTGCCGTCCTTTAGGAAAAAATGTTTGCAAGATTCTTACATGATGTCTAAAGAATCTGCAAAATTCTTTAGAAATATCTGGCTATACATAGGACAACCTCAACAACAATAGTCATTGTGTCTATTTCAATTTCTAAAAAGAAACCACTACGCCTTTATTATGGAATAAAGTAATCATCTAGGTTTACATATAAATTATCCACAATAGCATCATTGAAAGACGGATTAAAATAGAGTTACCCTTAACATTACGTATAAAATACCCACCACGCTATTTTGAAAAAATGAATCTAAAATAGCATATAAAATATCTAATATGCTATTATGAAAGATCATTGTTATGGAAAAAACCACGCTTTTGTAATTGTACTCGGTATATCATAGCGTTCGGGGGTGTGATATAGCCGACTACATGTTCCTTTAGTATCCCAAAGCAAAATTTTCTAATATTCTAGTAACATTCGTACCTGCTAACAATACTAACACGTGCAAATGCATGTGTTTGATGTTTTAGCATATTGAAGAAAACGGGAGAATACTTACATGACAAAAAAAAGAAAAAAAACTAAATTGCCTGAAGCCGTCTAGCCATCATTCTAAGTTACGGTAATTCGCATGATTCCACTGACTTTATTCTTGCAGTTCAAGCTGGGCTTTAACGCGCGCATAATGAGTAATTACCTAGACAGGTGGTTATGGTTTGTGTATTAACTAAATTAGGATGGTGAATAGATGGGTAAACGGAGGATAAAGTGCTTGGTAGCTTACACTACTGGAGAAAGGGCTTTCCGTCCCAGCAATAAGTCCTGAAACAAATTGCAACCGGTACATATGTAAGATTTGAAATGTCCTACCCAGAGTACCGGTTGGTAACATCAACCCATACTAAAGCCTCTCCGGGTATTAGTACACAAACCGGTACTAGAGGGTACTTGTTAGTACAGGTTCATAACACCAACAAGTACTAAAACTTCACCAACCAGTACTAGCACTTACGATAAAAGAAAAATATTATCTATTTAGTTGGATGTGACTGAGAGTTGTTGTGGTTGAATGGATCTTGCATGTTGTTGTTGGTCTTGAGCTTGAGCCCAATTAAAATATATTTTTCGGCTTTTTACGAACCATTAGTACTGACTCCTAACAACCGGTACTAAATCTTGGGATGCATTATTACGGATTCTATAGTACTCCCTCCATCTAAATTTGTCGTTTGATTTTTTTTACTGAGTTTGACTTGCTCGTCTTATTCAAAAAGTTTCACAATTATTATTTATTTTCATTGCGATTTAGTTTAGCATATAATATATTTTAACTATGAATTAGAATTTTCTAAATTTTCGTAAATATTTTGAATAAGACGAATCAATCAAACTTGGTGCTAAAAAAGTCAAACAACATGTAAATTGGGATGGAGCGAGTAGGGTTGGGAACCCAATACTAAAATGGGTTCCCAACTGGTAATAATAGCCCTTTGTGTAGTAGAGATGGAGCAGTGGAGCCATTAGCCATAGGATTATACTTATGGGACACTTTGAATGCAAGGTCAGCGGTGTATTTGGCTCTTCCCACAACACTATCTATTTAGTTAAAAAAAAACAAGCTAACAACCTTTATATTTTTCTTATGTTTTTTTCTCAATTCCTCCTAGCTCCTTCCATCTCACTTGTGGTTATGCCCCACCCCGCCTCTGCCGCCTCACCTAGCACTCATGGGCGGTGGCAACCTTCCCACCGCATTGCTCAGCCCACCGCTCACCGTGATTCCTCTGCCTTCCCTCTACCCTATCTTCTACTAACCATGATGGTTGTTCTTCTCTACCACCAACCATCTTCCCTAGCTTTGTTGGCAATGTCGACCCTTCTCCTCTTCTTCCCTCGTCGCTCTGCCCATGTCCCACCTCCACCCCTCCACCTCGCCCTTTACTAACCAAAGCGGTTGTTTGCATCTCCCTAGTTGATCCTTCCACTGACCATCATCGGACCCCACCTAGTATCCAATTCTCCCAACCCTAAATTCAACCGTTTTCTACCACCATGGCTTCTAACTAAGAGTGAGAGGAGGGCGAAGGAGGGAAGAATGAAGGGACCAACCTACCTGTTGCCATTGGAGCTATGTAGATCTGAGGGAGGGTAGGAGAGGGACGGAGAAGAGGAAATGACTATCTAAGCACGTGCGTGCATTTGGTGGAGGGGCCCACTGTGCAGGTGGAAAGCCATAAATGCGCAAATCCCCTTTATCTAATATACTTAAATGGCCACAAAATGATTTATAGCTACGCCGTGTGCAAAGACACATATGCCCCTGGTAAATCTATCTTTCCTTATCGGGTAACGGGTATATGCATGTAGGAAAACGATAATTTGAATAAAATTTGAATCCTAAGACAAACCATTATGATGATGCCCACAGAATTAAAAGTCAGAACAGACTGCGTTTAGGGAAGACCCCGTTAATTGGGCCTCAATTCCAATAGTGCGCAGTGCCAGCGCTTGGAAATCACAACAGTCTCCAATCCGCCATCATTGGGCTGAAACACATCGGGCTACGAACAGATGGGAACTCACTCTTTCACCGTTCCATTCTCTTACTTCTCTTTGTACTCAAAACACTTATATACGGATGTAAAAAAACACTTATGTAAAATGGCAACAAGCAGGCTCTAAGCCTGTTTGGTTTGGTGTCTAAATTAGCTATGCCAAATTTTATATATCCACTTTTGGCATGCAACCAAACAGCTCAAAAACAAAGAGGCTGCGTTGGGTGGGCGGACACTCTGGTCGGGAAGGTGTCACGTTGCCGAGTTGCCTATGAGTTGGAGGGTAAGGCCAACTCCAACGGTTTAGGCATTTTGGGGAATTTGACACTGTGACACTGTTGACATAGTGGAGTTTGAAATGAGAAATGAAGGATAGGTAAAAGGTTGGAGATAGCCTCCCTGCCTCCACAAGAGTCCGCGAGTTCTACTAAGTTTTTTTCCCCAATGTAATATCGTATGCTATGATTGCCAATTCGTTGCTTCTACTGCTAAGAATTTTTCTCTCAACAAAATGGATACGGCAGTGAGCCTATACGAAATTACTAACACTGCGAGCACAAATATCAACAGGACATACCGGGTATGCATGTGGCCATTGGTACAAATGAAACACATCATTCTGTATGTCAAACATATCTGGTACACTATGAAATGAAATTCTCCTTGCCACAACATCAATAAGCAAACAGATTGAAGATAAACTCAGTACAAAGAACAGCTAGCATATACGTATAGAGCATGCAGATAATACTTCAGTCTTGTAGAGTAGCTAATATTGTTCAATCATAGATACCAAAGACATAAGAAAACATCATGCATCATTTAGTACAAACTTAATCCCAACACAGCGAGCTAGGCTAGGTCGATAACACAGCATCAGCAGGGAATATCCAAGTTGAACGCCATTGACCACCACGACACTTTGGCACAGCTGCGCTCTCTGATAACAAAGGTGTGGTTTTCCCATTTCTCATGTGGTACACACCAGAGTCACGAAGCGGATCACGAAGAGAATTAGGAGCACCTTGCGCCGAAATATAATCACAGATGAAATATATACAGTCCTCTTGGATTCCAGCGCACTCATCAGCAGGGAAAGACTTGGAGCAATGCTTCCCAACAAAGAGCGCTTGGCCACCCAAGTTAGAGACACATATCCATTGGCCTGGTTTGGTGCTCAAATCTGCCTCGAAAACCTCAAATGCTGCAGTGCGCTCACACTCCAAGGGATATTTGCTTGTACAATCGTTCCACTCAATCATTCAATTCACCATCAGGAGCTTGCCCAACATTCAACTAAATATTTTTGAACCATGCATGACGTGGGCAAGGGTTGCGGCAGGACAAGTCTTCGACGGGGGTGGTTAGTTATGCATTTTACGCGTGATATCTTTGGTTTACTATCAAGGCCATAAATAATCTCAAATGTTGAGAGCTCTTCATCACCACAAGTGCCGTATAACTTTCCATTAAGGAAGGCAATATCATCAAGGGGTTTAGAGTTAAACCATCCCAGGTTCAGGTCGATTGCAATTGGTGGCTGGCAAATACGAACTTTCCAACCATTGTTCAAGATCAGCGCAACAAGGGAACCTGGTGATGATTCTAAGGGTGATTGTACCACCATCTTATGGAAACTTGATTTATTTATGGAACTTGCATTGAGCCACTTTTTGACTAGCATAGAAAGGTCCAATGTGGCCTTGGAGAAAGGGTTCATCAGTGAGCACCCACCATCCCTATGCACAAAGAACATCCAGCTTTCACTGGAACCACTACAGAAAGCATTATCTGGTTTCGGCATTCTGATAATTTTACCATCTGGAATGCTCAGGAAGGTCCCGTCGAGGAGAGAAAGCCATGGAAGCAGAGGTGGTAGGTTCAGTAACCGAGCATTGGATCGCCATGAGCGGCACACTGCCCTTAGTCGGACGTGATCAGTTAAGGAGGGAAGCCGCCTGAGGACAAGTTCCAAAAGTTCTGGCTGGAGGTCTGGCCAAGACGAAGATCGCGCCTCCTTGTTCATCATGCAAACTGCAGAAAGCCTAACAAGAAATGACACATGGCTGAGAAGACTTAACAAATTGTGTAACTAACATTAGCAGTGAAATCAAGCACCATATAATATTCAGCAATGTAACAAGCCGTTTAGAATAGCAGAATAACAAGCTTAAGGTCTCGTAAATTCCAAAGGAAAAACCCTCTTTCCTTGTTTGGAGAATTGTGTCGCTGGAATTTTACTGGATTCACAAGATTTCTATCGTTTCATGCAGAATATATTCCTTCGAAATTGCTCCGATCCAAGAAAGCATTAATGCGTGTTAGTAATGATCCAGACTCTTAGCAATCGTAACTAAGCCCAGCGATTAGAATAATATATTCACCCATCAACCATCTAAAATTTTTCCCGAGGAAAAAATCATGAAACGTATGTAGCCCTACATCAAAGCTTCCGTAGATCATCGTAGACAAAACCCCAAACCAAACTACTCAGATCAACTCAGCAAGACAGATATGGATAGTAAAGTAGTAGCAATTTGCTCGAGGAAGCGAGAGGGTAGGAGGGTGGGAAACTCACCGAGGGCGAGGGCGAGGCAGGGAACAACTTCCGACGGAGACCAAGCGACCGGCGCTCACGCCCGGCTGCTGTCGCGAGCCGCCGCCGCCGTCAGTGGCCCAGCAGCGCGCGATCCGCGGAGAGTGCAGCAGTTGGCCAGTTGCGATCCTCCGAAGGTGGTGGCGCTTTGGCAGACGGAGCAGGGCGCCGGGATCGGTGTCTCGTGGCTTTTCTCCGGCGAGGCTTACCAGTCACGTGTAGCAAAGTAGCAGGCGGCGGCGAGGGGTAAATAGAGAGGTGAAGGTTAAGAAGAGCCCACCTGTTGCCTTATGGGCCCTTCTACTGGGCTGGGCCAATGCAAAAGGAAATAAGGAGAAGACATGGGCTCCAGCCCAGCCACTCCGTCGTCGGAGCGGCGCGAACGCGCCCGGACCCATGCGCCTTCGCGCCATCACCGCGTCCCCGCCAAATCTCGCTCACGTGGCGCTCGCACGCGCCTTCGCGCCACTCCCCGTTCCCGCCAAATCGTTGGCGCCGTGCTGATCCGGTAACAATCCATATATCCATCCTCGGATCCTCCCAATCGGCGTCACTGATCCCCGATCCAAACCGGCCCGCACGCCGCAGCCCTCCCCTCTTCGAGAATCGAGATGGAGAAGGACGCCGCGCCGCCATCCAAGAAGGCCAGGACGACGCCGGCGCCACAGAGGCTGAGGAAGGCCGCAGGTCAGTCGGACCAGGTGCGGACGCCGGAGAAGCCCGCCAAGAAGGCGGCTGCGGCTGCGGCTGGCCGAGCAGATCTTGACGCCCGAGAAGCCGGAGGAAGGGCCGAGGGCTCGCGGCCGCAGCGTGGCGTTCTCCGTCGTGGGGGTCCGCCGGGCGGCGCTCGGGCTGCGGCGCCCGGCGGCGCAGGCTGAGTCTGCGGCGGAGGATGAACTCGAGTCCGTCGAGCGGGAGCTTGGTGTTGGCGCCGGGGATGGCCGGAGCCCCGTCAGGCGCAGGGTGGAAGTCAAGCTGCCGGAAAGGTAAACGTCCCTGTTCTCGTTGTGATTCCAGATCTGGTTCACGCCTAAAAAAGGAACCGCTTGCAGATTTATTTTTCTTAATTTTACATTTTTATTTCCCCCAAACTGAAATTTAGCTCTAGGTGGCAAACGTGTTATTTAGGATGTTAGGAGCGAACTTATGGTAAAAAAAGTAGCATTGGCAGAACGATTTGATTCTGTGGAGACGATAACTTCTACTTATGTGATGTGTTCACTGCTATTGCAGCTATGAGATGCTCAGCGAGTTCTTCAATTGCCTGGAGAGCTCCACCCGACTGCTCCGTATGAAGGGATCCAAGGCCACTTTCCCTAACATCTGCGCCAGCATTCAGCATTTGTCTGAGCGGTACAAACCTTGTTTCACAAATAGTAATACAATAGCTGCTGTGCCGGATTGTGATCTTCTTTTACCTAATTTTCGTATTCTGTCCACAGGAGATTTACCTACAGCCATCTTGCGCAGCTCAAGTACATAATGCCGGAAGCAATTGTCATCAACAAGATCCTCTTGCGTGATGGCACAACATGCTGCATGAGACCTGATCTTCAGGTGAACATCTTGGTTGGTGCTGTTGAGAATATTGAGAAGCAAAATGGGGAAACTGCATACTTAGCATTGAGAAGGATCTTTAGGCAGAGGCTTGTGGATTTCTTCAGGGACCACCCTGAGGTATGGAAATCATTGCACGCTTCACACTTGGTTACTGCTTTCAAATTTATCTTTCGAATCAAAGTAGACTAGTAACTTTGTGACTACTGTCATTTGTGATAAACTAGTTTTCTTGCAATCATACTCAGATGAAGATTAAAAATTGTGCCTCTGTTACTGTTCTTAATTTGCAGGGAGATGACATTCCAGAGCATGAGTTGCCACATCCATTTAGCCGAACAAGATCAAGCATGCCCCAGGATATGCTAGGGACTGTTCCTAAATCTACATCCCCGCTCACGCCATCTGATCTCAATGGACAGCAGACCACTGTGATGTCACACATGTCAGTGTCATTCAAGAGAAGGTTTTCACAGAGATCTCCAATCAGCTCTACAACAGCTAGTACACCCACCAGTCCACTGGTGAAGGCTGCATCCACTGTTCCATCACCATTGAGCAGGAATTCCCTCTTCTGTGGCGATGTTTCTGGCAGCTTTTGTGTAGATGAGAAATCAAGTGCTAAAGTGTCAGAGGATCACAAGGATGTCTTGTGCGAGTCTGGTGTTCTAGAAGGCACCCCTGTGAAATTTGCCTCTACACCAGTGAGGTTAATGTCGTCTACACCAGGCCTGAAGACACCAAAGAGGCCAACCTTTGGCACTGGTTATGACACACCACCTCTGAAAATGACAAAGAGATCAGCACGTGCAAAGTTGTTTACCACTCCAACAAAGGGTGGAAGCAGTGTGGATGGAGACAAACAAAGTGCAAGTGTATCTGCTGCTGATGGCGATGATGAGTTACTCAGATTTCTTCCACAGTCGCTGCTTAAATCGGTAAGTCATTGTTGGCGCCTACAATGATTTCTCAGTTGAAGGTTTGCTCTGTTATGAACCAAGAAAATCATACTTGTTGCTTGCAGGTGAAAGAGAAGGAAGAGAGAGCTTTGGAGGAGAAGGAAACAGGCTTTGCTGATCAGGTTAAAAGGCAGAAGTTGATTGCTTCCCTGCCGAGCACGTTTGACATTGTGTTCCTTATATATCAGTCAAGACAGCGGTCTGTGATGACGAAACAGGAGCTAATCGACAACATAATGGCAAGCAATCCGAAAATTGTGGACAGAAGTATGTGTAAACTTTTATTTCTATGTTTTCCTGAGGAAAACATTAGTTGACTCAAGTATCTGCAATGATTCTGACATAGAGTGACTACATCTGTAGGTGAAGTTGAGGAGCATCTGGCACTGTTGAAAGAGCTAGTTCCAGACTGGATCTCTGAGAAAACTGCTCGAAGCGGAGATGCTCTTTGCTGGTATGTATTCTTCTTTTTCATGAGGACTGTAGAACTCATGTTCGAGATTCAATTATTCTTGAAATCAATAGCATTTGCACTCTGGACACCAAATCTTTAGTTTTTTTAAATTGAAAAATCTAACTCATTCCACTATCAATTTTCAGCATCGATACTGCTTCGAGCCAATCAGAACTTAGACAAAGGCTGTATGCTGCTGAGTAGGGAGAATGACGAACTCCATTTTTTTTGAATG
Organism: Paspalum vaginatum; assembly: GCA_030272315.1. NCBI lineage: Eukaryota > Viridiplantae > Streptophyta > Magnoliopsida > Poales > Poaceae > Paspalum > Paspalum vaginatum. The sequence goes on from CM059021.1 coordinate 40,381,117, forward strand.
TACAGCTGAAAATAGCATGGAAAGTCAGAGGATTCACTTGGCCAGGTATTGCCTGCATAGGTGATCTTCAGCTTCTATGGATGTGTTGTAAATGATACTTGAGTATAATGAAATGACATGTATAGTCCAACCATTCTAACAGCTGATGATCTCATTCTTGGTTTGTGTTTTTGTGAATCCCAGTGTCTGAAATACCACTTAGTCATAATAATATCTGCGGTCTTCTGATATGAGGCCCTTGTGCCTCCTGAATTACTGCCTTTCCAACAACTTATTCCACATGTATTTTCAGAAAGCAGAGAGTTATTAAGTTTCCAGAGTCCCCAAAACGTTGCTAGAACAGAAAACTAGCAGCCTACTCATCAACAATCCAAATAATTTGGAAATTAGAAAAAGTGGTTACCTATAGAGCCGAATTTGTTTTGCCATGACACGTTTAGAATGTGCTTTGATTCAATTTAGGGCGGAGGAGGGACTGGTGATGTTGGGAACTATGGGGAGTTCGTTATATGTATTGCCTGGCTTTGCCCGCGCAGCGAATGCGTCAAGGCATACATGGTCGTGGTGCGGTCCGGCGTGGGAGGCTAGCAGGAGGGAGGCGGTCCAGCGTGGGAGGCGCTAGCAGGAGGGAGGAAACCATGGACGCCGGCACGCCGCCACGGTGAGGCTGCTGCTCCAATGGCACCGCACAATCTCTCAGGCTGCTCAGTCCAATGCAGAAGTGCGCCCACATCGGCCTCGAATGAACTAGTCCGATGTACCCTGGCAACGTGGTCGACTAGGTTGCAATGATCCACCGCTTCACTTCATTATGTACACCTTCGGTGAAAATTAAGGCAGAACATATCTGGATTACTGGCTGACTGAACAAAATCTAAAACCCATATCTTGGCTCTGAAGCTGGACAGAAAATCGAACAAATTTGACGAACTAAAACAACAGCTCCGAAACTAGGAAACTAATACTAGGAACGATGAGAAGTACCAGCTGGCTATATTATGGTTGTGGTGAACATCAGGCGGGCACAAACCATCAGTTTAGCTGCTGCCTGCTGGTGCCACTTTCCGCAATAGCATCAACCTTCTTTAGCCTCATCTTATTTAAATGACTAAAAAAATCTCAGAACACTGAGCACATGAAAGCATCACATAAGCTCAGGTACCAAAAGTTAAACAGCTGCCACAGTAATCGCAGGATTGAGTACGCGGCTATCCTGCATGAGTTTCAGAGTTTGTACAAGCACAAAGCCAGGGATAACAAGAGGAAAAGTAGAGCTCCAAAAAGTTCAGAATAAACAAAACTAACAGCTCACTTGTGAAATGAAATGCACCTTCTTGCTGCAGCATTGCCGCAAGGGAACAGATTGGGAACACATAATACACAAGTCTTGATGAGTAGATAATAGTTAATATGGTTGAAACAACAAAAAGCTAAAGCGTTAACAAGGAGACATCAGATAATATTGTTAACACATTATCCCAATATATTAGCCAAGCAAAGCTGGTTCGATTATATGGAATCAGTGGGAAAGATCCATGTTGGAAACCACTGGCCACTGTGATGCTGCAGCACTGCTGCAGTCTCTGACAGCAATGGAGTGATCATACCATTTCTAATATTCTACACACCAGAGTCAGGAAGAGGATCTGCAGGGCAATCTGGCCAGGGCGAGTCACACATGAAATATATGCAATCCTCTTGAATTCCATTGTACTCTTCAGCAGCGAAACACTTGGAGCCATGCCTTCCAACGAAGAGCGCTTGGCCACCCAACTTATTGACATGTCTCCACTGACCAGGGTTGGTGCTCAAGTCTGCCTCAAAGACATCAAATCCAACGGTACGATCATGCTCAAAGAGAAGACTTGTGGAATAGGGATTGTCCTTGTGAATAAATCGCTTCACCGTCAACAGTCTACCACAACATTCAACTAGGTAGTGCCTCGTCCTAAAAGAATATGCCCCCTTGCTGGACAAGTGTTGGGGCCAGCCTGGTACCCAGAAGTTGATTACGCACTCAGTAGATGCGATCTTTGGCTTATTGCCAAGGTCATAACTAATCTCAAAGACAACAAGCATGTCACCAAAAGCAAGTCCGTACAGCTTCCCATTGAAGAACACAACATCATACAACTGAGACTGTCCCATGATCTCCTCTCTGAACAAGTCGGTAGCGAATGGTGGTTGGCAAATACAAACCGTACTCCAATTGCCACTGTCCAAGATCATCAGAACAACAAGGGATTCTGGTGAGGAGTCCAAGGGCGAGGGAACCACCACCTTATAAAATAGAGGATTAATATCAGAGTTCACATCGGAACAGCCCTGACGCCAAACAGTTGCTAGTTTGGGAAGGTCTATCTTTGCTTTTGAGAAAGGATTCATCAGTGAGCACTCTCCATTGATTCGCATTAGGAAGAGCTGTCAATGGAACAATAGCAGCGCGCATCATCTGGTACAGCCATACGGATAATTCCACCATCTGGGATGCTCAGGAAGGTCCCATCACGGAGGGTGAGACATAGGAATGGAGGAGATGGGGATGGCAGTCGAGCATTGCAGCGCCACGGCTGACAGACTGCTCTCAGTCTAACACGATCTGCTAGGGAGGGAAGGCGCTTTAGGACAAGGCCCAGGAGCTCTGGAGGAAGGTCCGACCAAGATGAATACTCTGCAGCTGCCATCATCAATGTCTGCAGGAGAAGTCATAGGGTTTAGAGTTTAGTGCGGTACATAGCGATGAGTAATAGTAAAAAAGTTAGCAGTACAATCAAAATCTGAAGATGATAGGCAAACCGTCAGATATTGTGACCAGAAGTAAATTACACTTGCTCTACTTAAGTTTGATTGGTGCACAGTTTCTAATGAGATGACCACTAGTGTCGCCAGTAAACATCATATCTAACGACCAGTAGTGCCATTTTGTATTTTTATAGCAGGGCCGTATACTCAAGGACTCAAGATATGCAATTTCTTCAAGGTAATGCTTCAAAAAAGATGGGCGTGGCTGTCTTCAACGGGGCTCTTGGCGAGGAGGGGAGAGATTCCCCACCTGAATGAATTTTCATAGATCGGTGACCCAAAAAGACCAGTGGGACAGCTGAACGGAGATTAAAAAGGGGGAGAAACAACAGCAAGTGAACACAACACAGCCTTTGATCCAAGCTGCTCCTCACCGGACGATTGCTATTTTGGGGGAGGTGCTGCCGGTGGCTTATCGTGGGCGCATGGATCCGGCCGGGATTCGCGCTGTTGTTTTGGCCCAAAACCCTAAACATGGGTAGAGAGAGAGAGAGAGATACTCGCAATGGCCTAATAGCCGGCCGGAGGCGGAGTCGGCTCCGCCACCGGCTGCCGCAGTGGAGCGCTACCGGTTGGAGCTCCCCGTCGTGGCTTGGTGAATCGTAGCACTGTGCAACCTATGGGATGGCGAGGGAAGGCCGGAAGAGCAAGGGGCAGGTGGGCTGGAGTTACGGCGATGGAAATAGGGAAAGTGCCCGGCATTAATGTCTCCGCACTTTGTTCCGGTCACTCAAGCATCAGAAAAGAAAAATAGATTTATAGTTTTTGTTGGATTCCAACTTCTTCCATTTGCATTTTCACATCACATGCAGCATCAGAAATCCATCAGATCTTCATAAAAAAAGGATTCAAAAACAAATGTGAAAATAGCTCGACCAAAATTCGTCCGATCCCTCTGTGTTTCATGCTGTGACAGCGCAGGCGGACCAAATTTAACAAACAACACAAAAATAACGAGCAGAATTTGTGAGAATCCTAGGAAAGTAGTAAAGCAGAAACAAGTGCAAGCCAGCGGCTGTTAGTGATGCCACAGGTTATGAAGCTACAGACCATAAAATCTAAAGAAACAGGATAACTACACAGAAAAAGTGGGCTCACTTCACATCCAGGTTAAACAATACTCATACCTTCTCTCTCAAATAAAATGATCCTTTTTTGCTACAGCATTGGCATAAGTAAACCGATTAATGATCAAGTCCGCACAAGCATAAGTCTGCTGTTAAAACATAACGATTGCAGAAAAAGGCTCCAGTCACGGGGAGAAGATAACAGTAAATAAGATTCAGGAACAGCCCCCAGGGGTTATATTATAGTACATAATAATACATAATCTAAAGATACTTGAGCAAACTTGCAGTCTGCTACACAGTGTCAGCAGGGAAGACCCATGTCGGGCGCCACTGGCCACCATGATGCTGATGAACCGTTGCGGTCTCTGACAACAAATTAAAGGTGTGATGATCCCATTTGTAATGTTGGACACACCAGAGTCACGAAGAGGATCAGCGGCAATGTCCGGGTGAGGATAATCGCACATGAAATATATGCAATCTTCTTTAATTCCGTTGTCCATTCCGGCGGGGAAGGACTTGGAGCAATGCCTGCCAACAAAGAGTGCTTGGCCACCCAACGTATTCACACGTCTCCACCGGTTGGGCTCGGTGCTCATATCTACTTCAAATACCTCAAATGCAGCAGTACGAGCATGCGCAAAATAATTGCCAGCTGTCAAAAAGGGGTCGTGCATCCCAATCCGTCGGTTCACCATCAACAGTCTACCACAACACTCAACTAGATATTCCCTTAACATATATACCTTCTCTCTGGACGAGGGCTTGGGAAGGTGCCGCAGGTCTCCCATATTATCCCTGGAGTTAATTGTGTATTTGACGGATGAAATATTTGGTTTACAACCAAGACCATCACTAATCTCAAATTTTAAGAGCTTGTCACCAAAAGCAACGCCGTACAAATTCCCATCAAAGAACGTAACATCGAGGAGCTGGTGGACCGGATCTCGGAGCTTTCCTCTAGAGAAGTCAAAGCCCACTGGTGGTTTTTTTTTTTTGAGGAAACAGGAGGGGTCCCCTCCTAATTAGAAATATATTAAGATAATAAGTTAAAGGGGCAGAACAAAGGGAAAAACCATCAAGGAACAAAGAAAGAAAAGAAGAAGATCAAAACAATCACACAAAAGCTTCTAGCCATTGCTCAATAGATGGGAAATATTTTTTCTTTGCTCGATGGATAACCAAAGCAAACTCCTTCTTAAAGATGGCTTTGCAGTGTTGGATTTGTGGTTGAAATCCTCTGAAGATAAAGTCATTTCTTGCGGTCCATATACTCCAACACATGAGGATAATAATTTCCATGTAGAATAGAACTCCCAATTGCCTTTTGAAGCTCTCAAGAACAACCAAAGAGTCATCTTGTTGCTGTAAGGTGAGGTTTAACAAAGCCCAGCAACTCTGTGCAAAGTCACACTTGATGGAAATGTGGTCTACTGTTTCTTCTACGCACTGGATACATAGGATACAATCATAGGAGGGGAGATCCATGTTTTTTCTCCTAAGAATATTTCTAGTACTTAGTCTGTCTTTTAAGAACAGCCAAAAGAAAACTTTGTGCTTGTGCTGGCAAGAGGATTTCCATAGCCATTTGAAAACATGATGTATTTCGGTATGCCCAATTAGATACTTATAGGCCCGGGCTGATGTGTAAATGTGAGAACCCCAAATGTATGTCCACCAATCCGTTTCATGTGATAATGTGACTCCTTCTAACTCAAGCTGTAAAGCTTGTAGCTGGGCGAAAGCTTCAACCGATAAAGGAAGGTGGAAGAGAAGGTATAGATCTGTCATTTGCTTTACTTTGTGGAGGGTTATGCGTCTATCCTTAGCAAAAGAGTGAAGTTCTGGGTATGCTTGACAAGTGACTCTTCCTCCCCATAGATCATCCCAAAATAAACATGATTTGCCATCTCCAATGATAGCTGTCGCAATACCCTTATAGGTGTCTAGAAGCTTTAAAGTGTCTCTCCACCAAAATGATCCCTTCTTTATATGACTTGGCAACTTACCATTTCTGTAATGATTTTCCCAAACTAGCTGAACCCATGGGATATCTTCCTTATTGAAGAACATATGCAGGTTTTTCATCAGCAAAGCATCATTTTGTGTCCTCAAGTTTATGACCCCCAGACCACCTTCATCCTTTGGCTTGCAAACCATGGGCCATGCAGCTTTTGGTGGACTTTTAGCATTTACATCGGACACTCTCCATAAGCAATGCTTCCTAAACTTGTCCACCTGTTCTATCACCATAGAGTGCAATCTGAATGTGCACATGAAGAAGGTCGGAAATGAGGAAAACACCGAGTTTGTTAACTGTAGGCGACCTGCTTGTGAAAGAAAAATGGATGTGCTGATAAGTCTTCTCTCACATCTAGTGACCAGTGGCATGAAATCTTCAATTGTTGGCATAGTAATTCCCAGAGGAAGTCCTAGGTATGTGAAAGGTAAAGTTCCTTTGGAGCAAGCAAAAGTTCTTGCGAGGGTGTCAAAATTTTCAGCCTCCACATTAATTGGGATCATTATTGATTTTGAGTAGTTCACTCTCAACCCTGTGGAATCAGCAAAAGTGTTAAGCAGGGCTTTCAGGATAAAAAGTTGTCTACTACACCCTTCCATGATTATAAGTGTATCATCGGCATATTGAACGATGGGAAAATCTGTGCTCGAGTGGACTGGTACAGGGAGATGCAACAACCCTTGGTTTTTTGCTCTATTCAAGATAGTCTGAAGCAAATCAGCAGCTAGCACAAACAACAAAGGAGAAAGTGGGTCCCCTTGCCTCACACCTCGCTTGCAATGAAATGTTTTTCCAGCTACACCATTTAACAACAACGACGATGTTCCTGAGTTGAAAATTGCTGATATCCAAGAGCGCCAAACCTCACTAAATCCTTGGTACTTCATTATACTCACTATAGCTTGATGTTCAATTTTGTCGAAGGCATTTTCAAAGTCTAGCTTTAGGATAACCAATTCTTTTTGGACTGGTGGCAAAGGTGTAGATATTCGAAGGACCAAGCAAGGCAGTATTGGATTGTCCTTGATTTGATAAACCCATATTGGTTTTTATGAATAAGAGTGGTGATCACCTTCTGCAATCTATTTGCCAAAAGCTTTGTAATGATCTTAATTGAACAATTAAGGAGGGAGATAGGTCTGAAGTCAGCCACTCTTGATGGTCCATCCTTCTTTGGGACCAATGTGACATAGGAACCATTAATGCTCTGCAAATTGGCATGTCCTTGTTGAAAAGCTTCACACAGTTCATAAAATTCCTGCTTTACGATGGGCCAACATCTTTTAAGGAAATCTGTATTGAAACCATCAGGACCAGGGGATTTATCTGAGGGAAGTTGTTGCACTATGAAATTAATTTCTTCATTAGTGAAGGGTGCTTCTAGGAAACTTAGGTCAGTTGAAGGCAGTAGAAGATTCTCAAGGTCAAAATGCATATTTGGAGACTCTGTAGTACCCAACCTCTCCTTGTAGGCTATCCAGAGGAGCTCTGCTTTGCTCTGATGATCATAAAAAGAACTCCCACTCTCATCATATAGTACTGTTATTAAATTTTTTCTATGCTTGATTGTTGCATTGGCATGAAAGAATTTGGATCCCTCATCACCAAATTTTACCCACTTGATTGTACCACGTTGCTTCCAGTAAATCTTCTATTGCGAAGCAAGGCGAGTAGTTTTTCCTTCAAGATCTCTTTACAATTCCACTCCGGTAAGGATAGGTCCCTGAACTCCTCTAAGGTTTCAAAGAGTGATAGGATGAGTTTAGTGTTCTCAATATTAGCAGCCAGACTAGAGATATGTGCTTGCCAAGACTTTAGTGCTCTCCTTAGATTCTTAAACTTTGCTGTCAAGATCTTAGCTTTATCAGTTTGGAGTGTCGGTAAAGACCAACCATGCAGCAGCACCTGGTAGAAATGCTCATGCTCTAGCCAATAGTTCTCAAAACGAAAGATGTTTCCTTTGGGGATAGTGGTGTCAACAGTAATGACACATGGAGTATGATATGAAGTTTCCATCACAAGTGGTCGGACTAAAGTGCTTGGGTAACTCATAGTCCAGGAAGACGAAGTGAAGAACCAATCAAGCCTTTCTAGAAGAGGTGGGTGTTGTTTATTTGTCCAGGTGTACTTTTTCCCTTGTAATGGTAGTTCAATTAGACCAAGAGAGCTTATCGCTTCATTGAATAAGAACATTTCATTAATATCTCCCCCCTGGTCTGTTTCTGTCCTCGGGCTTTCGAATCAGATTGAAATCGCCCAATACCATCCAGTCAATGTCATCTGGCATTTCTATATTTTTGAACCAATGCAGAAAGGCTCTTTTCCCCTCATAAGTGCAAGGCCCATATATGTCTGTAAGTATCCAATTATCTCCATTATGTAGAGATCTGAAGTCTATAGACATGGCGAAATCATTTTGGAATATAAGCTCCCCCTCAAAAAAAGAACCCTTCCAGATCACTAACATCCCCCCACAAGCACCTATTGAGGGTAGGAACTCAAATTTATCAAAATGCCTTGGGCAGAACTTCTTAATGAACAGATAGTCAAAATTGCTTCTTTTCGTTTCCTGGAGACAAACAATATCACATTGGCTCTCTATAATTTTATCCCTAACAGAGTCCCATTTTTTATCTGAATTTATGCCCCTCACATTCCAGCACAAAATCTTCCAGGATCTAGTTGTGGTGTATCTATTCATTCTTATCTTTGTTCTCATTCTTCTTCTGTTGCTTCTGTCCCACAGGCACGGAAGCTTTCTTCTTCATGTGTAGCGCTTCGGTAGTCATTTTACTTGGGTCTATCTTGCAGAAGGCTGTACCCAAATTTTTTATCACAGGAGATGAGATGATAGGAGGCTCCACTGTGCAAGCAAGGCAAGACTTATCTGAACAAACAGGGCTCCTAAATCCTTTTTTCTGCGCTTTAAGCCGATCCCTATGCCTAACATCAGTTTCAACTAAGACGCTTTTCTTTTTTCCCACTTGTTCCCTTGTCTGTGCTTCCGAGGTACTGCACGTAGCACCAGTTTGGTTGGCAGATATTAAAGGTGTAAATGGCAGTGTCACATCCTCTATAACCCTTTTTCCCTTTGGATCAAATCCTAGTAGTGTAGGACATTTGAGCTCTATTCTGCCTGGGCAACAAAGAGGGATGGAGAACTGCACACTATCTCCTCTAGAATTGAAAAATTCCTAAGCTTTGGAATTTAGGAATCCTTTTGCCCAATGAAAGTGAGAAGGAGATAGCAATAAGACTGTGAAGAAGTCAGACCAGGCAGTAGGTATATCGACCACATTCCCACTACCATTCACAGGAGAAAAAAACTTAGCCCATAGCCTAACTGCATCTGCATTTCTATTTCTGGTGTTGGCAAGGAGGCCTAGATCAGCATGGAATGGCTGAGCAAGGCCTAAGCATGTACCATTCAGATTAGCAGTAGAGGGCATGTATTGATCAATCACTGAAGGCTGCGCTATAGTTTGGGCCTGTTGTAAATTCTCAAACTGATCCCCAAACTGAAACTCCTCTCCAAATTGAAGTGATTGTCCTTTTATATTGTTAGCTACATGTCGCTTGTTGGTGTGCATTTTTTTCCTGGAATATCTCTTTGTGACGATCCTGTTCTGTATCACTCTGAGGTAGTCAACTTTCTTTTTTGTTGCATAGGTTTTCGTGGTTGCTCTATGGGATGTCCTCTGTGCTTGATTCTCTTGATTTGAGGATTGTCTTGACATCTGGTGATTCGGAGCTTGCATTGGGGTTAAATTGGGGGCATGTTGGGGCTGCTGCATGGGGATTTCAGCTGCTATTCCTTGTTCCTGCACAGACAGTGAACCAACTGATGCTGGAGATGAGGAACCCATGGCAGTATTGCTTGCATTTGGGATCTCAGTTTGCTGGTTCTGTTCCTGACATTGAGTGGTAGCATGTTGGGCAGGTTCTTGCCAAGTAGGCGAAGCATTATTCTGACTCTCAGTTTTGTTGTTGGCAGGGGCAGCTAGATCTGATTGAGAAGGTGGGAGATTTTTTGATTTACAGGGTTGGGTACTGCTTGAACTGACAGCTTGGGCTGCTCTATTTGTAGTATCAGAATCAGTAGTTGGAACAAAATCCCTTGCAGCAATGACCTTGATTTGGGGATTAGTCTTCTGCTGCCATCTCAATCTCTGACGCAATCTTCTTTTAAAGTACTCTCTGGAGATATGGCCGTAGTTAAAGCAGCTCTTGCAGCGGATCTCACCAATACACTCTCTGACAAGATGATCGAAGCTAAGGCACCTGAAGCACTGCCGAGGGAGAGACGAAAGAGAAGCATTGGAATTCCACTCCATGAGTTTCTCAGAACAATCCTTAGCCTGGCTACTTGGCCAATGCATATTTCTTGCTAACTGTGCAACATTTGCACTTTTCTGTGCCTTTCCAAGTAAGATATCCTGATCCATGTGGAGGGGCTGCTTGAGTTTTTCAGGTGAGGTTGCCTTGATCATGGTTTGCCCATAAAAGGGGGAGACATGGATCTGCTGAGCATCTTCATCAAGAGTAATCGGACAATATACATTACCGATTTTGATGGCTTGTGGGTGGGAAGCTGGCCTGAACTTCTTAATCGGAGAGGCTTGAACAATCTTATTCGCAAAGCAAACATTTTTCGCTGGCTTCTTTTTCTTTTTGTAAGAAACTGTGGTCCATTGCTTCTCTTCTTCATTCACCCAAGTTTTGAGTTCGCGTTGCCAATTTGATCCTCCATCTCTCCAAAGGTGAAAGTAGACATCAAAGTGCTTTGTTATGACTCTTCTCAGAGAACAGATGTGGAAACCAACATCTTTGGAAGCAACCGCAAAACGAAAATGACGATCTGAAGTTAGTTGAACATGAAACCCAGCAGGGGCTCCACCGAGGATCGAGTGGAGAGCGAGGCTCACAGATTCCTCAGTAAGGCGGAAGGTGAATCTACGGAACACAGCCAGCAAGAAGAAACAACCGTGGGGGGAGGAGGACGGGTGATGAACCGACGTGTTGAAACGGGCAAGAACTTCAGCTTGGAATCGTTGTCCTGGAGCCGGATCCCAGTCGACCGGCAGGAGCAGAGTTCTATCTCCTTCCATCGGCAGCTAGTAGCAGTAGCTAGGAGGTAAATCGAATACCTGGGCAGAGGCAGGCGATGACGGTAGTGGCCAGCGCAGCGGACAGCGGGGGCGTAGCCGACGCAGATCAGGTGAGAGCACCTGCCGGCGTCGTCGGCGTCGTCGATGTGGAGGAGGGAGCCGTCGCTGGCGTGGACGCAGGGGAGGCGCCCGAAGCGGCGTCGAGGCGTTGGAGGGGCAAGCAGTCCTTGTTCTCTGAAGATCGTCTTGGCGAGGCGCTGGCCACCTCCCCCGTTGTCAGCTTCGGCTAGGGCAGTGGAGGCGGAGTTCGCCGTTGATGGCTTCCACCGCAGGTCGATGCGTGGAGGCAGCGTCGCAGGGCCAGGCAGGTTAGGCTTCGGTGCGCGCATCCGAGGCGGCGGCTCGACGGCTGCGGATCCACCGCGTCTGCGGCGGCGTCCAGATTTTTGCGCTATTGAAGTTTCTTTGCAATTGAAGTCCTCTACTCTTCTTGTTTCTAGCATCACCAGGAAGCAATATGCATGTGAGGAGAGAAACAATAGAGTAACCATCATCATCCAAGATCAGCACAGCCATAAGGGAATCTGGTGATGAGTCCAAGCGCGAGGGAACAGCAAGCTTATAGGAACATGGTCTGCATGTGGAGTATGCATTAAGTGGCTCAAGCTGACAAATTTTGGCAAGCTTTGGAAGATTCACCGTGGACTTGGAAAATGGGTCGAGCATCCACCATCACTTCTCATAAGGAACAGCCAGTTGTCGATGCAACCACAGCAGCAAGCATCATCCAGTTCCGGCATTCGCATAATTTCACCACCTGGGATACTCAAGAAGGTGCCATTGGGGAGGGTAAGGCACGGGTTTGGAGGAGGCAGTGGTTGCAGGAGAGAATTGGAACGCCATGGATGACAGACTGCTCTAAGTCGAATACGATCAGCCAGGTTGGGCAGCCGCTTCATGACAAGCCCAAGGAGTTCAGGCTGCAGGTCTGGCCAAGATGAAGATCGTGATAACTTCATCATGAAAGACTCCAATCCTAGCAAGAAAAGGCATAAGGTTCAGAGTTCATGAAGTAAACAGATAACTTAATCATATGTAGATGGCATGTACAGTGACATTAAGTGCAGTATACAACTAAAACAAAAAACTACAGCTGCACTTGTTCCTGCGTTAAGACTTAAATAGGGTGTTCACCCTGATGGATAAAGTCATCCTGGGTGGAATGGTCCGTCATGAGTTCATACCATTATTTTAGTGGGGTGACAGTCCCTCATTCCAGGACTACAATCGTGTGCATGTGAAGAATGAGATGGTGCATCCTATTCCTCAACGAAAATGGATATAGCGAGATGGTGATAGGTCACCTCATTCCTTGAAACAAACACCTCAAAAGAAGTAACCAGTATCACTAAACAGATGTGATATGAACCAAATACATCTCAATCTGTGGGAAATGTGGGTGCAAGCTTCATTCCGCCTAGGTCCAAGGCCTCTTTTACACCTTTCAGTTTTTGCTTTTCTGACAAAACGATACTACATCCAGTCTTTTTTTTTGTTTGACATTTCAGACCAGCAATTATTAGAGCTGATCCCAGGAAGGTTACATCGGCGAGGGCGAGCAGTGGACGGAGAGGGTGGGAGAGAAGAAGCCGAAACAAATGGGCGGAGGAGGGGAAGAAGAAGAGCCGACCCGTTGTGGGCCTCAATACTGGGCCGAGCCGCTGAAGGAACTGTGGGCCTCTGTGGCGATGGGCCATTTGACATGAAACATCACAAGCTCCGCTCGGTGATATGCGAAATTGATTAATGGAAAAACAAAAAAAACAATACTAAGTCATATTTAATAATGGAACAAAAACACGCCAAGTCACTAACTATACAAGTTAAAAGCAACAGAGCCACAAAAGGTATGTCGCCGCAGCCGTGCCACGTCGCTTCCGCACAAACCTTGGACGGTGCCACCACCGTGCATGCCAATGCTAACCATAGATCACCGTCCAATAGCCGCGATGCGACACACTGCTTAAAATTCACCGCTCAACTCTGTCATCACTCACCACCAGCGCCACCGCTCCAACTCTGGCTCCCCATGTGTAGGCTACACATCACCTAGGCCACTTCATGTCATCAATGTGCACTAATTTTCAGCTCCCCAAATCCAAAACTACCTCGACCAGGTTGATCACGGCGTTGCCCATCTCCTCGATGGCTTCATAGCCACAACTTCTGTTCGGCACCCCTAATAACCCACCTATTACTGTTTGGCCCCATGTTGATTTTTTTTTTCTGGCGCGCAACAGAACTAGTTAAGTGTATGAAATATGGGGGGAACCAAGATACACAGAGCAGACTCATATTTGGTTCAGTAACAGAATGTGCCGGGCACAGATTTTAGCACCTGCTAGCATCGATGAGAATGGAGTAAACATTTCAGCACAACTTCTCACAAAGCAAGATTCTAAAAGCTTCACATGTGAACAACACACTCTTGATCAAAGCTCATGTCATAACCTTCAGTGGTTTGCATTAAACTTTGCAAGATAATTCGGGCCATCGTCAATGAACAAGAAAAGCATTCCTTTTTCCTTTTTGAGTTTGCAGCATGACAAAGGTTGAAAGATTAAAGATGGCAGAAAGAGAGACTAGCATCAGATATAAACCCACACATAATACTAGTCTTGGAAAGTAGTCAATACAATTCAACAGAAAATCACTGAGATGCTGAAAAGCAGACATCAGGCAATGCTTAAAAGAGTACATACTACATAAGCTAAAAGCCCTAAACAAAGCTAAGCTGGATTGATTACATAGAAACAGAAGGGAAGATCCATGTCGGGCGCCACTGACCACCATGATGCTACACCACAACTGCGGTCCCTAATAATAACAAATACCATTGGACAAGAGTTTACTGATATGCAGATAAGCAGAGACCGATCGAAAAGCAAACTATCCTGGGCAGCATATCACATAGCTTGAGTTGGGAAGAGCCATGTTGGAAGCCACGGGCCAACATGATTTGAAGGCACTGCTGCAGTATCTGACAGCAAAGGAATGATCACTCCATTTTTCATGTTGTACACACCAGAGTCATGGAGAGGATCTGCCACAAGTTTCAACTCAGGGAACTTATTCATGAAGTAGATGCAATTCTCTTGAACACAGCTGCATTTTCCAGCAGGAAAGGATTTGGAGCAATTGGAGCTGACAAAAAGCACATGGCCACCCAAATCCTCGACCCTTCTCCACTGACAAGGCTTGGTGCTGAAGTCTGCCGCAAAGACATCAAATGCCCAAGTACGATCATAATCAATACATGGTGCGGGTGTAAGCCGCAAATCCATCGTCTCACCATCAACAATCTGCCATCACATTCAACAAGGTATGGCAAGACTAGATATGCCTTATCACTGGACAAGGGTTCAGGCCTGCTTGACAAACCATCACCAGAGTCAATTATGCATTTGAAAGATGAGATCATTGGCTTATGTCCAGGGCCCTCAATAAGCTCAATGCTTATGAGCTTCCTGAGACAATCAATCGCATTACAACATTCCACCAAAGAATGAAATATCTAAGAGGGGCTCTAGTAGTTCTGCCCATTCTTTGATTGTGTCAGCGACAATCGGTGGCTGAAGAATAGAAAGATTGTATGGATCATCCATGATGGCAACGAGAGGAACCAACGATGACTCCAGGGGTGAGGGGATTGCTAACTTGCAGATAACAGGGATTAAACTTGTAGCAACCATGCATCGATTGATGCCAACCAGTGGCCAGGTCAGGAAGCTCCACTGTATCCTCAGAAAAAGGGTCCATCAGTGAGCACTTACCATCGCCGTTCACAAGGAAGAGCCAGTTATCAACAGAGCCATAGCAACAAGCATCATCAGGTACATGCATTTTGATAATTTCACCATCTGGTATGCTCAGGAAGGTCCCATCAAGGAGAGCGAGCAATGGGAGCGGAGGAGGAAGTGAATGTAACCGAGCATTGGAGCGCCATGGGTGGCAGACTGCTCTCAGTCGAACACAGGTCAGCTAGGGATGGAAGGCACTTGAGGACAAGGCCTAGGAGCTCTGGAGGGAGGTCTGACCAAGACAAATGCTGTACAGACGCCATCGTTCAAATCTGTAAAATAAGGCACATGGTTTCAATTTCAAAGTATAATTAACATAATAAATGGGCAGAGCTAACATGTACTCCTGTATGCTAGCAAAACTGAATATTCACTGTACATGCTATGAACGGCAGCAAACCATCAGATCAGAACGAATTTCACCTATCAAGATCCCTACTCTGCTTATGCTACTTGCCTAGGCTCCAGTATGAAAAAAAAAATGAAGTAAACACTAAGGCACAAACCACCATGTATTTGATCATCACGCTGCAACTAAGGCTAGGATCACTTTCAAACTCGAGTTAGTTAACTAATAACAACAATTATAGCACTCCGAGTACGACGAACTGTGAGGAAAATGCCTTCCCCAGTGTAATGCAAAACCAAAATATCGATTCGTAAGGTGTTTTGTTAAGGAAAAGGGGTGCGATCTTTCTGAGGAAAATGTTCAAACATACGGATTTGAGCACTATTCAATAATCACATACATAATACTACTCAGAAAATATGAATGCTATTTCGCTATCTGAACAAAAAAAAGTGTGCGCAGCTCAAAACCTCAAAACGCAGGAACGGAGCCAACGAGGTCTTACATCTTCCCGGCGAGTGCCAGTCTGCCAGATTGCCGGTTGGCGAGAGGCGAACAGGCAGACCCGAATCCGAGAACGAAGGCGTAGGTTCAGGGCTTTCCTCTCCCTTCACTTCCCCTCCCATCCCCGGCCCCATCCACGATTAGGCCGCGTCGCACTCCGCCGCTCACCGATCCCCGCCGTCTAGTCGCGGCCTAATCGGATCGGTGGAGTTTTTTTTTTCTTTCTGTTTACATCCCATCTGCCCTAAAACTTACTCCCTCCCGTACCAGTAAATTAGGACGCCGGAAGGGTTTTTTTCTTTGCCTAGAAAAAATGGATGCTAGAGCATAGAATCAATTAATGATGGTAATCAATGAAGATTACGTTTCCTAAAGCAGCAACTACCGATCCCATTCTGCAGTGGTGGGAGAGAAAAAAAGAAAATTAGCCTTAGATGGAGGTTCGAACCTAGGTCAAAAGGCATCAGGAGTGGTCTACGGACCAACCAAACTAGCATCTATTTGTGATCATATATCGAACTTTGTCTATTTTAAAGCTTCCTTGGTATACGAGATCATGGCCAAAACGTCCAATTTTCTGATACCGGAGGGAGTACGCTATTAGAATTTTACATATATGCACATAAAATTAGAATTTTTGTATATGTGTTTTTGTTTAACAACAAATATACTCTCTCCGTACAGAAAGAATAAGTCCGTCCTAGAGTGAAGCGTTAAATTACTCAGCCTTTATTTTAGGTGTATGTGTAGGATATAAGTTTTAGCGTCAATTTTTTTTATAATTATCATTTGTTTTTATTAGTGATTAATTTAGTATACAGTGTATTTTAACTATGATTTGAATTTCTCTACATTTTCGTAAATTTTTTAAATAAGATGAGTAAATCAAATTTAGTATTGAAAAAAATCAAACGATATATAAACTGTGACAGACGAAATATCATAGCAGCCAAATTACAAAGAAGCCCTCGAGAAAGGGCCGACTCCATTAGATCCCAAATGGGGAGCAGCACACGAGCAAGTGTTTGGTTGGGAGACACTGTGGGATAGGGATGGTTCCATCCCTGAGTTTTTGGCTGAGATCGTCCCATCCAATGTTTAGTTAGTGGGGACCTGAGTTTTTGGCTGAGATCGTCCTATCCAATGTTTAGTTAGTGGGGATGGATTGATTCGGAGGCATGGGATGGACGGCGTCTTGAATCCGTTAAGCACTGTTGATGTGGGACTCAATTGTTAGCCACACGTATCACTTCTTCTCCAATTCGCTGCCTCCCTTCTGCCTCGCATCCGCCGCCATCCCATCAACCCTTCACCATCGTGCGCCAGGCCACCAGGCCCACCACCGTCCCTCCCTACACCGGACGCCGCCCTCCCTCCCCACGCCGGCCTCTCCCCGCTCCCACACGGCCGCACCTGGCGTCTTCCCGCTCCCGCACGGCCGCTGCCCTTGCCTCGCCTTGCCTCTCCCACGCCACCATTATTCGCTCCGCCGCCGGCGCCACCTCTCTATGCCATCGTGCATCGCCTTCGCTCCACCGCGCCTCACCTTCGCTGCTTCCGCCTCAGCCACGCGATGAGGGGAAGACGCCACGTGACGGGAACGAAGTGGGATGTCCCCTGTCCGGCCGATTTGGAGGAATTTGGGCTGTCCTGCATCTGGAGAGAAGAGGACCATCCCATGCTCCTTAGCCCTCAACCAAACACCAGGTAAGGTGGGGCCATCCCATCCTCAATCATCCCCTCAACCAAACACATGCTTACAGACGAGACGAAGATGGAGGATGATATTTGATGCGCCAATGAAGCGCCCCGATTTTCATAATGGGACTAAAATAGTGCTTTATTACCATCTCAGTGTTTGGTAATCACATTCTTAAATTAGAGTGACTACAGATCCGCCCTAAACGGGTCGGACAACAAGGGGCACAGCCCTATAAATCTAAGCAGCGAAATATAAAACGTAGACCCATCTTCCTCACGCCACAGTTGGGAAGCAGATCGTAACCCTTACTCGTTCTCAGACCAATATATCTCCATATCACTCAGAAAAACAGCAACAAAGCAAGGGTGAGTACGTACGTACTCAGCAGTCCACCTTCCTCCAAAAGAATTTAGGGAAGTCTAACACTATATGCAAAGATATATCTGGAAGCTTAGGATAGTTTTGCAGAAAAATACTTGTATACAGGGTTTGTAGGTAGTTGTCAAGTTTTAATCCTTCTGAAAACTGAGTTTTTCGCATAAAGGGGTTGCCACTGGACTTGTCGGTCCAAAGTGGCTCCTGGCTTTTCCAGACAACACATTCTCCGTACACCAAGCATCCACTGCTGAACCAAAAACCATTTTATCTAATCCCCAAATCCAATTCCATTTTTATTTTATGAAAACTGCTAACTGAAGAACTAAGCCGTAACTCATCCATACCAGTGGACACGGACTATTCGAATATGTTTTACTCTGATCAGAGGTTGTACTAATTCCGACAATTTGGACTCAGCGGCACATTACCGTCGTAACTGCCCGAATTTCAAACCAAACTGTTGTTTTTGTTTCATCACCTAGGCAGAACTTTAGGGGTTCGGACATCCGAGCCACACCAGTACCCCGCGGTACTCCCGTTGGCACGCCACCCATTCCCTAACCCCTTGTGCGCCAGCACAGAAGCTACTAAGCTATCCACTCCGGCTCAGACCTGCCCAATGCCTCATACAGAACGAGTGGTTGTCCTAAAAGAGTTAGGCAAGATGAAAATCATAACGGTCCTTACGGAGAGCTCAGGTAGAAACCATTCTAACTTTTCAATGCACAACAGCAGCGAGCAACCACCTACCTCGGTATTCTCCACGAATCCCGGGACATGGGAGTAACCGCAAGTAGCTAAGCTACCCGTTCATACCCTGCTCTTATGCATGTTCCAGTGCGTAGCCGTATTCCGACAAGGTCGGTTGCCGGGGTTCTTCCCCATTTTATTTCAAAACCACACACACATCCACTTTTCCATACCTTTCATATTCCACATTATTAGCATCAAGATTATGATAGATAATTAAATGAGCGATTCCACCTATGCACGCTATATCGAAAATAAGCTTAGGTGTCTCTATATTTTGCTGGGATACCATAGCAAGCAAAACATACAAGTTTTTATGTGATTATCAGGCCAAAGGTTGTGTTTGTGAAACATAGAAATTTTATGCATCAAGTGGAGATTCCAGTGGGCTTGCCTTTCACTTTGTTGAGGCAGGTTGATATAAAAATTGCTGGACGTATTGGGCGCAGACCATTGCGTAGTATACCGCGAGGAGTAGGCCGAACGGACTCTCCGGTAAGGCCTAGTGTACAAACAAAGAAAACACACAAATCGAAGCATAATATGAAGCTCAACGGGTTTGGTGGATGTAGAGCTTGGATTGCGGAGATGAGATTCTGCTGGGTTCTTACTGGTGGTATTACTGTAAGTGATTAGGGTGTAGCGAGTTTTCGGGGCAAGTTGGCGGGCTCAGTAACGACAGTTACGGAGATGCCAAGGTAGGGGTGGTCGACGCGAGATGCGGGGTCGACAACGCCGAAGGGGCGGCGGTCGCATGTTGGTGTTTTGGAGAAGATCTTTTTGTGGAGTGGTGGAGAGAGCAACGATGTTCAGATGATTTTCGATATCGTGATCATCTGAATTCAGGGCTCGGACAGGCTAAGACAGCTACCTTTAAGATTTATGTGGAATAGGAGATTAACGGCATCGATCACCTAGGCTCATAATGTTTGTGCGAACCGGTGCGAAGCAGTGACTGGGCGTAGGATGACGTTGTTGACGCGGCTTATGTACGAAAATTATGCATCATTTTATATGGTTTTTCATTAATTTTATGTGTCAACCGTATATTTTCTCTAACATTTATCACCGATAATTGTGGATTTTGCAATATTGTCTTGGAAATATACTACATGTGGTTTTTATAGGTTTTAGACCAATTTTTCGCGAAATTGACCATGATCCACTTCGAGTAAGAAAAGACCGCTAGATGACATGTATTGAAGATGGAGAACAAAGAAGACTTGGTGTACTCATAGCCCCTCTGTGTAGATCAAGGCTCCCTAACCAGAAGATTTAATGAAGTGTCAAAGAGTTACAAGAAAATAAAGATATTTATTCATTAAAGATGATGAATATGTTAAAGGCTAGAAGAATCCGTCAAAGCTCGGCCCATTACTAAGATTCCAGAAGCTCAAGAGTCCGAAAGACCCCGCACAAATATTTCTTAGGCGGCAAGCAACGTCCCCGCGAAAGATGGAAGGAAACAGGACGAAGGAAAGGCTGAGATCGGCCGACCTTAGGCTTTCTGGTCGGCCTGACCCCACCCAACCGTAGGTCGGTTTCCGATTCCTTTTCTCCCACGTCTTCTCCTAGAGTATAAATAGTTAGCATAGGTCCCGAGGTCGGGCATCCAATTCATTATCAAGGCGACAAGATATAGAGAAGAGGGACAACTAACCAGAGGAGAGCTGCGGGTCGAGTTTCTAGTTTAGGATTAGAGTTCTTCTAGTTCATAGAGGTGATTAGAGGCCTTGTGGGGTGCTCTAATTATCTAGCTCCAGATGTCTAATTGTGTCATCAAGAGCTATGGCCATGGTTGTAAGTATGATATAATTTATTAATGAAGCATTGTTCTTGTCTAATAATCATGTCCTTGTTCTAATTATGCTTGTTCTAGCTCTAATTAGCTTTAGATCTAGATGCTTGTTGATTAGATCATGTCTTCAAAAGTTATATTCTTCTAGCGTTCTTGATCGTTGATCTAGCTTACTAATGATATAGTTGTATATCTAGTTCTTTTGATCATGTTGATGAGAGGTTCTAGTTGTGCTAATTATGTTATTAGACCATATAAATTAATTGGGGATGCATCTCTAATTATGTGCCTGTTGAAAGCTTTTCGTCGATTACCTGGTTACTAGTGACAGTAGAGCCCGGGAAAAGGTTAAGCCGATCTAGGGGGTTAGGTTGAGTGATCTTGATTTAATCATGCTATGAAGTTTATGTTTAATCATGCTTATTTCTATCTTGACCTACTAGTTATCTCGTTGTTCTTATCTATTTGTGATGCCCATATTATGTATGTCTTGGATCCAATTAGAGCTTGATTAGACTCTAGTTAACACCGCTTAACTGGTGTTCTAGTTCTGTTCTAATTGCTTATCTTATAGTATTAATATAGTTTAGACGTAAATTAGATGTAGCTTAGGGATAGTTTATAGGTAGATTATAGTCGTGTTTTATACCCTTAGTTTACCGTAAACTCTTGTTAATTAGTTCTCAATTAGTTCATTTCCTGGATTGACGAAAACCCATAGTACTCATCCTGGAGAAAAGATACACACGATACTATCGCTTGCAGTATAAGGTTTGCCGTGCTTAAGTGTCGTCAACAGGCGTCATGGTGGCATGACGACGGCTTTCGGGCAGAACAAAAGATTATGTAGAGTGTATGGGTAGGTAGATCTTGATTTTAGATGAATTTAGGCGAAAGAATCACCCAAATTGGACTTGGAACGGAGAAGATATGAATTTTGTATATTCAGAAAAAAAGAAAAGGAAAAAGGAATATTTTTGGAATATTCCAAAATCCGAATATTTAGAAACTGGAGAATAAAATCGTATTTTTAGATTTTAGAGTAACAGAAAATATTTCTAGACCGCTTGCGACCAGAGTTTCAAACTGGTGTCAACGTTCCACGCCTGCGGTATCGAACGTGGCACCGGATTTAGGCGGCTCCAGAAGCTTCTAAAATCATGAAATTAATGTGGATAGTAGATATTGATTTTCGATAAATTTAGAAAGAAGAAACAAGTCGGGAAATTAATTCGGGGATGAATGAATAGAAGAAGGGAATGGTAGAAGATTCGACCTACTACTCGAATGACACGTGATTAGTGATGGGCTAATCACCGGTGGCTGGTGGTTGGCGTGAAAAAAATAATGGATGGATTCACTTGTCATTCACAAGATAGGAGGCTGTTATAACAGGCAGAGGAGCATGAGCAGGCCCGAGCAGCACATCGCGCCGCCGTGAACAACGGGCAGAGGCTCACCGGCGTTCAGCTTTGATGGTTGTCAGTGAGCCGGGGGTGGTGGACGCGGAGGTGCTCGCCGCGGGCAGCCATTGGTAGCGGCCTAGGAGCTCGATACAGGCAGAGAGAAGGGAGGAGCGCGGCTTGGGGATGGTGGAGGGATGTGGCGAGGTGCTCATAGTCGGAGCAATCGAGTTATGGTGGCCTCTCGACGAAGAACGCAAAGGCACTCTGTTCCCGTGTATGAACATAGCAAGGGAGGAGAAGGGGGATGGTGTTCGCGGCGTACAACGCTCGGGTTGAATCGGGGAGTGATATTGCGGCGGTGGTGAGGTTGGTGTGGATGGAGGCATAGGGGTGGGGGGCTATTTATAGCCGATGGAGGAGGAGATCGATGATGTGTCGCGGAGATGGGAGGTCCACATGGCGCGGAGATGGGAGGCCTAAGTGTCGCGGAGATGGGAGGTCCACGTGGCGCGGAGATGGGGGGCCCAAGTGTCGCGGAGATGAAAGGTCCATATGGCGCGGAGATAGGGGTCCAAGTGGCGCGGAGATGGAGGATCCAAATGGCGCGTGGATATTTTTTTGGAATTGAATTTTTGAAAGGAATTTTGGAAAGAATTTTTGGTCGAGAGTATTTGTGATATTTGGAATTTTATTGAGCTTGTATTAACACACTCAAAACAAATAAGCAACATACAAAATTTTCAAAAATTTAATTTTAAATTAGGGAGAGATTGGAAAAAAATTCTGAGGACTAAATTTTGAAGGCCTTACAGCCAACGAGCAGACTCTTCAAACAGGATGAGGAGGCCACCGGTGTCCGGCTTCCCTGTCGAACCAAAGATGAGGTTCTAGTTGTAGATGTGGACAGAGGTTTATTTGATTAGGGTAAATGTACGTACAACACGTACGTGTTATGAGGTGATCGATCAGACTATAAGAAAAAAGAAAAAGAAGAAGGAATTAAAAAAAAGACCTGCTTGGTTAACATCTTTTCTTTCTCATTAATTCCAAGACGAGGAAAGTATGTGGCGGTTATGGACACAAAATGAGGTGAAAAAAATAGAGAGAAAATTGATGAAACATTTCGCATCTATGGGTTTGGGGTCTTTCCACCTCTTTTCAATCTTTTTCAAAGTATAGGTATACCTTGGCCTTCTAAGATAAAAAAGCTTTCAAAAAACTCACCTTTTTATTTTATTTGATGTGGGCTTTCAGATGGAAATTTTCTAGCTTTGCTCGTAGTGCTCCACAGACCACAACTAACTGTATGGAATATGCGGAAACTCTAGGGGTCTAAATGGATATCCAAATTGTCCGAATCGTAAAAAAAAATTGATTTTTAAAAAATATAGAATGAGTTTTGTACTCATTTTTTATGCATTTTAACAATTTCATTATAAAAAATAAGAATATAAAATTGGATGAAAAAAATTATGCCTTATTTTCTTCCAATATAGAAAAATGTTAAAAAATATCCGTATCCGATCGTATCCGAACATGATTATGTCCAAACTTATTTTAGCAAATATAAAATAGATTTTGGATCCATTTTTTATGGACACTTAACAATCTTAACAAAAAACGATAATATAAATTTGGATGGAAAATCATGCCCTATTTGTTCATTATGGATGAAAAAAAACTATCTGGATAAGTTTTCGATTACACCCCTAAGAAACTCAACTAAGATCACACACCAAACTCGTTTGGTTCAGTAACTTGGTGTGTTAGTCACATTTAAGAGCTTGTTTGGAATGCAGAAATTTCATTGGAATTGTGTAGAAATTCCACAAATCCCCACATTCCAACCATCCGCGTCGATTAGAAAGGACCAAAACGTTAACAGCACCGGCTAACGGCTCAGAACATGAAAGCGCAGCGTAAACAACAGCAGCAGGCCAGCAGCACTAGCAAAAACGACAACAACCAGACAGGGCTATCCTTATTCGTAACAAATCAAGATTCTGAAAGACATTCGAACAACATGATCTTCATCAAAAGCTCACAGGCCATAACCTTCATTCAGTGGTTGCATTAAAATTTGCAAATTTGTTGCACGAGAAAAGCATTCCTTTTTTTTAGTTTGAACATGAGGGCATTAACGAGAACTAGAGCTCAAATTTCCAAGCACAAAGCCAGGGATAGCAAGAAAGGAAAATAGTGCTCCAGAAAATCCACGTTAAACAATACATGACATCTTATTTCTGAAATGAAATTACTCTCCTTGCTTGCAGCATGACATAGGTTGACAGATTAAGGATCAGCTTGGCAGATAGAGAGACTAGCAACAGATATAGCTCGTGCACATAATACCAAGTCTTGGAAAGTAGTCAATACGGTTCAACAGAAACTCACTGAGATACCGGTAAGCAGACATCAGGCAACAAGACCCTGAACAAGCTAAGCTTGGGTAGATCACATAGAATCAGTAGGGAAGACCCATGTCGGGTGACTTTGACCACCACGATGCTGCACCATAGCTGCGGTCTCTGATAATAAAGGCTTGATGTTCCCATTTCTCATGTTGTACACACCTGAGTCACGAAGAGGATTAGCACCCCACTCTGGCATACCATAGTCACACATGAAGTAAATGCAGTCCTCTTGAATTCCGCTGCACTCATCAGCAGGGAAAGACTTGGAGCAATGCCAGCCAACAAAGAGGGCTTGGCCACCCAAATTATAGGCGCATCTCCACCTGCCTGGTTTGGTGCTCAAATCTGCCTCAAAGACCTTAAATGCATCAGTACGATCATGCTCCAAAAAATCATCGCCTGTGGTCAGACGGGGATATGACAATCCAATCAGCCGTGTCACCATCTACAGTCTACCAGAGCATTCCACCAAATAGTTCCGACACATACGCACCTTCTTGGGCAAGGGTTTGGGCAGGTCAAAACTATCACACAGATCAATTATGCGTTGCATGTATATTTGGTTTAGTCCAAAAGGAACAGCTAATTTCACATATTAAGAGCTTGCCATCATTAGTAACACCGTACAGCTTTCCATTAAAAAACACAATATCTTTCAGGGACCTCCTTCTGTGCACGTCGGTGGCAATTGGTGGCTGGCAAACACAAACTGTACCGTCATGTTCGTCCAAGATCAGCGCAACAACAAGCGAATCTGATGATGGGTCCAGAGGAGAGGGAACCAATCACGACGCCAAACAGTGGCTAGCTTAGGAAGGTCAAGTCTGGCCTTGGAGAAAGGGTCCATCAGTAAGCAACCACCACTGCTTTTCCATGAAAAAGAGCCAGTTGTCAATCGACCCATTGCAAGGGCATCATCTGGCACAGGCATCCGTATAACTTCACCATCTGGGATGCTCAGATAGGTCCCATCAAGGAAGGTGAGCCACGGGCAGGGGCTGCAGCCAAGCATTGAAACGCCATGGGTGGCACACTGCCCTAAAGCGAACACGATCAGCTAGGGAGGGAAGCCGCTTGATGACAAGTCCCAAGAGTTCTGGCGGGAGATCTGCCCAAGGCGGAGATTGTACAGTCTTCATCGTGCAAGATTGCATCCTAACAAGAAACAACGTTGAGTTAACAAAGCAAACAACAAACTCAATCATCTGTGACTCAGTAACTTTCATTAGCGATGGGATTAAGCAGCTACTCTTATGCTTACCTGAAAACTTCGGGTACGTACATGACTAAACAGAAATGATGATAGGAACTCGGCCAATCTCACCCTATGGCTGAGTTTGATACATCATTGGCTCAACACTTTTTTTACCTGGACTGGATATGAAAGTATACCTAGTTCCTCCCAGGCATTCCCATTTATCTATCCTCAATAATGAATTTTATGTTCAACTAGTATCAGCAGGACAATCTTAAAATATAACATGTTTGTTGCCAAAGAAGCACTTCAATTTTCTAGCAGTCAATGTTTGTGGTCCATTCTGAACGCTAGAACTGTGTAACATTCTCGCAGGACTTTTGGCTGCTTCCTAGAGAACTTGCATAGATCATTTGAATTTTGAAATAAATATAATCATGCAATGGTATATACTAAGCCCAATATTCAGAAACGAACGACATCCACCTATGTGAATGAATTTTCTTAAGGAAACGCAGAAACTAGGGGCAGCTTCTAATATCGCCGTTAAGAGTTAAGACTAAAACCTCTCTAGCTCCGTCAAACAAAGCCATATACCAGACTAATTAACAATCAGATCAGCTCAAAAGGGCCTCGATTTGGTCAGTAAATCAGCTATCTGCCCAGACAGAGCCAGGAGAAGTGGGGCGTGGGGGTGAGAGGCTTACGGTGGGTCAGTGGCGCGACAGCGGCGGACGAGAACCGAGAAGACGGGAATGCAGGGGACCGACCGACCCTCTGGAGCGGACCAGCAGGCGTCAGGCGACCAGGGGCTCGTGACCGGCCATGGAGGCAAGCGCCGCCGCGACCCGGGGAGCGCGTGGACACGGAGAGGTCGCCGGCAAGGGCTTCGCACTTTCGGGTCCGTTTGGAACGCTTGACCGGACTTGCCTCTCCTGGATGGCCAAGGAGTGTGTTGTTTGGATTTGTTTGCCTGTTTCCTCGGTGATTGTGAAAGCAAGATTTTTCTTGCTTGCCCAAGCTAGCTGGATTGGCTCTCCTCAGCTGGCAAGGATTGCTTTGCCAGGCAAGGCTAAGGATAGCCTTCACGTCGCCGGCTAGGTTTTGTCGGATTGGAGGTGCGGTGGGCCGCCTGGGCCAAGGAGGAGGAGGAAGAGGCCACCAGGTTTGGGCCTACCTTTGGTTTTGGGCCGAGCTGATGGGTACTGCCAGGAGCGTAGTATTTTGTGCTGGAACCGGAAGGAGAGGACTCCACTAGTACAACAAACACTAAAAAGGTGAGTCGAGGGCAGCCGGCTTCAAGGTCTGCTATGAGTGATGAGTCCGATCAACCCATCTCATCATGTCATCGTGTATCCTGTATTTCGAAAAGCGGGGCTCTAGTGCTATCTCCGGCAAGTGAAATACAATATGAAATTTTGCATGCCAAGTCGACGGCAAAAAAGTATACATTTATACACAAATTACTACTCCTATGAAATCTCCATGGCAACTTGGAAAGCCAGCTGGCATTGCCAGTTTGCCACCCACACAACATCAGGAATTCATCCAGTACATCAAGCCGGATGGTAACTCAGATAACGAAGGCACGAAGCAAAGGCCGGACAACTAACTGACAGGGTTGGGAATCTTGAAAAAAAAAAAAACAATGCTCATGGTTGAGATCATAGCAACAATACCGAACAAAAAATTGCGGGAATTACAAGGATTTGACAACAAAAGAGTTGAAAAAACATCGAAGTCTGGTTACTAATAAATCACTCTGAGTTGGAAAAGTGTATTCCCTGCAAGTTATTGGTCACAACCACACCTAAAGTAGTATTCTAGTCATAACACAAGTAACAGACTAGAAGAGCAGCACAGCTAGCATGTTCTACAGCATTCATGCTGGCAGATGCTCCCAGAGTTTATTATTCGTGAAATAGCAATAACATTCACAAGAGTTTACTGATGTGCAGATAAGCAGTGGCCGAACAACAAAACAAACTATCCTGGGTCGCGTATCACATAGCTTGAGTTGGGAAGAGCCATGTTGGATGCCACCGGCCAACATGATCTGAAGGCACTGCTGCAGTCTCTGACAGCAATGGACTGATAACTCCATTTTTCATGTTGTACACACCAGAGTCATGAAGTGGATCTGCCACAACCCTCGACCTAGAAAACTCATTCATGAAGTAGATGCAATTCTCTTTAACTCCACTGCATTCTCCAGCAAGAAAAGATTTGGAGCAACTGGAGCTGACAAAGAGCGCATGGCCGCCTAAATCGTTGACCCTTCTCCACCGACAAGGCTTGCTGCTCAAGTCTGCCTCAAAGACTTCAAAAGCACAAGTACGATCAGAACCAGTACATGGCTCAGGGTGTGATGAGCAAATCCATCGCCTCAACATCAACAGTCTACCAGCACATTCAACAAGGTAATGAAAGAATAAACGTCTCCCATCACATTCAGGTGGGATTGACAAATGACTACAGGAGGAGGCAATGATGCATTTAAAAGATGAGATCTTCGGCCTATGTCCGAGGCCCTCGACGAGCTCAATGCTTAAAAGCTTGTCCAAACAATTAACAGCATACAGCTTTCCTCCAAAGAATGAAACCTCTATGAGGGGCTCTAATGGTTCCCTTTGTTGGAGTGTGTCAGTGACAATCGGTGGCTTAAGAATAGAAAGGCTTTCATCATGCATCATAGCAACGAGAGGAAGCAGTGAGGACTCCAGGGGTGAGGGAACCGCTAACTTGCACATAACAGGATTAAACTCATAGTAACCACGCTGCATCCGTAGATACCAACCAGTGTTCAGGTTAGGAAGTTTGAGTATGTCCCCAGAAAAAGGTTCCATCAGTAAGCACTTACCATCACTATGCACAAGGAAGAGCCAGTTATTAATACAGCCATAGCAACAAGCATCTTCAGGTACAGGCAATTTGATAATTTCACCATCAGGTATGCTCAGGAAGGTCCCATCAAGGAGAGCGAGCAATGGGAGTGGAGGAGGTAGTGACTGTAACCGAGCATTGGAGCGCCATGGGTGGCAGACTGCTCTGAGCCGAACACGATCAGCTAGGGATGGAAGGTGCTTGAGGACAAGTCCTAGGAGCTCTGGAGGGAGGTCCGACCAACATGACCCTGCAGCCGCCATCATCCAAGTCTGCAAAAAAGGCACTGGTTTCAGGGTATATAAACATAGTAGATGGAGATAACTAGCATGTATGATTCCTGCAGTTTTTAGCCCAGAAGCTAGCAAAATTGAAGATGCACAGATGCTGAGGCTCTCTTTTAGAAGAGATGTGTCTCAGAGGCTTACTGACATGTGGTATGAGCTGGTTGGGATTGCTGGATTTATATCTTATAGTGAGGCTGTGATGCTGTGGATTGGCAATTTGACGAACTTTAGCTCATCCAGTGGCAAAATTTAGCCTGTTAGTTTGTAGTTCAGACCTAGGTCTCTCTTTGGCTCCTGACGCGAGCAAGTGCTGTCGTGGGCGCGCCTTGAATACGCTTTAATTTTTGAAAGGATGTATCACTCATTTTACTCCTATAATAAAACAGGGGGAAACCCTTTTCTCAGAAAAACTGAAGATGCACTGTACAGTCAAAACGCGAAGATGCTTTGAACGGCAGCAAGCTATCGGACTAGAACGAACTCCACCTATCATAATCCCCATCGCTACTCTCTATTTGTGCAATTGTGCTACTTGCTCTAGGCTCCGGTATGCAGATAATGCAGTAAACTCTAACCACCATATATTTGATTATCACGCTGCAGCTAAGCCTAGGATCAGTCTCAAACCAGAAACAAAAAAAATGTCTGCCTAAGTCTAACCAGAAACAACAATTACAGAACCACGAGTATGACAAATTGTGAGGAAACTGCCTTCTCCTGTGTAACGATTCTTGCGACTTGTTAATGAGAAATTACAATTATGGTTCTGCACACACATTACTTCAAATGCAAAATCCTGATAGGATGTTACTGCAGAACCAAAACCTCGAGATAAATTGGCAATGTCAATCCGAAAAAGGGGGTTTTGTTAATAAGAGGTTTCTAGAATGGCATACTAAGACCGCGTTTGGATCCCGCTAGGATTGTGCAATCCAACTTTTAGAAACTGATTTTGATCCAAACGGCCATTTAACCCGTAGCGACTTCTAGTCTTCAGCTTTAAAAAGCTTGGAAGCTAGACACTCATAATTTTTAAAAGCTGGAAGGTAGATCGTAAAATCACCTGGCTTCCAAACGCGGCCTAATTTGACTATTCAAGAATCGCATACATATGCAAACACTACTTCGTACTAAAAAAGTATGGATGCCAAACTATTTTGGCTATCTGAAAAGAAATTCCGCGCAGCTCAATACCTGAACACGGAGGGATCGAGCCGCCAGAGATGGCCGGCCGTCGAGATGCGAACAGGCAGACCCGACTCCCGACGCCTCCAGCAGATGACGAGGACGTCAGATCGAGGCTTCCGGCGGGGATCGGGGAGCGGCGGAGTGCGATGACCCGATCTTGGGCGGGCGGAGGGGAGGAGGAAAGGCCGAACGGGCAGATTGGCGCTGGTTTCCCTGTATTTTTAGCCCTCGATGCAACGTATTAGGTGCGATCGATGTTTCGGTGAAATCACCGTGTACTTTTATTAAGAAAAATTTTAAAATTTTTTGAAAAAAATCATGAATGTATGTCTCAGTCTACCTTGTCTATACATAAAATTTTATGATCAAATTCATCATACTCTAGTATTTACAAAAAAGACAAATTTTCTGACAAATAGTAAAGTTCAAATGCACCCCAAATTTGTCTTTTTTGCAACTGTTAGAGTAAGACGAATTTGATCATGAAATTTTATATATAGATGGGGTAGGCTGAGATATACATTCGTGATTTTTTTCAAAAAAATTTAAACATTTTTTTATTACAATTGCACGGTAATTGCACCAAAATCTCAATTGTACAGGATACGTTCCTTTCACCTAACTATCTAATTTTAAACTTTAACCATATTTAACGCTAAACCGAACACATAAACTCGATGAAACAGGTAATGTTGACATTTTTTTTGAGAAATACGGTACAAAGAAAACGCTCATACGTGCATACATTCACCCTTATGAACGTACACCCTACCTCTACGAGCACTTCCGTTGAACTATTCTGGACCGGCATCTCGAGATTCACGAAGTCACACAGGTGCCTCGCTGTCGACAGAGACGTCGCCTAGCACTGAAAGTACAAAGTCGTTAAATCATGCGAACATCCGTACTAAGTCGATGACTTTATCCTGTTGGGCAGATTCTACCACATGGAACCTAACCAGCTGAGCTATACGCCCAGTTTGTTGGTAACGTTGTCACCTTTTTCGGAGTGGTTATATGTTGCCCACATGGACTGGTTTCGACTTGTGCGTCGCCACATGGACTATGTGTTTGGTTTAAGGTTGAGCTCATCTATCAGTTTACTCATCCACAATCTATATTTCAAACTTAATTTTCTCTGGTGCCTTGTGGACTATTTGCTCGGTTTAAGGCTGAGGCTGGGCTCATTAGCATGCTCATTCCATTACATATTTCAAACTTCATTGTATTTATAGTGTGTCTAAAACGTTTTGCATGTCCATATGTATCCTCAGGTGACCCTAACATAAGCTATGTCGGTCTACTTCTCTCAACCCCCCCCCCTTCGCCATCCGTCCCCTCTCACTCTTTTGCCTCAACTCACCTGGCCTCCCGAACCCTAGCTCCAACATTGCCACCGCTTCTCGAGCTCCAGCTTGAAATCCACTACCGCTAGAGCTCCAACAAGCATACCACCAGTCTTGGAGTTGGAGGTCGATCTGAAACTCAATCTGAATGAAAGAGATGGCGAGTTTAGGCGGGCTCTTTGATGCCTTGGGTCCAGTAGTCGCTATGTGGAGTCACCATCTCTAATATCCTAGCTACCGTGAGAGACCGTTGGAGTATGACCCACCTCGCGTTCTGCAAATGCCACGCCAAAGCTGAGACAAATGAAAAAAGAGGTCTGTGTTTGCTGGGCTAGAATATGCTTTGATCTCTCCTTGGCAAAGTTTTAATTTATTTGAAAACAAGGTTCTGAAATCGGTGGATTTTGAATTCAAATTGTTGGGCTGTTATACACATGTTCTTAAAATAATATTGTAGCGCTTATTGTTTTATACGATAGAGCAGTACAAATAATAGTACTATGAAGCCACTTTTAACAGTACAATTTGTTTCGGAAATACTTATGTAACTTGAGACAAATCAATATAGTTTGGCTAGATGCCATTTAAGGGCAACCTCTGCATTTTAGAGTACCTTTTGTCCATCTTGGACGGACTCAAACTTAACTACCCTGCTGAGTAACAAAAGGATTAACCTCTCCTTACCTGTATGCGCTCGCGCACACACAAAGGCCAACTTGAACTTTATACAGTAACGTACGCACAGTAAATTAAACAGTACTGCAGGTGGTACACTTGGAAGGGCCTGCCTGTGCACAGTAGTTTCTGAAAACATTGACATGGTACAGTTATATTTCAAAACAAGAAAATGAATACTTTTACATATACTCCGCCGTATCTTTATAGTCTTTATAACTCAGGCAGCTAGCAGTGATAACTATTCTGTTGTTCAATTTGATTGAGAAGCAAACCAGCATGTCCCCATCCGATGAAGTGATGAACCAACGTTATTTTCTTTCTTCCAGGATGTGCTTGTAGCCTGTTTCATCCAGGACACGACACTCACGCACTGTACACAAACCGGCGATGCAGCTCCCGTTCTTCATGTGACGAGGATCAAGCCCTCGGTGATGAGCGAGTCGGCGATCACCTGGTTGGCCGCCTCCGACGGGTGGACGGCATCCCAGAAGACGTAGGAGGTGGCGTTGGGGCACGTCCCGATGGACTTGGGGTTGCAGAGGAGCACCGTCGTCTCCACCGTCCCGGTCCCGCAGCACCCGCGCCTGGCCTCCGTGAAGCCCTGCGACTGGGGGTTGGTGGCGAGGTCGTACAGCGGCGTGTAGATGTCGAACACGGCGATCTTGAGGTCGGCGTAGCGGCGCGACAGCGAGTCCACGGTGGCGTTCATCTTCGCGTTGAAGCTCTGGGCGTCGCGGTTGAGCCTCGACACGCACGCGTTGCTCCCGTGCCCGAACAGCGTGATCGCCGCCGGGAGGCAGCCCAGCGGCGGCAGCGACGTCACGCCGATGCGCCGCGCGCCCATGCCGTAGAGTTGCTGCACGATCAACAGCACGAGCACGTACGATGATAAAGCTCGAAGCTCCTGATCGATCGGGTCATCGTCGGACCATGCATTCAAGCTGTGGTGGCGATCGAGATGATGAGCTGCTCACCGACACGGTGTTGCTGAAGATGCCGACGAGGCGGTCGGAGAACTGGCCGGCGGTCTGCGTCTTGTAGAGCAGGGGGTTGATGTAGTAGTTCTGGACGAAGTCGCTGGCGCCGGCGCTGATGATGTAGAGCGCGCCGGTGATGATGGACTGCGCCTGGCTGCTGCCGGCCACCGCCGCCAGCTTCGACTGGTACTCCTTGAAGTACTGCAGCTGCTGGGACAGCGGGATCGCGTGCTGGGTGCGTGCGTGGTCACACAGTTCGGGTTGGGTTGGCCCCGGTTAGAGACATGCATCATTAAGTTAATACCAAAGTGCAGGATCGATTTGCAAATCAAGAACTGGTACCACAGTGGCTTGAAGAGGCCACTGCTGTCACTGATGAAGTGGTGATGATGATACTTACATACAGCATTGCCGTGTGGTCGTAGTAGCCAGACCCCGCCGACGCGAAGTTGGCGCCGATCAGAAGGTTCTGCCCCGACGCCTGTGGGCTGAGGTACGCCGCGGGGTAGGTGGTGAACCCCAACGTGTCAGCTGCATGCAACAAGGACACAGACACACTGAAGAGCTGAGACACAGATCGATTTCTACCACCCACAGGCCACAGGAAAACGAACCCGGCGCGGCCGCAACATGGCCATGGACACGGGCATGCAGGCTTTCGAGAGCGTACGTACCGGTGATGTCGGTGGCCAGCTTGCCGTTGCAGAACCTGCCGGTGGCGACGTGGTTGGCGAAGTCCCTGCCGTAGGGAGGGAAGTTGGCCTTGATGATGGTGTGGAGGTAGTCGTTGTTCCCGACGTCGACCGACGAGTCGCCGAACGTCATCACCGCCGGCACCAGCGGTTGCGCGTCGCCGCCGTGGGTTCCCACCAGGAGGAAGAGCGCCAACACCAGCAAGCACCTCACCTGCATCGCAGCCGGCGCCGACGCCATCCGAGACCTCCTCTGACGAGTGACGACGAGCGCTAGCTCTGAAAGACTCAATAGCTCGACCACGCAGCACGTCCGAGCTAGCCTGCTGCCACGGACCCCTCGTGGCCTCCTGTCAGCTTATATATAAGCCAAGTGATTAATGGAGTTCGTTGCGAGTCGCTAACCACGAGCATGTGACTATGTGAGCGGGCTGTCCTGGCGATCACCCCAAACTTAATCTGCAGTAGGCCCCAGTTGTCTGGCATTCCGGAAAGAAGAGGGCAGGCATGGCGAGCTGCCGCGTGCGGCATGATGATACCGTGTCGAAATGGTAGGTGCTCATGGCGATCCGGCGAGCCCAGTCCACGCTGCCCTGCCTCGCACTGCATGCCATGGCTATCCGCCATTGATGATCCCATCTGCAATGGCGACTATTTATTAGGGTGATAGGGAGACATGCACGGTAGTTGAGGCGGTGCTGACGCTTGTGACGAACTGACGACGCGACGCATGCACTACTCCGGATGATGAGTGACAGGATGAGGAGGAGGAGCGGCACCAACAGCCACCACGCAACCACTGGCTTTAGTTATTGCGCATGTCCAAACACAGGCAGGAGTTGCGCAGGTGCAGTTGGAAGCTCGTGCATTGGGCGCAGCCCAACCGGAAAGATCAGGATTCGGGACAGGAGCACCGGCGGACACAGGGGCTGCTGGAATGCATGGCGAGAGTAGATTTGCAGCAGATCTTGCAAGTACAGGGCGCCAGCTCGATGGGGGAGACTTTATTTATCATCACTGGACTTGAAATGCCGCTATGCTGCCCCAGCCCAAGGCTTCCTTCAATGCCAATGATCCATGCCGGCAGCCAGGCATATCCCCTTCACTGAAGAAAGAGATCAAATAGTATTTTGAACAAGGTGGCAGATTGATGAATGCACCATGTGTTACCACTCAGATGGATGCGTCAACTCTGCAAAAATGCCGTGAATGAGTTGGGCACATGCACAATCTAGTGACAGAACTATTGCTTGCTTGGTTTATTTGAGTTCAGGCACTGTAAGTCTGTTTCTAAATGGTGAATGCAGTGGTATGGTACAGTGCTGCTTACTATTCTTGTCCTTGGAGATTGGTGGAGCCCAAGTTGCATAGATGCACCAAGAGCTTTCCTAGAAACAGCTAACCACATAATAAGGGAGTATGCTGATTTTGACTCATAGCCGTATTTTGTAAATGGCATGGCTTTAAAAAGGTTGCCCTCTTGTCCACTATATGGTAGCTGGCAGCCTGGCACTATGCTCATCACATTACTTCTGGACTTCTGGGTGATAGGACGCCATGAATTCTCGAATGTAATTAACGTCAAAAGTACTACGGAGATATCATTGACTTGGTTCATCCAGATGAGATAAAAACCACACAGATTTACCAAAAGTGGGCTTCAAGTTGTACAAGGACCCGTAGAAAAGAAAGGCCCTCTTTTTGGGGTGTAAAATTAGGCAAATTGATATATAAACATGAAAGGAACAAACGCTAATGAGGAAAAAATCATTTATTGCACTTTGTTTTCAACATTAAATGCTTAGCACATGTCTTTTTTGTCGAATACGCAGGAGAGCTGCGCATCTTTGTTAATATAGAAGAGAAATAACAACTGTGAAGGGCTTCCAGCCCTTAGTACAAATGCGATTACTCCCGAATGATACACCCAAGAGCTTTAGCTCCAGCTCTCACCCACTCACGCCCAACGTCCTTAATGGACGAAACCAACGGGATCACGCATGTCATTCTTTAGTAGTCATAGAAACCATGTAAACTCAACTATCCATAAGAGTCAGCAGTGATAGATTCTTGGAAACGAACTTCAGTTGATAAATAAAATAAATGCAACGTAAATAGATGTTTTTTTTGCGGGTCAAAAGGAATTGCATTAACTAGTAAGACATGTTGATAAGCCAATGGAATCACCAAACCGCGAATTACAACAATATTGTATTCTAGCTGCAAAATACCATTAAGTCATGCATTTGAATAATGTTGTCCAACATGTCCTTACTGCGTGCGGCCAAACCATGCATCCCTTCTCATGTTATAGAAATTCAGTGGAAATGAACTGTCTGTAGCAGACGGATTAGAAAGTCTTCAACTCTTTCCGCATGAATGGGTATTCAAATGCTTTCTCCGTAAGATGTCAGCAAGCATCAATATCTAACAGATTTTCGAATATATAATTCTCAACATGGTGACTCTGGCGAATGTGCACGCTCCACATAGAAAGTGACAGTAAGCACTGGGCAAACTGGCCCTACGTAAGAACATCATCAGCCTGAATAATTTTTTTAAGGAACAGGAGGGTTTCCCCTTACTGATTTATAATAAGTTATGAAAAAAAGATCCAGAAGTTATTTACAAAGGGGGGAGGGGAAGGAGGGAAGGAAAAAAAAAGGAAGGAAACCGCAGTTACAAAGTCGACTGAAACCAGGTCTCTAAAGCTGGATAATAGTTGTTCTTTGCCCTATGCATCCAAAGCTTGACTACTTGTGAGAAGAGATGTTTGCAGTGTTGCACTTCTGCCCTGAGATCTCTGAAGATTGTCCAGATGGACTAGGGCATGACGATTATAATTTCCATAAAGAATGGTAATGATAGTTGTTGTCTAAACATTTCCAGATTTTGGAAGAAGTTATGCCTTTGACTGACTTGAAGATTGATGATTGTCCAGCATTCTTGTGAAAATCTGCAGTGCATGAGGTGGGTTAAGGTATCTTCCACATTGTTTGAGCAGAGTACACAGTTGTATGATGCTAAAGCCATTTGTTTTCTCCTAAGGAGACCCCTGGTGCTTAATCCGTCATGTAAGACTAGTCAGAAGAATACTTTATATTTGTGCGACAAGATGATTTCCATAACCAGGAGAAAGCTTGGTGTGTGACTCTGTGGCCTATGAGTTGTTTGTAAGCCTTTGAAGAGGAGAAAGATCCACTTCCCCATATGTATATCCATTGATCTGGTTCATCTAAAGAGTTAAGGCCTTGGAAATTTCTTAGCAACTGTTGCAGTTGCGAGTGTGCTTCCACTGAGCGGATTTTCGCTGGCTTTGGCCTGTTGCAGGGTCATCTTGTTGTTCTTTGCAAAAGAGAACAACTCTGGTAGTTCTAGCTGTAGGATGTTGTTACTCCAAAGGTCCTCCCATGAGAAACAACTTCTTCCATCTTCTGGATTTACTCTAGCCATACCTTTGAATTTATTCAGTAGCTTGAGATCATCATTCCACCAAAAGGAGCCCTTCTTTGTACTGGCTGGTAATTGCTTCCTAGGGTAATAGTGACACATAACAATGATCTCGTGAGATTTTTAGAAAAATTCTTTCCTAGTGATATGATTCTACTCCATTTTATAAATATTTCGCAACAGACCAGTGATGTTTTTGGAGACCATGTAAATGTGTAAAACATTTAAACAACATTCTTGACTAGGAGGAGCAACATTAGGCTCTTCTCACCAGTCCGCCCATTCTACTACCTATATTCCAAACTCCTCTATGCTTTGGGCACCCCTAATGGGCAGATTGGTGAGCACGGTCTTATGTGAAGACAATTTTTTCATGGAGTAAGAGAAAACTTGTCATATTGTCAAGGATATATTGACAGGTATAATCAA
The DNA here is from genome assembly GCA_030272315.1 of Paspalum vaginatum. NCBI lineage: Eukaryota > Viridiplantae > Streptophyta > Magnoliopsida > Poales > Poaceae > Paspalum > Paspalum vaginatum. The sequence goes on from CM059021.1 coordinate 40,418,403, forward strand.
AGAAACAAAAGGGTTATGATTTAAGAATCGTTGCCTAGAAACAAAGAGGCATATAATGCATGAGATCATGCCAAAAGAGACCGATATTCCAAAGTGAATCAAATACCTTCCGCAGCGTATCTATAGTTGTACTGCAGAACTTCAGATCTTTAAGTACTCTTTTTTTTTTCCTGAAAATTTAGCAAGAGCACTGCTGATTCAATATACAGATCAACTCCATCTATCCCAAATCCCATGGGATTATGTTCAACTTGTGCTAGCTTGTACGTTAATGCTCAATACAACAATACAATGTCTATTAAATTCAATTACATTTTAGGATGGTGGGTAAGATAAATAAATAAAATTCTTCATCTCCACGGCAATGGAGAGTGCTGCATTATAAGTACATTAGTTACAGTTGTTATAAAAGACTAAAATGACATATAAAAAAATTTAAGACGCCTTATCCCGTAGCACATATTAGAAACAAATGACTACAGATTGAACATTGTCATCAAAGAAAAACAGAGATTATTGAAAGATGTCAAAAGGATCTCACCAGGTACATGAGCTTTTGCTCTCTTTAGAACATAATGTTACAAAAAAATATAAAAAAATATAAAACAAAAAATCATATTAGAGTGAGTGTGAGTTTAGACAATAATCAGTTTTATGAAGTTATGATAAAATTTCCACAGCATTAACTGTGTTGGAGTGATGGGAAACAAAAGACTCAAAGGATGTATAACAATTAACACAAGAACTATAACCTAGAGATGTCACCGAATTCCAGTGTTTCAATGGACAGAGAAAGGTAAACTATATCGAAAGCATGATTAACATCAAACATGCGACAGATTCTGCTGCTTTGTAGAACGGCAACTTTGATCTTGTTAAAATTAGACACGCCCCTGAATTCCAGTGTTTGGATAGACAGGGGAATGCAATCTATATCCAAAGCATACTTATCATCAACCATCCTACAGACTCTGCTATTTCGTAGAAAGGCAAAACAGCTCTTATTAAACAAATGTTCCATGATGGATTTGGGACCAAGAAAAATAATTAACTGCACCCCATCAATATTTTGATTATTTTCAGTTTATCCAATGTTTCCCCATCTATGCTGACACACAAAGGGGATGACACCAAAAGAATAAGATTAATGGAGTATCACACAGGATAGTAGCATCCTGAAAACATGACCATATTACTGGCAAATATTAAGAATTGAGAACGGAGACATGTATATGCAAAGGTATCAGGCAGTAGAGGTTTATAATATAAACAGGTACCTGAATTAACTGTTCAAATCATAATATGTGGAACAAGTGAGCAACGAATACAGAAAGGGACATACGTGACATTGTTTAATTAGCAGAAAAATCAGTTGGATGTCACATCGGCACATTCATATTTCTACAACAAAGCAGCTTTTTTTTTTTACAAACAGTGCAATAAAGTTCATTATTTTGAACAAAAGGGAACAAAAGATTACTGTATAAAAGATCACCACAGTCTGAGTTATGAAGCAGTCGTACTTGTACATGTTTAATCATAATTGGCATTTATTCAGCGGAAAGCATTGTTTTCATAGAAGACAAGCTACAAACTTACATGATCCAGGACAGAACGTTTGTCGAAGCAGTGACAGCACAGCTACCATCATGAACATACAGGAATGATGACATCCACTTCTTCTCAAACAATGAGTCAATAATAAGAGCATTAAATTGTCACAATCATCACTGAAATGCATGAAGTGCACTTTAAGGTGCAAGGCTACCTGTGCATGGTTCAGTAAACTAGAAAAAGCCGTAGACATTATCTAAAATGCATAACACCCAAGGTATGCTTCCTCAGCGGGTTACTTCTAATTATGCACTCATAAGAGAAAAAATGGACTACCATGTGAGAACTTTTTCATAATAATCAAGATTAAACACAAAGGGTGCTTCACTAGGTAGTTTAAGCCATGTACTGATATCAGAAAACTACAGCTGTCAGCACTCAACACAGAGTATTCCACTATTTTCTGCAACCATGTTACTAGCTGCTCAACAAATAAGTAACTGAATAGCATTCTGGGGGTCTGAAATGATGCAACTCATCCATCGGTAATTAAATTCCTCAATTCGGATGTAAGATAGGATAATTACAATTAATGCATCTGATGCTAGGAACACCATCCACTTGTCACAGGGAGCGAGCAAATCTTTCGATGTCACTAGGATCATCATCCAAAAAAGCGTGTACAATCTGAAAATGGTCCAACTCATATGCAACCTGTCAAACAAACCAGCCAACCATGCACCACGTTTTGCTCATTCTTTACAGCAGGTTCAGGCCTTTAGTAGCTGGGAGCCTTGGGACGTTGTGACCTCCTCCCATATTGCGCCCATGGCAGGAATGGCACTGCCATGATGCCAGTCACCACCCAAGGCTTCCTGCCACCTTCCTCCTGCGCATCAGCGTCACCATCGCCTCCGTTCTTCATCCCACCATTCGAATTGAACTCCGCATGATCAAGAGCAGACTTGCGTAGCATCATCTCGCGATCACAAGCCCTTGCCTTGGAGTCAGTACCATTGCCCCCCACCGCCAATGGCTTAATCTTACTCGCGCCGGCCTCACTCGCCACTTTACCCACCGAAGCCGGTGGTTTATACACGGCGACGGCTCGCCCGCAGCCGGGCGGGTACCTCCGCACGGCCGAGACGCGGCGCACGGTTACCGCCGCCGCGGCCTGCCTTCCGTTCACCACGCCGCGACAGGGCGCCGCGGTTCCGAGGGAGGCGGCCGCGTGGATGGATGGCTTTGGCTGCGGTGGGGCGGTTTTGGTGGCCCCGCTCGCAGTGGAGGGGTTCGGGAGTGGGGGTTTGGTTTTGGCGGCGGCGGCGGTTATGGGAAGGGGATGGTGCGGCGGAGGCCCCGCTGAGGCATTGTGGTGGCGGCCGCAGCCCGGCGGGAACCGGCGGAAGGCGGATGCGCGGTGGTGATCCGCGGGTAGGGCGACGCTGGCGAGCATCGCGAAGGTGAGTGCGGAGTCCGAACTGCGGAGCGGCGCCGCGGCGGTCACGCCACGCGGGTGTTGGCGAAGAAGATTCCAGTGGAAGGAAGGCGATTCCGTCCTGTTCCCCATTTTTCTCCCAAGTTCAAATCCAAATACATTTTTCAAAACTTGTGATAGAAAGACGAAATTTCTCCCGTATTTATACTAAAACTACATTTAGTTCCAATTAATAAAATGCGTGATGTTTTTCTTTTAGAAAAGTTGTTTGTTAGGCTTAGAAAAAACTGTGAAAAAGACTAAATTGGAATGATGTTACGAATTTGGAACCAGCGACACCATGAAAAAATAGAATTAAAGATTTAGTCTTCCGTCTAAAACAAAAGTTACGAGCACAAAAGGCTTTCTCGAATAGTCTGTCTTACTTAAAAGATTTAGTCTTCTGTCTAAAATAAAAGATTCATTCTTAAGGAGTATATCTTACTTGGACATATTTGGTTCTTTCCTAGTTTTGTATAGCCTGGCCGAGCATGGGTGGAAAGAAGGTAAGCTATATCGGGTAACAAAAATGTGTCCTTAATACAACGTGTCTCTTTTGATATGGCTAACGAGGAAGGTCTTGAACTAGCGGTTGAGCAAAGCACATTTCATGTCATTAATGTTTTATTCGATTATGGTTTGTAAGGGGTTGGTAATAATTGGCTGGTACGAAAAGTATAGTTTGATTTTTTCACAACCTCTTTCAAACCGAACAATCCCTAACCATGGTGATATTGAGTTAAAAACCTTCTCCATCCATAATGCTTTGGAGAATATCACGAACGAATCTTTATATACACGGAATATATAGCAAAAGAACTTGCAATGTTGCATAGCTTGTGGATCAAATAATGCACTCCATAATGTGAAGATCTCAAGGTTAGTTGCACTACATTTTATTTCGGTAATTAATAAAGATTTCTTTTATCAAAAAGTGAAAATCCATCTAAATTTGTTAGCTCCTCGTGTTCCACTTAATAGAGTGACATTCTACGCTGCAAGATTGGGAAATATGGGTTTAAAAAAATTTGAAGCAGATACTACAACCTTTAGCGTTGGCAAGTCTGATGGTTAGTAAATACTCCTGGTATGTTGATCAGTGCCCATACTTTTGTTTATCTAATATTATATCCGTCCCAAAAAGAATGCAATCCAAATATTTTTAAGATAGATTAGTATTCATGGAAATGGCCTATATGCCCCTATTTAATCATGCATATGCATCCTAAAAGGAAAAAAATATCTTGTAAAATATACATGCACCTTAAAAAAAAAAACATGCAACTAAATGTATATATCTCTTAGGAAATATACTAAATATTGTGCTAAACATGCAAATAAATATTTTCTAAAATATATGATTTGGTTCACTTTTTTCAGAACTTTGACCATTCGTCTTATTTAAAATTTTTGATAACTTATGATTTATTTTGTTATCATTTGATTTATTATTTAACATAGTTTGAGTATGATTCATATTTATAAATATTTAAATAAAATTTTAAATAAAACAAATAATAGAAAAAAAATCAATCACGCTATATATTTGTAAATAGAAGTAATACTCCAATTTAACGCGATATATTGTACTCCATGTTTTCTACTGAGTGAGTACACCAAAAGCCCGAAACGCGGAAACATTCGACCCAACGCGGCCCAGTAGACCGGCCCACATTGCGCGCTTCGTAAGCCACGAGTTCCGACCCAACTCGGCAACTCCAGCGCTTCCCGAGTCCCGACTCTCGCGAAGCCGCGAAGGGCATCTCGCTGCCCACCTCGCTTTCCCGTGGGGAAGTCACCGGCGGCGCTGACGTCCACCGTCTCAGCTCGCCGGACTCCCCGCCGCCCATGGAGGATCGATATCGCGCCTACGGTATTCCGTCCTCCTACGACAGAGGTACACGTCTGTTGTCTCTGACCCGATGAATTAGGCATGGTTTCTTCGTTTTGTGCGGACATATTTGGGATACATTTGTGCCTGTTAATTCTCGGTGATGCGCGTTGAGCAGAGGAAGATATGAGTTTAGGGCTCTCAGGGTTCAGGAGCTATTGATTGAGGCAGTTTACTTGTAGTTTTCTAGGCAGTTGCTGAGTATCGTGGCTGTCCAAATTAGTAGTGAAATTTAGGTTTTGTCTGGTCACGTTCTGTAGGCGCTGCCTTGCCGATTAGGTCTATGCGAATGCATCAGATTTGGAACTTGTTGTGCGTCGAGGGAGCGTAAAACAAATTTAGCCATGTGTAGTGCCCAGAGTTTTTGTTGAACAGTAGCAAGGGTTTTAGTGTATAAGGCAGCTCTTTCCTCATTTTTTCTAATATATAAGACCTCCCTTTTTTAAACGACAGAAATTAATCCCATTAAGATTTTAGGGTGCCCAGTATAGTTATTGGAATTTTTTGTCGTGAGAGGTCATTGTGACATGATGACCAAGTGGCATCGGAGATCTGATTGCTATATCAAGCTACTGTTAAAATAAGTATCTTGAGTTTTAATTTTTGAGTATTATTGATTGAGTGATATGTTATAGCACGCTGCCGTAGAAACTGTAGATCAGTTGGTGAACTGAATTATTACATATATTCCCTATCTCAATTATAGTTGTCTGGATAAATTCTATTTGTTTGTAGATTAATGGGTAAAAGTATAAGACTAAATCTCAGACAGAATTATACACTGTACGATGAATATAAAAGTCTCTGTGTGCTTTGATATGAATACATGCCTTAATGATGCATTCTTCATGTTTTTTTTCTCTTCTTTCCTTTCATTTTTTAATGTTCTTGAATTTTGAAATGATGTTTATTCTTTGCATTAGAACTGATCAGCATGTTTTTGTTTTCACTGGCTAGCTTAGCTTCTTAACTTCATTTTATTGGCAGATCCACGACTTAGTTATCCTGGGTATCATCCACCTGAGGGCTCTGTAGCATCTTATTACTCTTCAAGACCTTCAGTTCTACCTAGTGGACCAGATGTTCTTAGAAACAATGTAATACGACTTAACTCTCAGAGGATTCAGAGGAAAGTTGCTATCTTTATCTCACATATCACTTTGTTTTAATCTACAGGTAGCATGGCAGCCAAGAGCTTATGGTTTGGATGCTCCAGCAGGAGTGATTAATCCTGCTTTACCTGGCCAGAGTGGACTACCTGCTGGAATTACGGCACGGGTACCTTCTCCTTTGGAAGATCCACCTTTGGCTGGGTTGAATGGACTAGCTTCAGCCATGGCACCAGGACCTAGTCCTTTGGAAGAACCAGCTGTAGTGGCGAGAAGTTCTTCTCTAGGCCATGGTGCCGGTGTCCCAAAAGTTGAGCACCACAGCCCACTTCCAAACCTTGATGGCCCCTCAGATGATGAATCCAACATTCTTTTTGTTGATGGTCTCCCTACTGATTGCACAAGGAGAGAAGTAGCTCGTATCCTTCCAACTTAGCATTCTTTTGCATCATATTTCCATATCCTGCAGGTTTCATTTTGCAAGCCTTGACTTTTTCTGGAAGATTTGTTTCGTCCTTTCATTGGCTTCAAGGACATCAGAGTAGTGCACAAGGAGCCCAGACGTGTATGTATTTGCCTTCTTAATGCGTAATTTCTTCTCAGTTCCCACTTGAAAAACTGGTTTAATTGTTCTCTGCTAGCTGCTGATTCCTTGCAAATCTCTGCATTGCATTGAATCCATTTTTGAACTTGTCCTGTTCTTATGTTAAGATATGTTGAAATTTATAGCACCCTCATTTTGAAAGCAAGAGCGCTGCATTTATTGATTAAGAGGGGTGTATGAATTACAAAGAGAATAAAGAAAAAGCTATACAAGGGATGCTTAGATGCAAGAGCACCGGGAGCTTATTACAGATCTAATAAGATTCTTAGGACCCACTCCTACCACAGCCTGGAGATATGCTTGATTTGGGCTAGTAGTGCAGTGGTTGGAATTCTAGTTGTGAACCCACCAACCAAGGTTCAAACCCTGGGTGTCACAGAAAAAGGGGCCTCGCTGAGTTATGCCACTTTCAGCGTGTTCCTGGGTGGTCTAGCCCTTGGCCCCTTTTCTCAGCCCTGTGTTGATATCCTCTTCTTAATGCAATGACTCGAGGGAGGTCTTTTCCCAAGGGGTTGAGTTTTTGATATACTTGACTTGCAAATGAGTCGTGCCCAATCTTTTCCATCAAAGAGGAGAGATCCTTGCAGTGTCTCTTTCCAGATTTCACAGGTGGTGTTCATTATTACCTGGTTGTTTTCCTACTTCATGGTCATTTTACAATTGACATAGATCCATTATGTTGTGTTCACCAAATTTAGAGTGTTTTGGCTCTACAGATGGTGTCCATTCTTAGACAGTTGATTTCTTTCTTTATGGCTATGGTACATACATGATACATCCATTGTGAGCCCACCAAACTGGAGATGTTTCCTCTTTTGTGTGGTTGTTTTCTAGGAGGGTGCTTGCAGCTCATCTGCTAGCATTCCAGACATAGGGATTAATTTCAGTGAAATAACAGATGATCATATTATACCAAGAATCGTATGCATGATGGGGCAAAATAAGTTTTGGGCCTTGCCCTGTCTAGTACCCTAGCAACTGGCAGTTTCTTGCCTTGGATTGCCAACCAAAGCAAAGAACATGCATGTTGAGGATGGGGGTGCCCATGACTTCCATATTGACTATGGTGTTCATGAACTCCCATGATGTGTTATCGATGAAATTGACTCATTGAGGATCATCCACCATGGACTGAGCTAATGTTTACACATCTATACAGTATACACTCTTATATAGACAACCCCCACTTAATGTATTTCTATTTCAATCTAAACATGCAAGACATACCACGTACCCGGCACTAAGACACTGACTATCATCCCACTTAGTGCATTTAGTCAATCAAGTTCTCAACATGCAAGACATCCACGTAATACCCCACTAAGATATCCATATCATAACCGTTAAAGTAGTAACATGCATGCCCCACTGAGTGAAAATAGCGAGCATTCACAGATAATAGCACGCATACCCCACTGAGTGAAAATAACTTGGACCCACAAATCCTTGCAGCAGCACGCGTGGCATCCTTCTAGTTTAAATATTCTTACTGTACGTCGAAACATAGCAATTTTTATGACAACATATATTGAAAGCATAGGAAAGAACTAGTGCAATATATCTATTCTATTTAAAAGCCGTGCCAAGTTTGCTACTCTAATGTATTTCTTTCAATTCGTTTCTTCAGATTAGTGGGTGCTGACATAAACATCTGTTTCTCTTATGTAATCACAAAAAGTAAAAAAAAAAATCCTTATTCCATGATTTGGTGAGTTATTATTATATTAGTGGGGTGGGGAATTTTCTGGTGCCTTCATTTAGTGTTATTTTGAGTCAACTTGACTTTATGCATGTTGTTTTCATGGGGCTAATTGCAGAGTGGTGACAAGGCTTATGTTCTGTGCTTTGTGGAGTTTGAGAACGCAAAATGTGCATTCACTGCTATGAATGCTCTTAAAGGTTCTTATTCTACTTCCTTTTGGTTTGATCATATTTTTCGTTTGATACACCTACATATCCTTGTTATGGAATGGATGAACCTGGTTTTGAATAACCATGTCAAACTATACTAGCAAAATAGAGTTTACATAGGAGCTTGCAGTGGTGGGAAACATACAAGCAGCTTATATTCATGTAACCCTTAAAGTCTTGAAATACTTGCTATGCATGGATGGTTTTCTTTCCAGCAGTTACTGGTTTCCTCTTTTACCATATTGAATTTCAGATGAATTTCCCGAGACTGATGTTCCATGTGACCGATCATTTTGCAGGGTACCAATTTGATGACCGGAAGCCCACTCCGGTTCTTAACATCAAATTCGCAAGGTTCCCTTTCCGCCCGCCTCACGCCTAGGATGGTTACTGTCTTCGGTCATCGTCGAGCCAGCAGCCTAGTCTATGTAGTGGGCACTGTAGATGTTTCATGATCAGCCTGTATGTAACTGTACTGAGCAGAAGATGCCTACCGGGAGAGTCCTGTATGACACCAACACATGGAATGATGTGACGCATCTTTCTCCGGCCCCCATTCATGCCTGCTTTTTCATATCATCGACAGAGTTCTTCGCTAAATACTGTAGAGTTCTTCGCTACCGTCAAATATGTTTGGAGATAATGGGCATATTAACTGGTGGGGAGCGATTCTATAGACAGCCGGTTCATGACGGCAGGAAAATGCCAATGATTTCAATGTCTCCTGCCTTGTGAAGGACGACACCATCGAGGACGTCGATCTGACATTCTGATGGCCACTCAGACTCAGAGCTGTCGATCCCGGAGGCCCGGTTGCTGTCCAGGCCTTGCATCCGGCACAAAAGCCTCTTCAGAGCTGTCACGTCCACTCATCTCGGCATCCATCGTCTCGCCGTCTTGAGTCTGGAGGGCGTGCGGACGACGGAGGCGTCAGCGGCGACCCCGGGGCGGCGAGGAGGACCTGCCTGTCCGGCGCGCACCCCGCCGTCGCCGTCACCCTGGAAACCTACCGGAGTCCGAGTCCAGTCGTCCACAGGCTTTGTCTTCTGGTGAGCCGGGAATTGTCGCCGCACTTTCCACGCCATCTTCCGTCCTGCTCACCGCGGCGAGTCTAGTCGCCGACGGTTTGCTGTGGCTCGCTGACGTTCTGCCTGTGAGATCACTCACCGCCGTTGCCCTGTTGCTAACCGTGGTCACGTCACAGCGGCACGCGTGTTGAGTCAGTGCTTATCCGTGGCTGAATCGAAGCGTGTGGGCGTTCACGGCAGCTTTGGCACTCTGCTTATCCGTGGTCGACGACGACGACGCCTGTGCATTGTAGATACGGCGGCGCTCTGCTCTGGGCCTCCCAATCCGGGGGTTGGGATCATGCAGGCCTGTCACTTGGCACGAAAGCTATCTGGTGCCCGCAATGCCAGGGCACACTGACAGCTTCCCTCGCCCTGTAGCTGGGGGATGTATAGATAATAGATGTAGCGATTCCATCCATCAAGCCTTCGTTCCTGGGAATAAAAGCATTGCCTAGCATGCACGAGTAGTCAACCCATTTTCTCTGACAGGTACCACTCTAATTGCACCCGTCCCGAAAATACTAGAAAAGGACATAAAACACGTATGCACTGCCGCTCCATTCAGTTTGTAGCCACCGCTACAGCCACAGATCCTTTCGAGCTTCTTCAGAGCTTGCACTGTTGCACAAGCCGCCCCACGACCCCCCCCCAATCACATTTCCAGGTCAACGCTCATCTATGGTGGACTCGTACCATCCTTGTCCTCGTTGGGTTGCCGATGTGGCGCCCACATGACCACATCAAATTTTCACCACCCAAAGGAAAAAAAAAACAGTCGTACTCCTCGTGTTGTGCACCCTAGTGCGCACAGGGTTTTTCAATGGCATTGACCAGTCGTCACACACGTGCCGGGGCATCTCGCCCGTTCAGATTTCTGAGTAATATAACGCGCAAGGAAAAGTAAGCGCAAGTTCAGAAAAGAAGCAGAGCACCAAGAGCAGAGCAAGACCAGCGGCTCCTGCACCGGCGCGGGACAACCTGTCCGTCCACTCCGCCCCCGTTTCCCCTCGTCTGCTCCGAGCTCCGGCGAGAGCGCGCGCCCGCCGACGCCGACGCGGGACTCCCGATGGCGACGCCTCGGAAGCCGATCAAGCTCACCCTGCCGTCCCACGAGTCCACCATCGGCAAATTCCTGTGGGCTGCTGCATCCCCGCCTCGCTCTCTTTCTTTCTCGGTGCTTCTCTTGTTGTGCTGACTAATTCCGCTGCGCTGGTTGGGGTTCGGGCTCCGGCCAGGACGCAGAGCGGGACGTTCAGGGACGGGGATCTGCTCGTCAACAAGGACGGGCTCCGCATCGTCTCGCAGAGCGAGGAAGGCGAGGTAAGCCGCCCGCACCGGTAGCGTCTTTTCGTCAACACCCGCATGGAATTCGTGCGACAGAGGCCGCCGAATTGGCTTCTCCTGGTGATGGGGTGAACATGGCAAACAATTGGGGTTCGATTGCTTTAGCAGGCAGAGGTAGTCAGGTAGGGATCACATTTTAGTAAGCTGTCGTCGAGCTCTGTTTGTTCGTGGAGCTGGCACGCACTGTGTACGGGGATCAGGGTGTTCCTGACCGTGGTATGGCACAGTTAGCAAACATGTAGATATTTTGGGGAAAGTTCTGCAATACTACCATTTTACTTCAAAAAGCTTCTGCCATTGGCCTCCAATGCAACGGATCAGGTGAGGAAATAATTTCTCCTACCTAAAAAAAAAAGGGTTCTGTAATCGCATAGAGTACTGTCCTTTCCGTCCCTGAGTATCTCATTAAGATACTGGTCTCGGGAAAATGTTATGTAGCTTTGTGGCTCTTGCTGCCTTTTTTTTTTAACTTTGATGAGTCGGTCCCCATCCATTGGCTATATAATTAAGATAATGATTTAGGGAAAATGATATGCACCTTTTTACTTCAAAAAAAGATATGCAGATTTGTGGCTCTTGTCGCCTTTTTCTATTTGACTGAGTGAGACGCAATAAGGCACTAGCTATATATATCTGCACATGCTACGGCCTACCGGAATCATGGATGGTGTATAAATTACTCTAAATGGGAATATCCACTTGTAGTGGAAAAAATATTGTCTCATAGACTCATACCATTGTTGGTCTTGGGAAACAAATGTGTCTTTTCGTCATTCGCTTGTAAATCGTACGATCGGTGCCGCCAGATTGGCTCTTGTATTTGTTTCTCCCGATGATGAGATGAACAGGGTAAGCAGTTAGGTGTGATTGCTTTGGCAGGCAGAGATGGTCAGATAGGAATCACATTTTTGTAAGCTGTTGCTGAGCTCTGTTTGTTTGTGGAATTGGTATGCCCTGTGTCCGGAATCTGGGTGCTGCTCAGTGATAACTCCATTGTGTTTCCTGTAGGAGTATTTCTTCACGGTAGTATAAGGCAGTTAGCAATCACGGAGATATTTTGGGATAAATTGTGCAATACTAGCATTTTACTTCAGAAATCTGTCTCATTAATTAAGATACTGATTTAGAGAAAAATGATATGTAGCTTTGTGTCTCTTGATGCTTTTTTCAGTTTGATGACTGGGTATCCATGCATTGGTTATCTAATTAAGAAACTGATATAGGGAAAACGATATGCAGCTTTTTTGCTTAAAGAAGATATGCAGCTTTGTGGCTCCTGACACCTTTCTCTATTTGATGAGTGAGATACAATAAGGCGCTAGCTCTAAATATCTGCACATGATATGGCCTACCGGAATCATCGATGATGTATAATATTCTAAATGGGAATATACACTTACTTATAGTGCCAAAAATGTTGTCTCATAGACTCATACCATTATTGGTGTTGTAGTCTTTATTTTACTTGATAACTTCTTGTAGATTTCTGATACTCCAACATTCTCCCTATTGACTTGCTCTAAATCTTCAGGCTCCTCCTATAGAGCCGCTGGATAGCCAATTGAGCTTAGATGATCTTGACGTAATCAAAGTGATTGGGAAAGGTAGCAGTGGAAATGTGCAATTGGTCCGCCACAAATTTACTGGCCAGTTTTTTGCCCTGAAGGTATTTCTGAGGCATTTATTCTTTTGGTGCTGCTTATTTATTGTTCTCTACACTTTACTAGATACTAGTACAAGTTAGAGTGTTTTTGCAGTAATCTATTTACTGTATCTAATAATTGTAACTGGGCAAAGACCAGTACTCATTTCGTGCAATTTCTTGCATGTTTTTTTAATAAGGTTTCTTTATCTCCGTCGGCCTGTCATTGTGTTTGCAGGTTATACAACTAAATATTGAGGATAGTATCCGCAGACAGATTGCTCAGGAGTTGAAAATAAGCTTGTCAACACAATGCCAATATGTTGTTGTGTTTTATCAGTGCTTTTATGTCAATGGTGCCATTTCTATTGTTTTGGAGTACATGGACGGTGGCTCTCTAGCTGATTTCCTGAAGACTGTTAAAACCATTCCGGAGGATTACCTTGCTGCAATCTGTAAGCAGGCTAGTGACATGTGGCAGAAGCTACCCATATTATCGTTGCTACTAAAATGGTACCTTAGCATCGCACATAGACGTTGCAACTAATACTACACCTTTTCTTGTGCAGGTGTTAAAAGGACTGATGTACTTACATCATGAGAGACGCATTATACACCGAGATCTGAAACCATCTAACATATTGATAAATCATAGGGGTGAAGTAAAAATATCAGACTTTGGTGTAAGTGCCATTATTTCTAGCTCCTCTGGACGAGATACATTTACTGGCACGTGCAACTACATGGCGGTGAGTGCAAGTTTGTTGGTTCACAAATGCATCTTCCAGTTTGACATGAAATGGCGTTTGCTTTTTTTTTTTTTGATGAACTGATGCAAAATTTTCTGTCTTTTTTTACAGCCAGAAAGAATCAGTGGAAAGAGACATGGCTACATGAGTGATATCTGGAGTTTGGGTCTAGTAATTTTGGAATGTGCAACCGGCAATTTTCCATTTCCTCCTCGTGAAAGCTTTTATGAACTTCTCGAAGCTGTCGTGGAACATCCGGCACCATCTGCGCCATCGGAACAATTTTCGCCGGAATTCTGCTCATTCATTTCTGCATGGTAATCGTATTGCTCCATTTACAGTCGTGTATATAACCATCTTTTTCTAATGAAGTTACTACTTGAGATCTGTCAGTATATATAACTTGTTTTAAATCACCATCATAGAGGCACCAGCACCACCTCATGACTTTGTTGCTCAAGTCAAATTGCCTGCTTTTTAAGTTAAATATGCCGGGGAAAGCACTGATAAGTAATGTCAACAAAGTTTAGATCATATATGGCATGTTTCCATCCATCCTTGATGTGTTTTTGGTTATTCTCCATCGATGTATTTTTCATGTGTCTGTTTTCTAGTGGGCTATGTCTGATGTACTGTATTTTCATTGTGATTTTCAGTATGCAGAAGGATGCCAATGATAGAAAATCAGCACGAGTCCTATTAGTAAGTAAAAACCACCTTCACAGTTCACACCATCATGTTATTCTAAGGCATCATCTGCGAAACTAGGCTATTTATCTTACCGTTCCCTGCCTGTTGCCTTCGATGCAGGACCATCCATTCCTGAGCATGTACGACGACCTGCATGTTGATCTTGCTTCTTACTTCACTACCGCTGGGTCTCCACTTGCCACCTTCAAGTAAGTAGACTCTCCTAACTATTTCTTCGTATCCATTTACACATAGAGGTCACACAACACAATAATACATTTTCGCAGTTCCAGGCAACTCTGAATGACTGTTTGCATTGATGGCGAATGCAAACAGTGTATCATCTGCTGAATGGAGGACTGGACTAGTGAATCCCTTTGGCAAATTTGATCTATGTAGAGCTGTTGCTTACTGACATGAATGTTCCGAGCCTTTCCCCCCTCTTTCCTGGACAGGTGTGTAATGAGCTGTAATGATCTCTCGTGTCCCAAGTTTGTGACTGTTTTCCCCCATCATTATCTGTGTATCAATTTAGGATCAAGGAGCACTACTGAAGTTTTGCTTATCTGTATATCAGCATGCAGCACCGTTTTTCTCATGTCTGTTTCAGCTTGTAGTAATGAATTGGCTCCCTCGCTGAGATGGCTAGATTAGTGGGTGATTAGGGAGAGGCAGGATAAACTGGACTCGGTCGCCCTCCGAAGAGGCTGAGTTCTTTGGGTTTATTTCTGCTTTGACCTGAGAGGGTTTGGCGTGCTCCGTTTCATAGTGCCGGCCTGAACAACCTGCTGCTCCCAGTAAACAGCCGAAGGAACTGTAACTGGAAACGAACTCAACCGCTAGTGGACGCATTGCTGCTGCTTCTTTCAACAATGCTCGTAGGACTTGCCGCGATGAGTGATGCGCTTGTACTAATTAACTCGTATAGGCTTCCGATCTGCACATTGGCAGTGTTACTTCCGGCGGCTGCGGCGATGTGAAAATCTCCACAAAACAGTGCTCTTATTTCACCATCCCGCTCGTCTAAAGGGTCTAGAAAAAACGCAGTGTTAGCTTATGCGTAAAATCTCCGCACCCTCCGAAAAAGAAGGGTCCCATTCTAAAAAATAAAAATACGATTATTACTGGAACTAAAAATCCAATTGCTTGATCCATGCTCTGATCTGCCATTTTTAGTTTGGACGTGTTGTTTTACTAGCTGCCGCGCGCTTGGTAATGAACATGGGCACACCGTGCACGCATCACGAGCTGCTGTACGTACAAATGCACGCAGCCCCCCAGCTAGCTGTGACGACGACTTGACCAGACGAGCACGACGAGCAGCCGACGACGCATGCGATGGGCACCTTGATTACATTTCCACTCCGGTGCATCCATCTGTTTTCAGCGCGGTGCAGGAGGTAAGCTTTGCACCCTTTTCATCTTCCCGTGCAATATTCTCTGCCCCATGACTTGTTGCCGCACTAGTACTAGTATCAAGCAAGCTGTCATAGCTCGCTCGCTCGAGGCGTCTGTCAGCAACCAGAAGAGTTCGGCAGCTGCATCGAAGGATCAGGACGGGCCGGTGACTCCGAATGGGCCTCCAAGACGCAGCACAAGGAGTAGGAAAGCTAATACCATGCTTGGGCCGGAAACATGGGCCTTGTAATAGAGTAGAGTGTTATCTATAAAAGGGAGTTTTTTTATTTTTATATTTATTTAAATCGTTTTTCGCAAAACTAAATGGACGATTCAAAAATGTGCAAATATAGACCTATACCGCCGGATGGTCCGGCGGTATTTAAAAAACGCCGCCCTATCCGGCGGTTTAGTGACATGGCATCCTGTCTGCCACCGGATTTGAACCCCTGTCATCAAACCGCCGGTTGGAGCGGCGAAAAATTAAAAATGCCAGGCCATCCGGCGATATTTAAAAAATGCCGAATGGGCCGGCGTTTTTTAATTCCCCATGGCGGTATTTAAATCCTTTTGGCATTTTTTAAATAATGCCGGCCTATCCGGCGATTTTTAAATAATGCCGGCCCATCCAGCGTTATTTTGCTCTATGTGCATTTTTAAAAAACAAGAGCATGGTAATTTGTTAAATAACCAATACGAGTATACGTACAAGCAAAATGGCAATTACAAAAATATTTTAATGTGGGCATGGAAACTATTGTAATTTGTACTGGTAAATTTGTATTTCTTTATTTTATGACATAAAATATTTGTTTTCTTTTTGTTACTATGGACGACAGACAAAAACAAATTATGAGAGTACACGTTACATTAAATTGAAATCCCAGCGTTACATTGAGTACGACATGAACAATTGATGCAGAAGTTAAAACGCAACATAGATTGAACTCGGATACATAATTCTCAATGTTGACAGCGTGTATTAACGACATAAATAAAGTTGGACACACTTGCGATGCCTTGTCGTTGTAGCGCGTAACTCGCGCTACACAATTGGCTTGTCTTAGGTAATTGGAAATGCTAGAAATGTAATAATAGTAGCAAGTTCGTCTAAGCGAATTGGTTCGGATAGTGCTGCGATGGGCCTCCGAGATCATAGCAGTCGTAACCTCCGGATGGTGGAGACTTGGGGGGCATACGCTGCCGCGGGTGGTACGGGCATTTGCAGAAGGGGTCAGGGCACAGGGGATCATCTTCGAATCCAACTACCATTGCGTTAGCGTCAGTCTCGTCTTCCAGAGAGTTGACGCGACACTCAAGGTCGTGGATCTTGGTCTTCAGGTGGTTGATATAGTCTTCGACGTAGGCATAGTGTGGAGGATCTACCCACTTGGTGAAGCGGCATGCCGTGTCAGCGAAATCCTGCAAGCATATATATATATCTCTTTTTATAAACAATTTGAGTTATGTCAGAAGAAAGTGTAGAGAGCGAGTTTGAGCACACACATAGCCAAAAGGGCATCTGTAGAAGCCACGACCTCCATCGATGAACTCATCGAACACCTGTACGACACAATACTCACCACAACGGCACTTAGGCCACACCTCCGTGCGATCATCGTAAGGTCTAAGCTTGCGTTCGCCAACAAAGGCGTCTTGTCCGTCTAGCGGGAAGTCCTCCAGTGGATGTGGAAACATTTCTGGGCCTTGAGGACATCCCCAGAGAAAGTGGTGCCTACGATGTCCTCCACCCCTCCCTTCTCGGCCTCGGTCGTGGCCAGGACCCCTTCCTCCCGGCTCGGCCATTGCTCTCTCGCTCTGGTAGTGTGTTGTGTGTGTTATTTGAAGGTGTGCCGTGTTTTTGTAGTCGAGATGGGGGTTGAGTGATCTTCTGAAAACGAAAAAGTTGTCAGGTCAAACTAGAAATGGTACTGAAAAGGCTACGCATGTGTTGTCACGTCGAACTAAAAAGGCTACATAGGTGTTGTCACGTCGAACTGAAAAGGCTACGAATGTACCTGTAACTGAAAAGGCTACGTCTTGCGCTGTCACGTTAAACTGAAAAGGCTACATAGGTATTGTCACAATTGAACTGAAAAGGCTACGCATATACCTGTAACTGAAAAGGCTACGTGATGCGCTGTCACGTCGAATTGAAAAGGCTACGGAGGCATCTGTATCTGAAACGATTGCCTACGTGTTGTCACGGCCTACTGCAAAGGTGAAAGTCATAAAATACATGCTAAAGAAAGTACACTGAACTAATGCAAGTCAACTCTTGAACTATGATCTAGCTACGACCCCTCTTGACCCTGCGTGCAGCTCTCTGGGCAGTCCAAGTGTGCCGTGACCCGTGACTAAAGGGGTCGGGTGCCTGTCGAGTACGTCGGCCAGGTACTGCATCGTGCGCTGGCGGCTCCTGTGACTGCTGAGTTTCGTGAGGTGGCGCCTCCTGTGGCTGTGAGTAACCAATCTCATCATGTGGAGGCGGCGACGCGAACAAGGACTGCGCCATCTGCTCTGCTGCGCCTGGTGGACTGTGTGAAGCGTGGGCGGCTCCGTAGCTATCGTCAGGGGTCGTGCCAGGTTCATATCCTGCAATTCAATCGCATGGGCCATCCATGTTATGAATGCGACGAGTCTTGCGTTGCCCTATCTATTGTTTCATGTCACGGTGAGGATTGTGTATGAAATCAGGAGCACCCTCTGCAGTACGAGTGAAAGTCCCCGCAATGGCAAAACCATATATCTCAGAAGAAGTCCAGGTGTGATAGATTGCATCCTTCATGTAACAGGGGGATACAAACATACGAGCGTTCAAACCTCCAACTTCCTGACATGCAGCAATGACATGTGTACACGGCCTGTGGTATAACCTCGGCTTGTGGCAGGTACAAACACAATGGTTTTGTACAGGACACATTCTTGCACGTGCCTCTCATGATTGCCTCCTCTTCGGCCTTTGTCCCGACAAAGGACCTCAAATCGATGCTCAGCGACACCCATGTTCCTGACACGATGTGTTGCAGCTTTTTTGTTTGCTTTGGCCATATACTCAAAGAATTTCTGTCCATATACGAGGCGGTGGTCTAGAAACACCTTCTTTGCTGCAGGATGACGTTCCCGAAAGTATTGTGTTGTACGGTGTATGTAAAATTCCACAATCCCGACAAGTGGCATGCTTCTGCTTCAACGTAACACCCAATTGTACACCTCGCCAAGGTTCGTAGTCATAATACCATAACGTGCACCTTCTTCATCATGCAACAAAGACCACTTCTCATTTGGCTCATGCTCCATCCACTCCGAAAATGACTTGATCGAACGACCAGGCCTCCGTTGCACATTACGACCATCAAGGCCCACATTTTCCATTGCAATTGGCTCATCATCTTCTAAATTCACACCTCTAGTACTTAGTTCTGTAGCCTTCTTCTTTATGAGCTCATCAAGCTTTTTCCACAAAACATTGAATTTCCTTTCTTGATTCTGGCTACACAACCTCTTAAAAAATTTTGTTAGTTTTTTATTCTTTAACTGCTTTTGAAAGTTAGCTCACATGTGTATCATGCACCACCGACTCTTCAGATCGACCCACTTTGGTGTTCTTTGACGTTGTATAGATCCTTCCTGTAAATCTTGCACCGCTTGCATAATGCCTTCATGGCGATCATGAATCACACACACATCTCGCTGATCCTGAACAATACATAGACTTGATCCGCTCTAAAAACCAGTACCAACTGTCCCATTCTCACTCTCAACAAACGCAAAACCCAGTGGGAGCACCTGATTGTTTCCATCTGCCGCAATTGCAGTCAGAATTATGCCCTTGTACCTCCCTGTTAGGAAGGTCCCGTCGATGCATATCACTGGGCGACAATACTGGAATGCATTGATACATGCCCCAAAGCAAAGAAAGCACACTGAAGAACACGCTTTGTCCGGTCCTGAGACAAATTACAGTGCTTAATCTCAAAGTAACTACCGGGATTCCGGTCACATAGTGTGTTCAGCACACGTGGCAGGTTGTGGTACGATGCTTCGTACGTACCCCATCTCATTTCCAACGCCTTGTATTTTGCCCTATAAGCTTTGCTGTAACTTATTTTGTACTGAAAGTCATCCTCTATGCTATTGGTTATTGCCTTCGGCTCATATCCAGGATTATTTACTATCTTCGAGTACATATGTTGAGCCACAAAATCAGCTGTCAAGTTACGATGATGACTCTCAAGCTCTTCAAGGATGCATGTATGATGTTCAATTCTTGAAACGGTCTAGAAAATATCATACTTTTCCAAGAATGCATAGACCCTAAAAGGACAATCATCTCGTATGCACTTCACATCATAGACCTGTGGACTCCTCTTTTGAACTCTGAACTCTTTCTTCAAGCACTTAGCCGACCATCTTTGCACTGTCTCTTTCAGTTCTATCTTGCTATGGTAAATAGCTTTCGCAGATACTTCATTCTCGCTATATTCCCATGGCACCGTTTCACCTTCGTTCACTAACAGTTCTGAGTGATCATAGTTGTCCCATTAACTTGGAACCTGGTTCAATGTTTCATCTTCATTATCTGAATCTTCATCAACAGGGACATTGGCCTCGGCATCCTCCCGCTGCATCTGTTCAACCAAACTTACAATTTTTTCACCCTCATCTACCTCACCCCTTGGTTCCCGTACGGTTTCACTTGCTTCGTCTTACTCATCTATATCCACGCCCACCTCGTTAACCTGATTCACATTATTTTCCACCACTTGTTCAACTGCTGTGGCCTCATCACTAGCCCCGTGAGCTTTCTGGTTCAGCATTCATCTTCTCGTATGCTTGAACAAAAAGAACGAGAGGTAATCGATGACGCAAACTAACATCAACAAACCTCCTCCATACGACAGTGCTTTCTATTTGCACTAATTCATAATAAACATGCGATGAACTCCTAGTTGTTACTGCTGAGATGCTCAATTGACATTCATCATAATCTAACTTTAAAATACTTCA
Organism: Paspalum vaginatum; assembly: GCA_030272315.1. Classification (NCBI taxonomy): domain Eukaryota; kingdom Viridiplantae; phylum Streptophyta; class Magnoliopsida; order Poales; family Poaceae; genus Paspalum; species Paspalum vaginatum. The sequence continues at coordinate 40,438,852 of CM059021.1, forward strand.
TGAACCAGTTATACACTGAATGGAATGGCCTCTCAATTGCTTTGTCCAGCCCTTTTGTCACTGACCGAAACCCCTTTTGTCACTGACCGAAACCCACTCAAATTTACCCCAAACTGACCGTAACGCATCTCCCCTTCACCAAAATATATCTGAAAATATGTTTTCTGTGACATGCCTGACCACAAATGCTGACAACCAAGACAGTACTTAGCACATATATGACCACATTTCTATATAACACTAAATTTTCCATATATCGTAATGATTGAATATTCTATCTAAATCTAAAACTGGTAAATGTGCTAATGTCAACTAAAATAGTATGAGTTTTACAGTGAAACGAGACTAAATGCGCTAATGATAATTCAAACTAGTACTAATATTATATAAAATACCACTACTGTTACCTAAACTATTAATAATAGTATCTAAACTACTACTAATATCATAAAATACTACTAATGATACCTAAAATGCTAAACAAATACATGTTTCAAAGAAGATTTACCTGCAACTTTGGCCTCCTCTACTCTCCTCTCTCCTCTCTCCCTCCTGGGCGGCGCGCCACGCCCCTCTCCTCCTCTCCCCTCTGCGCCCTCTCCCTCTCCTCCTCTCCGGCGCGCCACGCCCCTCTCCTCCTCTCCTGTGCTATGGCGCTGCGGCGGCAGGGGCTCCAATGGCGCTGGGCGGCGGAAAAGCGTCGGGGAAGAAGAAGGAAGAAAGAAAAGAAGAAAGAGAAGGGGGTGGCAGTATATGGGCCTTAAACCGCCGTCCCCGCCGGCGTTTTTTAAAAATCCGCCGATCCCTCCGGCGGTTTTTGATTATCGCCGGCCAATCCGGCGAGTTTTTAAATAACGCCGCCGAACACGGCGTTTTTTATCCGCAGGGCCCACCGGTGGCAGCGTCTGCCGCACTGCCAACCTATAACCTCCTGGTCTGGCGGTTTCTAAAAAGATGCCAGTTGGTCCGGCGATTTTTAAATACCGCCGAGTGGGATGACTGTTTTTATATACCGCCGAGTGGTCCGGCGGTATAGGTCTATATTTGCAAATTTTTGAATCGCCCTATTTATTTTTGCAAAAAACGATTTAAATAAATATAAAAATAAAAAAATTCTCTATTAAAGAGAGGGGAGAGGATAGAGGAGAACGGGTTGGAGTGGTTGGCAAGGGTGGTGGCTACGGATCAGGCTGGTGGCGGTGGAGAGCTCCTACGGTGAGGCGGCGGAAAGCTCACCGAAGTTCTTCGATTTGCCTGTATCCTACTGAAACAAACATCCATCTATCGAGTGATATCGTTACTGGGCATAATATTAGAGATCCGGTCTAACAGCGTCCTGCGCATGCTGTGCAGAGCATGACTGATGACTGATTATAGAACCGCCTTCCTGTTTTTTCAGCGCGGTACACACCCTGATTCCCGCTCCACCTTTTGTAGTTCAGTTTCAATTTTTTCCAGCCAAACGGACGCAACTCCAATTACTTCAACTCCGAAAAAAACCTGGAGTCAGGGCCAACTCTAAGAAATTTTCGGAGCCAAGGAGCTCTCGAAATGCATTTTTGAAGCCTAGACATAGAGTTCTGTAGTATTTACTCACATTGCCACTGGATAGCGTCGTTTCTTCCGGACGAAGAATGCAGGGGCGGCGGTTGTGGGCAGGGCACCGCCGCTGCGGGAGCAGGCCGAGCCTCGCCGTCTTCCCTGGGCGTGCCACTTCCCCTGTGTACCGCCGCGGGAGTACACAGCGCTGCCGCGACGGGCCGAGCCGTGCCGTCTTCCCTGGGCGCGCCTCCCTTGGCCGCGCGTGCCTCCACTGGGCTCCACCGCTGGAGCAGGCCGCGTGGGCGTACTGCCTCCCCCGGGCATGCCGCTTCAGGTCGTGCAGCCTCCGCTGGGCACGCCAACGGGTCTTGGCGCGTGAGGCGTACATGGCGTGCAGCCTTCGCTCGCGCCACCGGCCCTTGGCGCATCGGGCGGCCATGGCGTGCCGCCTCCCCTGGACGTACGGAACAGCCTAGCACCAGAAAGCACCTAGTCAATTCGGCCCACCAAATATAAGAGTAGAGTGGGTAACTAAAAAACCATGTATTATAGAATCCAGGGTGGAGTTGCGAGCCAAACACTTATTTCACCCACCCCAACTCTACGGTGGAGCTGCGTGGAGTTAAGGGAGTGGAGCCAAAAAAAACATGGAACAGAGCATGCCAAACATGCCCTAATACTACACCTTTTCTTGTGCAGGTGTTCAAAGGACTGATATACTTGCATCATGAGAGGCGCATTATACACCGAGATCTGAAACCATCTAACATATTGATAAATCATAGGGGTGAAGTAAAAATATCAGACTTTGGTCTAAGTGACATTATTTCTAGCTCCTCTGGACGAGATACATTTACTGGCACGTGCAACTACATGGCGGTGAGTGCAAGTTTGTTGGTTCACAACTACATGAAATGACATTTGCTTTGTTTTTTTGATGAACTGATGCAAAATTTTCTGTCTTTTTTTACAGCCAGAAAGAATCAGTGGAAAGAGACATGGCTACATGAGTGATATCTGGAGTTTGGGTCTAGTAATTTTGGAATGTGCAACCGGCAATTTTCCATTTCCTCCTCGTGAAAGCTTTTATGAACTTCTCGAAGCTGTCGTGGAACATCCGGCACCATCTGCGCCATCGGAACAATTTTCGCCGGAATTCTGCTCATTCATTTCTGCATGGTAATCGTATTGCTCCATTTACAGTCGTGTATATAACCATATTTTTCTAATGAAGTTACTACTTGAGATCTGTTAGTATATATGATCTGTTTTAAAACACCATCAGATGGAAACAGATCCGCTTGACGTACTGTTGGCTGCCATTGTTTTCTAGTGGGCTATGTCAGACGTACTATATTTTCATTGTGATTTTCAGTATCCAGAAGGATGCCAATGATATATAGAAAATCAGCACGAGCCCTATTAGTAAGTAAAAACCACCTTCATACCTTCATGTTATTCTAAGGCATCATCTGCAAAACTAGGCTATTTATCTTAACGTTCCCTGCCTGTTGCCTTCGATGCAGGACCATCCATTCCTGAGCATGTACGACGACATGCATGTTGATCTTGCTTCTTACTTCACTACCGCCGGATCTCCACTTGCCACCTTCAAGTAAGTAGACTCTCCTATTGTTTCTTCGTATCCATTTACACATAGAGGTAACACGATAATATATTTTCGCAGCTCTAGGGAACTCTGAGTTACTGTTTGCATGATGGCGAATGCAAACATTGTGTCATCTGCTGAATGGACTGGACTAGTGAATCCCTTGGCAAAATCGATCTATGTAGAGCTGTAGCTTACTGACGTGAATGTTCCGAGCCTTTTTTTCCCCCTTTCTTGGACAAGGGTGTAATGAGCTGTAATGATCTCGTGTCTCAAGTTTGTGATTGTTTGCCCCCATCATTATCTGTATATCAATTTAGGATCAAGGAGCACTACTGAAGTTTTGCTTATCTGTATATCAGCATGCAGCAGCGTTTTTCTCATCTCTGTTTCAGCTTGTAGTAATGATTTGGCTCTCCCTCGCTGATATGGCTATTGGCTAGATTAATTAGTGGATGATTAGGGCCGGGCCGCCGGGGGTAGAGGGAGGCACAGGATAAAATGTACTCGCGCGCCGTCCGAAGAGGCTAGCTGCGAGCTCTAATGTTTATTTATGCTTGACCTGTGACGGCCTGAACAACTTGCCAACAAACTGCTGCTCCTAGTATAAACAACAGAAACAACTGAAAACCGAAAACAAACTCAGCCACTAGTGGACTCTTGCTCAACAATGCTAGCTCGTAGCCTCGTACGTGTAGGACTTGCCGCCATGCAGTGATGCGATTATACGAAAAAACTCGTGTAGGCGTCCGATCTGCACATTCAAAAAAATACGATCATTACTGGAACTAAAATTCTAATTAATTGCATGATCCATGCTCTCATCGATCTGCCATTATTTAGTTTGGACGTGTTGTTTTACTAGCTGCCGCCGCTTGGTGTTTGTGATTTGTGAACATGAGTACATATTGCATCGTCACGAGCTGTTGTACAAAGGCATGCAGCCCCTAGCTGTGATGACGACTTGACCAGACGAGCATGCACCACCATTACTACCTTGCCACTCCAGTGCATCTGTTTTCAGCATGGTGCAGGAGATAAGCTTTGCACCCGTTTCATCTTCCCGTGCAATTAATTCAGCCTCGATCGTTTAGCAAGCAAGCAAGCTGTGATGGCTAGCTCGGGGCATCCTGCTGCGCAGCGCAGCATGACTGATCATAGAACGTGCATGCATTATGCGCCACCTTACCTTTTCCAGTGCGCCTGTTTTTTTCAGCGTGCACCACCCTTTTTCCCGTGCTGTTTTTGCCTCATGTCTGCAAATAAGCAACGCAGTCATAGCTCCTGGCTCCTGCAAAGACAAATCGAGGAATTCGGCGAGCGGCATTCCCCTCGATTCCTCGACCACCCTGGTCCCCCACGCCGCGCCGCGCGAAAACCCCAGCCAGCGGAGAAGCGAGAGGAGCCATGGCGAGCCTCGGAGCCGCCCCCGCCCCAGCACCGGCCAGCCGGGGGCGCCGCCGGTCGAACCCCCATTACCTACCTCCTTGTCGGCGTCGTGGTCGCCATCGCGCTAGGGGCGGGCTCACTATTGATTCATGGGTATTTAGTTGAATACCCAAGATTTTGGGGAAAAAATTAATACATATTGTATACAATACATAAGTATGTGCAAATGATAAGAAAAAACATGTATTCTGGCACCAAATACGAAATAAGGCCATTTTCTTTGTGTTTCTGGGCCTTTGCCTCTCTCCACAGTCCACAACCCACACGTGAGATGCCCAAAGCCCAACTCAGCCACTGTCCGCTCCTATTTGCTACTATGTACCCATCGATGAGTCTGAGGGCACCTGAAGACAGCCGGTGGTAGGCCGTAGGCGGACACCAAGAACTACTTCCTCCACTGGACGGCATCTCGTATCTACTCTCATGTTGTGTGCTAGGTCTGCTATCTACTGCTAATTTTTATTTTGTTTTGTGTCTGAAACTTTGGGTGAGCATTAATTTGTGAAATCTATACGCAATTGGTTAGCAAATGTGTTCTTTTGTGTACCATCAATTTCATTTTGTTCTTTTATCTGCCATTTATATTTATATCATATGTTGCTGCATTTGTATGTTGACCCATTAGTACTTCTATATGTTAAACAATTTTCTGTTATGATTGATTGTGAGAAACTGAGAATACATTGAATTATGCTCAATTCTTTGACATGTTTTTTACCGGTATATACTATGCACATTAGCACTATGAGATATAGTACATGCCAAATAGTAAGTTCTATGATGTCCAAAAAACTTTTTAGCATTTAATTTTTGAATATCCAAGTTGAAAATCCTAGACCCGCTACTGCATCGCGCTCCAGCTCGCCAACTGCGCCAACGTTCCCCGACCGCATTCGGCGTCCTCACCTACGCGGCCTTGCTCTGGTTCTACCTCTCCCCTCCTGAATCCGCATCGCGCCGCAGCTGCGCCGGGTTCGTGCTGTCGCTGCTCGCCTCCTCCATAAGCGTCGCCGCTTGGTGTTGCTGAAGAACATGATTACATATTGCATCACGAGCTGCTGTACAAAGGCATGCAGCCCCCAGCTAGCTGTGACAACGACTTTTGACCAGACGAGCACGACGATGCATGTGATGGAGGGAGAGGGACTGAGGACTGAGGACGACGCGCATGCACCACCGTTACTACCTTTCCTACTCCAATACTGCATCTGTTTTCTTCAGCATGGTGCGGGAGATGAGCTTTGCACCCGTTTCATCTTTCCGTGCAATAAAATTCAGCCTCGTTTAGCAAGCAAGCTGTGATGGCTAGCTCGGGGCGTCCTGCATGCTGTGCAGCGCAGCATGACTGATAATGGAACGTGCATGCATGATGAGCCACCTTACCTTTCCAGTGAGCCTGTTTTTTCAGCGTGGTACAGCTCACCACCCTTTTCCCGTGCAGTTTTGCCTCATTTTTGCAAATAAGCAACGCCGTCATAGCTCCTGACCCCTTCTGGGTGCACGCGTATACAAAGACAAATTATAAAATTACTAGTTCATCAACCCATGCTCTCGCACGGATTAGAGTTTTATGAAATATAGATTTAATCTGTAATAATATTAGAGTTGATTGATTTAATTCATCTTTTATAATATCATTATGGATAATATATATGCAAATTTAGAAATTATTTTAATTTATATTTTATAATGGCATATTCGTAATATATATGCAAATCTAGAAATTATTTTAGTTTATATTTTACGATGGCATATTGAGTAATTTATACGCAAATTTAGGGATTATTTTAATTCATCTTTTATAATGGTATGTTGAGTAATTTATATGCAAATTTAATGGATTATTTTAATTCGTATTTCATAATGGAATGTTGGTAATTTTACTCAAACTTAAGGGGTTATTTAATTCATATTTTATAATGGCATGACGGGCAATTTTTATACAAATTTAGGGTATTATTTTATTTCATCTTTTATAATGTCATGGTGGGTAATTTTTTAGAAACTATAATAGATCTAATGACTACTATTATCATACCTATACGATGGATGATGGGATATTTTTTATTTCTATGAAAATTTTTAGGATTTATCTTTTTCGTAGAAAACAGATCTATTATTAGTGCTACATGATGGATGGCGGGATGTTAATTACATAGAAAACAGATCTAATGGATATTAAGATTTCAATCTGCAATCAATGATAGTATTTCTGATTATTGAGATAATTTCTATGATTTTATCTTTTATTTAGCGTATCTTGTGAGGATTAATAAGGATGCTCTAAAATGAGTCTTCAATTAGTAATAGCAAAATTAGACACAAAATATCTATTTCATTGAAAATTTTCTGGCATCTTTATGAAAAAAATTACGGGATCGTTTAGTAGTATAAATTTGTAAATGAGAAAAAATTGACAAAAAGTTGAGAGTAAATTTGAGAGGAAAATGGAAAAAATCTTCCCAAGAAAGAAAAAAATTGCTTTCGTTGAGAGTTAAACTCAAAACATTTCATAATGACAGAGATGGGTAATTACTTAGAAAATAAATTGAAAACAGGAAAAATCTGCTAGAAAAAGAAGAAATTTGTTATTGTTGAGAGTTGAACTCAAAAACTTTCATAATGACAGATGTGGGTAATTACTTAGAAAACAGATCTAACGGCTATTAGTATTTTAATCTGACAATGGATGGTTAGATGTTTCTGATTTTAGTGAGAATTTTTAAAATTTATTTTTTTCTGGTGCGTTTCGTGAGGATTAAAATGAAGACTCTAAAAGGAGCATCTGATTAGTAATAGCAAGATAAGGATGCCTTTGTGTGTGTGGGACCGTTCGTTTTTTTGCCTTAACGCTGCCGCAACAGAAGCTCGTGGATCAATAGACCACACGTTATTCCCATCGCACGGTGGGGAGGCAAGACTGACGCTGTTGCGGGAGCGTTAACGGTGCTGCCGAACACTCTCTGTGTCTAGCTGCTCGGCCCCCGGGCGATCTCATGGCAGGCCGTTGCTGCCTCGGGATACAAGTCTCTCTTTCTTCCTTTCATCTCCGGTCTGTGGTGCCTTCAGGTAAATCTTTTGTTGGAGGCAGACTGCCTAGTGAAAAATGTTTGGAAACCATCTAGGTAAAAACCATTTAGCGTCTAACTAGTTAACAACCATCAAATTTTATACTAATATACAAGTGGCTTAGTTGGCAACATTTTCATTTGGGATCATTTAGGAGCTTAGATTTTTTAAAACCATATGAGATAAGTTTTCCATTTAATCTGTTTAGGTTTCTGAATATGCCATACAGAATTTAGAGATGTGATATTTTTTTTGAAAGGAACCGGCAACGGCTTGCCTGATATATTAAAAAGAGAAGGGCCTAGCTAGAGTGGCCAAAGTTCTACACAAAGGAGAAAAAAGAGCAGGAGAAAAAGAGATGTGAATTTAAAACGATGGCATAACTTGTTTAGTTATAGGTGCATGTCTAGGTTGCTAAACAAGGCCATTAAACCATTAATTTACATATCTAAGTTGCTAAACTTGTTAGTTATGGCATTCAGGGTCGAAATACACATTAACTACGTACCATATAATTGCCGAGATGTGGCAAGCTAGCCAACATATGCCTGTGTGTGAGATGAGAGAGAGATGATTTCAAATTAAAGGGTACTAGTTGTGATGATACAGTAATATATAGAGAGCTCTCTCTTCCCTCCCACAACCTGCCTGCTTCCCCTCAGTCCCTCACCAAAGAGCCCGTGCTACTCCCCACTCTAGAATACCTCGTCGCCAGGTCTACCGTTGCTGATACTGAACCAAACGGACTGGAATGTCTGCTGGGCTTGTTGAGCACCGATGAACCGCCAGCGCCCGCGACTGCGATGGAAACAAAACCCACGCAGGTTCGTTCTGTGAAACTTCTGATACTATGTCATGACAACACTACATACAACGTTACAGCTTAGCCGTGCCAGGCATTCAGGGACTTTGTGCTGCAGCATTTTAATTTGTTGCTTTCACCTGAAAGCAACGGCCATTCTTCCTAAACTGTTGTGTGTGTCCTATATGGTCTTTTTATATCAATCTGAAGCTGCGATGCTCCTGGCCGGGCACCTAGATAGCGGGAGATCTTGTCTGCGTGGGAGTGGGAGGCGACAGGCGAAGGCACAGGTCGGGGGAGGGATCGTGAGACATGGATCCGCGTGCGAGCGAGCCGCCGATCGATGACCATGCAGGAGATTGACGCGTACGGCGAGCCGCGCTGCTGGAGGAATTGCCAGGAGAGGCAGAAGGTTGTGGTACAACCTCCCCGTTCTGGGAAGAGACGGCTCTCCTCGCCTGCGCCGAGCTGGAGGCTGACGAGGACTCGGCCACGGCCAGCGACGCCGCCTTGACTTGCTGCTGCTGCTACTCGCTCGCCGTCGGCACGCCTGTAGATTTGGGGTCACCAATTTATTGGCGGTGTGCCGTTGTGTGTGTTTGTTTTATTCGACTCTTTTTTAGTCCGGTGAGGAGGGATAATAACCGCGTGCATCACTACAGGCTAATAATCCTCGGATGGTGGCCCCACCACTAGTTATATCACTCTAAACTCCAATATACTGCACTACCTGTAGCAAAGGCTTTCCTCCCGATTGAACGAGAGATTTCTCAACAAAAACATTTCCGATGCAAGAGGAAAAAAACGGATTTGACCTGTACAAATCAACCATATGTAACGTAAAAGAACCAACGACGGAATAAACATCTAAAGTCACCTCGTGCATGATGAAGACCATGTGGGCTATAGCAACATCGCAAAAAAAAAAAAAAGGAAAAAAAAATCAACAATGCAGATTTGTAGACCGACGAAGCATTAGAAAACACATGGAGCTACGTCGGTCGGTGCATCCGACTGCAACTTCGTGGCAAAAGCCACATCAACAATACACCACAGCTGCCTATTGAAATTGTTGGATCCGTGTTCTCACTTGGAGTCATGGTTGGATGTGTAAGCCTTGTAAAGTTGGCTTTGGTTTGCCAGTAGTGGCCACTGTATGCTATTTGTCGCCTGTGCAGTAGATGAGTTTGGTCGAGACAAAGCGCCTTTTTTTTTGGTTTGAGAATAGAACAATCATCGTGGGGTCGACCTAGGAAATTCAGCAAGAATGAATCCTATTTGAAACACACACACAAAACCTACCCTACTCTTTATATGAGCAACTTTGAGAAATTAAGACTGACAAAGTCACCCTATACGCTTCATTAACGGCTGGCACGTCATTTTCCGATCTAAGAATAACTTAGTTAAATACTGTAATAAATTAGAAAGAATTACTTCTTTGGCTAAAAAAATTGCCGCTTCCCTCCTTAGCCTCTTAAAAAATTTCTTCCCTTTTTGACCCAAAATTTTCTTCCCATTTCTTTGTTGACACTTCAGCCAAGTCTATCACATTTTCCTTTAGACAACATAGAGAAAAGACCAATCTACCCTGACTCTTATCAGAGGCTCTGTTTGTTTGTAGAGATTTTTTTTCCGGCTTATGACCAAAATAAGCTGAAATTAATAGCCAAACATAACGTTTTTTTCCGGCTTCTCCTAGTCGTGATTTCCACCACACCAATTTGTACTAAAAAGCAGAAACTGACCCAAACTAGCTAAGCTTATTTTGACCGCACTATTCGCTATTTGTACAGCTTGTCAGGGAAGCGCTTCCTGAGAAGTTGTACCAAACAGGGCCTGTCCTGCCAAAATGCTCGGGCTCAATGCGGGCGCCTGGTGGGGAAAAGGGTGAGGGTGGGGGCGCCGCCACAGGCTTCGGCCACGGCCGCCGCAGGCGGGTGGTAAGCGCGGCCGCTGCCGCCGCTACAAGCTCGGGAGCCGCCACCGATGCATGAGCCACAAGCACCACCGCCGCGGTGCCCCTTGCCGCGCTCCCCTCCTCTGGCCGTGCGAAGATACTGGAACCCCGCGACAGCAACGCAGGGAGTCAAGGACGGCGAAGGGTGTGAAGACCTTGAGGGGGTGGAGGAGGCGGCTGGAGCAGAGGGAGCCGTCGAAGGAGACGACGGCGGGCGTGGATGCAGACGCGATGGACTTAAGCGGGGCTCCGGCGCCGCTTGGTCATGGTGGGGACTGGCGGCGGCGGAGAGCATGGCGGTGCAGCTTCGAGGGGGTTATGCTAGCGGCGCTGAGCCTTGACGACGACGGCGGCTTTGTGGGTGTCCTTGGTGCTGAGAGCCCATGCGAAGGGCCTGACCGCGCCAACACCAGCGCAAGCGGGGGCGCGCGGCTTCGTCGGTGCCGTGAGGGTGCGACCGCCGCGGGCACCTGCAGGCGAGGGGCTGGGTCGCCGTGGGCACTGCCGGCAAGGGGCTCCGGAGAGGACAGCGCCATGGGCCAAGGGCAAAAATGTCTCTTTACCTTACATTTAACACCGTTAAGCTCCCAAAGTAAAGGAAGTGTCTACAAAGGCATGAGAAAAAAATTTGTGGTCAAGTTGGGAAGTAAAAATTATTCAAGGCTAAAGAAGGAACCAAGGTTTTTATTTAGGGTGAAAGAAAGATTTCTCTCTAATAAATATACGAGCCCTCTGCACATATACCAAGTCAAGGGTTTGAATCCGGTACGATGGATAGCTTTACACATAGGGTGCGATGTTTTTCTTTATCCTACTCTATCTACAGATTCAAGGGTTTGAATCCGATACGGTGGATAGCTTTACACAGTAGAGCTACGTATCTTTGTATTAGAGAAAATTTCTCTAGCACTATGATATTTGATCGATGATAACTGTGCCGGGCTGCAATTCTTTCACATTCCCAGAGGGATGTGCGATGCGTCCTCTGAAACTCTGAATACGCTAGTTGGCTGCGTCGTGCGAACCAGATCGATCAGGATATATGCATAGGAGAATATCCGTTATGCATGATCTCATGCATGCGCAATTAAGTTCGTTGCCGGTTCCATTACCACTACTGTATGATTCAGTGACATTGGAATATGTGCCTGATGATTGCAGGACCACATGAACACTGAAATCTTTTGCTTGGCTATAGCTGCACGGCATGCATAGCAGCGGCGGCACCGCTTGGGTTCTTGCTTGTTTGGGGCTTAATTTCACTAAAATGCATTTGTTACCTGAACTAAACCTCAATCACATGTTTCTTAAGGAGGGGGAAAAAAGACTCAATTACTGGATAAGTCCATATTCTTATTCAGACAAGGAGGTACGGCACATATATGTCCACCCAAATTCTACGAAATTACAAGCGGTTTTCTTGTCATCGGTCGATTTTCAATTGATTGATTTTCGTTTTTTTCTTTTGAGTAACGTTGATGGATTTTCGTGGTTAGTTTCTCGTTTGCACGAGCCGATCTGGAGCCCACTTCTGCCGATGATTCAGTTCAGCCCCAAAGTCTCCTGACAAGTTGACTGGAGCATTGACCATGCATGGCCCGGGACAGTCCAACACGATCGACGGCTGGTCCGGACCGACAGCCCACGAAGATGTCGGGCCTTGACGCTTCAAAAGCCCAGGACGACTCGGTAAGGCATTCCCCTCGACTCCTCGACCACCCCGGTATGCCGCGCCGCGCGAAAACCCCAGCCAGTGCTCAGAGCTCGCCGGAGAAGCGAGAGGAACCATGGCGAGCCCCGGCGCCGCCCCCACCCCTGCCCCCGCGCCGGCGCGGGCACCAGCCGCGGGCGCCGCCCATTGGGGCCCTACTACCGACCTCTACTTCTTCCTTGTCGGCGCCGTGGCCTTCATCGCGGTCCGGCTCGCCAACGGCGCCAGCCTCCGGGACGTGGTGTTCCCCGTCATCGGCGCCCTCGTCTACGCGTCCCTGATCTGGTTCCACCTCTCCCCGCTCGGATCCGCATCGGCCCGCTGCGCCAGGTTCGCACTGTGGGTGCTCACCTCCTGCATGAACGTGTGCTTCGCCTGGGTGGTGGTCGGGCCGCCGACTTTCGAGGCCGGGATCTGGTGCTTCACAGCCGCGTGCGTCATGCTCACGCTCTGCATCCTCATGTTCTGCTGAGGGAATCGATCTGATCTCACTAATGCGTCCTCTTTGTTACTTTGTTTGCTGATACACCGCTAGCTAGTAGTATATGATATCTGCTTTAGTTCTCTATATACATTTGCACTTAGCCATGTTGGAAATTGAAATGCCTGTTGTTGGTCCACCTGATGCGATGAAATTCAGTGGTTAGATTGACTTGCATTGTGTTGATTCCGATCGCCTGAATTTACTTGTCATGGTCGGTGGCAATCTTGAAGCAACCATTATTCAGTACTAGTATTTCTTATATATGTCCTGCAATGCACATTATGGGCCACCTGGGGAAAATGTTTACTATAGTTCTTGTTTTTTATTGTGCTGCAGCATTTTGTTGCTTTCACCTGAAAGCAACCATTCTTTCTAAACTGTCTTATATGCTCTTTTATACTACATCTTAGAGTATGTCTATCTGAAGCTGCCATGCACCAGCTGGGGGCCAATTCATAATTCTGTTGGCCGGCATAGCCACAGCGTGCAAAATCTGAATAGTGACATCTTTTTTGATCAAAATCACATACTATAAGATCAAAATAGTAGAAATAAAGCGGGGGCATTCCTGGTGAAAAAGAAAATGTTTCTCTATCCTTTGAGTTACTTCATTCAACATTAAGGTTGCCAAACTCCTGGTAGATGAGAAATTGCATTTCAAGCCAAAGCCTGCATTTACATTGTATGCTGAACATTACTCTCAAAGTCAGATGCATACTCATGTGCGATGGGCCAATCATCATGTGCTAGGACGTCCAGTCCCTGCTGTATCATACTGCTTCATTTCCTGAACAATATGTCGGCTCCATCAGAAAGTCCCTCCATTTCTTGAACTGTGATCGTTATTTGCTTGATCTATCCGTGGTCGATCTAATTAGTAAGCAACCTTGCATACGACCTGCTGCATATGTACTTATCTCCATCCACTGGTTTTCAGTTTGTGCGGATAAATTACTGCATTGGATTGCTTATTTTGTCATCGACTTTGCTGGCGCTCCAGCTCCTTTTGCGCAAATTCTAGAATTCCTCGTCGTCAAGTCTACTGTTGCTTATACTGAACCAAACGACTGGAATGTCTGTTGGGTTTGTTGAGCGTCGATCAACTGCGAGCACCCGCGGCTGCCATGGAAACAGAACCCATAATCCAGCAATCCACGAAGGTTCTGTGAACTTTTTATATACTACGTCAAGACTACATACAACATTACAGCTTAGTCGTGCCAGCCATGCTGGGACTTTGTGCTGCAGCATTTTGTTGCTTTCACCTGAACGCAACCATTCTGCCTAAACTGTTCTTTTTAAAAATATTTAGCCATGTTAGATCATGTGGCGTGGCATTGTTTTCTTTAAGGTGTACGAGTTATCAATGCACCTCTCCATTTACTGCAGGAAACAAGTGGTTTTAGTATGGTATATGTGCCTATCACTTAGACTGATGTCACCAGAAAGTGCAAATGGACGACACTGGATAGAGAGTAGAATTTGAAATACTAGCATAGACGTGCGTGAACACGCACATTTTGTGAGACGATCGATCATGCAATAGAAAGAGGGAAATGGAAAAGGGAATTGAAAGGAAGGACACCTGTTTGATTGGCGTCTTTTCTTTTTCATTAAATCCAAAAAAAGGAAAGTAATAGGTGGGTATTGTATACAAAATAAAGTAAAAAAAAGAGATGAAAAACTAGAAATATTTTTGTATCTATGGTTTTTGGGTCTTTTTATCCTTTTCCAACATTTTCCAAACTACAAAATGGATCCAACGTGAGAGGCATACTTCCTAGATTAAAAAAAAAATCAGAAAACCCACTCTTTAATAGCGTAGATAGCCGGCTGGATAGACAGACTAGTGACATTAGCCTTACCAATAAATTTCCGCATCAATTACGTTGGAATTGGCATGCTGTATGGTAGCGGCAGCAGCAAGCTAGATACAAACTGCATTTTAATGGGAGGACAAATTGAATTTGAATGGATACACAAATCTAACGGTTCAGTTTACCGCTCAATCTTCTTACAAATTTGAAGCAGTAGCACATCGTTCCTTCACTAAAAGTACAACACAACAGCTGTTACACTGGAACTCAAGGGCATTCAATTTCAATACACGCTCATGGCATCATCAGCAGCAGCAGCAGTATCTCCCTTCTTCGTGCTGGATCAACATCTCTGTTCTGCATGACAGATCAGAATCTCCATCCTTCAAGGAAACATAACACCTTCAAATCTGATTGTGGTGGCAAGTATACCTTAGGTGAAGAAGGCAACCACGTTTCATTATTCTACTTTTCAAATTACGTCACTTTAACCCGAGTTAAAGTTTTTATCAAGTTTATAGAAAAACAAGTGGATACTCATATTACCAACACACTTTTACTAAATACGCCATAAATATATTTTGATGATGCATTTATTTGGTAATGTATTAGGGAACATAGATTTTGTTTCAAAAAACTCGGTTGACTTTATATCAGGTAAAATTCACCTACTAATACGGAGAAATTACTGGTCGCGGCATTGCGCGGAGAAAAGTAAAACAAATAGCTCCCTCTCCGTATAAGTACATACACGTTTTGTTGCGCTGTCTAACCGACTAGGAGATCCAACCAACCCCGCAGAGTTGATGTTCTTGCTTGTCTTCCATCTACCGACTACACTGTTTTGATTAAAAAAAAAGTGCAAATGTGGCGGCTTCTACATTTGGCAATGCTTCGCCTATAAGCCTACGGCCTTTTGAACAAACAAAAAGTATCATAGAGTAGCTGAACAAACCAAAAGGCTGGCTCTCTGCCATACGCGTGCGTGCAACTGTGCAAGCGCAACGAAGAGGGACAGGTGGTTGCTCTCTTTCCAATTTCGCTGGACTTCGCTTGCATCCTTGGCGAAGAAGCAACACTCGATCAGCCTTCCGTACGTCACCGCACTTGTTCTGGTAGGTCGCACCGCACGTCGGCTCGATGTTCATGCAGGTACGGTGGAAGAATCGCATTCAATTCAACCATACATACCACCGATTAGACTGAGGCCAGCAGCTTTTCTATCCTCTTGAATTTCTACACACCTCTCACCTATCTAATCGATCATTCAAAATATATGCACAACATTTTACACTATCTACTGAACTTGAATCTTAGGGATGCAAGTGCGCGGCTAACGGATCCACTAGCCGCTCTTTTTGCATCTCTACTGTCAATGAAAATAAAAAAAGGAAAAAAAACAAATAATCTGGTCAACCGTTCATGGTGGCGGTCACACAGTCTATGTTTTTTTTCCACCCAACTTCCGATCTTTCAATGTCAAAACTTTGGCAATTCATTCAAGAACATGACATAAGAATACCAGTCAATGTCAATGCCGCAGTTACTGTAGGTCCCACGTAAACCGCGTCCGTAAAATCAATAAGGAAACCGCTGAGGGTTTGTTTGGATACTAGCTAAAACCCTTCGAATCCACAGTGGATTGACTGGGGATTGAGATAGAATTTGAACTAATTTCCTACTCCAAATCTCTCCAATCTACCTCTAATCCACGTGGACTATGTTTATCCAAACAAAACCTGAAGGGGGTATTTTGCTCGGATTTAGATAGATTGAGGCATGTGTTTTGTCTGGTTCGGGTTTTAGATTTTTTTTTTTTGTTGAATCTACAGGAGAGCTGCACATCTTTGTTAAAAAAGAAAAAAAACCACGGAGTGGCGTATAATAAATACACAAGAGGCGATCTAGTCGCCTAGACGCAAACCGATCACTCACAGAGGACACAACCAAGCGCGCGAGCACCTGCGCTAATCCATTCAGCGGCAACGGACCCTCACGGAGTCCACGAACCTCTCTACAGACGCAGACAATATTGGAGCGTGGAGACGGATTTCGAGACTTTGACCGGCCGCAACACAAGTTTCTGACTCTTTCCAAAAAAACCACTGTACTCCCCAACGCGGCGATGGAGCCTGCGGCGGCGGTGGCCTCCCGCGCCCGGCGCCTCTCCGTAACCACCATGGCGATCCTCGTCGGCCTGGCCCTCAACCTCGCGCTGTGCGTCCGCCGCGTCGGCGACGACCGCGGCGCGGCGGCCTTCGTCGGTGTCTCTCACCTGAACCTGCTGCTGCTCTTCGTCGCCATCCGCAGCTTCGAGCTCTCGCCGCCCGGGTCCCTGGCGCGCGGCCGGGCCAGGCTCGCCGTGTGGCTCCTCACCACGACCCTCACCGCCGCCTTCACCTGGAAGATCGGCGCGGTGCTGCCCCTTTCCTTTGCGATCCTGGCGTGGGTCATGGCCGCCGGTACCGTGCTCGCGGGGGTCTTCCTGCTGTTCGTCCATGACGACAAGTGATCTGATCGATCAGTACAGATGGGTGTGGAGCGAGTCTGATGAAGCTGCCTGCGTGTCGGTGTCGCCGCTCTTGTGATGCGGTTCGTGCATAAATAAATAGTGTGTCTGGAACTTGGGTCTGGGTTGGAGTTGAAGTCGTGAATCGATTTGGAGTTTACTGGTAAGTGCTTCACTTAGATGTCTTGCCTTTCATGTGCTTGGTTCAATCGCTTTCACCCTTAAAGCACAGCGGCTCTAGAGCAAGGTGAGGTTCGACCATGGCCGGGGGATTCAGGACATGAAACCCCAGCAGGCGGCTCGGGCTTTGCTTAGAGTCTCCGCCGTCAAATAACGTAACGGGGTGCCGACCATGGCCGATCATTCCCCCAAGCCCTCCTCTGATCCCCAACCCACTCCCGCGGCGCCGTCGCCGTCGCCTTCTTCGTCGGAATGAAACATGGTGACGCTTGGTGGGTCAGATACCCTCTCTTACAACATCAGCACACAGTGGCACAGAGCAGCATCACTAGCGCTCTCTGCAATGGTCTGCGCGGTGCGATGCTGATAGCTGGTTACAGAGAGAGAGCTACGTACGCGCGGGATATCGCGCGCATAGGGAAGGTTAGCCGGTGGTCGGTAGCTGCAGCGATAGGCAGGCACAACGTAACGGCGCGGCAGTAGTAGTTGGAGTAGAGCGAGCTAGCTACACCTACACCTACACCGGCACGCAGCAATGGCAGTAGAGCGGCGGCACCGCCAAAGATGACCATCGATCTCGATCCGCCCTCTCACAGTCGGCGCACTGCTTTGAAGAATGACCCGCCCATGGTTGTGCATGTCCGGTTTAATTCAGGTGGCAGTCGCCCTCCGCTGGCCGGCCTTCGCCATGCCGGAGCCCCGTCACCGCCGCCTTGTGGACTTGTGGTTGTGGAGTTGAAAACTTTTGAAAAGCATATGTACCTAAAGGGATACGGAGCACAAAAGAAATTGCTGGTGATGCCGCAGTTTCCATGCAAAACCGAATGGCTCCTTTTTAAAGGCCGGCCACCGGATTTTGCCCACGGGGCGGGCATGCGTCGTTGCACTTTGCACCTTGGCGCGGCGCCGGCAGTTATGGCTCGTGTGGACTCACAGGGCTCGTCGCGCGCAGAGCCCAGTATCTCCCATCCAAGTCCAACGCCTCGACCACCGGTGGCCGATCTGAAACTCCCCCACGATGCTAAACTCTACCCCCAAGCCGCCGCCGTCCACCCACCCCCGCTGCCTCCCCTCGGATGCCGTGGGATCGTCATGCTGTGCGCCCGATATGCGCTCGAGCTATGCCAGGTCTACGGGGAGGTGCGCCGGGGCGTGCTCATGGACTGTCCCGACGATAGTGGATCGGGCATCTCAACATACACTTAACGTCCATTAGCTCCCAGTTGACGGCAGTGGTCTTGAGGTCCAAACTAAAAATGGGCTTAGAGCTCGGTATGATCTACCATAATTTCATTTCGGTGGTATACAGAGAGTTGCGAACTTTTATAATACTTCATATGTTTTTTATTTGCTCCATTTTCATTAAAAACATATTAGCCGATTACAAACATTCGACAAGGAAGTCGATGACTCGTATGGAACAGCCCCAATTCACACGGTGGTGCGCCCCGGCTGAGTTTCATTGTCCAGTTCCGCACAGACGCTTGCGGTCAGTCGTCGCACGTCACGATACAGACTGACCTTTGACATCACATGCGCGTTGTGACATGACGTCACAGAACTCCCAGGCTCTGGTCAAGTTGAAGTCAGGACGTGAAACCCCAGGCTCGGGCCTCAGGCTTTGGAGTCTCCGCCGCCAACGGGATGCAGCCCTCCTCTGATCCCCACCCCGACCCCGCGGTATCTATCATCTGATCGTCTGAAGTGAAGTGATCGTCTGATCGAGAATTTGAGATCTATCATCTGTGTACTATGCGAGATCAGTGGTTCCGTCCGAGACCGTGAGTAAAGTATCCACCCACGGTCCAGGTTATCTCTGTTGCAGACTGAAGCCGCGTTTGGAAGCCAGGTGATTTTACAATCTACCTTCCAGCTTTTAAAAGCTATGAGTGTCTAGTTTCTAAGACTTTAAAAACTGAAGACGAGAAACTGCTGCAAGTTAAGTGGCCGTTTGAATCAAAATCAGTTTTTAAAAGCTGAATTGCACAATCCGATCGGGATCCCAACGCGGCCTGAGTCATGTATGTCAAACCAAACATATAAATAAATCAAGTATGTGGATCCTGCTGCTTCTGCGCTAGCTCTTTTGTCGATCTCACCTGATATAAACAAATATTTTATTTGGGTCGCTTTCACCTTTCTGCGACCAAATCTTTCTTAGCAGTGCAGTGTAGAACAGATCTTTGTTAGCAGTGCAGAACAGATACATACAGTGCGTGGTGGAGAGGGAATACTCGATCAGCAGTTTCTTCCCCCACCACAGAATGGGGATTAAATCCTTTGCGAGTAAAAATTCTTTGGGTTCTTTCCGATCCTTGCTAATCTCTTTTGGTGCTTGTTTGGATACCGAAAACCAAAAAACAACATTTTTAATCTCGATAGCAACGCAGGCGTCGTCCTGACTGTTTTTACACAAGTTCATCAACGTGAAGTGTGGTTGTGGTACCTTTCCAACAGATCAGCGCTTCAGCCTACAGAGTCAGAGCACCAGCAGCCAGTATAGACGGCCAAGAAACCGTGGTAGCGCCGGATCGAGCCCAGCGGCATCACCGGCACGCCGGAAGTCGATCTCGTTCGATCCAGCCGACCATGGTCCATGGCATGGCCTGCCCCCGGGCGCTGACTCCCTCGACGACTTCCAGCTTCCAGGTCCACTCGTTCATCTTCTTCCTCCTCCCGCACTCCATCTTCTTCCTCCGGGCCTCTATGGCTCTAGGTCGGTTCACCCCGCGTACCAGCAGTTCGCCTCTGGCATCAGTTGCCCAGTCTGCATCGTCGCCGGTGCCTTTCTTCAGGTGGAACAGCGTAGTGATTGGGAACGATGATACCGGTGCCAATCTAGTACCTGTGATTCAATTCAAGGAATCAAGGATCGTTTGATGGGTCACAAAGATGATTGATTTCATACTAGACATGTCCACTCTCTGAATTTTTTAAATAAAACTCTCTACTTGTGATTTATCTGACAAGTCATCTTTTATGCTCTCCAATAGTATATCATCAACCGGAACAGGAGTAGCAGAAAAGGAAGCATCCTTGACACGATGCCACCACCACAACGACAATGTGCTATATTTCTCTTTTACACTCTGTAGAGTCGTCAAGCAACAAGTCTACACCAGATTCCTTGTACACTATGAATCGACACGACACTCGTGTTTTGTAACACCAATGCTTTTGGCTACTGTACCAGCTGATTCCGACTGACTGGCTATTGAGTCTTCACTGTTCCATTTTGATGTTTAGTCATCATCATTCTGACGAAGCTCCACCAGGGATGCAATGATCTTTTCCAAACAATGTCCTTTGCCAGTCATGCGTGGGCTCTGCATAGTTGTACTAATCGTGCTTTATGAAGCCTGGAAGGGCGTCCAAAGTCCGTCTTTCCGACTCGCATATGACATTGTCATGCGTGTTCCGATCATCTTTTCTGCCAGGAACATGGTTTTGTTCTGATCATACAGGAGGCATGCAGCTGTATACCTACCATGCTACCAGCTCCAGCTGACAATACCTACATGCTGGGATGTTCTTGAGCTCCGACGACTTGTGTTGGCAGTTTGGCACATACACACAGCTACCTGCAAGCCAAGCTATAGCTGGCTGAGAACAGTACGTACTCCTACATTACCTAACATATCATGTGAAGCTGGCCTCACCACTACTGAATCTGTAAATCATGGTACCAGCTGTCTCATCATTATTGTGACCAAGCCATTTCAAAATATGCAAATTCCGCGTTAAATATACAGTTGGCGCCTGCATTGCAGCTGCACCCGTTCTTTTGACGAAACTACCTCTCATTCCTAGTTGTGCTTCCTACGAAATCTGTTTTGGTGGCGCTGTGATATACTGATATCATGCCACTAGTGTGGGGATTGATGCTAATCCTATAGGCGACTTGTCTGTTTGATTTTTATTGATATATTCATGGAAATCCATTAGACAATTTGCCGATGAGGCCTCATATATGTCCGTTGGATGAGTATCTGGCCAAATCTCATATTTCCAGTTGTTCTCTCTGCGCCTGTACCTTATATTATTTTGATGGCTTTTGGTAAAACACGAATTATCCTTTTCTTTTGTACCTGTAAAAAGTTTTAAAATTGTTTCTAAAGATGGTCATCTTATAATATAATCATCTTAAATGAGTATCAAGTGACAAGGTAACTAAACCGTATATGTTGAAATGGTTCATTTATACAAGACTTTTTCATACAGACTTAACTCATTAGCTGCTTATACAAATCATTTTTTGCTGATTGTGAAAATGCTTTTTCAGTAGGTGGACGAAGTACATAGAGCACACAGTGCCTATTTGGAACCAAAGTTTTTTGAAACCGTGGTTTTAGAATATGTAGTATATATTGGCTGTTACAAGTATATCATAGTAAAATTCTAGTATTCCTTAAGACCTCTGCTACTTCCCACTCCACTGTGCACTTCGCTCCACCAGCCTCTCCCCACGCCTGCTTCTGACCCCACTGCCCCTCGTCGCCGCACCAGCCGCCTCGCCCTCCCTTCCTTCCGCTGCTTCCTCCCAAGCTCCATGGCCATGACGGTCATGGCAGCCGCGCACGTCAGACTAGATCTGCCGCCCTTCCTTCCTCTCCTGGAGACAACGCTCGTGCGGGAAGCAAGGCCGGCGGCGGGCGGACCTAGATCTCCACGGCCACGACGGCCGTCGTGCCATGCACCTCGAGGCAGCCCAACCCACTAGCAGTGGGAGTCTTGGCCGGCAAAGCGATGTAGGCATGAGATCCCTGGAGGGAGTGTGGCCGGCGAGGACGATGGGATCGGCACCGGCACTGGAGCAGGGATGGAGACGAGAGGCAAGGTCGATGGCAGGAGCTTCGTCGGTGAAGAGGCACGGCGGAGGCTGGTGTGGCGCTGCCGCCGGACGCTGGGGACAGAGCTGGCTTCATTGGCACCGGAGGATGCGAGAGCATGGGAGGCACCGGAGAATGCGAGGAGGAAGGCGATGCGAGAGGACGGGACGACGCTGGAGGAAGGCGATGCGGGAGCACGGGGCGCGTGCGAGCGGTGGCAATAGATATAGAGAAAAACTGTGGTCCACAGTGCAATATCGAAACTCCAAAAAACTATGATTTTGGCTACCATAGTTTCGAAAACAACGTTTTGAGAAGCCACCAAACGTTTTTTTTCTCTCCAAATACTTGAGTATTCATAAATACCACAGTATTACCTGAAAACTGCAGATATACCAAACATGCCCTAAAATAGTAGCGAATCAAAGGTACTCAATAAATAATAACATATATTCCCACAATTTCAAGGATATGCGAAATCGATATATTTACAATAAACCTTACTACGTACTTGCTTAGATGACTTAGTCAATAAATATTCTTCAAGGCGGTGGAGTATCCACATTAGCTATGGCTATCGAGATGATCAGTCTGCTTCATCAGGCGCCCCTGGGAAGAAGGAACATCGTATAAAATCCACCAGCCACCGTGGAAGCACCGATGAAGCAGACCCCAGCGGCGACCACGGGCGACGGCATGAATCACGGCAACTCTCCAGCTGAACATCGCCGTGAGGAGCGCCGTCACGACCCAGACGCCGACCCTCGCTCTGCCCCTGGAGGCCGATCCAGGCTGCACCGTCTCAAACCAGCGCAGGCAGTAGAACAAGATGAGGAGGCAGACGTAGGAGGCGACCACCAAGGACACCGCGGCGGCGTCTCCACCGGACCTGCGAACCGCCACGAGCGAGTTGCCGGTGAGGAAGAGGAAGCCCACCGGCAGAAGCCATGCAGCTGACGACGCCATATGGGGAGGGGCTTTCGTCGCCGGCGCCTCTGATCGTTCTCTACATATTACTAGCTAGACATATATATAATTAAGAGTAAAATACATCTCCGGTCTCTAAACTTAAACTTGTCTTGGTGTATCAACCCGGTCCTTAAAGTTTTAAAGCGACCGATCCTGGTCCTTAAACTTGTCTTGGTGTGTCAACCCGGTCCCTAAAGTCTCAAAGTGACCATCCCGGTTCCCTAAACTTGTCTAGGGTGTGTCAACCCGATCTCTAAGCTTGTCTTGGTGTCTCAACCCAGTCTCTAAACTTGTCTTGGTTTGTCAACCCGGTCCCGGTACAAATGGTCACTTTGAGAATTTAGGGACCGGATTGACACACCGAGACAAGTTTAGGGATCGGGATGGTCATTTTGAGACTTTAGGGACCCGGTTGACACATCAAGACAAGGTCTAGAGACCGAGATAGTCACTTTGAGACTTTAGTGACCGGATTGACACATCAAGACAAGTTTAAGGACCGAGAATGGAATTTTACTCTATAATTATATATGCACCGGGTGCAGCAGGTGCAAAGGTGGGTGGTGGGAGTCATAGACGTCGTCTCAAAAACAAATGGACAGTGAAAAAATACTGGTAGTAGAGCCGTGTGGACCGGACTCAGTATGCTTTTTCGTGTTTTTTTATAAATAAAGGCGTTCACATTTTTAAAACTTATATCTAACCTCCTTCCATTAATATATGACGGTTTTTAAAACCTATCATATATTGATGACCGAGGTACTGTAGTAGTATATAGTATAGTGGCCCAGCAAGTCCTCTGCGCTTCATGAAACAGAATATATATGGCAGTAGTCAGTCAATACGGTCACAGAAAGCTTCTGTTTAATTATATGCCTTGCCTTGCACGCCAAGTTGCGTGCGCGTGGGGATGAGACAAATCCGGTGTGTCCTCGCGCGACATTGCATTGCATGGACACGCACACGACGACGTTAATGTTATATGTACAACGACGTCCGTGATGGCGTGATCCGATCTGGCCCGTCGATCGAGCTGAGCTGATGTCCAGCCGGAAGGGAACGAGTTTTTATTTTTCGAACACACAACTTTACGTGCGTATTTCATTAAGAGGAAAGAAGGAACGAGGATGTCGACCGATATGTATGTATATGACGAATTGACGACACTGCAGGACCGAGAATCCGTCTAATCGCGGCAAGGACGACATCAGTTGCATCTGTCCCCTGGGCGTACGCGCACGCAGCCATATGGACCGCCGCGACCCTATTCGTATATCCTACTGTACTACGTACCACCCAGATTTTCGATCCAATAATCCTGCTGACTCTCATCCTTGGGTGATGAAAGAATGGCACATCCGATCCTTCAGCTGGCCAATATAATCGCGCGCGCCGGGGTGGCCGGTTGATCGTCAATGCTGCCAATGATGATGTCATTCTCTCACGCCATCCATCGCTATATTTGCTGTCTTCCGTAGCCTTCCCCTCACGTACATCTATACCATTCACAACAATTGCTTTGTTCATTCTGAAGCTAAGCCTTTCCACTCGATTCGTTCCACACAAGCTAGACGGTGAAACTTATGGCTGGAAGCTCGGACCGACGCTACAGAAAAACCTACCTGTAGATACGCTTTATTTATATAATAGACACATTTTATTTCAGTATCTACATAAATGTTGACATGTTTCCTAAAGCATGCTAGGAGCATCTTCGCAAACACCGTGTCAAAGATTGTAGAGACAGATTACTGTAGCGTATCTATAGTTGATAGAGACGTTTCATAGAAACGTTTCATGCATGTCTATGCATTTTAATACACTTTTATAAATACATTTATACCACGTGTCTATTGACCGTTGTTGCATTTTGTAAAAATGCTTTAATATGTGTTTAAAAATAGTAAAAATATTTATTACTATAGGGTTTGACTTTTGTGCAATGCAATCACTAAGAATCGAACCCATGATCTCATACCTCATGTAATGCCTTCCCACCACTAGAGCCACCATATCACACATGAATAGTTAAGTAATGCACTCTTTTTATATTTACCATTAACGAATTTTAACTTCTCAATACCGTGTCAAATAACGTCTTTATGCGTCTATAAACACGCTTGTCTGATACGCTTTATGTGTGTCCCTATGCTATTGACGGTTAAAAACGTGTCTTAATTCGTGTTATTTTACGATACTTTTAAGTTGTATCAAAAAACATATTTACATGCATATACACGTTTGTTTGACATGTTTGATGTCGTGTTTAGATGCTACTGATGGTTAATAGCGTAGCTAACCACGTGTCATGTTGAGATGTTTTAAATAACATAACAACAAGCGTCACTTCATGTCTTTCGACACTCTAATCGTGTCTAACATCGTGTCAATTTGAGACATTCCGAAAAACGTGTCAAAAAGCATGTTTACGTCTTTTGTGTAGTGACACTTTAACCAGCGTTGCTACCAAAACGTATCTAGAAGGCCTTTTTCCAGTAGTGCGAACATCAATATTATTCAGAAAATAGGACTAGTTCGGAAACGTGTTGTGGGTCTCAAACACCATCAGTATCGTAGCGATAGATGCCCATATATATATCACTGGGTAGACATATACCATCGGCTTATCGGCAGGAATTTTGATAAAATTCATTGAAGACTGAAATAAGGCTGCCATGTATTTGAAAATGTCAATCTTTTAAATCTTCAGCTAATAATTCAATCACATGTTATATACTTGAATTCGTATCAAAAGTACTTTCATATGATAATAATTTTGTATTGGCTGATGACATAGGAAGTGAGCCAACTCAACTGGTTAGGTGGGAGGAGTGGTCATGCACCTAACTACCAAAGTTCGAGTCCTCTCCAACTCGAATTTGGGTGCCTATTTCTTCTTAATAATAATGAAAAAAACACCTAGTTTCTCCTAGGTTGGTCTCATTTTTTTTATTGGTTCGGTATGAAGGGAGTACAGAGCAAGATAAAGCTGATTAAATGTTGCAGAGATTGTTTTAAATGTTGAGGTTGGTTTTCTTTTTACTATGTTGCATCGTGGCTTTGATTTTTTATCTATTAAATTTGCTTTGTTTTTAAACTTTTCTAGAACATGACATTGAACCATTGACCTTCTTCGGCTCGACGGCAACTATCCTCATCTTCATGTGCTCCCTGCATGGGTCAGACAAGCATATGCATGGGTGTGGCAAGGGAGGATCCGATCAAGGTGAGTGTGTGGCGAAGCATGGCTTATTTAGATGTTCAGGGCTTCAGGCCCTAGCATGGCCGTCATATAGACATATAGTACCTAATTCGGCACTAGCATGGCGAATCTGATAGTTTTTAGAGTTTGGCTGTGTTAGATAGGAGGGGCATGAAAATTCCACACCAGTGTAAATATCTTTTCTCTAATTTTACCCTTTATTGTTTCACAGTAATAACGTTTCCTATGATGGAGTGCCAACAACAATTACAATGACATACTCACAAACACATGTGTATATATACATGAAAAGGTCAGTAACCTATTTACTATTTAGAGTATGTTGACAATGTTATCCTTCAAGCGATTAACAACAATCAATCATTAATTTTTAGTCACCATCAGGGGCGGACACAATGGTCGAGCTGCCCATGATAGGATTGATAGCTGTAGCCTTTGTCGTGAAAAAAGGGTCCGTTGTAGCTCATTGAGATATTTAAAGAATTAAGCTCCGATTTCTAGTAGTTTCACACATATCATAATGGTATCAGACTAGGGCTTATGCTAATCCTGGGTCCGCCCCTACATGTCGCCACCAGTGGGGGAAACGAACAATGCGTAGAAACCGCCAATCACGGTGGAGGCTCCCATCAAGTAGACACCAGCTAACAGCGTAATAACACTGGCCAGCCAGGCCAGGGCATGAGCACCGAGACTCGGCATGAGAACATGGCCGTGAGCAGTGTCGTGTTGAGCCAGACACCGACTTTGGCCTGGTCCCTAGCCGCGGAGCCTGTCTGGTGGCGCTGACTCGAACC
The DNA here is from genome assembly GCA_030272315.1 of Paspalum vaginatum. Taxonomy (NCBI): domain Eukaryota; kingdom Viridiplantae; phylum Streptophyta; class Magnoliopsida; order Poales; family Poaceae; genus Paspalum; species Paspalum vaginatum. Next base: position 40,465,802 of record CM059021.1, read on the forward strand.
TGCGTAGGCAATAGAAGAGTAGGACGAGGCTGATGGCGTATGACAGGATGACAAAGATCGTCGCTGCTGCCTCGCTGGAGCATCACCCCAAGACTTTTGGATCGCTATTATCGAGTTGGCGCGGTGAGGAGCAGGAACCCTAGCAGCGTTGTCGTCGTTGCCGTTGATGCCATGATGCGCGACAGCCTTGAGAAGGGGACGACGCTATACCTCCCGGCCGGTCGCTTGATTGAGTACGTTGCAGGGACTAGCAAGCTATATAAGTTTTCCTTTGGCAGAGCGAGATTCCTTGGTGAAATACTATTAGGCTGCGTGCTTTATATATAGGATAGGACACACTGGGGAAAGAAACGACGTGTTCAGAGGGACCTTTCTTTGAATTGGACAACTAAATCAACACACGTTGGCTTCGAGAGGAAGAGGCCCCTGTTGGTTGAAACAGGAATACAGCTTGTTGCCATGCATGGCGTGTAGATCGGAAGGCTAAGAATAGGCCACACATATATATAGTAGGCTGTGTGTATCTTGGCTACGCAGAGGCCGAGAGTGTTTCAAGACTTTTTATCACCTTGATGTACCGTCCTTAAAATTAATAAAGCTTCCCATTTCGAAAAAAAATACATATAGTAGGCTCCCTTTAACTTGCATCACGAAGCAAAGATGCATTATTAATTGATATAGTATAATTATATATTAATATAATAACCAGTAGTTCACTGACCTGACTTGGCACGCACAAGCAAGGCAGATTATAGTCGATCAACAAAGAAGGATTCACAAGCAAGGCAGATTAATTACAACGCTCATTCTGTTCCCGTTTTCGCAAAGGCTAATTTGGTTCACACCTGGAAAAAGTTGCATGGGCCAAGCAGCAATCCCAGAAGTTGGATTTTTGTTGCCTGTGGTGGGATAGATGCTGCTGTCTGGACAGGCAGATTCCCCAGTCTTCAAACCAAACAAGCCTGCATGCATATGCATGATGAAATTGCATGTCGTGGTGCGTGCCGTGGTATCTGGAAGATGCTGAGGTGCGTGGATCGACGAAGACTTGGATCATATTCATACCCGTCAATAGGGGCAGGACCGCAGCAGTAGGGACGAGCGTTGCCTTAGCCTGGGAGATCCAAGACCGCCGAGCGACACCGACCAATTCGCGATTTTACTTGCGACCGATATTTGATGAACGGCAGCGCATCCATCCTACGATCCTGCCTGATCGCCATCCGTGACGACGTTTTCCGGTTTCATACTTCCGTATACTCCCTCCGTCTTAATGCATAGATTGTTTGATTTTTTTTTGCCACCAAATTTACCGGCTCATCTTATTCAAAAAAATTTACAATTATCATTTATTCTCATTATGATTTAGTTTAGTATATAATATATTTTAATTATGAATTGAATTTTTTCTAAATTTTTATAAATATTTTGAACAAGATGGACTGGTCAAATTTGGTAAAAAAATCAAACGAACTATAAATTAGAACGAAGGGAGTATGATCTTCCCATGACCCATGTGATGCATCCACAAGAACGTGCTGCATGCACAATTGCCCTAGTTATATTCTCGCTCCAAGAAATTAAAGGAATGTTTGCAGGGTCGATCGGGCGGCCGGTTGGCAGACAGCACGTAGCATAGTACATATTATACGATCCATGCCAATAGTTCACTGGTCCTTTTTTTAAGGGAATTTAAGTTTCTGCTGCGATGATTTTTTTTTAAAGTTCGACCAAATTTCTAAATAAGAGTGTATTAAGCATTAGCATGTATCCCGTCCTAGCTTCACACTGATTTTCCTTGCTAGCTACATAAGTGCCTACAATCTTGAATAACTACAATCACTCACACAAACACGCTAACACACGTATATACACGTAACATTTCGATCACAACGACGTCGGCCTCCAAGTGATTGCTAATAATTAATCATGAATTTTTACTCGTCGCCATTGGGGGCAAGAAAAAGTGCGTAGGAACCGCCGATCACGGTGGAGCCTCCCATCAAGCAGACACCAGCAGACACTGGCCATGGCATGAGCGCCGAGACTCGCCATGAGAACATGGCCGTGAGCAGCGTCGTGGTGAGCCAGACGCCCACCTTGGCCTGGTCCCTGGCGGCGGAGCGCGGGGGCGCGGTCTCAAACCGGCGCAGGCAGTAGAAGAGCAGGACGAGGCTGGCGTACGACACGATGACGAAGATCGTCGCGCCAACGTCTCCCCGTGACCTGCGGATCGCCAGTGCTGTGTTGGCGGTGAGGAACAGAAACCCTAGTGCCGTCGCCGTGGCCGGTGACGCCATGGTCGATGCTTGCTTTGTCGGCGGCGCGAGAAGGAAGGGGACGCGTACAGGCTAGCTAGATGCTAGGGCTAGCTGATGTGTTTGTTGCGCAGTGACCACCAGCAGCAGGCCGGTTTCCTTTGTTGGCGACAACAAATCTCTCCAATCGAGTAGGCTACGTGCTTTATATAGGAAGTAATAGAGACGATCAACGATGGGAGAGGAAGAGACGTTCAACTCAGACGTACGGCTCCCGACAGTGGATTTTATTTTGGGGCGACTAAATCAAACGCGCGTTAATTGTCTTGGAGAGTATAGACCGGGCGGTTGATTGCAGAATCTGGAAGCGCATGAAGTAGCTTGCTCAGAATAGATCTCTGGAACCATTCCAAGGATTAGATCGGGCGTGTACATGAAGTATGTAGCTTGCTGACCGTGTTGAAGCTAGAGAGCAATGCAACGACGACTACGTACGTACTTTAATTAGTTTCTGTATACGTACGTTACGTACGTCACGGCAGATATGCATGCTGATGTTCCACAAAGCAACACGATCGATCACGTTTTGAATTTGATCGTGACGCGTATCAGCATATATTACCTGTGTTATTCATGGGTAACTTCTCTGTGAATTTCTGTGCAGCCAACGCTAGCTGCCGGGGCGGGCAAAGCAACCAGTACAATCATGGATCTTTCGTCCAAACTTCACACCAACGTAACATGCAACAATGGACATATCAACACGCGTACGCACCTTATCCACTTCGAGGAAATTAATGAATTGAAGACCGCGCCGCGCCGCGCCGCGTCCCGTGTATATTATCCGATAAAAAGTTGAAGTTTGGTAGGTAAGCTACTACGGAGGAGGGCAGCATATATGCTGAATTGCTGACGGCATGCGCCGATCGTCAGCGTTTGCGTCTTGTGTGGATTGTGGTTTGCTATATACTATATGGTTTACAAGCCTTTTGTCATGTCACAGCAGAACCAAAGCTTTGCTCAGGGCGTCCACAACGCTGTGTACAATTCGGCAGCGGATGTGAATGCAAAGAACAATAAGAAAAACCGAAGTTCAGAATCTCAAGTATAGGACTGTGAGAGGGACTACATATTCCATGGGAAGCGTGCGAGCTATTCTCCCCGTACACATGTCCAAATGGGCGTGCTGTGCCGAGCCGGCACGAGCACACCTAGGCACAGCACGGCACGGGTAGGGAGCCGTGGCGGCTCGTCCGCCCAAGCACGGCACGGAGCTGCCTTAGTCGTGACATGCCGGCACGGGAGCCCGGTGGGCAACGGGCACGATGGGCCATGACAGCCCGGCAAACAATCCGAGCAAGCAAAAAAATCCCAAAAAAATTCATTCAAGAATCTCAAATCCAGTACACATGCAAGGCCAATTCAATCACAACTTCACAATCACACACGGATCGATGGAGAAGAGGGGTTGTAGGCGCCACTACGCCAGGAACGTGGCTGGATCTGGCCCTGCGCTCGCCGTTCGTTGATCCGTTGGGAGGGAGGCCGGAAGGAGACGGGGGGGGGGAGCGTGGATGGAGCGCTCGCCGTTCGTCGATTCCGTCGGGAGGGAGGCCAGAAGCAGACGGGAGGGAGCGCGGAAGGAGCGCTCGCCGTTCATCGATCCGTCGAGACTCGGGAGGGAGGTCGGAAGGAGACCGGAGGCCAAAAGAAGACAAAGTGAGCGCGGCAAGAGAGGGGAGGGAGTGCGAGTGCGGGCGGCGGCTGGTGGGATGGCCGAGCGGGGATGAGAAAGAACGAGAGACCTAGAGTTTCATCTTTTATATGCTCATGCTCTTGGTTTGTTGGGCCGGCTCCTTAACCGGGATGTGCCCATGCCTGCACCATGGGCCACTCCAGTGGCCCAGGCACAGCACGAGCCCCGTGCCGGGCTGGCCCGGGCACGGTGACTGTTGGGCTATGCCGTGTCTGGGCCTTGCTTTGGTAGACAGTGCCACCCGGCGGGCTGGCCCAATATGAACATGTATATCTCCCTCTCGCTAAGGGCGGCTCCAACATTTGTTAGCTATTTGTCCTCCAAATCATTCCGATTCAAATTAGAGCTAGCATGAAAGATAAGCACTCAACATCCTTGTCTATCAGCATACTTCTCAACCTTAGTGTAGGTCCTACGATTTGTATTCTTTTATGTTACTCCTTTGCATCGGCAACATGCTTCCATCCAATCGCATCACAAATGTGCTTTAGGACATGCGCTTCTCGCTAGCGACGAACAAAACACTAGCTATTCTCTTTCTTTGTGTCTTCTCTCCTGCACGAATGCATAAATCTGGCGTGGCAGTTGAAATAGCTAGCTGAGCTGTACCGTGGAGAAGCCCTAACAAAGTGCTTTTTTACGTTCTCTCTCCTCCCATGCTGAATACAATATAATAGGTTTGAAAATTTAGATGATACAAAAATCTTGAATTTAACAATTTAGAAAAATAGGTTTGTTTAGATCTTTGATATAATAGCCGTCACTAGTCAAGGCCAAATCATGGATATATGTTTACACATAGAAAAATGATCCATTTAAAAAGTTGAAGGACAATCACTTAGAGAGTGCATAGAACCAAATGAGAGAAAGAGCACTCTATCCCCCTCCCCCCCCCCCCATTTCTTTTCCTCATCCGTTCCAATTCAAATATGAGACTGATAGAGGGCCCGTGCTTAGAATCTATGACCGAACCATTCTATCTTTGGAATCTAGAACGTAGGCATTCCATCCTTATAATATGGGATGATCGCTTAGAGAATTCATAGAACCGAATGGGAGACAGAGCACTATATCCCTCCCATTTTTTTCCACACATTCATTCCAATTCAAACGTGACACTGATAAAGGCCAGTGCTCAGAATCTTGGACGGAGCCATTCTATCATTGGAATCTACGACAAAACCATTTCATCCCTGGAATCTGGTCCATCCATCGGTTTCTATGTTCTGGCATACGAACTTTAGCGCTGTTACTGTAGTGAATGCCGCCGCCACGGTGTGGGGCCCCGCTATGGCCACCTCGGCCCGAGGGGCTGCCCTGTTCGTCTTCGTCCTCGTTCGTATCATAGTGTGATCTTGCTTTTGGTTCGGGAGTTTTTTTTCTCTTCTTCTTTGAAAACTTTTTTTCCGAGATCCTGAATTCTGACTCCTGTCTCTGATCGGACAGCGACAGGCGTATAAAGCGGATGATGCCCCAGCGAATTTAGTGCTCCAGCTGAGGATTTTATTTGGGGCCAGGCTAACAGCAGTAGACATAATTTGATAATTATATCCCCCTGTTAGAGTTAATCTTGATTTATTAAGTATTTTTGAGTTTAGTAGGTGTACGTGTTACTGTGTTAGTGTCCGGCTGAGTTGTGCAGCCGTGTGAGTGTGTGTTTGCGCCTGGTTGAGCTGTGCAGCCAGGTGCATGCTGCCGAGCGAGTGTGTGTGTGCGTCCCATGCTGCAGCAGGTGGTGTGCCGTTCGTGCAGAGGTGCCTGATCATGCGGATCAGGGAGAACGAGCTGCATGCATGGACGTTGGTAGTGCTAGTCTTAAGGGTCACGAAGGTGAGATCAGTAGTGATCAGCATAACAGCATGCATAGTTAGTCTGTCCGGTTCTTGCGGCAAGAGTGCATGTTGCAGATCAGCCAGGAATCCTAGGCGCTAGTGCGTGTGTGGGAGGTTAGTGATGCTAATTATCCGGCCGGGTTGCGTGGGAGACGTGGCACGGTGAGTGCTACTTAAGTCTGTAACCAATGCCGAGGTGATTGCAGTGTGTAGTTGAGTGCTAGTGCGAGTACTGAGTGCATGTGACTTGTGCGAGTGTGTACTGCTGAGTTCCAGTGAAATGAAATACAAGTGCTGTGTGTGGGTGCTGGTGTGCAGTGCCAAAGATCCTCTCGTGTGCCTTTTGTTCTTGAGCGATCTTGTTCTTTCACATACAGTGGGTGAGTGCGTGTGAGTGCTTGAGAGGGAGAGCTGGGCCAACACCCCCTGGCCCCTGCAGTGAAAGTGTATACATGCGGTGATTGATGATTCTGAAATCTGAACCTGCTTGATCGGAGGCCGGGACAGACCGCAACATGAGAATCCGCGGTCGGTCATGCTACTGCTCGTCGGCGCCCGCCCAATGGCATGAGATGAAGGAATCGAAGCCATCGCGAATGACGCTGTCGCCGGCCTGTTGTGTTGGTGCGCAGCGCGGCGGAAGGCACCGTCCGGCGGCAGAATGGAAGCCATGTTGCTACTCGCGACGTCTGGTCACCAGGACCCATGTGGCGCCTCGCGTGCGGCGGTGATCCCTTATTCAATTCATTCCCGATTTCCCGTCACACCCTTTTTCGGTGCACGCAGTCAGGCATTCTTCTTTCCACGTACACGCTCGTCAATCGATTAGAAAAGCCAGACAACGTGCGTGGCTTACAACGCACACTAATTAAGAACGCGCGACTCCTTTTCCTGTGCCAGCGAACATGCATGCATTTCCGCGTAGGGATGGATTCGGATCGGATACGGACGGATTCGAATTCAGATGTCACTAATTACCATATTTCTATTCGAATTCAGATACGAATGCGGATGTCATCGGATACGAATACAAAACGGTTGCTTCGGATACGGATTTAAATTCAGATATCTACTTCGTTTTAACAATAATGATTATCAACATGCTTTACGGTGGTTTTAGTAAAAAAAAATTATTAGACAAGTAAAGATTAAAGCACAAGCGTAAAATACAAATTGATAAGTAAAGATTCAAATAAATATCTAAAGTTTTAATGCATAAAAATAATTAATATTAAATAAATATATCCATATAAATATGTTTTTGAATAATTTAAATGATACACAACAACATATATTAAATTAAAATCATTTTATAATAATTAGAGGGCTTATAATATAATGTATGTTTTATGGATATGGATGGTACCGAATGTTTCGGATACGGATCTGGAATCGGACAGAGAAAAACAATGAAAAACGAATTCGGATACATCCATTTAGTATCCATATTAAAATCGGATACGAATACGGATATCCATATTGACATTTTTACCGGATACAGATAATTCGGATATTTTGACATCCATATCCGTCCCTGTTGCCGCGTCTACTACACCCCGGCCCGGACCAGCTCACGAGAGTCTAGCAAACCACGCAAATGATGACGCGTAGTACTTGGAACGATCGATTAGATAGTCTAACCAATCCTGTATGTGCATAGCGCGGAAAATATGGTATCAGTGTGTGCCTGACCAACTACTCTGGGCTTGGTGATCTACCTACATACCGGGTACCGCTACGGCGCTTGCTTCCATATGAACTTGCTCCAGATCGCTCTACCTTCAATTCACATGGCTGACCGTCGCCAGTGTTCCGCCATGACGACCAAGCTAGGCGTGGGCGCCCTTGCCATCAACTCGGCCCTCGCCGTCTACAACTCCTGTCCAGGGGCGACGCGGCCTCCGTGGCCTTCGTGCTCGTCGCGGACGCCGCGCCCCTGCTGCTCTTCTTCTGCCTCCGGAAGCTTGAGCTCGAGCAGGCCCAAGCAGGGGGCAGGCGCAGGAACAACATCAAAGTCGTCGCGGTGTGGACCCTGACGACGCTGCTCACGGCGATGTTTGCGTCGAGGGTGGCGCCGATGATGCCGCCGGCCGTGGCCGCGGCCGTCTGGATCATCGCCGTCGCTACAATTGCCGGAGGGTTCTGGGCCTTCTTCCTCGTCAATTAAGTAATCAATCCTTGAGAGCCCATGTCTGAACGATGACGCGCGTACTACTGTCTCTTGACGACCGGCGCGCGGTCCGTCGGGTGTGTTCGTTACTGGTTTCCATCTTCCTCTATCTGCACAAAATTTCTTTGTATCTCCCATTTCACGTGAATAAATAAAAGCGGCGATCCATCGAGTTGGTGTCGGTGGTCGCCTAGCTAGCCGTTCTTGTTTCCATGCATTCGGATCTCGGATGACCACTCGGGGGTCGTCGTGTGTTCACTGTTCTTGCCGTCGCGCCTGGCCCGGTCGCCCCGCCGTCCGCGCATGCAATCGGCTAACCTGCTCGTCAACTACCACGCGGATTTGGTACGCTCAAGCGCAAGTACGCCCACGCTGGGAGATCGACGCGTGTCCGCGCCCGCTCGCCGCGCGTTCCGCCCGCCACTGCCCAGCCCGCCGGCCGCCGCCCGCGCCTCGCGCGCCGCCTCCCGGAGGCCGCTGGCGCCTCGGCACCCTCGCCGCAGCCTCCCTGCCAGCCAGCCACCGCCCCAGCCGCCGCGTTGCTCCGCCTGCGCCGCCACTGCCACCATGGCCTACCATGCCCACCGGCCTACCCCGCCCGACCGGCGGCTCCCTCGCCGCCGCCCCCGCCCCCCCCCCCCCCCGCCACCACCGTCGGGCCGGCCGGCCGCCCCCTAAGACCGGAGGTGGAGATGGCGCCGCCGGCCCCAACCCGAACCCCAAACCCGAAGGCACACGGCGGCGCGTGCAGGAGATGTTCCCCAGCGAGACGGCGGCGATGGAAGAGAAGACGCGCGGCGGGCAGCGACACCGACGGCGGAACGCGCGGCGGCGGACCGCGGGAGACACATCATCGCGCGAGCGTGGGTGTACCTGCGCTTGAGCGTACCATGGGGACGGGGCGTGAGTCTGTGGCCGGGGAGGGAAGGGAGGGAGCCAGGGAGGGACGAGGGCGAGAGAGTTAATGTTAGGTTTAGTCTCCTCACATCAGTAATTGATGATGAGTGAGCACATCATATATGGTGAGACAGTTTTCACGGACTAGTCTTTTGGATTGAGTTAGACCTAAAGCCTTATGTGTCGGAGACTTTAGTATATAGGTCAGGTGGACCGCGGCTTGTGGACACCCAGCAACCTGGGTCGAAAACTGCTGCGCCACTCTAATAGTTACCGGAGCGGCGGTGCCTCAGAGAACGGAGGTTGCAGGAGGGGCGACGGCCAGCGAGCGGGAGCGGAGTCGAGGACGAACATAACTGGCGCTCCGCCCCTGCTGGGAAGGAATAATCTTCTCCACTCCGTCGCTGCTCAACTGGCCCTAGATTTAGCTGGAGCATATTGTTAGCATAGGCCGACGGCGCGAATCAACTAGAGGCAGGAGCGTGGTTGGCGGGTGGCACACCGACGAGCGTGAGCTAGAGCTGCTAGCCTGTGTTGAGCCAAGACGTTGACATCGACTACGGGCCTGTACTGCATGAGGGTCGTAGTCGTATAGTGCTCTTCGCCGCGTGCTTCTTCCTGGCCTTCTCCGGCGTGTTATCATAAGAGCCAAACAAGGTCATCAGGATTCAGGATGTTATCGACGCGGAGCTGGTCCTGCCGGAGCAGCTCGGCCAAGATGTTATCGACGCGGAGCTGGTCCTGCCGGAGCATTTCGGCCAAGGACGACTTCTTCTTGCAGCCCGGTAGCGACGCCGAGGACGAGGAGCAGGGGCCATGGGAGAGGCTCAGCGGCACCCACGAGCGGTTCTGGGGTGGAGACACTGCACACGCCAATAATGCAACGTCATCAATTATTACATTATTTCCAGCTAGCAGCTGTGCATGGAGTAACCTACCAATACCAAGGATAGAGGGTACCCGCGTTGTTACGGAAATTTTCAAATATTTTTTTCTAAAGTGAATTTCGAAGATAGAAACATCGATAAAATTGCAAGGAATATTTTTTCAAAGAATATAGGAATTTTGTAGGATGATACTCACATATACTAATAGCTGCATATGCATAGATGTTATCAGCCACAGAAAATCAGTGGAAGACATCAGTAGAGATTACCGGTGGACGATGACATGGCTTTTAAGGCTGCTCTCACTAGTGGTGCCTATTGGGTTGTCTAAAACACTGTTTTGCACTGTGCGTACACTGTAAATAGAGTGAGTTTAAAATATAGGCGCTTAGATAGGCACTCTGGTGAGAATAGCCTAATTTAGTGGACTTGTAGATGATCCGGACAGTTTGCATGTTGAAAAAATTAGAGTTAATAAAAATTTATGGATTTTACTTATATAGGTTATATAGATTTAACCCTGTGTGGCCAGAGCAGTCGGCTTTCGGTTTCAGCGAGCTGATGGCCACCACCAGTGTGTACCCATGCTCCTCATCTGCTGCTGCATGGACAACAGTAAGGGGTAATTTGGTCTTTCCTAACGCATGTAATAGCAGTCTCACGGCAAAACTAACAGAAATGGCATGAAGAGAATGCAAAAATTAAAGCATCAGTGTAGAAAGAGTGATGCATCTTTGGATGGTAGATGGAGAATTCCTGTAAGATTCAATGGCCCGTAGAGAATTATCTCTAGGAAAAAACCCGTTAACCAATATCTGTACCCCGAAATTTGAGTTGAGGGTCGGGACGGGTGTATTGAAACTCGGAATTACTTGATCCAATAAAATCAGGTTATTGGATTTGGATACTCCAGCTGCACTTTCGTGTTTGAGGTAAGCTGCTGCCGCCGCCGCTTACCCTCCCTCCCTTATGTACAAGAGAGCTCATCAGTCAATCTTACTATTTACTCGTTGGAGATTTTTTAGAGCCTTCATATTAATTTTGACTAGACACGCTAGAAAAAAAATAACCCTAAAAATTCTCTCAAAATATCAGAAATATCTAGCCATCCATCGAGTAACTATGATAATAGTAACCATTAGATCTATTCTATTTTCTAAAAAAATTACCCCTCATATCATTACAAAAGATAAATTGAAATAACCCTTTAAATTTGTATATAAATTAACCACCGTGCTATTATAAAAGATGAATTAAAATAACCTCTAGATTTGCGTATAAATTACCCACTATGCCAGTATCACATATGAATTAAATGACCCGCATAAATTTGCATATAAATTACCCAAAATGTTATTATAAAAGATGAATAGAATAATACCTAATTTTGCATATAAATTATCCACCATATTATTGTGAAATATAAATTAAAATAGCATCTTAATTTTCCCATAAATTACCTACCATACCATTATAAAAGTTGAATTAAAATAATCACCACTAATATTACTAAAAATAAAATATTTCTAAACTCTAAACTAGAAACACATGGAGTATGTTGTTATAAAATAATAATAAAAGTAGGCCTATATGTATGTGTGTTTTTAAATTTATCTGTTACTATTAAAATTATTTATCTTCTTCTAATATTATGAGAGCACGGGTTGTTAGATAATTAAAGCAAGCAAAGTGACTTCACTGCATCCGGCAGCCCTACTTGCGCCTTCTCCTGGTTTTCCCGGGGTATATAGGGTTTGACCGTTTGACACCTGGGATGGAAATTCAGTCTCGTCGCCGACTTTGTCGTGGTTCTTGTCCGAGTCCTTGCCATCGTGGTGAGTTAGCAGTTGCTGCTGTATGCATGCTGCCGCCGCACGCGAATTGGCCCCTCGATCGCCGTCACTGGCCACATGGTATGGTCCTCGCGACCTCGCCACTGCCTCAGTGCCTCTGCGGTCCGCGCGCTCTTCCTCGGCGCCGTTGTCCGCAAAGCCAACGAGCACGTCTTCGCCACTGTGGGCTGTCGTCGCTGCAGTCTGCAATCTTGTCGCCACGCGCGCGAGAACCAATTTGCCTTCCTCTATTCTTGCCTCTCTCCGGGAGCCGCACGGGGAGGAAACCCGGAACGAGCCGTGGTAGTAGCAGTGCAGAACCAATTTGTCTTCCTCTATCCTTGCTTCTCTGGCATTCCGTCGAACGACCAAGCCCAACGGAGAAGCAAGACCTATCCCCAACCGGATTGGCTAAAAGTTTGTTTATCCACTATTCTAACTATTTATCTCTTTGTTTACGATAGTGCTGTAATATCGATTTGTACTATAGGCAATACTTGCCAACCCCATTGAGATAGCAAGGTACTGTAAATGACTGCCTATAATACTATTTAACACCGTAACGCTAGAGATGGACACTAAAGAGAAATAGTTGGAACAGTAGATGAATAGAGATAGGCAATCCTTTTTACTCCCCCATTGGAGATGGCCTTAGCACGCCAACGGTGCCGAATTGGGTTGTTCAGATCGTAGACTGTGCGTGTTGCAGTATGCAGGGACCATATGCGAAGTGAAAATCGAGCAGAGGTGGTTACAGATCAAGCTCGGCATGTCGTGGTTGATGCTAGCTGCACGTTGGGAGTCAAGGCTTCTCTCTGCTGTTTCTTTTATGGCGACTTAGCAGCAGCTGCATGCTGCTCTCAGGCGGTCAGGCCCAAACAGCATCAAGTTGTCGCAGCCGTCGACCCTACTGTCTCTGGAGAAAAATTCTATGCGGTGGTGCCGCACCACGCCGAACGGGCGACACCGCTCGAATGGCTAACACGTGTCTTTCTAGCCCTGCAAAACCAGCGCTCGTGGCTTCGCCTATTATTCCAAGCCGACAACTGCAGATCGAGCCGCACCCCACCGTAAAGAAGTCGAGCAAGCTGAAGTGCTAAACCAATCGTCCGGCGGGAGGCGGCTGTGCTCGGCGTCTCCGGACTGTGACCGGCGGCGGAGCAGGGCCCAAGAAACAGTTGTAGATCTCGGTGCCCCAGTTGGGAGGCGCACACCGGCGCAAAGCCTGAGGTGCCCGAGCTTTAAGAGCTCGGCAGTGCGGACGTGCAGTTCTTGCCGGAGCAGTGGTCAACGATGTCGTCGTAGCGCGCAGAGAGCTTCGGCGAGGAGCGGTGCTGTCGCTGATTGAGCCCTAGGAGGTAGAGGTCAGTGGCGGCGCGCCGGCACAGGGGGCTCTACGAGGACAGGTGGCCGGAGAGGAGGAAGACAAGGGGAGGCGACTTCTACATCGTCGGACGGGAGACGGAGCCGGAGATGGCCATTTCGATCGATCTGTTTCTGGAACGGCTCTCTTCATGCAGCGAGGTCATGGAAACATTTCGGCTCGGCTCTCTTCCACCGGCTCAGCTCTTGCTTTGGTGGCCTACGCCTGCAACGATCTAGTGCCACGCGTCGGCCATCTAGGCGGTGCCGCACGTCGGCGCGGTGCGGCACCGCCGCATAGAATTTTCTTCCACTGTCTCTGTTGCTTATTTGAGTTCGTTCCGGTGGGTCGTTGACCCTCGCTCGCTGTGAGATCTGCTCCTCCGGTCCCGCCAGGTCGTCCGGATGGCACCTGCCATGGCCGTCTTGGGTTTCCCAGGCAGCGCCACCGCCTCCGCTCTGCTCCTTGGCCGGCGCCACCACAAGTGGCCACCTGTACGGACACGACCGCCGTCTGGGTCTGGCAGCAGCAGAGTCCACCAGCAGCGCAAGAAGATGATAGCACTGGTAGCCGAGGCTTCCTTGTCGTCTGTGGCTGGATCTGGACCTGGACGGCCCCCACTGGTTCCGGCGTCTGACCACTGGGGCAACTGGACCTTCCTGCTCAGCACGGCGGCGCTGGGCATCTGGTCGGAGCAGCGCACCCCGGTGGGGAAGGCGCTGAGCGGGGCGCTGGTGAGCGTGCTGCTGGGGCTGGCGGCCAGCAGCGCGGGCGTGGTGGCGGCGGACGCCCCGGCCTACCGCGTCGTGCTGGACTACCTGCTGCCGCTGGCCGTCCCGCTGCTGCTCTTCCGCGCCGACCTGCGCCGCGTGGTCCGCTCCACCGGCGCGCTGCTGCTGGCCTTCCTGCTCGGGTCCGCGGCCACGACGGCCGGCACGGTGGCGGCGTTCCTGCTCGTGCCGATGCGCTCGCTGGGACAACTGGAAGGTGGCGGCGGCGCTCATGAGCCGCCACATCGGCGGAGCTGTCAACTACGTCGTCGTCGCCGAAGCCCTGGAGCTCTCCCCGTCGGTGCTGGCCGCCGGGCTCGCCGCCGACAACATCATCTGCGCGCTCTACTTCACCACCCTCTTCGCGCTTGCCGCCAAGATCCCCCCGGAAGAACAAGCGCCGCCAAGGTCACCAGGAGACGCCCGGCATCTTCGCGTTCGCGCTGGTGCAGATCGCCGTGCATCTCCTGGTGACCCTCGGCGTCGGCGTGCTCCTCGGCGTCGACAGGAAGCTGCTGCTCATGTCGTCCAACGCAAACGTGGGTGGTCCAACCACGGCCTGCGGGATGGCCACCGCCAAGGGCTGGGCTTCGCTGGTGGTTCCGGGGATCCTCGCCGGCATCTTGGGCATCGCCATCGGCCACCTTCATGGGAATCGCCTTCGGTCAACTTGTCCTCAGACGCATCATGTGACGTAGGCTATGCCTAGCGCTAGCAGTGGTGGGCCAACATTTCAGTTTGGATGCCGCACGGTAGCTGTGGCCTCGGCATGGCCTAGCTTGTTCAGTTTCTTCTCCCGACCGGCCGACCCCGCTTTCGTTCGTAATGCGATGTGATGTTGTCGGTGGCTTTGCTGGAGCCTTCTTTCCGGCGAGTGCCGAATTGCTGTCTCGGATATCGGGCAGCAGCATGCTTGTAAAGCGGATTATATACCAGAGAAAGCCGATGATGCCCGCCAACAGATAGTGGACATCCCCTGCAGCAGGGCCCGACTCCAAAGCCGGAGAAATGGATTGCTTCTCCAGTCGCTGGCCGGATGTGCGCCACCTGCTTGCTTCCGTGGTGGTGGTGCGCCGCACGCCCGCAGGAACCGGCCGGCGGCAGAGTGGGGGCCTCGTCGCGACGTCCGGTGAATGAGTCAGTACCCCTGATCGAAGGTGCAGGTAGCAGCTGTGAGCTCTCGTGCGTGATCCCGTCAGAGCGCCTGCCTGCCAACAGCGAGCCACGAGGCGCTCTCTCTCGTGCAGGAGCATTCGCACTTTGCTTCCCACGCTAAATTATAAACATGTCAAAACACGCGGCGCTGAACCCATGCTGACAACGAAAAGTTGGCTTTCGCAGCTGCGCCCACGTTGCCCTCGCCCATGCCACGCGCACCAACTGCGACCCACTCCGCTAATTGTCCAGGAATGGATGCGCTCGCCGTTTCTCCCCTCGGCAGCTGTTCATCAAACTGCTCCCAAGCCCTAAGCTCTATAGCCGTCATATGAGCCGGCGCGCTCTCTGTGACCCGCACTCCGCCGCGCCCGCGCGGAAGATCGATCGACCGTCTACGCATCACTATCATGGCCGACCGACACCTGACGAAGCTAGGCATGGGCTTCCTGGCCATCAACTCGCTTCTCGCCGTCTACAGCTCCTGGGGCGACGCGGGCGCCGTCGCCTTCGTGCTCGCCGCGGACGCCGCGCTCGCGCTGCTCTTCCTCTGCCTGCGTGAGCTCGAGCGGCCGGCGGGGAGAGGGGGCGGGGCGGGCCGGCGCGGCAACATCAAGGCCGCGGTGTGGGCGCTCACGACGGCGCTCACGGTGATGTTCGCGTCCAGGGTGGCGCCGCTGATGCCGGCGGCCGTGGCCGCGGGCGTCTGGATCGTCGCCGTCGCCACGGCCGCCGGAGGGTTCTGGGCGCTCTTCCTTGGTTAGTTAATCCTTGATCAGTCCACGTCCCTGCTGCCACGAGTACGTCTCTTTGAGTCCTGATGTCACTGTGTCAGGTGTGTTGGTTTCCCTTCTCTCGATCTCTGAACTTTGATTGTACTCCTATTTCCGAGTTCAAAAGTTGAATAAAACCGGCGATTGAGGGGGCGGAGGTGCGGTGGTGTGTTCCGGCCACCGCTGCCGGACCGGCGAGTTTTTCCGGCGACCCTTCGGGCCCCGAAGGTCAGAGGTAAGTCCTAAACCCTATTATTACCGGAGCTGAGGAACAATTCGATCGTTGAAAGGCCTTAAAACGTACGCGTAATTGATGTTTAGCTTTCCTATAGATAGTTGTTACTATCGATCTTTTCACCGTGACTGGTCACTTTTGTACCGAAAACAGATCATCGAATCGAACTGAACAAAACAATACTTTATTCATTTTTCTTTTTATTACCAATCTTTTTCTATTTATTCATTTCCATTTAAAATATCTATTTATTTTATCAATACTACAGATATCTCCGTTATGAACATAGAATACTTTTTGTGAGGATAGAATATTATAATTCTAAATCTAGAAATATTTTTATACAAAGAGATACAATATTTTCTATCTCATGAAATTAAAATATTGTAATAACGAACTTATAATATTTCTTTGGCGCATGCAGAATATTGAAATTATGAGCTTAAAATATTTTTTATAAATATAAAATACGATTTTTTATTAAAATTAAAATGGACCAATTTAAGAATAGGTATGTGCAAAACCCAAGATTTAGCCTAATAATAAAACAAATCAAAATGAACAAAAGGGGTGGCTCCGTCCACCAAGATTTAGGGTCTGTTTGGAGTGGAAGAATATAAAACACAGGAACCAAAAGAAACACATGAATAGGCAAAAGAGATAGAGGAGTAAAACAGAGGATTGAAAAACATACGAACTAGATAGGAACTGGTGTTTGGAACGTAGAAATACCAGTAGCATTGAAACTAGTGTAAACCCACGTAGATGTGTTAATCGGTCCGTTGCATGTGCTGTTGGGAGCAAGCTGGATACTGGTGGTCATGTCACCTGAGCAAGCTCTGTAATTAGTGAATGAGAGGGCAAGCAATGGCAGCATGCGCGAGCGCCAATGATTCCGTTGGGTCTGAGCTCATTTTTTGTTTCCCGTGAAAGTACAGGCAGGGTTCCCGTCTAGAACTTCTCCCTCCATCTCCTTTGATCCAAACACATGCATACATCAGCAAAACGCAAGTTTCCCGTTCCTTTAAAATTCTTTCAATATTACTTCGTTCTAAACGGGCCCTTAGCCTTGTTCTGCCGTGCCAGGGATTGCCGTGTTTCAGCGTCAAAAAAGGCCAGATCAGGAGAGGACGAATCCTGCAGAATTTGGGACGACGCTCTATAACCAGCTGATGCGCAGCGCGGCAGCAGGCACCCATCCGCGATGTCTGGTCACCCAGGACCCTCGTGGAAAGCTCTGCCCCGCAGCTGTGAGTGTTATCCCTTTGATGTTGTGCGCTAGCCGCTGGCACGAGTAGGAACAGGAGATGGAGCATTCAGATTTGCTTTCAGCGCTCAGTTACACATATACTCTTATATAAAATCTCACATAGACGTCCCGCCTATGCACCAGAGTCCAGGACAGGACTGCGCGGAGAATGGAGACGACTCGGCGTGCATTGCTGCGCCGACGAACTCGTCCTCGTCCACACCGGCCGGTGGCCGGCGAGTTATTCCGGACAAAGAATCTAGTGCACCGCTATAAGAAATGGTCCAATAAGGCAGCCGATTTGTATATATAACCGTGGTCGAACGCTGAGGGCTGTAAATGAAGCCTCCTCCTACTTATAGCTAGCTCCTCTCCGCGTCGTGGAGGATCGATGTACGCACGTACTTATCCCATCCCATGGCCGACTGACAACGACGACAATACTCCACCCTGACCAATGTAGGTCTCGGCGTGCTGGCTTGCAACTCGGGCCTCGCCATCTACAGCTCGTGGGGGCACGACGACGCCGGCTCCGTCGCGTTCGTGCTGCTCGCCGCGGACGTCGCGCTCGCGCTGCTCTTCTTCTGCCTCCGTGAGTTCGAGGAGGCCCAAGGAGGAGGGGCCGGAAGGCGCAGGAACATCAAGGCCGCCGTGTGGACGCTCACGACGGCGCTCACCGTGATGTTCGCCTCCCGGGTGGCGCCGCTGATGCCGCCGACCGTGGCCACGGGCCGGCGCCACGGCCGCAGGAGGATTATGGGCGTTTTTTCCTTAGTCATTAGTAGTAGGCCAGTAGCTGATGTTGGTTGGAGTCGGTCAGTTCCCCTTGTACTCGGTTGTTGACTTGTTGTATTTTGATGTTTTTCCCATTCCACTTCGAATAAATCTGTCAGCTTTGGCGGTGGGGGCGTCGGTCAGCCGCGCGCCTACCTCCTGTACGTGCCCGGCCCGCCACACCGCCGCCATCTTTGATCACCAACAATTCACACTTTGATCGCGTCTGTTGTCGGCATCGCCACACCGCCCGCCCGCTGCGCCAATCCTCCAACATCCATTGGCGGCGCCCTCGCCACCGGGCCAAGCTGCTGCCGCCCCCATCAGTCCATTCTGCCTGCCTCCATATATAGCACCCCCTCTCTAAGCTCGCTCGCTCTCTCTCTCTCTCTCTCTCTCTCTCTCTCTCTCTCCCATCACCATGGCAGACGCATCACGATATGAGAGCTCATCCACCACCTTACCCGCTGCGGTCCTCGACTTCGCCATACCCGTGGTGCAGCCAGGCACCAAAGCCATGCCTACCGTAGTTCCCAAAGCCTCCATTAACCACGCTGCATCCCGTGCATGGCGGTATGATATGCTTTAATCTGAAGATGTCCATGTGCCATCGTCGATTGCATTTATTCATTCTACGAGCGCGTGGAGGGAGCATGAGGCACCGTTTCTTTTGGCGGAGCAGCGGCAGAAGTTTTCTGCTTCCACTGCAGCAGCAAGTGAGTGTCCGTCCGATTTAAAAACTGAGAGCGGATGGAGGTGTCTAGAAACTGTTGGCAGTAGTTTTCTGCTCCTGCCATGCGGAAAGAAACATCGTCTGGCGAATTGTCTGTGACACGGCTTGCAGCGGAGCTGAGCGGAGTAGGGCCAGGAGCAGCGGCCAATGGTGCGGCTGTGCAGCGCTTCAGTGGCTTGATGGAGGGAGGGGAGGACCGGAGGAGCAAGAGAAAGTTGAGCAGTCCAGTGCTCGGCATGGGCGTAGCTGTGGGCAAGCTTATAGAGGCGGCGCGGAGATGGGCTGGGCCACCTCCGGCATATGACTCAGCTGAGGATGAGGTGCACGCCAACATACCAGCATCTTACAAACTTCACTTGTGTGTTGCTCATAAAATTCTTTTTTTTTTTGCCATGTTTATGTGATTTCGATGTGAATGCTGTGATGGACTGATTGTAAACATATGACATATCCTGCGCTTTTGCTCTGGTTTAGTAAGAAGTCCCGGCACCGAGGTAAGCAATCACCGATGATGATGTATTTAAATTTGCTTGATCGGTATGTTGTTCACTACTATATGTATGCATATACTGTCCTATCGCTAATTCGACGCTTGCTTGCAAAACATTCCAACTGGGACAGCTTTTTTTTTTTTGTATGTAGTTTGCGGTTACAATAAATTCTAACGATTTTGAACGATGTTGGGCCAATTATTGTCCACCAACGTGAAGAACAAAAAGCCCAAGATCCCAGTATATAGCCCAATGGCCGTGACCTCTTTGATTGCTTTTGCAATTTACCATGGGAGATGCGTATTAAGGGAACTAGGACACTAGGTGATACTCGTGTGTTGTCTCGGAAATTTTTTAAACAAAGTTTTAAAATAATATTTAAATATAGAAATATTGGTGTGATTGTGTGACAATATTTTTCTAAGCTCAAGACGATACACTTGATCACATATTTGCATTGGTCAAAATAGATCGGCCATTAAATGATTTGCTCCTCCGTTTTTGAGACGTGAAAAATATACATGATAATAAGAAGTAAAAAAAAGAGATAGAAAATATTGATGCGGGAAAATAAATATCTCACTAGTACAGTTTGGTGTTGACGTATCTTAACAACATAGATAAAGAGAAATAGTAGTCAATCGATGCTTGTTAGTAGGTGTGCTTGTGTGGCTCAAAATGTAGATAAGAAAACGTATTCCGTCCTACACCATCTATATTGGTTTGATCTGTTAAGCTATCCTCAGATGGGGATGTGTAAAGTGTCTGCCTATACACTGTTTGATACCGTTTGACACTTGCAACGCTACTTGTAGACAGAAAAAAGGTAGTTGGAACAGTAGGAGGAATAGGGATATGCAATGCATATGTGCATCCGCATTTGGGATGTCTTACTATATCAACCTCCATCCCTGCATGTTGGATCAAAGAAAATATCGTATTTAATTTATAATAGTTTCCAAAGCATAGCACACACCCACACAATCTCGATCGACCCTCCGTTGTAGCAATAGGATTAGATGTTTGATAGAGGAAGGGAATGCGCATTAACTGCTCTTAAGATAACCACAGCTGGTGCTACTGTTGTAGTTCAGGTTGTTGCCGGTCTCGTGCTGCAAGGTTGCATGAGATATTGGACAAGGTGGGCTGCTTGTGGTATTTTTCTAAGTAAATTGCACGTCAAGTCTCTAAATTTATTCTGCGGTATCATTTAGATCTATAAAATCTAATAGTGATTGTCTCGGTTTTTTAACTTTTCAAAGTGATCATCTAAATTGATCAACTTTACATTTTTAATTGATTGAGTCCCAATTGTGTATCTAGATCTACACTAGAAAGAACCACTTGAAAAACTAAAAAGTCAAGGATCTAAATGATCACTTTGAAACTTCATGGATGTAAACGGTACAACGAAATAAGTTTAGAAACATACCATGCAATTCATTCTTTTGTCTTCGTAGACGAGTTGCATACGGACCTTTTGGCCCGACCCATTTCTTCCCTTCCTCCAAGGGAAAACATAAAAAAGATGAACACCTCTCTCACTCACTCACTCTCTGCTAATGTATTTGTGGCAAAGCTCGATCTTGCTCCTCTTGATCGATGCATTATGTCTTACACAACTTTTGATCGGTAGCACAAATAGTAGTACGTATCAATTTATTCAGTTCATTGTGCACTCATGGGTATGTAATTTTGAGGCTGAGGGTTTGGTCAGTGGGCGCCGGACTTTGAGTGGAAGTTGGATATCATTTGTGAGCAGGGCATAATTTTGGTAAAAAAAAATGAAATTTGAGTTGTTGAATCTCGTCCAGGATTTGGCCGTACTAAATTTTAATCGTATATTTGTTATCGTGTACACGATTTTTTTTTATCTCATGTGCATTGTCAATAGGTCAATTCGTACATTGGTGCTGCTTGCTTCAGCAGGTAACTGAAACAAATAGTTTCAATGAAATTTTATATTACTATGAGTGAGTGAAGGAAAAGCTTCTCGCCCAAAGATCTTTTCTTATTATTCAGACTGTCAGTAGTAGTAGTGGTACCATGAGCAGCTGATACAGTGATAGAGAACAATAGTCGGGGGAATTTCAGCGATCGATATGATGCTCTTAGATGATTCTATCTGGCGAGGTTAACTGGCAAATCAAAGTCTTCGTATTGAAAGGGCATGTCACTGAGACACCCCTTGATGCCTGGTCAATGCCTCCGGTCGTTCTTCCAGAAACTAACATGAGTGCCGCCAAAAGAAGCCCTTGATTGGATTGGGAGTGGGCCCTCTGAGATTTAGGTGGTGTAGTAGCACCAGGCTCCAGGTCGTTAGCCTTTTTTCCTCACCTCTTGTAGGGCCGCGTCGCCTTCGTGGGGCCCGCCGCCACTGACTTTACCCACTCAAAAGGCAAAGCGTTTGATTAAACGTGCATTCAACTTAGGCGCCGTGCCAGAGATAAACGCATCGGGTAATGTTATCTGCACTATCGGTTAATAATTTAAGATACTTTCTTGTTTCCCATTATCCGAGTCAGAGAATCCGCTGCGTTTAGAACTACCAGTAAAAATGTACGTGCGTATACTTTTTAAGGTCAAAGTAAATTATTACATTTTCCAAATTTTTATTTGTAAAAGTTTTATATTTGAGAAAATATGGTTTTATGTTGTCTGTATAGCTGAAGTTATGTTTTTAAATAATATTTGTTTTAGTTGATTTTTTAAGTTGCAAAAAATAATATTTTTAGCTGATTTTTTTGAAGTTATGGTAATAGTGAGTAATTAAGAGTAAATATAAGACCGGTTATTTGAAAAAGAAAAGGAAAAGGACCAAAATGGCACAGCCCAAAAATGACCAAAGATGATTTTTATCATGCTTTTCTCCCTGAACTCCAAATCATATTCTCAGCTCAAAAAAAAACTCTAAATCTTACTCAAAATTACAGGCAAAGCAAAAGCTTTGTTCATTCTTTAAAAAAAATAACAAGGATACACATTTATACATTCGGTGGGGGAGAGAAAAAACATCTTCACACTGTTCATGGCCGGAACTGGCCCAAAAGGCGGTCCACGGCCTGTTCAAGCCGCTCCCCCGTGCACCGTGCCGCAACCTAGGCCTGGGCCCGAAAAGAGCGATCCCGCCTGGGCCGAAACCATTCCGAGATGGCTCTCATTCTCTCTTCCCGTTCATCGATGGATCAACGGCCAGGAACTGCATTGCTCTCGGTATAAAAGACCGAAAAAATCGGCGTGCCACGAAACCCTAGCCATTTCTCCTCACCCATGCTGACGCCTCTCACTTCTTCTTCTCTGTCTCCTCTCCTCCCCCCAACCGGCCAACACCCACCACCCTCAACTCCGGTGAGAAGAGAGTAGTGGAGCGGTTGGCGTCGCCACTCGCGCGGCCTCTCGCCGGCGAGCGCGTTCACCCGAGGGTGAGCGCGCCGCCGTCGAGCGGCCCCGCGGCGGTGCCCTCACGGCCCGCTCCCGCTGAACGCCTCGGCCCTCCTCGACCTCCCCCCGCCCCCGGCGCCGGTGCCGCCTCGGCCGCCGCCTCGTCCTGCACCTCGGCTGCCGCCTCATCCCGCATCTACCCGCAGCTCGGATCCAGCTTGGTGCGCCTCGCGCCAGCCCTTGTCCTCCACTGGCGTCTCCCTGCCCCGTCTCGCCAGCCCTCGTCCTTAGCCTCCGCCGCATCCTCCCTACCCCCGTCGCACCTCTGCCTGCCGCCGCCAGATCCGCCCCTTGCCGCCGCCTGATCTGCCCCGACTCGCAGTGGCCGGATACGCCAGGTACGAGATATTCTCGCCTGTCCTCTTCTTGGGCCCCGCATCTACCCACAGCTCGGATCCAGCCTGGTGCGCCTAGCGCCAGCCCTCGTCCTCCACTGGCGTCTCCGTGCCCCGTCTCGCCAGCCCTCGTCCTCAGCCTCCGTCGCATCCTCCCTACCCCCGTCGCGCCTCTGCCTGCCGCCGCCAGATCCGCCCCGGCTCGCAGTGGCCGGATCCGCCAGGTACGAGCTATTCTCGCCTGTCCTCTTCTTGGGCCCTGTTCGCTGCAGCTACAAAGTAGATGAAAACATTGTTCCGGCTGAATGATTGTGAGAGAAAAACACTGTTCCATGGCTGAAAAGAAGCTGAAAGTAACTCAAACGAACAGAGCGTTGGATCTTGGATTGGACCATGGGGCGGTGATTACGAGTTCCTGTATCTTTATTTCTGTGGGCGATGTGTGATTAAAAATGGGTTTGGCCAGGCGATTGGGGCTTTCATATGGTTATCCGCGGGTTTGGGTACGCCTTTGCCTTAGGTGAGAAAAAACGGAAGGAAATTCCTCTGCGCAAGGCCGGTTCCACGGCAGGAACGCACGTTTTGCTGCGTTCTGCCATGGTAACTCGGATTTAGGTGGGTCCGTTACCTTGATGTGGGGACACGGTAGATCTATGAGTCTAGGAAGGTCTAAATCTATTAAGTAAAAATTAGTGTTGATTAAACTCGTTCTTTATAGTATTGATGATCGATGATATTAGATAATAGGAGCGAGACTTCATTGACTTTATCCGAACCAAACGCAGTCTTAGTCACCCTTGACGCGAACATGGCCGTGAGCAGCGTCGCGAGCGCCCACACCGCGGCCTTGATCTTGTCTTCCCTGCCCCTTCGGGTGCCCTCAAATTCTCGGAGGCAGAGGAAGAGCAGAACGAGGGCGGTGTCCGCGAGCAGCACGAACGCGACGGAGCTTGCGTCGCCCCAGGAGCTGTAGAGGGCGAGGCCCGAGCCGCACGCGAGGACGACGAAACCCAGCTTGGCCTCCATACGGTCGTGTGCTGTGCTTTAGTGCCTCAGCTAGTCAGGCAAGTCAGCTCACCTCTCGTTTGTGTTTGTGGGTTGATGCGCGAGCGTCCTCTCTAGAATATATAGTGCTGAGATATTCAGAATAGTGGTGACGGAAGAGAAGCGACGAATCGGCGCTCGCCGCGTCCTGTGCGTACTCCGTTCCTGCCGTCGCGGTTTCCAAGTTGTGTATGCGGGCGTGTGCCTCCGTGGTTTCTTCTGGGGGCACGTTAAGGCGCGACCCTATCGCGACCTCTGCTATCGTGCGACCCGTCCCGACATCTGCTATCATTGATCTTTGCATTCGGATAGAGATATTGCGCGACGGAACGCTCCAAGTCGATGCTCACGGCCGCTTAGACCAAAGTCATTACAAAGCTCATCGGTACTATGTTATTGTTTTTCCACTTTGTATACAGTGCCAAACAGTATTTTTCACGGTCTTTCCACACTTTGGTCTTGCTTCTTTTGCGGGCCGCACGCTCTGTCGGTTGGGCCGGAGGCAAGAGGCCATCCATTAGTTGAAAACTGTCACTTTCGCGTGACATCCGCTGATGTCATTGATGAAAATTCAAATGCATTTCGTAAAATAAGCATAACTTACTGTTGAAAC
Organism: Paspalum vaginatum; assembly: GCA_030272315.1. Taxonomy (NCBI): domain Eukaryota; kingdom Viridiplantae; phylum Streptophyta; class Magnoliopsida; order Poales; family Poaceae; genus Paspalum; species Paspalum vaginatum. The sequence goes on from CM059021.1 coordinate 40,490,410, forward strand.
ATTTATTTTCAATTCAGTTTGTATATTGTCTTCCTTATGATGAGACTTACGAAACAAGATTCATATTTGATATGTTTTGAAGCTATTTTTTTAATAATATGAAAGATCGAAGTTTTGAAAAAAAATCAACCGCGTCAAAGAAAAAAAATGAAGAGCGTATAATAAAAGACTTCTATTTTTTTACAATTAGACTATCATCGGTCTATACCGTTGAACTCCAGAACTATGTACCTTTGACCATCCAACTCTTGAAACGAATATATATTGGTACCTAGGTTTTTATTTTAAAACAATTTAATCTCTAACAATTCATAACTAATTCATTTTTAATGAAAAATATAAAATTAGTACTATGCTTTTCCTAAAAATATAATTTATTCGCTTGTATTGTGCTTAGTGTTATTTGGATCACAATTATCATATCTCTTAGTATTTTATTATTCATAGTTATGTCTATCATTTATATAGATTACCATTTTTCACTGTATTAGATCTGGAGTTCAACCAAAGGAATCCAATAGACTATGCGTATGGAGAAGATAACGAAGATGATAGAAATATTATTAATGTAGATTCTAACATGGCTAGCATGGCTAAAACTTTTCTTTTATGTTGGTTATAGGATTAGGTAATATACTTCAGATAAGTCAGAGATAAATCATCTTACTATTACTAATTAAAGGTTACAAGAAAACACAAATCGCAAAACGCGCTATAAAAAAGATAAATCATCAAAAATCCCATAAGAAACATCTAGCCATTGAACCTATTATATTTTAAAAAATTACTCATCATGCCAAAATGAAAGACCACTAAAATAACCTCCTAACTTTCCATATAAATTACCCACCATGTCAATATGAAAGACTATTAAAGTAACCCCTAAATTTACATAATGACCCACCACACCATTATAAAAGATGAATTAAAAACACTATATTTATATAAATTACCCAACATGCTATTATTAAAGATGAATTAAAATAACCTATAAATCTATATACGTACCATTATGAAAAATAAATTAAAATAATCCGCTTCACAAGCACGCTGCTGCCCGATATCCGAGACAGCAAGTCGGCAGTCGCGGGAAAGGCTCCAGCAAAGCCACCGACAACACCACATCGCACTACGAACGAAAGCGGGATCGGCCGGTCGGGAGAAGAAACTGAACAAGCTAGGCCATGCCGAGGCCACACCTACCGTGCGGCATCCAAACTGAAATGTTGGCCCACCACTGCTAGCGCTAGGCATAGCCTACGTCACATGATGCGTCTGAGGACAGGTTGACCGAAGGCGATTCCCATGAAGGTGGCGATGGCGATGCCCAAGATGCCGGCGAGGATCCCCGGAACCACCAGCGAAGCCCAGCCCTTGGCGGTGGCCATCCCGCAGGCCGTGGTTGGACCACCCACGTTTGCGTTGGACGCCATGAGCAGCAGCTTCCTGTCGACGCCGAGGAGCGCGCCGACGCCGAGGGTCACCAGGAGATGCACGGCGATCTGCACCAGCGCGAACGCGAAGATGCCGGGCGTCTCCTGGTGACCTTGGCGGCGCTTGTTCTTCCGGGGGGATCTTGGCGGCAAGCGCGAAGAGGGTGGTGAAGTAGAGCGCGCAGATGATGTTGTCGGCGGCGAGCCCGGCGGCCAGCACCGACGGGGAGAGCTCCAGGGCTTCGGCGACGACGACGTAGTTGACGGCTCCGCCGATGTGGCGGCTCATGAGCGCCGCCGCCACCTTCCAGCTGTCGGGCCAATTGGTTCTGATACACTTTGTATGTTATCATCTCAGCTAAATTAGTCGGGACCGGATCATTCATCCGTCTGGAGTGATCTCCTTCCAGCCTTTGTATCTGAACTGGTGTTTGGTGATCTCCATGATCATGGTATTGAATAGAGTTGCAATGCTTTGAGTGTCAAAAAAAAAAAAAATTATCGTCCACTTCCTGATTTCACAAGGCACGCAGATCAACCTTGCTACCACGGCGACGGCTTATCTCTTTCACTGCGTACCAGTTCCATACGTTCTCGATCCCTTCTTGTTGTGGCATGCATGCGGCGTGCCACGGAAACAACCGTGCCTTGCCGGCACGGTTAGTCCAGTGTCACTGTAGAGTGAAAAATGGTGCGAAAAATACTGTTTACACGCTGTATACATAGTGGAAAAACAATAATTGCGTACTGTAGACAATACAAATCTACTTCCTAGCGACAGTAGCTTTAGCACGACACAATTAGCGGGCCGTGCTAGCCCGGGCTCGGACTCTAAAAAAACACTATCACCCACGAATTTCATGGCAAAGACGAAAATAAAGGAAAAAAAAGGCACAGATCGGCTGACGGGATCTAGATCAGGGAGGGGCCGGGAGAGACGAGAGATGCCAGCAGCGGGCGACGAGCCATGGATGCTCCAACCCTAACCTTAGCAAGGATTTGACCCTCGGGTCAAGATCATAGAGACCCTTGGGTCAAGACTTTGGAGAAGAAATAGACGAGAATAGAACAAAGATTCATCCGGATCTTGAGCCATTGGCTCGATTTCGTCAAGAACATACATGATCTTGTGCCCCAGGCTCGGATCCGAGAAGAGAAAAGAAAAGAAGAAGGAAAAAAAGGGGATTTTCTTTTACCCTAACCCTAGAAACCCACCCGCCCACCCAAGAATCAACCCGTAAAGGGTTAGAGACCTCACCTGGACGCCATCGTCGTCGGCAGACAAGAACCAGGGGCCGCCGCCGGCGGTGGCCGTCGCGGACGTGAGTGCGCGTGGCTCCAGAGGCGCCACCGACCGTTGTGTACTCGGTTGCGGGTGTGGGATAGACCCATCGCCACAGGGCTGCTCGATGGTGGCGCGCCCGCCCTCGAGAGGATGCGCGCCTGCGAGAGGCCACGCGGGCGGTGCCGCCATACCCGCCGCTTCCTCTATCTCTAGCTCATCGGAGCTCTGGAAGATGGGGAGGAGAGGAGAGGGCGCAGCTCGGGGGAGGAAGAAGAGAGGCCGTGAGCGGGTCTCGCCGGTGGAGTCAGTTGTGCCTAGCTCGCCCGCGGGTGAGGGCCTGCGTCGGCGCGTCGGTCGCCTTGGTAGCTCGCACCGCCGCCAGAGATGAGAGAGAGAAGAGAGCTGCGGCGGCTAGGGGGAGAAAGAATGGAGCTGGGGTTTCAGGGGAGCGAAATTTCCAGGCCTTGATGGGCCGACGGCTCTTAACGGGCCGTGCCGTGCCGACCTGGTGTGCCCCATTTTCTAAACGGGCATGGCACGGCACGGGCCCGCTGGCCATCGTGCCGGGCCCAATAGGTGGGCTTCGTGCCAGGCTAACGAACCTCGTGCTTTCTAGCCATCTATACCTCGATCCTACGTGCGAACTTACTTTCTTGCCTTGAGTTTGTGATTCGAACCGAAGTTTCACGGACGAAATTAACCAGAGCAATTGCTCTCTTTAGTCTTTTTCTCCAACGTGCACGTCATGTTTTTCATTTAAAAAAGAAAATATAACGACCAAGCTACAAGCCACAAACCAAAAAACACACAATGACAAAGCAAGAAAGGAGAAAACCGCAACACCACCACAAAACTAAACTAAACCTATTCCCACAGCTAACAAGCACTACCAAGGCAACAACAACCCACGAGCGAACACCGACACCAGAGGGCTCCGCCACCGATTCTCGATCCCTAGAGTCTAGACTATGGAACAACAACCCCGCTTCAATAATACTACCATATATACTGCTGCTTCTACGCGCTAAACTCAGAACGGTGGTCCCCAGTCCTCACCAACCAATTCAACCAAACCTATGTTGGAAGGGATTTAATGTTTCACGAAAGAATCAAAGCCTCCGATCGACCTCCGTGGTCAGATAAAGAGTTCAAATAAGTTGATGTAGAAAAGAGTTCAAGAAGACCTACTCAAATAAGTTATTGAAATGTTTGTCCAGATATTTTTCTTTTCTACAAATATTCTCTAAATAACTTTCTCGATCAAGCACTCGTGGGCAAGAAAAGGAAGCCACGGGTGCTTGAGAGCTGGCCTTTTCTTGCCCACAGTAGTTGTGTACACGATACGTACGATAGGATCATAGGAGGCGAGGCGAGCACATAAAAAATAGTTTAGATACGCTCTGCTAATTGTTAGTTACCGTAATAAACAGATCCAACTAATTTATTATCTAACAATTGTGTACTATATTAGCGCCAGATGGTTAGAGAGAAGCAATAATTAGTAATCCGAAATTTTTTGTGGATCAGGGTCTCGATCTACTAAACAGATTCAAAGTTCCTAATGGTGTTTGCGAAATAATTTTTTGATGAATCCGTCTTAACGCTCCGGCCAAAATTAATCTCATTATTATTTAGCTCTGATCGGACGACATCGCCCTAAAGCGTACGCACCACCACACCACCTCGTCTCTGGCAGGCCACTCACCTGCGAACCACACATTATCCCATTGTTCGGGATGGGAGAACGTAAAAACCAAACACCTCTGTAGACGCAAAGCTGACGATCATGCCTACCGTCATCAGTAATCAGCAGTACTTGACGCGGCGCAGGACGCGTTGTGTTCTTTCATTAATTTCCTCGAGAAGACGGATAAGGTTGCATACGATGTTTGGTTGTTCACTCACCGATAATACACATAAATGACATGGAAAATACTTCCTCCGTGTTTAGTAGTTTGGCATGAATTTGGAGGGAAATTCGATGAAGAAACGGTGGGTGGGAACACAGAAACCAATGAATAATTATTACAGTACTGTATAGGATCGGAAGAAACGGATCGGTAGTGACATGCATACGTACGGGCCACGACCAGCGAGTTTCGATTCGATCCCGACTCGGGTCGTCTTGACTGGATGCAAACGGATCGGATCGGAGCGGATAACATCTTTTTTATATTCTAATTCCTATTTTTTTTGTCGGATTCAGAGTGGAGCGGATATTACGCGGTTACGGATATTGATATGGATTTTTTAGGATGTCGGAAATGGTACGGAGTCGGAGCGGTGTCGGAACGGGAGCGGGAGCGGATTTAAAAAGTCGAATAATACATGACTACATCTAATTTTTTGTAGCGATCAATAAATCATAAATTAAAGTTTAATAATTGATAACATAATTTGGATATAGCCATAAATAACTAAGTATGTAAATAATAAATAACGTTACGTCACACACTTGATAGCAAACAAAACTTAATACAAGTTCGTCTTCACTTAATAAGAGTATGAAAGTAGTAAACAAAATATAGATTCATAATTAACTATAAGAAGCTTCTTTATTTTCTGTCCTTTAATCCTCCTGCACTTTCAACGGTAGATGCCAACCCGTTCATTGCCCTAGGAATTTTTAAAAAAAGACGGCATAAGTTTTTGTACTAACTAGGAGTACTAAACAAGCATCTATAACTATAACCTTTCGACTCACAAGCATATATAAAACTGAGAATTTTACCACAAGATGTTGCCAGCAATAGGATTATTCGTCACCCTCTTCATCACTAGACATACGGTGAATCGGTGATTGATTTGTGCCGCGCGGGGATTGATTTGTACCCTCTATAGCGCTTTGTTTCTATTTCTACCATCCGCTCTTTTTGGCAGCAGTCAATCATCATTGATCTTATTGTACTTACCAAACTAATCGGATATTATCCTATTATAAACATCGGATAATCCGCTTTCAAATGTCGGATACTCCATATCCGTCGGATTTTAACGATACCATATCCTACTCCGCATCCGCACGAAAATCGGATTCGGATTATCCATATCCGCATGGATATACAACCTGCTCCTCCATATCCGGCTAATTAGGATTCGGATCGGATAATTATCCACACCGTTTGCACCCCTAGGCACCAGTCTGATCAATATTCAGGAGGCAAGAGGCATGACATGCATGCTACCAGCTCCAGTTGACAAACTGTAACATCCTAAAATTTTTGTACAAAATAAAAATGCCTTTAAATGAATTATGATTGATGCATTCATGCCTCTTGCATAGCGTTTATTGTGTGAAAAATGAATTTCAAAATTTTGGTTCAAAACACATTCGAAAATAAAATTTAAACTCTAGTTGTAAAAAAAGAAAACAGCAGCCCAACCTCTCCTTTTGGCCCAACACACTCATCTCTCTCTCTCTGTTTTTCTCCACACGAGAGCCCACTCTCCACTCAGCCCAGCAGCAGCCCACCTGCCTCTCCCTATCTCTCTACGCGTGGGACCCGCCCGTCAGGGCTGTTCTTCAACCTCCAGACACTGCCGCCTGCCTGTTCCTGCTCTCTCTCTCTCGTTTCCTCCAACGTGGAATTAAATCCCCTTAATCCTACCGTTTTCTTCCGATTGATTGCACTCCGAGCATCCCGCGGTCGTGCTCCATCACTCCCCCTCCTTCAATCGTCCAATCACTCCACGAAACGGCTCAATTAGGCTCATGAACGCCGTCATCACTCCTCCATGGAATCCGACGAACGGCTCACTCCCCCGCCCTATAAAAGGCGTCCGCGGCCTCACCTCCTCGCTCCACTCATTTCCCCTCACTCCACTCCACTCGATTCCAAGCGCACTGCTGTCGCCGCGACGTCGAGGTTCTGTTGCCGCTCGTCGTCGTCGCCCCATCGCTGCTACTGCTATCCGCTGGCAGGAGTTAGCGGGGTGAGTTCGTTAGTTTCTACTCTTCATTTTGATCTATTACGTGCTGATTTTGGTGCACCGTAGCGCAAAAGCCATCATCTCCAGGGAACTACTGCCTGTAGCGTTCCTGATAATAGTTCAGAAAAATTCGTCATCCTATATTTACAGTTTCGCCACTGTCTTCAAAAGCTTATATCTTTCATGTTTTAAATCCATTTTAGGTGATTCTTTCGGCCTGCGGATTCGTTACAGCAAGCTCTACGCATTAAAATAGGCTTTAAAATATTTTGAGCATGAATGATGTACTGTTTGCTTATGTTTGGCATATGCTTGTTGTTTGTGTTGCAGAGAGCGATCCGGTGAATCTCCAGGACCCTGAATTAGAATTCATCGACTCCGCTTATCTGGAAGGCAAGTTTCTTGATCATACAGCAAGTACCTATTCTCGGCTTGTAGAATAACTAGATAGGCATGCTATGCATAATTTTGATCAAACCTGTAGGAATTACTAGTTATGCCTTGTTGGGATGGGTAGAAATTTCCATGCTTAGGTGCTTTTGGGATGGGTTGAACAACCAACTAAAGTTTATATTCATGTTGAGGTTGGAACCTCGTTTAATTTGACAAGGGGGGAAAACCCAGGCAGGATGCAAGTTTGTGGTGGTGGGCTTGGTTTTTTTTTGGTGGGTGGTTGTTGGCTAGTGCTCGTCCCTGCCTTGGGTGTAAGGACCGAATTTTAGAAGCCCCGTCTTTCTGGCTTTACAGCGCAACCATGGGACCTATATGGGCTATGGGCTTGGTTAAAATTTAACTTGTTCGGTCTTATTGCACCGTGGTGGTTTGAGTGGCACAAGAGGGGGCCCTTGGGGTCTGCGGACTTATGTACGGAGGGCGAAATCTTAGTGGGTGCAAGGCGGGCCGGATAAAGTTATTTAGCGACCTCGTTGTGTGACCCTGGCCAGACACCTAAGGTAGTGTATGGCGGAAAGGGAAAACACTGCCCATGGGTAAAGTGTGCAACCTCTCGAGAGTGTTAAATCTGATATCAGCCGTGCTCGCGGTAATGAGCAGGCCATGGACTTCTTCTAAATAGCTGGCTTGGGCTGGTGTGGTTGGTTCTGTTTATCTGTTGTTGTACAGATGTTTCGCTCTCACAATTTAGTTGAATAGGTGCTAAGGTAATAGCTTCAACTTAAGCTGCATAGGAAGCTCCACCAAAAAGCCTTCATGCTAGAAGCCTTTTGCATCGCTTGCTGAGTACTCCTGTGCTCACCCCTTGCTCTCTCTGTCTCTCCTCTCTTTCTTCCGCTGTTGTCGTACGGCAGATGCCGCGCAGGACTTAGAGTACGTAGAAGACGATGGTTTCGATCTAGATGCTCCGTTCTAGGCTGGCGCTGGCGCAACCCCTGGTCAACGTTCCTGTGGATGAAGGGCCGTCCGGGTGAAGAGTAGTAATAAAATAAATATGTACTCTTCTTTCAGACTCTCCCCGGGTCATTTTGTAATAAATATCATACGCTGTAATATGGATTTGTGGTTCCACTAATGATGTCAGCATATGGATTTTTGGTCCTGGCATACATATGCATTTGTATTCCTAGTTTTATTCGTAAAACCGGGTGTGACACAAACACCGCGTGGGATGTTCTTGAGCTCAGTCTGGCACAGCTATATCTGCAAGCCAAGCTAGCTGGCTGAGAACTACGTACTCCTACATCACATAACATATCATGTGAAGCTGGCCTCACCACTACCGAATCTCTGTAAATCATATGCTACTAGCTGTCTCATCATTATCGTGACCCCAAGCCAATTCAAAATATGCAGATTCCGCGTTTACATATACAATTGGCGCTTGCATATTGCATTGCAGCTACACACCGCATTCTTTTTTTTTCTTTTTTTTGACGAAACTACCTCTCGCATTCCTAGTTGTGCTTCCTACGAAATCGGTTTTGGTACGGTGGCGCTGTGGTATCATGCCACTAGTGTGGGGATTGATGCTAATCCTATTGAGTATGCGACTGTCTGTTTGATTTTTCTTCATATATTCATGGAAATCCGTTAGACTATTTGCCGATGATGCCTCATCAGTCATCATGTCCGCTGGATGAGTATCAGCTGCCCCAATCTCATATTTCCATTTGTCCTCGGTGCGCCTCTACCTAGTGTATTTTGATGACATTTGTTAAAACATGAAGTATCTTTCAGGGTTTTTTTTGCACCTATAAAAAGTTTAAAAATTGAAATTTCATTTCTAAATATACAGTCAGTATCTAAAAATCCCTTTTGAGTGGTGGCCGTCTTATGTAAAATTTAGTGTCCTGTTACGTTTCCTGCAGTGACTGAGGTAACTCCAGTGACGGGCATGTTGAAATGGCTCATTTTCACAGGACTTTGCATAAGGACATTTAGCTCATTATATTAGCTGCATATACAAATCATTTTTAGCTGCTTGTGAAAATGCTTTTTCAGTAGTGGTGGACCAAGTACATAGGGCACACAAGCTAAAGTAGTAGCGAATCAAAGGTACTCGATGAATAATAACATATATATTTCCCACAAACTCAAGGATGCGAAATCTATATATTTACAAATTACGGTAAACCTCACAGCTTGGACTTATCGACAAATGTTCTTCAAGGTGGTGGAGTATCACCATTAGCTATAAGATATCGGTGATCAGTCTGCTTCATCAGGCTGCCCTGGGAAGAAGGAACATAGTATAAAATCCGCCAGCCGCCGTGGAAGCGCCGATGACGCAAACAGCAGCGGCGACCACCGGTGACGGCATGATCAGGGCGACCCTCCAGCTGAACATCGCCGTGAGAACCGTGGTTGTGAGCCAGACGCCGACCCTCGCTCTGCCCCTGGAGGCCGATCCAGGCTGCGCCGCCTCGAACCAGCGCAGGCAGTAGAACAAGATGATGAGGCCGACGTAGGAGGCGACCACGAAAGACACCGTGGCAGCGTCTCCGCGGGACCTTCGAATCGCCATGAGCGAGTTTCCGGTGAGAAAGAGGCCCACCACCAGAAGCCATGGAGCCGACGAAGCCATATGGGGCTATCTCAAATTGAAGAGGAGCCGCTCTCTGATCGTAAGTCCTTTATATACACTAGACATGCCCTGGTGCGGTCCAATTATTAATGGCCTACAGTATATATGTGAACGAACAAAAATGCTAAGTGGCGGTGGGAGTACGTAAGACGTTTTTCTTGAAAAAAAATGGAGTAAAAAAAATACTGATGGGAGAGCCGTGTCGACCGGAGTCAATTTACTTTTTCATATCTAAAAAATAAAGGCGCATATAGGAGTAGCTTGCAGAAGGAGGACAGTCAATATAGTAGTTAGAAGAAGTGATCGAGACAAAATAAAATCGCCTACTAATTTACATGCATTTTTATATATTACAGTCGTCGCGGCCAGTCCTCTGCGGTGCATGTAACTGAAAGCGTAGGAAATGAAACCGAAGGAACTATATTTACTGGCAGTGGCACACACAGACACAGGAAATGCTAGAGGCCAGGAGTAGTCAGCTAGCACTCGACAAAGCTTCCGTCATTTTTGCCTTGCCCGGCACGCCAAGTTCCGTGCAATGGAAGCCTGAGGAAAAAAACAATCTAGTGTTCTGTTCCCTTCTTCGGCGACATGATGCAAGAGAAGTTACGTATACGTAAAGCGCGCTCACATGCATGCATGACGACACCCGATCGACACGAAGGCCGGAAGACCTCGATTTATCATCAGAATCCGTCAATGGGGGTTGACTGGGGGCAGGACTGACCTACGACCGGGCGGACCGGCCGGGACCGTCAGGCTGTCTTCCAGCGTTATCTATCCATTATTGATTATCATTATTCCAACCAGTGACGGACCCAAAGAAAAAAATTTAGATGGCGCGAACTCTAGTGTTCAACCTAAACCAAAAACACAAAAAAAAATGCATACATGTTGTATATCCACGCATTACAATCACAGAAATTATAGAGTGAAGAGTCAATATTATTTTTTCGGATGAAGAGTCAATATTGTTTTTCCGGGAGAAGATCAGTCAATATTATTCTTGCACCATACACTTCAAAGTACATAAGAAAAAAGTAGATTAATATGTATGTTTAAAAAAAAATCAATGAGTAAGCGATAAGGAAGTGAACATACTCATTAAATATTGATAAATATTACGAGAATATACTCCTCTCGGGTCGTTAATGTATAATGTCTAAAACGTTATATATTAATGACCGGAAGGAAGATTGGTCAAGCAATAATCACGCCTAAATCTTCTAGGAGTAGATTTTTAGCCAATTTTTAATCAAATAATAAAAACTATTGTGTTCTTTTTTTACTTGGAACCGCTGATCTTCTTGCTGCCGCCTGCTGTGGCAGTGCAATGCTAATGCTGGCACCTCGACCTTAGCCGGCTCCACCAGAACTATGAATCGAATGGATTACCTATTTACCTGGGTTGTGACTTGCGAGCTCTGTTCGTGCTCTGTTGGTCTTCTTCATATTCTGGCCCTGCTGCCCAAATCAGCCCAGCCGCAAACACCTACGCCTCTGTACTCTACTTGAAACTTGCAGCTTGAGCAACAGAACTCAATAGAAATTTATACGAACTCTAATACTCATCCGCTAATAGCTGGGGCTACCGCCGCACCTCTCCAACCACTTTTTACTCTGTTTATAGGCAACAACTTTGTGTGCAATCACCGCATTTCTGCAAGCGTGCAACATGGCAGCATGTGCGCACGATCTCCATCCTGCGGTGTCTGCCGAATTTGCAAAATAGCCCCTCCATGTTTCCCTTCTGCAGCTTATAGAAATGTTGTGGAAAGCCCCAGCGCTGCTCTGCCGGCTCATATACCGCCGCTGCCGCCACCGGTCGCAGCTGTAGCCTATCGATGACTGCAGCCCAGCTTCGTCCAATGTTGCAGAGGCAGTCCTCGAGCCCCCAAGACGGAGCCCGTCCGTGCTGACGCTCACCTCCGGCCGCAGCTGAAGGCCGTCCGTGCCGCCGCCCAGATGGAGGTACTACGGCGCCGACCCTAGCAGCGCCTTCAGCAGCGCCCCCTCCCCCTCTGATCCAATCGCTTTCCAGTTTCCAATGTGTGATTAATTGAACTCCAATGTATTGTGTTAATGTGGAAGAGCATAAGAGTTTGCTGAAGTAGAACACAGAAGAGCACGCATCGGGGCTAGGTACTTGTTGTTCTTGTGTTCATGGTGAAAAATTGTTGTATGGTCTACTCTGTAAAAAAGGAATTCATTTTGTTTGATGTGTGCTTGTTGTATGGTCACTCTGTAAAAAAGGAAATGATGCTGTTCATTGTTGAATTAGAAAATGTAATGAAAAAGTGTGAATTACAACCATTGATGAATTAGAAAATGCAATGAACAGAGATTTTTACAGTTATTTTATTTTTGTGTGAAATGTTCAGCTGCTTATGGTCAATCAGAAATTAAAATGAAATGGTATTTCCAATCTTATAGTAATCTGAATCAGAAGATGTCATGTAGTATAATGGAAATTAAACCACTGCAATTTGGTTACTATCTAGCAGGAAAGGTACGGTCTTTAACAATGACACTTGATGCAACGAACAATACATTCAGACATTCAGTTGGTGCTTCCAGTGAATGTCTTATATTTTGCTTCAGACATTCAAGCTAGATTGCGTTCTGTTTGATATGATTATGATGGGTGAACACACACATGCTATGTTTGTGCAAAACATTTTTGGTTCACTAACCACATTTTTTGACGAACGGTTCACTAACCATGAACATGTACATCAGTGCATGCATGGGGATTCAAACCACACGCATGCTCTAATGCTCTATGCGTGTTGAAGTTTCATCTGCCCAAGAAGCTAATAATGCGGAGGACTTGGAGCCCGGAAAGGTCACCACGCAGCCAGGATTTCGGTTCAGACAGCAGCAGGCCATCAGCGCAGGCGCGGCATCTGAAGTGTGGGCGCGTTTCGGACGGCGGCGCCGATGGCGTTATGAACCACCGAAGCAACGTCGATGGAGTCCCAAACTGCTGGCGACCCGGCCGCCCTAATCTCACGCTCGCCGCTCGGAGAAGATTGGCATGCGTGCGCTGTGCTGAGGTGATCGAAGGGGTTTTCCACAGGCTTAGGGGAGACGTGGGGGGCTATTTTGCAAATTCGGCAGCCACAGCAGAATGGAGATCGTGCGCACGAGCTGCCATGTTTGCATGCTTGCACAAATGCGGTAATTGCACACAAGTCGCTGCCGTTTACAAGGCAAGCGCTACAGTTCATATACCTGACCTATTGAAGATGGTCTCAGTTGCATGAAGTGTGTTGGCGTGTTGCCTGGACGCGCACGAGGCACGAACAGTTCATGTACCATCTTTGGCACAATAGACCATTAGCATTTTTTTCACCTATAATTGTATCATCTGAGTGTTTTTTTCAATAAGCAAATACAAAGACACTAGGGTCGGCTAAATCCAACGTAAAAAATCATATTTTGTTTTTTATATTTATATGATGCTTCTATATTCCGTTTAAATTAATTCAACAACATTGACGATCTAACCCAACATATCGAATAAGCTAATTGAACATTTGTATCTAGAAATGTTGAAACGGTATATCTAAAATGTTAGAATAGCACATTCAAAATGTTGATTAAAAAAGAAAAAAGAGTACATATATATTAGGCCCCATTTTGTTGTATTTACTTCTAAACAACAACATTGCTACATCGGATTCGAAGTTCGGTGTACGGTTGAACCGAAAATGTCACTTGAAAGCTAAAAATGCAAAACGTCAAAACTAATATAATCAAATCAGGAGTGGACACCCACTCTGCATGCCTGCTTTCCCATTGGCTCGTGCATGTGAGTAGTGCGCCCTTTTACACTCTAGCTGCTGGGCAAGGCGGGCCGGCCCACTGCTATCATGGTGGTTCTCTTTTTGCTGCACGAAAATTGAAGCTGCAAGATACGTGCGCTTAGGCTATCTCCAATAGTGTTACTCAAGGAATCTGGCGCTGTTTGACATTGTTCTGCACTGTAAATGATGTGATACATAAAGCTAGAGTGAGATTTGAGAAATTGGAGTGAAACACCATCAGAGATAGCCTTATGAACTTATGGAAGATCTTTACGAACATGCAGCTATGCAGGCCATATGGCTATAGATGGCCCACAGGGCCATGGTAAATGAGCCGGCACTAGACATGGCACAACGCGTAGTGTTTTTGGCACAGCATGACCTGATGTGCATAGTACTAGTGCTAGTGCTGGTGCTGGCACGACACAAAGCTTAGTGTAGTGCTTGGGCCGCCACCCTGGCACGATGGACCGGCACGGGAATGACATTATTATATAATAGAGACGATTAGGAACTCTTTTCTTTTTTAGGAATTTCCATTTATCCACTAGGTGATTTTTTATGTTGCATGACTTTTCTTTTTCCTCTTCAAATTTGTTTTGTTTTTTAAACTTTTTGTAGAACATAACATTGACCTTCCATGGCTCGACGGCAACTATCCTCATCTTCATGTGCTCCCTTCATGGTGCGTTTATGTGTGTAAAGCATGGCTGATTTAGGCGTCCCAGGCGTTAGCATGGCCTTAGTACCCAAGTATTTGTTCTCTATTTTCACCCTTTATTGCTTCACAATAACGTTTTCTTGTACTGGGGTGCCTATACAACAATTACAATCACACAAACACAATCTATACACATGGAAATTCAGAACATATTCACTCTTTTGAGTATATCAACAACTATGACCTTCATGCGATTACTAATAATAACCAAAATCATGGATTTTCAGTCGGGACCAGTGGGAGCGAGGAAGAGTGCATATGAACCGCCTATCACCGTGGCGGCACCCATCAGGCAGACACCGGCTGAGACAGGCCAGGGCATCAGCGCCGACACACGCCAGGAAAACATGGTCGTGAGCAGCGTCGTTGTGAGCCAGACACCAACCTTAGCTCGGTCCTTGGTCGCGGAGCCTTGGGCCGCCTTCTCGAATCGGCGCAGGCAATAGAAGAGCAGGACGAAGCTGAAGTAGGACATCATGACAAAGATCGTTGCGGCAGCGTCCCCCCATGACTTGTAGATCGCCATTGTTGAGTTGGCGGTTAGGAGCAGGAACCCTAGGATCGTCATCGTCGTCGTCGTTGCTGGCGACACCATGATGCCTCCGCCCTTGCGAAGGGGACTGAGGCTATAGCTGCTCCCTGCCCGGTCGCTTGAGTACGTTGCAGAGATTATAGCTAGTTAGCTAGGTTTTCCTTCGGCAACGAAACTCCCTCACGGATTAGGCTGTGTGCTTATATAGAACACAATCTGGAGTGTCTGGAGGAAGGAACGACGACGTGTTCAGAGACGCTTCCGAGAGTAGGTTTAAATTTCCTTAGACGACTAGATCAATACGCGGTGGCTTGGTCAGCAGGAAGTGCTTTGTTTGAGCTGCATGCATGAGAAGGTAGACACGCCATAGGCCCCCATCAACTTGCGTGCACACGCGCTTAAGCAAGGCGCGTAGGAGAAGTTTATAGCCGATTAACGATCAGCGGTGCATAAAAACGGGGGCTTTAATTTCATGTATTTAGTAATTGCCACGGCGCGCTTTAATTTGTTTGTTGGCTTGTTAATCCTGTTGTTGTTTATTAGAAATGCATGCTATGCTAGATAAAAACTCTACGGTCGAAAAGAAGCATTTAGGATATTAAAATTATAGCCAAATCTATTGTCACATTTTGGCATCAGACTAAATACTAGTAATCCATATTACTCCCTCCGTATTTAAATATAAATCGCGTTGATTTTTTTTCAATACTTTGACCTCTTCGTCTTATTCAAAAAATTTAGATAAACATATAAAAAAACTAGTCACGCTCAAACTCGCTACAATGATGAACCAAATCACAATAAAATAAATAAAAAATTGTAAATTTTTTGAATAAGACGAAATGTCAATATTTTGAAAAAAATTTAACCGCGACTTATATTTAAATACGAAGAAGAAAGTACTATTCTCGTTTCCAGAAACGGGAGAACTTTGGGCGCACGTCAGTCAGTCAAGTCAAGACGACCCGAGTCGGGATCGAATCGAAACTCGCTGGTCGTGGCCCGTACGTATGCATGTCACTACCGATCCGTTTCTTCCGATCCTATACAGTACTGTAATAATAATTCATTGGTTTCTGTGTTCCCACCCACCGTTTCTTCATCGAATTTCCCTCCAAATTCATGCCAAACTACTAAACACGAAGTATTTTCCATGTCATTTATGTGTATTATCGGTGGGTGAACAACCAAACATCGTATGCAACCTTATCCGTCTTCTCGAGGAAATTAATGAAAGAACACAACGCATCCTGCGCCGCGTCAAGTACTGCTGATTACTGATGACGGTAGGCATGATCGTCAGCTTTGCGTCTACAGAGGTGTTTGGTTTTTACGTTCTCCCATCCCGAACAATGGGATAATGTGTGGTTCGCAGGTGAGTGGCCTGCCAGAGACGAGTTGGTGTGGTGGTGCGTACGCTTTAGGGCGATGTCGTCCGATCAGAGCTAAATAATAATGATTTTTGGCCGGAGCGTTAAGACGGATTCATCAAAAAATTATTTCGCAAACACCATTAGGAACTTTAAATCTGTTTAGTAGATCGAGACCCTGATCCACTAAAAATTTCGGATTACTAATTATTGCTTCTCTCTAACCATCTGGCGCTAATATAGTACACAATTGTTAGATAATAAATTAGTTGGATCTGTTTATTACGGTAACTAACAATTAGCAGAGCGTATCTAAACTTTTTTTTATGTGCTCGCCTCGCCTCCTATGATCCTATCGTACGTATCGTGTACACAACTACCGTGGGCAAGAAAAGGCCAGCTCTCAAGCACCCGTGGCTTCCTTTTCTTGCCCACGAGTGCTTGATCGAGAAAGTTATTTAGAGAATATTTGTAGAAAAGAAAAATATCTGGACAAATATTTCAATAACTTATTTGAGTAGGTCTTCTTGAACTCTTTTCTACATCAACTTATTTGAACTCTTTATGTGACCACGGAGGTCGATCGGAGGCTTTGATTCTTTCGTGAAACATTAAATCCCTTCCAACACAGGTTTGGTTGAATTGGTTGGTGAGGACTGAGGACCACCGTTCTGAGTTTAGCGCGTAGAAGCAGCAGTATATATGGTAGTATTATTGAAGCGGGGTTGTTGTTCCATAGTCTAGACTCTAGGGATCGAGAATCGGTGGCGGAGCCCTCTGGTGTCGGTGTTCGCTCGTGGGTTGTTGTTGCCTTGGTAGTGCTTGTTAGCTGCGGGAATAGGTTTAGTTTAGTTTTGTGGTGGTGTTGCGGTTTTCTCCTTTCTTGCTTTGTCATTGTGTGTTTTTTGGTTTGTGGCTTGTAGCTTGGTCGTTATATTTTCTGTTTTAAATGAAAAACATGACGTGCACGTTGGAGAAAAAGACTAAAGAGAGCAATTGCTCTGGTTAATTTCGTCCGTGAAACTTCGGTTCGAATCACAAACTCAAGGCAAGAAAGTAAGTTCGCACGTAGGATCGAGGTATAGATGGCTAGAAAGCACGAGGTTCGTTAGCCTGGCACGAAGCCCACCTATTGGGCCCGGCACGATGGCCAGCGGGCCCGTGCCGTGCCATGCCCGTTTAGAAAATGGGGCACACCAGGTCGGCACGGCACGGCCCGTTAAGAGCCGTCGGCCCATCAAGGCCTGGAAATTTCGCTCCCCTGAAACCCCAGCTCCATTCTTTCTCCTCCTAGCCGCCGCAGCTCTCTTCTCTCTCTCATCTCTGGCGGCGGTGCGAGCTACCAAGGCGACCGACGCGCCGACGCAGGCCCTCACCTGATCGAAGGTGCAGGTAGCAGCTGTGAGCTCTCGTGCGTGATCCCGTCAGAGCGCCTGCCTGCCAACGGCGAGCCACGAGGCGCTCTCTCTCGTGCAGGAGCATTCGCACTTTGCTTCCCACGCTAAATTATAAACATGTCAAAACACGCGGCGCTGAACCCATGCTGACAACGAAAAGTTGGCTTTCGCAGCTGCGCCCACGTTGCCCTCGCCCATGCCACGCGCACCAACTGCGACCCACTCCGCTAATTGTCCAGGAATGGATGCGCTCGCCGTTTCTCCCCTCGGCAGCTGTTCATCAAACTGCTCCCAAGCCCTAAGCTCTATAGCCGTCATATGAGCCGGCGCGCTCTCTGTGACCCGCACTCCGCCGCGCCCGCGCGGAAGATCGATCGACCGTCTACGCATCACTATCATGGCCGACCGACACCTGACGAAGCTAGGCATGGGCTTCCTGGCCATCAACTCGCTTCTCGCCGTCTACAGCTCCTGGGGCGACGCGGGCGCCGTCGCCTTCGTGCTCGCCGCGGACGCCGCGCTCGCGCTGCTCTTCCTCTGCCTGCGTGAGCTCGAGCGGCCGGCGGGGCGAGGGGGCGGGGCGGGCCGGCGCGGCAACATCAAGGCCGCGGTGTGGGCGCTCACGACGGCGCTCACGGTGATGTTCGCGTCCAGGGTGTCGCCGCTGATGCCGGCGGCCGTGGCCGCGGGCGTCTGGATCGTCGCCGTCGCCACGGCCGCCGGAGGGTTCTGGGCGCTCTTCCTTGGTTAGTTAATCCTTGATCAGTCCACGTCCCTGCTGCCACGAGTACGTCTCTTTGAGTCCTGATGTCACTGTGTCAGGTGTGTTGGTTTCCCTTCTCTCGATCTCTGAACTTTGATTGTACTCCTATTTCCGAGTTCAAAAGTTGAATAAAACCGGCGATTGAGGGGGCGGAGGTGCGGTGGTGTGTTCCGGCCACCGCTGCCGGACCGGCGAGTTTTTCCGGCGACCCTTCGGGCCCCGAAGGTCAGAGGTAAGTCCTAAACCCTATTATTACCGGAGCTGAGGAACAATTCGATCGTTGAAAGGCCTTAAAACGTACGCGTAATTGATGTTTAGCTTTCCTATAGATAGTTGTTACTATCGATCTTTTCACCGTGACTGGTCACTTTTGTACCGAAAACAGATCATCGATTTTTTCTCAATAGTACGAATATTGTCGCTCCGAATATAAGATATTTTCGTTATGAATGTAGAACATTCCTTCGCGATGGCATAATCTTTTTTATATTTCTTGTAGGAGTGGAATATTTTTCTTGTAAAGAAATAATATTTTGTAAATATTTTTTGCACAGAACATTATTTCTAATGAGGGTAGAATAGTTCATTCGACAAGGTATAATATATGTATAATATTATAATTCTGAATCTACAAATATTTTTATACAAAGAGATACAATATTTTCTGTAAAAAGTTAGAATATTTCAATAATAGAGTTAGAACATTTTAATAACGAACTTAGAATATTTCTTTGGTGTATGCAGAATATTGATAATAAGAACCTAAATATTTTTTTATGAATATAAACATATTTTTAATTAAAATTAAATTGGGCCAATTTTTGAATAGATATGTGTAAATCCAAGATTTAGCCTAACAATAAAAAAATCAAAATGAACAAAAAGGGGTGGCTCTGTCCACCAAAGCCCATCCAACGTCTTGTTCGGTTGTACAAGGATTGGAGGGGATCTCCCTATCCAAATTTGTCCAAAAAAGGATTCAAACCGCTCAAATCCCCTTCAAAACTTGTGAAACCGAACAAGAGGAAGATTTCCTGGCCGAGCACCCCAGCCCCACTGCCTACTTAAACAGGCTGTCCGCCAACTTGGTGGTCTTTGTCTTCTCGAACAAGCATCATCATGCAGGGCTGCACATTAAGGTTTCCTCTATATTAAATAAATTAATTGGTACTCCCTTCATCCTAATTTATAGATCGTTTGATTTTTTTTGACATCAAATTTGATCAACTTGTCTTATTCAAAAATTTATGAAAATATAGAAAAATTCAAGTGTCATAGTTGAAATGTATTGTATGCTATAGTAAATAACAATGGAAATAAATAATAACTATGAATTTTTAAATAAAATGAGTAAGTTAACATGGTGTTAAAAAAAATCAAATGACCTATAAATGATGACGGAAGGAGTAGTGCAATTCTTGAGTCATTTAACATTAGCTCTATCTGTTTTTTTTTACAGTCACCAAGGGGGAGAGTCCGTACCTGAATTTTCATTGCTCTTAACGGCCCAAGGGTGGCCCACAAGATTACAAGAGTTTTTAGTTACAAGGGGTAGGAAAACATATCATCAACTCGCCATAGTTTGCTTATTACACCACTCATCTACCACCCACCGATCCACCACTTTGAGCCGATGGCTCCACAGCATGGCCTCGGCTTTGGTCTTGCCCACGAACTCTCTCATGCTTAGTGCATCTCTGTCGAAGACAATCCGGTTCCTCCTTTTCCACAACTCAGTTCTTGACAGCCAGCTCATTCACCATATGAGCTCTTCCCCCGGGGACACTGCAGTTGGTCGATCAGCGGCATAGGGGGTTCCTGTGGGCAGGCAGCAGCTAGGCAAATGGTGCTCAGTGCCTCGTCGCGTGGGAAACTGTGTGCGCGACCAAGGAGGCAGGTTGTTATGACCGGCATCTAGTACCGGCGGAGAAGGCCAGCCCAGGAGGGGGCGCAGGAACTGGCCCAGGCACCAGGCCATTAGGCCCAAGTTATCTCATCTAGGGTTTTAATCATCAAGTTCTTATATATACGCTGTAACAAACTCTCGGTTAATTAAGCAAGAAGTATTATATTACTTCCGGCTTCCCTGAGGGAGCCGGGAAACCCCTAGCCGCCGCCCTGTTCCCCGCGCACGCACACAGCCACGGCGCCCCAGCGCTGTGTCCGTCTCCCCCGCTCTCGTCCTCCGATCCTTCACCCCTATTCCCTACGTCCTGTCCCCGGTAGGATCCGCAATCCTATCACAGGTGGTCTGGGGGTGCGGCATCTGGCAACTCAGAATGTCTGTATGCTTCTCAAACTACTGCACCGCCTGCACACTGCCTCAGCCTCCTCCTGGGCGAATTGGGCCCGTAGCCAGGTCTGCTTGGCAACTCTGAAAGGGGATCTGACCGACTGAGCGGCAGCCATTGGGAGGTGCTGCGATCCCTGCTGCCAATCTATAGAGCTGTGACGACAAGCCAAGTTCAAAATGGGCGTGCGACGGCGTTCTGGTTCGATGCTTGGGATGGCTGCGACGATCTAGCAACAAGATTCCCGTCCCTGCTCAGTCATGTGAAAGATCCGGAGGTCAGTGTTCGGGCGGTGAAAGAGGTCGGCCTCCCCAGCTCTATCTGTTTGAACAAAGTAATACCCTCTCCGTTGTGGTATTCTGAAAAAAGCTGAAGGAAAACGGAAGAAAGATTAAGCCTGAACGTCAAGGAAAGAAAGAATGGAGTAGATTATTATAGCTTTGTGTTTTCACCCCGAAGGTGTTATTGCTGTGTATTAATGTGTCAAGTGCCAAATGGCTGGAGATCAGTGGGTTGCTCACGATTAAACTCCAGATCTCTGCCGCCGAAACTAGCGCACCTCGCTGGCTGACTACGAACGGTTCTGAATCGGATACACGCCTGCGCTGCACAAGCGTTCCGGCCCAGACTTGGCGCTCTCGAAAATTCAGTGCGTCGATGCTTCAGGAGGTCGCTGCCTCGACAAATGGCGGCACAAGTTCCTTTCCTTTGTGCCGGGATATCGGAGCCCCCCCCCCCCCCTCTTACTGGCAGCTTAACTTCACAATTCATGTACAACTTCATACCTTTGGTTGTTAATCATAAAGTTCATTCAGGTTGGCCTGGCCCTGTCGTCAGGGATTGCCGTGTTTCAGGCAGCGTCAAAAAGGCCAGATCAGGAGAGGACGAATCCTGAAGATTTGGGACGACGCTCGCTAGCCAGCTGATGCACAGCGCGGCAGCAGGCACCCATCCGCGATGTTTGGTCAGGAGTTAGGACCCTCGTGGAAAGCTCTGCCCCACAACTGCGAGCTGTTTTTTCATAAGGTACCTGTGAGCTCTTTGATATGATGTTGTCGTGCACTAGCACGAGTAGGAACAGGAGATGCAGCTCAATTATACATGTACTCTTATATAAAATCTCACATAGACGCCTATGCACTAGTTCCAGGACTGCGCATAATGGAGAGTTGGAGACTCAGTGTTCTTTGCTGCGCCGACGAACTCGTCCTCGTCCATACCGGCCGGCGGCCGGCAAGTTTTTCCAGAGAAAGAATCTACTACCGCACTACTATTTATAAGAAACGGTCTAATAAGGGAACCATTTTGCGCTCTATTATACTTGCCCGTGGTAGAAAGCTGAGGGCATGTGGTCCTTTTCTTCACCTATAAATGAAGCCCCCTACTCTTAGCAACTCTCTGCCACCTTCTCCGCGCGTCGTGGAGGATCGATGTACGTACGTATCCCATCCCATGGCCGACCGACAACGACGACAATACTCCACCCTGACCAAGGTCGGTCTCGGCGTGCTGGCATGCAACTCGGGTCTCGCCATCTACAACCCCTGGGGCGACGCGGCCTCCGTGGGGTTCGTGCTCGCCGCGGACGTCGCGCTCGCGCTGCTCTTCCACTGCCTCCGTGAGTTCGAGGAGGCCCAAGGAGACGCGGGCAGGCGCAGGAACATCAAGGCCGCCGTGTGGACGCTCACGACGGCGCTCACCCTGATGTTCGCCTCCCGGGTGGCGCCGCTGATGCCGCCGGCCGTGGCCACGGGCGTCTGGCTCATCGCCACCGCCACGGCCGCAGGAGGGTTCTGGGCGTTTTTCCTTGCTTAGTCATTAGTCGAAGCTGATTGATACGTACGTGAGTCCACGTCATCGGAGTGGGTCTGCTGTGCCGGCGGTCAGTCCGTCAGTTCCCTGTGTAATCGGCTGTTGTTGTATTTTGACATTTTTCCTGTTCCGCTTCTAATAAATCTGTCAACCATCTTTGATCACCACCAACTCGCGCTTTGAATCTTTAGTCACGTCTACTGTTCCACACCGCCGCCAATCCTCCACCTTCCGTTGACGACGACGGCACCCTCGCCACCCGGCCAAGCCGCGGCCGCACCCCATCAGTCCATTCTGCCTGACGCACAAGGGAGTTCATCCACCACCTTGGTGCGTGGCCGTTCCCGTTGTGGTCCCCGACTTCGCCATACTCGTGGAGTCGCGGTGCAGCCGTGACAACGCCATGCCTGCCGTGGTTCCCAATTCCCAAAGCCCATAGACATGCTGCGCACGTGCATGGTGGCATGGCGCTGTGCTTCAATCTGAAGATTTCCATGTGTCACTGCCGATTGCATTCATTCATTCTACGAGCGGGTGAGGGAGCATGTGAGCTGCGGCTAGCGCCCGGTGACACGGCTTGCAGTTGCAGCTGTGCGGCGCGGAGTATAGGGCCAGGAGCAGCGTGGCCGATGATGCGGCTACGCGCCTATGCGGCCAATGCTGCGGCGCTTCAGCGGCTTCATGGAGGGAGGAGAGGAGTAGCGCGAGAGAAATTTCTTTTTTTTTTTGTCATAAAGACTAAAGAGCAAGAGAAAGTTGAGCAATCCGGTGTTGGGCATGGACGCAGCTAGCTATGAACAGAGCTGAAGGCACCTCCGGCAGTTGCTGGACGCAGCTTGAGGATGAGGTGCGCGCCAAGAATATACCAGTAACACATTCTTACAGACTTCACTAGTTTACTCGTGTTGCTCATACACTTTTTTTTTTTGGCTATGTTTATGTGATTTCAATGTGAATGCTTTGATGATAGATAGACATATCCTGCGCTTTTACTTTGGTTTAGTTAGAAGTCCCCAAGGCTATAATTTTTCCTAGCTCCACCGGTGAAGACAAGCAATCACGGACGATGAATCGATGGTGTGTTTGAATCTGCTTGATCGGTATGTTGTGCACTACAATATGTACGTACTGCCCTATCGTTAATTCGACGCTTGATCGACGTAGTTTGCAGTTACACTAAATGCTAAGGACTTTGAATTGTCCACCAGCGTGAAGAACTAGCAGCCCAAGAGCGCAGTATATAGCCCAATGCTTGCGATCTTCCGATTGCTTTTTTGCAATTTACCATGGAGGTCGGTGTCTTATCTTACTCTTACTGATTAAATGTTACAAAAAAAAAACACGAATTACGAAACACACTAGAAAAAAAATAAATCCTAGAAATCTTCACAAAAATCAGAAACATTTGGTCTTCCATCAAATAATATCTAATAATACTAGCAATTGGATCTATTATATTTTCTAAAAAAGATTACCCACCATATCATTATAAAAGACCGTTAAAGTAAACCCCTAAAATTTCATATAAATCACCAACAATGCCATTATGAAATATGAATTAAAATAACTTCTAACTTTGCATGTAAATTACCCATCATGCCATTATAACCGATGAATTAGAATAATTCCCTAAATTTACATATAAATTACCCACCATACCACTATGAAATGTGAATTAAACAACTCCCTAAATTTCATATAAATTACTCATCATGCCATTATAAAATATAAATTAAATTCACCATGCCATTATGAAAGATGAAATCACCTCTAATATACTGCAGATAAAAAAAATAACAACCAAAGTGTAAACAACAAAAATATGTTGTTATAGAAAATTAAATAACAAAATAGACACACACATATGTATATATGTATATGCTTCTAAATTATCAATTGATGTTACTATTAAAGTTATCTATCAGCTTTTAATATATATACCTTCTAAATATCTAATCCGTACAAGAGTATGGGTTGATGCACTAGTTAAGGGAACTAGGTGATACCCGTGTGTTGTCACGGAAATTTCTTAAACAAATTTTAAAATAATATTTCAAGCTAGAAACCATTGGTGTGCTTGTATAACAACAATTTTTCTAAATTGGAGACAACATACTGCATTGATCCTTCGAGTTCTGTGGCGTGAAAAAAGTATATGACAAGGAGAAATAAAAAATGAGAGAAAATATTGATGCAGGAAAACTAATATCTAACGGATACAGTTGGTGTTGATGTGGCTCGACATGGAAAGCAATAGCAATCAATGATTCTTAGTGGTTTCCGATGTGGCTCAACATGGTACGCTAGTGGGTTCTAACCGATGATTGTTAGTAGCTAGGTGTGCTTATGCACCTCAACATCATGCGAGAGAAATATAGTTAGGCCTGTTTGGTTTTTTTAGCTAACAATTAGCTGAAAAAAATAGCCGCTAATTAAAGAACCAAACAGGGATAGCTAATAAATTAGCTAACAATTAGCTAAACTCTAGCGAACCATTATCTCATTAGTTGGCTCAACCTAGCTAATAGCAGCTAATATCACATCAAAACATCTTATACCTATTAGTTAATATATTAGCTGCTGAAGCCAAACATCATCTAGCTAATAGGTTGCCAGCTAATAATTAGTTAGGAAACATCATCTAGCTAATAGGTTGCCAGCTAATAATTAGTTAGCTAATTTTAGCCAAGAGTTATTAGCCAACTAATTATTATCTACTAATGGAACCAAACAGGGCCTTAGCGGTTCTAAATTTATAAGATATATAGATAAGGAAAATGCATCCCGTTATCCTATCTAAAACACCATCTAAATGGGCATGATCCGCTAACAGCCTCCATCCATGGTTGGTAAAAAAATATCCGTTTTAAATTTATATAAATTGTTTCCAAAGCGTAGCACACACGGACGCACATGATCCCGATCGATCCCCCGTTAGTTGAAGCAGTAGGATTAGCTGTTTGATGGAGGAAGTGAATGTGTACTAACCGCTGTTAAGACAATCACAGCTGGTGCTACTGTTGTAGTTGAGGCTGTTTGCCGGTCTCGTACTACAACAAGGTTGCATGCGATGTTTCGCCCGGGGCGGGCTGCCTGTGGCGTTTTTCTCGGCGTTTTTTTTTATTTTTGTATTTTTTAAAATCATTTTTTACATAAATATACCATTGTTGGCATCTTTCGCAAACATATACCTTCGGAGCCCGGACGCTGGGCGCCAGGTCCCTGGCCCACGGAACCGGGCAGCGCTGGGGCGGTAGGGTGGGCACCTGGCGCCCGGAGACCAGGCGCCAGGGCCAGGCTGTAGGGTGGGCACCTGGCGCCCGGGCCAGGCTGTACACTACTGTCTATGTCTCAGACTTTCAGTAACCAATACGTAGGACTACAGCAACCTAACAGAGCCAGCATTTAGTACCCTCATGATTTCAGCTCTAATCATGAGAATCGGATCTAAAATTTTTTAAGAGTCTGGACGGACTTAACACTTAGAAAAACATATTGTCTCTTAACATAAGAAAAAAAAGACAATTGTTTTAAGACACTGTGTCCGAAAATTTGTATCAAACATATCAGATTAATAGATTGTGTTGGACAATTTCTCCTAACTTGTTCTTAAAATTCAGAGGGCATACTAATAGGAGATTTGCTGTATCACATAAGATGTAGGATTAAACTCAGTTAGTGGCTGCTGCATTTACTAAATTTAGTTGAGCCTCTGGATAAACTGTCGTTTCTTCACATGGATTGCATTATTTAGTTGACTCTAGATAACTGTTGCCGTTTCACGCGAATTGTTCAGTGCTCTAAGCCGTTTTGTTGTCTGTACATGTAAACATAGCTTCTTTTGTGCTGGCAGAGGAGCCCGGGCAGACTTGTCCACATGTGGGTCTGCCTATGGCCCAAATAACATAGGCGTGCTACTGCGACGACAAGCTACAAAATTTTCGTGCACGATAAAAGTAAAACCACTAGGTAATGAAACGTAGTAAAAGCGTGTAAGGTAAATTTTATACTGCCATGTTCAAGTCTCCAAGACAATAAAAAAGGCGTGCATGTATAAGACTGTGGGATTGCAGATGGACCATAGATGTACTGTACCTCTGGGGCGCTTGCGGCCACGCTCGTAGAGGCTGCGGTGATTGTGGAGGGGTGCACAGACCTTGGCGCCTGGTCTCCGGGCGCCAGGTGCCCCCGGTTCCGTGGGCCAGGGACCTAGCGCCCAGCCTCCGGGCTCTAGGTCCCTGACGCCCAACGCCCGGGCGTCGGAGGTATATTTTTGCAAAAAGATATCAACCATGGTATATTTTTGTAAAAAAAAAAATTTTTAAAAATATAAAAATAAAAAAAACTCATTTTTCTCGGGGAGTTGAATGCAGGCCTTTTGGCCCGGCCGTTACTCTTTTCCTTCCTTCGAAAAATAAAAACGGGCAACCTTCCTTCCTTCCTTCCTTCCTTCCTTCCTTCCTTTCTTTCTTTCTCCTAACATATTTCTGTGGCAAAGCTCGATCTTGCTGTTCTTGATCCGTAGTGCCGCTTGTTTCAGCAGGTAATAACTGAAGCAAACAGTTTCAGGAACATTTTATATTACTACGAGTGGGTGAAGTCTCGTCGTCGGTCAGGAAAATTTTCTTCTTTAAAATGGACTGTGGATGAGCTAAAATTCCCACGGAGGAGCTAACTTGATGCTCTGTGCAAGTTTGGTTCAGGTAGTTCAAAATGTATCGCCTGCGCATGCTTTCTGAACGGTTTTAGGGATTTTGCTGTGCGTGACTGCTCCAACTAATAGTATGCGCGGAGCTAGTGCATTCTCACATTTTAACTTGGTGGCTTTGGATGATTGATTGGTTGGCTGTAGAGTTTGTAGCGAAGAAGTTTCTAATCATTTCAGACTAGCTAGTTTCTTAACGTGATAAAAAAAAAAGTCCTTAGACGAGGAGTACTATGAGTACTATAATGAATAGACTTTGTAGAATGATAAATAGCATCATGGCAGCAAACAAAAATATTTTCATCATCTCATTCTCATGGATCGGAGTGATCGTTTGGAGCTTTCATAATCACTAGCAATTGGTTTGGAGCTTTCATAATCACTAGCAATTGATTCGTACGTTGCTACATGACAAATAATAATTTCCTAAAAATGAAATACAAATAAAGTGACATGGTTTTATGAGAAAATCTAGAACATAAAACTGTCTTAAAGAACAATATTTAGAAATTCACTATGTTTAAATCCTTTCAAATATGTGAAGTGCTTTATCAAAATATTTAAACATTGAGAAAAAAAATGAGACGAGACAAAAAAATCGGTGAATCATAGCCGTTAGCCAAATACACCCGTTCCCTAAAAAAAAAAAGAAACAAATGATCCATTAGCCACTCAGATACCTTACATCCCTACCGTAGGAATAGGCATCCATAAGATAGGAATAACCAACATTTGACCTCATTACTCGCACAAGCATTGTGCCAAACACTGAAAAATGACACTCCAAAACAACTGTTTAAAGGAAAAGAAAATGAAAAAAAAAAACCACTAAACACTCCGGGAATAAATTTGAACTACAGTTCTATGCAGGAAAAGGACGTCGTACAGTAAAATAGATAAAAAATGCCAACTTGGGAGCCTCCTTTCTTGACAGCTTTAACTACAATGTTCAATCAAGGGAAATAATAAAAGCACCACAAACTGCAATCAGCCATCATCAGACTACATCTTCCGGCAATCACCAATACAATGGAGGTAAATCATAGCATCGTTACATCACTACCATATCTTCTTGTTGCTTTCTCTGATTTTCCAATTAGTTCCCTCCAATCTCTCACATAGTATGGCGACTATAGATCACAACAGCCGCATCACAAAATGACTCAAGAACTAATTACTACGGCAAGATCTCAGAATGATGTACTCATTTAAAACAGAGATTACATTGAACAAATGCGCGCACTGGAGAGACAAAAAAGATGAAATTGATGCGCTGGAAAGAACTATACAATGATTCTGAAAAAAAAAGAAGCAGCAAACAGCCTGATAGAACATCTAAATGCAGCAAGCTGTAATGATTGGCTAAAAAATCCTACATATGGTTGGCTATCAGTTAAGCTGTAACGCTAACAATTGGCAGCTCATGATTCTTTCATGTGTTTTAAGTACAGCGGTGTGAAATTAACGAGATCACAATTGCATTGACTGAACTAAACGGCTAATTACTGGTTAGGAATTATTAGAACAAAGAAAAGATGATTGGATGGCTGAACCACAACATGGACAGCGGCACAAAGAACCCAAAGGTGGACTTCATTCAGTTCCCTTCAGCCAGGAGATGATCAACATCAATGGTTCAATATCACCAGGCAGCTCTGTCAAAAACAGTTAGGTATTATATAATTGGAAAGGTCAAAATGATGGTGCTTGATTCATGAAACAGTTAGTTATTATGCAAGATGAAGCAATCAGCATCCCTCTATTATTGTTTTGTTAACAGTTAATGAATTGAGTATGGAACTAAATTCCTTTGTGTTATGCTAATATATTTTGAGTTGATCACATAATTTTCACCCGTACTTATGTTCAGAATAGGAAAACTATTAGCCACCATGGATAAATTGGCTTGTATTAGCATGTTTTAGTGAAATAGGTTCAATCTCTCAACTAAAGAGAATGCAGAAAGGCACCTACTATTGATTTTTACCATCAGCAATCATCACAAGTGATTCTAAAAAAGACAAGCTCCATAAGAACCAAATGAATGGACAAACATGATACAACTATGTTTTGTCTTAGGAACACATTTACGGTTTCTATGAGACCATTAAAAGAAATGAAAAATACTTTGCTCAACATACATCTACAGATGTTTACTATCATCAATGTTATTTTTTGATCAAATTGTAATCGAATTGAACTACCATAGGTCACAATATCCAATGGAAAAA
Organism: Paspalum vaginatum; assembly: GCA_030272315.1. Lineage (NCBI taxonomy): Eukaryota > Viridiplantae > Streptophyta > Magnoliopsida > Poales > Poaceae > Paspalum > Paspalum vaginatum. The sequence continues at coordinate 40,519,729 of CM059021.1, forward strand.
AGTCATCGAAGAAGCAATACATTAGAGCTCAGATCTAGCTACTGAATAAACTGACCACGGATAACAACTCTATATGATCAATGCAGAACACATGCAGAGCATCACTGATAAGCTAATAAAATAGGCCATAAATACTAAACACAGAATTAATTGATGCTTCAAACAGTAGCTAGCTTGAATAGAGAAATACTATTGCATGACAGCGACACAATACAGAATAAATCCTTGCTGCTGCTGTAACTGTTAAATGCTTTCATACTATCGTTAAGCAAAAGAGCGATAATTGCTACCGAACTATACTAATAAGGCAAAAGAAGCATGTGACAGGAACTAAAATGACTCAGTCTAATCATGTAATAAACAATCAACAATGAAATAAGTTAGTACTGACTACTAATTGCATGCATTTCTGAATCTAATTTCACTTTGCAAGCCTGAAGACTGAGATACCTGCACACTTTCACTGTTTCCAAGATGCTAAAACAGCTGTTGATTGTTCGGATGAGTGTGAGCTAGAGCTGCAGTTGCTAAAGTATCTACAGCTGAAAAACAAGGCTCTGAACTTGGAAAAACAAAAGCAATTGCCATGGCCAGGAATGTGTAGCTTTGGGATGTAACAAATTTCAAAATATAGAAATAATAAACAAAGGACTCCTCTATGAGTTTTTTGTTGTAAAGAAACTAAACATGATCTGAAAATGAGCTCTACACTGTTCTTATTTCCACTGAAACCTAGCCCTGCTTATTTGGTTATTTGTTGAATTAGCAGACCATCTCGCAGATACAAATTACAAACCATCGAGCAAGTACATGGACTGTTCCTTCTACTTGAAAAATCATTTCCATGTACATGGACTCTTTTCCTACCAAAACAATAAAATATTTGGATTGTTTTTTTACGGTAACTGAATAAACAATCTATTTTCACATCAGATTGCAGACATTCCTTTGACAAAGCACCACAAATAGACATCAAAATATTAATGGGATAACAAATCTATGGTCGTACCAATCTACGTTAAAGAGTAAATTTGCAAATCAAAGTATAGTATAATGTCCATATTAGTTAAATATCGGAGAAACAAGCTGCTAGGTGAGTGTCCACAAGTTGCATATGTGGACTCAAACAGAACTGGCAATATTAACATGCCACAACCCAAAACTGCTAGAATGGGGCATCAATCTCGTGCACCAAAACCATATTTAGAGAATACACTGAATATTAATGCTGTTTAGGGCCCTTGCGTTAGTTAAAAAATTGACTAAACCAGATTAGAAATTCTATAGAGACTACACTGAATTCATCTAGCGACTAAGTTCAAACGATGAGCAGTTTTAAACTTGGTTAATCGAGCACACAAAAAAGGAAGATCCAGACGCCAAGCTACAACCCTCTCATATCTTGCAACCTGCGGTAGCGGTACCAAAAAGAAAGCAAAGGATTAGCCTTATTTGGGCAAAAAAAAAAAAAAAAACTGATGGACCATAAATCCATTACTGGTGATGAAAGATAGAGGAAGATGCAGAGCTTGGCAATGCAGCGGCATTGGTGTGGCACGACAAGTGGTGGAGCGCAGAGGAGGAGGGCAAGCATGGCTGCACGGGGGCCATGGGACAGAGTGTGATGAGCAACCGAAACCCTCGTCGTTGAGGACCAAGTGACCGCACGGGCGAGGGAGAGTGGCACGCGGGCGACGGCAGAGACACCAGCGTGCTCGCCAGCGAGCGAGAGGGAAGCAACACCGGCGCGGCAGCGTCTGACGGGCTTCAGCGGCGCTCGGTCGCATCCGAGCACGACGATACCCAGGAGCGGAGAGTCGGAGACAACGAGATGGAGTGGGGCTAGGCCAGCTCGGGGAGATGGAGGCGGCGGGGGGTGGAGGCGCGGAGATCAAGGGCGACTCCGGCGCGGGGGACAGAAGCGGCGGGGACGGAGCTCAGGGGCGGTGCCGGCGTGGGGGACGGAAGTGGTGCTGTGGTGGGGGTCTGGCGGCGCGTACGCGAAGAGAGGGAGGGCAGCGGATGACGGACGCTCCCGACGCGGGGCGCGGTGTGGAACAGTGGAAGGGGTCCACCTGTCGGCGCACGCGGACGGACGCAGCGGCGGAGTGCAGGTGGGCGAAGTAAAAAACCAGGGTTCACATGTTCGGTGGGAATTTTCCGAATTTTCCGAATATTCGCTATTTTTGGTGCGGTAAAAAAAAACTCATATGTCGTCCTGATCTGCGTCAAATTGGCCAAACAATGCATTTTTTCACCTCCCATCCTGTTCCAATTTCGCTTCTAACTCTAAAACACCCACAAGGCTGCAATCCCTTCCCCATTGCCTCTTTTGACGCAAGCTAGCGGTGGCACAACAGCACCTCAGCCACAGATGACTACCTCGCTTCACACCGTTATGGAGTCAAGGTCTCACCGTCTCAACCTCTCCCTCTGTCCCTAGCATCAACACGTCATTTTTCCAAAAAAAAAAGTTTTTGAAAAGATTTAAATTTGTTCAAATTTTGGTCCACTAAACTCTAGTGCAGAATAGTGTCACGTTTAATTTTAAAGGATGCATTTGGGAAGCGTTAGCCTCAGCTTTACTGCCGTCAGATCAAAGTCTTCCTATAGAAAGGGACATCTCATTGACTGACAACCCACTCAGCCTTTTTTTTTTTTTTTGCCAAGCCGCACACACGCCACTCCTTGCTGCCTGCTGCTCTGGACTGGATTGGTATCGTATCGGCCCCTCTGGGTCTGAGATGGGAATTGCCGTTCGCATATTCCCATCTGGCTGCTCTTGTGCGCGGACGCGTGTCCCGCTAGCCAAAACAAACTCCCCAGCGCGGCCAGCAGGGGCGACCTGGCCTCGGCGGCGTTCCTGTCCCTGTCCTCAGGGGCAGAAACAGGCCCATGGCCACCCGGGCCATGTCCGAGGTGTGGTCCAAAACTTTTTTGACTCCCATTCAAAATTTTGGCCCACTAAACTCCTAACGGCCCAAGAGCCAGGCAAAACAAGGCCCTTCGACTCCCTTAGGGTCTGCCCAACGCGTTGTCTCATCCACGCACCTCCTCCCCCGCGCCCTTGCCCGCCGCCGCCGGCCTGCGATTAGCCTTGCCCCGCCTCGGTCCCCGCCTCCGCAGCTCCCAGCCGCCACGACCACGACGCCGGTCGCCGCCCGGCAGGCAAGGCTCCGCCTCCTCTTCCTCTATCATCTCCAGCTTCCGCATCTCTGTGCCGGACTCCGCTCTGCACCGCCCCGGCTCCTCGACATGCTGGCTGCCTGGCTGGCCGCAGGTCCGCGCCCCACCAGCTTCTGTGCCAGCAGCGATGCGCGACGCGGCCAGCCGACGACGCCAGCCGGCCCCCAACAGCTGTTCATGACGCTCAAACTACTTGTACAGGTAATGGAATGCTATAATTATGCATCTTCAGAAATTTGGTTTAAAGGAGTTAACAGCAATCTAGTCTTAAGACTTAAAAACTGCTCTTTGATAAACAAGATATTTTAATTTTGTATAAGCCTATAAGCCCTAAAGAAACTAAGTGGCATATTTGTTATTAACAGTATGCTCACTTTCTCTTTCACCAATCATCACTTTGACTTCTTTTAATGTAAAGGTTATAAGGCCAAGAGTTACTAAAAACATTCTTAGATCCATCGTCTAGCTCAATAATCATTGAGAAACAAAACAACTTCAATGCCTATACAGAACATCACCAATTTTGCTGACTAGATTACCAGAAGGAATAACATGTGAAAGGGAAAAACAATTTCATCATTGCTATTATTTTTGTACACTTTTCCTACTTGCAATCCACTCATTGGTGCTATATTCATATAATCCCTCCCATAAATGTCGTGGGAGGCAGAGATACACACCATTACAGAAGAGAGAATAGCAGGGTCTTCAGGACTGACAATGTTTTCTGAAAATTCTAACATCTCTTGGCCAGTAAATTTACCTAGAAGACATTAACAGGGTAACGAAAACAAAATTGACCTTAACAAAGGATTGTTAAACATAAGGTTATACGAGATATGAAAAATCATGGACTTGCTGAGAAGTCGTTATCTCTCAGTGGCATAAAAAATCTTTTACCAGAACGTTAATCATGCTTTAAACGAGCATTAACCAACACACATTTGTTTCTCTAGAGAGGAAAAAAAGCTAGCATATGATTTGGCTCGGGGCTTGGGTAAATCCTGGTTCCGCCGCTGCGTGTCCTACACAACCCTTGTAGGCATGACGGGCCTTTTCCTCCAACCTCCGTGCCGTTGCGCGCCGGTGATGCTCGCGCGCGGCCCAGGGGCGGCGCTTTGCTGGTGTGGGGTGCAGTCGTGATGGCTGATGATTGACGGCTTCGATCTGGCGTTCTTCATCAGTATTCAGTAACTAATTAATCCCTGTGCGTGTTGACAGAATTGTGTATGGAGTATCTGCTGTTGTTTTGTCAGCAGTAAAGTACCCTCGAAATAAAACCGATCGGTGTCTCCATCCGCCATGGATCTACTACTCATGGCCTGGACCTTGGGGCGACGCGGGCTCCGTGGGGTTCCCGCGTGGTCGCGGCCGGCGCGCTTCGTGATGGATGCTCTTGCTCTGCCTCCGTGAGTTGGAGGCTTCGAGCAGGTCGGCCAGCCGTAGCAGGAAGCCGTGTGGGCGCTCATCCCCCACGGGGATGTTTGCCTCGCGGGTCGTAGGCTCGCGGTTGTCCGGGCAATGGCCGCAGGACGGGGTAGAAGATTTCTCAGCGGAACTGGCAACGAACAGGACGAAGCCGGCAGCAGCCACCGCGGCCCGGACCGCGACGGCCATGGACGGCACGACGGATCGGAAGAGACCTTCCACGCGAAGAGCGTCGTGAGCAGCGTGCATTCCGGCCTGTTATTGCCTTATTGGTGTGACCGCGAGGCGATCGAATAGCTTTTTTTTTTTTTGCTTGGGACGTGAAGCGTGATGTTTGATCCATCTTGTGATCCGCGAGGGATGCGCTGGGGCTCACTACTCGATCACTCCTTCCTTGTGGATCGAGAGGCCGGGCTGACAGATTCCGTAGACATCCTGAGAATCTGAGGGATGATGTGTACCAAGCACACGCTAGCTAGTTGCGGACTTGTATTTTTGTACGTTGAGAGTTCTTTATGTTAGTCATAAACCTTAGTTCCAGGATGATAGCCTACGGTATATGAACACCTAGTGCACTTAGTGGATCACGAGTTATACTATTGGGTCTGGTAACGGAGTCCATCGGCGGCGAGGTGCTCGGAGTAGTAGGTCGAGGAGACGCTGGCTTGGATTTGCAGCGTCCTTCAGGGAGCCACCGGCGCTGTCCTGCAACAGGGACAGAGAGTGGCAGTGGTGGTGAGGAAGAAGGGTGGCAGCCTTCAAGTCGATCCAGCTCCCGTGAAGATTGGTAGAGTGGTTGTGTGTGGGAGAGGGAAAACGTGAGTGCGTTGACACTCTACGGTGCCTCTCTCCCTGTTTATATGGTGTTGCTCGACCTAGGGCCGCAACCATCTATTGGTTAGGCGCCTCCGATCATGGCGCGAGGTGAGAGCGTGCTCCCCTTAGTTCGGACGCAGGGTAATGGGAGAGAGCCCGAGTCTTTATCCCCACGTGCACGTTTGCCTCCTGAGATCATTATCCAACACTTTAATTTCTAGCTCACACACGCACGCGTGCGCGCCGGCCGCCGTCGACGCTGTCCATTTTCACGAGTCATAGGAATGGCTAAAGATGCCAAGTTGGGCCCAAATCAACGTGAAAACACATTCTCATCAGCTAGGATCATTTTGGACAAGTCAGGAGTTGGGCAACTATTTTAACAATATATACTAGAGGGAGTATGTTTGCTAGAGTTGGGCAAACTCTATCAGCACAATTTATATCTACCAAACACTACTCACACTGTCACACAATGACACCATACTTGGATCTTCCTTCTAGTGAGACTGTGTTCAGCAGGACGGCCAAAAGACAGATCAAAGAACGGTATCTGCACTGTATACATGGAGCGGAGTTTGAAATTGCTCTCTCCTACAGAATCGGCCTGAAGGCGCACGGGTAAGCCTACCTCCTCTTCATCGGGCGAGGACGCGCAGGCCCAACCATTCTTCAAGCCCATTTGGGACGATCACACCTTCCAGCCGTTCTTCAGATATTGATTCCCCTCAAAAAAACAAAAGTTCTACAGATATTGATTGCTGTCTTCATCATGATTTTATAATTTCCTCCGATAATGCTACCCGGGCCGGCTTCGAACCCGGGTCTTTTGCTGCTGCGCCTCTTCTGTACTGCGTGTATATATATATACTACTACTCCATAATACGAGTATGTGAGGTCGGAAAGCCGCTCATTTTCAGCTGCCGCGTTGAACAGACAACTCTCCTTCCCGCCCGCATGGAGCTAACCAAGATAGGTTTCGGCGTGCTGGCGTTCAGCTCGGGCCTCGCCATCTACAGCTGCTGGGGCGACGACGGCTCCGTCGCCTTCGTGCTGCTCGCCGACACCGCGCTGGTTCTGCTCTTCCTCTGCCTCTGTGAGTTCGACCGCCCCGGCAGAGGCAGGGACAACAAGATCAAAGCCGCCGTCTGGGCACTCACCACCCTCCTCACCGCCATGTTCGCGTCTAAGGTGGCGCCGGTCATGCCGCCCGTCGTGGGCGCGGTGGTCTGGGCCATGGCGGTGGCACCGGCCGCCGCTGGATTATGGTCGCTGTTCCTGTATTTGAATCCGTGATGCGTCGTTGTAGACACAACCTTGCTCGTTTCATTTCGTTGTAACACCAGACTTCGTTGCATGCTATGAATGCTGCGAAGTGTATACTAAATAAAGTGCCTCTTATTAATCAGTCGTTGTACTACATTCACGCATAGAACTTCTCGCCATAACCCACGCTGCGACCGCGAAGGCCAGCGCCGATCTTCTACGTGAAGGAGGCGCGCCATGTGGCCGCTCACCACGCTGCTCACCGCCGCCTCTCGTGGAAGGTCGCCGCCATCATGCCGTCGCAGGCGCCGTCGTTTATTTGGACGGCTTGGCCGTCGCCACCACTGCAGGTGGCTTCTACGCTCTCTTCCTGCAGGCCTGATGAACGAGAAGACATGACGTGGTGAGCCGGCGTCCATCATCTTCGTCGCCGCCTCGTACCTCATGCTGCTGCTCCTCTTCGCTTGCCTCCGCGCCTACGAGCGCGCGGCGCCAAGGTCCGCCGCCAGGGAGCGGGCGAGGCGCGCCATGTGGCCGCTCACCACGCTGCTCACCGCCGCCTCTCGTGGAAGGTCGCCGCCATCATGCCGTCGCAGGCGCCGTCGTTTATTTGGACGGCTTGGCCGTCGCCACCATTGCAGGTGGCTTCTACGCTCTCTTCCTGCAGGCCTGATGAAGGAGAAGACATGACGTGGTGAGCCGGCGTCCATCATCTTCGTCGCCGCCTCGTACCTCATGCTGCTGTCCTCTTCGCTTGCCTCCGCGCCTACGAGCGCGCGGCGCCAAGGTCCGCCGCCAGGGAGCGGGCGAGGCGCGCCATGTGGCCGCTCACCACGCTGCTCACCGCCGCCTCTCGTGGAAGGTCGCCGCCATCATGCCGTCGCAGGCGCCGTCGTTTATTTGGACGGCTTGGCCGTCGCCACCATTGCAGGTGGCTTCTACGCTCTCTTCCTGCAGGCCTGATGAAGGAGAAGACATGACGTGGTGAGCCGGCGTCCATCATCTTCGTCGCCGCCTCGTACCTCATGCTGCTGTCCTCTTCGCTTGCCTCCGCGCCTACGAGCGCGCGGCGCCAAGGTCCGCCGCCAGGGAGCGGGCGAGGCGCGCCATGTGGCCGCTCACCACGCTGCTCACCGCTGCCTCTCGTGGAAGGTCGCCGCCATCATGCCGTCGCAGGCGCCGTCGTTTATTTGGACGGCTTGGCCGTCGCCACCATTGCAGGTGGCTTCTACGCTCTCTTCCTGCAGGCCTGATGAAGGAGAAGACATGACGTGGTGAGCCGGCGTCCATCATCTTCGTCGCCGCCTCGTACCTCATGCTGCTGCTCCTCTTCGCTTGCCTCCGCGCCTACGAGCGCGCGGCGCCAAGGTCCGCCGCCAGGGAGCGGGCGAGGCGCGCCATGTGGCCGCTCACCACGCTGCTCACCGCTGCCTCTCGTGGAAGGTCGCCGCCATCATGCCGTCGCAGGCGCCGTCGTTTATTTGGACGGCTTGGCCGTCGCCACCATTGCAGGTGGCTTCTACGCTCTCTTCCTGCAGGCCTGATGAAGGAGAAGACATGACGTGGTGAGCCGGCGTCCATCATCTTCGTCGCCGCCTCGTACCTCATGCTGCTGCTCCTCTTCGCTTGCCTCCGCGCCTACGAGCGCGCGGCGCCAAGGTCCGCCGCCAGGGAGCGGGCGAGGCGCGCCATGTGGCCGCTCACCACGCTGCTCACCGCCGCCTTTGCGTGGAAGGTGGCCGCCGTCATGCCGTGGCTTCTTCGCTCTCTTCCTGCATGCCTGATGAAGGAGAAGACATGACGTCGCCTTCGCAGGGCCCCCCGCCACCTATCGATTTTAGTACTTTATCAGCAGCGAACGGTTTTTGTCGCCTCCTTTAGATTGCTGAAATTTTTTCTAAATCCTATACTCCATTTTTTATGTGAAATAAACTTTTTTGTTTCAAAATTATGTAAGATTTTTATGAAAAATCCTGAGCTACAGACGAAAGCCTTAGCCTGTCTTCTATCAAAGCAGAAATCAGCTAGCACGCGCGGCAAAGGAATGAGCTGCCTTTGGGTCAGTAGAATTGACAGAGAGGTCCGAATCTTAAAGCAAGGATGGACCGTGCACGTAGTCCAGGCGGCTGTGTGCAGCTGCTGGGCTGGGGAGTTGTATTTTCGCGCAACTTGGCGGCCCCTTTTTGGCTAGCAGGACGCGCGTCCACACACCACCTTTTACGCCCGTAACAAATGTTGGGTGCCATCCCTAATCCCTTCATTAAACTAGTGTTTTTTAGTTTGGCGAAAAGAGCGTTTAGCCTAGCTGTAGCTGAAAGATCTTTTTATTTATGTATACTATTCCCTGAATCAGCGATTGTCTCCATCGCCCATCGGCGGGATCTCTGACAGTGACTCCATGTTTGCTTTCTCCCACGAAGCAAAATTAAAAAAATAAGCAGCGGGCCCACGTGGCAGGGACTCCCGTCCGGACTCATCCCAGCCAATACGCATCCTCTTCCTCCTCCAAAACGCCGCAAACCCCATTATAAAAGGCGCGGGCTGCTGGCGTCTCTCCTCCGGTTCCCGTCACCACCCACCCACCCACCTCACGGCCACACAAGCGAAGGTGCCCTGACATGGCCGACTCACAGTGCTCCACCCTGATCACCACGCTAGGCATCATCTTCCTGACCATCAACTCGGCGCTCGCCGTCTACAACTCGCGGCCCGACGCGGGCTCCGTCGCCTTCGTGGCGGTCGCCTACGCCGCGCTCCTGCTGCTCTTCCTCTGCCTCCGCCGGTTCAAGCTGGCCGGCCAAGGGGAAGGGGAAGGCGGCGGGAGAAGGAACGGCGCGGGCGCCCGGTACTCCGCGCTGGCCACCGTGGGCGTCGCCGCGGCGATGTGCCGCACGGCGCTCGACGCGCACAAGACCCGGGGCGACCTCGCCTCGGTGGCGTTCGTGTCACTGTCCTACACAACCCTTGTAGGCATGGCGGGCCTTCTCCTCCGTGCCGTTGCGCGCAGGTGATGCTCGCGGGCGCTGCGCTTGCTGGTGTGGTGTGGGGTGGTGAGGTCGTGATGGCCGATGGCGGCCGCGCGCGCGACGCTCACCGGAGGCTTCGATCTGGGTGTTCTTCATCAGTAACTAAATTAATCCTCGTGCCTCCAAATAAATCGATTGGTTGGTACTGTCTCCACTCGCCATCTACTGCTAGAACTGCTCATGGCCTGGGGCGCGCGACGCGGGCTCCGTAGGGTTCGCGCGTGCGTGGTCGCGGCGCGCTCCGTGTGTTCGGTTCGAGAGCTGGTCCCGGTGGCGGCAGTCAGTAGTAGGAAGCCGTGTGCGCTCACGGGGTCGTTCGCCTCGCGGGTGGAGGTGGAAGCCACCGATGCCGCACGTCGTAGGCGCGGTTGTCTGGGCCATGGCCGTCGCCACGGCCGCAGGACGGGGAGAAAAGTCCTGTCCGCGGCACCGCTCGGATGCGCTAGCAGGAACGACGAGGACGGCAACGGCTGCCGCGGCACTCTCACGATCGCGGTGGGAACTATCTGATGATGCATCCGGTCCATCGAGCGTGTGATTCGTGAGGGGCGCAGTAATTTACGAGGAAATTACGTACAAACTTCACTTGAAATTATTTAATTTTGCAAAAAAAAAGCACTAAAAATAGAAAAAAAATCCGCATTCCAAAAGACCGTACGGATGCTAGCTCTTTTGATGGCACCTGTAACGTTTGGATGCATTTGCTCAACTGGCATTACAAGCAAGTAAAAAATCTTGCAGTACCCGCTAGTTGCAGGATTCTGTTAATTGTTTAGATTTGGCATCGCGCAGTACGTTAAACGAAAGAAAAAATCTATATAACCTTCCAACCTATCGGGGGTTGAACATATAACCCCCTAAACCACAAATCAAATATTTAACACCTTAAATTTTTGAAAACCGGACAAATAACCCCTCATAGTGGTATTAGACAGTGGTTTTGCTTACGTGGCATGCCACGAAGACAAGGACACCACGTCAATTGCTTTTTTATTTTTTTCTTACTCTCTCTCGGTCCCTCCTCCGGTTCCTCTCTGGAGCGACTGCCGCTGTCAGCTCGTGCGCTCGCCGGGGCTGCCATCGCCCGCCTGTGCTCTCGTCGGGGCTGCCGTCGCCCGCCCGTGAGCTCTCCAGTTGTCCGCCAGCGCTGGCGGGGGCTGCCGCTGTCCGCTCGCATTCGCAGGGCTGCGGCCGCCCGCCCGCCTCCCCTCCAGATCTAGTTGGCGCCATCCCCAAACTCCCCTCCTCTCCTCCTCTACCAACGGCGGCGGCGGCTGATGCGAACTCACAAGCGGTGCCCGTGGAGGAGATGGTGGGCAGGTGGGCGACGGCGAGCTCACGGCGGTGCTCGTGGAGATGGTGGGCGGTTGCGGCGGCGCTCTCAGGTGGTGGCGACGGCGGCACTCATGGAGATGGTGGGCGGGAGGTGGCGACGGCGAGCTCATGGGCGGCAGCAGGTCACGGGCGATGAGCTCTGGAGAGAGGCGACGACTTTAATGAGGAAGAAGACAAGAAAACCAGAAAAATTAGTTCTTGGACAATGACAAGTGGGCCCAATTGCCAAGGTGGCACTCTAGTCCATCGTGTCTTGCCACGTAAGCAAAACCGCTCTCCAAAACTGTCTCAAGGGTTGATGTGTCCAGTTTCACAAAGTTTAGAGGGTACAAATCCGGTTTTGTATTTGGGGTACCCTGTTCCGGTTGCCATGCCCGTGCTGACTTCTGTGCATACGCACGGCCACACGGATCCTCTGCGGTTGGATCGGGTTCCGATGCACGCACGCACACAGGAGCGAGCAAAGCTCACATGCCCCTATGGGGACCAGACCCGTCGGCCCGGGCCCCAGCACTCCAGTCTCTAGCAGCATGGTACCCGAATCGGTGACTGCCGTGGCATGGCGACCGCGTTTGTCCCGTTCAAATGAAGCGCTACCACGACCCAATTCAGTTCAAACGCAGTGTGTGTGATGTGAAGCTTTACTTTGTCTGCAAGCTTTTTGTCCATGTGTCACCACTCTCCAAATTTCGCGCTATGCCTAATTTTACGGATCGTCCCTTTCAAAAAAAGAGAAGAAGTCGCTACTGTTTCTTAGAATCTTATGTCAGTGTTACTCGGTAGTTAGTACAGTACACCCTTTGATCTTTTATTCTTACGTCATGTCGTAGAATTTTAACTATTTAACGTCAAACAAAAAAAAACTGAGGTTGCAGTACTAGTGCTTTTTTTTTTTTTGAAAGTTGCAGTACTAGTGCTGGTAAAATCCTGGAGAGGGTGTAAATTTTTAACATACAGGGAGGGCAATGGCGAGCGAGATGCATGGCATGAACATGTACGTGCCGCCGGGATTTGCTTGCCTTTGTTTATTTGGCAGTTTGTCAGCAACCTACTCGTCAATTCAATCAAAACAAGCACACAGAATATAGCAGCTAGCACGGGTCTCTGAAAAATGGAAATGTTCGATGTTCTCCCATACCACGATGTTTTGTTCTCCGGCCACTCTTGCCTGCCTGGTCCATGGTTTGACTCGGACCACGATTTATCTTGCCCAGGCAACTACCCAAGAGATAACCTGACATCACAGCGGCCAGTCTGGCCGAGGTCATCCACTGTACTGTACGCCACGGCGACGAGGATCTCTGTTGCACCAGTTCTTTCTTTCTTTTTTTTTTTTGCAAGGAAATCTTAGCAAGTTCTACAGTAGTAGTACAGTTGGCACATTCGTGTGACACGTGCTGCCGCCCCATTGCTCCATTCTTCTTCCCACGAAACGAAACCACTTCTTCGTCTTCGGCTTTCCACTCTGACTGCACGACAAGGAAAGCAACTCGTCAATCGTCATGCTCATGCGTGCATGGATCATTGGATGGACACGACCGTACGGCGGACGCGAGCTCACAGCTGCCACATGGGTGGGTCCCTCCACTCTGGCTTCCCGTTCCACCTCCGTTCCTTCCCGTCCCAGGCCAGGCCACTATAAAATAAAAACCAGCCCCGCCGCCTCCATCTCCATCCCCGGGCTCCCCGTGCCCGCCCCACCCTACACCGAGCGAGATCAAATGGACTCCATGCTCACCAAGCTCGGCCTGGGCGCCCTGGCGCTCAACTCCGCGCTCGCCGTCTACAACTCATGGGGCGACGCGGCCTCCGTGGCGTTCGTCCTCGCTGCCGACGCCGCGCTCCCACTGCTCTTCCTCCGCCTACAGCCCCGCCAGTTGGAGCGGGCCCGCGGGGAAGAAGACGGCGGGGGAGGATCAACAACAACAGAGGCGCGGCTCTGGCGACGTTGGCCGTCGCGGTGCAGCCAGTGGTGGAGGACGACCAAAAAATAAGGTATGGCAGTGGACTATGAGACTGTTCGGCAGTAGCGTTAACGCTGCCGCAACAGTGTCATTGTTGCCTCCCCACCGTACGATGGAAACAGCGTGCGGTCGATGGTCCAGAAGCTTCTGTTTGCGGCAGCGTTAACGCAGGAACGAACGCTCTGTATGTTCATACATTGCATAAGTTCAAAACAAGAACATCATCAAGATATCAAGTACGTTAAAAGAAGAAAGATTTGTACAGTGTACACAGCAATGACAGTGACACACACCTCTACCGTGTCCCTGACTCGTTGTACCTTCCATTTTCCCCTTCTGCTTCAGCTTGAATCCATGGCTGGCGGGCAGGGGCACCGACCGCGGGGTCTACCAGAGCCGTGGCCAGGCAGGGGCACAGCGGGCAGCTGCCCAGGGGTGCGCCGGCTAGAGGCACAGCCAGGCCACCTGGCGCAGGAGCAGCGGGGCCGCTGCCGGGCCGTGGGACGCTGGGTGCCGGGCCGTAGAGGCCAGAGGGCGCTGGTCGCCGAGACGGCCCGCGCAAGGCTGGCAGGGCGCTGGGGCGCGGGCGCGATAGCCGCCGAGCAGGGGCGCGGGCGACGGCCACACGTCATGGGGGTGGGGGGCGGGGAGCCGCCGACCATGGGGCGCAGGTGACAGCCGGCTGGGCGACGACCGACGAAGGGCGGTGGGCTGCCGGGGGACGGGAGGCGAGTCGAGGGGCACTGACCGAGAGGATTGCGGCGCGTCGGACACGGAGTTGGGCAGGGAGCGACTTCGTTGCTCGGCTGAACACCAGGAAATGGGATAAAATACATAGGTATACGCAGACTTTGGTGGACTTAGGTGTGGAGCGAGCCATACTGGGCCATAATGGGTCCTCTGCCCCTGGGTGCAGCTGTGCACCACCGCTCTCGACACCTACAACGCCCGGCGCGACACGGCCGCCGCGGCCGTGGTGTTCATGTCGTACGCCGTCTTCTTGGCTATGACGGGTGTTTTCCTCGCCTAGTTCGCCTGTCCTTGTCGGGGCCAGCAAGGGTGTGCAGGAGGAGGACTAGCCCTCTTGGAGGAGGAGCTCAAGGCGATGTTCGCGTCCGGGGTCGTGGCGCTGGTGCTGCCGGTCGTTGCTGCGGCTGTCTCAGCCATGGCGGCTGCCACCATTTCATTTTTTTTTGTTGAAACGATGCAATCAGGATCCGTATGTGCCTGTACCATTTTAAATAAAATCGATCGATTGGTGTCAGTCTCTTTTGAGCACCTAATTGGGCAGGGCCATATTGGCCAGCGCTACCGGACAGTTCGGTGGCATGTATCGGACTGTTAGGTATTACCGGACAATCCGGTGGGCTGTACTGGACTATCCGGTGGAGACGAGTCCGAGCAGAATTCCAAGATTTGGGCGAGATCTTTCGGGATTGGACTTGTACAAGGGTTAAGACCACCCTCCCCTATAAATATAAAGGGGTAAGCCCGATTGACGCATCCACAATCGAACCATTCTATTATTTTACCTACTTTTATGCATATCTCTATTCCCAAACCCTAATTCTCTTCTCCAACTCTAATTTTCGCCTCTCTTCGAATCTGCGCTGCGGCTGCTAAACCCGCTGAGAGGCTTCAGAGGCCAAGGGGCAGGCGATGCGCACGCGTGACAGGACAGGGCGCTCGTAGTAGCGTTGTAGCGCCGCTACCTAGTATTAGGCTGAGCGCGGCCGCTGCGCGTGGCGCGGCTCATGATGAGTACAGCATACTTGTTTACTCAATATAGACCCCAGTGTAGCCGGGGAAATCAACTGTAGTGCCCTGCTATCGCCGTCGCGCCTCGGTAAGGCGCGCCCCTTTGCTTCGCCGCCGCCGCCTGCCAGCGGCGATGGGGGCACGCCCGTCTGACAGCGGTGGTGTCAGCGTGCTACGGGCGCACGCCCGTCCGACAGCGGCGGCGTCGGCGGGCAACGGGGGCACGCCCGTCTGACACTCGCGGTGTCAGCGGCATCGGGGCGTGCCTGCCTGACAGCGGCGGTGTCAGCGGCATCGGGCACGCCCACCTGCCCGCAATAAATGCAGCAGGTGGGCGAGGCGCCCGCCTGAAGGCCCCGCCACACGCCCTGTGGGCACGTGGCAGCGCGAGACCTTCCCGTGCCCTGTGGGCACGTGGCGGCCCCGGACCACCGAGGGCGCTGGCTCCGGACCTCCCCGTGCTCTGTGGGCACGTGGCGGCCCCGGACCACCGAGGGCGCTGGCTCCGGACCTCCCCGTGCCCCGTGGGCACGAGGCGGCACCGGACCACCGAAGGTACGGGCTCCGGACCTCCGAGAGGTCCGGACCTCACCTTCCCCTGAGGGACTCCTCGCGTGGCTGGGGGAGGCTCGGTCCTCGAAGGAGGTCCGGGGCCTCCCCAGTGGGCCGGGTGCGCGGCCCAGCTTTTCCAAGGAGTAGGCCGGGACCATCTGTACGCGGCCTTAGGCCCTCCTTGTACTGCAGTACTTACCCTACTTAGTGATCTTTGTCTAGTGTAAGCGGGTACCCGGTTAGCTGGGTACCGACAACGGCGTATCGGGTCAGCCCTCCCTCAAGTACAAGCTCCCCCAAGCCTAACTCCCTCTGACAAGAATGATAGGAACATGTCTCTGTTCTTCGGATGGCACAAGTAAGACTTTTACCGATACCACGTCTCGGATAAGCACTCCAGCAATGCTATGCCGATGAGCAGGCGAACATCGAATCAAGCCTTAAACGACTCGGGCGGAGCCCACCAACCATCCACATCATTTTTCATCGTGATATACCCATATCTCCGCCCGGTCTCATCTTTTCATCATATCATATCATATTGCTTTCAAAATTTAAACTTTTGTAAAACATTTTTGAGTCCTATCATCTCGCGAGTGAATATCTTTACTCGTTTTCTACCGTCTAATCATGGCTAAGCATAGACTTCGATCTATCCATTCTACGTAGGATATCAGGTATTTATACGGGTGGGGTCTCAAACAATTCCTGAACGTAAATACACAATCAAATAAAGGGTGGTGAGACTCCATAAGTAAGTGTATATGCCTAAGGGGCCTACCTTTGTTGTTGATAACTTGAACAAACTAAACTAAAGTTAGTTTGCCGGGTTGTAAGGCTTTGCCCCAGGCAACCCCTTGATCACTTGGACAACTCCTCATTCCAAATACCACTTCAGGGACCTCCAGGTGGTATTTGGGTCTTAGTTGGTCTTTTGGACCACCATTGGTTGATGTAGCTCCACGCGTTATCTTCTTTGATCACATATCTGCAGTAATCGTCATTATATGAATGATATGCATGATGCAGTACATGCGGTGCATGAATAACAAACACACATACGAACAATCATTTCATGGACAGATAGAATGGTGATTGATAAACTAATTAACCAGGGAGTGCTCTTATGGACATAGCAAGTTTGTAGATCTACAATTAACTAGGCACAAGGCAATGCGTGGAAGGAGCATATGAACAAGCATCAATTATATGTACAAGTATTAAGACAATAACACTAAATCCCCTTTTTATTCTTTTACCTTCAAGCGTATGAAAGTAACTATTAGTGGATCCATGAAGTAAAAGCAACGAAAAGGGCACGAAGAATTCACACAAGCACCCTTTTACAGCGACATCGCTACAGAAATTTTAGTGAAATTTTTGGAGCAAACTAAGTGCCCTTTTATATTTTGTTATCTAAATCATTATAGTATTTGTTATTTTCAAATCACCTAGCAAACAGTGAGCAAAATACATGAAACTTTATTTCTGAGCTACATTGAGTCAAATGGGTACAATATAATTTCTATGGATTTTTCTAGACAAGTTTTATGTAGCATGTATTTTCATATTCATGAAATACACTAGTTAATAGGGATAGGGACAAATCCATAACTAAACAGTGAGTGCTAGGGTTAACAAAAATCACACGGATCCTAAATAACATGATAAGATTACTATCCAAGTTTCATAATTTTTGAAGTCCATTTGACCCACTTTTAGCATTTATTTACCCTCAACATGCATGCACTAAACCGAGGGCAAAACAGTCTTTTTCCATCCCTAGACCCAGTCCATTGCATAGATCTCTCACAAGCAAGCCAGCAAAACATGTTTCATATTTTTATGATTTTTCTACTAATTTGGGAACACGATGGCCAGTAAGCATATACTTCTGGCACGATAGTTATTCCTGAAAATTACAATCGAGTCGAATCGCTGATGCTCACCAGGTGTGAGAATTCCAGTATCGCACACGGGCAACGTAGTAATAACTTTAATATCTTATTCATTTAATCATTTTTTTATATTACATGTTTTTACCTGTATGTTTATATTTCTGCAAGCTACTTTACAATGACATATATGTTGAGATGATGATATATATGAATTATGGATCATGATGATATTTATAATGAATCAGATGTGGCTTATGCTTTAAAAATGGATGATACTTGAACACTCACTTTTAGTAAGCTTACGCGGGTTAGAGTCAAGTCCACAAAAAGCCTTGCATACTCTCAAATGTGTCGGGTTGAAACCGCCCACGGGTAAGTCCTACGAGTATCTCACGTACTCACCGCTACATTGTTGATATTTTTATTTCAGGAACATCATGATCGAGAATGATAATGGTGGGCTCAATGTCATAGCTCGATGTTTCATTTCCGCTGCAAGAGTATATCGGTATTACGTTACGATTTTCGCTACGAGATTATTTTGAAACTCTATTTTAGTACGATTGTACCTCATTTTGAGCAAATATTTTGTAACAAATCAATCTATGTTTGTATAAAATGGTGGGTGTTGTCATTGTTGTGGTTCTTTCGAGGGCTTAACGTGTGTGATGTCCGCATCTCTGGGTGATGGTTACATCGAGTGCACTTTTTGGGTAGCTCGACGGACTACCGAGTTTATTTCGATCTAAGTACACTGCGAGCCAAACGTGGCACGTGTACTTAGCTCAGAATAAATCGGCGGTTCCGTCACATATTTGTTATCTAGTTCTTGCATAGTTGCATGTCAAACCGATGTGATTAGATACATGTTGCACAATTTTATCATTAGTGGTAGAATTGGTAAATGGGCTTATGCTTTAATCGAATATGATTTGGCATATGAACCTTTGAAATCTACAGAAGCCTAAATTTTAGCCGATTTTATAGTTAAACATCGGATTGATAATTCTTTTGAACTAGATGTCATGTATGTTACCTTTGCTCCATGGATGCTTTATTTTGATGGATCGGTTTGCAATGAAGGTTAAGGATTAGGTGTAGTACTGGTTTCGCCTCAAGGTGCTGCATTTGATTTTTCTAGCCGATTGGAATTTTATTGTACTAATAAATAAGCCGAATATGAAGCAATGTTATTCGGTTTAGAATTGTTGCAATCTTTGGGGTGAAGTGTGTCAAGGCTTTCGAGGATTCTCGGTTGGTAGTAAATCAAGTCTTCGGAGAAAGACAATGTCATGTTGGGATTTTAAATTCTTATTTAGAGCGATGCTGGGATATTATTTGTTCTTTTAATGAATTTGGCATCTTTCACATATTTCGAAATGACAATTACATGGCTAATAATCTGGCATGAGAAGTATCTGGTTATCTTGTTTCTAAAGGAAGATTTCACATAACCAAGAAATCGATGCTTGAAGAAACTGGTGTACTGAAGCTGCATACACCGGACTGTCCGGCGCCTCGCACCAGACTGTCCGGTAGGATACACTTTCCGGTAGGATACTGGACAATCTGGTGAGGGTCACCGGACTATCAGGTGATGAGCAGGGGTGTCTGGTTTTGACTTTGGATGGACCGGCGAGTAATTTGGTCAATCCGGAAGACTGGAGGGAGCCTTTTGTAGCATATCTACGAGATCCAAATGCCAGAACAGAAAAAAAGTTCGGCGGGCTGCTTTTAAATATGTTTTGATGAATGATGACTTATATCGTCGAACTGTCAGTGGTGTTTTGCTCAAATGTTTAGGTCCTAATGATTCCGTCCTGGTTATGGCTGACGTGCATGAAGGGGTTTGTGGCACTCATTAATCGGTTTTGAAGATGAAGTGGCTTTTAAGGAGAGCTGGGTTCTATTGGCCTACTATGATCACTGATTGTTTCAAGTATTACAAACGGTGCCAGGTATGTCAGATGTTTGGAGATGTCCAGATGGTGCCTGCTGCTAAAATGCATCCTATTATCAAGCCTTGGCCGTTCAGAGGATGGGGTCTGGATTTTATTGGAGAAATTCACCCGTCATCTTCTAAGGGGCATCGGTTTGTGTTGATGGTTACTGATTATTTTACCAAATCGACTGAAGCCGTTGCCTTGAAGAACATGACACATCGAGAGGTAATTGAGTTTATTATTGAGCATATTAATCACAGATTCGTTATTCCCCAGACTTTAACTACAGATCAAGGTGCTTCTTTTATGTCTAAAGATGTACGTGAATTTGCCGAATTATATAAAGTTAAACTGCTCAATTCCTCTCCGTACTATGCTTAGGCTAATGGTCAGGCCGAGTCTAGTAATAAAGTGATCATTAATCTTGTCGGAGCGGACGTGCTCCTGGTCAGGTGGCGGAGTGCACCTGGCCGAGATCCTAAGTACTGAGAGTAGTTAGGGGGAGCAATCGTTGTTAGCTAAGTTGGTGGTGGCACGATGGTGGCGAGAGGATTTAGAGTGGTTCGGGCCGCCGGAGCGTAATACCCTACGTCCACTGTGGGTGTGTTCTTGTATTTCGTGGGCCTTCAGAGGAGTCTCTGAGCCTGTCTGGATCTGTGTATCTAGCTCTTTTTTTGGAGATGGCGGAGCGTATCGCGTATGCCTCCCCTTTTATAGCCCAAGGGGGGCATGTACATGGTGGCCAGGCCCCGACAGGTGGTCCCGGCCCATTTCCTCTATGCTACAGTTCTATCCTGTGCATGATGTCCGATGCTCCCATGCCTTGCGCTTGTACCGCCGTCGTGGCCTGGAGATCCGCCATATCGTCCTTCCTTACACCGCCCTGTCCCATCGGCTGCTAAGCCCGCTGAGGGGCTTCAGAGGCCGAGGGGCAGGCGATGCGCACGCGTGACAGGACGGGGCGCTCGTAGTAGCGTTGCGGCGCCGCTACCTAGTATTAGGCTGAGCGTGGCCGCCGCGCGTGGCGCGGCTCATGATGAGTACAACGTACTTGTTTACTCAATATAGACCCCAGTGTAGCTGGGGAAATCAACTGTAGTGCTCTGTTATCGCCGCCGCGCCTTGGTAAGGCGCGCCCCTTTGCCTCGCCGCCGCCGCCTGCCAGCGGCGGTGCCAGCGGCGATGGGGGCACGCCCGTCTGACAGCGGCGGCGTCGGCGGGCGACGGGGGCACGCCTCTCTGACAACGGCGGCGGGCAACGGGGGCACGCCTGTCTGACACTCGTGGTGTCAGCAGCATCGGGGCGTGCCAGCCTGACAGCGGCGGTGTCAGCGGCATCGGGCACGCCCACCTGCCCGCAATAAATGCGGCAGGTGGGCGAGGCGCCCGCCTGAAGGCCCCGCCACGCGCCCTGTGGGCACGTGGCAACGCGAGACCTTCCCGTGCCCTGTGGGCACGTGGCGGCCCCGGACCACCGAGGGTGCTGGCTCCGGACCTCCACGTGCTCTGCGGGCACGTGGCGCTCCCGGACCTCCGTGGGCGCTGGCTCCGGACCTCCACGTGCTCTGAGGGCACGTGGCGGCCCCGGACCACCGAGGGCGCCGGCTCCGGACCTCTCCGTGCTCTGTGGGCACGAGGCGGCCCCGGGCCACCGAAGGTACGGGCTTCGGACCGAGAGGTCCGGACCTCTCCTCGCGTGGCTGGGGGAGGCTCGGTCCTCGAAGGAGGTCTGGGGCCTCCCCTGTGGGCCGGGTGCGTGGCCCAGCTTTTCCAAGGAGTAGGCCGGGCCCATCTGTACGCGGCCTTGGGCCCTCCTTGTACTGCAGTAGTTACCTCCCTTAGTGATCTTCGTCTAGTGTAAGCGGGTACCCGGTTAGCTGGGTACCGACAAATCTTATTAAAAAAAAGATCGCCGATCATCTTCGGCGTTGGCATAAGGTCTTGTCTGAAGCTTTATGGGCTCATAGAATATCTAAACATCGTACTACTAAAGTTTCTCCTTTTGAGCTTGTGTATGGTCAGGATGCTATACTGCCGGTAGAGGTAAACTTGGATGCCTATAGGTTTGCTAGACAGAATGACTTGGATGTCGATGAGTATCATGACTTGATGATGGACAACATTGATGAAGTAACTGACACGCGATTTATGGCGTTGAAGGAGATCAAGAAAGACAAGCTCATGGTCACCAAGGCATACAACAAGAAGGTAAAGGCCAGGAATTAACAGGTTGGAGAGCTCGTGTGGAAGACGGTGTTACCTTTGAAGTCCGAAGATAAGAAGTTCGGCAAGTAGTCTCCAAGTTGGGAAGGTCCTTACAAGGTGAAGCAGATAATTCCTGATATTGCCTACATTTTGGGAGATCTGCAAGGTAATGAACTGCCCAAAGCATCGAAAGGCCGCTTCTTGAAGAAATATTACCCAAGCATGTGGCAAGATGCTTGAAGAAGGCTGATGTGTTGCATCGGAGGCTTGGTTGTGACTTCGGGGTTATTATGTTATGAATCTCGAGGATGTAGGTGCTTTTAGATCATGACCTTCACTAAAAGGTAGAGGGGCATGTGTTGAGCACCTAATTGGGCAGTGCCACATTGGTCGGCACCACCGGACAGTCCGGTGGCATGTATCGGACTGTCCGGTATTACCAGACTCTCCGGTGGGCTGTACCGGACTATCCGGTGGAGTCGAGTTCGAGCAGAATTCCGAGATTTGGGCGAGATGTTCTGAGATTCGATCTGTACATGGGTTAAGACCACCCTTCCCTATAAATATAAAGGGGTAAGGCCGATTGACGCATCCACAATCGAACCAATCTATTATTTTATCTACTTTTTCATATCTCTATTCCCAAACCCTAATTCTCTTCTCCAACCCTAATTTTTGCCTCTCTTCGACTCTACGCCGACTTGAGGAGCTCTAGGTCGCCTGCCGATGCTAGAGCAACCCCTAGCGCTGATCCTCCCTGACGGAGTCCCTCCCGGGTGGATTGGTCTAGGTCATATCATTGGTGATTGGCGCTAAAACGTGTAAACAGTCTCCATGCGTCCATTGTCTGCTGTTCCATTTGCACGTGGCCTGTGGGGATGGGGCGACGCGGGCAGGCTCTCCACGGGATTCGTGCTCGCTGGGTACGTTGCGCTCGTGCTGCTCTTGCTCTGCCTCCGTGACCGTGAGTTACGATCGACGAACGAGCAGCAGGTTGAACCCCGGCGAGCACCGCGGTAGCGGCCATGACCCAAGCCAGAAGGTGAGCCTGGCGCCGCCGGCCGCGAGAGCTCCATGAGCAGCTGTTGGCGCCAAAAAGACCAAAATCAGAGCAGGTTTAGGTGGGAGACGCCGCCGCCGAACGTGGTGGACACAGAGCGAGAGCGAGTGAGCGATAAGGACGGCACCAGCGGGAGCGGACGGCTGTGGGGTCCGAATCGGAGGGATCGGGGCCCGCCACCACCATGCTCGGGAGTGTTTTTTGACACCTCTCATCTGGGTACAGCTGTAGTATTTGTTCATGTACACAACACAACACACACCATCACTACGTATGCACACTACACTCACACCACTCGTACACTAACGGACATACAACTACACACAGATTGCAAGACCGCATCCTTCGAAAGATCACCAGAGTTATCCTCCGTAGACAGATTGGAAGACCGCATCCTTCGAAGTTATCTCTCCGTAGACGCATTCTTCGAAAGATCACCAGAGTTATCCTCCGTAGACAGATTGGAAGACCGCATCCTTCGAAGTTATCTCTCCGTAGACGAGGGGCACATCGCAGTCCCTTTGTAGGGACCACGCGTGAGGGGCTTCTACCATTTAAATAGGGAACTAAATTCCCGGTGAGGCACGCGAGCCGATCCTGAGGATCGAACTCGGGTGGGCTGCTCGCACGCCGGCGACGCTAGCCAACTGAGCTATCGCTCGGTCCTCAAAAAGACCAAAATCGGAGCAGGTTTAGGTGGGAGACGCCGCCGCAGAACGTGGTGGACACAGACCGAGAGCGAGTGAGCGACAAGGACGGCACCGGCGGGAGCAGACGGCTACGGGGTCCGAATCGGAGGGATCGGGGCCTGCCACCACCATGTTCGGGAGTGTTTTTTTTGACACATCTCATCTGGGTATAGCTGTAGTATTTGTTCATGTACACAACACAATACACACCACCACTACATATGCACACTATACTCACACCACTCGTAAACTAACAGACCTATAACTACACACAAATTGGAAGACCGCATCTTTCGAAAGATCACCAGAGTTAGATTGAAAGACCGCATCCTTCGAAGTTATCTCTCCGTAGACGCATCCTTCCTTCTACCATTTAAACAGGGAACTAAATTCCCGGTGAGGCACGCGAGCCGATCCTGGGGATCGAACTCGGGTGGGCTGCACGCCGGCGACGCTAGCCAACAGAGCTATCGCTCGGTCCTCGTGTTCGGGAGTGTCTTGGGAGACTTTGGTGGTTAGCGCCGCGCCCCTACTCTTTTTTCCCCCAATTAAGTGGAAAAAAGGTCGATTTGTAGTTATTTTTTTTAACACGCCGCCACTTAATCTTGTTGCATGGCGGCCTCTGATCCCAAATACAATTCCTGTTGTTGCACCCCGAGTGATGTTGGATTGGATTGGAGAGGTATAATGCTTGTTTTTCCGACGATGGCAGGGGTTTGAGGCTTATATATATTCTATTAGTACCACTACCATGATACTGACACATGTGGGCTAAGATAACAGTTGGCGGCTTCCATGATATTCTCGTCACATCATTAGCAAAGGGCCAGGGGGGCATCCACGATTAGTATTCGTTTCTACTGTGTGTACACTATGATCTGATTTTAGTTACTCCAGTAGAGCTCAGTAAAGATAACAGAAGGTAGTAGTGGCTAAATTTGCACGCATGCGCAGAGTCTGTGATGAGTGGAATAATTACGATTGTGGCCGTTATTGCCCAGCACGTACATATGATCCCTCCTGAATGAATCCTGATCGGTCTGATCCACTACGTACACATGCAAAAGTTGCAGATACCCCTGTCTCTTGCAAAGGCTAGTTTCGGACGAATCAAATCATCCAAAGCTAATCATCATTGCTGACTGTGGTTGTTATATACCTATATATGAAGAGTTGAAGAATATCTCCCTTTTCCATCTATTCTTGGCATATGTGGGAGTTGAAGAATCTGAGAGCAGAGAGCTTGGTCTGTTCTGCGAACCGTACAACTTAAAAATGGTGGAAGCTAGCGATTGAATCCAGGATAAGAACACGTCAGGGGAAGTACCAGTAAGGCGGTGTTTGGTTGGTCACAGTATGTTCTTGGTGTGATGATCAGGTCACACAGCTGCTGTCAACAGATCGCGCGCGGTAACTTTCGTTCGCTTCACGCAACCAATGCCGCCGCGGGAATAGATACCGATAGGAGACGAGACTTAGTGAGCTGATCACGCTCGAGATGGTGGCCGGTGTAGCTACTAGCGATGAGGACGCGCGCGCGTCCGGCAGGCAAAGCACGATGCACGGCCCCTTGCGGGAAAACAAAAGCGGAGAAATAAAAATTTTGACTTTGTGTTACCATGCCATGCATGGTTATTACTACACCCCAAACATAGCACCACCACATGACAGGTTCACTTCTCGTCATGCGCTGCAACAACTTCGATCGGCCGGTCGATTGGGACAGAGGGCGGGTCGTACGTCGGAGGGAGCTGAGGCCGCGCGGCAGCAATTCCGCCGGCGCGTGCTTTACGTGTTTGCTTTCTGGGAAGTTGATCGGTACGACTTGATGCTTGTCGATGTCCAGAAACTGGCAAAAGCTTTTTCCTTTTAGCTTTAGAATACATCAGGATTCTATAGGCTTCATCTGCACTTTAATTATTTGTAATAAAATTCTCAACACTTTGACCTAGGCAGGCCGCTTAATTATTTTGGACGGCGGCTCTGTATGAAAACGGCACCTGCTAATTGGCGAAACTGACGGTGACGGCAACATATCTGAACTGTCGATCTGCACGAAGCAGGAAATGAACGGCAACCTATATATATATACATACATACATACATACGTGTGTGTATATATATATGTATGTATGTGTATCATAGTACGAAATAGCGCGCTATAGCGTTTCTACAGACTTGACGCTAACACTATTACAGTACAAAATAGCGCGCAACGCGCTAATAGCATTTTTGGAAGCCTGACGCTAAATTCTATAGCGCGCTATTTTGTACATTGGTGTGTACATACATATATATATATATGTGTGTGTGTGTGTGTGTATATATGTGTGTGGTTTAGAAGCAAGGGTTCCCAGCCAGCATCAGGGAGCTAGTGCGATTTGAGTTCGAATTAACTTATGTCAGTCAGGACAGGAAGAATTGAAACTATCCGTGTGACTGCTTCTGGGACAGATGGAGAGCTCAACGACAGTAAGGAGATCCTCTTGATCATCTGATAACCAAATCAGAATTTGACGACAGGAAAACTCGAGCGTGGCATGGCAGTGACAATGCGCCGAGCATTCTGAGCTCCATACCGTAGGCCACGCGATGAACGCAAAGTCGAGCGCGGCCAAACCTCGTGCTGCCGAGCACTCCTTTGTCTAG
This sequence comes from Paspalum vaginatum, assembly GCA_030272315.1. NCBI lineage: Eukaryota > Viridiplantae > Streptophyta > Magnoliopsida > Poales > Poaceae > Paspalum > Paspalum vaginatum. The sequence goes on from CM059021.1 coordinate 40,545,505, forward strand.
TACTATTTGGGCTCCACGATCTGGTTTTAGTTCCATAAGATCTTCGAACAAGATATATAACAGAAGGCAGTAGCTCTTCATCTAAAAAAACAGAAGCAGTAGCTAAATTTACATGCAGCCTGCCCGACGGCCTATGCACACAACCCTGTTGCTGACCGAAGTGAAAGCTAAGTTCATTCGAGACAACTCAAGGACACGATGACGAGTCTCAAACTTGAACGCAGGTCCTAGCCCTTGTTAATAGCATCACACATCGACGACTTGCAAACTCTGTGCAGAGGTAGCCAGCAAATTCAATGGATACTGGCCGGCCAAGAAAAATAGCGGATCGTAGCACACGAGTTACTTGTACGCGAACGACCGATTGCCTTGTCTACAGCTAAAAGCCGTCGACGCGTCCTCAACAAACGTAGCTCCATCGCATAAAAAAAATTTATGTCCGTCAACAAACGTAGCTCGATCGCTATCAGCTGTGAAAATTCGGCTGTTGATGCGGTCGTCGTTGTCACCCAAGCCGAACCAGAAATTATTTTTTTGCCATGCATCGTCCCGCCCACCTGATTTTTTTTTGACCGAGGAACATCCCTATTAATTTCTATTACCATTGGTAAAAAAAAAGGCAACCATAAAGTGTGCTGTGCAGCTGGAGTGCTGCCTGCTGGGGTCCGGTATGGTCCCCAACCAACTCCCCATTGGCATGTGAGCGGGGCCGCCTGCGGGGAAGGATCAAAGATCAACAACATCAACATGGGCGCCTACGGTGGCCGTCGAGCCTGCAAGGCTGCAAATATTTAGTCCCCAAATAGTTTTATGTGTAGTTTTTTATTTTTTTTAAAAAATATCAAGTTAATATCTGAAAATTCATATCTAATTCATTCAAAATGAGAAAAGTATGGAACTAGTATCAAACTTTTGTGTAAAAATGTAAAATATCCACTAGTATTTTGTTTAAAGTTATTGATTTCTTATACAAGGTAGTGTTTTATTGCTCATAGCCGTGTCCATTATTTATGTTGACTTGATTGTCCACGATTTCTATTTTGTATTTTAATTTTTTTGATTGCATGATCAGTTTACTGTACTGGTCCATCAACCAGTGCTCTCAGACGGGTTTGATCTTTAGGAGTTATAAGTGTTAAAAGTTGATAGATAACTTCAATAGTAGCAGCAGTTTATAATCTTGACACACACACACACAACATATTTTTGTTGTTTAGATGTTATTTTATCTTATCTTATCTTTAGTATATTAGAGGTGATTATTTTAATTCATCTTTCATAATGGCATGATGAATAATCTGTATACAGATTTATAGGTTATTTAATTCATCTTTAATAATGGCATGTTGGGTTTATGCAAATATAGTGTTTTTAATTCATCTTTTATAATGGCGTGGTGGGTAATTATGCAAATTTAGGGGTTACTTTAATAGTCTTTCATAATGACATGTTGAAAATCTAATCTCCTTCGTTTTGTATCGGCCACGTGGGGGTTTAGAGATCGGTAGAGGGCTGATAAGGGGATCGCGATGGTGTACAGAACGAAAAACACATCGATTTAGACAGGTTCGGGCAGCCAAATCGCTGAACCTTACGTCATGTATGTGATATATGTGGATTGTATTGCTTGATGACCTAATCTGAGGTCTAGGGTTTTGAGGGATGGCCCCCCAACCTAGGATTCCTAGCTTCCCTTATATAGGCTGAGGAGCTTGGGGTACAAGTCAAGAGTCTTAGTTGGATTATAATTATCAGTCCATGCCGTCCTACACCGTAGGCTCTAAAGACAGCCCACTCGGTCCATCTGGCAGAGTGGTTACAAATTATCTGCATGAGGTACCCATCACTACATGACGCCCACAGGCCCCCGAGCTTCATGAGGATTTAGCATAAATCATCTTGAAGGTCTTCAGGTCGTCATACCTTCAAGGAAACGTATCACTATATGGAGGTCGTCGCCAGATGAACTCCATATGGAGTAGCCCCAAGCTTCATGTCGATTTGCGTAGCAATCGGCTTGAAGGTTTGAACTGTCTCAACTAACATGTTGCCGAACAAAAATTTCGAAAATTGAATTTCCCTTTTACCCCTCCCTAGCCTCCAAGATCCATGAGGTATGAAATACGTCGTTGGGGGTTGCCAGAGAGGGTAAAAGATTGCCTTGCATTATTTCTTCCTTTGCTGATGATTTCGAGTGATGTACTGAACATCCGAGTGCTTGTGATACTTCACGAGTCGATGTATAAGTCGGCGAGGCGACGAAGAGGCCGGCTAGCGAAAGCACGTCACTAGCCAGGCTGCAAAGCCCCCAAGTCGACGTAGCAGTCGGCGGGGCGACGAAGAGGCCGGCTAGCGGAAGCACGTCGCTAGCCGGGCGGCGGAGCCCCCAAGTCGACATAGCAGTCGGCGGGGCGACGAAGAGGCCGGCTAGTGGAAGCACGTTGCTAGCTAGGTGGTGGAGCCCCCAAGTCGATGTAGCAGTCGGTGGGGCGACCAAGAGGCCGGCTAGCGGAAGCACGTCGCTAGCCGGACGGCGGAGCCCCCAAGTCGACATAGCAGTCGGTGGGGCGACGAAGAGGCCGGCTAGCGGAAGCACGTCGCTAGCCGGGCAGCGGAGTCCCCAAGCCGACGAAGCAGTCGGTGCGGCGACGAAGAGGCCGGCTAGCGGAAGCACGTCGCTAGCCGGGCGGCCGAGCCCCCAAGTCGACATAGCAGTCGGTGGAGCGATGAAGAGGCCGGCTAGAAGAAGCAGGTCGCTAGCCGGGCGGCGGAGCGCCCAAGCCAACGAAGTAGTCGGCGCGGCGACGAAGAGGCCGGCTAGAGGAAGCATGTTGCTAGCCAGGCGGCAAAGCCCCTAAGTCAACGTAGCAGTCGGCGGGGCGACGAAGAGGTCGGGGGCTAGCGGAAGCACGTTGCTAGCCGGGCGGTGGAGCCCCAAGTCGATGTAGCAGTCGGCGGGGCGACGAAGAGGCCGGCTAGCGGAAGCATGTCGCTAGCCGGGCGGCGGAGCCCCCAAATCGACGTAGCAGTCGACGGAGCGACGAACAGGCCGGGCAGCAGAAGCACGTCGCTAGCCGGGTGGTGGAGCCCCCAAGTCGATGTAGCAGTCGGCGGGGCGACGAAGAGGCCGGCCAGCGGAAGTACGTCGCTAGCCGGGTCGTGGAGCCCCCAAGTCGATGTAGCAGTCGGTGGGGCGACGAAGAGGACGGCCAGCGGAAGCACGTCGCTAGCCAAGCGGTGGAGCCCCCAAGTTGGCCGAGCAGTCGGCGGGGCGACGAAGAGGCTGGTTAGCGGAAGCACGTCGCTAGCCAGGCGGCCGTGCCCCCAAGTCGACGTAGCAATCGGCGGGGCGATGAAGTGGCCGACTAGCGGAAGCACATCGCTAGCCGAGTGGCGGTGCCCCCGAGTCGAAGTAGTAGATGATCTCCATATGGTGTGACTCCATATGGAGTAGTCCCTTAGTCGAAATGTGGCGAAGTAGCTCCAAGGAGACGTCGAGTGCTCAAGACTCAGAAAACAAATATGTCGAGCGCTTCAGACTCAGATTACAAATACGTCGAGTGCTTCAGACTCGGGTTATTTCATCGCGATATTAGTTGTAGCAGATGTCTTAAGACATCGAGTACTTCAGACTCTTTTTTCGTAGAAGGCGCTTTAAATTATGGACCGAGTGCTTTAGACTTGGTTTGATTCATTGCAACTTTAGTTGCAGCAGATGTCTTAGGACATAGAGTACTTCAGACTCTTAATAGCCGTAGAGCGCTTTTGGGCGTTGAACCGAGTGCTTAGGACTCAGGTGTTAGTTTGCTCATCACACTCATTAGGTGTGGCGGAAGTCTTAGGACCTGAGTACTTATGACTCTTGTTCCAGGCAGCGCAAACCTGATCAGCCGGGTGCATTAGACGCGGCCTAGTATTCATTATAACTTTAGTTGCAGCGAACGTTTTAGGATGTGAGTACTTCAGACTCTTATTGTAGGCAGCGCCTTGGCCTGATCGTCGAGTGCATTAGACTTGGAAAAGTAATCGTGACGTCGAGTGCTTAGGGTTCGGATAAGCTCATCGAGTGCTTAGGACTCAGAATACAGCTTCGAATCTTAGGATTCGGTAATAAATGAGTGTTTACGGCCACTCGATCTGTGACATCGAGTGCTTAGAACTCAGAAAAATATTCGCGTCGTCGAGTGCTTAGGACTCCGATACGCTCATCGAGGGCTTAGGACTCGGAAACGTTGAGCGCTTAAGGCTCGAAATATAAAAACATCGAGAGCTTAAGGCTCGGAATATAAAAACATCGAACGCTTTAGGCTCAGAATATAAAAACATCGAGTGCTTAAGACTCGGAGTATGAAAACATCGAGCGCTTCAGGCTCGGAATAGAAAAACATTGAGCCCTTAAGACTCGGAATAAACACGTCGAGTGCTTAAGACTCGGAATAAATTCATTGCAACTTGATTTTTTTTTTGCATTAAGGAGATTCACTCGGGCCGATGGAAGAAATAAGATTAATGACCCTTTCACCAGAGAATATCACTCGATCCAGCGGAAATAATAGAAGCACATTGCTAGTGCATAATGTCATGAAAAAATATCCAAAGTGGTAAATAATAGTCCATGCGGTATATAAATATTCCGGACGATCCAGAGGTAATCCGATGATCCATGAATAATATAAATAATCTGAGTGATCCACGTATAATCCAATCGATCCAATAACTCGGATAGTCCAGAAATAATTTTAATAATAGCCCGGATGATTAAGAAATAATTTAATTGATATGAGCAATTATAGCAAACCACTTGAACGACTCAGTGTGGTCAGTTGATGGCTTTGAGCCCTTCGCCAGTAGAGGATTTATTGTCGTTCTGACAGAAATTAGAGTTGAAGATAGTCGATAATATTGTAGGTATACTGCCTCAGCATGTCGTGACGTAGACTTTGTGCTGGTATAAAGAATATATTCCTGAAACAGTAACAAGGAATAGCAAGAGTAGTATTGTTTGCGAATAGAATACTCAAATATAAATAATATCGGAGCGATTCTGCTAAGGAAGTCAAATAATAACTAAAATTAATTTGCATAGTTTAAACCTTAAAACAGCTTAGCTGTTTAGGCTAATCCAGCATGTTGCCGATCGGTTTTTGCCCAGGTGAAAGTAGCGCACAGGCCGTTGGCGCCTGGTTGGACGCAATTAACCTGACCAAGGTCAGCCGGGCGAGGTAGTCTTCTATCTTGACGAGATGGCAGTAGATGGGAAAATGACATAGCGCAGCAGGCTTTGTTCGCTCTGATCCTGGCTCCTGATTATCAACTTGCATGTTCTGGTCAATAATATTGAGATCTCGATTCCGAGTTGATGGTCGCTGGCGGGACTCTCTTTTTTATCTGTGCGCAAGAGCAGAAGCGCTGGTGTTTGCTCCATGACCCATGCGATGGAGTTTCTTCCTTGACATGATTGATGCATGGCCATCGCGGCATAACTGCAGGTGGATTTCTTCACTGCACCGATACACGGCCAAAGAACTTTCAGAAATAGCATCGGACACTAAATAAATTTCTGCCGATGCTGCACGATCAGGCCTTGTATTAATCCGATCAGCATATCTGGACTTTGGAGATTGGGCCTTGGTGCTGTGATTTGACGTGGCAAGATGAGGGGCCAACTTAATCGCTTCATAATAGATCAAATCCCTGCTGCCCCACTAACTCTTGTTGGGACGAGACTTCCGGCTGATCTGTGCGGTGATAACAGATCGAATAGCTGATCCACAAGTTTATCGATTGGATTCAGACGACGGCTTTGATTCGATTTCCGAACAAGCAGTGGCACACCGGCTCCAGGTGAAGTGCGGATCAGCGTGGTAGCATATAAAATAAGATGTTTCTACCACGCTGGGATAATCTTGGCTTCTTGATACACGAACAATAGTCTGCCTTGGACTCGGCGTGGAGGCGAGATGAACAGCCGACTTGATCGCGTGTAACGCAGCAGATCCTCGTGGCGGAACTTGACGGAGGTGACGCGGCGGCGGTGATGGAGATTGAAGTTGATGCACAAGATTTCTCCCATCGCGACTTCGCATCTCGCACAATCAGTTTTTTACCTGCCGCGTTAGCTGTCGGTGTTTTTTACCGGCAGTCTATCACGAGATAGACCATATGGAGGTTTAGAGATCGGTAGAAGGCTTACAAGGAGATCGTAATGGTGCATAGAACAAAAAACACATCGATTTAGACAGGTTCGGACAACCAAATCGCTGAACCCTACATCCTGTATGGGGCGTACGTGGATTGCATTGCTTGATGACCTAATCTGAGGTCTAGGGTTTTGAGAGATGGCCCCCCAAACTAGGATTCCCAGTTCCCCTTACATAGACCGAGGAGCTTGGGTACAAATCAAGAGTCCTAGTTGGATTACAATTATCAGCCCATGCCGTTCTACACCGGGGTTTTAAAGACAGTCTACTCGGTCCATCTGGCAGAGTGGTTACAAATCATCTGCATGAGGTACCCGTCAGTACATGACGCCCAAGTGGGTAATTTATATGGAAAGTTAGGGGATTATTTTAGTGGTCTTTCATTTTGACATGATGAGTAATTTTTTAAAATAAATAGATCCAGTGGCCAGATGTTTCTGAATTTTATGGGTATAGCATGTTTTGCAATTCATGTTTTCTTGTAACCTTTAATCAGTAATAAGATGATTTATCTCTGACTTATTTGAAGTATATTATCTAATCCTATAACCAACATAAAAGCAAAGTTTTAGCCGTGCTAGCCATGTCAGAATCTACATTAATAAGGTTTCTGTCATCTTCATTATGTTCTACATACGCATAGTCTATTGGATTCCTTTGGTTGAACTCCAGATCTAATACAGTGAAAAATGGTAATCTATATAAATGATAGACATAACTATGAATAATAAAATACTAAGAGATATGATAAATGTGATCCAAATAACACTATGCACAATACTAGCGAATAAATTATATTTTTAGAAAAAGCATAGTACTAATTTTATATTTTTCATTTAAAATGAATTAGTTATGAATTTTTTAAAATTAAATTGTTTTAAAATAAAAACCATCTAGGTACCAAATATATTCGTTTCAAGAGTTGGATGGTCAAAGGTACATAGTTCTGGAGTTCAACGGTGTAGACGACGATAGTTTGATTGTAAAAAATATAATTCTTTTATAATACGCTCTCCATTCTTTTTTATTTGGCGCGATTGATTTTTTTCAAAACTTTGATCCTTCATATTATTAAAAACTATCCATTACTTATCATTTATTTTGTTGTTATTTGTTTTATTATTAGGGGTAGTTTGAGTATGACTCGTGTTTTTATATGTTTGCATAAATTTTTTAAATAAGACGAAGGATCGAAGTTTTGGAAAAAAATCAACCGCGTCAAACAAAAAAGAACGGAGGAGTATTTAACTAAGCATGTTGTGTGGGAGTATGTATCTTCAACCTTATTTGCTTTCTTATTAGCAGAGTTAATCTTCTTAAAAAAGGGAAATGGCGTTAGTTTTACATAATCGTATTCAGCAGTGCGCATGAGCACATCTTTTTTCTATGCTACCGCGACACCCAGAGACATTTTTTGCTAGTTAATTCTCTCTCAGTTCACACATGTATGATATGACGCGGTTGATTTTTTTCTAAAACTTTAATCGTTCGTCTTATAAATAATTTCAATAAGTTATTATTTATTTTATTATTATCACTAATTATAGTATGAGTATGATTATATTTTCATATTTTTAACATTTTTGAAATAATACAAATGATTAAAGCTATAGGAAAAAAATCAACAGCATTATACATTTGCGAATGGATCGAGGTACTAATAGACATATAAGCCTGGTACTAATGCGTCTTATATTGTTCAAAACAAGTTGTATAAAAAGTCACAATTTAACGACATTTGCTGGTTCTTCATTTATATTGTTGGAAACAAGCTATACAAAATGGGACAATTTAACCACACCTGCAGCCACGGACGCCAGGCCCAAACCGGAGGCCCGATGAACCCCCAGCAGAAGAAATCACGGAGGCACACGCCCGCATGCACAGAGGTGGAAACCGCGACGGCAGGAACGGAGTACGCACACACGGCGAGCGCCGATTCGTCGCTTCTCTTCCGTCACCACCGTTCTGAACGCTATGACCCGTTTGGATCAAAAGAATTTTTTCCTGATGCAATGTTGCTGAACTTATCTAGTACGGAGTACTATATAATATAAGTATATTGGAGCCTTGGAGGTTGGAGCGAGGGAGGAGGGTCAGGGCAGCGATCTGCTACCACTAACACTAGCCATCGCTCCCGGCCGGCCTCCCGCGTGGCCTACGAAAAAGCAAGACCACATGCATATGTGTACACAGGCATTATCTCCACCGTTGGATGTGGGGGTGGCTCCGCTCCGGGCCCATCTGCTGCTGGTCATGCCACGAAAGTGCAGCGAGGGTATTTTGGGTAGTGCAAAATGTTTCTGTCTTCTTCCCCGTGGCTTCACTTTCCCCTTCCCCCAACCTGACCGCATCTCTCCGTGCTCCTCTCCCTGCGATTTTCGTCTCCTCTTCTTCCGTTGAAGTGGATTCCCGCAGGTGACAGCATGGTGTCGGCCGATCCAACGCTGCCAGGACATCAATGGAGCCGGCGCTGGCCTTGTCGGACCTTCTGCTTTGCCGGAAGATGTCGCCATGGCCACCCCCTTGTCGATCCGTCGTTTGTTTGGGCCGATTCAGCAGGTGTCTGCCGATCCACCACCTCTTTCTCCAGTTCACACACAGACATTTCGCGATCGGGAGGTATGCAGTTTCCAGATGGTTGTCCCTAAGTTTGATTATGTGTACGGTGTTATGGGTCTTGGTTTGACAAATTTTCCCAATGAATCAATGTGATGCTTTTTAACAAGGGGAAGAAGACCGCCGCTGACTTTCCGTTTGAGTGTTGGGTTAGTTAAAATTTTCCATTGAATAAATGTGTCGTCCTGCATATAGCATCTAGGAAATAAAACTAGGAGTCCACAGGGTTGGAGATGTTTGTTTTATTGTTTTTGTTGCGCTGTGTCCTTAGCTGAGGCCTTTGTTTCTTGAGTGTTTGTTTGTTAATTAAGTGAATTTCTGTCTTTATTGCTCATAATAGACACTGTGTTATGAGTCTTGCTTTGACAAATTTTTCCAATGAATCAATGTGACATCTTGCATAGAGCATGTACAAAATAAAATTAGGAGTCCACCCCGTTGGGCTGCTGTGTACAGGCTCCTGATTTTTGCTTTGTCTAGAAAAAGTTATGATTTTTTCGATCCTTTTTGCGCGGAAAAATGTTTTGTTCATAATTCCCCTTGAAGTTTAAAACAGTAGAGGCTTGAAGAAAAATTCCAGTCCATCTCTTTTCCAGTGGTTTCCTATATCATGTTAGAATAATATGTGTAAATGATTTATTCCAGATACATGTAGACAACTTGTATGCTTTTGTCTCTGTCCTTTACTGAGTCTAAAATTTGTTACATGTTTTTTACCTAGTGGGGATGTTGTTGCAGATGATATGTATGAGTATGATGGTACCACTGCATCTGAAGCACCTGCCAGTGGTAGAAAGTTATGGACTGCTGGGATGTTTGTTTGGGCCTGCTACCTCATTTTACACTTTCTAAATTCATAATACGCACTGAACACTCCCCATAAAAGCAAGCGCCTGGTCTCTACAAACCTTCTTATTTTTCTCTGCTCTTTCAATGTCGTTTTAATAGGAAAAGGAGATAATTGATGAGTTTGATGTGAGCAATATGTCTGAGTTTTCTAGTCCAATATATATAGTGGTATAAAGGTACGCATGTCAAAATGTTATGCCATATTGTTTGTTTGTGGATATTTCCCATCATTAGATACCTAACACAAGAACTGTGTCTACCTATTATTTAGAGTAGGCCAAGTCTTTATAGTATCTTCTCTGAACATTTACTGATAGAGATGCAAAATGTTTAAATACTTGCTGTCACACCATTGTTGTTCTTTGTTAGTTAGGCTCCTTCTAGTTTTTGTTAATTATCTCCCAAAATAGTATGGTTCAACCACATATAATTCTGAGTGTTCTGCTTCAATAGTTATCGAGAGTTGTAGGAAGGTATGCATGACAAAATGCACTGTCCCTTACAAGGTACCAACCATATATAAGGCATTTTGTTTTATTTCAGTTTGCAATTCACATGAAATTTGGGATGCCTTAGCTGGAGTCACTTGGACTATTTGGTACAAGTATAAAGCATACTTTTATAGTTGAATGTGTTTAATCCAGCTAGCTAATATTACTTCATTTTTATGGCTCTCTTTTTCTTAGCAAATGTCATAGGGATTTAAGTCTGCATGTCCTGTGTTTCTTAATATACTGCTTCCAAAATCAGCAGGCAGCTCCATCTCAACGTGAAGAAGCTCCATGGAGATTTGGAGACCGTCTGCACCCGCTCGACTAGCGTGGAGGTGCCGCCGACGTGTTCAAGCCCGCCGCATATTGAGAAGCTAGCAAGGGAATTGGGCGCGATGTGCTGGGCCAGTGGGTGCTGGCAGATAGGAGCAGGCACACGGCGACTTACCGGTGCCGAACAACCGGCTGATGTGTCACCATGTCAGAGCTTGACTGGCGAGCGATTTCTGTTTTACTCAAGATATTTTAACAGTGCAAGAGATCATATAACTTTATTCAGACATACGGTACCTGCATTAAGGTACAGTACATGATACATACCAAATTGTGAAAATAATGACTAATAACTTATTCAGTAAGGATTAGATAGCTGCCGGCATGTTTTTTATATAACTCAGATTTCGAGCGTAATACAAAACAATAGAGATAATTTATCATTGCTAATTTAAAAAATTTGCAGTACAAGATCCCTGCAGCAACGTGCGGGGTATCCCCTAGTTCACACAAATTGTATGCACATCACTCAGTGGTGCTATAATCAAGCAAAAGTTATGTTTACTTTGAACGTCAATCAGCAATGAAAATGAAAACGGTTAAATTAGATTTCTAGTATAGAATTTGGCAGATGGTACAATAGTGACATCACGATAAGTTTCTGGCCCTTTTTATCAATGACTTGCGAACACACAAAAAATATTGATAAAGTAAAATCAAAATAACTAAAAAAAACCAATGAATGAATGATGTATGTTCACCCCAAAGGCATCAAAAAGCTTTTGGTATAACTAAGTTGAGTCATTCATATATCATGCCACATTTAAGCATTGGCTCCAAAATATATATACTAAATCTGCAAAACATATTATATAGTGTGCCTCCTGCAATGTTCTAATATCAGCCCACAACTTTCTTTGTCTTGCTTTATGTGCCTTTTGCTTGCCGTTCGAATTTGTTGACCTCTAGTTGTGCATTCTGCAAGATATAAATGTTCAAAGCATTAGAATTTCTAATGCCAGTGTATTCTCAAATCTCACCCTTATTGACTGAAAATAGAAAGAGTACAAAATGCATCTAAATGCCCCTAAAATTCCACACTTTCGTGATTCATTGACGGACAGAATGACACATTTAAATGACACTTCTAAAACAGCATAACTTCATGTTATACTGAAAGATTCACACTTCTTTAATGAGCTGCTATATGAATCAATTTAATAACTACAAATTTAGATGAAGTAGCAAGTTATTCTCGGCTAGCTGAACATTCTGTTAAGATCTAGAGAACACAGTGACTAACTAAGAACCACTTTTGGTATAGGGCTTCCGTCAAGGGTGTGGTCTTGTAGCCTGCAGGTTGTCTTCCCCCTATTGTTTCTCCTCTTAATTGCAATCAAGTCAGTTTTGCACTCCTGGAATCCTCCTGCATGTGCCAGAACCACCACAAAACAGGGATGAGAGATGCAAAGGACATCAAAGCAACATAAGTTCTTGTATATGCAGCTCAAGCAACTTTTTAAAGCATAGAAATCCCCCCAGGAGCAAACTCTGTATGCAGCCAGAGGAAGAGTCATTATGCTATATATAGCATGAAAAGTTTCTCAATATCGGACATTTCAGCCAACATCTAAACATTTCATGTAGATATATATGGCATCAAATGTTCCTCAACATTAGACATTTCAGCTAACATCTAAATATTCCATCATGCTATATATAGCATGAAATGTTTCTCAATATCAGACATTTCAGCCAACATCTAAACATTTCATGCTATACATATCATAATGAAACGTTTGTTGGCTGAAATGTCCGATATTGAGGAACATTTTATGCTATATATATAGTTCAAAAAAATGTTTATCTATTTGCCAAAATGTTAGTCGAGATCACAAGCTGTTCAATGCAGGTGGACGTGGATGTGACTCATTTTATTTTTGACCTATGAACTTACTATCTACATAGGAAGGAATTATAATTTGACAAGTCCTGTAAATAGCACCTTCAGTTCATTCCTATAGTTGAACAGTAAAAAATAATCACCACATATTATTGAAAAACAATGAACCATCCCTGAACATGTTTAGTTAAGTTTATATGAATCATTCAAGTGTATTGACTACTGCTCCAGCACACAAAAAGGAACAAACTAATGACCTGAAAGTCTGAAACATGTTGCCAGTCTTTGTTCCAAAACTCAGCAAATTGATTATACATTTTCGTTCAAATAATAACGACAGAATGTTGTTGCTACAATTATTAACAGAGTACCTGGCATTCGTTTTGATTGGTGGTAAACTCCCTTGGTTTGACTGATTAAACCAATAAGTCGTTGGACCCACTTTTGTGCTCCCATTTCGAATATTCATCAATGGTTCCGGGACCATTTACATTTATATCTCCCGCAGTTTATTGTCTGGTTGAGCACAAACACCGTAAGCTCGTAAACTATAAATATGTCTAAAAAATGCTTCAACTATTCGCGTATTGCGGTTTACAATAACATCTACTGACCATGCATATTTCCCAATCATTAACTCTCCATAGCAGCAAGCAATTGCAAGTTCCAAATGCGCGGTATTTTACTTGTGCTGACCGGTGCCGGGGCGCCGCTTTCGGAGAAGTAGGCGGCGGCCGCACCAGCGACGTCCTTGGCACCATCGCCGGGGCAGGCGTTCCTACCGGCGCTACTCCCCCTCCCTCGACACTTGCAGATCCAAGGTAGTACACGTACCGGGGGATGGGGGTCCCAAGACCGGCGACACTGTTGCCGGACCTTTCTCCTTGCTGAAAGATGTCGGCATGGCCAGCCTTGTCGATCCTCCTGCCACATCTCCCTCAGATCCCTGAAATTCTAAGGTCGTCAGTAAACTTACTAGGGAATCCGGACAGGCGCCGGCGGCGAGCGCTCACTGGATTGGGGTGGAATTTCTTGCCACCATTCCTTGGAGAAGGGCAGGCGAGATGTCCCGGCGGCAGGCGGATATGAGGGACGAGGGCGCGGCGCCGTCGTTGGCGGCAAGTTGTGCCGCCGCTGGCTACGACGGGGACGGCGCAAGCGCGCCGGACTGGGGCGGCGTTGATGCCAGCTTTCGAATCGCACGCCCGGGAAGAAGAGAAGGAAGAAGTCGGTCTGAGTAGTGAGTACTGAATGCTGGCAAGATGAAGTTCCAAAGTTGCCCTCGAGGCCAACAAAAGGACATGACAAGCAGTGGGCACGAATCTTAGCGCAGCTTCTACACTCAACGGTTTAGATACTATCTGTGCACACATATACATCTGGAAAATCCGCGTCGGCCTAGCGCATCAACCCACAAACACAAACGGGAGGTGAGCTGACTTGCCTGACTAGCTGAGGCACTAAAGCACAGCACACGACCGTATGGAGGCCAAGCTGGGTTTCGTCGTCCTCGCGTGCGGCTCGGGCCTCGCCCTCTACAGCTCCTGGGGCGACGCAAGCTCCGTCGCGTTCGTGCTGCTCGCGGACACCGCCCTCGTTCTGCTCTTCCTCTGCCTCCGAGAGTTTGAGGGCACCCGAAGGGGCAGGGAAGACAAGATCAAGGCCGCGGTGTGGGCGCTCACGACGCTGCTCACGGCCATGTTCGCGTCAAGGGTGGCGCCGATCATGCCGCCCGCCATGGCCGCGGTGGTCTGGGCAATGGCCGTGGCCGCGGCCGCCGAGGGCTTCTGGGCCCTCTTCACGTATCTGAATCCATGATCGTTGCCGCGCGTGGTGAAGACCCTCCGCGAGTTCGTGCTGGCGGGCAGGAGGATGAAAGCGGCGGTGTGGGCGCTCACGACGCCTGCCTGCTCACGGCCATGTTCGCGTGTAGGGTCGCCGCGATGATGCCGCCGGCCATACGTGGTCTGGGCCATGGGGATCGCCACCGCCGCCGGTGGCTTCCTCGCGCTCTTCCTTTGAATCCTTCAATTCGTCACAATCGAAGTCTGTCGTCGTTTCAATTCAGCCTTTTTTTATTTTATGTATATAATATATGTACAGTACTACGTAGTGCGCTTCTCGTCTCGCCATGGCCGGGCCGGGTTCTGGGCCATCTTCCTTCCGTAATACAGTACTCCCTTCAAAAGTAAGTCAGAGTTGCTCTGTCCCGTCCCGAGTCCAGGTTTTCATGCACGTACAGGATTTGCTTGCGTTGTTGTCACCTGTCACTCTCACTCCCCGTTGAGAGTAAAGCTATCCATTTCGCGTTTCTTTGGTTATCAGCTCCGTTTGTTTAATTTGGCAGTTCCATTTGCTAGTCAGCCGCAGAACTCGGCCAAATCTGGCATGGGCAAGCTAAACTAGGCTTTGGAATTGGCCCTGGGCGCCTCGGCGGCCTGGCGGGGGCGACGCGGGCTCATCACGGCGATTTTCGTGTACAAGGTGGCGGCGTCTCACGTCATGCCTTGTGTCCTGTGTTTCCAACTTTCCATCCATGAGCGCGTACATACCACCGTCGGGACTGTACTTGGCAATAGTTCCGCTACTTTCCCAGCCACAGCTGGTAGATAGATCCGGTCATCCACGGATCCACGATACGCAGCCAATTTTATTAGTCCACCTTTAAGCTGCTCTAAAAAAAAAAAGCAATGCATCTCATACTCCATCCGTTTCCCGGCACGGTTGATTTTTTTTCCTAAAACTTTAATCACTCCTCTTATTTAAAAAAAATCATTCAAACAGACAAGTCATATCTAAATTATGTTTATTATTCATAAAATAAATCATAGCAAATAAATAGTAATGTATTAAATTTTTAAAAGGTCAACCATGTGATACATTTGTGAATGGATGTACGGTGTAGGTCCGTCAACCTTTCTCGGTGGAACGATACATCGTACTCCCTCCGTTCTTTTTTACTCGACGTGGTTGATTTTTTTCCAAGACTTTGGTCCTTCGTCTTATTCAAAAAATTCCATTGCTTATTATTTATTTATTTACTTGGTTTATCATTATTTATTTAAACGCGTCGTGTCGCGGCTAGTAATCAGGATTACGGGAATGATTCATTCGCTCCTACTACTGTGCTATGAAAAAAAAAACTGGAGTATTTTGCGGCGAAAACACACACAGTTCAGTACATGTGCAGCTGTGGAGAAACAGGGCCTAGAATCCAGCAGCGACCGTCACGTCACGGCCATCATGAGCCACGCAAAGGGAAGGCACATCGCCGTGACAAGGACAAGGCCGGGTCGATCTCGATCGTGAGCAGGCAGACAGCCGGCTCCGTCCCTTTCACCTTCCCCGGGCAGGCGAGGCGGGCAGCAGGTGGACGGAAGAGAGCAGCACGAACGCGCGCGATGGAGACAGGTGCGGCGTGACGGGCCACGAAGACAAGTGGAAGCTTCCCCTCTAGCACGTGAGGTTCGACGACGAGGATAGGCACGCGCGATCGAGGACAGGGCGGGAGCCGGACCGACCACTCACGTCGTGGCTAAGTTTATGGCGGCTTTCGCTGGTTTTCCTCCCGCTAATTTGTATTTTTGCACGACAGCCACCGAGCAACAAGTTATGTAGTAAGTGCAATTTTGACTAGGCAGTCAGTGGTCCTGCCTAGAGCCTAAGCATCGTTCTGGCCAGGTTGAGTGGTCTAGCCTCAATGCAAAGCGGGAATACTACGCAAGTACACTTCCGCAGCTCTATATATATTCAGTTCAGACATTCCTGCGCATCAGAACGTGGGAGTGCCGCGCGCTCGCGCAGCTATTAGCGGTGGCCATGGAGGCCGCGTGCCGACATGGGTGCCCGCCGCGGGCTTTGGTGCGCTCACCCTCAACTCCGCGCTCGCCATCTACCGCGCCAGGGGCGACCGCCCCGCCTGCGTGCGTCCTCTCAATTCGTCGCCGCCTCGTCCCTCCTCCGGCCTGCTCCTTCTCTTCGCCTGCCTCCGCGCTCTACGAGCCTGCGGCGCCGCCCGGGTCCGCTGCCAGGGAGCGGGCGAGGCGCGCCGTGTGGCCGCCGCTCACCACGCTGCTCACGGCCGTGGTGTTCTCGTCTCGCATGGACCGCAAAGTGGTGGCGCAGCGTTGGGCGTCATGACGCGCGACACGGCCGGCGCTCGCCGTCCACAAGGTCCGCGGCGCTCGTGCTCGTCGCCGACGTACGCCGCCCTCCTGGCGTTCGTCAGCCTCTTCCTCCGCGAGTTCTTGGCTGGGCAGTGGACAGTGCACGCTTGCTATCGATCGACATGCATGCATGCTCGTCTTGTGTGTGTGTGGCGTATCGCGTGTCCTCCGGTCGTGATGTTGCCGTCTGAAGGGTCTTTGGTCAGAAAAAAGTCATTTTATTTCCATCTCGAATTATTTTTGGAGCAGAATCTTACGGGAGTGATGCTCAGTTTTTTTTCCCTGAACGATAAAAGAACATCCAATGTTACTATTAATTAATTAGAGGTTTTTTTAGCCTCCACGTTAATTTTCACGAAACACATAAAAAAAATCCTAAAAATTCTCATAAAAATCATAAACATCCAACCATCATTGATAGATTAGAATATTAATAGCCATTAGATCTGTTTTCTAAGTAATTACTCATATCTG
The DNA here is from genome assembly GCA_030272315.1 of Paspalum vaginatum. Lineage (NCBI taxonomy): Eukaryota > Viridiplantae > Streptophyta > Magnoliopsida > Poales > Poaceae > Paspalum > Paspalum vaginatum. The sequence goes on from CM059021.1 coordinate 40,562,480, forward strand.
TCATTATAAAACGTTTTGAGTTCAATTCTCAACGAAAGCAAATTTCTTCTATTTTTGGTAGATTTTTCCCATTTTCAAATTTATTTTCTAATTAATTACCCGCATCTACTATTATGAAAGGTTTTGAATTCAACTCTCAACGAAATCAATTTTTTTCTTTTCTTAGCAAATTTTTCCCATTTACAAATTTACTCTTAGTTTTTTGTCAAAGTTTTTTTCCATTTACAAATTTACACTACTAAATGATCCTGTAACTTTTTTCATGATGATTCTAGAAACATTTCTATGAAACAGTTATTTTATGCCTAATCTTAATATTACTAATTGAAAACTCCTTTTGGAGTCTCTTATTAATTCTCACAAGATGCGCTGAATAAAAAACAAAATCATAGAAATTCTCACAAACAGATAGAGCTCTAAAAAGAGTGGTCTTGACTTATGTACCATATTTCATATGTTAGTGTAGAATATTGGTTGTGTCTTGTAGAATATTGGTTTCAAATACCTCATTATCTTTTTCCTCTTTGTTTGTCTGTTGTAGAATTTAAAAGAAAGGGTAGAGGCACAATTAGTTTGCTCAACAGCACGGCAAGCTTTGGATTTGGCTTCCAAGGTCATGGTAAGTGGGCCTAAGTGTCTAACTATATTTTTTTTTCTCCTTTGTTTTTTATTTTTTTCTTAACTTGCCACATGGATTGTTTTAAAACCACCTAGGATATTGCGCATGACGGCCCTGGTACAATAGATTTTTCTCAACATACAACAGATCAGGTAACCTTGACTATCAGGTTCAAGCCACTTTAGATGACACTTGTGAACTTAATGATCTTCTTATCTCTAAAATATAGATGGTTAGGACATATGCAGCTATACTTTATAATGTTGCCGATGATGCTTACCACAAGAAGATCGGGACAGAAACCACTCTCTCGTTTCTTGGTGGTCTTAGAGGCTTGGGGGCAATTTTCCATATCTTAGTTCAAGATACCGTGGCTAAGCTCAAAGATGGTCATTTGAAAAACAAAATCACCCATCTTATGGATACACATTCCCAAGAGTTTTATAAGAAGGTGAATAATTTGGAAGATCTAGTTGCAAGAATTAAGGAACAGAAGGTACACATGTTTTTGTCCATAGATTTACTTGCCATCATCTTTAACCGAATTTGTTGTCTCAATGATATTATTCCTAACCCCTTGTGTGCATCCTAACTTCCGTAGCTTCAACAGAAAGTGAAAGTGAGTACAATGCTCCTGTATGGCCATGAGTATGCATACGTATATATTTTTCAGCTTACTGAAGATCGCAAGCTTGCACTGGATTACCTAACATCCAAGGTTAATAAAAAATATGATGTCCAGTTTATTTCTCTTCTCATTAGCAACACAATTTATCTCTTTGCTATGCCAAGCTTGACGTTGTTGCAACTTGCAATGATGAATGTCGTCGGGATGTATATTGTTGCAGGAATAATAAAATGGGCAAGAGTATTGAGTTGTCTTTTCTTTGCGCAAAGCCGTTGAGCCGGAAAAGGATGGATGGGGTACCACGCTTTAACTCGTGTGTTCCCAATACTTTGGTTGCTTTGCATATTGACTTAGCAGAATATTATGGTCACTGCCGAGCCAAAACAGTTTGCAAGTGTTGCACACTTATGTGTGACCTCAAGGCCTCAACTCATGTTCACTCTTGTGTTTCAACACTTGTTCGCGGAATAAAATTGCTTTTTTATATGTAGACGTTTGTGATTGTAGACGCAAAGTTAAAAGTCACTACTTGGTCGACATGACAGGAAGTATTGATAAGGTCGTGAAACACATTGTAACACCCCCAAAATTTGACCCTAAGAATTTTCTCTAAATCTCCCTCTAATTCAAATTTAATTTCGAAAACTCTGTTTGCTTGAGTGTGCATTTATGAGCTCAACAAAATCTTCAAGTCCTCCTCTCCAAATATATCTTAAAAACCTCTTGCAAATTTTTCCCCACCAAATTCCGTCTCAAATCCCCTCTCCAAATATTCAAATTCAATTCCCAAAATCCAAATTAAAAAAAAAACATTTCCCCTCTCCTTGGGCCGCTGCCACCCCAACCCTCTCCTCCTCCTTGGCCCAGCCAAGCAGCCCAACAGGCCCATACGGCCTACCCCTCTCCCTCTCACCGACGCGTGGGCCCCGCCCGTTATCCCCCTTCCTCCCCTGTTTCTTCTAGGGTTAATTAGATTGAAACCATTATAATTTGCATGGTTTTGAACTATGCCATTACAATTTGGAATACATGAACCAGACCATTGGTATTTCGTCTAAGTTTGAGATAAGTCATTGTCTACGTATTTGACCCGTTTGGGATTCACCTGCGGTGTATGCAGCTTCATATTTACAAACTATTTCACTTGCTCGTGCGGAGCTCTCCGCGAGCTCTAGAGGCCGGCGTCCATGGCCGACCCACCTCTACTCACCTCCTCGTGCCCAGAGCAGCCCGACCGGGAAGGTCCATTCCGAGCTCCGGTGAGCTCGCCCTGTTCCGGCGAGGTGGCGTCGAGCGCTGGTCGAACCAGCCACCCCAAGCCCCTCCCGTGGGCCGCCCTCCACACCCAAGCCGCATGGGCTGGCCCAATAGGCCGCCTGTGGGTGCTAGGCTAGAGGTGGAAAAAAATAAAAAAACAAAAAAAAGGCTATTGGGCCAAAATCCCACCGCTGTCTAAGAAGTTTGCTAGGAAAAGTTCTTTCTAACCCCTCAGACTTTTTCCAGTAAATAAATCTACCTCATTCTCGCCAAATATTCCATATTTTTCTTGTTCCAACTCCGATTTAGGCGATTCTTTCGCTTAAATTCTCCATAAATCGAGCTGTACGCACCCACCACTTTTTCACTACTTCCACATGTGTTCGCTTAATGGGGCTACACTCGACCCGTTAAACAAACCGTACATGCAACTCCTTTTTTGGTAAGGCTAACCTACCTTCCTTCCGATCACAACAATGGGTGACTATCAAGCCCCAGTGTTGCGATGGGGGTGTAGAGCCGGGAACTTTTCCTTAATCGCGCTAGTAGCCATCGGGCACCATAATCGCGATGGACGAAATGGTCTAGGCACTTGACCGGAAATCGAACCGCATATCCTGCCTCTGCCTCGTTCCAGCTAACCTCGTGTTAATCCATCTCGCCCTTCACCCTTGTTGTCCACAGGAACCTTTCTCATCGCCATGCGACCTCCACGCTCCCGACACCTTCGCCCTCGCTACGCCCGTCTGTTCCCACGGGAGCCAGAACCGCCGGTACAATCCTTTGGGAAACCCTCAGATCCTTTTCTCAACCCAAACAAATCCTTGTTAAGCTCATAATGTGCCGTGCTTGTTGTTCCTCTGTTTGTTGTGCGTAGGTTATACTGGAGATTTTGGTTGGCACACCCCTCACAAGGATGTTCGCAATGCTCGAAGAGAGCAACTGGCGTTTGTAGCTAACGCTATACCAACACGCTTTGTGGATGGCACACCATCACGCCCGGCAGTTGGTAATGGAACACGCTTGGCAGACGGAGTACCATCGTTCCCAGCAGTTGGTGAGCCAACGCATGCGGGAGATGATGTACCCTTGTCCCTAGCTGCGGATGTTCCGTTCAACCCCAACAAAGTGAACGGCAAGTCCACTGAAATCTCCACTTGATGCATAAAATATCCGGTTTTTACACACACAACCCATTGCCTTGTTAAATAATAAAACATGCATGTTTTGCTTGCTAAGAAAACATGGTAGAATAGCCACCCAAGCCAATCTTAGACTTAGCACTCTTAGGAGGGATCGCTCACTTAATATCATATACTTTAATCTAGTTGTGAAACTTGGGTTGGAAACGAGTTGGTGTGCGTTTGCAAAAACGTGGGGAAAGACCTGGCGGTCGATCTCGATCGGCCATACCATGTGGTTGAAGTGTGGAGAGCCCGGGTACCGTCTCACGGTTACACTGGGGCTCAACCTCGCGGAGAGGACCGAGCGGTGTTTGAGGAAGCTCTGCCCTTCTAATGACCAAGTTGGTGTCTCATCTTGCCTAACTTTTTATCGTGCGACCACTCGATGTTGTGTGCGGCAACATTGGGCCAGAACCCACAACGAACAACCAGCCAATTCCCGTAGGCTGGGAGCACCGGGGGACTGGGAACGGTGGAAGTCGTGTGTCCGCTGGCACTGAAACGACGTCGTGTGTCTGCTGGCACTGAGGCAACAGGGATCCCATGTCTCTCTCGGTTGAGGCAGGGGAATACTTGCGGGGTAGAGCCTTGAGCGGGAAGGACCTTATGGCAATGAGCATCCAGACCAAACTTGTGGGCAAAGTGTGCACCTCTGGCTATAGTATAAACCTATCCGGATAGTCCGTTGTCCATCGGTATGGACGAGTTACGGCTTGGTTTCGTCAACCAGATGTTTTATAAAATTGGGTGTGGTTGGGTTTGGTGGTTGTGTGTGTTGGGAAGCTACGGGAGCGAGGCCTAGTAGCGTGGTGGAAACTTGGTTTGGTTCTGGTTTGAGCCACGAGGACCTGCGAGTCCAGTGGCGGCCCCTTTTTGGAAAGATTGTTTTCTAAACTAAAATTTAAACTATTGAAGGTTGCATATAAAAATATTTTCTGACAAATTATTTTGAGCTCCAGATATACCTTGCATGCAGTGATAGCCTTGACCCCAATTTTTTATGGAAGAAAATAGGCTTACAGAGTACGTTTTACGGTCACCCTTGCTTTGTTGTTGGTTTACATAGAAGACGAATCGTCGTGATCGTGAATATGTAAGGGTTGCGGCCTATCCCCAACTGGTGTTGCGGGAAAGTTTGGGTCTACGTTAATTTTTCCGTTGTTGTGTTTTTCAGACTGCACCTCATTTGGTATGTCTCGTTAGTGTAAATCTGTACTAATCTGATGTAAGAATGTGATTGTCATAACACTAGGAATAGTAATAAATCACATTTTAGTTCCATTAAAGATGTGGATCGCTTTACACATTTTCGTACTCTACAATATTGTGAAACCAAAACATGAGGTGCCATTGGTGCTTGATCGTCGAACACAACACTGGTCTTGCCGGCGGTTGGTGCTGGCATCGCGTGCCACATCGTCATCTTCGGTTCTGTGCGTGTGACCCATTTACAACTAACACGATGGTGCTTCTGCATTTGCATTTGCATTGCACGCCGTTGGTCCGTCGTGGTCTCAGATCAGAGCAACCGCGGCGGTACTCCAACCGGGCAGCGACCGATCCGACGTAATTGAAAGGCCAAGCAATGATGAGACAAATTGACGACATTCATTGCGCAGATATGATGGAGGAATTGAAGAAAAAACTCTCGCGATCTGATGATTGGATCATTGCAATAGAAGCTAAGTAAACTGAGATAGTAACGAGCGCCATGGCACATGAGCGAGGGGCTGACTCAACTAACCACTACCGGTAGTCATGCCATCATAAGACTAGACATGACAAGGGAACAGATCAAACGATGCTACTACTACTACTAGATAGACTGGCCCTTGCATGAAGTAGCTCGATTCTGGGCACGATCAGCACTTCGGGCACGCCGATAGCAGAGGGAAATCTGTTCCATGGAATGATGAAAACAAAGTAAATGATTCAGAAATTTATCGAGCTAAGAAACTTAAGAAAATAAAGTAGAGACTTGCGTATGCTCTTGATAGGCGATAGCTTTACTAGTTTGATGCTTAGATGACAGAGACAACAGCTTGGTGACTGATGATCAAATTGATAAGACAACACAACTCAAATAACCTGACAAAAACGTAACGAGCCCAAGTATGGTATACATCGAGAGATAATTTGACATTCCAAGGGCTGTGCAAACACAATGAACACACTGAAAGCAGCTTAAAGCGTGTTTCAATCCGGAGGCTAAACTTTAGTCCACGTCACATCGGATATTTGATGTTAGTTAGAAGTATTAAATATGATCTAATTATAAAACTAATTACACAGACGAGGACTAAACGCCGAAACGAATTTATTAAGCCAAATTAATCCATGATTAACGAATGGTTAGTGTAGCACCACATTTGCTAATTATAGATTAATTAGGCTTAATAAATTTGTCTAACCATTTAGTCTTAATCTGTGTAATTAGTTTTATAATTAGATTATGGAAAATGCTCCGATGGACATTTTTCTTAACTTGCACGAATTTTAAAGTAAACCTGAGCAATTAAATTAATTAATCTCGTGTGGGTATTTAGGGCCCGACCCTACCCAACTCGCAGCCCAGCTCAGGTCCCAACGGAGGCGCATGCTCTGTTATCCTTCCGTCGATTCAGGGAGTGCCCGCAATCCGCATCGGTCTCTCGTCTCCCCGTTGGAGTTCACACGGCCCCTGCGCTAGGTAGGCGCAGAGAGGGAGAGCACCAGGCGGCTGGAACGGTGGAGCTGCGTCCCGACGGATCCTGCAGTAGATCGAGGCGGAGCACCGGCGGCTCCTGCAGGAAGGCGCTCAGGAGGGGACGGCCGGCACGAGGCTGCTGCCGGCGGCGTAGGGAGGCGAGGACGCGTCTCGGCGGGCACTTCTCCGGCCAGCTCCGTCGCCTCCCACACAGAGTACTCCCCTTCCCTCGGTGGTCAGGTCCCTTCCCCTCGCCTGCACGACGCCGGGGCGTCTTAGCCTCCACCTGGGTGGACGGGAACAGCCCCGCCGCCCCTCCGCCTGCCCAAATGGGCCGAAACCGAGCGCCGGCCCATCTCCTCCTTCTCCTTGCTCCCGCCGCCGGCCACCATCTTCCTCCTCTCCGCCGCCGGCGCCACCCTGCCCCTGCCCCACCCCCGCCACCCGGAGGCCGCCAGCGCATCGGCACCCTCGTCGCAGCCTCCCCGCCCGCCGACCACTGCCCCTCTCCTTGCCGGCACCGCCCCACCCCGCCGACCGCCATCGCCGTCGTCCCAGGACCTCCCCCGCCCCACCCCGACACAACCGCCGTCCTGCCCCGCCACCACCGCCGGGCCAGCCTGCGGCGACCTCGCCGGGAAGCGGCGAACCCCGACCCCAAACCCCCAATCCCGAACCCGAAGGTCAGCGGCGAGCAGCGCGGCGGCGGAGCGGAGGAGGAACATGGCGGCCGGGCGTGGCGCGGAGGAGGCGGGCCGGCGACGATGGGCCAACGTGGGCCGAATCAAGGTAAGAGGAAGAAGGGGGGGCGGGGTAGGTGGACGCCGCGCTCCCATCCACCTAGGTGGACGGGAAGATTTTCGCACGACGCCGGCAGCCACTCGTGCCCTCGCCATCGCTCGCCTCCCTTCTCTGTCCGACGTTTTCTGTTCGAGTCAAGCGTTTCAACAATGTGATGGCTTCTGGCGGCGCTGGGCGGGAGTTGGAGCTGTCAAGAATGCGTACGGTGACCACTTAAATTCCGCTTCATTTGGTGAGTGGTGTGCGGACTAGTTTGTGTACTTGTAGTAGGCTCCTCCTTAAGTCACTGATGATTGACGGTAATTGAGTTGCACTGCTGCTAAATGACCTGCCACAAAGGGTGTAGAAATTTCGTGAATAATCGCAGATGCCATTGTTTGCGTTATTGTGATTTGTTGACAAATACAAAACTGAACTGGCAGTAAAAAGATAACAGCGATAGGAAACTGAACTCCTGATAAGTTATCATAGCTGATTTCTGAATTCCCACATGCAAGAACAACAGCAACAACTTACTGTAAGATAGCATTTCCCTTTAAAATTCCCCATCTAGCTTAGACAAAGACACACTTCCAATGAAGTAGTCCTATCTCCTCTCAACCTCTCACTCCAGTTGTCATTTTTATTTGCCATTTGAAATAGTGATGTTACCCTGAATTGATTATAATAGAGGGTTATCCAAATGAGTAGAGCTATAGCTGTTGCAGAAACTTAGACATGTGTATTAGCATTTTAAATGTTGTCATGTAAATTAATTCCTTTTATATCAGGTGTAACATCTGTCGCGCATGATGGATAACATTAGTGATGTCGGACATGAGGATTTGGACTTCAATTTTGATGATGATGACATGGTCTTGAATGAAAATCCATCACCAAGACCTTCGGAAGTGAATTCTCTGCCCGTCATGGGTAGTAATGATGAACATTTGAACTTCCATCTTGGTAACGGCGATGATAGCAGTTTGGGAGATGGAAACTGGGTAATTGATTGTTCACCTTTGTTCAATTATCCATTGCCTAATGTTGTTTTCAAATTTGTAGATTTTCATGCGGGCTGTTTATTATGAAATACATGGAGCTTTGGGATGGCTGAAAACTTCAAAAGAAGTCTGCACAGGTTGGCATTTTAAGTACATTTGTATTTATACCCATCGCTGGCACTGTAACGTAACTAATGCTGATCTATTATAATGTATATATGTGAACTGCAGAAGGATGTGGACAAATTCTGAAATTATATTTTTGGAGGCAAATGAGATTCACGAGGTGAAACAAGCGGTTCAAGGCATCATGAACCGGAACAATTAATATCTCATCGGTTTTCTAATTGCTATTATCTTCATAGTAGCTTTGGACCAAGATGAAGATTTTGTGTTTCAGATAGGTCATTTTTGTTTGGTGGGAACATTACCTATTCTTAGTCTATCATGTCTTTAGTTGTTAACGTTCAAGGATGGTTTGCTTTCTTTACTTGTTAATGTTCGAGTGTAGTTTGCTACAACTTAAGTATTCAAGTGTTGTCTTCAATATTATAATTCCATACCTCAATATCACTTGGTATTCCATACATGCTTAAGTTAAAAAAGATGTTATGATTTACCCTTTTGTGAGAATGGAGATATGAACTCAAGGTTCTAAATCTCTGGCTAGCTGCTGGGAAGGGCAGATGAGGTGCCAAATATGAACTGATTAACAGCTATTGCTTCTCTTAGCTGCTGCAGACACGAACAATGCTAGTGCTGAGTAGTACCACTGAATTTAACTTGTGGTACAATACTTTGTTGAATGTTGTGTCAATATACAAACAAGCACGTCCAGCAGCACAGAAGGCCTCGAAAATATTTTCCAAGAGGAATTCTCTAGCCCTTGATATCTCAGTTCATCTCATATCTTCTTCTGCAGTCGCATATCCATTACTCCGTGGCGAAGCAGGTCTTGGTTTGTACTCACATCTCGGAAAGGAAAACTACCTAATCTAAACGAGACATTGCAGCTTAGTCCACTGGATTATGGATTATTCAAATACAGCTGGTGTTAATCTAGTGGTTGCCAAACCAAAGCACAAATACATCAGGCGGCTAGCCTATTCGTGCAAAATTATCAACAGCATTGGACCAAAACCATATTCCATAAGCAGTACAAGTAACATGTCCAAGTAACATGTTTGCAGTCATGGTATTACCATGGTCCGTTGTTAAGATTCACATAAACAAATCTCAACAGTGGCAAATAATTCGAATGGATATAGGAAAATTCAGGTGGCGCCAGGCATAGCATGAACAGAGCTAAACAGGGTGGTGATCAACATCGAACACGCGACTGTTTATTTATTGACGCGGCTGCGAGAGCTTGGAATCACGGCCTACGATCTTCATCTTGCTCAGTGTTTCTAAAATCTCCTCACTCTTGAAGGTTGCATCTGTTAGCGAAGGTGCAGACTTTGTCACAGAACGTGTAGGCGTTCAGATGAACCTGTAAAAATCAAACAAAGAAAGTCATTACAGATCTTGTCCAAAGAGGTTTAAAATGCTAGATTAATTTAATTACACAAGTTTGCTTTAAGATTCAGGTTGAGAAAAGGGCCTATTGAAGCATTTTCTTTAGATTATATTTAATACTTTTCACTAGCATTCAGCTCAACTTTAACCCAGCACCCTAAGGCGAGTAAAGAAGTTGATTCAGTGAACCCGTCCCTCGTCACCTGCACAAAAGTACGCCGCAGGATCTCAATGAGCCCCATCTGTGGCATGGAATCAAAGTAATTGATTTTATTAGTAAGAGCAAATTTTTGGAGCACCAGCACTGCAAAATTTGGACGCTTGGAACACTTGCGTCGGTGTCATCGTGCTCCACTGGAAGCGACGAGTCCCAGTCCTGTGGAAGCGGCACCTCGAGAGTGGAGGACACGAGGCGGCGCAAAAGATCCAATGCGTCCACCACGTCGGCCACGTTGTTCCAGGTGGCGTAGCACTGGGGATGGATATGCATGTCAGAACATCCGAATTATCCGTATCATGTATCCGGTAAAATATCAATATGGATATCCGTATCCGTATCCGATTTTAATATGAATACTAAATGGATGTATCCGAATCCGGTTTTCATTGTTTTTCTCTATCCGATTCCAGATCCGTATTCGAAAAAAATATGAACATCCGGTATCCGTAAAGCATAAATTACATTGTAAACCATCTAAATATTATTATATGACTATTAATTATTGTAAAATGATATTAATTTTAATATCTATTGTTGTGCATCATTTAAATTATTCAAAAATTATTTATATGATCAAGGACTAATAATACTAATTTTACTAAGGATGTATCCATACTATTTAAAAGTTATCTCAATATAGATGATCGATCATATTAATTAAATATTACCGATCATATAAAAATATATTTAATAAACTTTAATATATATATATATATACTTGTTTAATATTAATTATTTTTATGCATTTAATTTTTTAAATATATATTTTAAGTTATATTAATTTGTATTATATGCTTGTACTTTAATCTTTACTTGTTTAATAATTTTATTCCACTAAAACCACCATAAAGCACATAAAAAATCGTTATTGCTAAAACAAAGTAGATATCCGAATTCGAAGCATCCGTTTTGTATCCGTATTCTATAACATCCGCATTCGTATCTGAATTCGAATAAAAATATGGTAATTAGTGACATCCGGATTCGAATCCGTCTGTATACGATCCGAATCCATCCCTACGTAGCACTTGGTGCCGCTCACCACAGCCTTGGTGAGAGCATCCCCACACAGCCAGAGGCCCTACATTAGGAGATGGGTGATCACAGTTAACAGTGAGCATGATATTGATTGCAGTTGTAGCAGGATGAAACCAAAGAATAAACGTGATGTGCTCAAGCATTAGCCAGTACAGCATAGTATTACCTGATGCACCTTGCTCTCGGGTCGTGGCCTGAGGCGGTTTGCCACATCAGCCCAGAGTTCAAAAGAATTGACAGCGTGCATTGCGATCATGGACTGATCATTCTTATGCAGAGGATTCTCGACCAACTTCTCGAAAATGCTCTTTCCTTTCATGCTGCAGTCCAAACAGGCCCTCATCTCGCAGACTAGCTCATCCAAACGGTCACCAGGCAAAGGAATGCTGGCGCGTTCGGCGTCGTTGTCATCGCTCACCTAGAGCTCGTCAGGCTGCTGGGGCTGGTTCGGCTGCGGGGGCTGGTCCGGCTCCAGGGACAGCGCCCTTTTCTTTGGGATCGCGTCGTCCTTCAGGCGGTTCTTCGTCGCTGTCGTCAGGTTCGCGGGATACTAGATCCGCGAGGTCGGCGTCGACCGGTGATGGTGGAGGTTGGCCGGTCATCTGTGCAACACCGTCGCCACCGGCGGAACCGACTGATGTTTCGTCTGAGGATCTGGTGGTGATTCCACGTTCTGCAGCCATGAATGCTGAGGAAGCACGGCTCGAGTTAGCCCTGGTGGCTACTATCGGCGGGAATCGACTGTCGGTCAGAACAGATCAGGTTAGGCAATACCTCGTCGAGTTCTATGGTGTGGTTGTCGACCGCTTCTCAGTTCACCTGTACTCGCCGGAGGACTTCCTCATCGTTTTCTCGGACTTGGCATGTCGCGATCGTGTTCTTCATGGTGCCGTTCCCCGGTCTCCTCCGTTTCGCCTTCTCTGGCGGCCATGGTTGCGGCTATCTAGAGCGACGCTGGACAAGATGCGGTTCAAGGTCTTGCTCGTTCTGCGTGGGATCCCTGCTCACGCTTGGTCACTGGATTCTGCGTAGCGGGTGCTGGGCTCGTCCTGTGCTGGTCTGGAGGCTGCACGGGAAACCATTGACAGGGTCGATCTGCGGCGTTTCGTGGTCGCTGCCTGGTGCTCACACCCCCATATGATCCCGTCGGAGCGGCGATTGTGGGTGCCGGAGCCGAAGATGCCACACGAGCCGGGTAACCTCTTCCTCAGGGAGCACGAGATGATGCATACGGTGCTTCCTGGCATGAAGTACTTGGTTTCCGTCCAGCTCGTCGAGATGTAGGAGTGGTTCGTTAGGCCATCTCGTGATGTCTCGCCAGATTGTAGGGATTCGGATGATGATGAGGATTATCCTGGGTTTCATGAGTTTGATGAAGATGATAGTTGGCAACCATGGCCGCGTTGTTCAAGGTTCGTCGTTGATGCATCGCTCCCCACGTTGGGCCCCGGTTGGGGTGACATGTTCCAGTATGGTAATGCCGCGTCGACGGCGTCGGGTCAGGCGGCCATGCCGCCAGCGGTGTCTGGCAAACCGCCGTCGTTGTGTGGCGCGACCTCGCTGTTGCGCGCGGTTGCCGGCCATGCGGTCTACACGGCCATCGGTGTCGTGCCTGTCGCTGTCGCTTGGGGGCGTGGCGTGCGTCAGGAATGGCTCCAGGGCATGGTCTTGGACCGGGTCGTTGGTGTTCAGGAAAAGCCAGGGTTCCGGGGCAAAAGCACCATGTCCGTCATGGGAGCCCGTGGACCTCTGTCCATCCGTCTTCAGAGACGTTGGAGTGGAGGTGGTAGGCTTTGACCCTATGCTGCTATGTGTTGAGGCTGATAAAGGTCTGCCTCCCTGCGCTGGGGTGCAGCGGGATTCCTGCGGCACGGATACTGTGGGTGCCGAGATGATGCAAGCTGACTAGGAGGGTGCCTCGCCAGCTGACCGGGCGAGTACTTCACCACTTTCAAATATGGGTGAGCTTAATGGCCCGTCGTTTCCTGACTTCGCTAGTCCGGTTAACCCTTCTGGGCCGTTTAGGGATGTTGGGCCTCCTAGAGGATGGAGTGGGCTGTCCACAGCCGGTGGTTGTTGATGATGGGGTGGGCCGTTCGCGGCCTGTCGATGCTGATTTGCAAAACTCAGTGGAGTCTCCAGTTGCTGCTCTGACTCGTGCTCGCTCGCCCTCTTCAGTGGTAGCTGAATTTGCTGATTTTCTCAAGCTTCCATTGATTGCACCAGTACTTGCTGCTCCGACTTTGCCGCGCGTCACCAGGAGGCGCCCATCTCCACCCTCTGAGGTTCATAGGAGTGCTCGGCTAGCAGCTGCAAAACAGTTCAGAGCTGCTAATGCCGAACTACAAGCTAAAAATGTTTTAATCAAAAAGTTGGGCTTTGTTGATGAGAATGAGCCCATTGGCGTTGACGCCGTCGTTGCTTATCGCAGGTCATTCCATGATGGGATGCCAGATCCCAAATTCTCTGCGCTTAAAGACCTTTTTCCTGGTATGGAGTGGGAAGAAGGGGTCGGGGCCACGCCGGCTGTGGTCTAGGGCGTCTGAAGACGCGTCGTGGTCGCATGTGGTGTAATTTATGGATTCACAAAACATCTTTATTTGGAATGTGCGTGGCCTAAATGGGCGTGCACATCGTGATGCTGTACGAGAATTTGTATTGCAGCAGCACCTTTCTCTGCTTTGTTTGCAAGAGACTAAGTTAAATGTTGTTTCCAACGCGGTGATTGTTGATATGCTTGGTTCACATTTTGATCATGTCGAGGCCCCTTCTGTGGGTTTGTCAGGTGGCCTGCTTCTCGCATGGCGTCGTGATATATGTGATGTCTCAGCCGTTAAGACTCGTTCCAGATCAATTACTACCAGGGTGCAGGTAATCTCTAGCTCCCAATCTTGGTGGCTAACTGTAGTCTATGGTCCGTGTGACGATGCTGATCACGTAGAGTTCCTGAGGGAGCTGCGGGATTTACGTGCGGTACGGCCGGGTGCTTGGATGGTGTGTGGTGACTTTAACATGATTTATCTAGCGGCGGATAAGAATAATTCGAGACTCAATCGACGCTCTATGCGGCTATTTAGCTGTTTCCTGGGTGACATGGCGCTATCTGAGCTGCATCTAAATGGCAGACTCTTTACGTGGAGTAATCAGCGTGACCATCCCACCCTTGAACGGATCGATCGGGTGTTCGTCTCCGCTGACTGGTTGGAGCTTTTACCAAACCATTGGCTGCGCTCACTGTCCTCGGATTGTTCAGACCACTCTCCGCTGCTCTTGCAAACTTGCTGTGTGCCGTGGGCCAAGCGCCGCTTCAGGTTCGAAAGTATTTGGACCAAATTCCCCGGCTTCGTGGACACTGTGCGTGATGCTTGGGCTTGCCCGGTGGCTGGCCTCGATCACTGTCGGGTTTTGGATGCCAAACTCCGTGCCACTGCCACGGCGTTGAAGGGATGGAGCAACAAGTACATCGGTAGCGTCAGGTTGCAGCTGGCGGTGGCTCGTGAACTGATCTATCAGTTTGATGGTGCGGAGGAGGTGAGAGACCTCCAGCCTCATGAGATTGCATTCCGTGGTCAGTTGAAGGTGAGATGTCTTGGCCTTGCCTCCATGGCACGGACTATGGCACGGCAACGCTCCCGGTTGTTGTTTTTGGAGGCGGGAGATGCAAACACGAAATTTTTCCATCTGCAAGCGTGTCATAAGAGTCGGAAAAGCTTTATCCCTGAGCTCCGGGTGGATGGATCCTAGGTTCTTGAACCGGATCGCATGGCCGAGGCCCTGTATAATCATTACAATACCGTGCTGGGGCAGGGATTCTCAAGGGAGCATAGTCTGGACTTTGCTCGGCTTGGTTTGCCTTCTGTGGACCTGCAAGAGTTGGATTGCTGCTTTTCTGAGGAGGAAATCTGGAGCCTCATTCGTGAGATGCCTTCCGAGAAGGCGCCTGGACCGGATGGTTTTACAGGGCTCTTCTTTAAATCGACGTGGTCCATCATCAAGGAGGATGTCGTCAATGCTGTGAATGCTTTCTGGTCTCTTGACTACCGTAGCCTGTATCTGGTGAATGACGCCTATCTGGTGCTGCTCAAAAAGAAAGACCAACCTGAGGAAATTAAGGACTATCGGCCGATCAGTTTGATCCATAGCTTCGGTAAACTGCTCGCCAAGTTGCTTGCGACCAGGCTGGCACCGAGGCTGGATGATCTGGTGATGAAGAATCAGTGTACTTTCATCAAAGGTAGATCAATCCATGACTGTTTCAGGACGGTTCAGTTGACTTGTTGTCTGCTTCACCGGAAGAAAGTGAGCAGTATCCTGCTTAAGGTTGACATTGCTAGGGCCTTTGACTCCGTGTCGTGGTCTTTCTTGGTGGAGTTACTCGAGCATATTGGGTTCCCCAGGCAATGGCGCGATTGGGTTTCGCTACTACTACAGACATCGAGCACCAAAGTGCTGCTAAATGGTAATCCCGGACGCCGTATCTGCCATGCCAGGGGTCTGCGGCAGGGTGATCATTTATCCCCAATGCTGTTTGTCCTAGTGATGGACGTGCTCAACGCGTTGATCAAACTCGCAGATGAGGTTGGGATGCTCTCGTCTCTTGGTCAGTAGGCTATTCGTTGTCGGGCGTCGCTTTATGCTGATGATTTGGTGATCTTTGTGAGGCCAACACGTCAAGATCTTCTTGCCCTACGCAGTATTCTAAAAGTATTCACTGGTTGCTCGGGGTTATGCTCAAATCTTGACAAATGCTCAGCCACCCCTATCCGGTGCTCTGATGAGGAGATTGTTCGTGTTCAGAGTATTTTGGGCTGCCAAATAACTCAGTTCCCTTGCACATACCTCGGTGTGCCGCTGAGTACCAAGAAGTTAACGCAGGCGACTGAACAGGTGCTAGTGGACAAGGTCGCGAGGCGCATCCCGTGCTGGAAGGGCAGACTCTTGAGTGCGGCTGGTCGAATGGTGCTAATAAAAAGTACTTTGTCCGCTATCCCGGTGCATATTTCGATAGCTACATGCCTCTCTAGCTGTGCGATTCGTTCCATTGATCGGCTGCGTCGCTCCTTCCTGTGGTCTGGCTCGGATAGCCTTGGTCGCGGCCAGAGTAAGGTCGCTTGGCTGTCGTTGTGCAGGCCGGTGGAGTATGGTGGTCTTGGGATTACCGATCTTTCCCTGCTTGGTCTGGCACTACGAGTCAGATGGTCCTGGTTTCAGAGAACAGATCCTGACAGAATGTGGGCTGATCTTGATGCCTCAAACGAACGTGCGGTTCGGGACCTGTTCAGGGCTGGAACTGAAATAGTCATTGGCAATGGCATGACTGCATTGTTTTGGCTAGACAACTGGTTGATTGGTGCTGCTATTGAGGTGATTGCGCCGAACCTGTTCGCGGCAGTTCCCCCGCACTTTCATCCAAGGGCGGTGGCTGAGGGACTTGCTAACAAAGCTTGGATCCGGGATATAAAAAAACAGCTCTCAGTGGCAGCTATTACTGAATATGTTAATATCTGGGAGAGAACTCAAGGATTGGAGCTTGTGGACAGGCCAGATAGCTTTCGCTGGCGATGGTCGTCGAACTCCCAGTACACCGCCGCCACTGCTTACAGGTCCTGCTTCCTGGGTTCAACTTTGATGGCAGGCGCCAAAGTGGTTTGGAGGGCGCGTGTGCCACCAAGGGTGAGATTCTTCGCGTGGCTTGCCTTGCAAGATCGTTGTTGGACTGCTGAACGGCGTCGTCGTTATGGTTTGCAGGAGACGGATGTTTGTGCCCTGTGCGACCAAGCTGTAGAATCCATGGAGCATCTGTTGACCAAATGCTCGTTTGTCAGGGAGGTTTGGTTCAAGGTCTTCGATGCGCTTGGTTGGATACAGAGACTACCACCCATCCATCTCTCCTTTGTTGATTGGTGGCTGTGGGAGAGGAAAGCCTTTGACAAACTTGCAAGGCGGGGCTTCGATGCGTTGCTGCTGCTTGTCGTCTGGACGGTTTGGAAAGAGTGGAATGATCGAGTGTTTCGTAGAAAGGCATCTATGCCAAGAGTGCTGCTGGAAAAGATGATAGAAGAGGCTAGGCTCATTGTCGACGTCGGTTTGGTCGCAAATTAGTTATGTAAATTAGAAATAAGTGTTTCGGAGTTGAAGGTCTGTCTTATAAGCATGGTAATCTCTGGATTACCATTCTTGTAAACGTTTTTATTTTCCTCTTAGTGAAAAAACGTGACTCGCACGTTCGCTAAAAAAATTCGCGTGAGGAAACGCGCAACAAATTTTAAATAATCGAACTGAACCGAAGATACAGCTATAGATAGCAGTCAATGGACCTCAGCACCCTCTGCGGGGGCCTCACCAGACGCAGCTTTGGCACCCCACGCCGGACGCCGAACCTTCAAACGAAAAGAAAACAACAACGTTAAGGAAAAGAAATCGAGAGGTCATCGTAATAGATCGAGAACTGGGAACGCACGCACGCAGAGACTAACAAACTAGGCATCTATCGGCCACAAAATCACCAGAAAATCAAATACGTACTAACCAATGAACTGAAGTGCAATCATCACCCTCGCCCCGCTATAGACCCGTGGAAGCCGGCGGCGGCCACCTACATGGACGAGGCTTGGAGCCGAGCAGAAAACAGCAAACAAAACTCACACTGAGATCGATCGGCTTCCTTTTCCCACTCCATGGATGAGTCTTGGAGTGAGAGCACGGATGCAACAAAACCAATGAAATCACAGCGCGCATGGCCATATGCCATGAAAAGTCTGGAGGGAAGCGAAAAGAAGCAGTCCAACAAAACGCACGCAGAGACCAACAAACTAGGCATCTATCGGCGTCCTTGTCATGCCATGGAAGAGCCTCGGAGAAAGAAGCAGCCCAAGCGAGAACAGCGGCAGATTAGCAAGAACCCACGCGGACCCGGCCGAGACAAGCAGATTAGCAACTAACCTTGAACTCAACGAGGAGCACCCCGCCGTGGCCCGTCCCGACCATCCGGCCGGCGATCATGGCCGCACCGTGGCCAGGGAGAGCCGCCAGAGGCAGCCTCCCGGAGCCGGGGCGGCGAGCACGCCCGGACTGAAGGGCGGCGGCGGCGGCGCGAGCGACCAAGGACGCCATGGGGAAGTGGTTCTGGAGAGGTCAGGAGGTGTGCAGTGTGCAGAGAGGAAAGGAGTGGTGGGGGTGGTTACTTATATAGACTGGATGTCTTCCTACCAGAAAAGCCCTTTCTCAGTTAAGTTTTTCCGCCAAAGTCCCTACATACTTTATGAAGTACATACATGGTGGTTTTCTGAAAGGCACCGGGCCACCCTTGATTGATTGATTTATGTACTTGTTGTATTGGGCAGCTAAGCATGCAGTTAGCAGCTAGCAGAATCGGAACCGGATGGTTAATTTGATGCGTTCCATCGCTGCCATCCGTCACAATACATGGCCACCAACTGCATGATTTAGTGATTATTAGAACAGCCAAACCTGCAAGATCAAAGCCTACTACTAGCTGTTCATAACGCGCACGCATCAGCATTCAGCAGCGTAGATCTTTCTTGGTGCGCTGCTGCCCGCCTGCCCTTGCATTCCGTCCGGGCTCATGGTACGGTATTGTACGTGGCGGCCGGCGTTCTTGCTGGGATGATATTTCTTCGTGTGCGACAATGTAGATCGTATCGCGATATGGTGTAGATCCAGGCCAGCACCATTTTTCTTCGTCGATCGTTCGGCCTTGCTCCCATGCGCCATCGATCGATTCGTGAGATGATGAAGCCATCGTCGATTCGTCGTCGCAGTTCATCCTTTGCCGTTCATCGTCGTATCAGCTTTTTTTTTTCTTTTCACGGAACGGAAACGGCAAGCAAGCCGCTCCGCCACGACGAGACGATGGGTGCGGGCGGGTTCGTAATTAACCTTTTCTCCTCGGTCGCCGCCGGCCGGCAAGAAGAAAAGAGGCCTCTGCATGCATGCAGATGCAGCGTCACTGGCCAGCCCTAACCAACCTGACCAGCTGATCCCTCCCTCCCTGCCTATCACCGCCGGATCGCCCCGGCAGCATGCATAGGCTAGTATTTGCACAAGGCACCCTATGTGGCAGACATTTTACTCTCTGCTCACTTGAGATTTTAATAGGCCACCACTTCACTTCCTAAAGCTCCTGGCTCCCGGCCTGATCAGCCTTAACCCTCCTCTGGTTTTTTTTTTTT
The DNA here is from genome assembly GCA_030272315.1 of Paspalum vaginatum. Taxonomy (NCBI): domain Eukaryota; kingdom Viridiplantae; phylum Streptophyta; class Magnoliopsida; order Poales; family Poaceae; genus Paspalum; species Paspalum vaginatum. The sequence continues at coordinate 40,581,606 of CM059021.1, forward strand.
TTTGCTTGGGCTTCAAGATAACTTATTCCTAAGGTAAGGCCCTGGTCAATGACATGCATGCACCAGAGGAGAGCACAATGCCTTGCCTTGCATTGCATTGCATGCCTATGATTTGATTCGGCTTGAGTTCAATGCAACGTAGGAGGATCCTGGAGCCAAAGCGTGCGAGCGAGACGAGCGACGCGGTGGCCCTGCCCCTGCCTGCCTGCCTGCAAGCAAGCGCGGCTCGCAGTCACCCTCCGTGCTTTTCTCCCTTGGCAGGCAAGGCAGGACGCCCTGCGCGCGCCTGCAAACCGCCCTGCATGCTGCTCTGCTCTGTGCATTTCTGTCGAAAGGAAGCTCTGCTTGCATGATATGGCATGATGCATGGCAGGCAGGTTGGTCCAAAACTCCTCCGATCCTCTCACTCTCACCTGATTCAAAATCTCAATCATCCAAGATGCATATGGAAGGCAAGTTATACTTGCGAGCGGTACATCTCACGTCTCTGATGAGAGATTGTACATGTTTGTGAACGAATCCGATGCCAAAGATAAACAGCAGCAGCAGCAGAAGATCATCGATGCTCCTGAATCATTCGTTGCATCTAGAGTCAGTCTATATGGCACCCATTGTCCGTCTCAGGTTCCCAGATTGCCGCAAATGCATGCTGGGCCTTTTATGCGTGTGATGAACCTAGCTAGCTACGTGTTTACCTATTTGCGGACGGCTCTGGTGCTGCTAATCACTCTCATCATTTTCAGATGTCAAGCAAGAGCCAAGCAAGGGTTCTGAGCGCAACCGGGTTGTGCATGGATGGGCGGGCCCCATGAGAAGAGATGTGCCAGGAAACGACGCTTCTCGTTTTGTTTCCATGCGGGGACATGGCCACGGCAAGTGCAGGGTTATTTTTCTTTTTGTCAGGAGGACCCAGCTGCTGCGGCAAAAGCAAATGGATCGCCCCGCCCCCAACAACAAGTAGCTTTTGGTTCAAGGCGCACATGCACATGCCATCAGGTGCCACCAACCACGGAGCCAGCCAGAGAACACAACAGAACAGACTTGTCCAATTGAATGAAATACGTGCACCTCTCCCTCATTTAGCATATTTTTTAAACAAAAAAACAAGAAATAAAAAAAAATAACACCGGATTATCATGCGGCCACAAGCCCACACCACTGCACGAAATTGTTCCTTCCTCCCTCCGGCCCGACACGGGTGGCAAAGCGGAACCTGCGCCTGCACCTGCACCTGAATGCGCAGGCGTCTCTGTACGTGCTGAACCTTTTCCATCAGAAGAATAAAAAAAAAAAACTGTACGTGCACCCTGAGCCTTGGCGATTACCGCAATTTACTACCAGCAAAATTTGATGAACTTTACATCATTTTTGAAGAGCAACATAAATAGAGAAAGTGTGACTTTATACTTTGCGTAGGTCTACGATCGCCTACACGTGGAAACCAATTTCAAACCACAAAAAACAAACACGAGTTAAGGGCTTACAGTTAAGTGCAGAGGAGCTGAGAGTTATCTAAAAGCATCTCCAATAGATTGCCCAATTTATATATACCCATTTTAGTAATGGGGATGGCCTCCGATCCAGCAGACTACCAACCAATCACAAATACTTTTTTTTATTACGACCACGAAATCAACATCTCTCACTCAAATGTACGGGGATCTGATCCCCTGGTTAAAATTTAGTCATTTTCACATCAGATGTTTAGATGCTAGTTAGAAGTATTAAATATAGTTTAATTATAAAACTAATTACACAGATGAGAACTAAACGGCGAGACGAATTTATCGAGCCTAATTAATCTATGGTTAGCAAATGCGTTGCTACAGTAATATCCGTTAATTATGGATTAATTAGGCTTAATAAACCCGTCTCGCCGTTTACTCTTCTGTATAATTAGTTTTCTAATTAAATCATATTTAATATTTTTAACTAGCATCAAAACATTCGATGTGACGTGGGCTAAATTTTAGCTCCTAAATCCAAACACCCCCTAGACAAATGCAACCCTCTATCCTATCGACAGTTATTGTTGGTGCCACACATTCCACAAGGAGAAGAGAGAGGAAGAGCATAGGAGGAGGAAGAGCTGGATGACGGTGGAGTGCCCAAACTGCACGGTGAAGGAAAGGGCTGGAGCCCCCCAACAATCCAGGTGGGGATCGATGAGCATCTCTGGTGCAGTGGTGCTCCCCTGCACAGCGGAAGAGAGAAAGACAGGTGGTTGACGGCCGGATGGATAGAGAGGGAAGGGCAAAAGGATCTTTTTCTTATCTGTACGTGGGCTAAGGTGTAATTATGGATCTAGACAGGACTAGACTAAATTTTAGTTTTAACTAGTAAACAACATATATAGCCGTAATTGCACAGGAGACTAGAAATGGTAGGATTTTGTTGCACGGCATATATAAGGCCAAAAGCTGAGGAAGTTGTTTTATTTTTGCTTGCTGCAGCCAACCAAAAAGGTGTTGGCAGGTGGCATGCAAGGCTACTGTCATCAGTAATTGCATTTATACCGTCTAAAATATGCAATTATTATTTTTTGACTCTATGTACAGTATGTAAACAATATTTTTTTACTTTCCAGTGACAATATCATCGACCATTGCTTGCGATAACAAGCACTCACAAGAGAAGGCTCGCTCTCACCGTGCTTAGTTAGATGATTGCAAGGAATCCCAAAACGAACACAAGCTTGGTCACATCACAGACAGTATTCAACAAGAGATGAACACGCAAAAGATTTGGCCGGTCTGATTTCTACCCACGCTCACCATGGCTTTTTTTTTTGTTTCCCCTTGCGTCCTATCAAAATCGCCTCATCAGCTCATCGTGTTGGATGCATAGCCTCTGCACCCACAGATCGAGACTTCGGCGAGATCAGCTCTCATGTCATGTTGCCATGATGCGGCTGCAACTCCAACTGGGGTCCATTCTTGTTTCCAAAAGGCGAAAAGTAAAAATAGTACTCCCTATACAACTGGACTGTGAAAAGTATTTTGCAGAGGAAGTTGGTCTCTTCTCTCTTTTCTCCTCCCCGTCTCCAGCCATGCAGAAAGTAAACGACAAGGTAACACCTGCCCCATCGAACCAGTGAAGAAACAATGCCCAGAAGCCAGCGGCCGCAGCCGCCACTACCATGCCCATGCCCCACACCACCGCGCCCACGACCGGCGGCATGAGCGGCGCCACCCCCCACGACGCGGCCTTCATCTTGTTCTCTGTGCCCCTTCCGGCGCGCTCCAGCTCGCGGAGGAACATGAAAAGCAACACCGCGTGGTGTCGGCGAGGAGCACGAACGGGAAGGAGTCGGCGTCGCACCAGGAGTTGCAGATGGCGATGCACCTGTTGAACGCCAGGACGACCATGGGGGATGTGGACAGGCAGGGACAGGGCTGAGCAGGTGACGTAACGGGTGCTCATTATATAGCCAGGCGCGGCCAAGCGCGCGATTCGTCTGTGCTACCTTCGATCCCGCATGGCCCACGAAAGACAGGCATGGCTGGAGAACTTCGGCGAGAATTATCTTAACTGTTAACATGGCGGTCTATTTAGGAGGAGACGTGAAATGAGTTCCATGGGACGAAAACGAGCACTGTTTTTAAGATTATAAAACTCGTTGAAACTCACATCGAGAGCATGAATTCAGTCAATTATGCCCAATCACATGCGTAGCAATTAAATATTACTAGTACACCAACCCATACACAGCACATGCCAACATCATTATCAAACCTAAATTTTACAAATTTGTATAAATTTTAGATGCACAACAAACTAAAATTATTTTAATTATTTCTTATGTGTTTATACTTTAATAGAAAATCTATATACATTTTTACCATATCTATATAACATATAACACGCGTGTTCTAGTTAATCTTTGTATTTCATAGTGGCATAGTGGATGTTTTATATACAAATAAGAGATTTACTTTAAATCATAAAATTTAGGGAATATATTCATCTTTCATAGTGGCATGGTGGGTAATTCCAATTCCTATGAAAATTTAGGAGGTTATTTTAATTATTCATAATGGCATGGTGAGTAATATCTATGCAAATTTAGGGAGTTATTTTAATTCATCTTTCATAATGGCATGGTGGGTAATTTCTATGCAAATTTAGGGGATTATTTTAATTCATCTTTCATAATTGTATGCTGGATAATTTTTAAAAATAATATATAATAGATCTAGTAGTTATTATTATTAGAGTCATTTGATGGACGTCTTTTTTGAGAATTTCTTCGAATTTTTTTTCTAGCACATCTGGTGAGAATCGACGCGGACGTTCTAAAAGAAGACTCTCTAACGAGTATAAGATGTCACAAATGAAACCGTGAGAGACATGTCACTTTCGTGGGCCCCATCTCGAATAAAATCAACAATGTTTGTGGCCACAGCACACCATGCAGCATGCATGCATGCAAGTGACTGGACTCCGTAGGCGGGAATTCCTTGATCAAACTTGTGATCGATTCTGATACAGTATCTCCGCGTATGCATAAGTTGTTTGGATTAATCTATACTATTAATGAGTATAACAACTAATGATGTCGATTGTTTATTTATTGTTCTATCTGTTCTCTTTTATTTACAATTTTTAATTAAAAATGAACTTGCCACTGACAAGTATTTGAGAACGAATGTAGTAACTAAATTTTATTTTTATTTTTGCATAATGTTTTTATTTAACTTAGAAAGCTAAATGCCAATAAAACTCACAGGCTTAGGCATTTTTAGTCAATATGGCAATTTCTAATTTCTCGGTTGCATCATTTTGTGTGCGCGCGAAAGTTGACTTTTTTTAACATTTGTTTTCGGATTACTCTATATCATTGGATGAACGTTACAAGTGAATGTCTAATGGGTACATATCGCTTACGTTTATTTGATGTAAAATTGTTTATTTAGTATAGATTATTAGATGTTCATATAATCTAACTATTCTTATTTCCCTTTTTGTTTTATTAGTGTAGTCATTCCTAGATCCTCTTTTACGGGCGTGAAGGCTTCTTTTGCACTCCCCTGATAGGGTACGTAGATAGTACATATTTTTTTATTTCTTCTCTGTGCAAAAAATTGGTTTCTTATTAGTTCTATTTGGTAATAATATAAATTAAATCAATATGGACCATCTAATAATTATAAGAACTAGTGGTGTATATCTTTTATTTTTTTCAGTTGTACTCTATACGTAATTTCGAATTTATATAGAAAACTATTAAATGTTCATAAAATCTAATGATCTATATCTTATATATCTAAATAGGAAAACCCCACTACCTATTTCTCTCAACATGCGTGAAGCCACATCATTATCCACGTCACCGTCCACTAATATCTCCATTTAAACATTCCACTGATCTCCTGTGGCTTTATGCATGCAATGTTTTTCCGTGGTGTATGTGTGTGTCATTCAAATTTCTGCAGCAACGCATGTAGAATATATTTTTATGATGTTAATATTTTATCTGCTATTTTTCAATCTATATATGAATCATAGTATATTTAACATTATAAAATTTCAGCAGCAACGCGCTGGAAACCATCTAGTTTTTTTATTAGTGTGACAACTTTTAGGTCCTCTCGCTACATGTGGTGCCTTCTGTATATTTAGATTAATATAGAACGTTGGGTGGTCATAATAACTATTTTTATTTTTCAAAAACTTTAGCATTTTTTATTTGTATTTGATATAAAATATGTGGATTAATGTACATCGCTAGATGATCAAAACATAGAATGGTGTAAATATTTTTTATTTGCACTAGTTATATCCGATATGAAATCTTTAGATTAATGTAAACCTTTAGGTGTGCTCCCTCCATCCCATAAATTTTGCCGTGCATGTTTTCGAAAAAAGTAATCTTTTTAAATTTGGACTAATAATTTAAGTCATATATATAGTGTATGCATATTATATATTTAGATTTGTATTAAAAATACTTTAAGATAATGGTAATTTTATATTTATTGATGAAATATTTTAAAAGAAATGAATGATCAAAGTTCCGTATTAAAGATCGTGCCAAAATTATTATACGGCTTATAATATGGGGTGCAGGGAGTGTAACATTCTATGTTTTCGTCTCTTCTTTCGTTGATTAATGTGATGGTTTTAATGCGTGAAAGTGTTTGCTTCTTTTAACAATTTTTTAAAGATACTTGATGGCATGGATATTTTACCTTTTTTTTTAGAATTTAATTATTTTATATTTGATACAAAATGTTTATTTTCTTAATTTATACCATGGGATGATTTTCATAGCAAATGATGTAGTATATATTTCTGCTTTTCTTAGTAGTATTTGATTTTAAATTTTGATGTAATATATATGGTTAGTTGTTCATGAAATCCGCCAATGTACTAGTATATGATTTATTAGTGTGGTAATTTATATGCCCTTTCACTGAAAGTGGTAACTTGTTGAAACACCACGTATCATTATAATAGATAGATCAGTGATGGAGAGTTCTCTCTCTCTCTACGTCTCTTTAATGATAGTGTAAGATAAATCTGTTAAGAGAAAATGTATTCACAGTGTGTTTGGAACCATTCACAAAGCATTAGCAACCCAATGGCGGCAACGTACAACGATGCAGGCAATGCGGAGCAACCTATATCTTTGCTTTTTACGTTCAAAGGCATTTCGCTCGTCTACTCTATAAAAGGAGTTTTCTAAAATAGATTGTGTATCTAATTATCATATACCCAACCACGTATCCACCGTTGGATTACTTTTGATCATATGATTTATGAGTTATTAGAGGTATGTCTGGGCCCACAATGCAAACGCTGCGAACGTTCAGGGCGACCAACCCGTGCGGCATGACTTGCATTGGTCCACTTGACAGTGTCCAAAAACGAAGATTCATGCAGGCGAATTAGACAGAGGAAGGAGAACTCTTACGCATACTCTTACGCGTTTCTGCCGCCGCAGCTAGTTGTCGCAATGTTTTTTCTTACCAAACCAATTTGTACCTGTAGCGGAGTCCTGTCCATAATCTCCACAGAAGTAGTCCCACACTCAAGCAAATCACGGCCCGTCGGCCCAGTAATAATAGCCAGATGATGTTCCATAGCCCAAGCCCAATATGAATACAAACATAACGATACAGCATATAACAAATCAAATGTGGAGTAGTTTAATACCAAATCGTCTTCAATAGTGATAATAAACCTGCTCATTAATGTCAACCATGGACATCAGAACACAGCATGGCAAAGGCACATAATTGCCCAGGCAAGGCAAAATGCAAAAGGGAAATTAGTAAAAGTTGGAAACGCAAGAAAGTGAGGCGGCACCTCAACGGGCTACCGGGCTAGGGGCAGGCGGCGGTGAGGACTGAGGAGTGAGGAGAAGGGGAGGAGATGGAGAGGCGCGCACGCTTGATGTCGGCGACGGTGGTGGCGCGGGCGAGGAAGGAGACGACGAGGTGGGTGCCGAGGGAGCCAGCGCCGAGAGGTAGCAGCCAAGCGCCGCCGGGCCGGAGAGGGAGTAGCCAAGCACCGCCACACACGGGGGAAGGGGAGCCGCACGCCGCGCGCTCCGCTGAGCACCGCCGCCACCGCGATTTCTTCGTTTTTTTTCGATTCTTTGGAGTTTAGAACCAAAAATTCCACGGTTATTTCGGTTATTCGAAAGTTGGAACCGAATTTAACAACAGTTTTTTCATTTCCGGTTAGTTCAGTTTCGGTTCCGGTTAATTCGGTTCGGTTCTTCGGTTTCGGTTATTTTTGCCCACCCCTATGGATGAGAGTGGGCAAGCAAACGCGAGCTGCTAAGAGTGGAAAACATTACGAGGGGAACGACTGGTGGAGCGGACGAGGAAAAACACATGTGTGAGAACTTGTGGGATTCCACCATCGGCCACCACGACGGCCAGAGGAGAGAAATCTACAACGCGAGGGGAACGACCTGGTGGAGCGCACAAGGTAGGGTTGTTGGCTGCGCCGCGGAGTAGCGGAGCGCCGCATAGTAGCGGATGACGGTTTTAGGTTTTTCTCCCTGCCGCATTGAATTAAAATCCGATGTCTCCGAGCGTGTGTCGGCTGGCACAAGTGTGCGATTTGGACTGCAGTTGGGCCTGCCTCCAAATCTAACAAAATTTGACTCTAAAATTAATGTGAATTAATATTGTTTAGTGAATTTCTATGAGTAAGTAGGTGTTGGAAAGTTCTATGAGTTACTATTTTTAATTAGTGTTATTTATTTATCTATTATCTAGATAATTTTAAGTTTTAAGTATAGTTTCAATTTCTAATGATCCATGGGTTTTTAGTCTTATATTTTCTCTTATTAATTTCTATGTACTCTCTTTTTATTTTTTTTAAATAATCATACAAAACTAGAAGTCTCAAATTTATTCCGTCTACTCTCTTTTTAATTTTTAAAAAATTTTCATACAAAACTAGAAGTCTTAAATTTATTCCATCTACATTATAAAACATAAGAACATAATTTACAATACATGTCTTTTATATAATAATTGGCATTAGAGCTCAAGAAACATAAAACCAATTTACAGCACATGTATTTTTTAATTAAAACATTAAATATTCAAAAATAATACATCAAAATTAATATTTATATATTTTAAACTTTACATATGAAACTTGCCCACCTTAATACCCTCTCTTAGATCTAATTTCTCACTCTTGTCTAATGGATAGGGAGAACCTGGCTCCACACATATTATGGCGTCATGGGTTGCCACCGGGGCCCACCTAAACTCTTACGTACGGCCGCAGGCAGCGGCGTAAAGAGTTTCTACCGTCGCGCCCTTTTTTTCATCCAGAAACATACCAAAACTGTACTGACACATATGGAGTCAATAAATACGAACAATCCTCCCGGTCTATAACGAGATAGTTCAATCAATCGTGGTCCAACAACAAAACACTCCGATCTTACATCAAATAAAAAATGTTTAGTACCAAATTGGTTCTAAACCATAGAATAAACCAACTAATAAGAGCTTAACATGCTCATTGAAGCACCTAGAGCAATAACCGCCGACAGGAAGGGAGGACCACGAGCTTAGGGAGGAGATGCCGGCACCGTGAAGCGGATCCAGCTCATTCGGCCACCGCGATCCGGTCGGATGAGGCAGCGCCTGGCCGCAAGGCAAGGCTAAAGATGGAGGCGGCCTGGTGGATCCAAGTGGAGGCCTGCGGTGTTCGGCGAGCTGGATCGGCCAGGCCGGGGTGGGGACCAGCGTGTGAGATAACTGTGAATTAATGTCGTCGAATCCGTTAAAGGACAATCGGCTTTTGTTTTATAAAAACAACTACAAAATCGCAAAGTAAAAGAATCTTTGATGTGATGATATTTTTTTAATATACGTGCGAGACCCACGCTTCTATAAATTAAAAATTTTAAAATCATTAGCTTTCATTGTTGTATAATAATCTTTCACAAAAAATAAAAATAATAATAACTTATTTGCTACGTGTAGTTTAAAATTCATCTACGTTCTTTGTTTTTTAAACAACAACAACAACAACAACAACAACAACAACAACAACAACAATAATAATAATAATAATAATATCTGTCACGTCGGGATGCATGTGCATTTTTACTCGTTACATTAATATATCAGCTATATATAACAACCGGGAATAATGTCAGCTAGTATATCTTTATAACTATAGTAATGTTAAAAGAAGACACCAAATTCGTCGAGCGGGTCTAGAAATTACCACGTTAATCAGAAAAAAGAAAAACCCCCCACCGTCGGATTTTATGAAGATCTAACGTTTTATATCCAACTCAGAGTTCAATAGATGGAGAAAAGAAAAATACTTATTCCACCTCATGTCCTCATCGAACTCTAACTCTTGGGTCCTCCAATCCAAAACAAGTATGCATGTATATCGTATTGATCTAAAATTCCTCTTTCTTCTTTCCTGATATACGATCAAAATTCTCTCTCCTAATACATCATCTGATTTCACTTCCTAAGACACCTACAAACCCACCTCACGTGCACGCATATACCTAAGTCAAAATACATAAATAAATTGCTTTCACATTGCAGACACATGCATATGCAACACACCACGAGCTTTTTATTCTTTGCAATTTTACAACAATTCTTTTCCTAAAACATTCAATACACTAATGGTAGTTACAATGGACCAAAAGTTTTGTTTCCAGTTTGAGATCAATTGTGGTATATTTTACTGAAAAGGTTTTTTTGTATAATTACATTATCATCGAGAAGGCGTAAGAGATAAGAAAGAGTGTTCTTGATTATCTTTGCAATTTTACAACAATTCTTTTCCTAAAATATTCAATACACTAATGATACTTACATTGGACTGAAAGTTTTGTTTCCAGTTTAAGATCCATTGTGGTATATTTTACTCAAAAGTATTTTTATATAATTACACTATCATCAAGAATGCATAAGAGATAAGAAAGAGCGCACTTGATTGTCAAGTCTTAATATTGGTAGTAGAGAGTATTGCTTATACATAAAAAACCATGTTGGTATATGACAGGGGTGAAGCCAGACGGGAAGAGACGGTGGTGCACACCTAAAGAATCATGTCTAAATTTGAAACAATATTGTCAATTTGGACCACTTCAAATGGTCAAAATAAGCTCTGTAGCCATTTTCATATTTTTCCTAGTGCCTATGCACCACCTATCCATAACGTGGCTTCGCCCTGTATATGAGGAATAAGCATCGGCTAATACTGTGCCAGCAGCTACCATAAGACAGGGGATGAAAACATTATATAGATTAATTAGACATAAAACGTCCATAGGTTGCTTTTCAAGTCGATCCACCACCAAATCCATGGCTCAACCTTGGATAGCTGATGGAAACTACTAGGCTCAAGTACAGTAGGGGCAAAGGGAATCCCTGGCGGAGTGTTGAAATGCATTGAGATCAGAAAGAAGACCACCTTTGAAAAAAAATTTCCAACCGACCTGTGGGAGTTTGGTCCCAGCAACCCACCACAGGATAGGTCTTGCAGTGGTTTTGACATCGGTTGGGGTGGCAAGAAGATCGTGAATGGTGTACAGCACGCAGGAACACGACGATTTAGACATTTTCGGGCCGCTAGATCACGTAATACCCTACGTCCTGTATGGAATAGATAATATTTCTGGATGCCTAAGCAACAGATGAGATGATGTATGCCAAGCCCCCTAGGGAGCTAGGGTTACAAAATACATCCCTGAGGAGCCGCCGGCTGCCGGCTCATGAGATTAAATGCCGGATTTCCAAGGACAGATCTTAACTAACATTATCTTCCGAGATCCGAGTGATTTTACTTGTAGTCTACGCCGGCCGACTCCTTGAGGCAGGGGTCAAAACCCCCCGTCCCACCTGTCAGGACAGTCCGACCAGTCGTCATAGGTACCCAGGGTATATGACTCCCACACGAATGATTACTTAAATTTAAATGGGTTTTCAAAGCGCAAAAGAGTTCTTGATGATGTTCGTTAGCGTTATTATGAGAAAACTATTATAATATTGTACCTCATGCCTTACGAAGCATCTTATCCCATCTTAAAGTTGCTTTATTTAGCTATAGCAAATGCTACTCGTTATAGGGATAGAGCGAGTTTATTCATCCATAAAGCCGAAGCCAGTATGAGTACTATTATGAAAAAATTCAGACATCAAGCCCAAGGATATAGTTATTCTATAAAAAAAATCTATTTCTTTTGGTTTAGAAGTTGGTACAATCCCAAAGCACTGTTCCTTTTGGTTCGTACAATAAAAACATATTATCAAGGTCTATATTGTGTGTGTGTGTGTATAAGAATTATATAAAGACTCAAAATAGTAATTACACATAGAAATTCAAAAATAAATCGAATCCAAGTCATAATCCATATTGGATTCCTAATTTATTAAATAAAAAGGGAGCAATGGAAGAATTAGAGAAAGATATATGAAAGGAAGTTAATTCTGTAACCAGATATTGCTATGAAAAGGGTAAAAGACCTTATAGACGATCAAATATTCCTGCAAAATATATAGCTTCCCAATTAAAAATAGAATTTCATTCCAAAAGGCGACAAAAGCCTTTTGAATTAAAAGAGTGGATATAATGGGAGTCAAAATCCAATTTATAGGACATCTAACAGGGAAAGAATTTTTCATGTGCTGAATGCATCAAGCAGACTGCCCCTCCAAACAATTCGTGCTAAAATTGATTATTGTTGTTGTCGATCTATCTATGGAGTATTAGGTATAAAAATTTAGATATTCATAGAAGAAGAATAACTAACCATGCATTCTCATTCTACCCAGTGATAGAAAAAAAATACAAGAACCTTTTTTCTAAAAATTCCTTAAAAAGAAGAAATTACACCTCTTTCTATAAGATTTATTTACTTAAAAAGAAGAAATTATACCTCTTTCTATAAGATTTAATGAAAATTGATAAAATCCTTTAATATAATTGCCATGTTTAGTGTTTGACATTTATGGAAAAAGAAAAACACACACTTCAGGTGGTTTAGAATAATCTCAATATTTTTGTATGCAAAAATAAATAATAAACAAATTGAATTTAGCAAAAGAAAAATGCTCTCCACACCATCTATATATTATGTTAGTACCAATTATTAGAACCCACAACATTCACCAACGGAATCTAGAAATTACCACATTAATGAAAAACAAAACCCACACCATCAGATGAATATCTTATGGTCTATATTAAATCAGATATCAAATACAACTACAAAATCTACACCATTAGTTATTATGGTCACCATATAGTCTAGATTAATCTAAATATTTTGTAACAAATAAGCCAACAAAAGAGCCAAATTTATTAAAAAAAGTCATCATTATTCATGGAAAGGACCTAGAATACCATACTAATAAGTAAAAAGTTAGATGATCTAAGCCATTATATTTTATAAACATCTAACAATCTAAATTCAATAATAATCATATCTTAGATATGATTTTCTATATGATTTCCAATAGGAAAGCAAAATTAGCAATCTGCCATAGAGTTTTTAATCCAATTCAAATAAGTAGTCCATGTATTGTCCAGTAGGAAAAAAATATCCATTCTAACAATACCTATAAAACCTAAGAGTGTTCACGTTATACATCCAACCTAAAAAGGCTTAACGATATGACTTACTTTAGGACAAACTTTTCTTCGTTCTAAACACCATGCCCTAGGTCATGTTTGCATATCATACAAATTATGATAATATATATAGTAGCTATCACATAGAATATAGAGTAACAAAGCAATGATATTTTCATACTACAAAAATATACAAAATTATATATTATTAACAAATATGGATAGATACTCCAATATGTTAACCCATAGGAACATGTTGTAAAAATATTAAAAAAATCAAGAGAAAAATATGTATTATTCATAGCCAATAAAAAATTTACAAACATAAAAGCTAAATAAAAATATTCATAAAAAATAAATTCAATAAAAAATATAAAAACTAGCTACCTGTGCTATTTGTGCGGACCATCTCGCTAGTTATAGTATATATAACAACAAGTACATCATAGTCCAAGGACACACGAGTGGAGGTGCTTATTATCTCCAATCAGGAGCCAAATAAAATTAAAGGAGTGTTTGGATCCCGGGCTAAAATTTTAGCCTCCGTCACATCGGATGTTTGGACGCTAATTAGAATTATCAAATATAGTCTAATTATAAAACTAATTACACAGACGAGGAGTAAACGGCGAGACGAATTTATTAAATCTAATTAATATATGATTAGCGAACATGATGCTACCGTACGGGTGTGGACGGTCACTGACTCACTGTATTACCGGTGGGGCGTTCTCCTCCTCCTTCTTTATATATATTGCTTATACTCTGGCCTTGTGAGCTCGTAAATTTTGCCCTTAGATGACTTATTATACATTTACAGCACCTGATCATCATCCTTCGAAATTTAAAAAAAAGGGCATACAAATTATTTTGCAATTTCATGTTTTGCTCGCGGCGGGTGGTTCAAATGGATCTTCTCGTACGCCATCCTGGTGATCGGCGGTTGCTCTTGCATTGCCTGCGCCGGTTCGAGACGGCGCGGCCAGGGTTGGCGTCTGGCTCACTATCTCGTTGCTCACCGCCATGTTCTCCTGGATAGGAAGGTCTCGGGCTATCGGCGTTCATGGCGTAATAACGCTATGGCCCGTGTCTGCTTCGTGGGGGGCTCCACAGTGATCGGCGGTTTCTATGCATAATGCATTGTTCCCCTGCTCGCACTGGTGCCGACTGAACATTCGTGATTACTAGTAGCTGCGCTGAGATCCTCTAGTGATGTGGTTTAATTTATGGGGGGCGGCTCGGTGATCGAGGGAGGGCTTCTATTATATTATATGTCTTGTTCCTTCTTTCTTCCCAGGGAGATATTGATTTTTTTTTTTGAAAAATGGTAGGAGTTCTGTCAAATCAATTAAGAAGGTAAAGATGTCCAAAAGTTGTTATTACAGACTACTCCCACGAAGGGGGTGAAATAAAAAAGTGCACACGTGATAAAGCATTAAAGTTCTCGATGATCAAAGAAGCAACTTGAGAAATACTTTCTTTGCATTGAAGATTCTAGCATTCCTCTCTTTCCAAACAAACCACCAAAATTGCACCAAGAGACCTACCCTTAGTTTAACTATATCAGCATCTCCTTTTGTTAAGACCATAAGATTATCCTCCAAAGCTCCAAGGTTCAAGACATTCGGCAGGTCCAGGTGGCTTACCGCGTTGGTTACTCTAGCCCAGACTTCTGAGGTGAAGGAGCAATTAGATGGAAGGTGGTGTGCAGTTTTAGATTCCAAGTTACATAAGCAGCATGTTTCCTGATGGGGCATACCTTTGATGGCTAGAAGATCTGTTGTATTAATCCTGTTGAGCAGGGCCGCCCAGGCAAAGAATTTACATTTGGGTTGAGCTTGAGATTTCTATAGATGCTTAGACCACTGAACTTTAATGGCTCCAACAAATTGAGCGTCGTAAGCAGAGGCCACCGTGAATTCCCCACGGAGATATTGAATGTAGATGCTGTAACTACTACTGGTAACAGAGTTAGGCGGTTGGCTCACAGGAATGCTCAATACACTATTCTAGCACCGCAGTAGTTAGAACGGTCAGTTTGTAGCAGATATCTTAACACTGCAGTAGTTAGAACTATAAGTCTGTAGCAGATAGACAGAATAGAGTTTAAAATTTGAGACGTACAATGACTACTGACTACGCTGAGGACCTAACTGCCGGCGACGCTGGCCGCGTGCCGGAAGCTGCACTGGTCGAGCCGCCGGTGCGGCGTGGAATCAGTACGCGAAACCGTGCTGACATCACATAGGATTTCAGCACGCCGTCTATAGAAAAAGTGAGAAACAAAGAAATCGCGAGGAAGCTTCTTTGTCCTGCTTGGCGGAAACGGCCATACGCCAAAAAGGACGAGGCACCAACCGGCGTGGCATGTTTGTTGGGTAAAAGAACCGAAAACCAAAGGCGGACAAGATTGTGAACGCACCGGCGGAATTGCGGACGGGCGGGGTGGCGAGTTGCTCCATTGCTGGGTCACCTGGCTCTGCCTGCTGTTCGTCCCTGACGAGCTTAAGAGAAGTGAACGACGTAGGATTTAAACGCGATCTGTTGACAGTAGCTAGCGTGATCTGACCACACCAAGATGGTACTGACCAACCAAACAGTATTTTTAAGGCTAATTTGGCAACCCAATTTTTACTGGCACTTCATCACTTGAGATCTGTTCTTGTTGGGGATTATGCTATCGCTCCCTCCACTCTTTAGCACAACAGACCAAGCCACACAGATTCTTCAACTCTTCCTCCTAGGTATGTATAGTGCAGGCATATATACATTGGTTAGTCTAACCACAGGCAGCTTAACTCTCGACTGGGTGACTGGGTGAGGATCAGGATGCAGGTCGCCGTGGAACAAGGATTAAGTGCCGGCATCTTATAATAAACTAACTAGTACAAATCAACCTTTTCCCTTCTCTAAGAGCGAAAGGGCGCAGGATTTTGATTTTTGAGCGGTGACCACGTTCTCGTCGGCGTCTCCCCCACCTAAACCTGCTCCTGCTCTAGGTTCTGGGCGCCATCCGAAAGCTCTTGGAGCTCTCGCGCCATCTGGCTGGGCTGGCTTGGGTTATGGCCACTGCCGCGGTGCTCCCTGCTGGCCGCCCGTCCGCCATAACTCGCGGAGGCAGAGGAAGAGCAGCACCAGCACGAGCGCAACGTCCGCAGCGAGCATCCACGAGCGAATGCAACAGACAACTAGATAATGGAGAAATGGAGGAGACGACACCAATCGATCGATTTTATTTCAAGGGTTGTACAAAGCACAACAGTTACTGATTACTCATTGTCTCATTGATATTATTGCAAATTTCGCTAGGAGCTAACGGTAGTAGTACTCCAAGATGCTGAGAGAATGAGCGACCCACCCCTCCTGACCCCGCCGCCACCCCCGACCCCCCCGCCGCCGCCGCCGCCGGTCCTCCCCAACCCATCGGCCTGCCAGCCCCAGCGCGCGTCGCCGGCCCTCTTCCGCTAGCTGTACCCAAACCGAGCATTCCCTGGAGAGGCCCTTGCTCCGTCGGCCGCCAGACCTCCGCCGAGATTTGCCTCGTCACTGGCTCGTGCCGGCCATGTCTGCCCGCGCCAAGCTCCGTCTTCGGCAGATCCGCGCTCAGAAGGGGGTCCTGGCCCGCGCCGCGCTGGCTCGTATGCAGAGGCTGCTCGAGGGACTACAACCACATTTACTCGCCCCCAACCGCCCCTCCCCGACCCGCGTCGCGGCATTGACACCGGGCCTCGTCGCTCCTCGAGGCAGGCTGCGCCGCACGCATCTAATGCCCCAGCTGCTGCAAATCCAGGGGAGGATTCGGGCTGGCGCACGGTGAAGGCAAAATATTGGTGGCGACGCTCGCCGCATTCAATTCGACGCGACGACCATCAGATGCGCAGGACCAACCGAAATTCAATTCCTCCACAGCGGTCCTCAGCTCCTGCACTCCAACTCTTCAATAGCCGTACGCGGGGACGCTGCTTCAGGTGCCTCGCGACCAACCACCGCTCGTCCACTTGCCGCAATAGTGTTCGCTGCTACCGTTGCCAGCGCTACGGCCATCGTCTGCGTGATTGCAAGAGTTCCTGCAGAGGCCGCGCCACGCACGTGCGGCCTGCTTCCGACCAGCAGGTGGTCCAGCCGGCCCCGGTGACCATGGTGGTTCTTGGGGACCCCTGCACCCGCCCGGACGAGGACACTTGCGTCATCCCCACCTCCTTCGACGTCGAGCAGGAGGCCAAGGAGTGGGAGTCCACCTGGCTCATCCCCTGGGCATTCAGCCTGCCCCAAGGAGCGAGGGTTCGATAGGTTAAAGAAACAATCCTCGATGAGCTGCGACTGCTACGCGGTGAAGTCATCATCTCCGAGCATTCTCCTGAGGCCTACCTGATCAAGTTTGTGAACAAGAAGCACTGCGAGGCAGCACTCAGGAGGCGCCGCATCAAGAGGAATGGGGTGGTGCTCTGCCTCCGGTAGTATCGTAGCCTGGAGCACGCCATCGGTGGGCGTTTCTTCTACCACGTGCGCATCTGCCTCGAGGGCATGCCAAGGCACGCTTGGATCCCCGACATCGTGGAGAGGCTCCTGGGTCGGTCCTGCTCGATGCAGTTCATCGAGACTAACCTGCTGCAACCGACCAACACCCGCGGCATCTGGTTGTGGGCATGGTCTCGCAACCCGTGCCATATTCCAAAGAAGATTTGGCTGACCTTCACTAATCGTGCGATGGGAGAGGCTTCATCATCGTGGCAGGTCACGGAAGAGCTCCCGGAGAAGTGGCAGTTTGGCGCTGCGTTCCATGTCCTGGTGCACCTGGACATGATGGAGGACTACACTGCTGCCCTCACCCCTCTCCCAAGCACCACCCCTCTCCCGAGCACTGCCATGCCGCCGTTCATGACGGCGCATCATCAGTTTGCCTGGTTCTGGGGCAAGGCAGACGGTGAACCCGGGCCAAATCGTGTCTACGAGCACCCGTCTCCCCCACGGGCGGAGCTGGATCGCGGACATGGGAGGGACCAGGAGGCTGGGCGTCGGTGGGACCGTGGTGTCACTCGCCCGGGCGACGTCGATGACCATCCTGGGTTCATGCCGCATCGACGCAGCGACGATCCTGAGGATGACGACGACGGCGCTGGCCATCGCGGGAGGCGGCGCGGGGACGTCAGGCCACATGGTCGGGCATGGTTGCCGGGCCTTGGCGGCAGTAGGGCGCGTTCCAGGTCGCCACGCCGCAGGGGGAAGGGAGGTTCCAGTTGTGACGGCCATCGGCACCACCAGCTACGCAACCCGGCTGGCTTCGAGTTTAGGCTCCCTTCCTAGCAGGAGCTCAAGGCTTGGGACACAGAGGGGCTGCAGAAGCTGTTCGCTGTAGAGGCCGCTACTCTGCGTGCAGATCTGTCACATCTCTTGGCTGAGCAAGTGCAGCACTCTGTTGCTGATCTCATGGCCCCTGCACGTGCTTGGCTGGAGGATGTGGCAACCAAGCAGAGGGAGTGGCTGCAACAAGCAGAGAACTACATCAGCAAGGCCAGCCTGCTGGCTGATAAGCTCAACATCGACGCGGCGCCGTTGCTTCCGGGGAATAAAGCCTGGTCCAAGGGGGCTACCATCCAAGTCAGTGTGGCATTGGGGCGTATATTGCATGATTTGCCTGCTGCTGGTTCTTGTGGTGCTGACAGGGGTGAGTTGGAGAAGGTTGAAGCTGCACTGCGAGACATGGAGTTCGTCGATGCAGATGGCAAGATGGCGAGGCTGCCACGCCCAGGTGGTGAGCTGGCGGGGCTGCCACGCCCCGTCTCCCCTACGGCGTTGCACCCGATCGCTGCTGCAGATGGCGAGACGCTGGAGCTGCCTCGTTCCCCATCGCTATCGCATTCCTTCGAACCTGCGCAGGAGGCCGAGCCGGGGACCGGGCCATTGAAGCCGGCTTCACCGACGCAAGAGATCGACCATTTCTTCACCACACCGAGCATGCCGCTGCTACATTAGGCTCCGCCTCCACGCTAGCAGAGGCGCCGCAAGACGTACGACTTGGCCAACGTTCGCCGCAGCATGCGTCTGGCCAATCGCCCGGCGATGCCGGCGATGAGAAGGGCACAAATCAACCTCTGTCGTAGGCTGGGGCTCCCTGCAGTGGAGGAAGATCACTGCTTGATGGAGCAAGTGCTGAAGGATTACATTGCTATGTATGACACCTCGCTCCCAGAGTATGCCATTGCTGCCCTCTCAACCTGCTGTGCATTGATGACGAGTACATGGAGCAACTCGACGAGACCCTGGTTGGATTGGTGGGTCAGGGAATCGAAGGCTTCCTTGATGCGGAAGGTGCTCCAGCTGAGGGCGTCGCTGTGGAGGAGTAAACTTCGCGTCCGCTCTCCAAGCGTAATGTCTGTTCCATTGCATCAGACCATGTATCAGACTACGTGCTTGGTTTATGTTTCTGCTGCTCTTCGTTGTTATTGTGAGAGACCTATGTGCTGCATCTGCTACATTTACAGACTTCATCCTTGCGTTGTAATGTTAAGACCGGGAATGTCAAAGCTGCCTGCTTTCTTTATGGTCATTCTCTCCCATCAAGTGTTTATGGTCACTGACAGCCTCCAGGCATATGAGCGCATATCTGTTCCTAATGAATCAAAACTTTGATGCCATTTGCTGGAATGTGAGGGGTCTTAATTCGGCAGCAAGATGTGTCACGGTGCATGAGTTCCTCTCTAACACCTCCTGTCACCTGGCCTGCCTCCAGGAAACCAAATTAGCAAATGTTGATGGCGCTCTCGCAGCTTTCCTGGGTGCCTACAAACTTAATAACTTTATTTATAAGCCGGCTGATGGGACTAAGGGTGGTATTTTGCTGCTTTGGAATGATAGCCTAGTAGATCTCACCGACATAAGCATCAAGAGGTACTCCGTTTTAGCAACTTTAACAGTAAAAAGCTTCGGCACGTCCTTCTTGGTCACGGTGGTGTACGGTCCCACGCGAGATAGTCGTAAGCCGACGTTCCTTCGTGAGTTACGTTGTCTTAAACCAAGTGTCAGCTAGAAATGGTTAATTGTTGGCGACTTCAATCTCATATTCCGAGCACGTGATAAAAATAATCGGAACCTAAATTTACGTCGTATGAGGTTATTCCGATCAACCTTGAACTTCTGTGAGCTGCGCGAAATACACCTCCAGAATCGAAAATTCACTTGAAGTAATGAGTGTCGCCGGCCTACTTTGGTCAGATTGGACGGAGTCTTCTGTAATGAGAGCCGGGACCTCTCTTTTGACTCACACGGTCTGCAAGCGCTAGCAACTTCAATTTCAGACCACTGTCCGCTACTCCTATCTAGCATGGCAGGCCCGCGTCGTCCGCGACCATTCCGGTTTGAGAACTTCTAGACCATATTGCCAGGGTTCCAAGATGAGGTCAAGAAAGCTTGGGCTACACCTACAACCAACGCACATCCGGTGCAAGCACTTCATTTCAAGCTTGCTGCTACCGCTAGACGCCTAAGAACCTGGAGCCGTTCAATAATCTCTGATGCGAGGCTTAAATTTTTAATTGCGCTGGATGTGATCCAACGTCTGGATATTGCACAAGAGCATAGGGAGCTTTCTGATGCTGAGCGTCGTTTGAGATCGGGACTCAAACGACAGGTGATCGCATTAGCCATCATTGAGAGGGCTCGAAAAAGACAGGCTTCTAGAGTCACAAACCTTAAGGCTGGGGATGCGAACACAATTTTTTCATTCCAAGATAAATGGACGAAAGAGGAAAAATTTCATCCACAAGCTAAACCGGGACGACATCTGGGCTACCTCACACGAGGACAAGGAGAAGATGACCCGTGATTATTTTGGCAAGGTGTTAGGGGACCCTGGCCCTAGAAGGTCAGACCTAAACTGGAATTCCCTGGGCATCTCGAGTCTCAAGCTAATCCACCTGGAAGCACCGTTCACTGAAGGCGAGCTGCTTGAGGCTATTAAGCAAATTCCACCTGATAAGGCACCTGGTCCAGATGGGTTCACAGGCTCCTTTTACAGGTCCTGCTGGCCAATAATTAAAGCAGACATCCTGGCGGTCATGAACTGTCTACATCGCCAACGCTTCCTCAATTTCGACCTCCTCAATAGGGCTAACATCATTTTGCTGCCTAAGAATGACGGCACCGGTAGTATCACAAGCTACAGGCCCATCAGCCTCATTCATAGAGCGAAGCTTTTTACAAAGCTATTGTCTTTAAGACTCGCGCCGTGCATGAGGGACATAATCTCTAGAAGCCAAACATCTTTCATCAAGGGTCGAAGCATCCATGACAATTCCCTCTATGTCCGCAGCATGGCCAGGAAATACCATCGCAGCAGGACACCCATGTTACTGTGGCAGAACCGCCGATTTAATCCGGGCTAAGCACACCTGCCACCTCTGGCTCGCAGTGCACTTAGACCAAACTAAACCCGGTCGTCCGTCGAGAGTTACTTGACCCCCGATAACACCGTTTCCCAGAAGAACCGACATCATACACATCCGACCCACGATGGGACCACAACAAATACATCATCACAGGCAGTTGAAATAGCATAATAGTAGACTTAGTTACAAACCGGTTTCAAACATAGTACAAGTCCAACATAGAGTTATAAAATAGCAAGTTCAAAAGTTTCTCGCAGCGGAATGACAAAGTTCAGATGTCACCATAACATCTCAAAAGATTTGCATTAGAAGTAACAACATTGAGCCCACCGATGTTGCCCTTGTGCCACTCATGGAGGATCACCCTAGATGCGGGCATGCACCACCTCCAACACAGGTGCAAACCATGAACTACATACCTACGCTCAAAATGTGGGGGCAAACCCTGAGTACTAAATACTCAGTAGGACTTAATGATTTGGCTTACGACTGACGCGAAGCTGCTTATTAGCGAGAGGATCCTTAGCCATTGATTTTAATCAGTGTCATGATCAACGTAAGTAAACAAGTTTTCATTGTATATATATATAATTCATCAACAAAATAGTAAATTGCAGTAAGATAAGCAGCTTAATTCAAACATGTGATATTCAATATCATGAGTATTAAATACAGAGTGTTTAAGTAGTTACAACGTTGCCCGACAGTGATATTGGCTTTACCACACCTGGTAGGTATCAGCAATTCGAATCGATTTTTAATTCCCGGAAATAAATATCATGCTAGGGGTATATACTTACCAGCCATCGCGTAACCACGTATAGTCCCAATCTCTACCTATCTTTTCCCAAGATTCAAATCGCTCCCACCTAACCCCCGGACTGTGCCCCCTCAGGAGCGATACCACAGTGCCCTGGGTCAATCCTCCCTCGAGTACAAGTGCCTCCGGGCCCATCGGCCTCCAGCAAGTGGATGGGCGGAGCCTCAAAAACTCCTGACAAACTCAGGTAAGACTTCACCGGTCTCATATCCCGGTTAAGCACTCTAGCAATGTTATGCCGATCAGCAGACGAACAGCGGACGGGCCTTATACGACTCGGGCGGAGTCCAAGGTGCGACATCATGAAAAGTAAATACTGAAATAAAATCACCACCCAGTCTCCATTTAAGCCATGAGCATAAGTAATATTTGACATAATAGCAACATCTTTGTAACTCTGAAAGCACCTACGTGATGAGTTCACACACTCCTATCTACTCGTACCTAGCATCTTCTAGGCGTACTCGTCCTGCGAACTCTAAATATAGGTGCTAGGGCCAGGGCGGCCAAGGAGTCTAATGCAGTAGGTTTCAAACAACTCCTAATGCTTATGCGTAAGTCATCAAATATAACTTATTTGCTGGGTTAAGCATGGTCCTTCCTACCTTCCTCGCTAGGGTCAGTAGCTTCTTCCGGAGAGTAGTCGGGCCCCTGCTACTGGTCTTTCGGCTCCTGGTGCAGCTCCTGCTTGGGCTCCTCTACGATCGGTTGATCCGGTGGGTGTCCTTTGCTCGCAGGATCTATATGCATGACATAGTGCAATTTGAACATGAGTAAGTGCAAATGCTGGCTTTATGATGCGGATGCGATGCAAGGAATCATGAATTATGGAATAGAGTTATGCATTTTTGTGTTGAAACTTGTTTAGTACTAAGAAATCGTACAAGCCATCACCTACGGTAACTTAGCTTATCACTTGTAACAACGTGGGGGTGTGTGGCGAGGTAGCATCCATTCATGTGAAGCGACTGAAGCTTACTTAGACATCTATTTTCCATATAGCTCTTAGCCTGTCCTGACATGCATTCCAAAACAGTAGCTAAGACCTATATTGCATTCTAAATCAGTGGCTAAGACTTACATACTCCTATGTTTCAAATATGATCTGTTGCATTTATTAAATATACTAGTCTCACATTTTCTATTATTTACTTAAATATGCATTATTTCTATTATTTTCATATCAGTGCCTACACTTGACATGCACAACCTCCTACTCTAACAGTGGGTCATGGTCATAACCTAGAGCTCATACCGAGCCCCTGAAGTCACCTGGAGCATTTTTCACCATAGCAACCTTTTCTTAAATTAAATATATACTTAAATACAAGACAAGGGCAAAATAGTAATTAATCAGTCAGTGCTAGGGCTACCAAAATTTATACAGACCTTACACATGCTAACAATGCCTCTGCCTAAATTTCATAATTTTTGAAGCTCATTTAACCCACATTTCCTATTTCTTAAGGTTTTTCATGCATGCACAATATCATGGGAAAATATCTTTTCCTACTCAACCATCATACTCAGCAGATAGATCTTTTAACAAGGGTTACAATGCATCTTAGTTTGCTATTTTTAGATTTTTCTTTGATTTACTATTATTTTCTAAAATTTACTGCCGATTTTTAAAAGAATAAATAGAAAAACCACAGATCTGGGACCTAAACACAATTATCCGTAGATTCCAAGGACTAGAACACCAGATCTACGAGACTCAATGCACAGTGCGGTGAACCGATTCACAAAAACGGAAAAGCGCAAGGACTAGCCGCGAAAACGTCGTCTTCCTCCTCCCTGCTTTGTCTACCTCGCGCAGGGGAGGGGAGAGCACGGCGGCGCGCGGTGCGCCGGTCAGTGGGACCCCGCAGGCTCGCCGGCGGTGGCCAGGGAGGGAGAGAGGAGGCCGGGGAACCTCACCCTGCTACCTGCTTCGACGAGGAGTGGCGGGAATGGCGCGGCGATGGAGCTCCTGGACGTGGCGACTACGGCGTTGAAATGCGGCTCGGTGGAGCGGAAATAGTGGCTACGGACAGGGGAAACGATGGAGTGGAGGACGGGGAAGGCCAGCGTGGAGATGGTTGGGCGCGAGCTCCTCCGAGCTTCGGCAATGGCGGCCGGGCGGAAACGGGCGGAAAGGCGCGTGGGCGAGCTGAGCGTTCGGAAGGAAAAGAGCGAGAGGGCGGGGGCGCGGCGCGGCTTATGGACGAGGCCGGGGGCTCGATCCGCGCCGGGGCCGCCTCGGCCGTACGCCGGCGGCCACGCGGCAGCGGCCGGCTCGGCGGTTCGGACCGGCCGAATCGATAGGCCCACCGGTCAACGACCCGCGTGTCCAAAAATGGAAAACTTCCTTTTTCTGTTTTTGTTTATCCTCTGTAAAACGCTGTTTTGACCTATTTCCAAGCCGAATTTGAATAAGGCCCAATTAAATGAAATGTTGATCTCTTTTATCTCTACAACTTTGTAAAAAGGATCAAGTTCAAATTCTGAGGCTAAATATGATTTAAATTCAAATTTACCTAGCAGCCCTAAGTTTGGGCAGAGAGCTGTTTTCCTTAGAAAATTCAAAAGTCCTATTTCTGACCATTTTATCCCAAAAGTATTCTTGACAATGTTGTTTACAATTTCAAGGCCTACAACTTTCTCAATTGGACCTTTGCATTAAAATGATTGTAGGTTATAGAAAAATGATGATTTCTAAACATTTCAGGTTTGGATTGTGTTTGTTGGGTGACAGTAAAGGATTCTTTACACTATGCTAAGTCCATTTTCTATCCAAGATCCAATTAACAAAGTTGTTCATCACATCATTACCTACAGGTTTGGTATAGAAAGCTCCACCTAGTTCTCAACATAACTAGAGTTACAATCAAATTACAGTGTCACACATGCAGAAAACAGGGTTCAACACTATGCATTGCACTCAAGTTTGATCATGTATTTCAAATGCAAGCATAAGTATGATGAAAATGATACATGCTGAATGTATGATAATTGAAAATGCTCTTGAGATGCTGGAGCATCACAGTTACTTGTCAAGCTTGACATCTCGAAGGCTTTCGACTCAGTTAGGTGGGACTACCTCCTTACCCTTTGGGGGCACCTGGGCTTTCTAGCCAGATGGCGTAACTGGATTGCGGCTTTGCTAGCTACCTCCACATCACAAGTGCTTCTTAATGGAATCCCTGGACAACCAATCACCTATGGGAGAGGTCTGCGGCAAGGAGGCCCCCTCTCGCCACTGCTTTTTGTTCTCGCCATCGACCCATTGCAACGCCTTCTACACCAGGCAACAGATGTTGGAATCCTGTCTAGAGTGGCGAAAGATAGATCGCATCTTGGAACCGTTATGTACGCAGATGATGCTGTCATCTTCATCAGACCTGATAAGAAAGAAATGGATGCCCTTGCAGCTCTCCTTCATCGCTTCGGGGAAGCAACCGGTCTGCGTACTAATATCAATAAATCCTCAATTGTGCCAATTAGCTGTGGCGGCCTAAATTTAGAAGCAGTACTAGCTGGTTTCCCTGCGCCAAGAACAAGTTTCCCTATCAGATACTTTGGGATCCCGTTGATAGTTACGAAGCTCAAAAAGGTGGACTTCCAATACCTTTTAGACAAGATTAGATGCAAGCTGACAAGTTGGTATGGTCGCAACCTGACGCACGCCGGAAGACTCGTCCTAGTAAAATCAGTGATATCCGCACAACCTGTGCACATGCTGATGGTCGCTAGCGTGCCAAGAGAGGTGTGTGAAGAATTCAATAGACTAAGAAAACGCTTTGTGTGGGCAGGGAGTGAGAACCTCACTGGGGGTAAATGCAAGGTCAACTGGCCTACGGTGGCAAGACCCTTAGACCTTGGAGGGCTAGGGGTGCTTGATCTGTGCCGGTTTGCGCGGGCACTGTGGGTCCGTTGGTTATGGCAACACTGGGAGGCCCCGAACGCGCCATGGGCCGGCTTGGAAATCCCTTGCAACGACGTGGACAAACTCCTCTTTGCTGTCGCCACGACGATTGTAGTTGGTGACGGTGCTAGGACCCCATTCTGGCATTGTGCGTGGGCCAACAGACGACGACCTAAGGACATCGCGCCCAATATTTATGCTGCTTCCCAACACCACAAGTTGTCACTGCGTGAGGCCTTGACTGAGCAGACTTGGGTCCGACACATTGACATCCGTGCGATACACTCGGTAGACCACCTAAAACAGTTTGTGGAGCTCTGGTCAGTTGTCCAGTCAGTCGCTCTTGTTCAGGACGTTGAAGATCGCATCATTTGGAAATTTAACGCTTCTGGAGCATACTCAGCGACCTCAACCTACCAACTGCAATTCATGGGTAACACAAATTTTGATCTTAAGGCTCTAATTTGGAAGCCTTGGGGGCCCTCCAAATGCAAGTTCTTCGCGTGGCTGATCATTCGCAACCGAGTCTAGACGGCGGACAGGCTGGTGATCCGTGGTTGGCCTCACAACCCAACTTGCCCCCTCTGTAGAAGACAGCCTGAGTCAGCTCTACATTTAATCATCGAGTGCCGCTACTTCAGAAGGATCTAGGAGGCCATGGCATCTTGGCTTTCAATCGCCCCCTTGCTCCGACTTCTTGGTCTACTTCTGACTCAGTTAAGTAGTGGTGGTTCACAATTGGCTACTCTAATGTGCCAAAGAAAAGGACGCGCTCCTTCCTGCTCTTGGTCTTATGGCAACTATGGTTGGAGAGAAACGCTCGCATTTTTCAGAGAAAAGATAGGTCGGCGATAGACCTGATTATAGCTCTTAAAGAGGAGGCGAGATTGTGGGGCCTGGCTGGTGCTTCGGAGTTTTTTCCACATCTTGTAACTTTTTAATTGTTGTACTATGTGGTGGGAGCCTCTCTCAGGGTCTCTACCAAACTCTTTTCTTTTTTAATAGAAACTGGCGTATCCTCGTACCGTTCGTTCAAAAAAACTGCTAGCTGATCTCGTCGCAGACTCGGAGTCCGTCCGTCCCCCGTGTACTCTGAGACTCTCAGTTCAGTCGCCGACGTCCGCAGCGCTGGCGACCGCCCGCACCCGCCGCGCCGCCTCTGTCTCGATCGGTCACCGTGGGGATCCTCGTCAGCCTGACCCTCAACTCCAGTCTTCATCCGCGCGGCTCACGCGGGTCAGGCTAAATTCCATACGCGCATCAGAAAATGAACTGCGGTTTGTAGGAGCCTTGTGCTGTGGTCTGACGGTAGTCAGCAAAGCAAATGTGTCTTTGCACTGCAACAGATGGAAAAGAAAAAAGAAATAGTTACCCTAGTTAGAAGACGATTAAAAAAAACTGAATTAGGTCCTAAAATTTGATTAACGTGCCCCACGATTGATGACAATGCAGACAGCCAAGCACGTCTCGGTATGATGCATCAGGTTAGGTTATTTGTACCTCTGACTATTTGTACCTCTGACGTGAGGAGGCAAATGCTAAGTGTCCAACCACCAGAGTGAAAATCAACAAAAGCTCATCTGTTCACCGGGCTGAAATCCGTTGCAGTGCACCGGTGTTTGGGCCAGCAAAGCAGCTTCCCCGCGCGGCCTGCTAAGGTAAGGGCTGAATTGGCCTCATCGTCTGGATGTCTGATTTTATTATATCAGACAGCGCGCGGAGCGACCGCCGCCTCTACAAAGCCCTAGCCCAATTTCCTATCCCCACTCTTCCGTTCACGCTCTGTTAGGCGCCGTTTGGGTGCGGGTGGGATAAGGACAGAGATAGAAAATCCTATCCTACCTATCCATCTATTTCATATCCTACTCTATCTATTACTTATGATAATTTTCCTATCCTTTTAACCAAACACGGTATAAAATTTATCCTACCTTTTATTTTCCTTTCCTACCTTTTATTTCTCTGTCTCTATCCCAATCCAAACAAACCCTTTTAATGCTGCGGTCTTTTATTTATAGCTAGAGGAGGATTGAGATTGAAATCCCTTCCTATTCACATATATCCTCCAATTCTAATATATATAAAAAAATCCTCTAATCCTCCTCCAAACGAACAAGCCCTAATGGTGATCAATTTAGAGCTTATTTTTCTTACGCCTATTGTGTTATCCCTAGTTCCCTACAAATGTTTGCTGTTTGGAACAAGCGTCAGAGAACATGCAAATCCACGAAGGATGGCAGATCTACCAAAGATATACATTTGTTGGAAGCACCACCATGGATTGTATTCGATTTGCTGGTTTCAGATAAATTGGTATGGCGATTTTGTAGCTCCACTCAATGAAAATTCCAATAATTTAAAGAATCTTTTGACCCGTACAATATATATGCATACACATGTCTAGGATATATGTTGATATGTATATATATACACAAAAACCAACCAGGCTTTACACGGGACAGCGCTTATGCATATACATACATGCTTAACTTGAATCGCCAGGTACGCCTAATACCCTGCAACATTTAAATAGCATCAGTACTTGGTCGAGTTAATAAAGATGACCCGTGTTAGTTTGTGCTTTGCACTCTTCTGGTACTCACTCTGTCTCAATTTCTAGGTCGTTTGATTTTTTTTTATATCAAATTTGATCGACTCGTCTTATTTCAAAAACTTCACAATTATTATTTATTTCTATTGTGATTTAATTTATCATATAATATATACTTTAACTATGAATTGAATTTTTCTATATTTTCATAAATATTTTAAATAAGACGAGCTGATCAAACTTGTTACCCAAAAACTCAAACCACCCGTGAATTAACTCAAACCACCCGTGAATTGGGACGGAGGGTGTATTACGTACCTGATTTACACAACACAAACACGACGTCTCTGTTCATCGCGCGCGCGCCGCGACCCTCACCTGGCGGAATAAAATTGGGAGGGGGCCGTCCGCATGTGTGGCCGCATGGGGACCTGGCGCAATCCCCATCGAAAATTCATCGTACGGCAGCCTGGTCCGGCTTCGCAGCAGGTCTCGACGAATCGGCTCAGCTCCTCCGCCCAGCGCTCGGCTCGGTCCCAACAGCACCGCGAGCGATCCAACCTCCGCTCCGCCGCCTCCACGTTGCCGCCGCGGGCATGCCAGTCTTCGCTTCGTCCGCGACGCCGGCTGAGGGTGTCCCGGAGTCCGCATCTTCCCTGCGCCGCCGGGTTCCTCTGACTTCTCCTCCCTAACACCGCCACTGCGAGCATCCCGACCTTGGCGAGCGGGCGCCACTCCTCGGGCTTGCTGATCCCTTCGCATCCACTGCGCCGCCGCCCCTCGAGGCAGCTCTGGTGGCGCCGTCTCCTGGCAGGAATTGCCCTCGCGTGATGCAATCTCCCATGGCAGAAGGAGGTGAGGAGGATGAGTCGATGACACTGAGGAAGCATGGGCCGGGATGCCCGCGGTGGCGACGCTGAGGAAGCAGCGCCGGGATGCCCGCGGCGGCGTTGCGAACGAGACGAAGGCGGGGGCTCAGCTGAGTCGAGCCGAGCGCTGAGTTGAGCCGAACCTACGAGCAGCCACGCGTGGATGTCCTGCGGAGCCAGTCTCCCAGTGCCGTGCGATGGATTTTGGATGTGGATTAAGCCAGGTCCCCACGAGATTACGCCTGGGGACCGTCCTCACGTAATTTATTTCCCACCTGGCGCCCGATAGCAATTGGGACACAAACACAGATAGCTACGTGTACGTACGCCCTACACATGCACACCCAGATCGATCGATCGATGCAAGAAATTAGAACCGCGCTGGAGAAGCCTTACACGCAGTGCATGCAGTCGCTGACGATTGATCTCACTCTCACGGGCGGCGATGCAGAGACAGCGCAAGGAACCCACCGGCGGAGGTGGCGGCGGCCGCGGCCCAGACGATGACCGCGGCGGGCCACCAGGCCACAGCCGCGGCGACCTTCCACGCGAACATAGCTGTGAGCAGCGCGCTCAGCGCCCACACCCTGCGCCTCAGCGGCCCCCTCTCGGCGGCATCGGCGAGCTCGTAGGCGCGGAGGCTGCGGAGCAGCAGCAGCAGCGCGCTGTAGCTGACGGCCACGAATGCCACGGAGGCGGCGTCGCGGGCGGCTGCCGCCCTGTGGGTGGCCAAGGCGCAGGTCACCGTGAGGACGACGATCGCGGCGGCGGGGGTGGCGATGTGATGGTCCATTCGTACGTTGATCGGCCGGGCCCGGGCGGGCGATGAGCGAGGTTGCTTGCTTGCTTGGGGAGCGTCCGTTGCTGAGCCTGGGAGGCGTGTTGATCGGTCGTGGACGATCGTGGTCGGAGGATTGACTGGAAACGATACTATCAGCTCGCCGCGGTTGCGTGGCCTCTTAAGCATTTAGTCTTAGGCCGCCGGTGCTCGCTGAGCCGCGACCCTACGATATGTATTAATATAAAAGAAGGTGAATTTTTTTTCTACCACGGTAATAAATGTTTAGAATTGTATCATGAAGTTTCCTTTTTACTCTCTTTACTCCATCCAAAGCTCTTAAAATCTCTTTTCTCTTCTCTTATCAGTGGAGAAAAAATATTTATTATAATGAAATTCCAATTAAAAGACCCAAACAGACCATAAAATAATTTTTGACCAGTACAAGTATGCATACACATTTGTAGGATATGCAACAGTCCCGCAGCCTGCGCCGCCGGTAAGACACCCCCGCCCCTCTCCGCCGCCGCCGAACCTTTCTTCCCTTCCCCTCCCGTCGGGGGTTGTCCTAAGCTTTACAGATGGGAAGACATCGACAACCTCTCCAACTCGGCTTCACCGGGCGCACCCTCCCCCTACCGCGACGCCCTTCTCCGCTCTCCCAGATCTAGAGGCGGGGTCAAGGGCTCCCCAGTGGACCCACTTCCCCTTCCCCCGCCACCGCCCGAGGAGGTTGCAAGGCGCCGGAGGCGCCGGACCAAACACGGCAAGCGCCGCACGCGGCTGCCCGCCGCCCCCGTGGCTGTGGACCGCTGCTCCTCACCACCTGGTGGACCCTGTGCCCCCCGTGGCCCGGCACCGGTCCGCCAGCGGCTGGGTCCGCGGGTGCCTAGTCGTCTCCGTGCGTCCTCCCCAGACGAGGATGGGTAGGCGCCACCTGCGCTGGCAGCCGACTCTGAGGAGGTTCGCCGTCCACCCCGAGCTCCAGTTCAAGTCAAGACGGACCCTTCAGGCAATCGCCGGAGATGAGAGACCGGTGCCTAAAATGCCTCTCCTTCAATCATCGTGTCCGCCTCATGCCGGCTGTCCACGCGTTGCCTCCGCTGCCGCGGGTTTCACCACATCGCCAGAGATTGCAAGCGGGCCAGGCGCCTCGTCGGCTCGCCTCGCCGGATTGTCAGGCCGCGCCTGGAAGGCCCGGCCACTCCTACGGGGGAGGCAGCTTGGGGACCCACTCCTCGGCCTCCCCGGACGGGGTCGTAGGTCCGCCAACCCCAACCGGGTCTGAGGCTCTCGGCCCGACGCCTCCATGCTCCCCCAGGTCGGACACCGATGCCGCTGCCGCCGCCGACCACGCTGTGCCGGCTACCACTGATGCGCCGGCATCTCCACCAGTCGCTGAGGAGATCTTCTGCGTCATAGACAGGGATGACGCCATCTCGACAGAGGAGAGCCGCTTGGCGGGCGCGGTGGTGGCGCTGGCAGCAGATTCCAGCAAGCCTATCGCGCTCGCTGCGGCGGCAAGCGCGCTACTTGACATCCCGAGCGTGCTGGATGGAGACTTCATCATCAGGCCCTTCTTTCCGGATAATTTCATCGTCATTCCGGTCTCCACGGAGGTTCGCGGCACTCTGCTTCGAGCGCGTGCCGTACCTGTCGGCGGCACCATGCTGGTGCTCCCGCCATGGACGCGGCTCGCTCATGCCGAATTCAGACCGCTGCGTCACAAGGTATCAATCGACATCCAGGGGATTCCGCCCCACGCGTGGAGCCTCCAAACCGCGGCCAAGATGCTTGCTCCCCACTGCTGGGTTGAGCAACTTCTTGACGCCACGGCCTCCAAGACAGATCTTTCTGTCTTCCGGCTCACTGGATGGACCTCCGACCCAGCTCGCGTCCCGACGTCCATGTCGCTGCTCATCGCCGAACCTGAGTACAACATGGGTGAGGCTGTTCAAGCCTTACGCTTTGGGCGTGTTCCACCTAATCTGCTGAAGAAGGGTACGCTGTGCTACAACACGTTGATTCGCGTTCGGGAGGCCGACGATCATGCGCCGTCGTCGTCATCCCTCACTTTGACGGCATGTCCATCGGGGAGCGGCGGCGGTGATCCCTCAGGCAAGGGCGGTTCTAGCAATCCTGCACCGCCTTCCTGGCCCCAGATGTTCGGTGACCCGAGGCTGTCTGCTACCAGCCTCCCAGCGGGCGGTGCTGGTGGTGCAGGAAACCGTACGGTGGGTCGACGTACTGCTACTACCCCTGATCTGCCCGAGGTCTGCATCCTTGGCGGCGACCTCATTGCACGTGAGTTTTCTTCGGCCGAGAGATGTGTCCCTGGCTGATCCCATGCTACTGGAAGCTAATCTACGTGGCTGCACACCGTCAAAGAGAGTGGCGGAGCCGGACGGCGGCTGTGCAGATGAGATCGTGCCTCCGAGCGCGGATCCCCGCGTGGCCCCGTTCAGGGCAGAGTCGAGATCGCCACTCCCCGAGTCGGGGGACAGCCATACGGTGGTGATCGCGCCTTCGGGCGCTGATCCTAGTATGTGCCTAAACGCCCAGACGATCAAGCCTCAGCTCATCATCAGTGACCACCTGGTCGCCGCCCCGCCCGCTGTTCAGCCCTCTCAGTCTGCTGCCAGGACGGAGGAGGATGCAAGCACGCCGGTCGAGAGCGCGGTGGAGCCAACGAACACTTGTGACGTCAACACGCTGGTTGCAGTCGACGAGCCGCCCATTGCGTGCTCTCCTGCAGACTGGACAGGTGCTGACCAGCACCAGGACGCCGGCGCAACGATCGTGGCCCCAGATGACACCGAGAAGGAGACTGTACCTGTCCTGGCAGATGACTCGGAGGCGGAGGCATTCTTTGCCTCGTTACAATCAGATAACAGTGCCTTGCTCCGTTCACCATCTCCAGCTCGGACTTGTGGTTCCTCGGTGGTTGAAGGTTGCCTCCCACTAAGGAGCAAGCGTATTGCTGCTCAGAAGCTAGCCAAAGCAAAGCGGATTTTCCAAATGTATATGTACACACATACATTATCGTAGCCGTTGAATATGCATCGAGATCAGTGTTGATAAGACGTAGATGTGGGAATCATGGGTAGGTGAAAGAATCATATGTTGGGATTCGTGCGGCAGGAAGGGAACGAACGGCCACGATCGTACTTGTGGGCACGTATACACGTGGTTTTGCATTTTCCCTAGCCAAAGTCCCGGTTGCTAAGAGGGGCGAAATAACTGTGGTGCAGCGCCTGGGCTACGCAGATGCTGCCTCTCACATAACAACGGACGTGATCAAGGACTACAACGCAATCTACCAAGGCAAGATGGCAACTGGGCACAAGGAGGCGTTATCGGAGCTCTTTCCATCGTTCAACCCGGCTAGGCCCCGCAGGCTACGTCGGGCCGCAGCTGTGATCGCCTTAGCGGCCGATCCGCTGCCCGGTGTTCGTTGAATCAACCCATGGATAACATCAAGCTTCTTTCCTGGAACGTGCGCGGCCTAAACTCTAGAGCGCGCCGCGATAACGTTCGTACTCTGGTGGACAGTATTAGAGCGGACATCGTGTGCCTCCAGGAGACTAAATTAGACGAGATCACACGGGAGACGGTGTTTCGCTATGTTTGGCATGCAATTTGTTGATTTTGCCTACTTGCCCGCTGTTCACACTTGTGGAGGGCTGCTAATCGCGGCGAGAGGGCCGGCTGTGTCGCTAGCCGATGTCACGCTTGGGTGTTTCTCGGTCACGGTGCGCGTCTCTTCCTGTGATGACGAGTGGTGGCTCACGGGGGTATACGGGCCTCAAGGAGAGCTGGAGAAGTCACTGTTCTTAGAAGAGCTCTCTGTGGTGCGCGACGTCTGTCCCGGCCCCTGGGCTGTGATCGGCGACTTTAATCTAATCCTCGATGCAGCTGACAAAAACAACGACAGCATTAACCGAGCCTCCATGCGACGGTTCAGACGCTGCGTGGCTGAGCTAGAGCTGCAAGACATGCATATGCACGGGAGGGCTTTTTACGTGGAGTAATGAACGCGAGCAGCCGACATTAGTCAGACTTGACAGGGCGTTGCTCTCCTTAGAATGGGAGGAGCTGTTCCCAGACTCGTTCCTGCAGGCCCTATCTTCTGACGCCTCTGATCACTCCCCACTTCTTCTACAGACCTGCCCCGGGTTCGTGCGGAAGCCACGATTCCACTTTGAGAATTTCTGGCCTAAGCTGGAGGGATTCCTAGATGCAGTCGTTAGGGGGTGGAGGTGCAACGCTGCTGTTCGTGACCCGTACCAGAGGCTTGACGCCAAGTTCCGCAGCCTCATCAGAGAGTTACAGAGCTGGTCAACCACCAAGGTTGGCATGATCAAGCAGCAGCTAGCGGCGGCCAGGGAGATAATCCTAAAGCTGGATCGTGCTCAGGAGTCCAGACCGCTTTCTGTGGAGGAATCGGAGTTTCGTGCGTCCCTCAAACACCTTTGCCTGGGTCTCTCGTCCCTGGAGCGAACTATGGCGAGGCAGCGTGCGCGAGTTCGCCACATCAGCGAGGGAGATGCAAACACGCGGTACTTTCACATCCTAGCCCGCGGGAAGAAAAAGCGCATCTTCATACCGAAGCTATGCTTAGACGGGACGCTGATGACGGACCATGATGCCATGGAGCATGCTATGTTTAATCACTTCCATGGCGTGTTCGGATCCGCAGTGCATCGGCCGCATGGACTCAGTCTGGGTGAGCTCGGGTATCAGGCCGCCGACCTCACTGCCTTGGACGCGCCTTTCACCGAAGAGGAGGTCTGGGCAGCGATCAAAGATCTGCCGAACGATCGAGCTCCGGGCCCAGACGGTTTTACGGGGACATTTTACAAAACAGCATGGCCCATCATTAAACCAGACATCATGGCCGCTTTGGAAGCCTTCCATTGCGGCAACGGTTGCGGCTTCAGTGCGTTGAATAATGGCCTGATTGTTATCCTCCCTAAAAAGCTCGACGCGGCATGCCCCGTCAGACTTCCGGCCAATTGCAATGGTTCACAGTTTTGGAAAGCTAATCTCCAAACTGCTTGCAATTCGACTGGCTCCATTTCTCCCCAGTCTCATCGTGTGCGAATCAGACTGCTTTTGTGCGGGGCCGCGCCTTGCACGACAGTTACAAGTTTGTGCAAGCGGCGTCCGCGCATTTTAGGCGGAATAAAATTCCGGTGGCCATGCTGAAGATTGACATATCGAAGGCGTTCGACACAATCTCGTGGAAATTCCTGTTGGACGTCCTGCAAGTGATGGGCTTCAGCCGGCGTGGCGCGATTGGGTTGCCATTCTGTTAGCTTCGGCCTCGTCGTGCATTCTCCTCAACGGGCGGCTGGGGCCGAAGATCGTCCACCGTCGTGGGGTGCGCCAGGGTGACTCTTTATCCCCGATGGTGTTCATCTTAGCCATGGACGCGTTCAACAGGCTGGTGACCAGAGCGGGTCAGCGGGGAATCCTTTCCAGGCCCGGTTTTCCCGTTGTGAGATACCATTGCAGCCTGTACGCTGATGACGCCGTCATCTTCTTCTCAGCGAACACAACGGAGGCCACGCGAGTCAAGAGGTTACTAGAAATATTTGGCAATGCTTCTGGCCTGATTGCTAACCTTGGCAAATGCTCTCTCACCACGATCGCCGCTAGTGAGGAGGTGACAGGCCATGTCGCCACGATACTAGGATGTCAAATGGCTCAATTTCCGGTGGTGTGACCTCGGATTACCGCTGAGCTCCAATGCTTTACCAAAGGCGAGTTGGCATGGGCTAGTTGAGAAGGTCGCCAATAAGCTGCCGGTATGCCACGGCCCCCTAATGTCCAGGAGCGGGAGGCTAGTATGGATCAAGTCGGTGTTAATGGCAATACCGGTGTTCGCAATGATGGTCAACAAGCTCCCGGCGTGGGTTTAAGCGGAGATTGATGCGATATGCAGGAAGTTCCTTTGGGCAGGCAGTGATCAGTCAGTACGTGGGAGAAGTCTTGTCGCTTGGCCGGTGGTAACAAGGCCAACCGAGCTTGGTGGGCTTGGTGTGCCTGACCTCAAGCTATCTAGCATTGCGTTACAAACGAGGTGGCTCTGGATGCAGCGCACGGATGAGAGTCGAGTGTGGTCCGGTCTGCAGATCAGCGTAGCGGCGGAGGCGAGGGCTTTCTTTGAGGCTTCAATCTTCGTCAAAATCAGCAACCGGCGACGCACTCTATTTTGGCGGGACAGATGGGTGGATGGTATGACCATGGCTGACTTAGCGCCGACGCTCACGGCATCTATCCCCAAGCGCACAGCCAGATCGCTAACAGTGGCCGACGGGATGGCAGACCGGTTGTGGGTGCAAGGATATTGTTGGCGGGCTAACTGTCACAGTTATCGCTGAGTATCTCCTGCGTGTAGGCAACGGCTTCAGGGCATACACCTTGCAGGGAGACGTGGAGGACCAAGTGGTTTGGAAGTGGTCGGAGAGCGGTCTGTACTGCGCCAAATCGGCCTACAGAGCGCTACACTTGGGTTCGCTACACTTTTCGGGCAGCAGTTTGATTTGGGGGTCCTCGATGCCCCTGAGAGTTAAAATATTCGTCTGGCTGGCACTCCGGAGAAGACGCTGGACGGCAGATCGGCGGCGGCGGCATGGAACTTGACACGTGCGAGAACTGTTCGGATGTGCGACCGCGAGCCCGAATCCTGTGACCACCTTCTCTTCAGGTGCCAATTCGCTAGAGAGGTTTGGCGACGAGCTCTGGACAGGGTCGGCCGACGGCTCCCTTCTGCTGACGCCTGTCCAAGTTTGCTCGACTGGTGGCAGAGGTTTCAGGTTGGTTGGTCGGGGACTTCGCTAAAGGGGGCAGACATGCTTTTCGGCCTGATTTGTTGGGCTGATCTGTAAACAGCGGAACGCTTATTGTTTCAGAGGGGAGCGTGCGAGCATAGCTAATGTGTTGACGACCATCCTAGAGACCGCGGAGTTATGGGTTTTGGAGGGGCCACGGGTCTTGACGGCATTGGCTTGATCTAGGTGGATCGCCGGATTGTCTGGTTGGTTAGTTTGCGAGATTTCACCTTGCAATCGGTGCGCGGTGGCCGTCCAACACCGCAATGGTTTTTCTTCTTGCTTAATACAAAGATACGCAGATCTCTTGCGTAGTTCGCTAAAAAAATGTATATATATACACACAAAAAACAACCAGACTTTACACGGGACAGCGATTATGCATATATATACACCGCTTAACTTGAGCACATGTACTCCTGTCCTCCACAATCGGAGCACCATATATACATCGCACTGCGCAATCGACATCATCATCATCATCGATCGTCAGTTCGGCGCACACACAACGTAGGCACACATAAATACGCCTCTGACTTTAAGCATACATGCAAGACCACGGTAACCTGTCGAAAGTAAACACAATCTGCAGTGACAATGAAGAAGCGCAAAAAAGAAAAAAAAAAGGACACCTAGCTAGAGCAATCTGGGACAGGTGGTGATGAAACGAGGTAGAACGTACAGCTAGCAATCCAATCCAGGTATACAGGGCTGCTCAAAACTTCAATCGCCAGGTACGCCAAATACCCTGCAACATCTAAATAGCATCAGTCATTCCTCGAGTTAGTTGATAAAGATGGCCCATGTTTGTTTATTGTGCTTACTCTACTAGTATTACGTACCAGGTTTACACAACACTATAGGTATCCCCTACACATGCACCAGACGAGACTATGCAACAAATTAGAATCGATGATTGATCTCACTCTCACGGGCGGCGATGCAGAGACAGCGCGAAGAATCCGGCAGCGGAGGTGGCGGCGGCCGCGGCCCAGACGAGGACCGCGGCGGGCCACCACGGCACGGCCGCGGCGACCTTCCACGCGAACATCGCCGTGAGCAGCGCGCTCAGCGCCCACACCCTGCGCATCAGCGGCCCCCTCTCGGCGGCATCGGCAGCGGCGAGGGCGAGCTCGTAGGCGCGGAGGCTGCGGAGCAGCAGCAGCAGCGCGGCGTAGCTGACGGCCACGAAGGCCACGGAGGCGGCGTCGCGGGCGGCTGCCGCCCTGTGGATGGCCAAGGCGCAGGTTACCGTGAGGACGACGATCGCGGCGCCGGGGGCGACGACCCCGCCAGCGGCGGCGCGCCTAGGGTGGTCCATATGGTGTTGTCGAGGACTCGAGGGGGTGCCGCGGTGAGCGTCTGACTGTCTGAGCGAGGTTGCTTGCTTCGGGAGCGTGGCTGAGCTAGGAAGCTTGCGGACTTCCGCGTTGAACAGTCGCGGTTGCGTGCCGTCGCCGGCGCTAAGCATTTAGCTTGGGCCGTACCGTGCTCACGCGGGCGGCTCTGGGCCATTATTGCAAATCTCGTACTATTCGCATGGTCGCATCGCCGTGCACATGGAGCGCGCCATCGACCCAAGAATCGATCAGAATCGATCCAGTTGCTTTTGCTGGAGCAGGAAGCAAGCGAGAGACGAGACGACAGGAGCGTTGTCTTCCGTCCATTCTCGCTTGGCAAAGAGTCTGCATCTCGCGCGTCCTCCCTCTGTCACGCATGCATAACCGTCCAGACTCACTCCAGAGTACATTAACATTACGTATTGGGACGTACTATTTTACATGCTGCACAACAACACAAGCACCAGTCATATGTTCTCCAGACTGAGACCAACGGACACGATGGGTCTAGTTCTACTGTTCTAGCCAACCCTCGTCGTCGTCGTTGTGCCTACCTTTGCTTATTCTTATCAAAACCAACAAACTAATCTAGGTTAGTTTGCCGGGTTGTGAGGCTTTGCTCCAGGCAACCCTTTAATCACTTGGACTGCTCCTCCATCCAAACACGACTGATGGGCTCTCCAGGTCGTGTTTGGGGCTTAGTTGATCTTCTAGACCACCGTTGCCCGGAGTAGCTCACCCACTTGTTTCTCGATCACATATCTGCATTAAGCGTCACTATATGGATACCATGCACAATGCGATGCAGAAGATTCATGGAGATAGAGCACACACGTAACAAATCACTTCATTTGCAGGCAAAAAAGTGATTGATAAGATACCTACGAGATATACGTAGATAGTGTGTGTTACATTGTGATGTAGCAAACTAACTATACCAAGTAGCATATACACAACATTACAGGTTCACATCTGATCACACATCAACTTCCTTGTTTCATTTTCTTTATCTTTAAACCTACTAAAGTGATTATACATAATCTCCTCATGAAACAGCACCCAAGATACTTGAATGAACCACATAAGCATACTTGCACAATAACACTACTTAATGAATTTTGGTGGGATTTTGGAGCCTAGAAAACCCTACTTCTCCATTTTATTATTTAAATCATTATAGCATTTGTCATTTTCAAATGACATAGCAAACAACAAGCAAATCATATGAAACTTTATTTCTAGGCTACACTAAACCAAATGAGCACAATTTAATTTCTACGGATTTTTCTAGACAAGTTTTATGTAGCAACCATTTCCATATTAATAAAAGGCCTAAAATACATGCACAAGGGTAAATCAGTAATCATACAATCAATGCTAGGGCTATCTAAAATCACATAGGGTCTAGATACTCTAGTACAGGTTTGTCCAAATTTCATAGCATTTGGAGCTCATCTAGACCACTTTTACCATTTAAGTTGATTTAGCATGCATGCAACAAACCGAGGGTAAAACAGTCTTTTCACACAACCACATCTTACCCATCATGTAGATCTATCCACAAGGATAACAATGCAACTAAGTTTGTCATTTTTGGATTTTTATTTAATTTCCTACGAATTTTCAAAGTTCACTGTCGAAATATTAAAAATAAAACGAAAATCACTGGACCCAGGGACCTATGCGCAATTAACCATAGACTCCAGGGGCTAGCTTGTAAGAGTACCGAGACACATGCTACAGCGCGCGAGGTAAACAACGGAAAATGGAAAAACGCAGGGGCCTAAGTGCAAGATCGACGGCCTTTCTTCTACCTCTGGACAGGAACATGGCTGCGTGCAGGAAGGGGGAAACCGGGGTCGCGCCGGCGCCTGGAGGCGGGTTCTTGGAGCCAAGGAGGTATGGGAGCGTGTTCCCGGCGTAGGGCTTCCTTTCCCCCAAGACGGCGTCGCGAGAGGAGCCCGGAGCGGGCGGGGAATGCCGGTGAACCGGGCGTGAGCTCGGAGGTCGCGTGCTTCGGGGCGGGAGCTTGATCTGCCGAACAGAGAGGGGAACGACGACGCCGCCTCGTGCTTCGGGTGCGCAGGAGTGTGGTGCAACCGGAGAAGGAGGTCAGGTGGCGTGGGGAGCAGCAGAGGAGCAGGCACGGCGAGCTCAAGCTTGGCCGGCCATGGTGGCCGCGGGCGGACAGAGCAGGGAGGGAGCGGCCCTGGTGGAGTTGGGAGGCGAGTGGGAGAAAGGGTGAACGAGTGAGGAGGCCGAGCTTCACCTCATGACGGGGTCGTGGCGTCGATCCGGGGCGCGGGGAGGCTGCCCGTACGCCGGCGGCCACGCGGCGTCCACCGGCTTGCCATGGGCGCGGCGCTGGCGACCGGGCCCCACCTGGCAGTGGCACAGGAAAAGCACAAAAGGAAATGTGTTTTCTTCCTCACTGAAATTTGCATTTTTGACCTATTTAAAAGCCGAATTTGGAAAAGTGCCTATTGAATGAAATGTTCAACTCTTTGATCTCCACAACTTTGTCAAAATGTCCATTACCAAAATCTAAGTGTACATATGATTTAAATTTGAATTTACCTAGCAGCCCTAAGTTTGGACAGAGAACTGTTTTTCTTAGAAAATTCAAAAGTCCTATTTCTATCCTTTATCACCCAAGATGCTTCTTGACAATGTTGTTTAGAATTTCAATACCTACAACTTTATCGATTAGAGCTTTGCATGAAAACGATTGTAGGTTAGAGAAAAAGAAAATTTTCTAAATAGTTCAGGTTTTGGTTGTGTTTCTTGACTGACAGTAAAAGACCCTTTACTCTATGCTAAGTCCATTTTCTATCCAAGCTCCAATTAACAAAGTTGTTCACCACATCATGACCTACAGTTTTGGTATAAAAAGTTTTGGCTAGATCATGCTATATTTTAAAATACAATCACATTTGTATTCAAAGGTTCGGTAAAACTGCCGTTTCAAATCATGCGGAGTATTTCTTATTTTCAACTTTTGAACCTCCAAATGAAGTCCAATTGATTCAAGGCCAGATGAATTTGAATGGTAGTAAGTTTAGTTTCATTTCATACAAAGGAAGACTTTGAAGTTATATGGTGAAATCGAAAGTAATTTCGGAATGAAATTTGGAAAAGAGTGTCAATCCTAGACTTAGCAAAATTTCATGAGTGTAGGCTATCTGGGTTTGGTTGAACTTTTGGGCCATTTGACACCTGACTTTGAAAATAGTAAAATAGCATATTTGAAGGCAACATCTTGAACTAAAATTTTTGTATTTGATGTCTAGCATGAAATTGTATAAATGTCTAACTACTCAACTAAGCAACGGAGAGTTTTGCATATCCAACTTGAAAATTTTTGTCTTAGTGATTTTCTGGCCTAGTTGTTGTTATCCTCTAAGCATGATTAAGTCCAAATCCTTAATTAACACTAATGTAATTGCATGTCAAGGCTTTTGAGATGCCGGGGGCATCACAGCCGGCGTCTTGAAGCGCCCGCCTTATTGTCGTCGGAGAGCTTGGAGCTGGTCTCATTGCCATGCAGCGCAGCGCCGGTCATTGCGATCAGGACTATAGATGGCCAACAGGGCCGGACTAAACGCGCCAGCACTAGGCACGGCAGGCCCGTAGTGCCGGAGCATGGCACGGCCCGGTCCAGGTCATGCCCATGCCGGCATGGCACGAGGCCCAATGACCCCAGCACGGTGGGCCGGCACGGGCACGGCCCGGCTAAACAGCTGGCACGGCCCATAGAAGAGAGCCCTTAGGGGGACGGTGTATATAACCCTCTATCCCCGCTCTGCTGCTCCCATTCCCACCTCGCTCAGCCGCTGATGAAACCCTAACCTCTCATCCTCTCCTCTCGCGCCGCACTCGCCTCTCGCCCTCTCTTCTCCCCTCTATTCTTCTCGATCTCCGATAGTGAAACTCCACCGTCGATGCGCCGGCACAGCACCGGTGGCCATCTATACCCCTATTCCCCTCCCCGCTCCTCCTCTCCTTCGCAGGCGGTGCTCAAATCCGTCGCCTCTCAGGCTCTCACCATGGTTTCCTCCTAGATCCAGTCATCCTCCACCACGCCGGCCACTCTGGTGCTGTGGTCAGTCTCTCTCTCGATGACGTTGAGGAACCAGAGGGCTGGATCCATACGTCATCGACCTCTCTAGTGCTCCGGCCAAGGGTAAGACCTAACCCTAGATCTTTTTGCTTGTGTTTTTGCACTAACATCTCTTTTTATTTGCTTGCATCAAGTTGAGGAACCAGAGGGCCAGCGATGAATGAGAATGAGGGGCACACCATCAACGATGACCTTCGTATGATGGGGATGGGCGGAGATGATGAGGAGGACTTGGAAGAGTGCCGGGTAGAGGTGCTCAGTGCCACCCAAGATTCACCTATTGATGTTTTTGAATGAAATTTTGAGTTCTGCACTCTATTGTGGTGTGAAACCTGGGTTTTCATGAAGTAGTGCCTGGGCCGGCATGGGCACTATTAGTGCCAGTGCCATGGTGTGCCGGCATGGCATGGTTAGGCACTATAGTGCCGTGCCTGAGCCGCTGGCGCAGCACGACGTGCTGGCTCCGCACGGCACAGATGGCCAATCATGCTGTGTAGTGTCGTGCCATTGCCGTGCTGTGCCGTGCGACACATTTAGCCATCTATAATCAGGACTTCAGGCCAGCGCATGCAGCTCCGATTCCCACCCCCTTGGCCCCTTCCACAGAGGTAATGAGAAGTTTTCTTGGACGAGCAGCAATTAATCAAAAAGAAACCAACCAACCGTGGCATTGGCATGCATGGGATCGACCGAGCATTCCCCCACATCCAATTGACTCACTGTGGAGGCCAATTGAGTAGCAGACAAGAGAGGGAGCTAGCTTCTTCAGGTTCTTCCAATCTTCGAAGGGTCAGGGTGAAAGATTTGGTAAACGTGGTTAGCCAAACTCGGCATCCCACGGGTGCATGTTATATATAGGGCTTAAGGCTATCGAAAATACAGAAGTTTGTTATATAGAGTTTGTTAAGATTACAACCAAACAAGAGGCCGACGCCCTATTTATCCGAACATGACTTCAAGGACAAGGCATAAACCTGTTACACAGAACTTATCTATTTCTAATTCTAACAGCCTCCCTCAATCTAAACTCTTTATTCTCTTGAGGTTTAGATTGCTCCTCAAAATTTCAAATTTCCCAGTCAGCAACGCCATGGTGAAACCATCTGCTAACTGATCATCGGTAGAGATAAGTCTTATCTGTAACTGCTTCTTAGCAACTCTATCTCTCACCAAGTGAAAAACAATTTCTATATGTTTGGCTCTTGCAAGAAACACGGGATTTGCTGACAGGTAAGTTGCACCCAAATTATCACACCATAGGATAGGAGGCTAATCTGATTTAACACCAAGTTCGCACAACAATGATTCCAACCAAATTACCTCAGTCGTTGCATTAGCCACTGATTTGTACTAAGCTTCTGTGCTAGATCT
The DNA here is from genome assembly GCA_030272315.1 of Paspalum vaginatum. Classification (NCBI taxonomy): domain Eukaryota; kingdom Viridiplantae; phylum Streptophyta; class Magnoliopsida; order Poales; family Poaceae; genus Paspalum; species Paspalum vaginatum. Next base: position 40,625,668 of record CM059021.1, read on the forward strand.
AGATATAGTGGGCTGCTTCCTGGCGCTCCAAGAGACAAGGTTGGGACCAAAGAACACGGCAAATCCTCCAGTTGACTTCCTGTCATCTACGCTTCCAGCCCAATTAGCGTCAGAGAAAGCGCTAATAAAAGTAGAGCTAGACTTTTGAATATGCAATCCAACATCCAAAGTATGTCGTACATATCTAAGTATTCTCTTTACTGCAGTCTAATGAACGGAGGTGGGTGCATGTAAAAATTGACATACCTTATTAACCACGAAAGCAAGGTCAGGTCTGGTTAATGTAAGGTATTGCAATGCTCCTACTATGCTCTTGTATTTCGTGCTGTCTTCAGAACCGAGAAGTTCGCCTTCAAACCCGGATAATTTTTCTGACGTCGTCAAGGGAGCAGGCGAAGGTTTACAATTTGTCATTCCAACATGAGTTAGAATATCTTTGGCATACTTGGCTTGAGAAAGCAATAATCCACAATTATCCTTTTCACTTCAATTCCCAAAAAATAATTTAGACTTCCCAGATCCTTGAGAGCAAAGTTTTTCTTCAGATCAGCAAGTAGGGCCACAATTGCATCACTGGATGAACTAGTGACGATAATGTCATCAACATAGATAAGCATATATATATAATGATACCAGATTTCTGATATATGAACAAGGAAGTATCTGATCTTGAAGCTTCAAAACCAAGATCAACAAGTTTAGAACTTAATCTGGCATACCATGCACGTGGTGCCTGCTTTAACCCATAGATTGCTTTGTCCAGTTTGCACACAAGGTGTGGTGCATCTGCATTCTCAAAACCAGGTGGCTGTTTCATATAAACCTCCTCTTCCAGAACACCATGTAAGAACGCGTTCTGAACATCTAGTTGTTTTAAACACCATCCTCTTGGTACTACTACAGAGAGTACTAACCGAACAGTTGCAATTTTAACCACCGGACTGAAAGTGTCCTCATAGTCTATACCATATTGTTGTTTAAAACCTTTTGCTACTAGGCGAGCCTTGTATCTATCTATTGTCCCATCTGACTTCCTTTTTATCTTGTACACCCATTTACAATCAATCACATTTTTACCCTCCTTAGCTTTAGCTAAATGCCATGTTTGATTTCGTAGAAGAGCGTCATATTCATCCTGCATAGCTTGCTTCCATTTTGGATCTGTAAAAGCTTCATTTAAATTATGTGGTGTCTCACAAGAACTTAGAAGACCATACCTTACTGTCCCATCTGTGAATCTTTTAGGTTTGATGATTCCACCTTGCAATCGAGTTCGCGGGTGCGGTGGTGAAGGATCAGATGCAGGAGCAGATGGTGGAACTTCAAAGGCATGGAAGCGTGAGCAAGGAGGGAGAGCCCTACCTCTACAATGTGATGATGCTTTCGTTCTACTACACCATTTTGTTGGTGAGCATGAGGACATGATACTCAATGAGCAATCCCAATTTTTCATAAAGAAGGCATTGAGCTTTTCATATTCACCACCCCAATCAGTTTGCATGGCTAAGATTTTTTTTTTGTTGACTTTGCGCTCAACAAGACTTTGGAAGTCTTGGAAAACTTGAAAAACATCATATTTCTTTCTAAGAAGATAAATCTAGGTATATTTGCTGAAGTCATCTATGAAACTCACATAATAGGTGTGTCGCCCAACAAAGGGAGAAGCAGGACCCCAAACATCTGAGAAAATTAAATCAAGAGGAGCATGAGAAATAGTATTCGACTTTGAATAGGGTAATTGATGGCTTTTAGCCATTTGACATGCATCACAAACTGACTCAGTATTTTGATCACTAATACAAGAAGCTTTTTACTATTAAGGACTCGATTAACGATAGGTAAGGCTGGATGACCTAGCCGACTATGCCATCTTGATGTAGATGGACGACTCACACTAAAGACTGGCTTCCTTGTCTCTCCTCTTGACGACTTCGACCCTAGGGGATAGAGGCCACCTCGACATGTACCTTGATGTAGGATTCTCCTCGTTTCTTGATCCTTGATAAGAAAGAACTTGGGATGAAATTCCATAAAGGCATTATTGTCTTTTACTAGTTTATGGACAGAAACAAGATTTTTGGTGGCATTAGGGATATGAAGAATATTTTTGAGATGTAAGTTTCTACTAGGGGTATGTAAAGTTGTGCGACCAATGTTACTAATTGACATACTAGAACCATTTGCTGTATGAACCTTGTCCTTCCCAGTGTACTTGTCGTGGACTGTTAATTTCTCTAGCTCACTGGTGACATGATCCGTTGCACCACTATCTACGTACCGGTTGGTGTCGTAGCCATAGCCAGACATTGTAGTACCTGCCATCTTGGAGCCTTGTCGATGATCATCATCTTCATCGTACCTGTACCAGCATCTTGACGCCTCATGGCCTTCTTTCTTGCAAATCTGGCACACCGACTTTGTGTACTAGCCTCCTTGCTTGTTACCCCAATAGTTGTTGTTGCCGCGATTAGAATATCCTTTATTCCCTCGTCCATGTCCGCTGTTAGCTCCGTGAGCACGATTGTTACTGCCTCGCCCTCGGCTGGCAGCATTTGCAGACGATTGGATCTTCCCTTCTTCTTGATACATCTCCAGGCGTAGATCATATGCTAGGAGCTCGGAGTAGAGATCGCTCAAGGTGGTTGGTTCTGTTCTGCCAAGAATCGTTGACACAATTGAGTTGTAGTCAGAGTCAAGACCAGACAGAATATAAGAAACTATCTCGTCATCCTCGACCGGCTTTCTAGCAACTGCGAGTTCATCCTTGATTGCCCGTATCTTGTTGAAGTAGGCCGTGGTAGTCATGCTACCCTTCTTCAGATTGGAGAGCTGCATGCGAAGATTTGTAACACGCGCCCTCGACTGCCCTTGAAACATCTTTTCCAGGGCCCACCATGCTTCTGCAGACGAAGTCATGGTCACTACCTATCCCAGCACTTCCTTGGTGAGGGAGTTAGTAAGGTAGCTAAGGAGTTGTTGATCCTTAACCAGCCACGAGTCATACTCAGGATTGGCAACTCGCTCCTTCTTGTCATTCTTCTGTACCTCGATGATCTTGGCCGGTGCAGGTACTATTCCATCAAGAATGCCCATGAGCTAAGCACCACGAACAGCAGGGAGGAACTGTGCCTTCCAGAGAAGGAAGTTCTCTCAGGTGAGCTTCTTGGAGACCGGAGGGCCAAGCGGCACCATTATCAACGAGGAAGACGACGCCATGATCGAGGATGGAGGAGGTGATGTAGATGTATTTGGAAGAGGGTGCTCTGATTACCATGAAAGATTCGGTAAACGTGGTTAGCCAAACTCGGCATCCCACGGGTGCATGTTATATATAGGGCTCAAGGCCGCCAAAAATACATGAAGTTTGTTACATAGAGTTTGTTAAGATTACAACCAAACAAGAGGCCGACACCCTATTTATCTGAACATGACTTCAAGTACAAGGCATAAACCTGTTACATAGAACTTATCTATTTCTAATTCTAACACGGGGTTCATGATTCATGAATCAATATCGAAATCCGCTACCAGCATGGCGACTCCCTTCGTCGTCTCCCTCGGCGGCGGCCCTTCTGCTGATAGCTTGGTGAACTGATTCTAGTGGCCTGCGTCGCCGCCCTAAATTCTGTTCCAACCATGACTTTTCTCGAGCCAGTGAAGGGTGGGTTCTATTCCATTTCCATATAAAGGCGGCCCTCAGTCGACTGGCCAAGTGGCCATTCCGTGTCTCCTGATCTCACTTTTAGGCTAGCATGGGTCATTCAAAGCTTACAATGTTTTGCTTTGCTAGGGATACCGGCTTTACATACCAAGTTACATCACTGAAACGGATTTAAAGCACCTCTACTCAATGGCACACTGAACTAATTCTTGTGTGGTAGGAAAGTTCTTTTACCCGAGTTATCAGTCAATCTCTGGATCTCTCCCCTGCTGGCTGCTGCTCGCCTTCTTGCCGAGCTCCTACATCATGGCGGCGGCGTTAGTTTTCTGGCTGTGTTTGTAGGTTGTGGACTAAAGGACAGACCAAATAATTGAACGGATCGAGTTTAAATTTAGGGAGTGGGATGGTCCTCTCTGCTGGACTCGGTCTAAAAAATAAGATAGTTGACGAAAAACAACTTCAGACTAAATTAAGTAGGGTCAATAGAACAGCCTGGGTCGTAGTTTCTTCGCCAAATGGCACCATACGAGTCGGCAGTGCTGTGCGAGGGCAAGAGGAAGGCACCAAGATGGATTTCATGGAGCGATGATAATCCAAGTAGAAGGTAGTACAAGTGTTTTCTATGCCTAGGTGAGTTCATACACTTTAAATAGAGAATCTGCTCATGAGTTTTTCGAACTTTTTCCTCGTTCCGGGGTTTCTCGATCTGGAGTTTGTCGTCGTGATTGAAGTTTCTATGTTGTGTTTATAGACGGGTGCCCCATGAGTCATCAGTGTTTCTATGGTGTGTTTATATCAGGTTTTGCTTTAGAGATTTTGAGCCTGTTTAGTATGTGTTTTATCACAAAAGCACCGATAGATCTTTATCTTTTTTCTGCATATCATACTCGAGCTGTTTAGTTTACAATATGCTCTATGCTGCAGAAATAACAGTTGTGGATCTCGAGCTGGAGATCGATCACGATGTCCTGGTTCTCGTCGCCCGGATGGCCTCGGCCAAATAAACCAGCTGGCCGCTGTGACTGTGACCGGGAATGGGAGTGGAACTGCCACACAAATTAACCATAGGAAACATCTCACAAAAAGAAATGGACGGGATTTTCTCAACGGGGACTGATTGAAAGCAAAGTCCCGGTGCAGCGCAATACACACGAACACCTGGTGGACGCACATACTCATGGCAGAGCGCGCGACCGCTCTCTCTTGCTGGAGGGATAATCATTACAAACAGCGCTAGGATGAAATAAAGAATGCCCAGAAGCCTCCGGCGGCCGTGGCGACAGCTATGGCCCAGACGATTGCGGCCACGGCGGGGGGCATCAACGCGGCGACCCTAGACATGAACATCACGGTGAGTAGGGTCATGAGCGCCCACACCGCGGCCTTGATGTTGACGGCATTCCTTCGGGGCCCCGCTCGAGCGCGCGGAGGCAGAGGGAGAGCAGCGCGAGCGCGGCGTCGGCGAGCAGCACGAAGGCGACGGAGCCGACGTCACCCCAGGAGGCGTAGACGGTGAGCACCGAGTTGAATGCTAGGGCGCCGACACCAAGCGTCAGTCAGCACGGCCGACCGTTGATGCCCGTCCATGCGGATTACGTGGTGTGTGGTCGCTCGGTCGGTCGCGAACGGAGGGAGTGAACGTGTTGAAGTAGAAAATGAAAACTGATTGTAAGAATTGAGAATGAATTCCCAGATAGACCTATTCCATTGATGTCTAAACATATATATACAGGATAAAGGGACATGTCCATTCATATGGGAAGTTACAAGGAGGGAGTTAGAGATTAGAGTCCTATGCTATGTTGTTTGAGCAACCGCCATGTCCATTCGCCTGTAGAGGTGTCTGTTCATCAACCATTGTGTCCTTCGATGAAGAGGTGTCTCCTAGGATGAGATCATACCAATATATTTCACAACACTCCCCCATGATCGAATCCACCTTCTTAGATCATCCTTGGAATCATAATCAATTAATTATTAATTCTCTATGTCTCATATCATCCTCGAAAAACCCAGTGGAAAAATAGATGATATGACATATACTTACGTTGATATTGTCTCATTAAAAACTTTATATGAGATAAAACCTCAATAATAGAGTAAAACTCATATAAAGAAAAGAGTGCAATATGATGTTAACAAGATTATATCTCAGAGAGATTAACTAACCCTGATTCCTGCAAATCTCTGAATCATCTCATACCTATTCCTTTAACACATTTGGAAAATGAAGAATATGTTAAAGACTTAGTGAATAAATCTGCGAGATTATTGCATGATTTGGTTTGCAGGATGTTTATCTCCCCTTTCTTTTGTAATTCATGAGGATAAAACAATTTTGGAGCAATATGCTTAGTGATGTTGCTCTTAATATAACCTGTTTCCATCTAAACAACACAAGCAGCATTATCTTCATAGATAATGGTAGGTGATTCAATAGAACCAAGACCACATGACTGAAGTATGTGGTTAATCATCCTGCGAAGCCAAACACATTCTTTTGAAGCTTCATATAATGCAATTATTTCAGAATGATTAGTTGAGGTAGCTACCAAAGTTTGTTTGGAAGATTTCTAAGAGATAGCAGTCCCTCCTTGTAAGTACACAAAACCAGTCTGAGATCTGGCATTACGTGGATCAGATAAATAGCCAGCATCTGTATATCCAACTAAAGTTTGTTCTTGGTTTCTTCCATAGAAAAGACCAAGTTCTCGAGTACCATTTAGGTATCTCAAGACATTCTTTACTCCATTCCAATGGCGTTTAGTAGGAGATGCACTATATCTTGCAAGTAGATTCACTGCAAATGCAATGTCCGGCTGGGTACTATTTGCTAGATACATTAGTGCTCCAATTGCACTTAGATATGGAAATTCTGGACCAAGATTTCTTCTCCTTCTTCCGTAGGATGAAAAGGATCTTTGTTCATATCTATAGATCTCACAACCATAGGAGTTTTAGCTGGATATGATTTATCCTGAATTTCTCTAAAACTTTCTGGATATAAGCTGATTAATATACGAAAATTCCTGAAGGTAAATGCTCTAGATGTAAACCTAAGCGAAACTTAGTTTGACCTAAGTCTTTCATCTCAAATTCTATCTTCAAATGATGACGTGCTTCATTGATATCAGTTTTATTTCCAATGATGTTTACATCATCAACGTACACTGAAATGATACAAAAACCAGATGAGGTTTTCTTAATGAAGACACACGGGCAATCATCATTCTTAGTGTATCCTTTTAATGATAGGAATTCACTTAAACGATAATACCATATCCGTCCTGATTGCTTTAAGCCATATAGTGACTTTTGCAATTTTACACAATACATATTGCGATTTGCCGTAGGATTCGGTATATTGATTACATCTGGAACCGTCATGTAAATTTCTGAATAAAGTGACCTATATAAATATGCGGTCACTACATCCATCAACTGCAATGATAGACGGTTTTGTACCACCAGTGATATTAAATATCGGAAGGTTATGCCACTCATTACTGGAGAGTAAGTTCCATTATAATTAACATCGGGCTTTTGCGTAAAGCCTTTTGCTACAACCTTGCTTTATATCTCACCACTTCATTATTTTCATTTCGTTTTCGAATGAAAACCCATTTGTATCCTATAGGGAAGATGCCACAAGGTGTAAGCATAACTTCCGGGAATACTTCTCTTTTATAAGGCGAGGCTATTTCTGTTTCAATTGCTTTTTTCTATTTATTCCAATCCGAATGTTTTCTACACTCTACCATTGATCTAAGATCTGGATCATTTATGGAGTCAGCAATTTTTTCAAAAAAATAAGTGTATACAATGGTAGCCTTTCTGTTATAACATATTCTAGTTTCAATGTATTTGGTAGCAAATTCGTTCACCCTTAAGGATTCATCAAGATTTCCCTTATCCAAGACCCTCAAGTTTTCCGATAACTCTGGTTCGACCATGTGCACATTCAAAGAGGGTTGTGGGTCAGGCCCACCTTGGGGCTTATCAATCTCATATTGATTTGCATTCACTGTCTTTCACTGTTTTGAAGCAGATTGATCTTGTTGAGATGCCGTCTTTCTCCCCCTTTTACCAGTGACGGGAGTAGGAGTGGTTATGTTTGGTACATCCACTCTTTCAGATGCATTTCTAGCGGAAATAAAAGACTTGATTAGGACCTTGTAATTAGTGAATGCGTCTGGCAAGTTATTTGTAATATTTTGCAAATCTATTATTTTCCGAACTTGTAGTTCAGTTTCTGTAGTACGTGGATCAGAGGAGGAGATACTCTTCGCATCCCAATTAATTTTTTGGCATTCTCTTTTACTCGAAATCTTCCTCTAATGCCGGGAAATGTTCCTCATTAAAAATACAGTCAGCGAACCGAGCAGTAAATAGTTCCCCTGTTAAAGGTTCTAAATATTTAATAATAAACGGTGTTTGATACCCTACATAGATTCCTAATTTTCTATGGAGCCCATAGCGTTTCGCCGTTATGGTGAAATTGATATGTATACAGTACATCCAAATTTACGCAAGTGCGAAATTCTTGGTGGATCTCCTCGTACTAATTGCATAGGAGATGAGTCATGGTATGCAATTGGTCATAGTTGGATAGGATCAGCAGCGTTTAATACTGCATTACCCCAACACGATATAGGCAAAGAGCAGTTCATTAATAATGGTATTGCAACGAGCTTTATTCTTTTAATTAAAGATTCTGCTAAACCATTTTAAGTGATGCAATAATCATTAAAGGAATGGAAGGAAAATTCAGCAGCATTGTCCATTAGAATTGATTTAATTCGATGTTTAGGGTAATGTGCTTTTAGTTTAATAAGTTGAGACATTATTTTAGCAAAAGCATGGTTTCAAGTAGACAATAAGCATACATATGATCATCTAGTAGATGCGTCAATTAAAACCATAAAGTACCTGAATGGTCCTGAAGCTGGTTCAATTGGACCACATGTGTCACCTTGAATTCTTTCAAAAATTGTAATGGTTCTGCTCGAATTTTAAGATGTGATGGTTTAAAAATTAATTTCCCTATAGCACATGCAGTGTAAACAAAAACTGAATTTTGGAGAAATTTTGCAGTAGTCAAGTCATGACCAATAGAACTGGAGATAATTTTTCTCATCATCCTGATACCGGGGTGCCCAAATCCGTCATGCCAAGTTTGGATTGCATTGACATTCTGAAAAATTACCTTACACGCAATATAATTATTGAGCTTAATGCATGTATTAATGCATGTATAGTACAATCCAGATTGAAGAGATGGAATTTTTTTCACAAATTTATTTGCCATTTCCAGTAAGTTTGGTAAAGAAAAGATATTCTTTATTATTTTCTCCATATGTTTTCACATGAATACCATTATTACGAACATCTTTATAAGTCAACGAGATACGAGTTGAATCAGGATACAATAAAGCATCCTCTATTACAATTTGAGTACCCATTGGAAAGGTGATTATGAACTTTCTAGAACCAACAATCAAAGCATCTATTTCAGCAATAGTTAAAACATTTCCTTCTCTTTTTCTAAGAGTTTAGAAATATTTTATTTCTGTGATTATAGTATTAGTGGTACAACCGATCAGAAAGCATAATTTCTTCTCTGATGGATTGGTATCATTAGGCACATATAGTAAGAATTGATTTTAACAAATATCTTTATTCATCACATATAGAATCACATACAGATAATAAATTTGTGTTTACAACACAAGGCTACGTTACCAATGAGTTACATTAACTCTTATTTATTACAAATGAGTTTTTAAGTCGAATTATTAGAACACATATTACATCTAATATCTTATTGTGAGGATCTAAATTAAATCTCCATATATGTCACCCGAATTGTATTGGATGAGCATGTCATCTTTCCCAGATGTAAGATCTTTGTAGTTCGGCGATTCGGTAAGAACCTTGAACGAACTAGCATGATCTGCAGGTGCAGTAGACCGGTTGAAGTGAGCTTCAAATTTTGAGTCCTTTTGCTTGCTATCTCTGATGGACTTTAAGTACAAATCAACTGGATACTTAGGAGTACGATATATTGCAGCAAAATGGGTGTTACAACCATATTTATGGCAAATTTTTGCTTTTCCACGGGGAGGTTGGACATTTCCACGTGCTCTCTTGCTTGCTTTGTGTCTACGGTTTTTAGCGAAATTTTGACCATTGCGACCAGTGGAATTCTTTTGGTAACCTTGCGATGGTCCATTTTATTTTTTTTATTGCCAACGTTATTTTGGACATTATGAACTTCAGGTAAAGACGCTTGTGGGGGATAGATATCCCCTGGGTCCTCATGAAGCTTGTGGGGGATAGATATCCCCTGGGTCCTCATGAAGCGTACTCTGTACATGGCCGACGGAGGGCCTAATCCCGGAGCCGACCGACTGACTTGGCGCACAAGACAAGGATTCTATCTTTTGTAATCTAAACCGTCCAGGAGACGTAGAAAGAAACATACTTGTAACCCAATCCACACCAGACTATATAAAGCGGGCTAAGGATCCCTCACAAAAAAACTCAACTCATACAATCTCTCTCGACCTCAGGCAGAGCCCATCGACCTTATATGTCCTCATCGTAACTTCGAGAACTCAGATCAATACGACTCGCCCCAAACAGGACGTAGGGTATTACACATCTCGCGGTCCGAACGTGTATAAATCGTGTGTTCTTGTCTCTTGTCGCGTTACATGCGAACCATCGAGTTACGATCGATCTCGCCAACCACAAAAAGCATTGCGTGATATATCCTGTGGTGCATTGCCGGACTAAAACCCCAACAGTTGGCGCGCCAGACAGGGGAGACGATATCGACATCATCGTTAGCTCCGTGGCCGTCGTCTTCAACAAAGCTCAAGATCCAATTAGAAGAAATAGTGGCTGGTCGTGCAAGATATGAGATCAAGACATCCGGCCGCCCCGTACCACGTCGCTGCAGGTCCTGTCATCGGAGAAAAGACGATCTCCTGCTCGTTCAGATTTGCCAAGTCCAAAGGGAAACAACAGTCATGTTTGGAGTCGTGTTTGCACAGGGAGCTAGCAGATCAGCTCCTGTCTGCGTGACGACACAGAACTTGGCATGAGATTTCAGAAAAGAGGAGAGTTACCGTCAGAGTCCGTGTTCAAGCCCAACACTCGGTGCCACTGCTCAAGGCCAAAAGCTTTCGTTCGGACCCTTCGTTATGAATCAGTCGCCAAAACTACATACAGCTAAGTCGTCTTTAAATTAAACATTTAATTATGCTAATTATTTTTTCTATCTGCGCTCGATTTAGTCGCCAGAATATTGAATTCAAGTATCCTCTCTTCAAACATCACTACTCGCATTGTTTCCCTAGTTATTATTTCAGAAAAAAATCTCATGTCGGCATAAATATCCGCAACGAGCCATCAGCAAACTGCAGTATACCTGCACCAACATTAACTATCTTTAATTTTCGCTATGTGAGGGTAAGCGCAATGAGTCATCAGCTATCTGCAGTGAGTCCTTCAATCCAAGTGGTCAGCTATTATTGTTCATATTATTTCTTAATTACTCGGGCTGCGGATCTATTGAATTGTCTCTTAATTATTCGGCTTTTGGATCAATTGAATTATTTCTGGAATATCAAGTTATTGGATTAATTGGATTTTTTATGAATCACTCGGATTATTTATATTATTTCTGGATCACCCGGATCATCTTTGGATCATTCATATTAGCTCTGATCACTCATCCTGGATCAATTCCGATTACTCAGATCAACTCTAAATTAATCATATTATTTCGGATCATCTATATTATTTCAGGATCACTCGACTACTCATATTTATTTCAGCATTATTATTTCTGATCAGTCATGTTATTTCAGTTCACTCGAATTATTTTCGGATCACTCGGGATGTCGGATCACTCATTATTTCTGGATCATCTTTCTAGATCACCGGGGACTTCAGGTCGCTCAGATTATCTTTTAATCATCTTTCTAGATTACTCACGTTACTTCGGATCATTCGTATTAATTTCGGAATCATTATTTCTGGATTATTCATATTATTCTTGGATCACTCAGGCTATGGATTATTCGTATCACTTTTGGATCACCCGGGCATTGCGTCTCTCAAATTATTTTTGGTCACTCAAACCGTGCTCACTTTTCTGTCGCATCTCGTGTTTCGCCGAGTTAATTTTTTTCAGCTGCGTTTTATGTCCCGCTAAGTCTATTATTTTCAGTCGTGCTTCGTATTTCGCTGAGACAACTTTTTTTGTCGCATCTCGTGTTTGGTCGAGCCAAATATTTTTCTACGGCATCTCGTGCTTTGACAAGTCTAAGTGTTTTCCGACAAAATCTGTGCGTGCAACGATAGGGTAACTCTGGACCCTCCATACGGAGCAATTGGTCTGGCCAACCGGTGTTACATGCCTTCGCTCACTAAGAACAGGGTGCAATCTGGCCCTCGCGTAACCAGTCAATCAGTCAAGTGATTCTGACCCGACTCATAACTGGTGTTACATGCCTACTCTTACTCAAGACAGGGTGTAGTCCGACCCTAATTACGGGGCAATCAGCTTAGATCGTATACCGACAACTGGTGTCACACGCCTTCGCGTCCTCATTAAAGGGTGCAATCTGACCCTCTTTACAGGGCAATTAGCCTAGGTCGTAGACCGACGACTGGTTTTACATGCCTATGCAGTTTTCGTCTCAAGGTGCAATCTGGCCCTCCTTACGGGGCAATCAGTCTAGGTCGAATACCGACAGCTGGTGTTGCATACCTATGCAGTTTTCGTCTCAGGGTGCAATCTGGTCCTTCGCACGGGGCAATCAGCTTAGGTCGTAGACCTACAGTTGGTGTTACATGCCTACGCATACTCGTTTAAGGGATACCTCTTGCCCTTCGTACGGGGCATTCGGTCTGGCCCACCAATACACATTGCCTTCGCTATACTCGGAATTCAAATGGGGAGTTCACTTTATGCTATTTCGTCAGCTCGGCGGCTGGGCTGTTGTCCACCTCGCCGACTCACTACTTCGTCGATTCAGGGGGCTGGACTGTCGTCCGCCTCGCCGACTCACTCTTTCGTCGACTCAATGACTGTGCCGCCGTACGCCTCGCCGACTCACTGCTTCGACGATTCGGGGGGCTGCGCTGCCGCGCGCCTCGCCGACTCCTTCACCGACCACTTCGTCAGCTCGGGGGCTAGGCCATCGTTCACCTCGCTGACTCGTTGCTTCGTCGACTCAGGGGCTGGGCTTCTGTCTGCCTCGCTGAGTCGCTGCTTCGTCGACTCGGGGGGATGGGCTTCTGTCCGCCTCGCCGACTCGCTGCTTCATCGACTCGGGGGGCTGGGCTGCCATCCGCCTTGCTGACTCACTGCTTCGTTGACCTGCTACATCAGCTCAGGGGCTAGCCCGTCGTCTACCTCACCGACTCGCTGCTTCGTAGACTCGGGGCTGTGCCGCCGCACGCCTCACCTACCACTTCGTCTGCTCGGGGGATGGGCCGTCGTCCGCCTCGCCGATTCACTGCTTCCTCGACTTGGGGGCTGGGCCGTCGTCTGCCTCACTGACTCGCTGCTTCGTCGACTCAGGGGCTAGGCTGTCATCCACCTCGCCGACTCGCTGCTTCATCGACTCGCGGGGCTGCGCCGCCGCGTGCCTCGCCGACTCACAGCTTCGTCGACTCGGGGGCTGGGCTGTCGTCTGTGATGCCCTGGGCATCTCCAGAGCATTATCATGTGTATCCTTTACTTAATCACATCTCATAAGCATCATCTCATCTCTTGATAATGTGCATTTGACTCATATGAACAAGCATGATGGAAATAGCTAAGTGATGCACTCAGTTTTTGCATGAATGATTCTATGAATGTGAGCATAACGTAAATCATATTAAGTTTTAGGTGGAATTTTTATACCAAACCTGTAGGTCATGATGTGTTGAATAACTTTGTTAATTGGAGCTTGGATGGAAAATGGACCTATCATAGAGTAAAGGGTCCTTTAGTGTCACACAACAAACACAAACCAAACCTAAAATGTTTAGAAATCTTCATTTTTCTATAACCTAAAATCATTTTCATGCAAAGGTCCTATTGAGAAAGTCGTAGTCCTTGAAATTGTAAACAACATTGTCAAGAAGGCTTTTAGGATAAAATGGCTAGAAATAGGACTTTTCAATTTTCTAAGGAAAAACAGTTTTCTGTCCAAACTTAGGGCTGCTAGATAAATTCGAATTTAAATCATATTTAGACCTAGAATTTGAACTTGAGCCTTTCGACAAAGTTGTAGACCTCAAAGATTTGAACATTTCATCCAATGGGAATATCTCCAGAATCGGCTTCTAAATGGGCTAAAAACGCGTTTTTCAGTGAGGAAGAAAGCATAAAAATCCCCTGGCTTCCCCGGAGTCACTGACAGGTGGGTCCCACCTGTCAGCAGCGCCTGCCTGCGCTGCCGGCGCACGCCACGTGGCCGGCGGCGTACGGTCAGCTCACCGCACCACGGATCGAGCCTCTCTCTCCCTCCCCGGCCGCGGCTCTAAGTGGAGAGCGCCTCCCTCTCTGCTCTAGTTCCTCCCTTTCGCCCGCACGCCCTCTTCTTCATTTTTTTCCCCGCCCGCCATTGCCGGAGCTCGGTCGAGCTCGCTCCCGGCCACCTCAGTTCTCTCCGGGGCCCAACCATCACCACGCCGGTCTTCCCCTCAACTCCCTCCACCGTTTCCACCGAATCCCGACCGGCATCCACTCTTCCCTGCGCCACATTCCGCCGCCAAACTTTGAGCTCTGAGCTCACCGCCACCGGCCCTCTCCGCTACGTTGCGCGTCGATTGAGGTAGGGGGTAAGCATCTTCGCATCCCCCTCTCTCTCCCCGACCATCCGCGGTGAGCCTCCGGCTCTGCCCGGCCGTTCCGGCCGCGCGCCGCCGGTCCTCCCCCACCCGGCGCGAGGAAGAAGAAGATGGAGGAAGGAGACGATGGGTTTTGCGATTTAGCCCCTGCATTTGCACGGTTTCGTGGGTTCATACCCGGCACTGTGCATAGTGTCTCGTAGATCTTACGTGCAGGCCCCCGAAGTCTATATATAATTCCGATTAAGCCATGGGTCTGTGGTTTTTCGAAATATTTGGTATTATTTGAACGGTGAACTTTGAAAAATCATAAAAAATCAAATAAAAATCCTAAAAATACAAAACTAGTTGCATTGTATTCCTTTTGAATAGATCTATCCGGTGAATATGATGGTTGAGTAGGAAAGTACAAGTTTGCCCCTGGATGTTGTGTCTTTGAGATTTTATTTTTCATATTTAGCTAGAACTTTGGAAAATCAGATTAAATCAAAGAAAAATCCAAAATGGACAACCTTGGTAGCTATGAACTCCTCTTGAACAGATCTACCTGCTGGGTATGATGTAGGAGTGTGCATGGACATTTTTCCCCCTGATATTATGCATGCATGATAAATCACTATAAATGTGAAATGTGGACTAAATGGTCTCCAAAAATTTTGAAACTTGGACAGCAGTGTTCTTAGGGTATATAAGCTCACTGTGATTTTTGGTAGCTCAAGTGTTCACTATTTAATTACTGTTTTGCCACTGCATGTGATTTTTTAGCATAAAAGTAAATATGGAAATGGTAGCAATATAAAATTATGCTCTAGATGGCGTTACACATTTTATTTGTGCTCTCTGAAGTGTATGTAGCTCACTGTCAAAATATTATGTGGTTCATGTCAAGTTTGATTGGTGTTTTGAAAATAACAAATCCATGCTTGGGTAACTTGATAAATAGGAAAAGTGATTCTACCAGGCTCAACAAATGCTATGAAAAATCTAGTAGCTTACTAGTCCGGGTTCCAGAAAGTATGCTTGTGCACTTTATTGCTACCATTTTGCTAATCATGAATATTGGGGTGTAATAAAACTATGGAAAATAGATGTCCTACAAAAACATGGATTCTGAGCTTGCTGATTTTTATGCTTACTCATCATGCAATGTTATACTGTTTGTTCAAAATTCATGCCCTGAAGCCACTACTATAAATTATGAAAAATCTGTAAATTTAAAAGGCTGAGATTTTGTGTGAATTTTAATAAAATAATCATAACTCTTCTATGGCTGAATTTTTGGTAGCGGCTTGTTACAATATTGATCTTGCTGTCATAATTATTTGAGTTCATTTAGATCTATTAGATAGTAGGTACTTAGCATGAGCATTTTAATTCAATAAAAGGATAAACTTGAATATTAGACCTAGGTAAACCAATGAAAGAGTGTAATATTTCTCACTACACCATGTATGCTTGCTGCAAGTCTTCAATGATGTAATACATCAGGAGTTAGGCTAAGTTGGTGGTAGTATGTATGATTTCTTAGCGATGGCTTGTACGATTTCTTAGTACTAAACAAGTCTCATCACGAAAATGCATAACTTTATTCCATAAGTCATGATTCCTTGCATCGCACTCGCATCATGAAGCAAGCATTGCACTAATACATGCTCCAATTGCACTATGTCATGCATATAGATCCCGCGAGCGAAGGACACCCACCGGACCAACTGATCGTAGAGGAGCCCGAGGAGGAGCTGCACCAAGAGCCGGAGGACCAGCAGCAGGGGACCGACTTCGCTCAGGAGGCAGCTCTTACCATAGTGAGGAAGGTAGGCAGGACCTATAATTAGAGTTCGCAGGACGAGTATGCTTAGAAGTGCCAGCTGCGAGTAGACATGAGTGTGTGGACTCATCGCGCAGGTGTTTTCAAAGCTACAATATATTACTATCATGTCAATTATCACTATTGCTCATGATTTAAATGGAGACCGGGCGGAGATTTATTTACTCTTCATAATGTTGCACTTTGGACTCCGCCCGAGTCATATAAGGCACGTCCGCTGTTCGCCTGCTCTTCAGCATAACATTGATAGAGTGCATAACCGAGGTATGGGACCGCTAAAGTCTTACCTGGGTTTGTCAGGAGTTTTCGAGGCTCCGCCCATCCACTTGCTGGAGGCCGATGGGCCCGGGGGCGGTTGTACTCGAAGGAGGGCTGACCCAGGGCACTATGGTATCGCTCCTGAGGGGACACAACCCGGAGGTTAGGTGGGGGCGCCTTGAATCTTGGGACAAGACAGGTGGAGATCGGGACTATATGTGGGAACGTGATGGCTAGTAAGCATATACCCCTAGCATGATAGTTATTCCCGGGAATTAAAATAGATTCGAATCGCTGATGCCTACCAGGTGTGGGAATGCTGATAACGCACACGGGCAACGTAGTACCTACTTAAACACTTTGTATTTAATGCTCATGATTTTGAATATCACATGTTTGAATTGAGCTGTTTACCTTACTGAAATATACTATTATGTTGGTGGTTATATAAATGACGAAAACTTGTTTACTTATGTTATACACGACACTGTTTAAAATCAATGGCTAAGGATGAACTTGCTACTAAGCAGCTTCGCGTCAGCCGTACGCCAAATCCATTAAGACCTACTGAGTAATTAGTACTCAGGGTTTGCCCCCACATTTTGAGCGCAGGTATGGAGTTCATGGTTTGCACCTATGTCGGAGGTGCTGCATGCCCCCACATAGGATGAACTGGCATGAGTGGCACAAGGGCAACATCGGTGGGCTCGATGTTGTTACTTCTAATGCAAATCTTTTGTGATATCATGGTGACCTATGAACCTTATCATTCCGCTGCGAGAAACTTTTGAACTTGCTACTTTAAAACTCTATGTTGTATTTGTACAATATTTGAACCTGGTTTGTAACTAAGTCTATTATTATGCTATTTCAACTGATTGTGATGATGTATCTGTTGTGGCTCCATCGTGGGTCGCATGTGTATGATGTCGGTTCTTCTGGGAAACGGTATTATTGGGGGTCGAATGACTCTCGACGGACGACCGGGTTTAGTTTGGCCTAAGTGCATTGCGAGCCAGAGGTGGCAGGTGTGCTTAGTCCGGATTAAATCGGCGGTTCCACCACAGCTGGTATCAAAGCCGATCATACACAGACAACAGACATATCATCCAGTTTTGATTTACAAACCTATTTTTGAAAACCCTTGTTGAAGTATTTGAAAAATGAGAGTACCGATATGCCCATATTAAGGATGTTAGTGTAATACCAGGTGACATCGCTAACATTCTGACCTAGATTGAACTCATATGCATATTCGGCGCTTTGGAAAGCAACATTTCGGCCATAGCCATCCCCAGTACTGGCGGAGCGCTATTGGGATTTGCGGACTGTTGCGAACCTTACATTCATGATGATAGGGCAGAACTCTTCAAGGGGGGAGGTCACGCCATTGGAGTGTTTCGTGACCACTTTTCCTTCGACCAAAATTATAGCTAGATCTTGTTGGCCACCGTTTCTCTCCCCAGCAATTCCCCAGTACTGGAGGAACGTTGGGTGCGTTGGGAGAAATGGCGCCACTACGTCGTCTACTAGACGTAGCTTAAAAAATTCGTGGATGCCACTTTTAGGATTAGAGTGGTAATGTATGATGATGGTGATGATGTGGTATGAGCATGCATTTTTCTGCAGGTACACTAACTACACGCGAATTAAGATCGAGTAGAGATGACTAGTTGCATTAGAGAGTGCCGTGCATATGTGTCACCGCAATATCGCTAGCTATGTATGTGTGTTATATATATCTAGTGTGTGATGTGAGGCCGAATAGGACGAGTCATGCATCATGTTTACTTTCCTTGTTCATTTTTGGGGTCATTGCTAAAAGTCGAGTAAAGTAAATCGGAAGCTCAAAGATATCTTCTGCACACATCACCCCTTTAATCGTTGAATTATATGCAACTAATGCCTATCACTGATTAAAAGTCTCTTATTTAAAACAGATGGCCAGGACCAAGCAAACCACCCGCAAGGCCACCAGTGCGAGGGGACTTCGCTTGAAGGAGGGAAGGGCTGTTCCCCTCCCGCTAGTGACCCACACCCCTTCCCAGCTTGAGAATTGGATGGTCCAGACCCGTTGCCGCGAGGAGAACGGCCTCGCGCAGATCCTCTGTCGGGCTCTACGTGAGATGTGGCACAGACCATGCCCCTTCTTCTCCGTGCAGACAGTGCACGCGGAGGGACACTGCATGGCCAGTGTTGTCCTTCCCTCGAGCCAGACCGTGGCCTGGCAGATGATCACTGTCTATGGGGCCAATGAGGAGGACGCTTACGACAAGGTCACCTTGGCAGCCTTTACCTCACTCAGCTCCTCGGGTGCAGCAAGGATGTCCGTGCTGCGCTACCTCCCCACCAACGGCTACGACGACGAGTGGCTCCATCGTCACAACATACTGGAGGATCGGATTGACACCAGGCCGTATGCTGCGACTATGCAGTTTGCTCACAGCGTGCACGGGATGTACATCCGTGCCGAGGACCGTAGCTCCTTCTTCCGTGACCAGTACTTGTACGCGCAGGATCGTATCGAGGAGTTGGAGGTAGAGTTGGCCGAGGCACAGCAGCGCCTTGCGCAGTACGAGCAGGACCATTCAGTTGCCCCCGTGGTGGAGGATGAGGACAGCATGGTGTCTGACGCGCGCAACGCACGTTAGAGTGCTTGATGCAGCAATGCGTGATGAAGTCTTTTGTAAATGGTGCACATTATGAGCGATGTTTTGTATTATGCCACTCCGTGCAATTAACCATGACTGTACTAAACATTGGTGAGGTCGAGAGAACTCATTTATGTACGTCATGTAACCCGATGCTAGAACTTTAGGTTGGTGTTTCGTTGTGATGGGTGTGATGACCCCACGTATGTACTAAGTGGAGCTTTAGTTTGCTAAGACCTCCTAAATATGTTCGTAGTAGCTGCTAAATTCTCATGGACAATGTGGAATGATGCAATTCCCATAAGCTTGAAAAATGGCACCCGAATCTTGATTCTGGTTGCAATCTGAAATTCTGAAATGCAGCAGCTTATACTGAGCATAGCATGAAATCTGGGGGGTTTTGAGAAAACTTTTGAATGCCAAACTTATTGGGAACTTCTGGATGCACAACTTTGTCCATTGGACCTTATTCTGAATGTGCCTTGTTTCTGAGTTATGGTCGGGTTTCTTTGAATCTCTGATCTGAACTGAATCAGCACCGGGAGGAAGTTGTAGGAGACTAAATTTTGAATAACTTTGGTATCCTGGGTTATGCCTAGGTTAGTCGTTTTGGTAACCAAAACGTCAAGATTCAGAGCTGCTGTTTACACACGCCAAACTGCACGATTGTTTTCCGGTGGCAATGTGCCATTGCCTGGCCTTGCGAGATTAAATCTAACTGTTTTGTTACATGTTTTCATGTATTCATAACATGTCTATGGTGCTATGATCTTTTTATCTCCACATCTTTGCACAAGGGTTATTGGACTAAACCTATATGGCTCCATTTTTGCAGATGGTGAACACTCGCAATGGCCAATCGTCGGCACAGTCAGCGCAAGGTGCTCCACCCCCGCCGGAGTTGGCCACTTTGGTGGTCCAGCAGGCTGAGCTGATTCGCATACTGGCAGAAGACCGCCAGGCCCATGGGCAACAGCAGCCGCGGGAGTACCAGCCACGTGGCATCACCTACCAGGACTTCGACGGGCTGCGACCCCCAGTTTTCACCAACTGTCCTGAGCCATTGGCGGCGGACGACTGGCTTCGCACCATCCAGTCCAAGTTCACCCTTCTGCCAGGGATCACTGAGCAAGAGAAGGCTCGATTTGCTGCTCAGCTTCTTCAGGGGCCTGCGGGGGCATGGTACGCCACGTTACTAGTGAGGAAGGTAGACATGACCATACTTAACCCAGCAAATAAGTTATATTTGATGATTTAGGCATATGCATTAGGGTTTGTTTGAAACCTATTGCATTAGACTCCTTGGCCACCCTGGCCCTAGCACCTATAATTAGAGTTCGCAGGACGAGTATGCTTAGAAGTGCCAGCTGCGAGTAGACACGAGTGTGTGGACTCGTCGCGCAGGTGTTTTCAAAGCTACAATATATTACTATTATGTCAATTATCACTATTGCTCATGATTTAAATGGAGACCGGGCGGAGATTTATTTACTTTTCATAATGTTGCACTTTGGACTCCGCCCGAGTCATATAAGACACGTCCGCTGTTCGCCTGCTGTTCAGCATAACATTGCTAGAGTGCTTAACCGGGGTACGGGACCAGTGAAGTCTTACCTGGGTTTGTTAGGAGTTTTCGAGGCTCCGCCCATCCACTTGCTGGAGGCCGATGGGCCCAGGGGCGCTTGTACTCGAAGGAGGGCTGACCCAGGGCACTGTGGTATCGCTCCTGAGGGGGCACAACCCGGGGGTTAGGTGAGGGGGCCTTGAATCTTGGGACAAGACAGGTGGAGATCGGGACTATATGTGGGAACACGATGGCCAGTAAGCATATACCCCTGCCATGATAGTTATTCTCGGGAATTAAAATCGATTCAAATCGCTGATGCCTACCAGGTGTAGGAATGTTGATAACGCACACGGGCAACGTAGTACCTACTTAAACACTCTGTATTTAATGCTCATGATTTTGAATATCACATGTTTGAATTGAACTGTTTACCTTACTGAAATATACTATTATGTTGGTGGTTATACAAATGATGAAAACTTGTTTACTTATGTTATACACGACACTGTTTAAAATCAATGGCTAAGGATCCACTTGCTACTAAGCAGCTTCGCGTCAGCCGTACGCCAAATCCATTAAGACCTACTGAGTAATTAGTACTTAGGGTTTGCCCTCACATTTTGAGCGCAGGTATGGAGTTCATGGTTTGCACCTATGTCGGAGGTGCTGCATGCCCCCACATAGGATGAACTGGCATGAGTGGCACAAGGGCAACATCGATGGACTCGATGTTGTTACTTCTAATGCAAATCTTTTGTGATATCATCGTGACCTCCGAACCTTATCATTCCGCTGCGAGAAACTTTTGAACTTGCTACTTTAAAACTCTGTGTTGTGTTTGTACAATATTTGAACCCGGTTTGTAACTAAGTCTATTATTATGCTATTTCAACTGATTGTGATGATGTATCTGTTGTGGCTCCATCGTGGGTCGGATGTGTATGATGTCGGTTCTTCTGGGAAACAGTATTATTGGGGGTCGAATGACTCTCAACGGACGACCGGGTTTAGTTTGGCCTAAGTGCATTCCGAGCCAGAGGGGGCAGGTGTGCTTAGTCCGGATTAAATCGGCGGTTCCGCCACATCGTCTGCCTCGCTGACTCGCTGCTTCGTCGACTCGGGGGCAGTGGCGCCGCACGCCTCGCCGACCACTTCGTCAGCTCAGGGGCTGAGCTGCTGACCATCTCGCCGACTTGCTGCTTCATCGACTCGGGGGCTGCGCTGCTGCTGCATGCCTCGTCGCCTCACCAAGATCACTCGGAGGAATAAGTTGCTTGACCCTCAACCTAATTATGCTAATTAGCTTGAGGCTCGGGTGCTACACCCATTGGGTGCACCTAGTCGGTGCAACCAATGGAAGGAAGGAAGACTACTCGGCAAGACATTCAAAAAGCAGAATTTGGATCTTCAAGCTTATTGTTTCTCAAGTTAACTTGAAGCTCAGGGGCTACCCCATGGGGTGCACCTAGTCGGTGCAACCCATGAACAGTTTAACTCGGAAGGAGCTGCAGATTTTATTTAGACCTTCGAGCTAATTGTTACTCAAGTTAACTCAAAACTCGGGGGCTACCCCATGGGGTGCCCCTAGTCGGTGCAATCCATGAATATTTTAATTTAGAAGGAGCTGCAGATTTTATTTGGACCTTCAAGCTGATCGGGGGCTTGTGGGGGATAGACATCCTCTGGGTCCTCATAAAGCGTATTCTGTACATGGGCCGACGGAGGGCCCAATCCAGGAGCCGACCGACTGACTCGACGCACAAGACAAGGACTCTATCTTTTGTAATCTAAACCGTCTGGGAGACATAGAAGGAAACCGACTTGTAACCCAAGCCACGCCAGACTATATAAAGCGGGCTAGGGATCCCTCCAAAAAAACTCAACTCATACCATCTCTCCCGACCTGAGCCAGATCCCCATCGACCTCATATGTCCTCATTGTAACCTCGAGAGCTCGTATCAATACGACTCGCCCCAAACAGGATGCAGGGTATTACGCATCTCGCGGCCCAAACCTGTATAAATCGTGTGTTATTGTCTCTTGTCGCGTTACACGTGAACCATCGAGCTACGGTCGATCTCGCCAACCACAAAAAACACTGCGTGATACATCTCGTGGTGCATTGTCGGACTAAAACCCCGACAACGCTAAACCAACAGGGCGCAAGTGATAATTTTTAATTCAAGTTCATCGTGTCTGTCTGACTAAGCCAAAGAGTGAATAAGTTAAGAATATAACGGGTGTTGTTCTTTGCGGTATTGGTTACACAATACCTTGTCCGCCGGATGCATAGTTGTTAAAGTTTTTTGTATCTTTTCTGCATCCAATGGCTCTTTTTTTCACAAAATTTCAATCGTGTACAAATGTTATGAACGGCATGATTGTAATATGCTACTGATTTGAAATCTTGTAGTCTTATGTGATTCCATTCATGCTGAGCATCAGGATAAATTATCTCTTTTTGCTGTTCATAACGTTCTTTAGGTGCAAGCCACAAGTTTCTAGGATTATCTTCGAAAAGATACTCTTTTTTTATAACTCTATGAATAGAGATTCGCAACCAGAGTAAATCAGTGTACTTCATTGTATCAGTGATTGCAGGACCATTTTCAATGGGTGGATTAATTGTACTTAAAAGTCCACGAGATGCAAAGCCAATCTTAATATCAGAAGCCCAGTCAGGATAGTTAGTCCCATCTAGGGCGAGTTTCTCAAACTCTTTTTTTGCCTTGCATGTCTCCTGCAAGTTATATCTATCGATTTATTAATTTACCAACTTGTCAAATTGTAAATCTTAATGCAAGTATTGTAATATGTTCTGTTACTACACATATATTTTAATTGGATGTTTGAAGATGATATATCCTCCAAAATTATAAGTTTATTTTATCAAGAATAATCTTATAATTAAGGTAATCTTTATAAAATGAAGTGGACCAAGCATCCAACTGCATTATTTTAAGATAAACACTTGTAGTTATTCATCATTTTTGCATGATGTAGACCTCTCAGTGATGGGCAACTGAATTGCTGCTTAAAAGACACGGTCTCTAGGCAGAAATATTCAAATAATTGAATAAACGCAGCCAATGCCCTCCATCACCCAATGTTTATTCTTTAAAATGATGCAAGTTGTATGTGAAGTAACATATTTTCCACTAATTTATGTGTTATATGTGCATTTTTCTACCCTTAACTTAATCACATGAGTTTTAAAAGCATAAATAACTCTAAGACAACTAAGTTTAATAATTATAAGGGTATGTAAAATATTCAATTGCAAGTATAAAATTGCAAGAATAAAAATAGCAAGCATGTAGGATAAATAACATACATGAAATGCACACAAGGATATATATATAAAACATTGTATACATCACATATATCATCAAGTCAAATATTACATCAGAATCAACAATGGGTTTTTGATGATCTACAGCAAATTAATATATTATCTAAATACTGCAAACATTATTTAAACTAATATATAATAACACATAACTGGGTCAAGGGGGGTTTTATGGCCTTTGCATTTGTTGGAGGGGCTTATGCAGACTTTGGCAAGGACCGAGCCTTGGCCAATTTTCAGCCCACGGTGGCTTGATGGGAGCGGCGGGCCGCTCGGCCGGGCCATATAAAAGTCCGATGCGGCACCCTAACCGTTCTCTACCGCCACCGCTGCCTTCTTGCTTGCTCCACCGCCGCCGTCGCCGCTTTCCGCCGCCTCTCAGATCCATGCCCTCCAGAGTCTGATCCGCCGCCGCTATGCCCTGCTCCCCCCTTTCCCCGCACCCATCAGTGCTCAAAGGACAATTATGTCCTCCTCTGTCGATGAGGAGGATGATACCGGCGAGCCGGGGCCGCCGGCGCCTTCGGCAAGGCCGTTTGGGAGCCCCCGGTTGCCGACACCGTTGGGAAGCTCGCGGCCACCGCCGTTGGAGAAGGACTCCGCGTCACGTGGTGCGAGACGAAGCCCGGGGCGATGAGCCACTGCCACTCCAGCGTGTCGGCATGGGGTGAGCAGCGCCGGAGTCGGGGTCGGCAGCGCTTCCGGGGCAGCGCCACGATGGCGTCATCATTGTAGAAGGGGATGGCTCCTCTGTGTGCCGCCCGTGTGGGATGCAGGCCAAGACCTTGCAGTGGCGCGGTCAGAGGGCACCATCGCAGGGGGGCCGTCTCCTCCGTCAGAGCCGGCAAGTTGGAGGCGGCGCGGGTGGCAAGCATTTCCTCCGTGGAGATGTGTATGGTGCCTGCTTCCATGGCCACCTCGAGGAGACCAACATCACGGAGGGAACAAGGACCAAAACCATGGTAGGGGCAGTACCCCTGTGGGAATGCCAACGTCGCTCCAGTCACTGGTGCCGGCACTTGTGCCGGTGTTGGCGCTGTTGGTGCCGGGACTAGGGCCTCCGGTGCCTGCGCTAGCAGGTCGACGACGACCGGTGCTGTGGTGATGACGCAGCGATAAGGAGGTCCACGGCGAGCAGGACCACGGCGAGGAAGGCCACGACGCAGCAAGCCACGGCCGCGGGGAAGCCATATCCCCGTGCCGTTCAAGCGCAGGATAGCACCGTAGATGGCGGTGCGGACTCGTCCATGGTCCAAAACACCATTGTTGATGGTGTGGTTGAATTCGCGAAGAGCTGCACGGAAGATCGCCGGAACCGCTCGACGAACTGTAAGTATAGGCATCTTAACTCACCTTCTTTCTTCTCTTCGAGTTTCCCCTCTGTTCTTCTTCTACTCAATGGTGTAGAGGCAGTGCATGATAACATGTTAGGATAGAAAGTGAAAACTGATTGGAGAAAAACTGAGAATGAATCTCAAAGATCGTATTCCATTGATGTCTAGACATATATATATATACATGATGAAGGGAACGTGTCCATTCATTTGGGAAGTTACAAGGAGGCAGAGAGAGATTAATGTCCTATGTTATGCTTGTTTGAGAAACCGCTATGTCCATTCGCTTGTAGAGATGCCTGTTCGCTAACTGCCAATGTCCTTCCATGACTGGGTGTCTCTTGGATGAGATCACCTAAACTGTATGTTTCACAACAAAAATCGGTAATCAAGAAGCACTTTCTTCTTCTATCGGACATAGTAAAATTATTGTTTCCTTAGAAGCGAAGAACCGTCAAAGCTGCGGGGACTAAAGTGTGTGCACGCATCCATGTCGGCCGTCGTCCACGAAGCGGAGGAGATCGTGTTTGTGTTGTGCCTCTGATACGTAGGCTCGCTCAGCTTCTTCCCTTTTTCTCCCTGTCTGCTCACCTTGTTAACCTGTTTTCTCCCTTTTCTTCCACAGCCAGTTTTCCTTCCATCACAAACTTCTGATATGGGACTCGCGACAGAGTGACTCTCTGAGCGAGAGCGAGTTACAGAAGGCGGCGCATCGATCAGCGGATTACGAAAGGAAGAATGCCCAGAACCCTGCTGCGGCCGTGGCGACAGCCATCGCCCACACCAGCTTCGCCACGGCGGGAGGCATGAGCGGCGCCACCCTGGACGCGAACATGGCCATGAGCAGCGTCGTCAGGGCCCACACCGCCGCCTTGATCTTGCCGGTATCCCTTATCATTCCCCCCTGCCAGCGGTGGCGGACCGCTCCAACTGACAGAGGCAGACGAATAGCAGCAGGAGCACGGCGTCGGCGAGCAGCACGAAGGCGACGGAGCCCGCGTTGTGGCCCCAGGAGTTGTGGACGGCGAGCGCCGAGTTGAAGCCCAAGGCGCCCAAGCCTAGGCCGGTGAGCGCCGAGTATTGCACACCCATCCGGTGCGGCGCAGGCGGCCGTTGCCCCCGCTCGCGTGAGAATGGACTGGAATAGAAGGCAGGCAGGTTCTTTATAGTGCGCGTTGGGAGAACTTTAGGTAGGGGCTTCGGAAACTAAGAAACGAAATCTGTTTTCAGTCGACAGTTTGGAGGAGCGTGGACCATCTGTTGCTGCATATTTGGAAGCTTGCGGAGGGATGGATGCTGCTCTGCCCTGAGATGAAGAAGCCGGAGCTGGTTGGTTGCCTGAAAGCTTTGAAGGAGAAGGCAAGCTCTGATGTCATTCTGCTATGATGGCGATGTGAGGAAGATGGCGTCTGTTGGCTCGATTGGTGTTAGGGAGAGTTTGGTCTGTTTCTGGTTTCAAGTTTGGTGTGTTTAGAGACGTAGAAGTTGTGCTATCTGATTTTAAGCTGGTCTGTTGTTTCTTTCATTTTGGGGCGGTCAAAATTCGTTTTAGCTTCTGGTTCGGCAGTAAGTCGTTTTGGGTTATATGGTGCTTGTGTCGCCCTAAAATGCTGTAAACTCGGATGTTGATTTCGGTCTTTTGAGTTTTGACTAGTTTGAAAGGCCGGGGGCGAGGCCCCGTAAGATGCTTCTAAGATGGGAGACCTCCTGCAGGCCCGTATCTACGTTTTTTAAGCCCCAGCGCAAAACAAAATTTGTGACCCTATATAAAAAAATAAAAATAACTAATAAAAAGTATGATTCAGTGTATAAATATATGTTTTCATGCAAGACTTAAAAAATAGAACTACAGTAAATGACAAATCTTTCTTATCAATATCTTCTTAACTTCTAGAAAAAAGCATCAAGCGTCTGGTATTCTTTGAAATGAAATATTCAATCATATCTTCATATTTAATCTTCTCCAGAACATCATTTTCAAGTGCAATTGTCTGTGATAACACCAAGACCATCACCGTCTGCCCGAAGAGTTTGATTTTCTGTATTAGTCTGATGTTCTTTCAGAACAAATTTATCAAGGGCACCTTTCTAGCTCTGCGCTTGCACTTTTCATAACCGAAATCGTATTTTCTAATTCTATAAGACATTGTGAGCACTGAACAAAATTGATCTTCCTGTTTCAAGAAGAACAGACACGACCAAACGAAATTATCAAATCAAATTAGTATGTAATGTAACTGAACTAATACGTTGAATAGGTGATTTAGTCATTCAGGCTTAGAATTGTTTAATTGAGATATGGATCCATCCAATGGTCTAATACGATAGTATCTGAATGGCTGATTGGCTGAACCGTTGAACATGATGTTGATGCCTTCAGCCTTGGCCTTGAGGTTGAGGATTTGAGAACAGAAGACGTGATGAACTGATAATGCCTGCACACTGCAGTAGACAGTAAGACACTAAGACAGTACTGCACTGCCTCTCTCTATCGCTAGCGGTAGGAACTAGGAAGGTTTGGGTTGCCGAACCTGCGAAGTGCGAACCACCAGGTGTCCAGGCCTCTGCACGGTCGCAGCGAGCCAGACCGCCGGCCGGTGCCAGAGGCGATCGGCGATTGCAGCCTCGGCGACGGACAGCGCCGCGGCCGCACCCTGTCGCGACTCGCGAGATGCGTCGCTTCGGCTTCCGTCCGTCGTCTGCGTCTCTGCGAATTCAGCGCAACATCGTCCAGGAGGCTGTTCTTAGCAGGCCATGGCCTAGTACATGTAAGAGATGGGGGCCCTAAAAATTAGAGGCCCTGTGCGGTCAGTCCAGTTGCGCCGGGCCATGTACAGGCCTGACCTCCTGCACATATTTTCTAAGATTCTTCTGTGTTGTGTTCTAATCTTTTCTTGCCAAAATATGTTTGCGTTTTTTTCCTGCCCCTTTCCTGGCTTATTCACTTCCTATCCTGCTATATGGTTTTCCCTATATATATGTGTGTTTATGTGCGTTGCTTTCTTCTCTCATATTGTTGTGCTCTCTTTCTTCGTTTTTGCTATTCAGCCCTCATGGATATGTTTATGTTGCATTTTCAATCTGATTTCTTTGTCCCAGCCAAGTTCTGCTCTACAATGATTCTAAAAGATCCCTTAATTTCTTTTCTTTGATGTTGTGGTTTTATTTTCCTTTTTTTTTTTTTGAAGGTCCCGTTTCCGCGTCCGGCGTGGGGTGCCAAAGCTACGCGTGACGAGGAGCCCCCCGTAGAGGGATTCGATGCTGAGGTCCCATTGACTACTGCATGTGTCTATTTACTACTCTATAGCTTTACCTTCACTTGATGACTTCCGTTCGATTTAAAATTTGTTGCATGTTTCCTCACGGCTCACGCTAATTATGTATGTTCATTTTTCAGTTCGAGCTTGTCCGCGAGATGAGGGCCCGTTTGGAGCGCAACATGAAAGGAAAAAAACATTTTCGAGGAGTTGGTTAAGAACCCTCTGCACAAGAATAATGCGTTCATGATCGCAAAGTACGCTGTCAGTTCTTTTTAACTCTGGGCTGATGTGGCAAACCGCCTTAGGCTACCAGCTGAAAGTAAGGTGAATCAGGTAATACTATATTGTACTGGATAGTGCTAGGGCACATCACGTATATTCTTTGGTTTCATCTTACTACAACTGCAATCAATGCCATTCTCATTATTACCTGTGATCACCCATCTCCTAATGTAGGGTTTTTGGCTGTGTGGGGATCCTCTCATGAAGGCTGTGGTTCTATCTTCAAACCTCTTCCATGGCATGACAAGGAGGCCGATGCCTAATTTGTTAGCCTTTGCGTGCGTGTGTTTTGTTCTGCTGCTTCTTTTCTCTTCCCTCCAGACTTGTTCTATGGCATATGGCCACACGGTGATTTCACTGTTTCTGGCTTCCGTGCCCTCCTCTGAGACTCGTCCATGGAGTGGGAAGGGAAGCAGATCGATTTTGGTGAGTTTTGTTTGCTTTTCTCTCAGCTCCAAGCCTCGTCCATGGAGGTGGCCAGCGTGCGGTCCGTCTAATCAGTCGGGGTTGGGACAAGGCCTATAGCGGGTGGGGTGAGGGTGATTGCAGTTCAGTTCATTGGTTAGTATTTGATTTTATGGTGATTTCATGGGTTTCTTCAGTCAATCAGCTTCAGTTGCTTTTCATCTTTGAATGTTTTTCCTCGGCTCGAGTCCGGCAAAGAAGTATTGAGAGGTATTTTACCCAAATTTCCCTTTGCTCATTCTTTTTCATGTTGCTCATCGTTAGATTGGCTTAAATGTGCATGTCGCCTTACACCAGGGGAGTGCCTAGAGGCTAGATTGCACACGACGGTTGCAGGGATGTGATTTTATATTCGTTTCATTCTTGATTTCTAGATCCCATTTTCTTCACCTGTCTTCGCTAGTTTGACGCGAACAGCGTTGTCAGCGCCCACACCGCCGCCTTGATCTTGCCGGTATCCCTTATTATTCCCCTGCCGGCGGCGGCCGGCCCGCTCGAACTGGCGGAGGCAGAGGAAGAGCAGCAGGAGCGCGGCGTCGGCGAGCAGCACGAAGGCGACGGAGCCCGCGTCGTGGCCCCAGGAGTTGTGGACGGCGAGCGCCGAGTTGAAGACCAAGGCGCCCAAGGCTAGGCCGGTGAGCACCGAGTGTTGCACACCCATCCAGTGCGGCGCAGGCGGCCGCTGCCCTCGCTCGCATGAGAATGGACTGGAATAGAAGGCAGGCAGGTTCTTTATAGTGCGCGTTGGGAGAACTTGGGTAGGGGCTTTGGAAACTCCTAGCAAATGGCACGTGCGTTGCTATGAAAACTTCTATAGTAAATTACTCTTTGACATATTATACCAATATTAATAAGACAAAGACATATTATTGCCACTCTTTATGTGAATTTTACATAAGTAGCATACGTAGTTATAATTCTCCAATTGTAAACCCCTTGCAGCGAAAACGTAGGTAGTTTGAGCTTAATTCATAATCAAATAGTGCATAAACACTCTAAATAATTAAATCAAAATTCATTTTTTGTTTCAGCCTAAAATGACCCATAAAGAACACCCACTGCCTCCTCATTTGGGCCCGGCCCATCTAGCCGGCGACCTCCCCCATACCGTCCGATCAAATCGGACGGCTCCTGTGAGCCCGGGCGGATCAAACCGCCCTAAGCCCCACCTCCCCCTAAACCCTAACTTTCTCTATCTCTCTCCCCTCACTCCCTCACGCGGCAGCGGCCGGGCGACGCGCGAGGCGCGCCCGCAGCCGGGCGCCAGTGATGCGGTGGAGGAGCAGCGCCCCTTCTCTTCTCCGCCACCGCCCCTCCTCTCCCTTCTCCTGCCACCGCCTGAGCCAAGTCTGCCGCCACGCTCCTCCACCTCCCTCATCGGCTTCCTCCCTACCTTCCTTCCGCCTCTCCTCGCCTCTCTGCTCTCCCATCTGGGCTGCCTCCGTGCCAGGGCCAGGAGGAGAAGGAGAGGGATGGTGCTCCCACGCCGGCCGAATCCATGCCACGGCAGCTCCCCTCCTCCGCGCCGGCTGCACTCCTCCTCCCCACTGACCGGATCTCTTCCCCAATCCCCATCTCATGGATGTCTTCCTCTCCGGCTCATGCTCCTCTTCGCCTCCGCGGTCATCTCCTCCGCTATGACCCCTGCCCGCTGGGTATCCTTGGCCTGCCTGTGCTCCTCCACCGGCCGGCCCTCCCTTGCCTGCATCTCCGGATCCGCTGCATCGTTTGACCTCCTACGTGCGCCCAGCCTCTGATGCACGCCTCACCGTTGGATCTATCGCGCCCGGCGGCGCATGGCTCCTCCGCCTCGCGCAAAGCCACCGAATAGCTGCTCCACCTCGGCCTCCACCCCGCTCGCCTCTCCCCGCCGGTCTCCTCCCTTTTCCCATGGAAGGCATGTATCTCCTCCCCGCCCGTCGCCTAGATCCGCCTTCCTTCTCATGGCGTGGCTGGCCAAGGCATGCGGCAGCTGCAAAGCGGGTTGCGGTGCCTTCTCTAAGCCCCTCCCCTTGGCGCGGCGCGCCGGGGGTGGGGGTAGGGGTGGGTGGGTTGTGGGCAATGGACCGGGGGAGGCGACGGAAGGGTGGGAGGGAGGGGGCGGGGTTGGGCGGACAGCGTCGGTTGGAGGAGCCGAGGAGGACGGTGTGAGACATCGAGAGAGGCGGTCGCAAGCTGGCAGCCCGGGAGGCAGTGCGGGGGCGGGGAGGGCGGTGGGTGACGGACCAACGGAAGGCCACTACAAACTTTTAAGGGGTAGAGAAGAAACAAAATCTGCTTTCAGTCGACACTTTGGAGGAGCGTGGACCATCTGTTTCTGCGTATTTGGAAGCTTTGCGGAGGGATTGATGCTGCTCTGCCCTGAGATGAAGAAGCCGGAGCTGGTTGGTTGCCTGAAAGCTTTGAAGAAGAAGGCGAGCTCTGATGTCATTCTGCTGTGATGGCGATGTGAGGAGAGTTTGGTCTGTTTCTAGTTTTAAGCTGGTCTGTTGTTTCCATCATTTTGGGGCGGTCAAAATTTGTTTTAGCTTCTGGTTCGGCAGTAAGTCATTTTGGGTTATATGGCGCTTGTGTCGCCCTAAAATGCTGTAAACTCGGATGTTGATTTTTGTCTTTTGAGTTTTGACTAGTTTGAAAGACCAGGGGCGAGACCCTGTAACTCTAAAAAAAAAAACTCTAGGTGGGCAGCCGAAACCCCTCAGCACTAGTTAGCTAACTAGCACACTGCACACACCTGGCACCACGCGTGTACCGACGCGCAAAAGTGGCCAAGTTCATCACTGCATGCTTCTTGGGAAAAAGCTGAATGATGGGAAGAAGCGCGACATGAGTTGTGCATCCCCGTCACGCTCGTCATATGGGGATCGGAGAGACGTACGGCGGGGGACGGACGACTTGGTCATCAGTGTTCCTACTGCTGGTAATCTGAAATAGTACAGTGACGCGCGATCGAGTTCGTCTCTCGATCTTTTCGTTGAGACATGTGGAGCACGATCTGTTGAGCTGCGCGCACAGCTCATCAGCCGGCGTCATTGTCCGAGAGCTCGGACCTAGGTCTCATTGCTGCAGCGCAGCGACAGCCATTGGCGTATGGGGTACAGCTGCATAGTAGTAGTATTTTCCTCTGGTGGCCACCGCATGCATGCAGTGCCATTGTGCCGAGTCCCCGGCACTCAGATCCTTCCTTTATTCCTCGGGGTTCATGAATCACAGTCAGTGTTCATCGATCCCGCTATCACCAGCATGGCGGCTTTGCTGCTGATGGCTTTGGTAACTGATTCCCACGGCCCGCGCCGCCGCCCTCAGCTCGGCTTCCGTCAGATGAAATTCTGTGCCAGCCATGACTTTCCTCGAGCCAGTTCCAATATTCCATTCCATTCCATTTCCATTATTGAAGGGAAGGCGGCCGTCAATCGACTGCCTACTCCGTATCTGCTGATCTGACTTTTGGCCTATCATGGCATGGGTCATGTTCTTTATTCCCTTTTAGACAAAGGAAAGCTTACAATGTCTTTGCTTTGCTGGGGATACCAGCTTTACATACCAAGTTCCATCACTGAAACGAAAACAAAGCACCTCTGCTCACCGCGGCACGCTGAAGTAGTAATTCTCGTGTGGCAGGAAAGGCGATGTGGTTTTACCTGAGTTTTATCAGTCGATCTCTGGATTTCTCCCCTGCAGTTGGGTGCTGGGTGCTGGCTGCTGCTCGCCTTCTCGCCGAGCTCCTACACCATATGCCATGGCTGTGTTAGTTTCCCCGGCCGGCGTCAACAGGGCAGTTGGCGAGAAACAACCGCAAATTAAGTAGGAGCAATAGAACGGCCTGGGTCGTAGTACGTTTCTTCGCCAAATGGCACCGTATCCGTGTTCACTGCCCAGAATGCACAAAGGTGAGGTGATCACGTTAAGTAATGGAAAAATTCATAGATTCTCTTCAATACTCTTAGGGAGAAAATTTCAAATTCTTTCATGTATTATTAGCTCCAACAACGACGAACCATACTAGGTACCCTTTATGTTTAATTGGACAAGTGTTTTCGTGTCCGGGTTCGGTGGCAATTGAGCCGCGTGTGTCTGTGTTTGTCCCACTCTAGAGACCGTTCGTTATTCATCGCATCTTGTCTTGTCGCCTCTTTTAGCTAGCTTTCGGTGCAGCGGTGCTTGTCTGGAGCGTTCAAAGCTTGTGCTACAATTATGGCACGGCCGTCGCTAAGAATCACCAGAGGACACTCACTGGTGTAGAGACTGGTGGGTTGATCTGGTCCGAAACACTCACCACTAGCGGGTTCTAAGAGAAAAACACGGTATTCAGGTGTAGATCTAGGAAGGAGAAGGGAGAGATGTCACCTTCGGTATCGGGGAAGGGCGCGACCTGTGACGTATAGCCAATGGGGTTTGGTAGGTGGCGATGCTCGGCGGCCTTCTCCTCTTCCTCCTTGAGGCGGCGCTCTTCTGCCGCCTTGACCTCCTCCTCCCTCTGTCTCTGCTGCTCCTGGTTGGTGGCGTCATCGGCCATCGGGTCGGCGGCGGCGAGGAGTGAAGGGTTTTCCAGTCACTTGGTGCGTCGGGAGATCGGGTCCCTCGGTGGTCTGTTGGGCTAGAGTTTGACGGCGGCTAGGTCGTGTTGGTTTCTGTGCCGGCCCTTAGGTCCTCTTTTATATGGCGCACTGTGGGGCCATATCCATAAAAGGGAGATCGTGCCCCGATCAGAGCACGGGGATCTCGGGCATCCCGACATGGGTGGCCGCCGCGGGCATCGCCGTGCTCACCCTCAACTCGGGCCTCGCTGTGTACCGCGCCAGGGCCAGGGGTGAGCCGGCGTCCACCGTCTTTGTCGCCGCCTCGTACCTCGCCCTGCTCCTCCTCTTCGCCCGTCTCCGCGCCTACGAGCGCGCGGCGCCTGGGTCCGCCGCCAGAGAGCAGGCGAGGCGCGCCGTGTGGCCGCTCACCGCGCTCCTCACCACGGCCGTGCTCCCGTCTCGCATGGACCGCAAGGTGGCGGCGCTGATGGTGGCTGGCCTGGGCGTCATGACGTGCGACGCGGCGCTCGCCGTCCACGAGGCCCGCGGCGGCGGCCTGGGGTCCGAGGCGCTCGTCGCCTACACCGCCCTCCTGGCGCTCACCTGCCTCTTCCTCCGCGAGTTCTTGGCCGGCCGCCCGCGCGGGGTCGGGCACGGCGCCTGCACGGACAGTAAATAGTATACTAACAAAGATCGCGCGGTGTGGACGCTAGCTAGCTATGGATCGAGCTGCTCACCAAGATGTTCGTCTTGGGGTGGCGTCGCCTGTTGTCCTTGTCCAGGCGTGATGTTGCCTTGTTAGTTGTTTGTTCTTCCGAGCATTATTACGCGTGTACTAGTGGTTTACAATTTCGGACATAAAAAAAATTCGCCCTTCACTGAAAAACCCGAAATTTCGGGAATTTCGGACCATTGTTAAATATATTTAGTTATTTCTTAAATATTCTTTGACATAATATTATTAGAAAAACCGAAATTTTGGCCCGAAATTGTTTGCGGCACCCAGCGGAAAACCCGAAATTTCGGAAATTTCAATCACTTCGGGTACTTGCAGACAGGGTCGCTTGCTCCGTCCGTCCGGCCTTATTTTACCTCTGTAATAAATTATGATCCCCCTCAGACATGTATTTGATCCGATGAACGTGTGCTTAATTTGCTTGTTGACTGGCATCGCATATCGAATCATTATTGGACTGCACCAAAACAATGCAAGGTACTACTAATTAAATGGCACAACTAACAATACAGTATAGAACTATATACTGTATTTGGCTTGTGGACCATACATGATATTATTGACTTGAAGATTTCAGCTAGGTGCGGGTTGCTAGCAGTATAACGACCGGTGTGCACCGAGACGTAGGCATGTGTCACCCAATTCAATCCGATCCGAACAACACGACGGGCGGACACAGACTGTATTTTTTTGACCCGCCCGACTAGCTTGTGAATTTGGTTGTCACGGATGGTGCTGGCTATCTCCGGGCTGCTTCTCTCTTCTGCTTCCTCCGCTAGTATAGAGCGGGCGGAGGCACGTTGCTGCTCTCACGGTCACGGCGGTGTTCCTTCCCATCGATCTCCACGCGCTGGAGATGGCAGAAGCCTTCGGCGTGCGAGTGCGACGCGGCGCTCGGCGCTCGGCGGCCTGGTCTCCGCGAGTTCGTGCTCGTCGCTCGCTGACGACGCCGCGCTCACCTGCCTGTTGCTCCGCGATCGAGTTCGTTGGCCGTGGCCGCCGCGGCCTGGACGCGGTCGACACGCTGCTCTCACCAACCAAGATGTCCGTCTTGAGAGGAGGCGGCAGGGCACCGGGCAGAGCAGAGGCAGACAGCGATAGCCAGAGCCAGCCGACGCAGTACACGAGAACTGGGAGGCAACCGTGCAGGCGTCTATCGGCCGCCGCCAGTCGTCCATGGAATTGCGCCTGGCGCCGTTGAAATGTATGAAAAAAAAAAACCCCACAGCAGCAGAAAATGAACTGCGGTTAGATAGACGGAGCCTTGTGCTGTGGTCTGACCGCAGCCCGCGCAGGTCATCGGCATGGTATGCTCTCGTTGTTAGCTGCTTTGTTTAGTTTCTTGCTTCCGTGGATAATTTTACATGATACCGGTCATCGGTTCTAACGCGCGTATACGGCATGTCACTAAAGCAATCGTTTTATTTCACTTCCCTGTTTCAGTATTTTCCCCCATTCATCTTACTTGCAAATGTGTCTTTGCATTGCAACGGATGAGAAAAGAAATACTTTAGCCTAATTAGAAGACAATGAAATTTTGATTTAGGTGCTAAAATTTTGATTAACGTGCCTCACTACTGGTGTGTAGGCAGCCAAGCACGTCTCAGTATGTTGCATTAGGTTATTTCTGCCTCTGATGTGAGGAGCCAAATACTAAAGATAAGTGTCCAACCGTAATAAGTGAAAATCATCAACAAAAAGCTCATTTGCTTATCCGGCTGGAATCCGCTGCCGCGCACCAGTGTTTGGGCCAGAAAGCAAAGCGGCTTCCCCGCGCGGCCTGCTAAGGTAAGGGCTGACCTGGGCTCATTTTCTGGATGTCTGATTTCATCAGACAGCTCACAGAGCAAACCGCCATCTCTACAAAGCCCTAGCCCAATTTCCCATCCCCACTCTTCCGTTCACGCTCTACCTAACGGTGATCGATCGATTTAGAGCTTATTTTTCTTACACCTATTGTGTTATCCCTACATCTATCTGTTGTTTGGAACAACCGGTTGGAGAACATGCAAATCCACGAAAGATGGCAAGTCTATAGATTTGATTGCTGTATTTGTTTTGCTGGTTTAAGATAGCTCAACTCATGTAAAATGGAAATACCAATACAAGAATATTTGACCCCGTAGGCCGTACCAATACACATACACATTTCTTGTACATATGTATATACAATCAGTGAAGAAGCGCCCTCCCCACCAAAAGAAGAAGAAGAAAAAGAAGCAGCATGACACCTAGCTAGAGCAACATGGGACAGGAACAGGAGGGAGGTGGGGGAAATGAGGCACAACGTACAGCTAGCTAGCAATCCAATCCAACTATCCAAGTATACATATCTATGGCAGCTCAAAACTTCAATCGCCAGGTAGGGCAAATACCCTGCAACTTCGAAACAGCGTCAGTACTTCCTCGAGTTAATAAAGATGGCTCATGTTGTACTTAACTCTACAATTACACGTACGTACCCGATTTACCAAACAGAGACACACATAGGGTACGTGGCGTTCTCAGTATCCACTACGCGGATGATTCGCTCATACTACTATGAAAAAAATTATTTTCCGGCGAAAACACACACACTTCAACTTTTTTTTTTTAAATTTCCTCAAGTAGACTCTCAGTGAAACTTATTCCAAAAATAGATTCAAACCTCTTCGTCATAGGACAAAACACCGAGGTATAACATGTCGGCGCTATATCGTCTAACGCCAAGCATTTGGCCACGTCAGCTGCGTCGATGAGCTAGACACTAGGGGTCACTGCTATTTAATTTAACGCCGACCTTTATACCTCGGCGTTAACTGAAGTAGCGCCAACCTTGAACGACTTAACTTGCAATAAATTGAGGTCTGAAGCTCGGCGTCAAATGACCAAATGCCTAGTTAAACTAGGAGTAAAATTCATACACGGTTCTTAAACTTACGCGAGTATGTCATCCTGGTCCATAAACTCATAAAGTGTACCATTTCAATCTATAAACTTGTTTCGGGTCTTATTTGGATCCAAACGGTTCTCTCACCATTCTAGGCTGCAGCCTACAGATGACATATGGGGTCCACATGTCAGCCTTCTTCTTGCTCCCCTCCCTCTGCTCTCTCTCTCATCGAGCGCCGCCCCTGACCCCTCCTTCCTCCAGCTCGCAGCGCCGCCACCTGCCTCCCTGCACCCCCTCCCCGTCCGGCCGCCTCCACGCCTCGGCCCCGGCGCCCCGCCGATGTCCTACAACCTCACGGGTCTTGAAGTTGATCTTGGGGGCGTCGGTGCCGCCAGCCTTCTTGCCGCCGTTGGAGGAGGAGGAGGAGCGCCGCCGTGACGACAGGAGGAGCCTCCGGACGGCGAACCGGACGAGAGGAGCCCCGCCTCGACGACAGGAGGAGCCTCCGGACGACGAACCGGACGAGCTCGGCGACGGGGAGGAGGCGCGGCGCGAGGCGGCGCAGGTTGGCGGTGACGGCGCGCACCGCGGCCTTGGGGCCGGAGCACCTTTCTGAGGCTGGTCCCGACGCGGCCCTCGGCGTCGCTGCAGCGCGCACGCGTGCGCATCGTCGTTGGCGCCGATGTGGGCGCGCACGAGGCGACGCAGCTCCATCTTGGCACGCCCGCGGAGCGCCGGGTTGTTGGTGAGCAGCACCGCGGAGGCGCCGCTGTGGAACAGGCAGTTGGCCAGCATCATGGACTTGTCGCTGACGGAGTACCAGTTGGGGGCGATGGACTCGGAGGACACCACGAGCGCCAGCGAGAGCGGCCGCGTTGCGGGCCAGGTCCACCACGATGAGCCCGGCGCTGCCCCCATCCCCGTGAGGTTGTAGGACGCCATGTCCTCGCGCATGCCGTAGCGGTGCACGATCCTGGACGTCAGCGACGGCGCCGGGGAGAGCATGGACACGTTGAAGACGAGCACGTCCACGTCGCTGGGGCCGAAGCCCGTCCTGGCGAACAGCCGCGCGATGGCCTCGTCGAAGAGAGAGAGGACATGGCCCGAGAGAGAGCAGAGGGAGGGGAGGAAGAAGGCTGACATGTGGACCCCATATAATGTGCAGGTTGCAGCCTCGAATGGTGAGACCGCAGCCCATTTGTATGTAATACATCCATGCAAATTTAAGAACTGGATATGAATTTTATCCAGAAAAATTGCATAGACTTCACGACGAGGTACAGCCGCCACCACGGATGTAAGCGCATGCATGCATGTTGCATGCCGCGTACTTAGTTTGCTTGCTTATTCATGCATGCTACAGCTGAAGTGTCTGTTGCCGGTTCAAGCATATGGTACGAGAGATCTTGTTTCCCGACATGAAGCATTAATACACAATTTTATTTGCTACAAGTTTATAACATACTATATCTTAGAGATAAATGCATGGCTAGGGCATTAACTTTTCTTGTTGTGTCACTTAAATCTATCAACTATTTAATGTTGATTGTAGATCCACAAACTTTTTTTTGTGACACTTAGATTTATCAACTATTTAACGTTGATTGCAAGTTAACAAAATTTTTAAGTGATTCACTGAGGATCCATACAGGTTCGTGGGGGAGGTAGATCCTACGTGGCTCGCTCACGTCGTCGTCGGTGTGTCTAGCTATTTCTCCCTCTGCCCGCTCTCTCCCTCTCTCCGCCGCCGCTCTCTCTCCCCCCTGCCCTCTGCCTCTGCTGCCACTGCCTCCTCTCTCCCACCATCGTCACCCGCCTCCTCCTCCCACTATTGTCGCCTGCCTCCTTCCTCCTACCTGGGTCCGCATGCTGGCCATCGATGGGTGCAGCCCGGGCCGCAGCGCATCGCCGTGGCCACGCTCGCGGGGCTGGAGGCCACGCTGCGGGCGCACAGGGGGGACCCAGGCACTTGCGTGATCGACTTCTTCGACGCCACGGTATGCGCCGGTGCAGGCAGCGTGCTGGCCGCCATGCTCCTCCTGCCCGGCGATGACGGGCATGTGCGCTACTCCATCGCGGACGCGCTGGGCTTCGTTGCGTCCAGCCTCACCTCCAAGGCGTGGGGGAATGGAGGCGCGTCGCTACGACGGGTGTTCCGGGACGCCAGGCTAAAGGACACCGTGGCGCTGAGCAGCACAGTGCGGCCGTGCTAGCTGAGGCAGGGCGCGTTGGTGGGAGGGGCGACCCAGCGTCCGTGGAGCCGGCAAGCGTGGTGCCAGAGGCGGCATGGGGAGGCAGAGGCAGGGGCTCACGGGGGCGGGCTCCACCGCTAGGACCGACCGACAGCGAGATCCAGCGCGAGGCGCACCACGTCGTCGTCGCCCAGGTCAGTCCCGCCTACCGCCTCCATCGTTGGTCCGCATCTTCGCCTCTGCTAGCACCGTCCCCTGCCTCGCCGGCTGTCTTGGCCCGCGCCGGTGCCGAACGCCACTGCAAAATAGCTGAACACGCTGGCGACGACATGGGCAAGCCACGTAGGATCTAGCTCCCCCACTAACCGGTATGGACCCTGGGTGAATCACCTAAAAAGTTTGTGGAGTTGCAATCAACGTTAAATAGTTGAAGAATCTAAGTGACACAGCAAGAAAAGTTTGTGGACCTGCAATCAACATTAAATAGTTAATGGACCTAAGTGACACAGTAAGAAAAATTAATGGACTAGCCATACATTTATCTCTATATCTTATATATACGTTAAGTATAGTTTGCCTTTTGTCTATCTCGTGTAAGTATACATTAAGTATAGTGCTATATTGTTTTATATTTTGTTCATATGAAAATATACTAATTTTCAAAAATAAGAACAAGTTTTATTCATTATTAACACTAGTGAATGAGCACGAGCACTTGCCTTTAACTCTCCATTATCAATTTATTACGGTGGTACGTCTTTTTTCACTTCATTTAAATTTATGAAAGAGTTCTAAAAACGAATCTAACTTCTACCCATTTTGAAAAAATACTTGAAGTGATAGTTCTCATTTCATGTATAGTGCTCGTGTAATATGATTGTCAATTTCTATTCACACAAATCGTGAAATATTTGATTATGATAAGAGCACAACTTGTTCTATTTTGACTAACTACGTTGTATGTAGCAGTTGTAGATGCATCGTGCATGCATGATGCGTGCTCATGGAAGCAAACAAAGCTAACGTCGGCACTTTGTAGCATATATACGCAAGCAGGCAAGCACTTCAGCTGCACCATGCAAACACAAACAAGCAAGCTACTTAAGCACGCGGTGGCAGCTATAATACGAACGCACACATGCTCTGCTAGCTTACAGACACAAGCAGGCTAAGCAAGCGGTATCAACTGCAACTGCAAGCCCCCTGCATGCATGCATGCGAATTTGGATCCGTTGTGGCACCGGCGGCTCGGCGTGAAGCCAAGACACGCCGTGCAAGCTTAGCTGGGCGCTTAATCATTCAACGCCGAGCTCCTGACCTTTCATTGGTATAATAGGTCGGCGTTAATTGTGTGCAGCTCAGCGAAGCGGCTCACGTAGCGTTAAATGGTATAGCGCCAACCGGTTATATCTCGGCGTTTTATTCTATGACACCGAGTTTTTTAAA
The DNA here is from genome assembly GCA_030272315.1 of Paspalum vaginatum. Lineage (NCBI taxonomy): Eukaryota > Viridiplantae > Streptophyta > Magnoliopsida > Poales > Poaceae > Paspalum > Paspalum vaginatum. The sequence goes on from CM059021.1 coordinate 40,666,947, forward strand.
TAAGTTTCGCTGAATGTTTATTTGTGGAATTTTTTTTAAAAAAATGTTAAAATATAAAAAAAACCTACTAACTGTTGAGAGCCGCGTGAAAAGGCAAGGGACCACTGCCCGACGATCGAGATGAGCGCGGCGACGCGAACATCGCCATCACATAAGATTGTGAGCAGCAAGTGGTAGAGATCGAGCAGCGCGAACGCGACGAGCGTATGTAGGCACCGGCCACGAACGCGATGGGAGACAGGGTGCGTGAGTGACTGACCACGGAGGGGGAAGCTTCCCTCTAACTCTTCAAGGGCTAGCTTGGTTTTCATTTTTCCCTCAATTTTCTTTGTTTTCTAATAAAAATGAGGTTACTAAATTACCTCTAAGTTAGGGCCAGAATCTCCTCTCGCACGTGACGACGAGGATAGGGAGTGGGATCGGAGCCGGACCACATATATTCCACGTTACGTGCGCAACCGCCGTGTGCACAGACACTGGCACTAGGCTCCTTTGGATGGTTTTCCTTCTGGTCCACTAGTTTGTATTTTTGCACGGCGAGTCACCGAGAAAGTCAAACTAGGAAACGGACCCTTCCCTTTTTTTTTTCTTGTCAGTGATGACAATGCGAGGAGATTCCGTTCCGGCGCTGGCGACTTTTTTGTCTGTGGTCCTGCCCTCAAAAGTTCTAGCCCGTCTAGTTGGCAACTAACCTCGCCTCAAAGAAATGGACTACTACTATGCAATGCAAGTAGTACACGTCAGAAGATCTATATGTTAGGACATCCTGCATCAAAAGGTAGGCACCGATCAACAATCATATACAGTATTGTCTTAGACCAAGTTCAAAAGGTGCGCACTTTGGTTGCAACCTCGCGGCAAGCAACAGTGGCCATGGCGGGTGACCGAGGCCGCGGGCGTCGCCGTGCTCACCCTCAACTCCGCCCTCGCCGCCTATACAGAGGAGATGAGCTGAGTGCACAGGATCCATCCATCCATATATGCGAAAAGGTGAGCCACCGTCGGATTGGGATCACACGAACGGGGAGCTCCGGTTGCATGATTGGTTCGGTCTTGGTCTTTGGTGCCAGCTATGACGCACAATTCTGTCCACGTATTTACCCGTTGTATATAGTACTCCGTATACTGTATCTGTCCACAAGACTCGAGAGAGTCGAGACTCAAGAGAAGTTTCAGCCAAGGTCAGTCGTTGGCCTTGCCTGCACAAAGAACACCACCACCAGCTAGATCGATCTGCGGGTCTGCTCTTTGCTATGGCGCCGGATAATCGCAACCCCGACCTCGCCCCGACCTGGGTCACCCGTGCGGCCTTCGGCTTCCTCACCGTCAACTCCGGCCTCGCCATCTACAAGGCGTGGGGCGACGCCGTCTCCATCGTCTTCGTCGCCGGTTCGTACCTCCTCCTCCTGCTCCTCTTCGCCTGCCTCCGCGCCTACGAGCGGGCGCCGCCCGGGTCCGCGGCAAGGGAGCGGGTGAGGCGCGCCGTATGGCCCCTTGCCACGCTGCTCACGGCCGTGCTGCCCCCATCTCGCATGGACCGGAAAGTGGCGGCGCTAATGATGGCAGCCGTGGGCGTCCAGACGTGCGACACGGCGCTCGCCATCTACAAGTACGACGACGACGGCCGCGGCGGCCTGGGCTCCGCGACGTTCGTGCTCGTCGCCTACGCCGCCCTCCTGGCCCTCATCAGCCTCTTCCTCCGCGAGTTCGCCGGCTGATGTTGTTGCCAGCAGGCAGTGTTTGGTTCGTCGTCAAGTCATGGCTATGACTGCGGCGTGCGTGTAAAAATCAGCTGTGTAGTATCTGATGTAAACGTGTGCGTTAGCCAGTTGCGCCATATATATGCGTTGCGTGCGCATGAGTTGAGGCGATGATGTTCGTGTAGTCCTGGTCAATAAATAGGATCTCGTTGTAAAGATTGCTATATATTCTCGTCCATTCCTTCCCAGGGCGTTCTCCTTGTTCTTCTGTATATATTGTTTATATACTCTGGCCTTGTGAGCGAGCTCGTAAATTTTGCCCTCAGACGACTCAGACACGTATCTCTTCTCAGCACCTGATCCTCAAACGGATCTTTGCAATTTCATGGGGTCTCCTCTGTGATCCAGGGCTTCTATGCCTTGCTTGCTTCCTTCCTTCCCAGGGGAGCTGATGAGAGATTGGATGTAGATACTGTAATAACTAGTACGGAGTATATACCACTACTAAACAGGTTATACAATTCCAAATACATACAGTACATTATTAGCAGTGGTCTCTATGGGGAATGCTTGGGATTGTAATACCAAATCCATATGTAATTTCACTATTATTATTAGGACACGTTTGTTCCCCGTGCCTAATAGTACTATTATTAGCTGCGAAAGAACCAAATTTATTAACGGACCTAGGTATCAGTTTTTTTCCCGTTTGCCAGCCGAACCTAAAAGGTTTAGATAATACTAGCACGCGGAATTCTTAAGCTCTATACCCACAGTCATATCACTTATCGGCTACTAGTACATAGTAGAAAGAGTAGTAGAAATGTGTTTGGCGTATAAAACATGTGCGGAGGATTACCTAGTACGTACGCATACAATATTTACAACTCCAGCCGCATAGGCATATATAGTAGTAGTAGCTACCTGAACCGTGCAAATACCATCTCCCACATGGTGGTGGTTACCTAATCACTTTTTGTCCCTCGTGTCATATGGGTCTCATGCATGCGTGAAAGTGACACTCCTTTTGATCTTGATCACGTAGGATATATTATTTCAGGAGCGCGATCGAGGAAGCTTCCTTGTTCTGGTTGGCCGAGAAGGACTTTTGTCTTTTGGGCCGCGCGCCCGCGTCACCTTCGTTAAGGAATCGATATCGATCCATCTCAGTCGGTATCTACTAGACATAGTTTGACATTTTTTTCGACTAAAATGGGTTAGGGGGCTGGGTGTTAATCTTTTCTAACAATCTACTCCTTCCATCCACGAAAGAATGAAATTCTAGCTTTGTCCTAAATCAAAGTATTGTAAGTTTGACCGAATTTATATAGAAATGTAACAACATTTATGGTATCAAATATATATCATATGAAAAATATATTGCAACAAGAATCTAACTATACTAATTTTATAGCATAAATTTTAATATATTTTGATATAAACTAAATCAAAATTAGTATAGTTTGACTTAAAACAAAGTCAGGATTTCATTTTTTTTTTTACGGAGGGAGTACTTCAATCCCTCTCGATTTCGGCGACGACGGATATGTCCGCCACAGCCCACAGGCTTGTGACCTCTGTCTGTTCTGCCGTGCGTCGGGTCTGATCCCTGTGTACGTGTTTGCATCGGCCGCGGACGTCGCACTCGTGGTCGTGGTGCTCTGCATGACTGCATCTGCGTCTCGCGGTGGAGCGCGAGCTAGCTTCCCCATGCAAAGGCGGACGGATGACGTGGTTTGGATTCCCCTTTCCCGCCGAAAAAGGCCTTGTCATGCATACGCCAGTCTCATCATTCCTAGTTTTAGGATAATTAACAGAGGGTTAAATGATCGTAGCGGGCTCAAACCTCAAACCTAGAAAGAAACACACGCAGCAGCTAGCCCTGCTAGTGGGCTGTAATCCCAACTATATCCACACCAAACCATATCAAATAAACAATGGTAATTAACTAACCTCATTCCACTCCATGCTCGACAAAACCCACACCAACCCAAACATGCTTCATCCTGCAGCGTCCAGTGTGGGGGAAGAAAAAGAGATCCAGATTCCGGAGCGAAACGACCAAGGGCTCACTCGATTGCTGCTTGGTTCGGAGGCGTTGCTGCTATCGTTTCTCTCCAATCTCCATAACTCCATTGCTCGTGAATGCTGAGGAGGCAGTAGCACCCAAGCAGCGGTGGCCGGCGACCTGCGGACGGGAAACGCGCGTGGCTGCGGTCGGTGACGAGCGCACACAAACGAGAGGCTGCAGCCGCCTGCGAGCTCGGACCCGGACGCGCGAGGGGCTGCGGACGCGCGAGGGGCTGCGGCTGGCGAGGAGCTCGGACGCGGAGCGCAAGCGGCGGCCGCCGGCGGCGAGCACGGAGCCGGAGCGCCGGCGGCGAGCGTTGACTCGGGGCGGCGAGCGTTGATGCGGAGCGCGAGCTGCGGCGGCATCGACGAGCCTGGCTGGGCGAGCGTGAGGATAGCGTTTGGTCTCGCGTTTGGGTTAGTCCCACCCTTGACCCTCCTATCCAGCCCATTACAAATAGTAACCCAGACCAAACCAGCCCATCCAACCTCACACTCCATTTCAAACCTAACTAATGCAGTCCAATTAAAAGATCAGTTCAATAAAACCGTTCCCCTCCAAACTATTAGCAGGGCTAGCAGCAGCAGCAGAAAAATGGTCTGACCGCAGTTCATGGCCGGTCATTGAGTTATGCTCTCGTTGTTCGATGTGCTTTATTTCTTGTTTACGTGGTCTACATGATGCCGGTTCTTACGCGCATATGTGGCATGTCAGCAAACTAAACATTTTATTTTGCTTCCCTAATTAGAACGGATGTACTATTCTACTAGCAAATGTGTTCCAGCATTACAACGAATGAAAAAAAGGAAAATACTTACCAACGATCGATGTGGACGTGATTGTTTTTAACAGCACCAACAAATAAGCATAAACATGCTACGTAAGTGTACTAAAAAAGCTTCCCTAATTAGAAGACAATAAAAAATGATTTAGGTGCCCCACGACCGGTGAAAATGCAGACAGCCAAGCACGTCTCACGGCCTCAGTCTGTTGCGTTGGGTTATTTCTACCACTGACATGGGGACCCAAATAAGTTTAGTGTCCAACCGCAAGTGAAAATCGAACAAAAGCTGAGCTCATTTGTTTACCAGGCTGAAATCCGTCGCAGTGCACCAGTGTTCTGATTTTTTTTTATCGGACGAGCGACCCGGCCGAACAAAAACACAGCCCGCTGTCTCCGCAAAAGCCCTAACCCAATTCTTTATCCCGCACTCTTCCGTTGACACCCTACCTATTTATTGATGATATGTTCAGAACTTATTTTTCGTAGACCTATAAGTGCTATCCCTACACCTATATTTGTTGTTTGCAACAAGCGGTTGGAGAACAAATCCACCAAGGATGGAAAATCTGTAGATTGCTGCAAGCAGCACCTTCATTTGCTGCTGTAGATCCGTAGATTTGATTGTATGTGGGTGGTTTCAGATAAATTGGCATGGTGGTTTTTGTAGTTCCACTGATGTACAATGAAAAATCACACGGGGCGGCACACATACCTCTTTTTGGGAAAGAGATCAATTACCATGTTTCTATTTTGGTAAAAAAATTCCACATTCGCTACTTTTGCCTACAAAACGCTCGATAATGCTAGACCCCCACAAGGAGTAAAGAAGGAAAAATGCACAAACAGATCAAACGGAAATCACGAACATGCAGGTATTGCTGGAATCTCTAGGCAATATAGTGATAGCCAATAGGCAATATAGTATCATTACGCACCATGCAAAAATATTGTTTTGTCTAATGAAAAATAGTATTTTGCGTAATAAAAACAAAAAATTTGCCTAACGAAACCTACAAATTTGCCTAATGAAGGAGAGTGGGGGAGGAGGCTCGCTGAGCGGCCTAGCAACGGGCGGAGCCACCGGTGACAGCGTCCAGTAGAATGTGGGGAGAGGAGGTGAGGACGGGGAGCTAGGGGGAGGAGGCTCGCCTTCGAGAGCCGCCTCAGGCCGACGAGCCGGCGGCACCCAAGACAACCAAGCCGCAGGGGAGGAGGAGGCCATAGCGGTGGGCGGCCAAATCCGGCCGCCATGGCCGACGACGCTGCTTCCATGCGTCGGGTGCGGCCCGGATCCGGCTGCCCCCAAGGCCGGTGCGGTAGGGAGTTAGCCTCCATGGCCGGCGACGCTGACTCCAAGCACCGTGGCGGCCTGGATCGGTGGATCCGACCTCCAAGTGCGCATGGGGAAGGAGGCATAGCTGCCAGTGGCAGTAGCGGTGGCCGGTGGACCTGTGCCTGAGGAGGAAGGAGAACAGGTTGAGGCAACGGTGCGGGGAGGTGAAGCACGGCGGCGCACCCACGAGGAGCACAGCGTGCGGCAGCCAACTCCAGACCGCACCGGATCCGGCCATGCTGGAGGCGGATCCGGCCGTGCGACGCCAACACTGCACACGGGAGGTGCGCCTGCGTTTAGAGGCGATGGGAGAGGAGGTGGCGTTGGCGGGTAGAAAGGGGCAAGATGCGGGAGAGAGCGGGCACAAGTTTGAGGGTGGGCGAAAGGATAAGCTTGATGTGCGCGTGCAAATAGATAAATTTTTACCAAAATCATTGTACAAGAATATTTTGCCCCGTATCAATATACATACACCGACTTTAGTATATCTATCTACCCTATAAAAGAACCAGTTTAAAATAAAATATTTTTACCGATGCGTTTTCTACACACATCTGTCTCCACCGTTGGATCCAGTCCATACCCCTCAATCTAGCCTTTTTTGTTTAAGCGTCCCCCACAATATGCATAGAACTGTTACTCGATAGAAAAGGTTGTGACTAATCTGGACCGCATTCTATAATCCCATAATTAAATCAAACGGCGTCCGAAACGTGCGGTGAGAACATCGTAAGAAAATATTATGAGTTTCTGCCGTTTCTTCTAATACTTTTTTCACCGAGGAACTCGTACCCGCTAATTCGCAAATAAAGATACATCATCAATTCGACCAATGCAGGATGGGCCAACAATTTTGCTGCATTGGATCCATAATGACCCAATCGTTATATCATGAACATGGTACGAGCTAATATTTAATTGATTTGGATTCGTATAATGGCTCAGAGAGTCAGAGCAATTCAACGCAGACAACCAAAATATTTAATACCAAACCGTCCTAAAAACTCTATATGAGCCTGCTTAAAACCTCTTGTCATGCACATCAAAGCACACACTTGGTAAAAAGGGAAATCAGGATCTCGATGGATTGCAGGCCAGAGAAAAGAGGCTGCACACACAAGATTATATAAAAGAAAGGATTAGAGAGGAAGGGGAGGCCGCTCAAGATTAAAACGAAAAAAGAAGAAGAAATCCAAGCGCTCCGAGCTGCACAAGACTTCCTGCGTGGATGATCTCTTCAGTTATTTATTAATTTTATAATAATAACTAAATAAAAGAACGAGTTTAGAAGAAAATATTTTATACCAAAGCTTTACCTACCCAACGTAGCATCCACCCGTTGGATTCTCTCTTTTCATTTATAATCTAGCGACCAGTCATAATCTATTTGGACCCACATGGCCCACAACTTCACGATGTTTACTCGTTTTTTGACAATACGGTTGAAAAATCCTACGGTCTACAGAAGGTGCACCAAATTCCACACCAAATCTTGCGTACCAGATTGGACGGCGGCATAAACGCGTAATGTTTATGCCGCCTCTTAATTAAGTTTTTTTTTTCACCGAAACATTGTCTAGCCGCTAGCATCTCATCTCATATATAATAATTAAAATAGAGATTGATTTGATACACGCTATGTCATGATTGAAACAAAACTCAAAAGACTAGCCTAATTAATCATTCTAATTTGGATCCATACAAGCCCACCTTCCAGCAAATACATTGGGTACATCACGGCCCAAACAATGAGCAAATTACATACAAAACACGATAATATCACGTTATAATCCCACCTCGCCCATATTATGGATGATTTACATATTCATAACTCATCAATATTTCCAACAAAACACATCACTGGGTAGAGGCAGAGATTAGACTGCAAGAATCAAATCTTGAATCGAATTATAAGAGCAAAAAGAACCGCGCTCTTCAAGGTCAAGGAAGATCAGAGCTGCCGGATCCTTGGGTGCCGACTATCAAAACGACCCACAGAAGCGAAGAAAATGTATGGATCCTTGGGTGCCGGCTATCAAAACGACACACAGAACCGAAGAAAATGTATGTTCAGCAAGAACCAAGAATTGGCTTGGCCAAATCAAGAATAACCGGAGATGGAACCGAGTCCTGAGGAGGAGCTCGGCGCTCTACCGTTGCCTGGCACGGCTGCGGGGCGGATCTCGCTGCGAGCCCGGTCGGTGGCGCGCCAGGGCGCATAGCTGGAGGAAGACGGGCGTTGGCGACGGGAGCTCGAGCGGCCGTTGGCTGCCGGGGAGGACTGGGCAACAAGAGCTTGTAGGAGAGAGAGGTCAACGTGTACCAGGCCGGCTGACCCCATGGCCGACGCGGAGGAGAGAACGTGGACGAGAAGACGACGCCCGATGGCGTGTGCGGCTCACGCGAGGGGAGCGAGGGGGGGTAAAGGTTGGCTGGGCTCTTTTTTTTACGATCAGCATATTTCCTACCCGATATTTAGTGCTAAACTTTGATTTATAAATATTTTAATAATCGTGTACCGAGGAGGGATGGTAATTAGAAACGTACCTTTGAGATATAATATTGTGTATATACGGTGGGTTGGTATGCGGAGCTCATGCTAGTGAGGCGCATCATTTTTTGGATAATCATTTTGTGTACCGAAAAAGAGGATGGTAATTAAAAACATATTTATGAGATATAATATTGTGTATATGTGGTGGGTTGGTATGCGGAGCCTTTGCTGGTGAGACGCACCACGTCCCTGGACGTGCCCGTGGCCACAGCGTCGCGTTGCTAGTGCTGCAGCGCACAGTCCCGAGGTGCTCCGACCACAGGCGACACGTAGATACAGCTCTCGACCACAGGTGACACGTACATATAGGCGCCCCCCTGGGATTACAAGACAGGGCACGCCCTCCAAGAGGCCACCTTGGACGTCTCCCGAAGTGCTCGTCCCCGCTGTGCTCCTTTGTCGCTGTCTCCAGGAGATGGTCTACAGATGGTGCCATAAAGACGAGCCACAACCTAAAGATACGTGTCACTATGGTACCAGACCAGGTTACACTTGGCAAGATTTTTTTTCTCTAAATCAACTCATATTTTCTTTTACTTTTATGGACACTTTTTAAAAACCAATATTATATAACTAGGAGTCCCAAACTTGGTCGCCACGTGGTTGGATCGTGCATTAATTAAATAAAAATTGTTTCAATACAAAATTAGATAAGAAAAACAATACATTAAATTTAATATAATTAAATTGAACAACAATCGCATTTTTACTAGTAATAACTAAAAATTGGGCTAAGATTGCACGTAGGGATGTAAGACGGGTTGTCCGTGAACACGCATAGTTTATTTTTATACGAGTTCCCAAAATAAGTTGAGAATTAGTTTTTTTTCCTAAGGTTTACGCACGTACCGACTCCGTCTGCATTATAGAAACATGAAATTTATTAACACATATTTTAACAAAACTATTATTATGATTAAAATATATTACTATACATGGTACAAACATAAAACATAGTTTATAACGCATATCTTGTTTTAATTAAAATATTAAGTAAACAAAAACAGCACACTTATAAGTAAACAAAAATAACATATCAAATTTAAAATTTATATACATTTTAAAATTAATTTCACATTATTTTTTATTGTGATGTGCAGACGCACGTGCATTTTTACTAGTGTATAAAAATAACCAGAGTTTACACGGAACACCGCTTACATACATACATGGTTAACTTGAGCACATATATACTCCTGTCCTCCGCAACAGGAGCACCATATATACATCACACTGCATAATCGATGCGCCAGATAGTTCGTACCACACGATCTGTGGCAAACCAGCAGCATTATAACACTGCAGGTTTTATCATTTCCTGCAATGCGAGTACGTACTCAAAAACCACCGATCGACGACCACACCTTCCGGCCGGCAAGCATCAACATCATCAGTTCGGCAGACACACCACCGCATATATGTACGCCTCCGACTTGAAGCAGACAAGCACCACTGCAGCAACCTGTCGAAAGTAAACACAAGTCGGTGAAGAAGCGCAAAAAATGAAAAAAAAAAGTGGGGAAATGAGGCAGAACGTACAGCTACCAATCCAATCCAGGTATAGAGGGCTGCTCAAAACTTCAATCGCCAGGTACGCCAAACACCCTGCAACATCTGAATAGCATATCAGTAGTTCCTCGAGTTAATAAAGATGGCCCATGTTTGTTTGTGCTTACTCTACTAGTATTACGTACCTGATTTACACAACACTAACACAGATAGGTACGTGTACGTGCACTAGACGATGCCCAGATCGATCGATGCACCAAATTAGAACCGCGCTGGAGAAGCACGCACGCAGCTGCAGCGCTGATTGATCTCACTCTCACGGGCGGCGATGCAGAGACAGCGCGAAGAATCCGCCGGCGGAGGTGGCGGCGGCCGCTGCCCAGACGATGACCGCGGCGGGCCACCACGGCACCACCGCGGCGACCTTCCACGCGAACATCGCGGTGAGCAGCGCGCTCAGCGCCCACACCCTGCGCCTCAGCGGCCCCCTATCGTCGGCATCGCCGAGGGCGAGCTCGTAGGCGCGGAGGCTGCGGAGCAGCAGCAGCAGCGCGCCGTAGCTGACGCCCACGAAGGCGACGGAGGCGGCGTCGCCGGCGGCGACCGCCCTGTGGATGGCCAAGGCGCAGGTCACCGTGAGGACGACGATCGCTGCGGCGGGGGCGACGATCCGGGCGCCGGCGGCGGCACGGGCACGCCTGTGATGGTCCATACTACGGTGGTCGGGGCGACGAGCTCGGTTGCTTGCTTGGGGAGGTAGCGTTGGTGTTGAGCTAGGAAGCGTGCGTGTTTGCGCGTTGAACAGTCGTGGTCGGATTGACTGGAACAGCTCAGGATATATATATATATCACATTCACAGCTTGCCGTAGTTGCGTGCCCTCAAAGTCTAAGCAGCATGTAGCTTTGGGGCCGTGGTCAGTTGGCCACCACGAGGAAATCTCTGGCCTCTGGGCCATCTATTCGGAATTCGAATGGAGCACATGAGGCAATAAGCTGGAAGAAGCTGGGAAGGAGGACGACGGGCATAGCATAGGACGAAGCCAGCAGCAAAGGAGGGCGCAGCGCCGATGTCATCACCATTATATTGGAGACCACACACCTTTTTCGTTCACAGGTAGTATAGATAATAATAGACGCTAGCTGCGATCGCCGTGGAGCTAGCTATGCAGCGTCCACCCAAATCCAATCGGTTGCAGTTGCTTGACAGGGAAGAAAAATAGACTGAGTAGCGGATCGTCTGTTCTACTCTTCTATCTACTGTTCCTACTATTTTTCTCTTTGTGAACAGTGTCGCTACAGCATCGTTTTATACTATACATGACTGTTTACATGATCTGCTGAACTCAGTCTTAGCAAGCGAGAGATGAGTTGTCTTTACGACACCATGACACAACAAGCTGCTGCTGCTGCCTCGGAAAGAACCAAGACATATCACATACTAGCGTGATGGCCCGTGCAAATAGCACGGCTAGCTAGATTTTTTTATTTTTAATTTACCTGAATTTAATCTTTTTTGAAAACTTTGTTTAGACTTATGTTTGTTTCTTTTTCTATCGGTTATGAATAGTACATGTTTTATATTATATTATTATTAGATTATGTTTTCATAAGTTAACATAAAACATAGTATGTAATCATATTTCTTTAATTATATTTTGTACATTGGTGTATGTGATCTAAATAACAATGATATTTTTATTCATATTCTATATTCTAGCTACTCTAGATTGTAATAATTTATAAGATATCCAAAGATAAATTAACGCATTACGTTATATAAATTTAACAATCAGTAAAATAGTATTATTTAGGATTTGGAAATTGATTTTTAAATGTATTTAACTTCTATTACAACCAAAATATATATTTATTTTAAGTCAAACTTTTATAACATTGATAATTTTTTTAGAAAAAAAGCTAAAAATTATACATTAAATTAGTTACATTAATTTCACCATGAAATTTGTTTTGCAAGTGCATTATGTAATATTATAGATATCAATATTTTGACTTCAGGCAGTTAAATTAAATAAAAATCTTGAATAGAGAGAGTATTGAGCAACCCATAAAGACATATGCTAGGCTCATTTTAAAACTTTATTTTTTTTTACAACTTCGATGTGTCTTTTGTCTAGGTCCCACTCGTATGGACATATGGTGAATGGTCTATCTTAACGGAGAAATAACATTAAAGTAATCAATAAAAAGTTAAAAACATAAAAAAAATCAGGATAGCATTATTAAAGACACTTTTAAAACATAAGAATCTATAACATATATAGAAATCATAAACAATAGAATGGCTCTCATGTTCATGTGGCCAAAGCGATGGAGAGTGACTCGAGCTGGATGGCCATATTGGGGAGATCTAGGGGCTAGTGTAGCGAGCCGCAGTGCGGGTAATACCACAACACAAGGGGTAGGCCATCAATGTTAGAAGTCTAGGTTGCGGATCTAGTGCCCAAACACCGAACCACTAGGGTTCTTGCGTTTAGGTATTGTGTAGATCGGATCTCATGATCCATGGAAAGGAGGAGCAGAGAGAGGAGTACCTTCGGGAAGGAGCTCGACCGGTGCCAGAGGGGCAACGGGGGTTCCATTAGCGGTGGCCGTCGGTCATGGTGGTGTTGGCAACGGCGCTGTAGTGATGGCAGCGATTACCTGCAAGGTGGTAGTGGCGTTTCCCTTCAGCACCCGCACCATAGGGATCGGACCTAGGGTTTCTGTGGTTAGAAGGCACGACCAACGTTGGTTCGTGTGCCCTCCATTATCCTTTATTTATAGAGGTACGGGGTGAAAGGGGGCCACAACCTAGGGGGTTATTGGGCCTCCGATCAAGGCCTTAATCTCAACATCTAGGCCCAGTCGGGATGTCTCCCAACTGGACCCGAGATCAATCCAACATTCTCCCCCTTGATCTCGGTGTCTCTTGTTTCTACAACTTCTGTGCTCCATCCTTTGACAGATTAATATATCGAGACCAATGCGTTGCAGACGTCCAGTTACGTACCACTGAACTCATTGACTACGATACACATTTCCATCTTGGAATGAAGCCCTTTTCATTTCTCTTGAGACGGTTGTTCGAATAGCCCTAAATCCAGAATCGACAGTAACCCCAATGCCAGCTACGTGTTCTCTGAACATGCTGGGTGGAATACCTCAGTGAGCGGATTCGCGAGCATCCTCTCAACTATCATGTGCTCATTCTCAATTGTCTGATTCTGGATTTCTCTTTCACAACATAAATCTCAATGTCAATGTGCCTAGCGGCCACACTTGATTTCTTGTTGTGATAGTACAATACACTACCAATTCATTGTCGCAGTGTGTCTTAAGTGGTATTTTTTTTAATGTCAACCACTCCTCAATCCGGATATAATTTCTTATAGCCACATTGTCTACCCCGTTGCCTCATGATAAGCTACAAGGTTCAGTGTTCATTGTCGACGATGTAACAACTGACCATAAGCAGCTCTTCTCTATGTCATGGCTCCTCCTACTAGAGTAAGCACATATCTAGACATGGACTTCACGATATCTCTACACCATGTCCAGTCTGTATCTTTATAGCCCGAAGATCTATAGGGCATTGTCTTTCTATAAATCATCATGAGGTCTTTTGTCTCTTGCGAGACTTTCTATCACCCAATGCTCCTCATTGGACTCATCTGATATCTTCCAAATATCCCGGTCATAAAAGTCTAGTCAAAACGAGTGTATATTCGAGCACACATTTTGCCTCCGATCGTTGAAGCATATGGAAATTGATTCCATCTAATCTATCTCATATTCTTATGTCACATTCATCTGATCTATCTCATGTTCTTGTGACACTTCCATCTGATTTGTCGCCCTTGACTATTGGAGCAGACGCTGCATTACAGCTTGCAAACTATGCCTATTTAAGACATTTCCTAGTGTGTTCTGGTTTCTGTCTTTGTGGATTTGAATCCTCAAAAATTTCTTTGTCTTTAGCAGTAAATGCTTACCATTGCTAGCTAGCAGAATATAATCCACATATAGCATTAGGAAGTTATACCTCCAATTCTTTAATCTTGGCATAAATCAATGCAATTTTCCTCTTCCTTTAACATCAAACATTCTAATAGTCTCATCCAAACTTTAGGTATTAATACCTAGAAGTTTGCCTCGATCCATAAATGGATCTCTTCAGGTGGCAACCCATCTTTTCCTTTTCTTTCATGACAAAACCCTTAGGTTGAGTCATATAAATGTTTTCTTTCAGCTCTCCATTCAGGATGCTATCTTGACATCCGTTTGATTTAAATCCTGAATCGAAATAAGCAACTAGTGGCTTAATGATTCTAAACGGAGTCTTTCGGTGGAAACAACCACGGTTTCACCATAGTCAAATTCTTGTTATTCTTGTTTCTATAAGCCTGTTGTCACAAGACTTTCAATTTCCTTTGGAGCATCTTCTAGTCTTGTAGACAAAAGAGAATGCCTACTGTCTTAGCTCTTCTAGAAATTTCTTCTGAGTACCATATTAAAATTCAAACTCATATATCTATTTTCTTTTCTATGGCGTCAAGCCATTATAAGAGTTGGGACTCTTACGTCTTTCTCATACCATGGGGTATCTCCCTCCAAGGGTATATTTTCACTGAGATATGTGTCATAGTCATCAAGGATTTCTAAATTTCTGTGACCATACGGACCTCGTTTTTGACATTCAATGTATCGATGGAAAGCTATAGTGATAAACTCTCCAACCCAATTGACACCACTATAAAATTCGCTTGAAGTCAACGGGAATCATCAAAACATTATGACCTAAAATTTATTCGCGAGCCCAATTCGGATGGTAGAAATAGCCCACGCGAAAACGGACACTCAGGTCGCATACGGACTCCGGTTTCTACGTTCTATATATTGCCAGGAAGTAAAAAATATTATTTCTAACCAAACTGATACCACCATAAATTTTGCTCGCAGACAACGGGAAAATTCGAAATAATATGATATGAAATTTATTCGCGATGCCTATTTTTATAGATGCTTAAGGACTTTTTTCTTCCGTTGCAACGCATGGGCATTTTGCTAGTGGTATTAATATTTATAAAGCAATAGAGACCGTTTGATCTTCATAAAATCCTATGGTGGAGGATTTTTTCTTTTTTTTTGATTAATGTGGAAATTTCGTGATTTTTTCGGCGAACGTGGTGGCTTCTTTTAATACTACTACAGTTATATAACAGAGAGAAGATTATCTGCACGATTCGAAAACCCAGCCCGCGTCTTGCGCGCGGCTTCTTCTGGCACTCGTACATGCACGGCAGCAAAGCACCCATCACCGTTCTCCGCACTGAAAATAAACGGAGAGAGCAGCCTTGCCGCTGCCACTGGCCAGTGGCCAACCCTCGTCGTCGTCGGTGGTCAACTAAAGGCAGGCCGGCCGACACGGTTCGTGTGCCCGGGGTGACAGCATAATTCCCGTGCGGAGAGAGTTTGTTTGGCTTCGGCGCCGACACATCTCGTTTTGCCTTTGGAGCGTGTTGCGTTATTTTCAAAATTCTCATGACCCCAAAGTGGATTCTCCACAACCAGTAAAGATGTTTGGTTCGAGGGATTGGTGGCCTAGCTTGACTTCGCTTATCTCATGTTCTTCATGCTTTGTGCATGCATCGGAATACATTGATATATCACCGTCTCATTCTTTATTAGCAAATAATGAATGCAATCACGATATATAGAGTCATTCCATCAAAATTCATTAATAAAGGCATACGATGGACCACCTTGTCTAGGAGACTAGGAGGAGATATTCCTCAACCAAACACTATACATGCATGCATGTGTGTCTAGTCGCCCGCGGCCCCCTATATATGCATCTTTCCTTTTTCTTCTTCCATATATACCACTTTTTGCTGGACATTTAGCTTGCCTTCCGTTTGAACATATTTGGAGGCTTCCCTTCAATAATACTAAATGTTCTTACAGTCGACAGTTCTCTGAATCCTCCGTTGAGGTGTTGACTAGCTGGCAAACCAAGAATTTACACTCAAACCGCGCCCCGCGGCTTCCCAATGAGTTTCAAACATGTGCCGCCGTGTGGGTAGGTACTTTTATAGCATTGAAGAAAGATGTACCTAAATTTGTCAACCCAAAAAACGTCCTATGCGTGGTTGCAAAATTTTCTTTTATGGATGGTTACATCTCCCCTTAATTTGGGGATAGCCGGAGAGTGGTTTGGTCTTTTTATGATCACCGATATAATGAGGATGCATCAGAAGAAGTTTGCTGGAGTGGCAAAATAGCACCGACTCCTCTAATACCATTAATTTCTTTGGATCAAATGATTCCCAGACAAAACCTAAGGTGCTGTCAACCACCATGTCGCCGGGCGGCGGCATATGAAGGAGATCAGCGTACAACGCCCCTCCAACTTGGTTCGCAGGAGTTCACAGGCTACAAGCTCATCTGGAAAACATGGATGCCGTTACGTGTCAAGATCTTCTTGTGGCTAGCTTGCCGGCGTATGCATTGGACTGCGGATCCTCGTCGGAGACATGGTCTTGACGCCCGGGAGCTCTGCTGGCTTTGCAACACGGAACCAGAATCCTGCGATCATTTGTTACTCGGGTGCAAGTTCACCTTTGAGGTCTGGGAACTGGTCTTGGCAAGGTTCAATGTCAGAATCCCGTCCGCGGCAGGATGTGGTCGCTTGCAAAATTGGTGGCAACGCTTTAGGCGGGATCGATGCTCAGCGCACGCGCACCGGCAGCGCACACCTTGCTGGTGCCTGCGTTCGCTCCTCACCTGGACGTCAGGACTTCACAGGGAGAGCGTTTCCTGCACTGTGCTCAGAAAGTGCGCGTTCAGAGCGCACGCGCGCCAAATAATATTTGGGCGCTTTAGGGCTCCCTAGCCGGCTTTCCTTGCGACCAGGGGCGGATACACTCCTTGGCCTCACCTGTTGGTCCGTATGGAAAGAGTGCAATAGCTATTGCTTTAATGGAGAGATTCCTGATTGGTCTAGGGTCCTGAGAGCGGTTCGAGATACGGCCGAGGTGTGGGTGCTAAGAGGTGCCAAGGACCTTGGGGTCCTGTTGGCAGTCTAGGTGTCCTTCACCTCAGCCGGAGGTTGTTAGGTTGTCTTGGTGTTGCGAGATTGAATCTTTGTTAATTCCTAGTTTGTAACACTCGTATATCGTTTTTTTTTAATACAAAGATGCGTATTGGGAAAAAGAGGAAACCACGAAGGACGACGGGCTTGCATGGCAGCGCGTTCTCGGAGGACTCGCACGTTGGAGCTCCCAGATCTTGCTTTACTTGAGATAGATAAAAGCACCGACAGATCTTTTTTTTCTTTGGGAAAAACACAACAGCTGTGGATCCCGAGCTGGAGATCACGACGTCCTGGTTCTTGTTGCCGGATGACGACGTCGTCGGGACCTCGGCCAAATAAACTTGACCGCTGTGACTAGGAGCTGCGTGGCTAGTGGCAACTGGGAAGGCAAGTAGGTAGGCGAGGCCAAATGTACAGTACAGTACATTTTTAATATATCAACGGTACGGTGACTGAAAAAGCCCAACAGTGTACGGAGTAGACGTGTAAATAAAAGTATATGAGTGTCAGTCATAAAACTTAGTTCCAGGATCTAGATAGTCTAGCAAGCATGAACACCTAGTCTAGTTAGTAGATCATGAATTATACCATTGGGTCCGACGATGGAGTCCATTGGTGGAGTAGTGCTCGGAGTAGTAGATCGACGAGGGTAGCGGCGTCCTTCGGGGCGCCACCGGCATTGTCCGGCAATGGGGACAGAGAGCGGTGTCGGTGAGGAAGGAGGACGGCGGCCTTCGGGTCGATCCAGCGCCCCTCAGGATCGGTGAGAGGGAATGTAGGGAGAGTGGTGAACTCGAGAATGCATTGGCTTTCATGAGGGCCGGCTCTCCCCTTTTATTATGGCGCTGTTCGACTCGGGGCCGCAACCACGGAGTTGATCGCGCCTCCGATCGTAGCGCGGGATCGCGAGGAGCGTGTCCCCTGATTTCGGACGTGGGGATTGTTTCCTTATTTCCCACCGCGCGATTTCTTTCCTTGAGATCACTTTCCAACATTCTCCCCTTTGATCGAAAGGTCAAAACATCATAAGTCCTCGTTAAATAAAATAGGCCACAGAGATGCTGTGTTACAACAGTGAGTTTGGTACCGTTGCACCACAAACATCCACAGTGAACTAAAATACTTAGATAGGATAGAACTTATCATAATGGGAGTTGGTTGTCATTATAGCCCTTATTCCAGAATCAGATATTACTCACCAATCCCATGATGGCTAAATGTTTATGGAATTCTTTTGGTGGTAGTGCTTTAGTGAGTGGATCCGCTAACATTGATTTAGTACTTAGGTGCACAATATCAATTGTCTGATCCTGGACTCTATCTTTCGCAACATGATACTTAATGTCGATGTGTTTAGTAGCTCCACTTGATTTGTTGTTACTCGTATAGAAAATCGCTGCTTGGTTATCGCAGTATAAGGTCAGTGGTTTAGATATTCTGTCAACCACTCTCGATCTGGGTATAAAATTTTTAAGCCATACGGCTTGCCCCGTGGCCTCATAACTGGCCTCATAACATGCTATAAATTCGGCTTGCATAGTGTTTGCCGCGGTTAGCTTTTGCTTACAGCTTTTCCATGAAATAGCACCGCCAGTAAGAGTGAAGACATATCCTGATGTCGACTTTCTATTTGTGTCCTCACAACCAACCAATTCAGCATCTGCAAACCCAATTACTTCAAGGTTATCTGACTTTCTGTAAGTAAGCATGTATTGCTTAGTGCCTTGCAAATATCTTAGGACTTTCTTAACAGCCTTCCAGTGGTCCCATCCTGGATTTGACTGATATCTACTAAGTAGCCCGGTAATAAAAGCCAATTGAGGGCGAGTGCACACTTATGCATACATAAGGCTTCCGACAACTTAAGCATATGGAATTTTCTTCATTTGATCAGCTTCCATTTGATTCTTAGGAGATTGAAATTCTCCAAATTTATCGCCCCCATTCACAGGCATATGTGTATCTGAACATTTACTCATATTAAACCTGTTAAGCACCTTCTCAATATAAGACCTTTGGGATAGGCCTAACACACCTTTGGACCTATCTCGATGAATCTCAATGCCTAGAACATAAGAGGCTTCACTAAGATCTTTCATGTCAAACTTAGAAGATAAAAATCTTTTAGTCTTATGCAGCATATTGTTGTCATTGCACGCTAAGAGAATATCATCCACATAGAGAATCAGAATAATAATCTTGCTCCCCTTAACTTTAATGTAGATGCAATTGTCCACTTTGTTTTCGGCAAAACCAAACTTCTTAATTACTTCATCAAACTTAAGGTACCACTATTTGGACGATTGCTTTAATCCATAAATTGATTTTTTTTAATCTACACCCCATATGTTCTTTGCTCTCCACAACAAAACCTTCCGGTTGAGTCATGTATACGTTCTCATGCAAATCTCCGTTAAGGAATGCAGTTTTAACGTCCATTTGATGTAGCTCTAAATTATAATGAGCGACGAGTGCCACAACTATTCTAAAGGAATCCTTCGTAGAGACGGGAGAGAAAGTTTCATTATAATCGATCCCTTCTCTTCGTAGAAAACCCTTAGCTAAAGTCGTGCCTTGAACTTTTTAACCTTCCCCTTGGAATTGTATTTAGTTTTGTAGACTCACTTACAGCCCACTTTTTTGACTCCATCAGGAATTTCTACTAAGTCCCAGACATCATTAATGCTCATAGATTTTAGTTCATCCTCCATGGCCTCAAGCCACTTTGATGAATTTTCGTTCGTCATGGCATCTTTAAATGAGGTGAGATCATCTGCTTTTCCCATGTCTTCACTAATATAAGTGACATAGTCTGAAGAAATAGCAGATTTTATTTCCCACTGTGACCTACGCAATGGTTCACTTTCGACAACGGCGGGCTGCTGAGGCTTGTTTACTACTGCATTATTAATAGGTTGCTGAGATTCGTTAGTATCGTTAGGCAAACTATTATTAATCCCATTATCCTCATTTTGGGGCTCATTAAATTCAGTTGTAGGTGCAGCACTAATACTCTCAGTCGGCGGCAGAATAACTTGAGGCACATAAATAGAATTTTGTGGGATCACCGGTGCTTCATCATAATCCCGGATTTCCTCTAAATTAATTCTCCTTGCCTCTGAGCTCCCCTTAATCCCGTCATTTTCTAAGAAAATTGCATGTCTAGTTTCTGCAAATTTAGTGGTATGGTCGGGACAATAAAATCGATATCCCTTGGACCTGTCGGGATAAACAATAAAATGACAACTTACTGTCTTAGAATCTAATTTCCCGATGTGTGGATTAAATAATTTAGCTTCGGCTGGACAGCCCCATACACGCAAATAATTTAGGCTTGGTTTCATTCCCGTTCACAATTCATAAGGTGTTTTAGGGACTAACTTACTAGGAACTCTATTAAGCACGTGCGCGGCTATCTTTAATGCCTCCATCTACAATTCAACTGGCAGCGTAGAATTAATGAGCATGCTACGAACCATATCCATAAGGGTACGATTGCGTCTCTGTGCTACACCATTTTGCTGAGGTTCGCCCGGAGTTGAATATTGAACAATTATGCCATTTTTCTGTAGGAACTTGGCAAACGGACCGGGAATTTGTCCATAAGGAGCGTGTCTCCCATAATACTCCCCTCCATGGTCTGAACGCACTACTTTAATTTTTAAGTTACGCTGATTTTCTACTTCAGCTTTGAAAATCTTAAATTTATCTAGCGTTTCAGAACGGTCATGAATTGGAAAGATGTATCCATAGCGAGAGAAATCATCGGTGAAAGTAATGAAAGAATTAAATCCATCAACTGATGTCACATGGAACGGACCGCATATGTCGGTGTGAATTATTTCTAATAGTCTTGAACTCCGCGTCGCTCCTTTCTTACTTTGTTTCACATATTTTCCCTTAATGCAATCAATACAGTGGTCTAAATCAGAGAATTCTAATGGCTTGAGTATCTCTTCTCTAATGAGACGCTCAATTCTCCCCTTCAAAATGTGGCCTAAGCGACAATGCCACAATTTCGATGAGGTCTCATTAGACGTATTTCTCTTGCACTTATTGGTAACATCGCACACATTCATCACAGAACATTCATTCAGAGGCATAATATAGAGCTGGCCTTGTCGTATGGCAAGACCAATAGCAACATTATTAAACTTAATAAGGCATTGCCCGTTCCCAAACGTACATTCATAACCATCATCATCCAACTTAGAAACAGAAATCAAGAATCAAGTTTCTTCTCATGCTAGGAACGTGGAGAACATTATTCAGCCTAAGAACAAAATTGCTATTTAAAATTAAAGGGAGAGTGCGGATGGTTTCAGCATCCACTTCATGGCCGTTTGCAACTCTAATTCTGCGCTCCCCCTTGCCCAGCCTCTGCGTGGTAAGGAATCCCTGTGATGAATTAGTAATGTGCACAGTTGCACAGAGTCATTACACCACGAGTTAGGTGAAAAATCAGCATAAAGGGATTCATCAACGAATGAAATAACATCATAATTACCCTTTTTGGAGAGCCAGTTCTTAAAGCCTTCACAGTCCTTCTGAATGTGCCCATGCTTCTTGCAGAAGTGGCACTTAGGTCCCTTGGAGGAACCAGCTGCATCAGTGGACTCACTCTTAGACTTCTTGAATTCAGCTTTCTTGGGTTTGAAGTTCAGCTTCTTTTTATCTTTAGGCTCACCCCTTTTGCCATGATTGACAAGGTTGGCGTGATCCTTCTTGTCAGCACGAACTTTTTCCTCTTCCTGGACGCACATGGAGATCAGTTCGCTGATGGTCCAATTTTCCTTCAAAGAATTATAGTTAATCTTGAAGGCATTGTACTGAGGTGGCAGCGAATTCACGATGAAATGCACCAGGTACCCATCGGAGATTTCTATCTCCATGCCCTTGAGCTTAGCAGCAATATCCACCATCATCATGATATGCTCACGAACGCTACCAGCTCCATTGTACTTAACAGTAGCCATCCTCGTGATCAGGGCACTGGCCTGGGCTTTGGAAGAGCCCTTAAATTGCTCTTCTACTGAAGCGAGGTACTGCTTAGCATTGAAGGGTACGTTATCCTTCGAATCAGAGAGGGCTCCCCTGATCCCAATGCTAATAGAGTTCCGCATAATCATTAGGGAGAGCCTGTTTGAGCGCTCCCAGCGCTGCTTCTCCATCTCATATTGCTTCATGGCCTCAGCATTGACAGCAGCGTCATCCCCAGCAGTTGGGGCAGTAGGAGCATCCTCGCGCAGTTTATGGTCAAGGTCCATGACACCAAGCACTAAGCGAATCTCCTCCCTCCACTCATGGAAGTTGGTGCCAGAGAGCTGAGTGATGCCCTTAATGCGTTCGGCAACTGAGGAGGGGGTCATGGCGGAATCAAAATGTGAAACAAAATAACATTAATAAAAGAAATAAAGTAATGTCTTGCATGAAAGTAATCCTACGTTGGTATGATTACAAACATACTCATGACAGTTGCAATTCGTATCACCGTTGGGTAGAAAACGACAAGAACACAATTAAACATGATATTGTGACACATGCATATAAAATAACGTTGGTCAAATTATAAACATGAGCCACACTTAAAAATTAAGCATTCCCTAAAACAAATTTCTCGTTGGTTCCATTTAAATTAGAGAATACATCATAATTGCAGCGGAAGTAAAAGCATCATAATATGGACATAATTAATCACAAAACAGTAATGTGATCCATAAAACAGTAAGTGATTAAGGTACTGTAATTAACACCTAAAACAGTAATTAAATAAATAAACAGTAATGCACAACAAAAAAAGAAATTCGGCACTGTGCAAAACCAGGCGTGGCCCAAAGCGCCGAAAATGGCCCGCGACCGTGTCCGCACGCCCGCAATGGCCGCAGCCAAGGCCTGTGCCACCGAAACGGCCCAAGGTTCGCCCCCGCCCGAGCAGAACCGACGACGGCTGGTAGGGGGGCGAAACCCTAGCCTCATTCCCTTCCTCCCTCTCCACCTTTCTCGCTCACGCGCCGCAGGCCGTGAGGGCGACGCCGGGAGGGAGCTCCGCCATCGGTGAAGACGGGGGGCCGTCGCGGCTCTGTTGGCCGGAGCACGCGCGCACGTTGATGCGCACGGCTCCGTCTAGCGGAGCCACGGCGGCGCACGCGGTCGGGGCCTCACCGGCGGAGCTAGATGCACGGCGGCCACGACGGCTAGGGTGGGAGGTGCACGGCCGGTGCATGATGCCGATGCGCCTCCTCACCCCATGCTCTGGTGGCCCCACCCCTGGGTGGTTAGGGCGACGGCGACCGACCGGAATGGCGGCGGTGAGTTCTTCTAACCCCAATGCTCTGATTTGGGTTCGATTTGGGGAGAAAACATCATTAGCGTTTCGTGATTTGGGGAAAAATTGTCGAATTTTGGATCTAGGGTTTTGGGTAGAAGGGGAATTTTGGGGATTTCATGATTTCAACCAAAAATTGGCCGAATCCCCTCCTTCTATGTGCTAATCCGAGAGTATAAGCCCATAATCCGTGCGGGAATCAACATAAACATGAGTAAATAGGCAAAATTAAGGCCCAACAGTGACTAATTAAACATAAAACGGGGTAATTAGGGGCTAACAGTAAGCAATTAGGCGTAAACATGACTTAACCCGAGAGTAATTAAGGATAACAAAGATCAATTAGCCCTAAACATGACTTAAACCCCACTGATTAGATCCAATCGGTCCATCTAGGTCTAGAACATGGATCGATTCATCAAATTTGGCCCTAAAACATGCATAAAACGCCTCTGACCGAGAGCAATTAGGGCTAGAAAAGATCTACTTCAACCATAATCTACTAAAACCGAGCATGATCCATCATGAAAGGGTTTAAGAACTAGACTAATGGGCTCTGATACCAAATGTGAGTCATAAAACTTAGTTCCAGGATCTAGATAGTCTAGCAAGCATGAACACCTAGTTAGTAGATCATGAATTATACCATTGGGTCCGACGATGTAGTCCATTGGTGGGGTAGTGCTCGGAGTAGTAGATCGACGAGGGTACCGGCGTCCTTTGGGGTGCCACCGGCACTGTCTGGCAACGAGGATAGAGAGCAGTGTCGGCAAGGAAGGAGGGCGGCGGCCTTCGGGTCGATCCAGCACCCCTTAGGATCGGTGAGAGGGAATGTAGGGAGAGAGGTGAACTCGTGAATGCATTGGCTTTCACGAGGGTCAGCTCTCCCCTTTTATTATGGCGCTGTTCGACTCAGGGCCGCAACCACGGAGTTGATCGCGCCTCCGATCGTAGCGCGGGATCGCAGGGAGGATGTCACAGCGGAAACAAAATACTTTAGTAGTCTTCATGCAATGATGATCGAGGTGAGCAGCACCGAGCCCACCGGTACTACTCTCCTCCAAGTACTTGTCTGGATGTCGTCGGTACCTGTACTAAAAAAGGTGGAGGCAAACCCTGAGTACTAATTACTCAGTAGGACTTAATGGAGTGGTTTACGGCTGACGCAAAGGTTGCTTACTAATATGTGGATCCTTAGCCATTGATTTTAATCAGAGATATAATATCATAAATTAACAAGTCTCAGCATTTGCATATAACTTCGTATTAATAATAACTTGCAGAAATGTAAACAACACAGTAGTACAAGCATATAGTAATTACTACGATGAACATCAATGTTATTGGCATTCCCACACCTGGTGGGCATCAGCGATTCGAATCGATTTTAATTCCCAGGAATAACTATCATGCCAGGGGTATATGCTTACTAGCCATCGCGTTCCCACACATATTCCCAATCTTAACCTGTCTCGTCCCAAGTTCGATTCACTCCCGCCTAGCCCCCGGGTTGTGCCCCCATGGCGAGCCTGCTGACATCTCGGTCTCCCCGCCATGAGTACCAAGCTCCCCCGGGCCACCTTCCTCTCAACCAGCGGGTAGGAACGTGTCTCTGTGCTTCGGACGAGCCCAGGAAAGACTTTACCGGTCCCATTCCCCGGTTAAGCACTCTAGCAATGTTATGCAGACCAATAGGCGAACAACGGACGGACCTTAAACGACACGGACGGAGCCAAATGATACAACAACGCACACCACAAAATAAAATTATTCTCTGCTCGGTCTCCATTTAAGTCATGAGCATAATATTAATTCCTCGATAGTAAAAGTTTTGTGATTTTTGAAACCACCTACGCGACGAGTGACTCCATTCACTCGTGTGTACTCGGACCTAGCAATTCTAGGCAACTCGTCCTAAGAACTCCAGATATAGGTGCTAGGGCCAGGGCGGCCAGGAAGTCTAATGCAAGGGTTTTCAATCAACTCCTAATGCGGATGCGTAATCATCAATCGAGATAATATTAGCTAGGAAATTCATGGTCCTGCCTACCTTTGCTTATTCTTATCAAAACCAACAAACTAATCTAGGTTAGTTTGCCGGGTTGTGAGGCTTTGCTCCAGGCAACCCCTTAATCACTTGGACTGCTCCTCCATCCAAACACGACTGATGGGCTCTCCAGGTCGTGTTTGGGGCTTAGTTGATCTTCTAGACCACCGTTGCCCGGAGTAGCTCACGCACTTGTTTCTCGATCACATATCTGCATTAAGCGTCACTATATGGATACCATGCACAATGCGATGCAGAAGATTCATGGAGATAGAGCACACACATAACAAATCACTTCATGGACAGGCAAAAAAGTGATTGATAAGATACCTACGAGATATACGTAGATAGTGTGTGTTACATTGTGATGTAGCAAACTAACAATACCAAGTAGCATATACACAACATTACAGGTTCACATCTGATCACACATCAACTTCCTTGTTTCATTTTCTTTATCTTTAAACCTACTAAAGTGATTATACATAATCTCCTCATGAAACAGCACCCAAGATACTTGAATGAACCACATAAGCATACTTGCACAATAACACTACTTAATGAATTTTGGTGGGATTTTGGAGCCTAGAAAACCCTACTTCTCCATTTTATTATTTAAATCATTATAGCATTTGTCATTTTCAAATGACATAGCAAACAACAAGCAAATCATATGAAACTTTATTTCTAGGCTACACTAAACCAAATGAGCACAATTTAATTTCTACGGATTTTTCTAGACAAGTTTTATGTAGCAACCATTTCCATATTAATAAAAGGCCTAAAATACATGCACAAGGGTAAATCAGTAATCATACAATCAATGCTAGGGCTATCTAAAATCACATAGGGTCTAGATACTCTAGTACAGGTTTGTCCAAATTTCATAGCATTTGGAGCTCATCTAGACCACTTTTACCATTTAAGTTGATTTAGCATGCATGCAACAAACCGAGGGTAAAACAGTCTTTTCACACAACCACATCTTACCCATCATGTAGATCTATCCACAAGGATAACAATGCAACTAAGTTTGTCATTTTTGGATTTTTATTTAATTTCCTACGAATTTTCAAAGTTCACTGTCGAAATATTAAAAATAAAACGAAAATCACTGGACCCAGGGACCTATGCGCAATTTACCATAGACTCCAGGGGCTAGCTTGTAAGAGTACCGAGACACATGCTACAGCGCGCGATGTAAACAACGGAAAATGGAAAAACGCAGGGGCCTAAGTGCAAGATCGACGGCCTTTCTTCTACCTCTGGACAGGAACATGGCTGCGTGCAGGAAGGGGGAAACCGGGGTCGCGCCGGCGCCTGGAGGCGGGGTCTTGGAGCCGAGGAGGTATGGGAGCGTGTTCCCGGCGTAGGGCTTCCTTTCCCCCAAGACGGCGTCGCGAGAGGAGCCCGGAGCGGGCGGGGAACGCCGGTGAACCGGGCGTGAGCTCGGAGGTCGCGTGCTTCGGGGCGGGAGCTTGATCTGCCGAACAGAGAGGGGAACGACGACGCCGCCTCGTGCTTCGGGTGCGCAGGAGTGTGGTGCAGCCGGAGAAGGAGGTCAGGTGGCGTGGGGAGCAGCAGAGGAGTGGGCACGGCGAGCTCAAGCTTGGCCGGCCATGGTGGCCGCGGGCGGACAAAGCAGGGAGGGAGCGGCCCTGGTGGAGTTGGGAGGCGAGTGGGAGAAAGAGTGAACGAGTGAGGAGGCCGAGCTTCACCTCATGACGGGGTCGTGGAGTCGATCCGGGGTGCGGGGAGGCTGCCCGTACGCCGGCGGCCACGCGGCGGCCACCGGCTTGCCATGGGCGCGGCGCTGGCGACCGGGCCCCACCTAGCAGTGGCACAGGAAAAGCACAAAAGGAAATGTGTTTTCTTCCTCACTGAAATTCGCATTTTTGACCTATTTAAATGCCGAATTTGGAAAAGTGCCTATTGAATGAAATGTTCAAATCTTTGATCTCCACAACTTTGTCAAAATGTCCATTACCAAAATCTAAGTGTAAATATGATTTAAATTTGAATTTACCTAGCAGCCCTAAGTTTGGACAGAGAACTGTTTTTCTTAGAAAATTCAAAAGTCCTATTTCTATCCTTTATCACTCAAGATGCTTCTTGACAATGTTGTTTAGAATTTCAATACCTACAACTTTATCAATTAGAGCTTTGCATGAAAACGATTGTAGGTTGGAGAAAAAGAAAAATTTCTAAATAGTTCAGGTTTTGGTTGTGTTTCTTGACTGACAGTAAAAGACCCTTTACTCTATGCTAAGTCCATTTTCTATCCAAGCTCCAATTAACAAAGTTGTTCATCACATCATGACCTACAGTTTTGGTATAAAAAGTTTTGGCTAGATCATGCTATATTTTAAACTACAATCACATTTGTATTCAAAGGTTCGGTAAAACTGCCGTTTCAAATCATGCGGAGTATTTCTTATTTTCAACTTTTGAACCTCCAAATGAAGTCCAATCGATTCAAGGCCAGATGAATTTGAAAGGTAGTAAGTTTAGTTTCATTTCATACAAAGGAAGACTTTGAAGTTATATGGTGAAATCGAAAGTTATTTCGGAATGAAATTTGGAAAAGAGTGTCAATCTTAGACTTAGCAAAATTTCATGAGTGTAGGCTATCTGGGTTTGGTTGAACTTTTGGGCCATTTGACACCTGACTTTGAAAATAGTAAAATAGCATATTTGAAGGCAACATCTTGAACTAAAATTTTTGTATTTGATGTCTAGCATGAAATTGTATAAATGTCTAACTACTCAACCAAGCAACGGAGAGTTTTGCATATCCAACTTGAAAATTTTTGTCTTAGTGATTTTCTGGCCTAGTTGTTGTTATCCTCTAAGCATGATTAAGTCCAAATCCTTAATTAACACTAATGTAATTGCATGTCAAGGCTTTTGAGATGCCGGGGGCATCACAGCCGGCGTCTTGAAGCGCCCGCCTTATTGTCGTCGGAGAGCTTGGAGCTGGTCTCATTGCCATGCAGTGCAGCGCCGGTCATTGCGATCAGGACTATAGATGGCCAACAGGGCCGGACTAAACGCGCCAGCACTAGGCACGGCAGGCCCGTAGTGCCGGAGCATGGCACGGCCCGGTCCAGGTCGTGCCCATGCCGGCATGGCACGAGGCCCAATGACGTGCCTGGGTTGCCACCCCAGCACGGTGGGCCGGCACGGGCACGGCCCGGCTAAACAGTTGGCACGGCCCATAGAAGAGAGCCCTTAGGGGGAGGGTGTATATAACCCTCCACCCCCGCTCTGCTGCTCCCATTCCCACCTCGCTCAGCCGCTGATGAAACCCTAACCTCTCATCCTCTCCTCTCGCGCCGCACTCGCCTCTCGCCCTCTCTTCTCCCCTCTGTTCTTCTCGATCTCCGATAGTGAAACTCCACCGTCGATGCGCCGGCACAGCACTGGTGGCCATCTATACCCCTATTCCCCTCCCCGCTCCTCCTCTCCTTCGCAGGCGGTGCTCAAATCCGTCGCCTCTCAGGCTCTCACCATGGTTTCCTCCTAGATCCAGTCATCCTCCACCATGCCGGCCACTCTGGTGCTGTGGCCAGTCTCTCTCTCGACGACGTTGAGGAACCAGAGGGCTGGATCCATACGTCATCGACCTCTCTAGTGCTCCGGTCAAGGGTAAGACCTAACCCTAGATCTTTTTGCTTGTGTTTTTGCACTAACATCTCTTTTTATTTGCTTGCATCAAGTTGAGGAACCAGAGGGCCAGCGATGAATGAGAATG
Source organism: Paspalum vaginatum (assembly GCA_030272315.1). Taxonomy (NCBI): domain Eukaryota; kingdom Viridiplantae; phylum Streptophyta; class Magnoliopsida; order Poales; family Poaceae; genus Paspalum; species Paspalum vaginatum. The sequence continues at coordinate 40,696,118 of CM059021.1, forward strand.
AGGGGCACACCATCAACGATGACCTTCGTATGATGGGGATGGGCGGAGATGATGAGGAGGACTTGGAAGAGTGCCGGGTAGAGGTGCTCAGTGCCACCCAAGATTCACCTATTGATGTTTTTGAATGAAATTTTGAGTTCTGCACTCTATTGTGGTGTGAAACCTGGGTTTTCATGAAGTAGTGCCTGGGCCGGCATGGGCACTGTTAGTGCCAGTGCCATGGTGTGCCGGCACGGCATGGTTAGGCACTATAGTGCCGTGCCTGAGCCGCTGGCGCAGCACGACGTGCTGGCTCCGCACTGCACAGATGGCCAATCATGCTGTGTAGTGTCGTGCCTGGCCGTGCCATTGCCGTGCTGTGCCGTGCGGCACATTTAGCCATCTATAATCAGGACATCAGGCCAACGCATGCAGCTCCGATTCCCACCCTCTTGGCCCCTTCCACAGAGGTAATGAGAAGTTTTCTTGGACGAGCAGCAATTAATCAGAAAAAAACCAACCAACCGTGGCATTGGCATGCATGGGATCGACCGAGCATTCCCCCACATCCAATTGACTCACTGTGGAGGCCAATTGAGCAGCAGACAAGAGAGGGAGCTAGCTTCTTTAGGTTCTTCCAATCTTCGAAGGGTCGGGGTGAAAGATTTGGTAAACATGGTTAGCCAAACTCGGCATCCCACGGGTGCATGTTATATATAGGGCTTAAGGCTATCGAAAATACAGAAGTTTGTTATATAGAGTTTGTTAAGATTACAACCAAACAAGAGGCCGACGCCCTATTTATCCGAACATGACTTCAAGTACAAGGCATAAACCTGTTACACAGAACTTATCTATTTCTAATTCTAACAGCCTCCCTCAATCTAAACTCTCTATTCTCTTGAGGTTTAGATTGCTCCTCAAAATTTCAAATTTCCCAGTCGGCAACGCCATGGTGAAACCATCTGCTAACTGATCATCGGTAGAGATAAGTCTTATCTGTAACTGCTTCTTAGCAACTCTATCTCTCACAAAGTGAAAAACAATTTCTATATGTTTGGCTCTTGCATGAAACACGGGATTTGCTGACAGGTAAGTTGCACCCAAATTATCACACCATAGGATAGGAGGCTGATCTGATTTAACACCAAGTTCGCACAACAATGATTCCAACCAAATTACCTCAGTCGTTGCATTAGCCACTGATTTGTACTGAGCTTCTGTGCTAGATCTAGATATAGTGGGCTGCTTCCTGGCGCTCCAAGAGACAAGGTTGGGACCAAAGAACACGGCAAATCCTCTAGTTGACTTCCTGTCATCTACGCTTCCAGCCCAATTAGCGTCAGAGAAAGCGCTAATAAAAGTAGAGCTAGACTTTCGAATATGCAATCCAACATCCAAAGTATGTCGTACATATCTAAGTATTCTCTTTACTGCAGTCTAATGAACGGAGGTGGGTGCATGTAAAAATTGACATACCTTATTAACCACGAAAGCAAGGTCAGGTCTGGTTAATGTAAGGTATTGCAATGCTCCTACTATGCTCTTGTATTTCGTGCTGTCTTCAGAACCGAGAAGTTCGCCTTCAAACCCGGATAATTTTTCTGACGTCGTCAAGGGAGTAGGCGAAGGTTTACAATTTGTCATTCCAACATGAGTTAGAATATCTTTGGCATACTTGGCTTGAGAAAGCAATAATCCACAATTATCCTTTTCACCTCAATTCCCAAAAAATAATTTGGACTTCCCAGATCCTTCAGAGCAAAGTTTTTCTTCAGATCAGCAAGTAGGGCCACAATTGCATCACTGGATGAACTAGTGACGATAATGTCATCAACATAGATAAGCATATATATATAATGATACCAGATTTCTGATATATGAACAAGGAAGTATCTGATCTTGAAGCTTCAAAACCAAGATCAGCAAGTTTAGAACTTAATCTGGCATACCATGCACGTGGTGCCTGCTTTAACCCATAGATTGCTTTGTCCAGTTTGCACACAAGGTGTGGTGCATCTGCATTCTCAAAACCAGGTGGCTGTTTCATATAAACCTCCTCTTCCAGAACACCATGTAAGAACGCGTTCTAAACATCTAGTTGTTTTAAACACCATCCTCTTGGTACTACTACAGAGAGTACTAACCGAACAGTTGCAATTTTAACCACCGGACTGAAAGTGTCCTCGTAGTCTATACCATATTGTTGTTTAAAACCTTTTGCTACTAGGCGAGCCTTGTATCTATCTATTGTCCCATCTGACTTCCTTTTTATCTTGTACACCCATTTACAATCAATCACATTTTTACCCTCCTTAGCTTTAGCTAAATGCCATGTTTGATTTCGTAGAAGAGCCTCATATTCATCCTGCATAGCTTGCTTCCATTTTGGATCTGTAAAAGCTTCATTTAAATTCTGTGGTGTCTCACAAGAACTTAGAAGACCATACCTTACTGTCCCATCTGTGAATCTTTTAGGTTTGATGATTCCACCTTGCAATCGAGTTCGCGGGTGCGGTGGTGAAGGATCAGATGCAGGAGCAGATGGTGGAACTTCAAAGGCATGGAAGCGTGAGCAAGGAGGGAGAGCCCTACCTCTACAATGTGATGATGCTTTCGTTCTACTACACCATTTTGTTGGTGAGCATGAGGACATGATACTCAATGAGCAATCCCAATTTTTCATAAAGAAGGCATTGAGCTTTTCATATTCACCACCCCAATCAGTTTGCATGGCTAAGATTTTTTTTTGTTGACTTTGCGCTCAACAAGACTTTGGAAGTCTTGGAAAACTTGAAAAACATCATATTTCTTTCTAAGAAGATAAATCTAGGTATATTTGCTGAAGTCATCTATGAAACTCACATAATAGGTGTGTCGCCCAACAAAGGGAGAAGCAGGACCCCAAACATCCGAGAAAATTAAATCAAGAGGAGCATGAGAAATAGTATTCGACTTTGAATAGGGTAATTGATGGCTTTTAGCCATTTGACATGCATCACAAACTGACTCAGTATTTTGATCACTAATACAAGGAAGCTTTTTACTATTAAGGACTCGATTAACGATAGGTAAGGCTGGATGACCTAGCCGACTATGCCATCTTGATGTAGATGGATGACTCACACTAAAGACTGGCTTCCTTGTCTCTCCTCTTGACGACTTCGACCCTAGGGGATAGAGGCCACCTCGACATCTACCTTGATGTAGGATTCTCCTCGTTTCTTGATCCTTGATAAGAAAGAACTTGGGATGAAATTCCATAAAGGCATTATTGTCTTTTACTAGTTTATGGACAGAAACAAGATTTTTGGTGGCATTAGGGATATGAAGAATATTTTTGAGATGTAAGTTTCTACTAGGGGTATGTAAAGTTGTACGACCAATGTTACTAATTGACATACTAGAACCATTTGCTGTATGAACCTTGTCCTTCCCAGTGTACTTGTCGTGGACTGTTAATTTCTCTAGCTCACTGGTGACATGATCCGTTGCACCACTATCTACGTACCGGTTGGTGTCGTAGCCATAGCCAGACATTGTAGTACCTGCCATCTTGGAGCCTTGTCGATGATCATCATCTTCATCGTACCTGTACCAGCATCTTGACGCCTCATGGCCTTCTTTCTTGCAAATCTGGCACACCGGCTTTGTGTACTAGCCTCCTTGCTTTTTCCCCCAATTGTTGTTGTTGCCGCGATTAGAATATCCTTTATTCCCTCGTCCGTGTCCGCGGTTAGCTCCGTCAGCACGATTGTTACTGCCTCGCCCTCGGCTGGCAACATTTGCAGACGATTGGATCTTCCCTTCTTCTTGATACATCTCCAGGCGTAGATCATATGCTAGGAGCTCGGAGTAGAGATCGCTCAAGGTGGTTGGTTCTGTTCTGCCAAGAATCGTTGACACAATTGAGTTGTAGTCAGAGTCAAGACCAGACAGAATATAAGAAACTATCTCGTCATCCTCGACCGGCTTTCCAGCAACTGCGAGTTCATCCTTGATTGCCCGTATCTTGTTGAAGTAGGCCGTGGTAGTCATGCTACCCTTCTTCAGATTGGAGAGCTGCATGCGAAGATTTGTAACACGCGCCCTCGACTGCCCTTGAAACATCTTTTCCAGGGCTCACCATGCTTCTGCAGACGAAGTCATGGTCACTACCTATCCCAGCACTTCCTTGGTGAGGGAGTTAGTAAGGTAGCTAAGGAGTTGTTGATCCTTAACCAGCCACGAGTCATACTCAGGATTGGCAACTCGCTCCTTCTTGTCATTCTTCTGTACCTCGATGATCTTGGCCGGTGCAGGTACTATTCCATCAAGAATGCCCATGAGCTAAGCACCACGAACAGCAGGGAGGAACTGTGCCTTCCAGAGAAGGAAGTTCTCTCAGGTGAGCTTCTTGGAGACCGGAGGGCCAAGCGGCACCATTATCAACGAGGAAGACGACGCCATGATCGAGGATGGAGGAGGTGATGTAGATGTATTTGGAAGAGGGTGCTCTGATTACCATGAAAGATTCGGTAAACGTGGTTAGCCAAACTCGGCATCCCACGGGTGCATGTTATATATAGGGCTCAAGGCCGCCGAAAATACATGAAGTTTGTTACATAGAGTTTGTTAAGATTACAACCAAACAAGAGGCCGACACCCTATTTATCTGAACATGACTTCAAGTACAATGCATAAACCTGTTACATAGAACTTATCTATTTCTAATTCTAACACGGGGTTCACGATTCATGAATCAATATCGAAATCCGCTACCAGCATGGCGACTCCCTTCGCCGTCTCCCTCGGCGGCGGCCCTTCTGCTGATAGGTTGGTGAACTGATTCTAGTGGCCTGCGCCGCCGCCCTAAATTCTGTTCCAACCATGACTTTTCTCGAGCCAGTGAAGGGTGGGTTCTATTCCATTTCCATATAAAGGCGGCCCTCAGTCGACTGGCCAAGTGGCCATTCTGTGTCTCCTGATCTGACTTTTAGGCTAGCATGGGTCATTCAAAGCTTACAATGTTTTGCTTTGCTAGGGATACCGGCTTTACATACCAAGTTCCATCACTGAAACGGATTTAAAGCACCTCTACTCAATGGCACACTGAACTAATTCTTGTGTGGTAGGAAAGTTCTTTTACCCGAGTTATCAGTCAATCTCTGGATCTCTCCCCTGCTGGCTGCTGCTCGCCTTCTTGCCGAGCTCCTACATCATGGCGGCGGCGTTAGTTTTCTGGCTGTGTTTGTAGGCTGTGGACTAAAGGACAGACCAAAGAATGGAACGGATCAAGTTTAAATTTAGGGAGTGGGATGGTCCTCTCTGCTGGACTCGGTCTAAAAAATAAGATAGTTGACGAAAAACAACTGCAGACTAAATTAAGTAGGGTCAATAGAACAGCCTGGGTCGTAGTTTCTTCGCCAAATGGCACCATACGAGTCGGCAGTGCTGTGCGAGGGCAAGAGGAAGGCACCAAGATGGATTTCATGGAGCGATGATAATCCAAGTAGAAGGAAGTACAAGTGTTTTCTATGCCTAGGTGAGTTCATACACTTTAAATAGAGAATCTGCTCATGAGTTTTTCGAACTTTTTCCTCGTTCCGGGGTTTCTCGATCTGGAGTTTGTCGTCGTGATTGAAGTTTCTATGTTGTGTTTATAGACGGGTGCCCCATGAGTCATCAGTGTTTCTATGGTGTGTTTATATCGGGTTTTGCTTTAGAGATTTTGAGCCTGTTTAGTATGTGTTTTATCACAAAAGCACCGACAGATCTTTATCTTTTTTCTGCATATCATACTCGAGCTGTTTAGTTTACAATATGCTCTATGCTGCAGAAATAACAGTTGTGGATCTCGAGCTGGAGATCGATCACGATGTCCTGGTTCTCGTCGCCCGGATTGCCTCGGCCAAATAAACCAGCTGGCCGCTGTGACTGTGACCGGGAATGGGAGTGGAACTGCCACACAAATTAACCATAGGAAACATCTCACAAAAAGAAATGGACGGGATTTTCTCAACGGGGACTGATTGAAGCAAAGTCCCGGTGTAGCGCAATACACACGAACACCTGGTGGACGCACATACTCATGGTAGAGCGCGCGACCGCTCTCTCTTGCTGAAGGGATAATCATTACAGACAGCGCTAGGACGAAATAAAGAATGCCCAGAAGCCTCCGGCGGCCGTGGCGACAGCTATGGCCCAGACGATCGCGGCCACGGCGGGGGGCATCAACTCGGCGACCCTAGACACGAACATCACGGTGAGTAGGGTCGTGAGCGCCCACACCGCTGCCTTGATATTGACGGCATTCCTTCGGGGCCCCGCTCGAGCAGCACGAAGGCGACGGAGCCGGCGTCACCCCAGGAGGCGTAGACGGCGAGCACCGAGTTGAATGCTAGGGCGCTGACACCAAGCGTCAGTCAGCACGGCCGACCGTTGATGCTCGTCCATGCGGATTACGTGGTGTGTGGTCGCTCGGTCGGTCGCGAACGGAGGGAGTGAATGTGTTGAAGTAGAAAATGAAAACTGATTGTAAGAATTGAGAATGAATTCCCAGATAGACCTATTCCATTGATGTCTAAACATATATATACAGGATAAAGGGACATGTCCATTCATATGGGAAGTTACAAGGAGGGAGTTAGAGATTAGAGTCCTATGCTATGTTGTTTGAGCAACCGCCATGTCCATTCGCATGTAGAGGTGTCTGTTCATCAACCATTGTGTCCTTCGATGAAGAGGTGTCTCCTAGGATGAGATCATACCAATATATTTCACAACACTCCCCCATGATCGAATCCACCTTCTTAGATCATCCTTGGAATCATAATCAATTAATTATTAATTCTCTATGTCTCATATCATCCTCGAAAAACCCAGTGGGAAAATAGATGATATGACATATACTTACGTTGATATTGTCTCATTAAAAACTTTATATGAGATAAAACCTCAATAATAGAGTAAAACTCATATAAAGAAAAGAGTGCAATATGATGTTAACAAGATTATATCTCAGAGAGATTAACTAACCCTGATTCCTGCAAATCTCTGAATCATCTCATACCTATTCCTTTAACACATTTGGAAAATGAAGAATATGTTAAAGACTTAGTGAATAAATCTGCGAGATTATCGCATGATTTGGTTTGCAGGATGTTTATCTCCCCTTTCTTTTGTAATTCATGAGGATAAAACAATTTTGGAGCAATATGCTTAGTGATGTTGTTCTTAATATAACCTGTTTCCATCTAAACAACAGAAGCACCATTATCTTCATAGATAATGGTAGGTGATTCAATAGAACCAAGACCACATGACTGAAGTATGTGGTTAATCATCCTGCGAAGCCAAACACATTCTTTTGAAGCTTCATATAATGCAATTATTTCAGAATGATTAGTTGAGGTAGCTACCAAAGTTTGTTTGGAAGATTTCCAAGAGATAGCAGTCCCTCCTTGTAAGTACACAAAACCAGTCTGAGATCTGGCATTACGTGGATCAGATAAATAGCCAGCATCTGTATATCCAACTAAAGTTTGTTCTTGGTTTCTTCCATAGAAAAGACCAAGTTCTCGAGTACCATTTAGGTATCTCAAGACATTCTTTACTCCATTCCAATGGCGTTTAGTAGGAGATGCACTATATCTTGCAAGTAGATTCACTGCAAATGCAATGTCCGGCCGGGTACTATTTGCTAGATACATTAGTTCTCCAATTGCACTTAGATATGGAAATTCTGGACCAAGATTTCTTCTCCTTCTTCCATAGGATGAAAAGGATCTTTGTTCATATCTATAGATCTCACTACCATAGGAGTTTTAGCTGGATATGATTTATCCTGAATTTCTCTAAAACTTTCTGGATATAAGCTGATTAATATACGAAAATTCCTGAAGGTAAATGCTCTAGATGTAAACCTAAGCGAAACTTAGTTTGACCTAAGTCTTTCATCTCAAATTCCATCTTCAAATGATGACGTGCTTCATTGATATCAGTTTTATTTCCAATGATGTTTACATCATCAACGTACACTGAAATGATACAAAAACCAGATGAGGTTTTCTTAATGAAGACACACGGGCAATCATCATTCTTAGTGTATCCTTTTAATGATAGGAATTCACTTAAACAATAGCACCATATCCGTCCTGATTGCTTTAAGCCATATAGTGACTTTTGCAATTTTACACAATACATATTGCGATTTGCCGTAGGATTCGATATATTGATTACATCTGGAACCGTCACGTAAATTTCCGAATCCAGTGACCTATATAAATATGCGGTCACTACGTCCATCAACTGCAATGATAGACGGTTTTGTACCACCAGTGATATTAAATATCGGAAGGTTATGCCACTCATTACTGGAGAGTAAGTTCCATTATAATTAACATCGGGCTTTTGAGTAAAGCCTTTTGCTACAACCTTGCTTTATATCTCACCACTTCATTATTTTCATTTCGTTTTCGAATGAAAACCCATTTGTATCCTACAGGGAAGATGCCACAAGGTGTAAGCATAACTTCCGGGAATACTTCTCTTTTATAAGGCGAGGCTATTTCTGTTTCAATTGCTTTTTTCTATTTATTCCAATCCGAATGTTTTCTACACTCTACCATTGATCTAAGATCTGGATCATTTATGGAGTCAGCAATTTTTTCAAAAAAATAAGTGTCTACAATGGTAGCCTTTCTGTTATAACATATTCTAGTTTCAATGTATTTGGTAGCAAATTCGTTCACCCTTAAGGATTCATCAAGATTTCCCTTATCCAAGACCCTCAAGTTTTCCGATAACTCTGGTTCGACCATGTGCACATTCAAAGAGGGTTGTGGGTCAGGCCCACCTTGGGGCTTATCAATCTCATATTGATTTGCATTCACTGTCTTTCGCTGTTTTGAAGCAGATTGATCTTGTTGAGATGCCGTCTTTCTCCCCCTTTTACCAGTGACGGGAGTAGGAGTGGTTTTGTTTGGTACATCCACTCTTTCAGATGCATTTCTAGCGGAAATAAAAGACTTGATTAGGACCTTGTAATTAGTGAATGCGTCTGGCAAGTTATTTGTAATATTTTGCAAATCTATTATTTTCCGAACTTGTAGTTTAGTTTCTGTAGTACGTGGATCAGAGGAGGAGATAATCTTCGCATCCCAATTAATTTTTTGGCATTCTCTTTTACTCGAAATCTTCCTCTAATGCCGGGAAATGTTCCTCATTAAAAATACAGTCAGCGAACCGAGCAGTAAATAGTTCCCTGTTAAAGGTTCTAAATATTTAATAATAAACGGTGTTTGATACCCTACATAGATTCCTAATTTTCTATGGAGCCCATAGCGTTTCGCTGTTATGGTGAAATTGATATGTATACAGTACATCCAAATTTACGCAAGTGGGAAATTCTTGGTGGATCTCCTCGTACTAATTGCATAGGAGATGAGTCATGGTATGCAGTTGGTCATAGTTGGATAGGATCAGCAGCGTTTAATACTGCATTACCCCAACACGATATAGGCAAAGAGCAGTTCATTAATAATGGTATTGCAACGAGCTTTATTCTTTTAATTAAAGATTCTGCTAAACCATTTTAAGTATGGACATATGGGACAGAATGTTGCACTTCAATTACTAAAGCCATGCAATAATCATTAAAGGAATGGAAGGAAAATTCAGCAGCATTGTCCATTAGAATTGATTTAATTCGATGTTTAGGGTAATGTGCTTTTAGTTTAATAAGTTGAGACATTATTTTAGCAAAAACATGGTTTCAAGTAGACAATAAGCATACATATGATCATCTAGTAGATGCGTCAATTAAAACCATAAAGTACCTGAATGGTCCTGAAGCTGGTTCAATTGGACCACATGTGTCACCTTGAATTCTTTCAAAAATTGTAATGGTTCTGCTCGAATTTTAAGATGTGATGGTTTAAAAATTAATTTCCCTGTAGCACATGCAGTGTAAACAAAAACTGAATTTTGGAGAAATTTTGCAGTAGTCAAGTCATGACCAATAGAGCTGGAGATAATTTTTCTCATCATCCTGATACCGGGGTGCCCAAATCCGTCATGCCAAGTTTGGATTGCATTGACATTCTGAAAAATTACCTTACACGCAATATAATTATTGAGCTTAATGCATGTATTAATGCATGTATAGTACAATCCAGATTGAAGAGATGGAATTTTTTCACAAATTTATTTGCCATTTCCAGTAAGTTTGGTAAAGAAAAGATATTCTTTATTATTTTCTCCATATGTTTTCACATGAATACCATTATTACGAACATCTTTATAAGTCAACGAGATACGAGTTGAATCAGGATACAATAAAGCATCCTCTATTACAATTTGAGTACCCATTGGAAAGGTGATTATGGACTTTCTAGAACCAACAATCAAAGCATCTATTTCAGCAATAGTTAAAACATTTCCTTCTCTTTTTCTAAGAGTTTAGAAATATTTTATTTCTGTGAGTATAGTATTAGTGGTACAACCGATCAGAAAGCATAATTTCTTCTCTGATGGATTGGTATCATTAGGCACATATAGTAAGAATTGATTTTAACAAATATCTTTATTCATCCCATATAGAATCACATACAGATAATAAATTTGTGTTTACAACACAAGGTTACATTACCAATGAGTTACATTAACTCTTATTTATTACAAATGAGTTTTTAACTCGAATTATTACAACACATATTACATCTAATATCAAATATCTTATTGTGAGGATCTAAATTAAATCTCCATATATGTCACCCGAATTGTATTGGATGAGCATGTCATCTTTCGCAGATGTAAGCTCTTTGTAGTTCGGCGATTCTGTGAGAATCTTGAACGAACTAGCATGATCTGCAGGTGCAGTAGACCGGTTGAAGTGAGCTTCAAATTTTGAGTCCTTTTGCTTGCTATCTCTGATGGACTTTAAGTACAAATCAACTGGATACTTAGGAGTACCATATATTGCAGCAAAATGGGTGTTATAACCATATTTATGGCAAAATTTTGCTTTTCCACGGGGAGGTTGGACATTTTCACGTGCTCTCTTGTTTGCTTTGTGTCTACGGTTTTTAGCGAAATTTTGACCATTGCGACCAGTGGAATTCTTTTGGTAACCTTGTAAGGGTCCATTTTATTTTTTTTATTGCCAACGATATTCTGGACATTATGAACTTCAGGTAAAGACGCTTGTGGGGGATAGATATCCCCTGGGTCCTCATGAAGCTTGTGGGGGATAGATATCCCCTGGGTCCTAATGAAGCGTACTCTGTAAATGGCCGACGGAGGGCCTAATCCCGGAGCCGACCGACTGACTTGGCGCACAAGACAAGGATTCTATCTTTTGTAATCTAAACCGTCCAGGAGACATAGAAAGAAACAGACTTGTAAACCAATCCACACCAGACTATATAAAGCGGGCTAAGGATCCCTCCCAAAAAAACTCAACTCATACAATCTCTCTCGACCTCAGGCAGAGCCCATCGACCTCATATGTCCTCATTGTAACTTCGAGAGCTCAGATCAATACGACTCGCCCCAAACAGGACGTAGGGTATTACGCATCTCGCGGCCCGAACCTATATAAATCGTGTGTTCTTGTCTCTTGTCGCGTTACACGCGAACCATCAAGTTACGATCGATCTCGCCAACCACAAAAAGCATTGCGTGATACATCCCGTGGTGCATTGCCGGACTAAAACCCCAACAGTTGGCGCGCCAGACAGGGGAGACGATATCGACATCATTGTTAGCTCCGTGGCCGTCGTCTTCAACAAAGCTCAAGATCCAATTAGAAGAAATAGTGGCTAGTCGTGCAAGATATGAGATCAAGACATCCGGCCGCCCCGTACCACGTCGCTGCAGGTCCTGTCATCGGAGAAAAGACGATCACCTGCTCGTTCAGATTTGCCAAGTCCAAAGGGAAACAACAGTCATGTTTGGAGTCGTGTTTGCACAGGGAGCTAGCAGATCAGCTCCTGTCGGCGTGACGACACAGAACTTGGCGTGAGATTTCAGAAAAGAGGAGAGTTACCGTCAGAGTCTGTGTTCAAGCCGAACACTCGGTGCCACCGCTCAAGGCCAAAAGCTTTCGTTCGGACCCTTCGTTATGAATCAGTCGCCAAAACTACATACAGCAAAGTCGTCTTTAAATTAAGCATTTAATTATGCTAATTATTTTTTCTATCTGCGCTCGATTTAGTCGCCGGAATATTGAATTCAAGTATCCTCTCTTCAAACATCACTACTCGCATTGTTTCTCTAGTTATTATTTCAGGAAAAAATCTCATGTCGGCATAAATATCCGCAACGAGCCATCAGCAAACTGCAGTATACCTGCAACAACATTAACTATCTTTAATTTTCGCTATGTGAGGGTAAACGCAATGAGTCATCAGCTATCTGCAGTGAGTCCTTCAATCTAAGTGGTCAGCTATTATTGTTCATATTATTTCTTAATTACTCGGGCTGTGGATCTATTGAATTGTCTCTTAATTATTCGGCATTTGGATCAATTGAATTATTTCTGGAATATCAAATTATTGGATTAATTGGATTTTTTATGGATCACTCGGATTATCTATATTATTTCTGGATCACCCGGATCATCTTTGGATCATTCATATTAGCTCTGATCACTCATCCTGGATCAATTCCGATTACTCAGATCAACTCTAAATTAATCATATTATTTCGGATCATCTATATTATTTCAGGGTCACTCGACTACTCATATTTATTTCAGCATTATTATTTCTGATCAGTCATGTTATTTCAGTTCACTCGAATTATTTTCGGATCACTCGGGATGTCGGATCACTCATTATTTCTGGATCATCTTTCTAGATCACCGGGGACTTCAGGTCGCTCAGATTATCTTTTAATCATCTTTCTATATTACTCACGTTACTTCGGATCATTCGTATTAATTTCGGAATCATTATTTCTGGATTATTCGTATTATTCTTGGATCACTCGGGCTATGGATTATTCGTATCATTTTTGGATCACCCGGGCATTGCGTCTCTCAAATTATTTTTGGTCACTCAAACCGTGCTCACTTTTCTGTCGCATCTTGTGTTTCGCCGAGTTAATTTTTTTCAGTTGCGTTTTATGTCCCGCTAAGTCTATTATTTTCAGTCGTGCTTCGTATTTCGCTGAGACAAATTTTTTTGTCGCATCTCGTGTTTGGCCGAGCCAAATATTTTTCTACGGCATCTCGTGCTTTGACAAGTCTAAGTGTTTTCCGGCAAAATCTGTGCGTGCAACGATAGGGTAACTCTGGACCCTCCATACGGAGCAATTGGTCTGGCCAACCGGTGTTACATGCCTTCGCTCACTAAGAACAGGGTGCAATCTGGCCCTCGCGTAACCAGTCAATCAGTCAAGTGATTCTGACCCGACTCATAGCTGGTGTTACATTCCTACTCTTACTCAAGACAGAGTGCAGTCCGACCCTAATTACCGGGCAATCAGATTAGGTCGTAGACCGACAACTGGTGTCACATACCTTCGCGTCCTCATTAAAGGGTGCAATCTGACCCTCTTTGCAGGGCAATCAGCCTAGGTCGTAGACCGACGGCTGGTTTTACATGCCTATGCAGTTTTCGTCTCAAGGTGCAATCTGGCCCTCCTTACGGGGCAATCAGCCTAGGTCGAATAGCGACAGCTGGTGTTGCATGCCTATGCAGTTTTCGTCTCAGGGTGCAATCTGGTCCTTCACACGGGGCAATCAGCTTAGGTCGTAGACCTACAGTTGGTGTTACATGCCTACGCATACTCGTTTAAGGGATACCTCTTGCCCTTCGTACGGGGCATTCGGTCTGGCCCACCAATACACATTGCCTTCGCTATACTCGGAATTCAAATGGGGAGTTCACTTTATGCTATTTCGTCAGCTCGGCGGCTGGGCTGTTGTCCGCCTCGCTGACTCACTACTTCGTCGATTCGGGGGGCTGGACTGTCGTCCGCCTCGCCGACTCACTCTTTCGTCGACTCAATGACTGTGCCGCCGCACGCCTCGCCGACTCACTGCTTCGAAGATTCGGGGGGCTGCGCTGCCGCGCGCCTCGCTGACTCCTTCGCCGACCACTTCGTCAGCTCAGGGGCTAGGCCATCGTTCACCTCGCTGACTCGTTGCTTCGTCGACTCAGGGGCTGGGCTTCTGTCTGCCTCGCTGACTCGCTGCTTCGTCGACTCGGGGGATGGGCTTCTGTCCGCCTCGCCGACTCGCTGCTTCGTCGACTCGGGGGGCTGGGCTGCCATCCGCCTTGCTGACTCACTGCTTCGTTGACCTGCTACATCAGCTCAGGGGCTGGCCCGTCGTCTGCCTCACCGACTCGCTGCTTCGTCGACTCGAGGGCTGTGCCGCCGCACGCCTCGCCTACCACTTCGTCTGCTCGGGGGCTGGGCCGTCGTCCGCCTCGCCGATTCACTGCTTCCTCAACTTGGGGGCTGGGCCGTCGTCTGCCTCACTGACTCGCTGCTTCGTCGACTCGGGGGCTAGGCTGTCATCCACCTCGCCGACTCGCTGCTTCATCGACTCGCGGGGCTGCGCCGCCGCGCGCCTCGCTGACTCACAGCTTCGTCGACTCGGGGGCTGGGCTGTCGTCTGTGATGCCCTGGGCATCTCCAGAGCATTATCATGTGTATCCTTTACTTAATCACATCTCATAAGCATCATCTCATCTCTTGATAATGTGCATTTGACTCATATGAACAAGCATGATGGAAATAGCTAAGTGATGCACTCAGTTTTTGCATGAATGACTCTATGAATGTGAGCATAACGTAAATCCTATTGAGTTTAAGGTGGAACTTTTTATACCAAACCTGTAGGTCATGATGTGTTGAATAACTTTGTTAATTGGAGCTTGGATGGAAAATGGACCTGTCATAGAGTAAAGGGTCCTTTAGTGTCACACAACAAACACAAACCAAACCTGAAATGTTTAGAAATCTTCATTTTTCTATAACCTACAATCATTTTCATGCAAAGGTCCTATTGAGAAAGTCGTAGTCCTTGAAATTGTAAACAACATTGTCAAGAAGGCTTTTAGGAGAAAATGGCTAGAAATAGGACTTTTCAATTTTCTAAGGAAAAACAGTTTTCTGTCCAAACTTAGGGCTGCTAGATAAATTCGAATTTAAATCATATTTAGACCTAGAATTTCAACTTGATCCTTTTGACAACGTTGTAGACCTCAAATATTTGAACAATTCATCCAATGGGTATATCTCCAGAATCGGCTTCTAAATGGGCTAAAAATGCGTTTTTCAGTGAGGAAGAAAGCATAAAAATCCCCTGGCTTCCCCAGAGTCACTGACAGGTGGGTCCCACCTGTCAGCAGCGCCTGCCTGCGCTGCCGGCGCACGCCACGTGGCCGGCGGCGTACGGTCAGCTCGCCGCGCCACAGATCGAGCCTCTCTCTCCCTCCCCGGCCGCGGCTCTAAGTGGAGAGCGCCTCCCTCTCTGCGCTAGTTCCTCCCTTTCGCCCGCACGCCCTCTTCTTCATTTTTTTCCCCGCCCGCCATTGCCGGAGCTCGGTCGAGCTCGCTCCCGGCCACCTCAGTTCTCTCCGGGGCCCAACCATCACCACGCCGGTCTTCCCCTCAACTCCCTCCACCGTTTCCATCGAATCCTGACCGGCATCCACTCTTCCCTGCGCCACATTCCGCCGCCGAACTTTGAGCTCTGAGCTCACCGCCACCGGCCCTCTCCGCTACGTTGCGCGTCGATTGAGGTAGGGGGTAAGCATCTTCGCATCCCCCTCTCTCTCCCCGACCATCCGCGGTGAGCCTCCGGCTCTGCCCGGCCGTTCCGGCCGCGCGCCGCCGGTCCTCCCCCTCCCGGCGCGAGCAAGAAGAAGATGGAGGAAGGAGACGGCGGGTTTTGCGATTTAGCCCCTGCATTTGCACTGTTTCGCGGGTTCATACCCGGCACTGTGCATAGTGTCTCGTAGATCTTACGTGCAGGCCCCCGAAGTCTATATATAATTCCGATTAAGCCATGGGTCTGTGGTTTTTCGAAATATTTGGTATTATTTGAACGGTGAACTTTGAAAAATCATAAAAAATCAAATAAAAATCTTAAAAATACAAAACTAGTTGCATTGTATTCCTTTTGAATAGATCTATCTAGTGAATATGATGGTTGAGTAGGAAAGTACAAGTTTGCCCCTGGATGTTGTGTCTTTGAGATTTTATTTTTCATATTTAGCTAGAACTTTGGAAAATCAGATTAAATCAAAGAAAAATCCAAAATGGACAACCTTGGTAGCTATGAACTCCTCTTGAATAGATCTACCTGCTGGGTATGATGTAGGAGTGTGCATGGACATTTTTCCCCCAGATATTATGCATGCATGATAAATCACTATAAATGTGAAATGTGGACTAAATGGTCTCCAAAAATTGTGAAACTTGGACAGCAGTGTTCTTAGGGTATATAAGCTCATTGTGATTTTTGGTAGCTCAAGTGTTCACTATTTAATTACTGTTTTGCCACTGCATGTGATTTTTAGCATAAAAGTAAATATGGAAATGATAGCAATATAAAATTATGCTCTAGATGGCTTTACATATTTTATTTGTGCTCTATGAAGTGTATGTAGCTCACTGTCAAAATATTATGTGGTGCATGTCAAGTTTGATTGGTGTTTTGAAAATAACAAATCCATGCTTGGGTAACTTGATAAATAGGAAAAGTGATTCTACCATGCTCAACAAATGCTATGAAAAATCTAGTAGCTTACTAATGATGTCCGGGTTCTAGAAAGTATGCTTGTGCACTTTATTGCTACCATTTTGCTAATCATGAATATTGGGGTGTAATAAAACTATGGAAAATAGATGTCCTACAAAAAACATGGATTCTGAGCTTGCTGATTTTTATGCTTACTCATCATGCAATGTTATACTGTTTGTTCAAAATTCATGCCCTGATTCCACTACTATAAATTATGAAAAATCTGTAAATTTAAAAGGCTGAGATTTTGTGTGAATTTTAATAAAATAATCATAACTCTTCTATGGCTGAATTTTTGGCAGCGGCTTGTTACAATATTGATCTTGCTGTCATAATTATTTGAGTTCATTTAGAGCTATTAGACAGTAGGTACTTAGCATGAGCATTTTAATTCAGTAAATGGATAAACTTGAATATTAGACCTAGGTAAACCAATGAAAGAGTGTAATATTTCTCACTACACCATGTATGCTTGCTGCAAGTCTTCAATGATGTAATACATCAGGAGTTAGGCTAAGTTGGTGGTAGTATGTATGATTTCTTAGCGATGACTTGTACGATTTCTTAGTACTAAACAAGTCTCATCACGAAAATGCATAACTTTATTCCATAAGTCATGATTCCTTGCATCGCACTCGCATCATGAAGCAAGCATTGCACTAATACATGCTCCAATTGCACTATGTCATGCATATAGATCCCGCGAGCGAAGGACAACCACCGGACCAACTGATCGTAGAGGAGCCCGAGGAAGAGCTGCACCAAGAGCCGGAGGACCAGCAGCAGGGGACCGACTTCGCTCAGGAGGCAGCTCTGACCATAGTGAGGAAGGTAGGCAGGACCATACTTAACCCAGCAAATAAGTTATATTTGATGATTTAGGCATATGCATTAGGGTTTGTTTGAAACCTATTGCATTAGACTCCTTGGCCACCCTGGCCCTAGCACCTATAATTAAAGTTCGCAGGACGAGTATGCTTAGAAGTGCCAGCTGCGAGTAGACACGAGTGTGTGGACTCGTCGCGCAGGTGTTTTCAAAGCTACAATATATTACTATTATGTCAATTATCACTATTGCTCATGATTTAAATGGAGACCGGGCGGAGATTTATTTACTTTTCATAATGTTGCACTTTGGACTCCGCCCGAGTCATATAAGGCACGTCCGCTGTTCGCCTGCTGTTCAGCATAACATTGCTAGAGTGCTTAACCGGGGTACGGGACCGGTGAAGTCTTACCTAGGTTTGTCAGGAGTTTTATGGCTCCGCCCATCCACTTGCTGGAGGCCGATGGGCCCAGGGGCGCTTGTACTCGAAGAAGGGCTGACCCAGGGCACTGTGGTATTGCTCCTGAGGGGGCACAACCCGGGGGTTAGGTGAGGGTGCCTTGAATCTTGGGACAAGACAGGTGGAGATCGGGACTATATGTGGGAACACGATGGCCAGTAAGCATATACCCCTGCCATGATAGTTATTCCCGGGAATTAAAATCGATTTGAATCGCTGATGCCTACCAGGTGTGGGAATGCTGATAACGCACACGGGCAACGTAGTACCTACTTAAACACTCTGTATTTAATGCTCATGATTTTGAATATCACATGTTTGAATTGAACTATTTACCTTACTGAAATATACTATTATGATGGTGGTTATACAAATGATGAAAACTTGTTTACTTATGTTATACACGACACTGTTTAAAATCAATGGCTAAGGATCCACTTGCTACTAAGCAGCTTCGCGTCAGCCGTACACCAAATCCATTAAGACCTACTGAGTAATTAGTACTCAGGGTTTGCCCCCACATTTTGAGCGCAGGTATGGAGTTCATGGTTTGCACCTATGTCGGAGGTGCTGCATGCCCCCACATAGGATGAACTGGCATGAGTGGCACAAGGGCAACATCGGTGGGCTCGATGTTGTTACTTCTAATGCAAATCTTTTGTGATATCATGGTGACCTCTGAACCTTATCATTCCGCTGCGAGAAACTTTTGAACTTGCTACTTTAAAACTCTGTGTTGTATTTGTACAATATTTGAACCCGGTTTGTAACTAAGTCTATTATTATGCTATTTCAACTGATTGTGATGATGTATCTGTTGTGGCTCCATCGTGGGTCGGATGTGTATGATGTCGGTTCTTCTGGGAAACGGTATTATTGGGGGTCGAATGACTCTCGACGGACGACCGGGTTTAGTTTGGCCTAAGTGCATTGCGACCCAGAGGTGGCAGGTGTGCTTAGTCCGGATTAAATCGGCGGTTCCGCCACATCGTCTGCCTCGCTGACTCGCTGCTTCGTCGACTCGGGGGCTGTGGCGCCGCACGCCTCGCCGACCACTTCGTCAGCTCAGGGGCTGAGCTGCTGACCACCTCGCCGACTTCCTGCTTCATCGACTCGAGGGCTGCGCTGCTGCTGCATGCCTCGTCGCCTCACCAAGATCACTCGGAGGAATAAGTTGCTTGACCCTCAACCTAATTATGCTAATTAGCTTGAGGCTCGGGTGCTACACCCATTGGGTGCACCTAGTCGGTGCAACCAATGGAAGGAAGGAAGACTACTCGGCAAGACATTCAGAAAGCAGAATTTGGATCTTCAAGCTTATTATTTCTCAAGTTAACTTGAAGCTCGGGGGCTACCCCATGGGGTGCTCCTAGTCGGTGCAACCCATGAACAGTTTAACTCGGAAGGAGCTGCAGATTTTATTTAGACCTTCGAGCTAATTGTTACTCAAGTTAACTCAAAACTCGGGGGCTACCCCATGGGGTGCCCCTAGTCGGTGCAATAGATGAATATTTTAACTTAGAAGGAGCTGCAGATTTTATTTAGACCTTCAAGCTGATCGGGGGCTTGTGGGGGATAGATATCCTCTGGGTCCTCATGAAGCGTATTCTGTACATGGGCCGACGGAGGGCCCAATCTAGGAGCCGACCGACTGACTCGGCGCACAAGACAAGGACTCTATCTTTTGTAATCTAAACCGTCTGGGAGACATAGAAGGAAACCGACTTGTAACCCAAGCCACGCCAGACTGTATAAAGCGGACTAGGGATCCCTCCAAAAAAACTCAACTCATACAATCTCTCCTGACCTGAGCCAGATCCCCATCGACCTCATATGTCCTCATTGTAACCTCGAGAGCTCATATCAATACGACTCGCCCCAAATAGGATGCAGGGTATTACGGATCTCGCGGCCCAAACCTGTATAAATCGTGTGTTCTTGTCTCTTGTCGCGTTACACGTGAACCATCGAGCTACGATCGATCTCGCCAACCACAAAAAACACTGCGTGATACATCCCGTGGTGCATTGTCGTACTAAAACCCCGACAACGCTAAACCAACAGGGCGCAAGTGATAATTTTTAATTCAAGTTCATCGTGTCTCTCTGACTGAGCCAAAGAGTGAATAAGTTAAGAATATAACGGGTGTTGTTCTTTGCGGTATTGGTTACACAATACCTTGTCCGCCGGATGCATAGTTGATAAAGTTTTTTGTATCTTTTCTTCATCCAATGGCTCTTTTTTTCACAAAATTTCAATCGTGTACAAATGTTATGAACGGCATGATTGTAATATGCTACTGATTTGAAATCTTGTAGTCTTATGTGATTCCATTCATGCTGAGCATAAGGATAAATTATCTCTTTTTGCTGTTCATAACGTTCTTTAGGTGCAAGCCACAAGTTTCTAGGATTCTCTTCGAAAAGATACTCTTTTTTGATAACTCTATGAATAGAGATTCGCAACCAGAGTAAATCAGTGTACTTCATTGTATCAGTGATTGCAGGACCATTTTCAACGGGTGGATTAATTGTACTTAAAAGTCCACGAGATGCAAAGCCAATCTTAATATCAGAAGCCCAGTCACGATAGTTAGTCCCATCTAGGGCGAGTTTCTCAAACTCTTTTTTGCCTTGCATGTCTCCTGCAAGTTATATCTATCGATTTATTAATTTACCAACTTGTCAAATTGTAAATCTTAATGCAAGTATTGTAATATGTTCTGTTACTACACATATATTTTAATTGGATGTTTGAAGATGATATATCCTCCAAAATTATAAGTTTATTTTATCAAGAATAATCTTATAATTAAGGTAATCTTCATAAAATGAAGTGGACCAAGCATCCAACTGCATTATTTTAAGATAAACACTTGTAGTTATTCATCATTTTTGCATGATGTAGACCTCTCAGTGATGGGCAACTGAATTGCTGCTTAAAAGACACGGTCTCTAGGCAGAAATATTCAAATAATTGAATAAACGCAGCCAATGCCCTCCATCACCCAATGTTTATTCTTTAAAATGATGCAAGTTGTATGTGAAGTAACATATTTTCCACTAATTTATGTGTTATATGTGCATTTTTCTACCCTTAACTTAATCACATGAGTTTTAAAGGCATAAATAACTCTAAGACAACTAAGTTTAATAATTATAAGGGTATGTAAAATATTCAATTGCAAGTATAAAATTGCAAGAATAAAAATAGCAAGCATGTAGGATAAATAACATACATGAAATGCACACAAGGATATATATATAAAACATTGTATACATCACATATATCATCAAGTCAAATATTACATCAGAATCAACAATGGGTTTTTGATGATCTACAGCAAATTAATATATTATCTAAATACTGCAAACATTATTTAAACTAATATATAATAACACATAAATGGGTCAAGGGGGGTTTTATGGCCTTTGCATTTGTTGGAGGGGCTTATGCAGACTTTGGCAGGGACCGAGCCTTGGCCAATTTTCAGCCCACGGTGGCTTGATGGGAGCGGCGGGCCGCTCGGCGGGGCCATATAAAAGTCCGATGCGGCACCCTAACCGTTCTCTACCGCCACCGCTGCCTTCTTGCTTGCTCCACCGCCGCCGTCGCCGCTTTCCGCCGCCTCTTAGATCCATGCCCTCCAGAGTCTGATCCGCCGCCGCTATGCCCTGCTCCCCCCTTTCCCCGCACCCATCAGTGCTCAAAGGACAATTATGTCCTCCTCTGTCGATGAGGAGGACGATACCGGCGAGCCGGGGCCGCCGTCGCCTCCGGCAAGGCCGTTTGGGAGCCCCCGGTTGCCGACACCGTTGGGAAGCTCGCGGCCACCGCCGTTGGAGAAGGACTCCGCGTCACGTGGTGCGAGACGAAGCCCGGGGCGATGAGCCACTGCCACTCCAGCGTGTCGGCATGGGGTGAGCAGCGCCGGAGTCGGGGTCGGCAGCGCTTCCGGGGCAGCGCCACGATGGCGTCATCATTGTAGAAGGGGATGGCTCTGCAGTGTGCCGCCCGTGTGGGATGCAGGCCAAGACCTTGCAGTGGCGCGGTCAGAGGGCACCATCGCAGGGGGGCCATCTCCTCCGTCAGAGCCGGCAAGTTGGAGGCGGCGCGGGTGGCAAGCATTTCCTCCGTGGAGATGTGTATGGTGCTTGCTTCCATGGCCACCTCGAGGAGACCAACATCGCGGAGGGAACAATGACCAAAACCATGGTAGGGGCAGTACCCCTGTGGGAATGCCAACGTCGCTCCAGTCACTGGTGCCGGCACTTGTGCCGGTGTTGGCGCTGTTGGTGCCGGGACTAGGGCCTCCGGTGCCTGCGCTAGCAGGTCGACGACGACCGGTGCTGTGGTGATGACGCAGCGATAAGGAGGTCCACGGCGAGCAGGACCACGGCGAGGAAGGCCACGACGCAGCAAGCCACGGCCGCGGGGAAGCCATATCCCCGTGCCGTTCAAGCGCAGGATAGCACCGTAGATGGCGGTGCGGACTCGTCCATGGTCCAAAACACCATTGTTGATGGTGTGGTTGAATTCGCGAAGAGCTGCACGGAAGATCGCCGGAACCGCTCGACGAACTGTAAGTATAGGCATCTTAACTCACCTTCTTTCTTCTCTTCGAGTTTCCCCTCTGTTCTTCTTCTACTCAATGGTGTAGAGGCAGTGCATGATAACATGTTAGGATAGAAAGTGAAAACTGATTGGAGAAAAACTGAGAATGAATCTCAAAGATCGTATTCCATTGATGTCTAGACATATATATATATACATGATGAAGGGAACATGTCCATTCATTTGGGAAGTTACAAGGAGGCAGAGAGAGATTAATGTCCTATGTTATGCTTGTTTGAGAAACCGCTATGTCCATTTGCTCGTAGAGATGCCTGTTCGCTAACTGCTAATGTCCTTTCATGACTGGGTGTCTCTTGGATGAGATCACCTAAACTGTATGTTTCACAACAAAAATCGGTAATCAAGAAGCACTTGCTTCTTCTATCGGACATAGTAAAATTATTGTTTCCTTAGAAGCGAAGAACCGTCAAAGCTGCGAGGACTAAAGTGTGTGCACGCATCCATGTCGGCCGTCGTCCACGAAGCGGAGGAGATCGTGTTTGTGTTGTGCCTCTGATACGTAGGCTCGCTCAGCTTCTTCCCTTTTTCTCCCTATCTGCTCACCTTGTTAACCTGTTTTCTCCCTTTTCTTCCACAGCCAGTTTTCCTTCCATCACAAACTTCTGATATGGGACTCGCGACAGAGTGACTCTCTGAGCGAGAGCGAGTTACAGAAGGCGGCGCATCGATCAGCGGATTACGAAAGGAAGAATGCCCAGAACCCTGCTGCGGCCGTGGCGACGGCCATCGCCCACACCAGCTTCGCCACGGCGGGAGGCATGAGCGGCGCCACCCTGGACGCGAACATGGCCATGAGCAGCGTCGTCAGGGCCCACACCGCCGCCTTGATCTTGCCGGTATCCCTTATCATTCCCCCCTGCCAGCGGTGGCGGCCCGCTCCAACTGACAGAGGCAGACGAATAGCAGCAGGAGCACGGCGTCGGCGAGCAGCACGAAGGCGACGGAGCCCGCGTTGTGGCCCCAGGAGTTGTGGACGGCGAGCGCCGAGTTGAAGGCCAAGGCGCCCAAGCCTAGGCCGGTGAGCGCCGAGTATTGCACACCCATCCGGTGCGGCGCAGGCGGCCGTTGCCCCCGCTCGCGTGAGAATGGACTGGAATAGAAGGCAGGCAGGTTCTTTATAGTGCGCGTTGGGAGAACTTTAGGTAGGGGCTTCGGAAACTAAGAAACGAAATCTGTTTTCAGTCGACAGTTTGGAGGAGCGTGGACCATCTGTTGCTGCATATTTGGAAGCTTGCGGAGGGATGGATGCTACTCTGCCCTGAGATGAAGAAGCCGGAGCTGGTTGGTTGCCTGAAAGCTTTGAAGGAGAAGGCAAGCTCTGATGTCATTCTGCTATGATGGCGATGTGAGGAAGATGGCGTCTGTTGGCTCGATTGGTGTTAGGGAGAGTTTGGTCTGTTTCTGGTTTCAAGTTTGGTGTGTTTAGAGACGTAGAAGTTGTGCTATCTGATTTTAAGCTGGTCTGTTGTTTCTTTCATTTTGGGGCGGTCAAAATTCGTTTTAGCTTCTGGTTCGGCAGTAAGTCGTTTTGGGTTATATGGTGCTTGTGTCGCCCTAAAATGCTGTAAACTCGGATGTTGATTTCGGTCTTTTGAGTTTTGACTAGTTTGAAAGGCCGGGGGCGAGGCCCCGTAAGATGCTTCTAAGATGGGAGACCTCCTGCAGGCCCGTATCTATGTTTTTTAAGCCCCGGCGCAAAACAAAACTTGTGGTTCTATATAAAAAAATAAAAATAACTAATAAAAAGTATGATTCAGCGTATAAATATATGTTTTCATGCAAGACTTAAAAAATAGAACTACAGTAAATGACAAATCTTTCTTATCAATATCTTCTTAACTTCTAGAAAAAAGCATCAAGCATCTGGTATTCTTTGAAATGAAATATTCAATCATATCTTCATATTTAATCTTCTCCAGAACATCATTTTCAAGTGCAATTGTCTGCGATAACACCAAGACCATCACCGTCTGTCCGAAGAGTTTGATTTTCTGTATTAGTCTGATGTTCTTTCAGAACAAATTTATCAAGGGCACCTTTCTAGCTTTGCTCTTGCGCTTTTCATAACCGAAATCGTATTTTCTAATTCTATAAGACATGGTGAGCACTGAACAAAATTGATCTTCCTGTTTCAAGAAGAACAGACACGACCAAACGAAATTATCAAATCAAATTAGTATGTAATGTAACTGAACTAATACGTTGAATAGGTGATTTAGTCATTCAGGCTTAGAATTGTTTAATTGAGATATGGATCCATCCAATGGTCTAATACGATCGTACCTGAATGGCTGATTGGCTGAACCGCTGAACATGATGTTGATGCCTTCAGCCTTGGCCTTGAGGTTGAGGATTTGAGAACAGAAGACGTGATGAACTGATAATGCCTGCACACTGCAGTAGACAGTAAGACACTAAGACAGTACTGCACTGCCTCTCTCTATCGCTAGCGGTAGGAACTAGGAAGGTTTGGGTTGCCGAACCTGCGAAGTGCGAACCACCAGGCGTCCAGGCCTCTGCACGGTCGCAGCGAGCCAGACCGCCGGCCGGTGCCGGAGGCGATCGGCCGATAACGATTGCAGCCTCGGCGACGGACAGCGCCGCGGCGGCACCCTGTCGCGACTCGCGAGATGCGTCGCTTCGGCTTCCGTCCGTCGTCTGCGTCTCTGCGAATTCAGCGCGACATCGTCCGGGAGGCTGTTCTTAGCAGGCCATGGCCTAGTACATGTAAGAGATGAGGGCCCTAAAAATTGGAGGCCCTGTGCGGTCAGCCCAGTTGCGCTGGGCCATGTACAGGCCTGACCTCCTGCACATATTTTCTAAGATGCTTCTGTGTTGTGTTCTAATCTTTTCTTGCCAAAATATGTTTGCGTTTTTTTCCTGCCCCTTTCCTGGCTTATTCACTTCCTATCCTGCTATATGGTTTTCCCTATATATATATGTGTTTATGTGCGTTGCTTTCTTCTCTCATATTGTTGTGCTCTCTTTCTTCGTTTTTGCTATTCAGCCCTCATGGATATGTTTATGTTGCATTTTCAATCTGATTTCTTTGTCCCAGCCAAGTTCTGCTCTACTATGATTCTAAAAGATCCCTTAATTTCTTTTCTTTGATGTTGTGGTTTTATTTTCCTTTTTTTTTTAAGGTCCCGTTTCCGCGTCCGGCGTGGGGTGCCAAAGCTACGCGTGACGAGGAGCCCCCCGTAGAGGGATTCGATGCTGAGGTCCCATTGACTACTGCATGTGTCTATTTACTACTCTATAGCTTTACCTTCACTTGATGACTTCCGTTCGATTTAAAATTTGTTGCATGTTTCCTCACGGCTCACGCTAATTATGTATGTTCATTTTTCAGTTCGAGCTTGTCCGCGAGATGAGGGCCCGTTTGGACCGCAACATGAAAGGAAAAAAACATTTTCGAGGAGTTGGTTAAGAACCCTCTGCACAAGAATAATGCGTTCATGATCGCAAAGTACGCTGTCAGTTCTTTTTAACTCTGGGCTGATGTGGCAAACCGCCTTAGGCTACCAGCTGAAAGTAAGGTGAATCAGGTAATACTATATTGTACTGGATAGTGCTAGGGCACATCACGTATATTCTTTGGTTTCATCTTACTACAACTGCAATCAATGCCATTCTCATTATTACCTGTGATCACCCATCTCCTAATGTAGGGTTTTTGGCTGTGTGGGGATCCTCTCATGAAGGCTGTGGTTCTATCTTCAAACCTCTTCCATGGCATGACAAGGAGGCCGATGCCTAATTTGTTAGCCTTTGCGTGCGTGTGTTTTGTTCTGCTGCTTCTTTTCTCTTCCCTCCAGACTTGTTCTATGGCATATGGCCACACGGTGATTTCATTGTTTCTGGCTTCCGTGCCCTCCTCTGAGACTCGTCCATGGAGTGGGAAGGGAAGCAGATCGATTTTGGTGTGAGTTTTGTTTGCTTTTCTCTCAGCTCCAAGCCTCGTCCATGGAGGTGGCCAGCGTGCGGTCCGTCTAATCAGTCGGGGTTGGGACAAGGCCTATAGCGGGTGGGGTGAGGGTGATTGCAGTTCAGTTCATTGGTTAGTATTTGATTTTATGGTGATTTCATGGGTTTCTTCAGTCAATCAGCTTCAGTTGCTTTTCATCTTTGAATGTTTTTCCTCGGCTCGAGTCCGGCAAAGAAGTATTGAGAGGTATTTTACCCAAATTTCCCTTTGCTCATTCTTTTTCATGTTGCTCATCGTTAGATTGGCTTAAATGTGCATGTCGCCTTACACCAGGGGAGTGCCTAGAGGCTAGATTGCACACGACGGTTGCAGGGATGTGATTTTATATTCGTTTCATTCTTGATTTCTAGATCCCATTTTCTTCACCTTCGCTAGTTTTTTTGCTTCGTTACTCTGTTTTTCTCTTATTTAACTCGCGCAACCATTCGTTTGTTAGGAATAGTAGAGGATGAATCGACGATGGTATTGAGCCCCAATATGGACTATTATATATATAGTACATGAGGGAAACCCTAGACCTAGGATATTGCACAAATACCCTTGACTATTATACCCTTAACACCCCCTCAAATGCAACATCAATGCAATGCCGTTGCATTTGAAGAGTTGATACCAAGTACATGACTTGAAAAAAATAAAACTAATAGGTGATTTTAGAAAACTATATTCTAGCACAATTTTGATATATGGTTTAAAAGTTTTATTTAGGTCCCCTAGCATTTTAAATTGGTTTTTTATCGGAGTTTGCAGTTAAAATTTACCATTTTAAAAATCATTTTGGAAGGTCCCAAATCTTACTATATGAAAGTTATACTGCACCAATCTAAGAATTATTATAAAACATTTAAAAATCGATAATATAAAATTTCTTCCTAATAAAATAAATTTTTTCATGGATTGATTTAAAGTTTTGAGATCAAATCCAATGCATTTTTGGTGTGGTAATATAAAGGCTTAGTTTACAAGAATGGTTAAGAAAGTTTTATGGATCGATTTCAAAGTTTCATCAACTTTATTTGAGAATTTATTAATTACACCAGTCAAAAAATTATTGTAAATCATTTAAAATTTTCAAAATAAAACTTTTTTCATAATAAAATATAAAGTTTTCTATGGATCTTATTTAAAGTTTTGAAATTAAAAAGCTTATCTGAATTGAAAGGAAACATTACTCGAGATATTATAAAGGTATTAAGTTCGTATTTTTCTAAACCGAATATATATAGTTATTTATTTGCAAATGCATACAAAATTGTCGATACAATGTTTGATTTCTTAGGATTTAGCAATAATTATTTAGATTGAACAATTGATAAACGTTTATCATTTAGTTTTAGGACCCAGGCTTTTGCATGTGTGCATGCGCTGCACAGCTAGCCATCAATGTTGTTTCGCGTGCATGAGCACGTCCCAGGGCGATGGCGCCGGCGCGCGCGTTCAACTTGCAACGCCCCGCTAGGCCGCTAGCGAAATGCTGCCTTTTGCATGCTGCAGAACTGTCTGGGTCAGCTGTCCAATCCGTCGCGCGTCGCTAGCTGTTCCAGCGCGCGCTGGCTGCCATTTTGTACACTGTATTCCAACAGCTGACAGTACACTTGAGAGATGCTACAGTAATTTGCGAGAATAAGTTGTGCGGCAGCCAAATCATCTGCAAAACAGAGCACCGAATAGGCCCAAAGTTTCTTCTTAATCCTATGTAAAGAAAATTAAATTCATGGAAGAAACGGCAGATGAGGAGCTCCTGGCGGTCAGCAGACTTGCGTCTGAAAGAGGATTTGACAGGCTAGCTCCGGATCGTGGAGGGAAACTGCCGGAAACAGCAGGAAACGCCGGGGAGTGCTGCCATAGTGCCAGGGCCGGCACCTCGGGCTGCCCGGGCGCCGCCGCCGCGCGTTGCGCGGGAGCCGCCGATGCGCGCTGCCACCTGAACGCCGCTGCCTAGGCGCCGCCGCCGCCGCTTGGGAGACGCGAGGTGGGTCGACCCCTCCAACCCAAAGGTTCTAGTCGCTTTCGACCTACACAGCCAAGTCACTCTCCATCCGCCGCGTCGGCGACGACGTACGCTGCTCACGCGGGTCAGGCTAAATTCCATACGAACAAAGGAAAAAAAAACACCGCAGCAGAAAATGAACTGCGGTTAGTAGGAGCCATGTTGATATGTATATATATACACACAAAAAACAACCAGGCTTTACATGATCCAGCTGCTTTTGCTGGAGCAGGAAGCAAGCGAGAGACGACGACAGGACAGGAGCGTCGTCTTCCTTGCGTGCCTTCTTTCTTGGCAAAGAGTCTGCATCTCGCGCGTCCGCCCTCTGTCACGCATGCATAACCGTCCAGACTCACTCCAGAGTACATTAACATTACGTATTGGGACGTACTATTTTACATGCTGCACAACAACAAGCACTAGTCAAGTCATATGTTCT
Organism: Paspalum vaginatum; assembly: GCA_030272315.1. Lineage (NCBI taxonomy): Eukaryota > Viridiplantae > Streptophyta > Magnoliopsida > Poales > Poaceae > Paspalum > Paspalum vaginatum. The sequence goes on from CM059021.1 coordinate 40,725,176, forward strand.
CCAGACTGAGACCAACGGGCACGATGGGTCTAGTTCTATTGTTGTAGCCAACCCTCCTCCTCGTCGTCGGTGGCCAGTCAGAGGCTAGTCGAATCGTGTGGGTCGTGAGACCCATCCCGTCGTCGTAGACGTAAAAGGCCGGCCGGCCGACACGGCTCGTGTTCCCGGCCGCGGCCGGGTAATGTTTAATCCGATCCCATGACAGAATCCCGGTGGAGCGAGTTTGTTTGGCGCCGACACATCTCGGTTGGCTTTTGGAGCGTTGCCTTTGTTTTTTCAAATAATCTTTCATGACTACACCCAATGTACTAGTACTCGATTCTGACGATATTTGGAGAACCATTTCAGATTATTCACTTGCTTGTCGGTCCATTTCAGATGTTTTCATGGGCCGAATGATTCCCGGTCCCAGAGACCCAGACATCAGACAATATGATGATGACGTGAACCAAACGCACATCAAGTCTCGCTAGGAGGGGCTCACCGCCGGTGACGACGGCGTCGACGGCGACGATGTGTGTTTCCTTTCATGAAGAGCAAGGTAGCAGAACGACGGCCATCATGGCTAGAGAGTGGGATGGGACTATGGGAGCACGTTCTCCGAGGACCCCGCACGTCGGAGCTGCGTCAGATCTCGCGTTATTGGAGAGTTTGTTTTTTATACTACTGGAAATACGACACTTGTGGATCTCGAGCTGGAGGTCGGTCACGACGACGTTCTGGTTATCGTGTCGCCGTCGTCTTCACTCGGCGACCTCGATCGGCAAGACTTGGCCTCGCTCGCGCTCCTGCATGCGAGCAGTGGCTGCGCTGGGAAATGGAACTATGGAGAAGGGACAGAACCGACAAAAAAAATTGGACAGCTTCGATCTCTCAACGGGGACTGACGACAGGTGACAATAAAGCAAGCAAGCAGATCCATCCCAGTCGGCGCCAGGCCGTACATGGGGCTCGCGACAGAGTGACTCTCTGAGCGAGAGCGAGTTACAGAAGGCGGCGCATCGATCAGCGGATTACGAAAGGAAGAAGGCCCAGAACCCTGCCGCGGCCGTGGCGACGGCCATCGCCCACACGAGCGCGGCCACGGCGGGAGGCATGAGCGGCGCCACCCTGGACGCGAACATGACCGTGAGCAGCGTTGTCAGGGCCCACACCGCCGCCTTGATCTTGCCGGTATCCCTTATCATTCCCCTGCCGGCGGCGGCCCGCTCGAACTGACGGAGGCAGACGAAGAGCAGCAGGAGCGCGGCGTCGGCGAGCAGCACGAAGGCAACGGAGCCCGTGTCGTGGCCCCAGGAGCTGTAGACGGCGAGCGCCGAGTTGAACGCCAAGGCGCCGAAGCCTAGCTTGGTGAGCGCCGAGCACCGCGCACCCATTCGGCGCGGGGCAGGCGGCCGCTGCCCCCGCTCGCGTGAGAACGGACTGGAAGAGAAGGCCGGCACTAGGCAGGCAGGTAGGTTGTTTATAGTGCGCGTTGGGAGAACTCTGGGTGGGCGGCTGAAACCCCTCAGGCCTCAGCACCACACTGCACACACCTGGCACCACGTACGCGTGTACCGACGCGCAAAAGTGGCCAAGTTCATTACCGGACTGCATGCTTCATGGGAGAAAGCCGAATGATGGGAAGCGCGGCATGAGTTGTGCATCCCCGTCAATTGCTCGTCGTATGGGGATCGGAGAGACGGACGGCGGGGGACGGGCGCCGGCTTGGTCATCAGCGTTCCTACTGCTGGTAACCTGAAATAGTACAGCGACACGCGGTCGAGTTCGTCTCTCGATCTTTTCGTTGAGACATGTGGAGCACCATCTGTTGAGCTGCGCGCACAGCTCATCATCAGCCGGCGTCTTGTCTGCTGAGAGCTCGGAGCTTGTCTCATTGCTGCAGCGCAGCGCCAGCCATTGCCGTCTGGTGTACAGCTGCATAGGAGTATTTCCTCTGGCGGCCAGCGCATGCAGTGCCGAGTCCCCACTCCTACTCTCACGGAGGCGATGAGAAAGCAACCACCCGGATTGGGCGATAGCCGTGGGCGGCACTGGCTTGGCCATGGGACCGACCGAGCACTCCACCATCCTTAATTGGGGGCTGGGGCAGACTGCGAAGGCCAATCGAGCAGACAAGAGACAGAGGGAGCCTCTTCAGATTCTTCCTTCGTCGGGGTTCATGAATCAGCCAACGTCAGTCAGTGTACATCGAATCCGCTACCAGCATGGCGGCTCCTACGCCGTGTCCCTCGGCGGCGGCTCTGCTGCTGATAGCTTGGTCAACTGATTCCCGCGCCGCGCGCCGCCGCCCTCGGCTTCCGTCAGAAGAAATTCTGTGCCAGCCACGACTTTCCTTCCACTATTCCATTTCGTTTCCATTTCCATTATTAAAGGCGGCCCTCAATCGACTGCTTATTCCGTGTCTGCTGATCTGACTTTTGGGCTAGCATGGGTCATTTTGATTCCCTTTTAGACAACAATGTTTTTGCTTTGCTGGGATACTGGCTTTACATACCAAGTCCCCATTTTTCTCTCTTAATGAAAAACGCGCGTGCTTTCGCCCGTTCGCAAAAAAAACATACCAAGTCCCATCACTGAAACAAAAATAAAGCACCTCTGCTCACCGCTGCACACTGAAGTACAGTAATTCTCGTGTGGCAGGAAAGATGAGGTGGTTTTACCTGAGTTTTATCAGTCAATCTCTGGATTTCTCCCCTGCTGGGTGCTGGGTGCTGGCTGCTGGCTGCTGGCTGCTGCTCGCCTTCTTGCCGAGCTCCTACGCTACATGCAATGGCTGTGTTAGTTTCCACGGCCGCGTCAACAGGACAGTTGACGAGAGCAATAGAACAGCCTTTGTCGTAGTACGTTTCTTCGCCAAATGGCACCGTGTCCGTGTCCACTGCCCAGAATGCACAAAGGTGAGGTGAACCACGTTAAGTAATGGAAAAATTCATAGATTCTCCTCAACATTTTTTTATTTTTTTAGGGAGCAAATTTCGAACTATTTCATGTATTATTAGCTCCGACAACGACAAAACCATACTGGGTAGTACCCTAGAGCAGCAAAAATGCAAATCCCCCGTTCCGTTCGTTATTCATCGTACCTTGTCTTGTCGCCTCTTTTAGCTAGCTTTCGGTGCAGCGGTTTTTTTTTTTCGCGACCGCATAACGCGTATTTCATTAAGAAGGGAGGAAAAAACATAATACAGAAGATTGGTTAGCCCACACTAACCGCTCCCTGGAAGAGAACAACACAGACTAACCAAAGACTCGCCTCGTCTACAACTCTCGAGACCACCACCCAAGACATTGCAGCCCTTCGACGAAAAATACGATCATTACGTTCCTTCCAAAGCGTCCACGCGACCAATAGGACGAGGGAGTCGAACACCCGCCGGGCGGCCTTGGTCAGCCCAAGCCGAGCATGGAGCCACAAATCGATGAAAGTTTCCTGACTGCGGCACACGGTCTTCCCAGCCAGGTCGAGTCAGAGTCCGAAACCAAACCTCTCTCGAGAAGGAACAGCCCACCAACAGATGGTTCATAGTCTCATTTCGGTGCAGCGGTGAATGTCTGGATTAATTCCACCAACAAGAACATCGACCAGGAGTCTGATTCCGGTTGGTTGCTTCTCGTAGGTTACGAGCCCCCCACATGGATTCCAAACGGACATCGATCAGGTGTTTAATTTTGACCATCAGCTAGTCCGGGTAAAAGGCCGTAAAATCTGGACCAGACTGGACCCGTAAAAGGCCAGTAGCGTTCAAAGCTTGTGCTACATGCATGACACGGTCGTCGTCGATTAGAAGTAGCAGAGGACACTCACTATATCACACTCCAGGCCGGGTAGAATCAAGATGGATGAAAGAACAAAAATCAGATTTTCTTTTGACACTAACAAAATCAGATATCGGTATTGCAGAAAGAAGTTTTGGGTAGTACATGGGAAGGAAGGCATTTGACACATCATCTCCGGCAATGCCTAATTTTTAAGTGTCAAAATCTAGCTCCTAAGCAATAGTATAGTATAAGAATGCATATGAAAAACAGAGAATTGGAAAACATAAGAAAGTTGTATAGGTACCTTTTTGGAAGAGCTGCAGGAATGGCACAAGAAATTCATGAGTGTTGATTACATTCACCTTAATTGCTACGAATTATTCTTGGATGGTTGGCTAGCATTGGCGTATAGGAAATAATGCACATAGAGCTTTACCTCGATCCTACGCATCACTGAGCTATGAGCGGATGTTCAGTTTCCTGTAGTTTTCCTCTGGAATGGAAGGCAAAGGAAAATTTTCCCACATTATTCATTTATTCCTATGCTCTATTCCTATGAACCAAATGGATGAACAGTATCTTTTCCTATAGGATTCCAAATCCTACGTTTTTCCTCCATTTTTCCTATGAACCAAAGGAGGTCTAAAGAGAAAATTGTTGGAGACGTATCACTTGGTGACTAATTGGTTGATTGATCCTGCATCAAAAAACAAATGTGGAGGTTAGTTTTGGTTTTTGGGTCGAATGATTTTTGGGCCTTATGATGACGCGAACCAAATGCAGTGCAAGGCTTGGAAGACTGTCAGTCTGGCCGCTCTGGCCTAGTGGAAGCCTGGGAGTACATCCTGAAGCCACTAAGTCCGAGGTAGCATATGCTCCTGCTTCAAACGGGGCTGTTTTTTTTTTCTTCTTAAAGGTCAGCAAAAGATTTCCTGAGGCCATATTAAGAAAGAAAAGACCACCCTACTTTTTTAGGAGAAAACCGGGCTAAAAAACCGAACAAGAGGAATCACTCTACTCAAACCACTCGACTTACAACTATCCCAAATATGAGACTAAAACAGACTGCAAACAAAACAAGGAAGTAAAGAAAAGACGCAATGAACAATGGAAAAAAAAAATCCGATCTAGGGTAGTCAACCGGGGCTTCCAGGGCCACGCTGTTTGGAGATTTGTTATTGCATCTACCGCCTTGCTTGTCACTTTGCTCCCTTGTCGAGGATTTTCCTTGGAAGGTTCTGAAATTCCTCTCAAGCCATAGGTGCCACCGGAAGCCCGCACCGGAAGTAAATAATGACACCACCATCGGTCTCCCTTCGTTGTTTTGGTTCTTGCTTGCCAGATATACAAAGAGCATGTTTGGTATGTGAGCAAATAAATCTTGGCCATGACCATCCAAAAGCACCAACAGATCTTCGTCCCTTTTCTTCGTAGCATATACACTGGAAAAATGACAGCTGTGGATCTCGATGGAGCTGGGGATTCTCGTCGCCGGCCGGATGACCTCGGCCAAACAAACCAGCTAGCTGGCCGCTGTGACTGTGACCGGGAATGGAAGTGGAACTGCCACACAAATTAACCATAGGAAACATCTGACGAAAAGAAAAAATGGACGGGCATTTCTCAACGGGGACTGACTGAAAGCAAAATCCCGGCGCGGCAATACACGAACACCTGGTGGACGGACACGGACTCATGGCAGAGCGCGCGACCGCCCCCTCGCTGACGGGATCATTACAGACAGTGTACTAGGAAACAAATAATGCCCAGAAGCCTCCGGCGGCCGCGGCGACGGCCATGGCCCAGACGATCGCGGCCACGGCTGGAGGCATCAACGCGGCCACCCTAGACGCGAACATCGCGGTGAGCAGCGTCGTGAGCGCCCACACAGCGGCCTTGATCTTGTTGTCCCTTCCCCTGCCGGCGCGCTCGAACTCACGCAGGCAGAGGAAGAGCAGCGCGAGCGCGGCGTCGGCGAGCAGCACGAAGGCGACGGTGCCGGCGTGGCCCCAGGAGGTGTAGACGGCGAGCGCTGATGCCCGTCCATGTGGATTATTATGTGGTGTGTGGGCTGGTGGATGGTCTCGGTCGGTCGAATTATGGAGTTGTTTGGAGACGGCCGCGAACGGTGGAAACTAAACCCGGGTCCCTTTATACAGTGGAGACTGGAGAGATGGCGGGACGGACGGTTGCCATGGTGAAGAAGTCCGCACGTGGCTCACGCACGTGTGTGTACACGCCGCCGGCCGTACGGCACCGTGCCTTTTGTTTTCACAAGGAGGCCAACAAGTCAGATTTCGGCGCTGCCTGTCTGAAAAAAGCGTGAAATGGATTTCACATGCAGCAACGGAACGGTGCATGGTCGCTGGGTCGAACCGTCAGCAGCGTTCCTTTCTACTGTAGCATGCAGATCGTTCGATGCCTTGGAAGCTGGCTCGTCTTCTTTGAGACATCTGGAGCGTTCCTACTACTGTAGTTGACTGAGAGTCGCAAGAAGAAGCTAGCAACTCGTTGCTGCAGGCTTGGGGCAGCAAACGGGCAGAATCCAAGGCTCGGAGTCGCCGGCCATTACGGTCAGATATGCATACAGAATTACAGAAGGCCCCACTCCCACGGAGGAGGTGACTGGCCAGAAATTTCCTTGCACGTACGACGGACCGTGGTAGTAAAATGTTCAAGAATCAGAAACCGACCACGTGATCACTCACGTGGGCGCGCTGCGCAGCTCAATCGGGCAGGGAAGGGAGGAAGCTTTTCTTCTTAAGTACTCTTTCTTCTTCCTCCTCCTCGAACGGTCCTCGCCGGCGCGCGCTGTCCAGATGCTGCTTTATTTGCTGATCGACGACTTCCGCGAGAGCCCGTAAAGGATGATGGCCTATAAACCGAAAGATTAATTCCGGAGCGACATGTGCCATATATATACAGACCCATATTCTTTGGTGAAATCCATGCGCTCTTTGCACGGAGCTGCACCTTACGACGACTGACCAAATTCTGGCTGTCGTCGATGTTCCTTTGCCTTTGGGGGTGGATATTTGGCTCTTTGCACCGAGCCGAAGACACAATCGCCGACTAAAAAATCCAAACTTCTGCTCCATGCATGCATGGTACTCTTCTTGCACATTCATTCTTTTGGAACCCATGGCGTCATATGTTGCACAGATCCATCATTTACGACAAGCAAGCACCGAAAGCTAACCCCATAAATTAAACGCGACGCAAGTAGAACCAATATCCTGGTCTCCTGGACACACTAGAAAGCTATAACAACTTCGGACTCATGGACGATTCAGAAAGAGCGCCCAGAACCCCGCGGCAGCCGTTGCCACGGCCATGGTCCAGACCGCCGCGCCCACGAGCGGCGGCATCAGCGGCGCCACCCTGGACGCGAACATCGCCGTGAGCGCCGTGGTGAGCGCCCACACGGCGGCCTTGATCCTCCTCCCCTGCCTGTCCCCACCGCCGTGTGCGCGCTCCAGCCTGCGGAGGCAGAGGAAGAGCAGCAGCAGCGCGGCGTCGGCGGCGAGGACGAACGCGACGGAGCCCGTGTCGCTGTCGCCCCAGGACCTGTAGGCGGCGAGCGCCGAGTTGAACGCCAAGGTGCCCAAGCCGAGCGTTGTTAGAACTGGTGAGCGGCGATCCATATGGGTTAGTCGCGGATGCGCGCGCGCGGTGTCGGCTTGCCACGTAACCTTTTTTTTCTCGAACGCACAGGAGAGCTGCGTGCCATTAAATTAAAAGGTAAAAAAAATTTGTTACACATCGAATCCACGGTTTAGTTAACAAATAAGACTCAACGTGCCACAAAAGATAAAGGACAGCCGAAACTGGCAACCAGACCTAATGCAACAAACTGACAACGCCCTAGCACCCACAAGGCCCCACAGCTTGGCCTGGCCAGCAACCTCCTGCAGCACCGATTGAACAGATGGATGCGCACCATCAAATAGGCAGTTATTGCGGTGTTTCCACAGAGTCCAAGCCATCAGAACTACCGAGGAGTTGAATCCTTTCCTGGCAGGGCGAGGCACTCGCCTGGAAGCTCGTCTCCACCAAACCTAGAAGTCCCCATCTCGAGCTTGTGGTGCAATGTCCGGCATTCCCACCTTCTGAAGGGCCACGAACCAAGCTTGCCGGGAGAAGACACACGAGATCAAGATGTGGTTAATCGTCTCCTCTTCTTGGTCGCACAACAGGCAGCAAGGAGGGTGCTGCAGGCCACGGCGACTAAGAGTCTAAGACAATCCGCAGTCCAACATCTGTTGTGCGCGGCGAGCCACAAGAAAAACTTACATTTCAGGGGCGCCCAAGTCTTCCAAATGCGCTGGTGCGGCTCAAAGGTGACTGCTCCAATGAAGAACCGTCTGTATGCCGACCGGGAAGAGTACAAGCCTGAGGGATCTGCCGTCCAGACGAACTGGTCCTGCTGCCCCTCTAGTAGCTGAACCGGCTCTAGGGCGTCCCACAGTTGTAGGAAGTCCACTAATGCCGGAACCAACAGGCCTCCATCAATGTCCTTAAGCCAAGCGCGGTCCATCAGCGCCTCGTGCACCGTCCGGCAGGACACCGCCCTCCTCTTGATGAAAGGCATGAGAGCAGGTGCTAAATCCCCGATGGACTTGCCGTGTAGCCATCTGTCTGTCCAGAACCTTGTGCTCTTGCCGTCACCAACGATAGAAACCGTAGAGATCACAAACATGGCAAGCACATTAGGTGGAACTGAAATGGGGAAGGAAGCCCACGACCGGCCTGGATCCGTTCTGCAAAGCCATAGCCACCTCATCCTCAGAGCCCAGCCTAAATACTCTAGGTTGTGAATGCCCAGCCCCCCTAGCTCAGGTGGCCTGCAGGCTCGCTCCCACGCGATCGGACAATGTCCCCCTTCGACTTGTTGCCTCCCCTTCCACAGGAACGCTCTCCGCCGCTTGTCAATTGCTTTGATCAACCACTTAGGCACGTCCAAAGCCATCAACGCGAAAATAGGGACAGCCGTCAGCACAGCTCGAACAAGAACTGATCTACCTGCGGTTGTCAGCAAGGCTGCCTTCCAACCGGGGAGCAAATCCGCAATTCGGTCGACGATGGGTTGCAGGTCAATCTTGGTTAATTTTTTGATCGAAAGGGGAAGACCAAGGTACTTGCAAGGCAGCTGTCGGACCTCACAAGGCAAAGACCCAGTGACGATTTGCAAAGTTTCCTGACCACAGCGGATGGGAATGATAGAGATCTTCTGCAAATTAGTGTGGAGGCCTGAGGCCTCTCCAAAAGTTTGGAGAATGAGACGAGTTGTAGCCAGGTCGTCTTGCGAGGGCCGAATAAAAAGAGCCACATCATCTGCGTATAGGGAAACCCGATGTCCCAAAGCACGACTGGATAGAGGCTGTAGAAGGTCTTCTTCAGAGGCTCTAAGGATGAGCGCATTCAGTACATCCATGACCAGCACAAACAGCATCGGCGAGAGCGGGTCGCCCTGCCGTAATCCCCTCCTGTGGGAAATCCAGGGACCGGGGATGCCGTTAAGCAGCACCCGAGTTGAGGCCGATCGGAGTAAGCAGCAAATCAACTCCCTCCACCACCATGATGTTCAAGGACTTCAAGCAGGAAAGGCCACGAAACCGAGTCGAAGGCCTTCGTAATATCTAGCTTGAGAAGCAGACGTGGCTCTTTCTGGGAATGAAGGAACTTTGTCATCTGTTGGACAAGCAAGAAGTTGTCGTGGATGCAACGGCTACGGATAAACGCGCTCTGATTGGCAGCCACCATGCTGTTGAGACACGGTGCTAGGCGGTTGGCAAGAATTTTAGTGACAAGCTTTGCAAAACTGTGGATAAGACTGATCGGCCTGAAATCTCCCACCTGCAAAGCATCCGGCCTCTTAGGAATGAGCACTAGGAAGGCAGAGTTCAGAAGGTGCAACTTCGATCCATTGCTCCTCCATAACCCGTCCAGGACTGCCATGATGTCTGACTTGATCACCTCCCAACACTCCTTGTAGAAGCGACCTGTGAAGCCGTCCGGCCCTGGCGATTTATCCGCCGGCAGGGACTTAACTGTTGCGAGCACCTCCTCCTCCGTGAAGGGAATATCAAGACATGAAAGGTCCTGAGTGGGCAAACCAAGAGCCTCCAGATTTAGGGAGGTAGACCGAGCGGCGTGCGTGCCTAGTAGCTAGTTGTAGTAGTCCCAAACTTCGCGTTCAAGTTCTGCATGATCGGTTAACAGCCTATTCCCCGACTGCAGCTTAGGGATGAAGTTCTTCCTCTTTCTGTAGCGTGCGTGCATGTGGAAGAAGGATGTGTTGGCGTCCCCCTCTTTGAGCCACTGAATTGAGGAACGGACTCTGGCAATGGTACGCTGGAACGAAGAGAGAGCCAAGCAATGCAGCTTGATCTTGCGTCGCAGCCACAATTCCAGGTCCGAGAGTCGCCAGCGAAGCGGACGGGAAGCGGAATAGGTGTCGATCCTGGTTTCCACGGCCTGGCACACGTCCCCCTTCCATGCGATCAGAACACCGCCACAAGTCCCCGATGGGCCAGAGGCCGGCAGGAGAACGTGATGGTCGAACGCAGGGCCGAGCATTGACAAGGCAGTGGTTGGATGTAACGACACGATCTTTGTCTCTTGCAGGCAAACGATGTCCGGGCGTGTTGAGCTAATAAGATCCAGAACACAATCCCGGTGAACCTTCCTGTTCAGCCCACGCACATTCCAATACAGGAAACCGGAAATATTCATTTAAAATAGTGATACACAGCCAACGAGAGTGTCAAAGAGCTTAGGCCAGGACGCACAGGTCTGCGCCTCGAACCTCAACATCTCCCGGAACAGACCACCCAAACAGAGCTGCTAAGGCCTCCACATGGGAGCGCGAAAGTGGCTGCTGGAACATGCGGGCGTAGTCGTCTTGAGCCTCTGTGCTCCTCCAGGACACCAAGTTTCTCCATAAGGACAGCTTGCGCCCTGCGGAGCGCCGTTGCCTCGGACGCGTGACTTGTTGGCGAGTCTGCTACTGCGTCTAACCGGGAGCGACGATGTCCACGAGCGCAGCCCAGGGTCTTGCAGCAGCCCACCGGTCGGGTGCGAGATGCGGGAGATGAAGTCCTTCAACGAAGGCCTCACAGGGGAGGAGGGCAGTGATCTGGTGCCGCCTTGAGTAAACGATAGAGCAATGCTTAGGCTGGTAACGGCGTGGAGAGGCCGGGGGGGCAAAGATGTCAACGCCGGCGATGCAGGAGCTCCCTCGGACGCCACCTCCGAGACATGCCAGGAAGCGTGCGAACCAGCACAGGAATAACTGTGCGGTGCGTCGGGTGCCCAAAACCCCAGCCTAACTGACTCCTGGTCCGAGGCTTCTCCAAAGCCGCTTCCCGGGCCCAAAGGCTGGACGGGCCGTGGTGATCCACTTGTGTTCACCGGATCCAAGGGCGACATAGCCAGCCCAGCGGGTGCCATGCCACCGCCCGACAGGAATGCTTCCTCAATCATTGGGTCGACCCCTCCTTCCATCCCATGGACCACCAGCATAGGAGTAGGAAGAAAATCCTCCTCAGGATGCCCTGCACGTCCTGGCCCAACCAGAGAGCCGTTGTCTCCGCCTGGCCGGTCAGCAGAAGCATCCAACGCTGGAGCTTCCTTTTCTGGAGCAAAGTAGTCTTTTGAACCCACCACAATTGGATCGACATGGGGTTGGAGGCAGGCTTTGGCAGAGTCTGCCTGATCCTGTCTCGCAGAGATTCCCTGGTCCCCAGTGGTCACGGCCAGGCACGAAGGAGCGGTGGGTTTCCCGGCACGAACCGAGCCACTGGCCTCCGTGGTGACGCCAGCCCTCCTCCGGCCCCGCCTACCCCTCGAGCGGCGGCGGCGACGCCCTCTGATGCCGCCTTGACCTTCGTCGGAGGAATCTCCGCCGTGCGACGCCGGAGGAGGCCCCTGAGGTGGGTCGGGCGACTGGCGGGGGATGTCTCCCTCCAGAATGGCGATGGGTTGTCGGGGTCGAACGGTTCCATGACCATAAGGTCCTTACTGCTCGGGATTAGGTCCGGACGCACGGTCCAGGCCGAAAGGACGAACTGCGACAGGTCGGATCGAGCTGCCGTTTCTGGACGGATTCCTTCGACCCAGCAGCACGGACCAAGCAGATGTTCCACGGTAGCGATATCCCAAGCATGCGCGGGAATCCCGCGCAACGCGATGTCGGTCCGAACCGGCAGCTGACGAATCCGCGCGGAGGCCTGCCGTGTCCAAGGATTGAGTCGCAAGCGGAACCTCGGTGTGCGCACCCCGCCCCCAGCGCCCAGCACTCGGTCCACGTCGTCGGCGCTCGGCAGTGTGATGATGAATCCCGCCGGCGGCGGCGCCCTGGCGACCTGCATCGCATCCTCCGAGATGCCGAACTTCGTGGCGACCGCTGCGAGAACCTCACGAGGGGATACTGAGTGCCGGTTGCCCACCACGTAGACCAGGACGGCCCGGCGGAGTTCGGCTTCCGCCTGAACTATACTCGCCGAGCGATCTAGGATGCAAAGCTCGCGCACCGGGGCCGCGGGGCCGGCAGCCGGCGAGGGAGGCCCGCTATCCGAACCCACGGATCCTAGAGAAGCCCGAGCGCGCAACACCGGCACCTCAGGGGGCAGGGACCGCCCCGATTCTAGTGACCGGCGCCGACATTGCACGTGGAGCTCCGTTCCCGAAGAAGAAGACGGTCGATCACGCGCTACCGGCACCTCAGGGTACAAGGACCGCCCGGAGCCTAGGGAACATAAACGACTCTCCATATGGCTCACTCCAGTTCCCGGCCGAGCATCAAGCGGCGCCCGTATCTCAGGTCCGACCGAAGGTCCCTAGCGGCACGCACGCTTGGGGTGGGGAAGCGGCCGGGCAACCGAAGGGCCGGCCGCTGGAGAGACCGAAGGAGACCTCCGTTGCGGATGGCGGCAGGTGGAGGACATGTGCCCTATCTCATCGCAACGAATGCAGCGTGTTGGGCTCCTGCACTACACTCGACGACGATCAGTCCCCAAGCAACGGAGGCACCTCCCTTGTAGCGCCTCCGGCAAAGGGCTGCCTCAGGCCCTTTGGCGAACTAGGTCATGGGGTTCCCTGGGGCGGCGACTACGGACCTTGACCCAGCCGTCCGCATCTGGACCGCGGGCGCCATGCGCCACGCGGTGTATCTCAGAGTGAACGGAGGGAGCGGAGGGAGGCCGGAGGTGTCGCAAAGCCGTCGTCGGAGGCGGGGACGAGCGGGTAGGGTGCGAAGGCGGAGGGGGTAGCACCAAGCCGGCACCTTGCAGGGCGTCACGGTCGGACCGTCTCGGCGGCGAGTGGGAATCCTGCTCCGGCGAGGCGTCCTCACTCCATCTAGCGAACTTGGAACGGCCGGGTAGGAAAGGGGCCGCATCCGACGAGAGGACCGAGGCCTTACCAGAACGACGGAGGGGCGGGGTAGGGTCCCCGGCCGCCGAGGATGAGGGAGAGGACGGGGTCTCAGGGGTGGCCGCCGGGCTGGGAGTGAGGTCCGGCGTGGGTTGGCGGTGAGCGCTGTGGGAGGGGACAGAGAGCGAGGGGAGAGGGGAGGGAGCCATTTTCCGTGGCAGAAGCTCTGGCCTTGCTTGCCGCGTAACTTGCATTTGGTTTTTAAAGCAGCAAAATAGGAGATCAAAGAGAAATCCGTTTTCGCGGCTTAGAATGATATACTATGAGATAAGTATATATCGCGTCAGCAGCGTGTGTGATGTGGATGAGTCATCAGCTCCATCGTTTAGCGGCGCTGTACGTGTGCTCGGATATCTCCCTTTTTTTTACCATCAGCTGCTCGTCAGCTTGAACTTTTCCACCCATCCGATCACCGCATGGTCGTCCCAGCAGCAGCAGGCCAATGCCTGCAGTGCCAGCCAGCTCTTGCGTGGCCTCGGTTTAACTCGGTTGCACCCTTGCGTCGTCCGTCTCGCCCGCCATTGGTGATGCACTGCACAGAGCCACAGCTGCGTGTGACCCAGCTGACACCGAGGTGATGACAGGCGGTAGTATTTACAGCCGATGGACAGAGATGGCAATGGGACCGATCCTCCACACGGAATTCTCCTGGGGACGAAGATAGTAGCATTTATTTTACTAGCTCAATTTTATATCTATCCATCTAATTCTATTCCTAACCAACTATAAATACTCTATTTTGAAGGTCATTGCAACAGGGTCAATCCCATCTCTCTACTTTAAACATATCGGTGACTAACAGTGGGATGTCTTGGAACACAAAAAAAAACAGAGCGGGGATTACTCCCCGCACAGGGACAGGGGTCCGTCCTCGTTGTTGTTCGTGGGATGGGGACGCGGAATTTTTCTCCCCTAGAGACAGGATGCGAAGGCATTCCCCGACAGCGAATTTCCCCATTGACATCCCTACTGGCACTACCGGATGGAAATATTGAACTAATGTACTCTAACGCATTTTTTTTAACTAGGAGAATTCCCAGCAAGTTGGTGCGATAACTTTACATTAGCAAGCTGTTGGTATAGGGGCCGGAATTCGAGTTGACCATTTGCAGATAATTACCGGATGAATTAAGGAATAATAAACTGATATTATTAGATCTATACACACTTGGTATAGTGGTACATAAAATCGCAGCTATATAAAGAAGAAAAATAAGTAAATGAGCTAATAATAGAATCATATATGAAAGTAAATAAGGTTGTTTTGCAAGACTTTTTTTTCCGTTGGAATCCTCCTCATTGAAACATGCCTGCGTATGTGATTACGTACGTTTTTGGTTTAACCAACGGTGCCGACGTGATTGTCAGTTGGTAATTGGCTTTTGACATCTTTTGTGTGGGCCTTCTTATGTGGATACCTTGTATTAATGTGCATATTATTGGGACTTTATGCATAGAAAATCTCTTATCCGTCATGCCTCCTGCTGGCAGGGGATTGATAGCCGAGTCATTTCGGAATTTCTCTGACGACCATCTGCCTCGTCAGCACTGAGTATGCGGCCGCATACGGAAGCACTTGGTTGGGAACCGAGCATAGCTCGGATGGCAACACTGCCGGTGTGGGACGAACCCAGGTGTCCCACCGGGGATTATTCCTCGAAGCAGGCTGAGAGTGTGTACAGTAAGTGTGTGTTTAGGTACGTGCTCCTCGGCAGGCGTGTTCTAAGACTGCTACGCCTAAACGGGCAGCTAGCGAGCAGACATATCGTGCAGCAGACTAAGTTTGTCTTCAACGGATTGTCTATATACGTTGTCTATAGCACGAAACGATCGTAGACAGAGAGAGGTAGTTAGAATAAGTCTGTCTCTAATGGGTTGTCTATATGCGTTGTCTATAGTACAAAACGATACTGTAACGCTACCGTAGATAGAAAAAAAGGTAGTTAGAATAGTGATAGACAAATCATTTTTAGAGCCGCCACGTCACACACCCCGACGATATCCGGTTGAAGATGATCTAATAAAGTGAAGCTTTGCATTGCATCCCCTGCCCTGTCTGTCTCTCTCGCCGCCACGTCACACACCCCGACGATGTTGTTCACAGATTTGAGCCTATCGTATTCAAGAAGCACTTGCTTCTTCGGTCGGAATCGTCGGATATAGTTAAATTATTGATTCCTTAGAAGCGAAGAACGTCAAAGCTGTGAGGACTAATAAAGTGAGTGCCCGCATCCATGTCGGCCGTCCGCGAAGCGAAGGAGATCGTGTTTCTGTCGTGTCTCTGATACGTGGGCCACATAGATATGGGTCCATAAGTAGGAGCCGCGTCCTCAGCGAAGGGTCCTCTTTCAGACACATCCGTCGGTAAATACAGTAGCGTGCACAGGGAGCAGCCGTCCAGACCGGTCAATGGCGGTAACATATATATTTACATGCCAAAGTTGATCGACAGAGCTAACAAGCAACAGGTGGAGCCGTGGAGATCGTCCTAGGTCGGTGTTGGGATGCCGGTTTAATTTGGAAAGCTATAAATAAGGCCATGCATCGATGCATAATGCAGCATGCTGTAATAACCTTTGAGAGTGAATGACCATTGGAAGAGCCATACACTCCCAGCAGCCTGTAAGATACGGAGCACTTTTACCACTCCTCTGTGCCTCTACCTGCTCTCTCCTTTGATCTGTTTTCGTTCCATTACAAACTTCCAACAGCTTCTTCCCGGCCGCTCCTCGCTCGTCGGCTCACGCGCACGGGATAGATCCAACCACACCACACCACTCATGGACCGGCAGCCATACTCTGCCGCGCTAACGAAGATCGCTTCCGCCGTCCTGGCGTGCAGCTCGGCGCTCGCCGTCTATGACTCGTGGGGCGACGCGGGCGCCGTCGCGTTCGTGCTCGCCACGGACGCCGCGCTCGCGCTGCTCTTCCTCTGCCTCCGTCGGTTGGAGCCGGACAGGGCGGCAGGAAGGGGCGGCGGGAGGACTGTAACGTCCTAAAATTTTTAAAATAAAACTTTAGAATATATGTAATGTTGCATTCATACCTCATGCATTGTGTTTATTGTGTGAAAAATGAATTTCAAAATTTGATTCAAACTGCGTTCAAAAAATAAATTCAAAATCCTATTTGAAAATAAATTCAAATCATGTTTTGGAGCAAAAGAAAAAAAAAGGAAAACCTTCCCAGTCCAAACCTCTCCCTCTCCCGCTCGACCCGTTTACCCCCACCTGCCGGCCTGCTCAGCCGCACAGCCCAACAAGCCTCCGCCCCCGCTCTCCCAACCGCCGGCCCGCTCCCCCAACCGCTTAGCCTGCTCCCCCGCTCGGCCCAGCAGGCCGCCGCCAGCCTCCCCCTTCCTCTGCGCTGTGGGCCGCCGCCCCTGGCTCACTGACAGGCCTGTCAAGGCCGCCTTCAACCTGTAGAATGCGCCCAGCTCGCCCGCTCCTCTCCCATTCCGCCGTTTGGAGGCCAAATCCCACCCCAAACCACCGTTTTTCTTTAATTAAATTCGCACCAAGCCGCCCCCACTCATTCTCCACCAAATCCCCCAATCAATTTCGTCAGTTTCACAAGGAATCGGCGCCTTTAAGCTTCATGGTGGCCACCACCTCAGCCTCCACGTGAACCGGTCGAAATCCCCTCGCCCCGAGCTATAAAAAGGTCCCCAGAGTCTCCTTTGCTTTCGTTGGTCCCCTCCCACCGCTCCATTCCACTCGGTTCTGCTCCAACCACCGCCGCGGCGAGCTCCGCTCGCGGCCGCCGCTCACCGCCGACGCCTCACTGCTGGTGCTGCCCTCCGCCCGGGAGAGTTAGCAGGGTAAGTTCGCGAGTCCCTCCTCTTCGTTTTGGGCTAATCCGTTATCGTTTCGATGCACAGCAGCTTGTGTTTGGAGGCACACTAGGGAGCCGCCACCGCTCGCCGGAGTCTGCACCGTCCTGCTCCCTGGGTGAGCCGAGCAGGCTTCTGCCCTCCGCCATTTGCCCCATCCTGTGTCCAGGAGCGCCTGGGTTCATCCCCTCGCAGTGGCCTCGGACCCCATAGCCCTGACCCAAGCTCATCACTGTCGGTCGCCGCGCCCATGGACGCCAGCACGCTGATGTCCTCGGCGTTGTTTTTCCAAATTCCAGAAATTCAAACACTCACGTTCATTTACAGTTTTGCCATCCAACTTCAAAAGCCTATGAGTTTCTTGTTTTAAATCCGATTTGGGTGATTCTTTCGCCTATGGATTTGTCTCAATAAGCCCTATCTGTTAGATTAGGTTTTAACATATTTTAATCATGTTTGTTGTACTGTTTCTTATGTTTCTTATGGTTTTTTGATTTGTGATGCGCAGAGGGTGAAGCGGTGAATTTCCAGGACTCTGAGGTCGAGTTCACCGATTCAGCCTATCTCGAAGGCAAATCCATTGATCATAATGCAAACACCTACTTTTGGCTTTATAGATTAATTTAGATAGGCATGCTATGCATAATTTGATTAAACCCGTAGGACATACTAGTTTTGCCATGTGGGTTGGGTAGAAATATATCCATGCTTAGGTGCGTTTGGGATGGGTTAAACAACCAATTAAAATTTATTTTCATGTTGAGGTTGAATCCTCATTTAATACTGACAAAGGGGGGAAAACCCAGGCAGGATGGTATGTTTTTGGTGGGGGTTTGGTTTGAACGGCGGATGGTTGATGGATAGTGCTAGTCCCTGCCTTGGGTTTAAGGACCGTATTTTAGGAGGTTGTCTTCTTGGCTTAACAGCGCAACCATAGGATCTAAATGGGCAATGGGCTTTGTCAAAATTTAACTTTTCTGGTCTTAATCGTACCGTGGTTGTTTTGTGGCACAAGAAGGGACCCTTGGGGTCTGTGGACTTATATACGGGGGTGAAACCTTAGTGGGTACAGGGCAGACCGGATAACGTTATTTAGCGACCTCGTTGTGTGACCCCGACCAAACATCTCAGGCAATGTATGGCGAAAAGAAAAAACACTGCCTGTGGTGAAAGTACGCAACCTCTCGAGAGTGTTAAACTGGTACACCAGCCGTGCTCACGGCCAAGAGTGGCCATAGACTCCTTCTAATTCGTTGGTTTGGGTTGGTTGGTTCCTTGATCGGATGTTTTTTTCGATGTCTGATCTCATAACTTAGTTAAATAAAGGCTAAGGTAATAGGTCCAACTTAGGCGCTGCAAAAGCCTTTCATGCATAGTTCTTTTCTTTTGCTTGCTGAGTACTCTTGTAGTCACTCCTTGCTATCCCCTTTCTCTTCTTCTGCTGCTACCACTTAGCAGAAGCTGGTCAAGATAGTGAATACATAGAAAATGATGAGTTCGACTAGAGATGGCAATGGAGAATTCCCCGGTATTACCTGAGCTTTTATTCCCATCCCCGTCCCCGCGCGAGGGATTATCCCCGTGGGGATCCCCGTCCCCGACTCCCCACGTAGATTACACTTCAAGCTATCCAGGATAGCATACAGAGAATGAACAGTCTCTTCAAGTGAGATTAGCAATAAACTTGACATCAATGCTAGGGGAGGCCAGCGGAAACGACAGCTATTCAGGCTTTCTTTTTGATCTACAGCATCGTTGACAGGTCAAAAATTCCACATGCTTGGTTCTCCGCGGGTGCTTGAGCGCTGTTGTTTGACTACTCAGCGGTTGCTTGGCACGGCCATGCGCGCTCGCGCCGGACCGCGCATGTGCCATCGCTTGGACACTCCGGCACTCCAGCAATGGGAGACAAGGCTGGGAGAAGAGGCTGTGCTGTTGTGGCTAGCTAGCGGCGGCGACTGCAGTCTCCAGCAATGGGAGAGGGAGAAGAGGCTGTGCTGCTATGGCTAGCTGGCGGCGGCGGCTGCATCATGCGACTGTGGGAGTGGAAACGAGGGATGGATGGTGTTTAGGGTTAGTGACTGGTTATATACTTTGGTACCGGGCCTTCCCAGTGGGCCGGATGAACCATGGAGCAGGCGTGGCCTCGCTATTTAATCAGGTCCCCGCGGGAACGGGTTCGGGGTCGAAGGATCATCCCCGTCCCTGTTAAACCCGACGGGGAGAAGTTTTACCCCCATTTGATTCTCCATGGGGGATAAATTGCTAACATCTCCATCCCCTAATATATGAATTTCCCACGGAGAATCGGGGAACGGGGCCCGTTGCCATCTCTAGGTTCGACCCCGACGCTCCTTTCTAGGCTAGTGCTAGTGACACCCCTGGTGGACGTTTCCTGTGGAAGATGATGGCCGTTCTATCAAACTATAAATAAAATAAATTGTAATTTTATTTTAGACCTCCGGGTCATTTTGTAATAAAGTTATGACGTTATAACATGGTTGTATGACTCCGCTAACGATGTCACTCATGTGTATGGATATTCGGTCCTGGCATACATATGTATTATATTCCCGTATTTTGTTTATAAAATCGGGTGTGACAGAAGTAGTATCAGAGCCCATGTTGATCGTAGGGTGTGAGCCTAGCTAGAAATGGATGTGTTAGAGAATAAAATTAATTTTCACAAAATTATTTTATTTTATTTAGTTGTTCTCTTTTGTTTTAATGTTTTCTAACACTTGTCTAAATTTTCAAAATCTTAGATGACGAGCTACGATCGCTCTTGCGAGACGAGGTACACATGCGCCCTCTACGAGAAGGAGTTTGGTGTTCTCCCTATGCTTCTGTGGAACATCATGAAGGAACAAAGCCACAAGAAGGAGCCGCGATACATTGGGCATAAGTTCATGTTGGAGGGCTGTGATGAATGGGAGGTTGATGTTGAAATCTACCATGCTATGATGGAGGATGGCCAATTTAAGGTGGCTCAAATTCATTGCAACCTAGTTCGGAGGAAACACCTTCGCTGCCGCTGTTGGGGATGCAGCTCTTCAGGCTCTCTATCGTGTGATAGATCACTACGAGCTTGAGTTGAATGGGACCCAGTACCACTACTTTCCTTCACGTAGTCTCTGCAGCTCTGAGAAGGAGATCAACTCAACCAAGTATGAAGCCAACCCAATGCTAGTGGAACAAGTCCGTCTGACCGCCGCTATGGATGACATGGTGGATGGATTTCAAAAGGAACTTATGGAAACTCAGTTTTGTCTTCGTGAAGTAGAAAACACTATCGCTCGTCTGAAGGAGGATCTCAATGGAGAGACATTGGTTGTTGGCACAAGCTCTCCAAGGAAGAGGTCGCGTGCAGGACCAGTAGGGTCAGATGAGGGTGCTTCGCCAAAGTACACCCCTGATACGCCTTCGGAAGTCCCCGACACTTAGGCTTTGCACCATGTCTCTAGCTACCTGTCCATGCGAGCCGTAGGATGCCATGAGCACTTTGTTTACAGCCGCATGATGAACCTTATAAATAAAATAATGAAATAAAGTTTCACTAGTACGGTTATATTGTTTATTGTCATTGTACAATTGTTTGAATTGCTTCTTTGTACTGGTTGTTAGAACACTAGATTAATAGTAATAATAAAATAATAATGCTAACAATCATGAACAAAAAGTTTTCTTGTTTTGTTTAAATAAAATAGATGGGCTTTCTTTCTATCATCGTCTAATCTCTTTTTCTTCTCTAATCAGCTGGATGTCAGATGGGGTAACCAACGCTCAAGGGGCAGTAATCAGAATCCGCCTGCAGATCTGCAAAACCCGCCTATCATGGATCCGATACAAATGATGCAAATAAACAGTCAGATGCTTCAAAGTCTCGCTAAGTCACAACCAACTTGCAAAACTTGGCAAATGCATCTCCTGCACTTCCTCTTCCACCTCCCCTTCTTCCCCCTCTACTTCCTCTTCACGCATCTCCTGCACCTCCCCTTCCACCTCCGTTCTCCCTCGCGCACAAGCTGGCCGCGCTTCCTCCTCCACGCCTGCCGCCTCTCCTGCTGCTCCGCACGCCGGCCCTGCTCCCTTGCGCAGGCCACCTCCCCTTCGCGGGGCTCCGCGCCAGGGTTGCGAGGAGGAGGAGCAATGCGGGGACCCCAACGCCACGGATCCGTCACCGGCCGCGTCTACTCCTGCCAATAGCAGCGGCCCACCCTGCGCCGCCGCTGTCCACCACCGCGACCCCGTCCGTGTACCTCTTCCCATCGACTGATTTCCATTCCGCGTCCATCCTCTCCTCCAGGTAGATACGACTGCAGCCCCAATAGGACCGCGGGATTCGTGTTTTCCTGCAGACTTTCAAACTCTACTGGCTATTCTCTCTTTATCTGGATTGCAATCTGCAGATTTGCTCGCAGCAGGATTAATGGAGCAGCAGGCAACAAGGATGCTGGCATGTGACGGTGTTTCCTCCCTCTTCACTCTCCCTTTTACTGCTTAGTACTATTCTATCTGGATTCCTAAATCTCTGTTTATTGTTTTCTTTTGATTTATATGCAAGAATCTGTTTTATTGCATAGTTTCCCCTCCAAAACCTAATGTTAGTACTCCTTCTAATACGTGTGTCCCTGTTTTGTGACTCCCTAATCGATTCTCCTGACCTCGCTGCAATGGGATCTATTAATATTTTGTGGATGTGTGGTTGGCTACCAGGCTTGGCCTATTCTGTAATTGTTAGTCCATTGTTATAATTTTTTATATTCCTTGTTAGTCATGGTTACCATCTACTATTATTTTTTCCCTCAACTGTTACAAATATGTTTAATTCCATTTTATTTGTTACCATGGCCGATTTGTATATCTTCAACCCCTGTTATGATTTCATTATCTGAAGCAACCGTATTGTTTCGTTTGATAAAGGAAAAAATGATGTTATTATGATTATACCATACTATTTGAATGCTCAGTGGGGAAATGTTTATCGAGTGCTATTTCGTCCAAATCTATAATCAAAGCAATCACTCTATTCGATTCTCCTAATGTCATTAGAATGGGATCTAGAAAGAGTTCATCGATGTGTAGTTAGCTACTATCTGAGCATGTTCTGTAATTGTTAGTCCATAATAGTTTTTTGTATTCCTAGTTTGTCGCAAACGGTCCGCTTATCATGGTGTAGATGATTAAATTTCCTACATGTTAATGTCTACAAGATTATTTGCTCTTACTACCTGCTTTTTTTGTTTGGTTCTCATTAGTTACATGTATATCAAAATATTCCAAAGAGCCACGATTCTGTCCTACCTGTCCTACTGCAATCTAAATGGTTTGTTCTTTTATACAAACCGGGAAGCGAAAGTCTAGACCCAATAATCCACACCTTAAAAGCACTTATGAAATATCACACTAAACCATGTTTTGCCATGCGGTTACTTCAAAAAATGTTTTGCCGTGCGTGTCTTTTCTTGATAGCATGAGTATTTTAAGGTTACGTTGAAAAATAATGCATGATTTAGGTGTTCTAAAATAATTTAGGACCCATGGATCGAAACAACTTAGCAAAACCTATGCACGGTAAAAAACAATATGCACTAATGTTTTGCTAAATGTAACTATTTCTCCCACAAAAGAGACTTGTATACACACATCGAACATGGCCAGGCAGCTACCCCTATGGCCAGCTGGCCATTGGATGCACGGCCTTTGCTTCATCATCAGCAGTCCAGGAGCCTCCCCGAAGTCAGGTAGTCCTTAGAGACACGTGTTGGACATGCCAGGCACCCATAATAATGGCTGGGCCGCCCACTCTTTCCTGGACTTAGTCACTTTCTCTATCCATATGATAGCCTTCTGAACTTGGGCTTGATCAGCCATTCTACACTTAGTCACTTAATGGTCTATATGATGGCCTTCCAACCTTGGGCTTGACCATTATGTGTATATGTGTCCTTGTGAGTCACTTGGTTGATTCCAATGAACATTGAAGTCATTTAGAGGAGGTATATGGCCGGCCAGCCATACCTTTCACATGTAGACCTCAAATTCGCAATGGTGTGGTTTTTGATGTCATTTGAGATACTTATTGAGTTGGGTTCAAAATGTCTCGTCCGTGCTTCTGAACGGTTTTAGAAAGTTTACTACTGGGCCGTGATTATTCCAACATTCGCGTAGCTAGCTAGTGCCTTGTCACAATTTTTTAAGTTGGTGTGTGGTCTTCCTTAGATTGTAAAGTTTGCGCCGCAGAAGTTGTTGTTGTCTATGTATGACTTTGGCCGTCCTTCCAGAAACAACACGAGTGCCGCCAAAGAAGAGGGCGCAAGCTAGCCCTGGATTGGATTTTTAATTAGTGTGGTTCGTTCTGTCAAAGGATAAGCTAAGGTTGTTTGTCCTCGTCCTCATTGTAATTATTCCTTCACTTGATCCACACCAGCAGGAAAGTACCATATGTTGGAGGCGGACCCGCATGTTCGTCCGGATCTGGGGAACACGTAAAGTAGACTAAGGCAGCGTCGATCGGATTGCCCCGCCTGTCCAACGCTACCACCACTGGCACGCCTCCATTGACTGACCGACCGACCGCTCAAAGGCAACGTAGTACTACATGCCAAATCTGGTGACGATAGCCCATGTGTCGGCACACCACTCCCTCCAATCTAGTACTAGGGCAATCACAGCTGGTGCTACTGTTCTCCAGCAGTTCAGGTTGTGCTGCTGGCCTTTCTAATCTTTCTTTCTCCTAATATATTTGTACTGTGGCAAAGCTGGAAGGCTGCTCTTGATCGACGCACAATTGCATATGGTCTTGCACAACTTTTGATCGGCACAGGCGGTGGTAGTATCAATTCAGTCAGTTCATTGTGTACTCACGGCTATCGTCTTATTCAAAAAAGTTGCGAAAAATATAGAAAATTTTAAGTTGCAGTTGAAGTATATTATATGCAAAACTAAATCACAATGAAAACAAACGATAATTCTGAATTTTTTGAATAAAACGAGCAGGTCAAACTTGATGCCAAAAAAGTCAAACGACCTATAAATTGAAACGGAGGGAAGTATGTAATTTTGGGGCTGAGGGTTTGGTTAATGGGCGCCGAACTTGAGGGTGAAGTTGGATAGCATCTGTAAGGAGACAATAATTTTGCGAAGAAAAAAAAAATCTATTTTAATTGTCTGAGTCGCGTACGTCTAGAATTTGATCATTTAACAACTGGGGATGGATGGAGATGCGATGTTTTCTTATTTCCAGTTCGAAGACAGCATTTTAACTAATTGGATTCTGGAGTAATTATCGATCAAGCAACGTGCTACCAACTTGCATTGTGCCAATCTGACAAACTGGGGGTTTGAAATTCGGTTACTCCTAGTTGCCACTGTATACACGGCTCTGCTGATCTCTTCTGATTTTGGTTCAGCTAGTTGAAAACATATCGCCTCTCTGCATGCTACGTACTTTAACAGCTTTAGGAAATTTTGGTCGTGCGTGACTACTCCAACAAGCGCGCATGCAGCTGGTGCATTTGAACCTGGTGTTGGTGGTCTATAGGGTGATTGTTTGACGTAGAGTGATCTGAAGAGCTAGCACGAGTCTGCCAGGGCGTCCCGCGCGCTGGAGCAGCCTCACGAGTCACGACGACGTACAGCGCTATGGCTGGGTCTCCAAGTCACAGACTCAAAGGTCGCCAGCCGTGGACCATGCTCCTTGATGTCCTTGGATTGGATTTGATGGTCTGACGAGCTTGCTGTCAGATCAAAATCCTCCTAGAGAAAGGGACATCCCATTGACCGACGACCCACTCGGCACACACGCCACTCCTTGCTGCTGTGCCTCCGGTCGTCCTTCCTTCCAGAAGCACTGGATTGGATCGGTATCGGCCCCTCTGCGGCTGGGATGGGAATGGGAGCGCGCCGCCCGCAGATTCGTGTGGAATTCGCGCACCAGAGCGCCAGATGCGTTTGCGCTCCCCCAAAGTTATTAATGCTTAAAACAAATGCTGGGCTGCCGTCCCTAATCCCTTGGGTTAAGGAAACTACTAGTTCAAATCAAAGTGATCCATTTTCCCCTTTCCCCCACGAAGCGAAAAAAATTGCTCCTGCGCACTGCTCACTCTCCACTCCCAAATGCATCTCTCACTCGCCTCGCTATCTCCGCAAGCCCCCCGTGCACCGGCCCCCGCCTACCCCGTGCACTATCGCTGCCAGCTGTGCTCCTCCCCCACGCGCACCTCCTGCTGGATATGGCGTTCACCGGCGCTGTCACCGCCACTGCGCCCTCCTCCACCGCCTTCCTCGCCACGGACCTGGGCCACTGCCGCGCTCGGAGGTGGCACCGCTGGCCATGGCGGGCGGATCCGGCGGGGTGACAGGCGGATCCTATGGGAAAGCAGTGGCCTTGTCCACGCCGCTGGCCATGGCGCTCCCCGCCGCTGCCGTGCCCTCCTTCACCTTCCCCTTCCCCTTCCTCGCCAGCCATAGCGGCCACCGACCTTGTGGTGGCTGGATCTGGTCCGCCGCTGCGCATGGAGGTGGCCCCGAGGCCGGATCCGATGGGGACTGCGGCCCGCGGCTGCCGGATCCGGCAGGGACGCGGTTCCCCGGTGGTATCATCCACGCATGGGGATGAGCACGCGATCGCCGGCGCGCCCCTCCTTCCCTGCGCTTCCTCGCCAGCCATGGCGGCCGGATCCGGGCTACCGCTGCGCATGGAGGCGTCGCGGCGGCGCCGACCATGGCATCGCCGCTGCGCTCCTCTCCTGTCCCCGCGCCGGCCACCGCCGCCACCATCCTCCATTGAAACAAATTTGTACGTGTTTCATTAGGCAAAATGGAGATTTTCAATAGGCAATTTTGCAGGGTTTCAATATGCAAAATGATGGGTTTCATTAGCCAAAATGATGGTTTCGTTGGGCAAAATGACATTTGCATTTTTGCCTAATGACAATAACATATTTGCCTAATGACACTGGTATTTTGCTTAATAGGAGCACTTAAACTGCCTATTCGTGTTTTTTTCGTGCGCATTTTTTCCTTTCTCACGTGACCGGCACAGGTGAAGGCAGTGGGCGTGTTGTTGCCAGTGGCCGGCCTCCTCCTCACGCTCGTGGGTAGTGCGGTGCGCCGGCACCCACGGGGGTGGAATTTTTTTTCTTTTTTTGGACGCGGCGTGGGGTGAGATTTTACTTTTTTGAGTGTGCATGCGGAAAGCTTATCGCACGCATATGCGTGCATTAGGTGCTCCCGAAAAATATCCCTGGCACTGCAGCGTTTATGCACATCCTCCGCCAGTCCAATGCGGGCTGCAAACCAATCAATCAGCATTGTAACAGGTCGCGGGGATCGCTCCTCCGTTCCTGGCCGACACCACTCACCCCCTCATGCCCACACAACTACACGAGCTCGGCTTGACATGGCCGACTGGCAGCGTTCCACTCACACCCTGATCACCATGCTAGGCTTCGCCACCCTGACCATCAACTCCTGGGGCGACGCCGGCTCCGTCACCTTCGTGGTCTCCGCCTACGCCGCCGCTCTCCTGCTGCTCTTCCTCTGCCTCCGCCGGTTCGAGCGGGCCGGCGGCGGGGGAGGAGGAAGGAACACGCGGGCGCCCGGTACTCCGCGCTGGCCGCTGTGGTGCTGTGCCAAGGGGCACTCGAGACACACAAGACCCGGCGCGATGACCTGGCCGCCTCGGCGGCGTCCCTGGCCCTATCCTACGCCAACCTCGTGGGCATGATGGGCCTCTTCCTCCGAACGGTCGCTCTTGCACGCCGGTGATGCTCGGCTCGCGCGCCGCCTACCTGGTTGTGATCAGCAGAGGTGACTTCAGAGATCGGGATCATTTAGGAAGGGGGCTAGAGAGACTAAAGTAGGAACCCTTGGGATTTATGGACAGTAGGAAGGCGAGGGCATTAATCACCGGGCACACAACATTTGTGGGATCAGTGCGAAGTGTTAACTGGGCGTAGGACGGCGTCATGGTGTCATGATGGCGGCTTCTGGCCAGGAAAAGAGGTTGTGTGTGGTGTATGGATAGGTAGAGCTTGACTCTAGATGAATTTAGGCGAAAGAATCACCCAAATTGGGGGTTAAAATGGAGAAGATATGGAGTGTATAGTGGCTAGGGGGTAGCATTAGACTTTTTGGAAAGTTCAGAGGGTAGATTTAGACTTTTAATGGATCAACTGGTGAGTTTCGGCCCGTGGGGACCCAACTTGGGCCGGGGGTGGCTTCTGGCCCGAGTGGCCTGGTTCGGCCCACGAACGAGTTTGGCCTGGGGGGAGAGGACTCGGGCTGGGGTTGGCTTCCCGCCTGCTCGTTCAGGCGGCTACCGGGCCGGCCTAGCCCAGTCGGTGGGGCGAGACGGCGGCGGGTGACAGTGTCAGCGTGGGCCCACGCGGCAATGGTGCGGAGGGCGTCACGGCGTCAGGCGAGGTGGAATGGCGGCCCGGTTCGGCTCGGGTGAACCGGTTTACTCCGGCCCGACAAAGCTCGCCGTCAGCTCTCACCGTCAGTGACGGTTTCGGCGACGAGATCTCCGACGGAAGCACCGGCATGGGGTGGCGAATCGGGTGGAGGGGTTGAATTGTGGGTAGGTGGTCGGGGGGTGGGGTCTCCACGGCGCGGGGGTGTCAGTGCACACGGCGGCGAGGGAGGTGCAAGCTGCGGCGACTTTGGCGGAAGTGTAAGAGAGGTGGCGGTGAGGCACAGTTGTAGGAGAGCTCGAGGAGGAGCTCGAGGAAGCGTGGCGTCAGGGCTTTGGAGACTAGGGAGTGGCGGATTTGGCGGTGCCACGAAGCAGAGTGGGGGAAGATAGGGCGGTGGCTCGTGTCTGCGGCGTGGTAGCGTGGGGTGTGCGCGGCGGCGAGGTGGACTCACGCGGCGGCAGGTGGTTGGCTTGGTCGGAGGAGGGAGGGGGAAGTTCCTGCGGCTAGCGGTGCCCAGGTGTTGGGGGCCGGTCGCGGCTGGAGTGTGGTGGAGCGGGGAGGGGGGAAAGCGGCCATTTATAGCCGGTGCGGGGAGGGTGTGGGTGGCGTGGCGCGGTGGTGCGCGGCACACGCGGCGGTGCGATGCGGTGGCGGGGGACTGGGAGCCAGCGGGGTAGGGGCCGAAGGCAGGGGCTGGCAGCGGTGGCGCAGTGATGCACTGGACGCTGTGGCGAGGACGTGCGGCAGGGTCTGGAGGCTGGGGGGTAGGGGTCAACGCACGGTGTCGCGGCGCGACGGGGCTGGGCGCAGTGCCTCTGGGGTCGGGAGCGGCGCGGGCGCGCGTGGCGCGATGCCGAGATAGGGGGGGTCGGACACGGCGCGAGGTGCGGAGGCGGGGTAGGGTGCTGCGGTGAGGTCTGGGTGTGTGGCTAAGGCAAGGGCGGTGCGACGACAAGTGGCGGCGCGATGTGGCAGGCCAGGCGCAACGGGGGAGTGGCCAGGCGCAGCGCTGTCCGGGGCTGGGCGCGGTGCGTCTAGGGCGCGGGGTGCTGAAGGAGGAAGAAGGGGGGCGGCTGGCACATGGGGCCCGCCTGGCAGTGGGAGGAGGGTGCGGGGCCTGGTTGACAGAGAGAGGAGGTGGTTGGCTGGGCCGGCCTGGCGGCCCAGGTGGAGGGAGGCGAGGCGAGGCGAGGTGGATCGGGAGAAGGAGGGGAGATGGGCCAGGGGGTGGTATGGCAGCCCACTGGAGGTTTTGCCCTTTTCTTTTCTTTTTTCTGGATTTTGAATTTGAATTTGGATAGGAATTCGAAAGGATTGGAGAAAATTTTGGGGAATATTTTGCAGGGAGGTAATTTAAAATATTGGAGACTTTGTTGAGCTCATATCAATACACTCAAAACAAACAACAACCAAGGTTTTCAAAGATTTGATTTTGAATTAGAGAGGGATTAGAAGAAATCCTCTGGTACTAATTTTCAGGGCGTTACACTAGGCATGCTTCTAAAAAAGTAGATAGTGTAGGCACACGCATATCGTAGTCTAAAAATCAAGTCCGTGCAAGGAGGAACAAAGAATAGAAACAATAAAGCAGTGCACGCTGGTGTATGAGACATAAAATGACATACACTTAGCAAACAGACACAACAATGCGCATAAGTTCACTAATGCTGTAATACATGTCACAGCTCAAGAATTTTTCACTCCATAACATAAAGCTAATTTAAGGATTCTAAAGCCAATTTTTTGTCCATGTGGCTGAACTAAAATATACAGCAAATACACATCCTAGATAATCATAAGATACAAGTACCCCACATTCTCTCGTTCTAAAAATTCTACTCTGTAGTACCACTAACCTAGACACATACTGCGCACAACATACCCACATAACTAATGAGGAAACCTAGAGCGAAATTCACTGAAGCAACATAAGAAATCTGAGTAAACCAAAGCATTGATAGGCACAATGTAGTATTCATAACGCATAACAATTGCCAAATCTGTTCCATATAGACTAAAAGATTCGCTTTAAATTTCAAAATGCCATTTCAGCGCTAGCACACACATACAGATCCACACGTCATTAAAAGGGAAAATAGAAATTAGGAACAAATCACTTAAGGAATTCAATGGATCCCTTAGCACTCAAACCTACTAATCCACGAATGGATGCTCTGCACATTTGGTTGTGATGCTTACTCGACAGCAAACTAGCAGTCGTCGCCGCAAATGGATGCCTTGCCGTTGGTGGCGCCTATCCAAAGCCACGTGGGATCGCGCGCGAACTCTTCCGCCACGCCGGTGAGCTCAGCCGCCCAAGCTGCCCTGCCACAGCCACGAAGCACCATCGCCATCCGTCGGATCAGATTTTACTTAGAGAGTCTGTTTGGATCCTCACACATTGCACAATTCAGTTTCTAAAAGCTGGTTGGGATCCAAACACCACTAGATTTTACAATTTATTGCAAAATCTAAAAGGCCGGATTGCACAATCTGAAAAACTGATGAAACCTAACTTGTGGAGGGTAGAGTTACGAAAACACCCTCTTCCCCCCCCCCCCTCTCTCCTCTCCCATCCTTCAAGCTTTTGCAATCCTGGATCCAAACAGCAAGTCCCAAAAGCTACAAAAGTTACCTTTTGCTTTCCGCAGCTTCTACAAGCTGGATTGCATTGACGGCTTCCAAACGCAGCCTTAGAAGAGGAGAAAAATTGGATCTAGGTGCAGAGTGATGAAAGAATGCTGCTAGTGATACGATTGCTCCGTTCAAGTGGGACCCACCAGGTCGTCTGCCATTCCCACAAAGAAAAAGCAGCAGCACGCCAACACTTTGAGCCGACCGCCCACACAGCTGAAAAGTGAAAACACTTGGCCGGCGAGTCGCCAAGCACCAGAGATACGCTGGAGCCTAGAGATCGCTTTGTGTTCGTTGCCGAATCAACGGCGCAAGACGTCGACTGATGGGTAAACAACGTATCAGTCAGCTGAAGTAGAGCAAATCTGATAGTTTTATGTGTAGTTTTTTATTTTTTTTAAAAATATCAAGTTAGTCTCTGAAAGTCCATATCTAATTCCTTCAAAATGATAAAAGTATGGAACTAGTATCAAACTTTTGTGTAAAAATGTAACATATCCACTAGTATTTTGTTTAAAGTTATTGATTTCTTATCCATGCTAGTGTTTTATTGCTCATAGCCATGTTCATTGTTAATGTTGACTTGATTGTCCACGATTTCTATTTTGTATTTTAATTTTTTTTGATTGCATGGTCAGTTTACTATACTGGTCCATCAACCCATACTCTCGGACGGGTTTGATCTTTTGGAGTTATATGTATTAAAAATTGATAGATAACTTCAATAGTAGCATCAGTTTATAATCTAGTGTGTGTACACAGCATATTTTTGTTGTTTAGATGTTATTTTATCTTATCTTATCTTTAGTATATTAGTTGTGATTATTTTAATTCATCTTTAATAATGGCATGTTGGGTAATTTATATGCAAATATAGTGTTTTTAATTCATCTTTTATAATGGCATGGTGGTTAATTGTGCAAATTTACGGGATTATTTTAATTCATATGTCATAATGGCATGGCGAGTAATTTGTACGGAAATTTACAGGTTACTTTAATAGTCTTTCATAATGGTATGGTGGGTAATTTATATGGAAATTACGAGGTTAATTTAGTGGTCTTTCATTTTTGCATGATGGGTAATTTTTTAGAAATATAATAGACCCAATGGCCAGATGTTTCTGAATTTTATGAGATTTTTGAGGATTTATCTTATTTTATAGCGCGTTTTGCAATTCATGTTTTTCTTGTAACCTGTTTGGCAGGGCTCTGAGCGGCTCCGGCTCCGGCTAAAGATGAAGCCCTACTAAACGGTGCCAAAAAAAAATGGCCTCAAGTCCCCAACCAAGGAGCTGAGTAAGGAGCCATAGCCTTTTTTATTGGGAACCGGAGCCCCAAAACACGGCTTCTACCGACTCCCGCACAACCTCTCTTGCTTGCCCCACTCTTTTCCTACCATGCGCATTGGACCACACCGCCGCATCGAACCCGACTCGTTGTGCAAGCCGCCGCGCTGAGCCCCATCGCCGCCGCCGCCTTGAAGAGCCCCGCCGGAGGAGGTCGAGAAGGACACCGGATCTGGTGTGGAGGAGTAACAGTCGTCAATTGGAGATACAGGCTAGCGCACAGCTGCACCGGGTGTCGCGCAGGGCTTTGGGCCTTGCTGGGGCGGCACCGCACTAGAAGGGAGAAGAGAGAAGAGAGGGAATGGAGTGAGTGGATAAGGGAGGGGTCAGCGGGTGAGGAAGATAGGATAAGGGAAGAATAGTAAAATTTCTTTTCTCCATAAAAAAACAAGGATACTATGGACATTTCATTCCTTAAACTATTCTAAAAATGAAAGGATGAGCCATTTTACCAAACGAGTTAACGGCTCCGGCTTCTTCAGAGGAGCACCGGGAACCAGAGCTGGAGCCATTTTTAGATAAGTCGGAGCTCTGTCAAACAGGCCCAAGAGCCCAGTATATAGCCCAATGCTTGCGAGCTTCTGATTGCTTTTTGCAAATTAGCATGGAAATGCGTATCAAGGGAACTAGCTGATACCCGTGTGTCGTCACGAAAATTTCTTAAACAAATTTTAAATTGATATTTCAAGTCAGAAACTATTGGTGATTGTATGACAACATTTTTTTTCTAAATTGGAGACAATATATTTGATCACATATACACGATTGGTCAAATAGATCGGCCTTTAAATGATTTGATCCTTTGAGTTTTGGCGCATGAAAAATATGCGTGACGAGAAATAACAAAAAGTTGAGAAAATTTTGTTGCGGAAAAATTAATATCTAACGGGTATAGTTTGGTGTTGATGTGGTTTAACATGGATCAAAAGGAATAGCAATCAATGATTCTTAGTGGTTTCGATGTGGCTCAACATGGTGCGCTATCTAGCTAGTGAGTTCTAACCAATGGACTTGGATATGGATGAAAAAAATCACCCGCGGGTTTTATCGGGTCGGGTACCCAAAATATATCGGGTAGGGTACGTGTATAATATTTTATCTTTAGGTACTCGGTGGATATCCGAGATATATATTCAACTTAGGATTTTAGTATATGATGAGCCACATACACTATGCATTGATTATTTTCATAGACTTGTATTATTGATTTGTTGTTTCTAGCCTGCTACTAGTTGTGTTATTTGACGCTTATATTAACATGTGAGTTGTATTGATATCTATTTGTCTTTAACACAGAGAGTGAGACATAAGTGTGTGATTGTCTGAGTCCCTTACCCAATTTTTTTTAGACTTTCAAATAATCATGTGACTATTTATTACTTCATGCGACATGCAATCATTACTAATTTTTAAAAATAATAGTTTTAATTTATTTTCATCTTACATGTATGATCAAAGTGATATAGAATTTAATATTTCATCAACATATCCGATTGATACCCGAGACCCGACGGATACATGGTGGGTACGGGTACAGGTACAAAATCCTACCCGAAAGCCTTCGCGGGTACGGATAGGGTATTGTCTCGCGGGTATTCTCACAAGTAGGGTATTATTCTACCCGAACGTTACTCGACCCGCTGC
The DNA here is from genome assembly GCA_030272315.1 of Paspalum vaginatum. NCBI lineage: Eukaryota > Viridiplantae > Streptophyta > Magnoliopsida > Poales > Poaceae > Paspalum > Paspalum vaginatum. The sequence continues at coordinate 40,758,252 of CM059021.1, forward strand.
CATCCCCGTTCCCGGCCCGGCACCACTCACCCCCTACCTCACGCCCACCCACACGAGCTCGGCTTGACATGGCCGACCGGCAGCGCTCCACCCTGACCACCACGCTTGCCTTCACCTTCCTGACCAGCAACTCGGTGCTCGCCGTCTACAACTCGCGGGCCGACGTGGGCTCCGTCGCCTTCGTGGCGCTCGACTACGCCACGCTCGTGCTGCTCTTCGCTTGCCTCCGCCGGTTCGAGCGTGCCGGCGGCGGGCGAGGAGGAAGGAACGGCACGGGCGCTCGGTACTCCGCGCTGGCCGCCATGGGCGTCGCCGCGGCGATGTGCCACGTGGCCCTCGACGCGCACGGCACCCGGCACGACGATCTAGCCTCGGCGGCGTCCCTGGCCCTGTCCTACACAACCCTTGTAGGCATGACGGGCCTCTTCCTCCGTGCCGTTGCGCGCCGGTGATACGCTTGCTGGTGTGGGGGCGGCGAGGTCGTGATGGCCACGGCGGCCGCGCGCTTGCGACGCTCACCGGGGGCTTCGATCTGGGCGTTCTTCACCAGTAACTAATTATTTCAGGAATATGAACCCAGAAATTCAGAGCTGCCATCAGACCTTCAGGCACACCTTCAGTCTTATGTTGCATAGGGCTAAGGCTAGTTACTCACTATTAGTATTTGGTTAGATCAGTTCATGTAATTCATGTAATCTCCTGTTTTTGGCTTCTTCTCCTCCCCCTTCCCCCTCTTTATTTTGTACTTTGTACTCTTGCTGTTGCTTTTTATTGATTTCTTTCAGTAGAGGTAAAAGCCCCTCCTGTTACGTCAAAAAAAAAAAAAAATCCTTTGTGCGTGTTGATAAGAGTTTTGTACGGAGCACCTGGTTTTTTTGTCAGTACAGTACCCTCGGAATAAAATCGACTGGTGGCTCCATTCAGGCTCCGTGGGATCTCGGTGAGTTTGAGAGCAGGTCCCCGTGACGGGCCCTCGTAGGAATCCGTGTGGGCGGTCATGGGGATGGTGATGTTGGGCTCGCGCCCTCGCGGGTGGCGCCAGTGATGATGCCGCAGGTCGTAGGCGCGGTCGGAGTCGCCACGGGCCACGGCCGCCGGCGGCTTCTAAGCCTTGCTCGCGTTGATGCCTCGTGTCATGGCCGATGGGCGTCGCCACAGCCAACGGCGGCTTCTACGCCTTCTTCGCGTTGATGCCTCTGGTCGTGGCCGCGCTCGTGTGGGCGATGGCTGTCGCCACGGTCGATGGTGGCTTCTACGCCTTGTCTTCTCTCACGTTGATGCCTCCTGTGTCCACTGTCCAGGATTTAGTTTTTCTTTTCAGATTTGTTTGTTGTCAGCTTCATCGTTTGTTTAATTTGGCAGCTCCATTTCTTAATCAGTCGCAGAGCGCGGCCAGGTCTGCAACTCTGAATGGTCTCTGGCTAGGTAGCCAAACCCCTCACATTCTAGGACTAGGAGTAGTCAATAGACCTTCCACGCGAAGAGCGTGGTGAGCAGCGTCCAATAGGGTACGTCCACACCCCTCCCCTGAGCCTGAAGCCAGCAGATCGAGCCGCTCTGGCGAAGCGAGGCAAGCAGCAGGCCAGCAGCAGAGTGCCGTAGGTGGCGACCATGGAAGCCGCGGAACTGACGGCGGCGCCTCCGGCGAAGGCGATCGAGTCCTCAGTGAGGGTTTTGTTAGATTTGATCTGAAGAACGGTCATGAGACCGATCCGGAGTTGATTCCCCGTCTTGATCGGGGGTACGATTTTCCTCTTTGGTTGTGGCCTCCGGACACAGTGCGCCATATAAAAGGACCTAGAGGCCGGCACGGATGCCAACGTGAACACAGCCGTCGTAAACTGTAGCCCGACATTGTGAGGGACCCGATCTCCCACACGCACCAAGTAACTAGAAGCGCCACCGCCACTCCTCGTCGCCGCCAACCCCATGGCCGCCGCTGCCGCCGCCAACCAAGAGTAGCAGAGGCAGAGGGAGGAGGAGGCCAAGGCGGCGGAGGAGCGCTGCGTCCAGGAGCAGCAGGAGAAGGACACCGAGGACCTGTTCGCCGCTTACGCCAACAAGGAAACACCATGACTCAAAAAGGATTAATACCAAAACTCAAAAGTGGTGATGTTCCTGGCCGGGTCAATAGCGAACATTAAAGGAGCCAACGGGTTGGATTAGCATTCATTCGGAGCACATTGGATAAGTTTCTTGGGATTTTTTTTCACGTTTTTATTTGAATTTTAAAAATAAACTAGATGACGATACACATTCAGAAACAGAGGCATTACATCAGAATCGACCACAAGCTTAATCACTGGATCGGCGAATTTTCGCCTCCAGTACAGGGTGGTCCAGTCACGGCCGGGCATGCCTTCTGGCCCTGGCTGGGTCCTTGCTTGTCCTTGGGTGGTTCACCGTCAGTCCGTCACTCTCACGGACGATTTACAAAACGGCCAGCTATGCCTGCGTCTGCGTGTGCATTGTCTGCATGCTAGACTTGGACAACTATAAACTCTGACCTAGCACGCGGCTGCCCCTTTGCACGCCCGGCGGCGGCGGCGACCCCATGGCGAGTGAGTGGCGACTGATGGTGACCTTTCGCAATCCAAGACTCAAAGCAATCGGATGCATTGCTCTCTTGGCTTCCTTCGGCCCCGGCGGCGGCGGCGACCCCATGGCGAGTGAGTGGCGACTGATGGTGACCTTTCGCAATCCAAGACTCAAAGCAATCGGATGCATTGCTCGCTTGGCTTCCTTCGGCCGGATGCCTCTGGTGTGCTTGGTTTATTGTCAAAGTTGCCATGCCAAAATTTTGACAAGTCATTTTGGTTTGTGTAAATTTTGGCATGGCTAATTTCGACACTGAACCAAGCAGTCCCGAAGACAGATTTGTAAGGAAAAAAATGCGCTTAGGCACGAGGATTGAAGGAAAAAGAAGGTACGGGATGCAAGAGTAGTTTATATACAAATATCCTGTATAGATAGGTCGCAGGGACGGGCAAACAAATAGTCTTTCAACTAAATCGTGGGCATAACGAGTAAATCTAATTAGTTATGTGGTCACCGGAATTTACGTTCCATCCTGCGTATCTGGATTAGGATTGGACTTAACCCACAGTTAAACAGCGACGACCCGGCTGGAACCGTCGAAAAAGACGAGGACGCAGATTTGGATTTGTCGTGCCGGACGATTCAGATTTGTAGTTGCCGTGCAGGAGCATTCAGATTCGATAGCCGCGTTCTATTACTGTACTTATAAATTATTGAAACCCGACAAAAAAAAAAGAATTCTGATTTCGTTCCCTTTTGCTGTCGCCGAATAGTTCCGCGCGTCCACAGACCAGAGCGAACCAGCACAAGAGAAAATGCTGCACCTGCATGCAGCGCCATTCTTGTGTGTTCTTCTGCTTCCCCTGTGTTGGCGATCGACGACTGTTCCTGGGGCGACGCGAGCTATCCGTAGGATTCGTGCTGTGATCGGCATGGACGTTGCCCCCGCTCGTGCTGCTCACCTTCCGTCGTCACAGCCAATTAAGTGGGCATCGCCGCTGCCACCTTGCACGCAAACAGCAGGGTGAGTGAGCAGCGCCCAGACCACGCGTTTTAGGCGACGCCCTCCTTCTGTCGTCGCCGGCCGCCGGCAACAAGAGCTCGTAGGCGCGGAGGATGCAGAATAGAAGCAGCAGCATGGGGTAGCTGACGGCCACGAAAACCGTGTGGAGACCACCATGTCCCCGGCAGCTGCGGTTCGATCTGTAGGTCGACATCAGGGTGACGGCGATCAGATCTGTGCATGCAATGCTGACGAGTGATGACAACAGCATCATCGGCGCCTCCTCGCTCGTTCCATACTCGTGTATGTATGGTGCTAGCTCTGCAAGGACCCGAGGTCGAAAGTCGTTCCGACAGTGATGGAATGTCTTTAATTTTCTCATGCATCGGTCTTCAGCCAAGCAACGGAATGAAAAAAAAAATACGGGCTATAAAGCCGGCCCCAGCGGTTCGCCTGTTTGTGCATACGTTTGCATTTTGAGCAGCCGGTAGATTGAGTAAGGCTATGCCCAACAACATAAAGAGTAAAAGAAACGTCTACAATACAAATCGACGCTGTACCGCTACGGTAGACAAAAAGAGGAGTAATTGGAATAGTGATAAATAGTCTTTTTTAGTCAGTCTGCTGGAAATGGTCTAAGTACATACGTCGCTGACAGAGAGAGGACATGCAAAATGAGGATGAAGTTGAGGATGCTCAGCAGTTTATCTTTCAGCTATATATTCAACGTCGTTTAAAAAAAGAAGGAAAATGCAAGGTGTTCTTAGAGAGAAGAACTATAGCCCTGGATTGGATTTTGTTAATTCGTGTGGTACGTTCTGTCAAAGGACGGATAAGCTAAGGTTGGTTGTCCTCATCATCGTCGTAGTCTCTTTCTTCCTTCACTTGATCCACACCACCAGTCAGGAACGCGTCCCGTATGTTATGCTCGTCTCATCGTCTGGATCTGGGGAAGACGTAATGCACTAGTGCCGCGTCGCCTTCGTTGGGTGGCTGATGACGATCGCACTGCCCGGCCGCCCCCGCCGCCTGTTCAACGCTACCACGCCTCCACTGACGACTGAGGACCGAACGCTCAAAGCAGGGGCCAACGTAACGACGTAGCACTACATGCCAAATTCTTGTATGTAACAATAATAGCCCATGTGTCGGCACACCACTCATGCCTATTGGTTGACGGTGTTGCACAGTATTATAAACTTGAGTACTGTCACGTTCGACCCTGCCCCCGGCGGTCTCGAGACTGTATTTCCACGGAGACGGGATCACGCAATTGCTCAAGCGTCCCCACACTGTAGCTGCTGCCATGTCAATAGATGCTTTGCGATCAGTTTATCAGCAAGGTGACCACATCGTCAGTGGTCGATTAGCACTACTCCTAGTAGTGTTATTATTAGGCTTCCGAAGCAGAGCAGGGCCAATCCTCCTCCGATGGTGCAAACCGGCTCACTACAAAACGAGCATATCTCTCCTCCCTTCCATCTCCACACCACACCACACCACACGGCCTAGCTAATTACTAAGGACCTTACGACATGGCCGACCGACAGCGTTCCACATGGCCGAAACGATATGATTTTCAACTAGGATAGAAATATCAACTCCCGAGTCAATACAGGAGAGAAAACTTCAGTACATCGGTCGATCTTGGTCTTATAGCTTATACTATGTCGATTAAAGATACTTTTTGATAAAGTCGGTTACAGATACTTAACCTGCGTTGAGTGTTGACCATGTACTGTATAGCAATCGCACTGTGAAAAGTCGGTTGCTTGCCGTCCAAGGCGCTATTGCCTGCCCTGCTATATATATATATACCCAAACCCTGCTCTGCACAGATAGGTGTTCTCCTTCCTCCGATTGGCAACTTCGCCTCCCATAAGAACGTACAGCAAGCAATCGACGATCAGACTTGATATGGAACGAGGCGGCGCCGGTGATGCGATCCTGGTCCGCACGGGGCTGGTCTTCGTAACCCTGACGTCCGCCGTGTCCGCATACAGAGCCGCAGCTGCAGAGGACGTCGTCTCCGCTGTTTTCGTGGCCGTCAGCTACTCCACGCTGCTGCTTCTCTTCCGCAGCCTCCGAGCATACGAGCGTTTGTTGCCCGGCGACGACGCCGACGGAAGGCGTCGCCACCTAAAACGCGAGGTCTGGGCCCTGTGCACCTTACTCACCGTGCTGTTTGCGTGGAAGGCGGCGGCGGCGATGCCCTCGAGTCTGGCGACGGTGGCCGTCGCGGCGCTGCTGTGCACCACAGCGCTCGAGACCTACGGCGCACGGCGCGACGCAGCCGCCGCGGCCGTCATGTTCCTGTCGTACGCCGTCCTTTTGGCTCTGACGGGCGTCTTCCTAGCCGGGTTCTTCGACCGTCTGAGCCAAGCGAGAGGCGAGCGAGACCAGCCCAAAGCCACCCAAATGGACTCGTCGGCGCTCACCAAGGTAGGCCTGGGCGCCCTGGCGTTCAACTCCGCGCTCGCCGTCTACAACTCATGGGGCGACGCGGCCTCCGTGGCGTTCGTCCTCGCCGCCGACGCCGCGCTAGCGCTGCTCTTCCTCCGCCTGCAGCTCCGCCAGTTCGAGCGGGCTGGCGGCGGCCGCGGGGAAGAAAACGGCTGGGGGAGGATCAACAACAACAGGGGCGCAGCTCTGGCGACGTTGGCCGTCGCGGTGCAGCTGTGCACCACCGCGCTCGACACCTACAGCGCCCGGCGCGACGCGGTCTCCGCGGCCGTGGTGTTCATGTCCTACGCCGTCTTCTTGGCTATGACGGGCGTTTTCCTCGCCGGGTTCGCCCGTGCTCGTCATGGGGGCCAGCAGGGGCGTGCAGGAGAAGGACTGGCAATCGTGGAGGAGGAGCTCAAGGCGATGTTCGCGTCCGGGGTCGCGGCGCTGGTGCCGCCCGCCGTGGCCGCGGCTGTCTGGGCCGTGGCGGTCGCCACTGTCCCCGGAGGCTTCTGGGCGTTCTTCGCTCCTAAGTACGTCGCTAATGCATGAGACAACCAGGATCCGTATGTGCTTGATGTACGCCCTTGAAGGCTTGAAATAAAATTGATCGATTGGTGCCGTCGCCTCCAATACTGCATTCGTCCACTGCCTGTTCCACTCGACCATTCGCATGTCGGTGTGGGGGCGACGCGGGCAGGCTCGGCTCCATGGGAATATGTGATTCGTGTTCGCCGCGGACGTTGCGCTCGTGCTGCTCTTCCTCTGCCTCTGAGTTACGACGGACGGAGGGCCAGCAGGTAGAACCCCGGCGAGCACCGCGGCAGCGGCCATGACCCAAAGCCAGAACGCGAGCCTGGGGCTCCAAGAGCTCCATGATCGGCCGTTGGCGCCCAAAGACCAAAGTAGGAGCAGGTTTAGGTGGGAGACGCCGACGACGAACGTGGCGGACGCAGAGCGAGCGCGACAAGGACGGCGCGTGCGGACGGCCGCGGGGTTCCAGCTTCCAGGCGTTGTTTGGTTTCGTGGCCAAAATTGCGATCCAAATTTGGCCATGGCTAGGTCTCGCGAACAACTATTTCGGCTCACGGCTAAAATGTGGCCACGAATTTGACGATGGGGCAGTCGGGTCCCCGCCACCACCCTGTTCGGGAGTGTCTCGTAGACTTTGGTCACCGCCGCGCCCCTTTTCTCGATTAGGCATTGTTCGGTTGCCCTGCTTTCGGAAGGGATTTAATCCTTTGACAATTAAATTTGAATAGAAATGGATTAAATTTTTCCAACATCAGTGGGGAAAAAAACTCGATTTGTACCTAGTTTTTTTAACACGCCGCCACTTAATCCTTGTTGCAGGGCGGCCTCTGATCCCAAATCCAATTCATGTGTTTATTTAACTATAGTTGCACCCCGAGTGTTGGATTGGAGGTATATAAAAATGCTTGTTTTTTCGACGATGGCAGGGATCTGAGGTTAGGTATTCGGCCAATGATACTGACATGTGGGCTAGATTAACAGGAGGAGGCTTCCATGGTACTATTCCTCTCTACTGTTTGGGTTCCATGATCTGAATTTAGTGAGTAAATATAAGAGACGGTAGTAGCGGCTAAATTTGCATGCATGGCAGAGTCTGTGGGTGGAATAATTGCAATTGTGACCAACTGACCATTGCCCAGCAGATAGTCTGATACGATGCCTCCTGAATCCTGATCCTCAACCAGGCGCAACCGCAAGTGCAAGGCAACTCCACTCCATTCACACTTCACACGCAAATATTGCAGATACCCCTGTCCTGTGTCTTGCAAAGGCTAGCTTCGGATGACGAATCCAATCCAAAGTTAATCATTGTACTGACTGTGGGCAGAGAATTTATACATAGGAGGGAGAGTTGAAGAATATATGTCCCTTTCCATCTGGTCTTGACATCTGTTGGAGTTGAAGAATCTGAGCTTTGGTCTGTTCTTCTAAAGGGTGGAAGCGACTGAATTGAATCCACAATAAGAACACATCAAGTGAGGTGCCAGTAGGGTGCTGCTTGGTTGGTCAGTATCATCTTGGTGTGATCATCATGTCACATAACTGTCAATAGATCGGGGTAGCTTTCGTTTGGTTCATGTAGGACGACGTACACGAATGCCGCGGGAATAGATGCGAGACTTGAGTGAGCTGATTACGCTCGATGACGGGTGGTAAACCAGCGATGACGCGCGCGTCCGCGGGAGGTAAAGCACGATGGCCACTTGCAGAAAAACAAAGGCGGAGAAAAAAAAAAGATTTTCGTTCTGTTACCATGGTTATTAGACCAAATAAAGCGCGCAGATCACAGGCGCATCGATCGTGAATTCGTGATCAAGTTCACTTCGCGTCAAGGACGAACATAACAGCAGGTAATAGACCCAGCGAACACTTTGCGTTTGCGACATGCAGCAACGCCGGGCGGCCGCCTGCGACTGCGATGCAAGGCAGGGAGGGTAGGATCGGAATTCGGAGGGACGGCATGCGAGGCGCCGAGGCCGCCCCAATTCCGCCGGTGCGTTCACACGGACACTTACGGTGCGGTAATCCAAAGCCCTTTCCTTCTCCTCGTTGATTATTCTCCTTGGGTTATTTACTTGTTTGCTTGTGCCAAATTGACCAGTACAACTTCAGAGAACTGAACTGGTGATGCCTTTCCAACGCTTCTCGTGTCTGAACTTGTAATAGTTTTCCCTTTTCGCTTCAGACATCAGAAATTGACCCATAGCCTTAATCATCTGCGCTTAAGATTGTCAACTCTGTTGCATGCTAGTTGTTGTTTCTTTTGGACACGGCTATGTACTGTGTGGAAATGATACCTGCTCTGCTCTGCAGCAAAAGCCGTTAGCGAAACATTGCAAGTTCCTTAATCCTTACCCCATTCAACAGAAAACTTCGCTTTCTCAATGCCTTACGTCCCGCTAGTGTTTGGACAGGTGCATGGCTGGCTGCAGGCAGTTGATGAATCTGACCAGCTGATTGTGGTTTCTGAATTTCAATATAACGACGCACTCGTCAGAATTCATAGCACCCCTATCGAGCTGCTAAGCTAGGTTGGTCCCTGGTTATGATGGTGCTGACGGTGACGGCAACACATTATCTGGCTGTCTGGATGAATCTCCAGAACATATATACCTAGCCATAGCCTTCTGGATTGGGGTCTCAACGGCATCAGACAGCGGCGGAGTCGTCTGCAAAATAGAATAGATTCGATAAACATGTAAGACAACCGTTTCTAATAACTGAGCCTGAAGAGGAAGGCAGTCAACACAGTCAAACATAATAATGTAACTAAAAGGTTTGTACACCGTCAAGCACCATGGTAGAGTCCTGATCCTTAGACTAGGGATGAGAACGTAGTGTCCCTGGACTGACAGGAACAATCTCAGCACCACCCTGAACCGATGTCTGTGTGCATATGGACGAACCATCTGGAGCAAGAGGCAGTGTACGCTGCCTTCCATATGCTGTCACAATTGTGTTCACCTGAATTACGTGAAAACTTCACGTGAAATAATTTAATTTTGCAGCACAAAAACTAAAAATAGAACCAAAAAAAAAAATCCCGCAATCAAAAAGACCCTACAGATGCTAGCTCTTTTGATGGCACCCGTAACGTTTGGATGCATTTGCTCAACTGGCATTACAGCCGGTGCCGGTAGTTGCAAGATTTTGTTAATTCTTTTAGATTTGGCACCGCGCAGCACATTAAACAAATGAAACAACGGGACAAACATTCACCAGCCGGCGTCGTATACTCTTCCAATTCCTCGTGCCCTCTTCCTGTTGCCGTGCCCCGTGCCTGTGCTGACCTCTGTGCATACGCACGCCCACACGGATCCTCTGCGGTGCCCCAATCGGGTTCCGATGCACGCACGCACAAAGGAGCGAGCAAAGCTCACATGCTCTATGGGGAGTGGGGACCAGACCCGTTGGCCCGGGGCCCAGCAGTCCAGTCTCCGGCTCCAGCGGCATGGCATCCGAATCGGTGACTGGCGTGGCGACCGCGTTTGTCCCGTTCAAAGGAAGCGCTGACACGAGCCAATTCAATTCAAACGTAGCGTGTGATGTGTCACCACCCTCTAAATTTCGCACTATGCCTAATTTTATGGATCGTCCCTTTAAAAAAAAAAAGAAGTCGCTACTGTTTTCTTAGTATATATGATGCCAATGTTATTAGTCGGTAGTTAGTACTCCCTCTGATCTTTTATACTTAGGCGTGTGTCACCATCGGAGGCAAACGGCCATTACAGTGTAACGGTTAAATGCACGGCGGTCCGACTTATCACCACATCGGACAGCAGGTCGGCAAGGCACTGAATCACTGAGGCCGTGTAACGGTTAGGCTATCTATAATGAAGCATCCAAAAGGACTGCATACAGTACGAAGCGACACTGTAGTATTACTATAGACAGAATGGAAAGCAGGTGGAAATAGTGATATGCAATGTGGATAGACGCTCTGCTAGAGATGGTCTTCAATGCACTTGCTTTTCTGGTGACATGCTTACCTCATGTCGTACAATTTTAACTATTTAACGTCAAACAAAAAAAAAACTGAGGTGGCAGTGCTAGCGCTGATAAAACCCTGGAGAGGGTATAAATTTTTAACGTACAGGGAGCATGACCGCATGAGCACGTACATGCCGCCGGGATTTGCTGGTGTCACCTGGTGACATCACAGCGGCCAGTCTCGCTGAGGTCATCCACTGTACGCCATGGCGATGAGGATCTCTGTTGCGCCAGTTCTTTCTCTTTTTTTTTTTTGGGAAGGAAATCACTTGGCAGTTGGCACATACTGTACGCGTGACACGTGTTGCTGCCCCATTGCTCCATTCTTCTTCCCACGAAACGAAACCACTTCTTCGTCTTCGGCTCTTCACTCTGACTGCACGACAAGGAAAACAACTTGTCAGTCGACAGTCGTCATGCTCATGCATGGCATGGATCGACCGGACCGTACGACGGACGCGAGCTCGCAGCTGCGGAGCTGCCACATGGGTGGGTCCCTCCAATCTGGCTTCGCCCCGCCGGCGCCGCCTCCATCTCCATCCCCGCCCCACCCTACACGAGCCGAGCCGAGCCGAGCAACGCGACACCAATTCAAAGCCCACCACCAAATGGAGTCCACGCTCACCAAGCTAGGCATCGGCGCCCTGGCGCTCAACTCCGCGCTCGCCGTCTACAACTCCTGGGGCCACGACGCGGCCTCCGTCTCCTCCGTCCTGCTCGCGGACGCCGGGCTCGCGCTGCTCTTCCTCCGCATGCAGCTCCGCCAGCTCGAGCGGGCCCGCGGCGTCCGCGGGGAATACAACGACGGAGGGGCGAGGATCAACAAGGGCGCCGCTCTGGCGGCGTTGGCGGTCGCGGTCCTGCTGTGCACCACGGCGCTCGAAACGTACGGCGCCCGGCGCGACTCTGCCGCCGCGGCCGTGGTGTTCATGTCCTACGCCGTCTTCTTGGCTCTGACGGGCGTCTTCCTTGCCGGGTTCGCCCGTGCTCATCATGGGGGCCAGCAGGGGGTACTAGTGCTCCTGGAGGAGGAGCTCAAGGCGATGTTCGCGTTCGGGGTGGCCGCGCTGGTGCCGCCGGTCGTGGCCGCGGGTGTGTGGGCCATGGCCTTCGCCACCGTCCCCGGAGGGTTCTTCGCTCCTCATCAGTAAATTAATGCATGAGACGCAATCAGGATGCGTATGCTTGTACCGCCTTTGAAATAAAATATATCGATTGGTGTGGGTATCCATTGTCTGTTCCATTCTCCCGCTGGACTCGTGCTCGCCGCGGACGTTGCGCTCGTGCTGCTCTTGCCCTTCCTCCGAGAGTTATGACGGACGGACGGGCAGCAGGTAGAACCCAGCGAGCACCGCGGCAGCGGCCATAAAACCCAGGACAGACAGACAGACAGACGCCGGCGAGCCTGGCCCCGACGGGCGCGAGAGCTGCGGCGGTTGTTCATGAGTAGGAGCAGGAGGTTTGGCGGACGAGGCCGACAAGGACGTCCGGTACTCCGGTGCGGACCGGATCGGGGCCCCGCCATCACCGTGTTCGGGAGACTTGGGTCACCGCTCAAAATCCTGCAGAGTCTGTGGGAGAATAATACCGATTGTGACCATTGGGCAGCAGATACGATCCCTCCTGAATCTCGATCCTCACCCAGGTGCAAGGCAACTCCACTCCGTTCACAAGCAAAAACCCAGTAGGGTGCTGCTTGGTTGGTCAGTATCGTCGTCTTGGTGTCACATTAGCTGTCAACAGATCGCGGTAGCTTTCGTTTGGTTCATGCAGAATCCCGCGGGAATAGATACTGAGACTTGCTGATTACGCTCGATGGTGGCCGGTAATCGACGAACGCGCGCGTCCGGCCGGCAAAGCACGATGCATGGCCCCTTGCGGGAAAACAAAACACACGGAAGAAACTTGGCCTTTCTGTTACCCATGGTTATTAGACCAAACAAAAGGCGCAGATCAGAGGTGCATCCATCGTGCTCACGTCCACTTCTCGTCATGGACGAACAGCATGTAGAAAACCCGGCGCGGCGAACACTTCGCATCTGCAACTTGCAGCCACGCTGGGCGGTCGACTGCGACTGCAGGGGCCACCACCACCCACCAGGGAGGGTCGGATCGGAGCTTGGAGGGGGAGGGCAAGGCCGCCGCAACTCCCCCGGTGCGTTCACACTTCACACGAACACGGTGTGGTAATCCAAAGCCCTTTTCCTTCTCCTTGTTGATGTTAAAATAAATAAAAAGTAAAAAGAGAAATGATCGATGAAATAATGAATCTCTATCTTGTATTGATTGATGATCACACATATATATACATGATGAATGGATGTGTCCGTTCATGTGAACGGACAGTCCATTCACCCTTTAGGGAGTTAAGAGAGGGTGAAGAGACACAACTTTTTACGAATAAACACTACTCATATACTAACTAACTGTCTTAATTAAGTCTTGGTGATGAACTTCTACTCCAACAGGTGGCTCTTCTTTGAATGGTCACAACCCTTCACCAAATGGTGTCCCTTGGATGAGATCAGCTTTCTTTGTTTCTCAACACTCCCCCTTGATCGAATCCATTTTCTGAAATCATCTTTGAATATTTTATCCATAAATATGGTATGCCTAATATCATCCTCTAAAAACCCCGTTGGAAAAATAGACGATACGGCATATTAATAATTCTTTTATGTTCCAGTAGAAAGAGAAAAATTATCGATATACTATGAGTATTCCTTCAAAAACCTAATATGGAAAATAAAGGATACATCACAATATATATTATTTGTCAATAAATCTTATATGTCTAATATCATTCTCTAAAAACCCGGTGGGAAAAATAGATGATATGACATATTGATAATTCTCCTAAAGTTCCCGTAGGAAGAGAAGAATCGTCGATATCTCATGAAAACGCCTTGAAAACCCAGAAGGAAAAAAAATCAGGGATACATCATGATACATTGTTTGTTCCATGAACCTAGCATGCCTAATATCATCCTCTAAAAACCCCAGCGGGGAAAAATAGATGATATGACATATTATATCCTCATATTGGTATTGCCCCATTGAAAACTTTATATGAGAAAACCTTTGAAGAGGGAAAACTCATGTAAAGAAAAGAGTACAACATGTGCTGTCTAAACAAGTTTACGAATCAGTAGAAACTCCCCCTGATTCCTGCAAAACTTAAGTTGTCTCATACCTACACCTTCAACATATATATAAAATATGGAGTATGATAAAGGCTTTGTGAGTATCTTTATAAGATATCACACAACTTAGTTTATAACATGTTATCCATTCCATTAACTAAAGAAAACAATCTTGGGCAAAATGCATAGCAAAGTTGCATCAAGTATAACTTGTCTACATCTCTACAACATAAGGTTGATGGTTCAATCAAACCAATACCACATTACAAAAGTATGTAGTTTATCATTTTGCGAAGCCAAAGCCATTCTTGGGGGCTTCATATAATCAACATAATTATTTATCAGAATGAATGGTGAAAATGACCATAGATATCTTTATTGAAGACATCCACAACATAGGACATTTTTCACACTATAAGTATATAAATTGTCTCTGATATGGCATTTGAAGGATCAAATAAATGCCAAAATCTTGTTTTGTTTTGTATAAGATACCAGGATCTATTCAGTCGAAGTCGAATATCAGTTTCTTTAGTAAAAGATACCAATATGTTTTATATATGCCTTCGAAATATCAGAAGATATTTTTTAACCCTAACCAATGTCATATGGTGGGAGCAACGCTATACCTTGCAAGTAGATTCATTGTAAAAGCAATGCCTGGCCGGGTACTATTTGCAAGATATGTAAGAGTACAAAAAGGCATTGATATAAGGAACATAGATTCCTATATCTCTTCTCCATCTCCCCATTAATGTCCAAAAGAGCCTTTTTTCTAAAGGACTTTAGATGGTTATGACTTATCTATATTGAGTTATATCAATATCTTCTGGATTTAGACAACTTTTTGAACACAACTGTCCAAATAATATTGGATTATAAATCTAGATTACTATGTGTTATTTGATAGTGTTCATCGCTAATGATATCAATTTAGCTAATGATATCAATTTCATTGACCAATCATTAGGGGGGCATAAAGTCCAATCAAGGATTTCTAGATAAACACCCACATATGTTGTAGTAATATTTGTGTATCCTTCTTAGGAAGGATTCACTAAGTCGATTGTACTTTTCTCGACTTAAATGCTTTTAAGCCAAAACATTGACTTTATTAGCACTGCACTTTATCTGTTGCATATTTGTGTATGAAGGTTTAACACCTAGTGACCCATGATACATTTGTCGTCACTACATCTATCAACTGCATGTATAGATGATTTTGTGCTGCCAAATAATTATCGGAAATTATTCATCTTACTAGTAAAGGATTTTGGGGAGCTTCTCGTTGAAAAGTCCAAAGCCAAGGAGAATTTGTTCGGCTTCTGGGTTAAAGCCTTATGCTACTAGCCTTGTTTATATCTCACTACATTGTTTTCGAAGGCCAATTTTGGGCGAAAACGTTATGGGTATCAACATACAAGCATATACCTCTCGGTGAACAAAGCTATTTCTGTTGTATTATAACATTTTGAAAATCCAGAACGAGTGCCGGGGACACTCTGCTATGGTCTTATTCTCTGGATGGAATATTGTAGTCAATTCAATCAGAACAGTTTGGGTCGACACATGTAGCTCAAAATATATTATTCTCCAATTAATGTGAGATCAAATCTTATATATATACACACACGCTTTAATCTATGGTGGATTCCCAATCACCATAAATTAGGGCTTTCCGATATCCCACGCTCGACCATGCGCGCATTCGAAGAGGGTTCGTGGATCAAGTCCACCTAGGGGCTCATCAATTTCAGATTGATGTTCATTCACTGTTTTTCTCTGCCTTAAAGCAGATTAATCCTGCTGGGATGCCTTCTTCTCCCCCTCTTAGCAATGACGGGAGTATGAGTTGTTTTATTTGGTACCTCCACTCTTTCAGATATATTTCTAGCTAAAATAAAAGACTTCATTGCGCCATTGTAATAATTAAATGCATATGGCAGATTAGTTTGCAATGTCTTGCAACATAATTTTCTGAATCTTAAGTTCAGAGTACATGATCCTGAGCCTGAAATAATTTCAGTTAATTTCCTGACATTATATTGGTACATGATTCTCCCCCTAATGCGTGGAAAATGCTCATTTACAACTTACGGGCCGTATATGGATCCTTACCAGGAGGATTCAAATACTAAGTGATTGATGGAGACTTCAGTCTCAGAAAGATTCTTATTTTTGAGAGAGCCTGTAAAGGTACGTTAAGGTGGTAAGATTCGGTTGTACATAACAAACCCGAGTTTACCTAAATTGGGGAATACAGTGGGATTATGTTATTTCAAAAGGGATTTTGCAGTTTAATCATACAAGATAGGAGCGTGTAGCACTACCTGGCTCCCAAACACACTTGTTGGAAATGGATGGCAATACATTAGTTGTGTTACAATCTTAATCCTAAGATTCTAATTATCTTGATATGAATTCTAGGGGCCATAAAATCGTCATTGAAAGCACTAAGTTATGAATTTAATAATATTTAGGATAATGACTTCGCAACTTGAGTCATCATATTCATGACTTCATGGTTTTGTATGAACGCTAAACCTGAATAAGATAATCTAAAGATGTATCTTTAATCATGAAAAATACCTAAACTGTCCATACCTTATTTGTATTAGACTACACATATCTTCTCTTGAAATGTGTTGCGAATCTTAGATATTTAGATCATATTTTAAGTTAAGAGGAACTTAAAATAATTTTCTCTGTGTTGTTTATCGTACACATATAATAGAAAAAAATATAACTAATAGCATTGCCAATAATTTCACAACATCCTATAGGGATGGACTAAGTCAAAACATACCAATTTTAGAATGAATCAAGAGTCTGAAAAATTATCTTCTCTGCAACATGTTGTGCGGGCTAGATGTATATGTCATGTCCGTTGTTGTCATATTATGCTCCCATAGGAAACACAATATACGGATATCTCTATAATTGAATAAGATACGAACTTCTCTCATTATCTATAGGGGGCATGATAGTGGCACGACCATACCAACTATCATATCACATGTTGTGATTGCCAAAACTTGTCACCTTCAATTAAGATGAATACTGCAGTTTTGTGTATCCCTCATTATAGAGTTTGTGGCATTTATCTGTCAATTGTAATGGTACCCTTACACATCTATATATAAAGTATGACATGTTGTTGAATATATCAAATACATAATTATGAGACATACAATAAACATGTCTCGATGACTTTAAATATCACAACATTTTTTTATTGGACATTTTATGCAAATAGACATTGAGATTACTAGAAATCTAAAAACTGAGTTATCTGAAATATATTCGATGAGCGCTATGTCCATTCTTTTGAGGTTCTCTTATTTTAGTAGAAAAATGTTGTTATACGATCTATAAAATCCAGTGATAAACAATCAACATCTAGCTTCAGTTATAAGATTCTGTAGCTTTTATGCCATCCTACTTTTGGTACAGATCAAATTGGAACTTTAGTATGGCTTTGTTAAGCAAAATGCTAAACTAAACCACATTCCTGACAATTACTCATCATTCATGGGTTTATAGCCATTGTTTCTATTTTGTGCGCTGACTTTTCTTCACCAATCTAAATAATAAGCCTAAAATGCGTGAACATTAATCCATGAAATACTCTTATCGATTATCTCTATGGCATCATATGGTTTTTTAGCAATATCAAGATACCAATTTATTTGATCTGTTGTAGAAGCTACTCCTGATGGATTTCCAATATATGCTTCTAATAGTTCATAGGATGAAACTTATGTTAATGTCCAATATCCATGGGGATTAAAGATGCCCATAGGGTGAGTTCATAGAACTTCGTATCTACTGTCCCAAGCATGGTATAAATCCATTTGTTTAATGCTAATGTTGTAATAATCTAAATGCAAAATTCATCGAGTTTTCATATCTCGTCAATGTATTTGGATCGTTAGAAGCCTTACATAAAATGTCAACTTCACAAATATATCATTATCAATAATGGTATACACTCTGTAGATAATCTCTATGTCTGAAACATAGAGTAGATCTGTCAGTAGTAGGCAGTTAAACTGCTGCTATAGATATGGTCTCTAGACTGATATTTTCAAATAAGAACATACCGCAGCCAATATCTAAGTCTCCACTACCCTGTGTATAACCAAAGTGAACCATGAATAATGGTTATCACTATAAAGGTGTAAACCATAGATCCAAAATATTCATTCCATGGGAAAACACTATGTAGATAATCATCAAATTTGAATAAATATGATTTAGACCTCTCAGTCATAGGCGAATAATTCGCGGCAATGGACATGGTTTCAGGATAGAATTATTCATGGGAATAAAACGCAACCAATGCATATGACCCTATCACCTTAAGTTTTCACTCCAAAATTAAACAAGACATTATTAAAAATTTCTGCATTCAATCATAAGTCAATTAAGGAGCATTTAATTTAGAGGATTTTTCCCGTTAAAATGCAATTTTTGAAGGAATTGTAAAAATTAATAAGGTCGTTATATTGTTAAAGTCATAGACCGAAACAAAATTGCACTAATTACTTAGTACACTAATTGTATAAAATTGTATAGGGCTATTGTCTCGCGAAATCCGATTGAATTCATCACAAAAGAGCTATGTATCGCGAAAAGAAAAATAGGTTTTCTTGCAGATTCCCCATATTGACAATTAAATGTTACTTTAATTGTGAGAGGTTAGTCATAAAAACCCTTTGGCAAATGAAATTAACTTAATTATGAGGGTTTTGGTGTAAACCCTTTTGACAATTAAGTAATATTTCTATTTGTGAGAGTTTTAGGTATATTTTTGTTAAAATATACCAGCAGATGCAAATATACACAAACAAATATATAGATTTACATATGATAATTAAAGGTACATCGGGGGTCTAAATAATAAAGACACATACTGATTACTTTGCAGAATGCAAAATCAGTAAAATATATGTACTAAAAAGCATAACTGCAGGAGTTACTGAAATTAATAAAACAGTAAATATATAAACGGATTATGGGCCATTTAGAGCCCACAATCTTGGCAAGGCCTGCTAGGGCCGAGGAAGGGGCGTGGGCTTCACCATGTTTCCGGCGCGGGCCTGAGCTGCGCAAGGCGGCCCAAAATACGCGGTTGGGGGCGGCCCGAGCCGGCCTGGTGGCCCACGGGAGGGCGTGGCGGCCTATGGCAGGGACAAGGCGGTGGGTGGACCGGCCTGGCAGCCCATGAAGGGGCTCGGCGAGGTAGCCCAACCCGGACGAAAGCCGGCGAGTATAAAGGGATGAGCAGTTACCCTAACCGTCTCCCGCTCCCTCTGGACGGCGCCGCCACAGCCTAGCCGCCGCCCCCACCGGCACTCGTCGCCACGCCGATGACGGTTGCCGCCATGTGGGAAGGAGTCCATGACCCGATCCGTTGGATCCATGGTCCCTAGATCCCCTCCCCCTCAATCTGCCGCTGCCGCAGCCTAGCCGCCTGCGGTCGCCGTCGATGGAGGCCGCCGCCAAGGAGGAGCCACGCTGCAGGCTCACCGGAGGGGTGGTACGGCCCGGCCTCACCGGCGTAGCGGCGCGACGACGCTAAGCGGTGCGGTGCCGGGAAGGGGACTGCGTGGGATGATGGCGGGGAGGAAGCAGCGACGTCGTTGTCGGTGTAGAAGGCCGGTGCGCCGGTTGCCGCTCGGGTGTGGCCCCACGGGTTGAAGACGGCGCGACGCGGTTGGCGCAATGTATCTCGTTGATGATGGCGGCATGGAGCATGGTGAGCACCGTGTGCACGGTAAGGATCGACATCTTACCATTGTCGTCTTGTGAATCAAAGAAGAAAACAATACTGATACTTTACCATTATTTTTCTTCTCTCGATTTTAATCTATGCAATGTTCCTGACGAACAGGAACATCCGGCAAGAATGCAAATTGGCGAACTCAGGGACTGTTATCGTCGACGAATCCATTTTCTTGTTCGTATGCGGTAAGATGGACGGTGCGAAGTCTAGGATGGAGTTGGCCGATGTTGTCCGTTGCCGTTCGCCTCCTTCCTTTCTCCTTCTCTGTCATTGGCTAGTTCTCTGTTCTCTGGCGAACTCCGTGGATAGCGGAGTGCTCCGTCGTTCTTGTCACCGAAACTCAGTGTAGAGGCTACGTGGGTGATAACGTGTTAAAATAAAAAGTAGAAAGAGGAATGATCGATGAAAGAATGAATCTCTATCTTGTATTGATTGATGATCATATATATATATACATGATGAAGGGACGTATCCGTTTATGTGAACGGACATATCCATTCACCCTTTAGGGAGTTACAAGAAAGAGAGAGAGGGTGAAGAGACACAACTCTTCACGAATAGACACTACTCATATACTAACTAACTGTCTTAATTAAGTCTTGGTGATGAACTTCTTCTCCAACAAGTGGCTCTTCCTTGAATGGTCACAACCCTTCATCAAAGGGTGTCCCTTGGATGAGATCACCTTTTTTTTGTTTCTCAACGGTTGATTCTCCCTTTGGGTTATTGACTTGTTTGCTGGTGCCAGATTGATCGGTACAACCTCAGAGAACTGGCGATGATGCCTTTCCAACGCTCCTCGTGTCTTTAGGACCTTTGCAATAGTTTTCCTTTTTTGCTTCAGACATCAGAATTTGATCGATAGCCTTAATCATCTGCGCTTTAATTGCCTATATAAAGTTCTCAACTCTGTTGCATGTCTGGAACTTACTGTGTAGGATCGGACAGTCTGGGACTTGGATGCAATTTGTTTCTTTTGGACACGGCTATGTACTGCATATATGACAAGCCATTAGCGAACAACTCTGCAAGTTCCTTATCCATTCAACAAAAAGCACCAATACCTCACATCCCGCTAGTATTTGGACAGGTGCATCGTGGCTGCAGTAGGTGAATCTGACCAGCTGATTGTGGTTTCTGAATCTCAATATAACGACACACTCATCAGAGCACCCTATCAAGCTGCTAAGGGCTAAGCTAGGTTGATCCTTGGATATGATGGTGCTGAGTGCTGACAGTGACCTCAATAATCTGAATGTCTGGATGATGAAGAACGAAATGCGGGGCAACCTGACATCGCTTCCTCCTGTGTCCAAGGCATGCTACGTCCTCGCTAACCGTTGGTTGTCAAATATCGTAGTAACTACAAGATTAGCCACTGTGCCAACAACCCCCATAGGTCCTGGCTCATCTCAGCCGGATTTTGAGCACTCTTGCAACATCATCTGTAAATGTGTGTTGGTCAATTACTAATCTATATCACATTATGTCAAATCAGTAAACAAAACCATCCTCCAGGCATGCATGAGTTGACATGTGCATATGGGCAAACACAGCACTACAGCAGCCATAGGAGCGCGCAACCTAATTTTCTCATCGGCGAAGGCCCACGAGCTTTTTTTTGTGTTTCTTCAACAGAGCCCCACCGTCGGTGCATGCCCTTCTTTTCCGTGCTTCATTTCTTCAAAAAGCCCACAGGTGCTCCTCTTCCCCAGTTGGCAAATTAAAGACCCATGGATGCACTATCTGTGGTTTGTTTCCAAGCTGCAACAGATACCTCCATCCTTGGCTTCTTCTGTTTGGCTCTTCTAGCCACTAGAGTCTACACATGTATGTCGCCTCTTGGGAGCATGCCGCCTCACCAAGGAGAAAAGCACTGCATCCCACTCCTAACGAACATGACAACCTGTTATGGATGTCCCCTCTCATCTCTTACTCCTTTTTCACTGATAGTTGATGCACGCGTGATGAATATATGCATCTATTTATGGGGCAAGGAAAGAGAATGTAGCTATGGTAGCACGGTGGCAGAGAGGAATTGACTTCTTCACCCACAAGCCTGGCCAACCACCACCAATTAGTAACAAGCTAGTATCCGTTTGGCCGTGTCTTGAGCTGCCCGAGTGCAATTAAAAGAGATATAAAGGAGTCACATGAAACTACTACTCCATTACAAATATATCAGGTAGGAGTAGTATACTAGTGCTGCTAGTTTACTAGTAAAAATGCACGTGCGGATCCCGCACGTAACTAAAAACAAATTGTTTAAAATGTTTTTGATTGAAATATTCGCTTGTGGATAAATAAAAAAAGTGTAAAAAGAGTTAAGAAGGTGGACATTTTAATTATACTACTGTATAATTTAATTATACTACTGTATAATTAGTAGTCGTGAATCATCACGACTGGTCTTTAAAATGCTTATGAAAACAAACTATTGAAATTTATGCGCAAAAATTTAGGAAAAAATGCACAGGATAAAAGAGAAACACTACAAATAAAAATTGTTTTACAAAAACCTAATTTAGTCTGAAGTGTGGCCATTCATGCGGCATGGCTCTCCAGCGCAAGTCTTAAGTATGCGCTGCGGTCCGGTGTGGCCAACGCAGCTGCCCACAATGTAGTCCACGTGCGTCACGATCGTTGGTCACCACCACTCCATATAAAAAACTTGCGAGCAGCCGGCTAACCTCTTTGAGTTGATGGTTACATCTCCTCTCAGTGATAGCTCCTCTATGTCTCTCAATCGTCATCAATGTGTCGTCGCACCCATTTGCCACATGATTTTCTCACCTCATCTGATCTAAGACAACCCCCCCCCCTCTTTTGTAACATATCATTTGAGCTTGTTGAAAGAAAGTTTGTGAGCATGCTTTGTCCACAATTATGATCACGATTTGGGATTATAGTTTATATTCATGATGTATGCTTGGTTATCGTTGATGGGCCATCATCGATTTAATCTAGGAGGGTTAAGAGGCTTGTATGGTTGTTTGATGATCCATTATGTTCAAGTGATTGCTTCTGTTAAGAGTCATTTGGTGCTATGACTCTCATTCTTGTGAGAAACGGAATATTGAGATTGTCTAGCCATAGGAGATGAATAAATAATTATGTTTAACATACCCTATGGGCTGAAAGAAACTTAATCAAATCGATCCAATAGTAGGTCTACGATTGGATATGTTATAATTAGGTGTGAAACTTTTTTCCTTGACCTTGTTCTTTTTATAGGGTGTATATATATAGTAATAATAAATTGATTATATATAGATTATATATAGTAATAATAAATTGGTTTGTACACAGTTTGTCACACGCATATAAAAGTGTTATACTCTTTTTTCGCTTCGGGACAACGACTGAGTTAAACTTTAATACTGTGTTGTTTGGATTACAAGGATAAGCTAATATATTTCCCTTCAAAAGTATTTTCATAAAGGTATATATTTATACTCCAAAGGGATATTATTTGTCTGCTCAGTAAGATTATCCGCTCTGTGTTATAATCCTCCACAACCATGTTACTCTATAGGCACTACATCCAATAATCAATATTTGTTCAACCACATCCGAGTACCGCCTCTTTTTTCCAAAAAAAAATATTATTAATCTTCTCAGTAAGATTGTCCACTCTATATTATAATCCTCCACAATTCAATATTTTACACAACCACCTCCGAGTATCGTCTCTTTTTCGTAATCTAATAAATTTAGGTTTGCATCGAAAACATCTTTTTTAATTAATGAAAATTTAGATTTTTTTTGGGAGAAATATTTCATGGTTTTTGGGAGAAATATTTCATGGCCTCTTTTTCTGGTACCATCACCTGTAAATGCTTTTTTCACAATCTAATAAATTTAGGTTTGCACCAAAAACATCATTTTTAATTAATGAAAATTTAGAATTTTTTTTGAAGAAACATTTCATGGTTTTTGGAGAAATATTTTGTGGCCTCTTTTTATGGTATCATCACCTGTAAATGTCCGCGCGTTGATTAATTGAGTTGGGAGGACAAAAAAATATTTTAGAAATTCACGAAGGCCCAGCAGAAGCCTTATCGTAAGAATCGTGAGGCCTCTCTCTAGACCTGCCTCCCGCAGTCCCACTCTAGTCTCCACGTCTATGCCCTAGCCAGCCGCCTGCGGTGGAAGCTGGAGGCCTCGTCCTCAGACCGGGGGACCGTCACCGTCGACTCATCCTCGAACCGCCCCAGCCCCCGCCTGCGAAGGGAGCCGGAGGCGCCGGGGACCCCATCGTCGCGCCGTCGACTCATCCTCGGACTACCCCAGCCCCCGCCTGCGAAGGGAGCCGGAGGCACCGCATCCCCATTGCTGTCTTATCTCGGTGAAGCTGGCCTGCTTCCCTCTTTCGATCTTTCCCCTTCCGTGATCTGGCCTTAGATTTCTCTGATTCCCTCATTTCTTGCCTTTCTCTTCCTTTTTTCCCCATCCGTGTGGCTGCCAATTTCTTGCGTTTTTCTCTTTCGTTTTTGTGGCCGCCAAATCTTCTTCTCTGTTGACGCGACATTTAGACTAATATTTTATATCATTTTATATGATTTTTCATTGATTTTGAGCTTCAATCATATCTTTTACTAACAATTATCACCGATTATTGTGGATTTTGCAACATTGTCTTGGAATTTTGCTAAACTTAATTTTTGCAGGCTTTGAACTATTTTTCGCAAAATTGATCATAATCTACCTCGAGTGAGAAAAGACCTCTAAGATGGTATTCTAGAAGGTGATAAACAAGGAAGGTTTCATTGATTCATTACCCCCTCTGTGTTCATCAAGGCTTCTTATTCGGGGAACTTCTAGAAGACATCATATGCTACACTAGGAAAGGAAGCTACTAGAAGAAGTCTACATGGAAGGTGCCAAGACACTTCATATTTATCCAAAACCTGAAGACTTCGTCAACTCTCGGAGAATACCGAAAATTCTAGAACCCCAAGAGTCCGGGAACCCTCGCAAAAACATTACTTAGGCGACAAGCAACGTCCCCGCAAAAGATGGAAGGAAACGGGCGAGGGAAGAGTCTGGGTCGACCGACCTTACCCCCCCAAAGTTGGCTGATCCACCCCCTTCTTGAAGCTTCTAGAGAAGATCTTCGGGGATGTGGTTTGACTCAACATTATAAGGAAAGATGTGAAAGCGTTTTGCCAAAGGATCTCGGGAAATCACGAAGATATACTAAAACATGGAAGATTTGGCACAAACCGACTTATACCAAAGATTCCAAAGACCTTGGGCCCACATGCAATGGCCATTTATTCATCAAATCAAGGATCAACCGATGTCAGAAAAGATGAGCACAAGAGGAGCCAAAAAGGCAAGGGGTCGGCCGATCTAGACCCCCCAAAGTCGACCGACCCATGGTCTTTTTACATCGGTTTCCGATTTCCTTTGTACCACGTCTTCTCCAGGGTATAAATAGCAAGTATAGACCCCAAGATCGGGCATCCAATTCATTATCAAGGCGATAGGATGTAGAGAAGAGGGACATCAACTAGAGGAGAGTTGAGGGTCGAGTTCTAAGCTAGGGATTAGAGCCTCTCTAATTCCTAGAGGTGATTAGAGCCCTTGCATGGTGCTCTAATTACCTAACTCCAGAAGTCTAATTGTATCATCAAGGAAAGGTATGACCATGATTGTAGGTATGATACAATTTATTAATGAAGCATTGATCTTGTCTAATTATCATATTCTTGGTCTAATTATGCATGTTCTTGCTCTAATTAGCTTTAGTTCTAGATGCATGTTAATTTGATCATGTTCTTAAATGTTATGTTCTTCTAACGATTTTGATTATCGATCTTGCTTGCTAGTAATATAGTTGTGTAGCTAGTTCTTGTGATCATGGTGATTAGAGGTTCTTGCTAAGCTAATTATGTTATTAGACTATGCGAAGTGATTAGAAGCTGGTTCTCTAATCATGTATGCCTGTTGAGAGCTTCTCGTCGATTACCCTGACTTATGTGACAAGTGGTTGGAGGGAAAAGTTAAGCTTGATTTAGGGGGTTTGATCATTAATCTTGGTTTAATCATGCTATGGAGTACACGTTTGATCGTGCTTATATTTACCTTGAGCTCTTAGTTATCTCGTTGCTCTAATCTCTTTGATGTGTCTAATCATGCTTGTCTTGGATCCAATTAGAGCTATATTAGACTCTGGTTAATACCCTTTTGATCATTGTTCTAGTTGAGTTCTAATTGCTTATCATTTAACTTTGACTAGTTTAGATATAGATTAGATGTAGATTAGACATAGTTTAAATATCATCTAATTGCTAGTTTACCTTAAGCTCTTGTTAGTTAATTATCTATTAGTTATTTTCACGGATTGACAACGCATGATACTCATCCTGGGAAAAAGCCACCACGATACTGTCGCTTGCAGTATAAGGTTTAGCGTGCTTAAGTGCCGTCAACACTCTCCCAAGTTCTGTATTGAGATTGAGTTCCCTCTTCGGAACGATGATTATATACATATGATTGTTCAGATTAGATGTCGATTTGGGATTATATGTCTGTATATTTTGATCGTGGGCTCTATTTTGATCGTAAAATTTATAGCATAATGGACGTTGAATGTTTATAGGGTCGATTAATTTGCTGTATAATGGGCTCTGTATTTTGATTGTAAATTTTATAGTATAATGGGCCTTGCATTTTATCGTGAGTATGTATACGGTGAATATTTATAGGGTTTGAAATCCGAATCCTAGATTGCGGGTGAAAAAAAAGGTGAAAAAAAGACGGCAGGGAGGCAGGAACGCGTAAGAGAAACATGTAAGAAAATTTGCCGCTCCTTTTTCTGTACGTACGATTTTGGTTCTGCGCCTATGATTTTACCGAGGCTATGTAAACATCTTCATGCGGTGGTGGTTCGTGGGCCCAACGTGGGTCTAAACTAATTAAAACTGATCGTTAGATTAAATTATGCTGAATGATCTGACGGTGGGTATAAATTTGGGAAGATAACAATAAGGTGAAAATTATTATTTTTAAACTCGTTTTTTTATAGGGTAGATGTAAACGCCATATAAAATGGGTACCATGTTTTTACTAAACGCCGCAGACCAACGAATGAATAAAAAAGGTTCATCATAAGGATTCATGGGCTTTATTTTAAACACAATCTGTCTGTGAGCGCAAATAAATAAGGATTGGAAGAAGTAATAACATTATATTGGAGCATAACAAATACTCTAACAATCTCACCAACAAAAAATTGTAGCCCAAAGCTGACAGCACCAACGTACAGAGTCGACCAATCCCACCAACTACTAGCCGGTGAAGGCACCGGGGCGGGAGAGTCTTGATTCTGTTAGTACGTACCGAGCATGTCTTTGCTCTAAACTATGCTAGAAAACTAAGACTGTATAGCATCTTAAACAATCTTTATATACAGATATGCTACTACAACATTTTTTCTATTAATCAATGATATTCATAAGACAATATCATTTATATATGTTGTTTTCTTTCAGATAAGAGGTAGTTTGGAAATCTCATTTCGCATGGCTAGGGGATGTAGGGGAAAATGAATTATTTTTTCTGAATCACCTCCTATGATCCTTACACCAAATAGAGTTGCCAAACTTGCGCTATAAGAACAACGGTATCATTTATCACTGTCATGCTTTTCTGCTTTATCAGTGTCATGCTTTTCTGCTTTATCACTGACAAGGCAAAAGTAAGCCAGTGGACACATCAAACAGTAACTAATTGAATTGCTCTTCAAATTTAGCAAGTTTATATGAGTTTATTAGAAAAAAAAAAGAAACAACCATGTGAAAATTTGGTTCAAGCCAGTCACATTAACCATATCTATCATTTATAGAGTTAGTGCATTACACCAGAAAACATCTTAAAAGATAGTAGTATTAGGATGCTAAAGAACAGTCGCTAGAAAATAAAATAAATAGCACATATCATTTTCCATTTATATAGTAGAGAGTGGCGATTTTTTTCATAATAGTCTCAATAGGTATATATTTTACGAATAGGTCTTTGGGCCTCTAAATGGTTTGTTCTTTTATATAAACTGGTACGTGAAAGTCTAGACCCAATAATCCACACCTTAAAAGCACATATGAAATATCAGTAACATTAAATCGTGTTTTGCCGTGCTGTTACTTCAAAAAAAAAAATGTTTTGCCGTGCGTGTCTTTTCTTGATTGCATGAGTATTTTAAGCTTACGTTGAAAAACGATGCATGATTTATGTGTTCCAAAATTTAGGACCCACAAAAACAACTTAAGAAAACCTATGCACGGTAAAGAACAACATGCACTAATGTTTCGCTAAATGCAACTGCTTCTCCCACAAAAGAGACTTGTATACACACGTCGAACATGGCCGGGCAGCTACCCTATGGCCAGCTGGCCATTGGATGCACGGCCTTGCTTCATCATCAGCAGTCCAGGAGCCTCCCTGAAGTCGGTAGTCCTTGAGACACGTGTTGGACATGCCAGACACCCAAAATAATGGCCGGCCGGCCACTCTTTCTTGGACTTAGTCACTTTCTCTATCCACATGATAGCCTTCTGACCTTGGGCTTGATCCCGTTTGATGGCCAGCCAGCCATTCTACACTTAGTCACTTCTTGGTCTATATGATGGCCTTCCAACCTTGGGCTTGATAGTCCAAGGAGGGCAACGAGGCGGGGCGGGCCACCAGTACTCGGTGCTGGCCGCTGCGGTCGTCGCCGCGGTGATGTGCCAAACGGCGCTTGACACACACAAAACCCGACACGACCTTGCCTCGGCGGTGTTACTGTCCCTGTCCTACACCAACTTTGTGGGCACGACGGGCCTTTTCCTCAGAACGGTTGCTCGCCGGTGATGCTCGCGCACCGCCTAGCTGGGGCGGCACTTGCTGGTGTGGGGTGAAGTCATGTCTGCCATGCCTACAGGCATCATCCCTCAGTTGTGCCCCTAGCGACGGCCGCAGCTGGATTGTGGGCGTTCTTCCTATATTTGAACCCATGATTTCACTGTTTCATGTAGACACTACCTCTCCTTGTTTTTCGCCATTAATTAATGAGTTAAATGCACCAATGGCCCATCAACTTACGTTGAGGTTTCACTTTGATCTACCAACTTAGAAATTGTATTTTTGGGTCTACAAGCTTTTAAAAGGGCCAAAATTGAAGAGGAGAGCTAGCGGAGGGCCAGCTCCACTGTGGGAGTGGACGAGGATCAAGGGCAAGCGCTGGCGAGACGGCGAGCGGCGGCCACCACTGCTGATGGGCGGTGAGAAAGGGACCGGCAGAGAGAGGCTAGGGAAAGCTGACGTGTGGGTCTTGGGGCCCACACGGAAGAAAGTGGTCTGTCACTTAGTTCTAACGGATTGAGGTTGTACCAATTAGAATTTAGATGACACAAACGTCAACTTTAGACACCCGAAGTTGATGTTTTAAAGTTCGGACACAGGAGAGTTATTTGACACCTCGAGCCAATTTTTGAGAGTGTGGATGCATTTCACTCAGTTTGAAATATAGAGCGAGTCGGTGACACCCGCGTAGCGCTTTCCACCGAGCGTCGGAAGCTGCTCTGGGTCTCAGGTTCCGCTCTCTCCGATGATCGAAAACAGGGCGTCAGAGAAGGAGGAAAAAAAAATCAGATGATGCATGCCACGTGTTTACGATTGGAATGGGCGGGGCAAACAAATGGGATACAACCTGCTGACGGCGCAGCCCCTCCTCGATTCCTTGATTTGGACTACGACGCCAAGGCACCGCACCGCTGCCTGCTCGTCACCACAGGTCGAGACTACCTCAGACTCTCTCCCGGCACCGGATGCGGAACGTCATCAGGACTCAGGAACGCCGAGGTCGCGGTCGCGGGAGGCCCCAGCGCCAGAGACGAAATGAACAGAGCCGCGGCAGCCGGCAGCGTCCTTCACCATCGTGGGCGTGGGCTCCTTCTTAGGCCGTGGCGGCGACGATAAACACAAAGGAAAGTGCTGGGTTGTGGTTCAACTTTCAGCCAAAAAATGCAGCAATATGACCAATCAAATAGCTTCGTACATATAATGGTCAAAGATGGGTGAGTTTAACCTTTCAGATTATAGAACCCTGCGTTTAAATGTCCTACCCTAACCTTGCATTTATCATGAATTGAAAATTTGACGGGCTCCAATTTTGGTCTCTTTGCAGTACAGTAAGTCATATTGTGAACTTATAAAAACCACTACTTTGTCTTGCCGATATATAAAGAACATCATATTGCGCTCAGGGTGGATACAGGTAGCAACCTAGAAACGATATTCAGAGTTACACTAATTCATCGGTTGATTTGGAAGGAGAGGCTCACTGAAAATGAAGGGACACCAGCTGCTATCTGATGGAGACGTGAACGCCAACGTGGAGAGTTTGCGATTCCACCCACCAGGAGCCCTCCAATATGCCTGCGAGATGCAAGATCTACATAATACGGAAGAAGAGGAAGTTGAAATCGAAAGTTGAAACCCTAGAGAAATGTGAATTCGCAGGGATGCGCAACGAGAGAGGAGAGGGGCAGCGGCGAGGATGCGGGGGCGAGGGGCAAAGCGGGGCAGTTCCGAGGGGCGAGACATGGCAGCCGGAGATATGCCGAGGGGCGAGGAGAAGAGGCGCAGCGCATGAGTTCAAGTCGTCGAGGGCGAGAGAGAGCGCCAATCCACGGGTGCGGTGGGGATTTTTCTGTCCCCTGTGGATTGATGGGGTTTGGGCTGTGATCCACCTCAATCCACGATGTGCCAAATGCATCTTTGGGCTAGGAGGGGGAGCTCACCCTAGGGTGGGCCTAGTTCCACGGGTGGTGGGGTTTCGGCCCCAATCCACGTCGTTCCACCCTTCTTTGCCAAACGAGCCCTTGGGGTCGTTCAATTCCTTCTTACATACACCTTTCCTTTCAGAACCCTTGCTTGGCTCTTGCTTGACATCTGAAAATGAGAGATTGATCAGAGTGATTAGCAGCACCAAAGCCGTCCGCAAATAGGTAAACACATAGCTAGCTTGGTTCATCACTTGCATAAAAGACCCAACATTTTGCGGTAATCTGGGAACCTGAGACGGACTGACTCTAGATGCAATGATTCAGGAGCATTGATCTGCTGCTGCTGATTCACTGTTTATCAACATATATACATTGGCACATTGCTGTTATCTTTGGCATCGGATTCGTTCACAAACATGTACAATCTCTCGTCAGAGACATGAGATCTACCGCTCACAAGTATAACTTGCCTTCCATGCATCTTGGATTATCGCACAATCACTTGAGAGTGAGAGGATCGGAGGAGTTTTGGACCAACCTGCCATGTATCATGTATGGATCGTGCCATATAATGCAAACAGAGCTTTCTTTTGACAGTGCGCGGCAAAATGCACAGAGCAGAGAGCATGCAAGGCGGCGGCAGAGGGCGTTAGTTGCAGGCGTGCGCCCTGCCAAGGGAGAAAAGCAAGGAGGGTGTGTGCGAGCCGCACTGCGAGCAAAACGGCACTGCACGCAGGCGATATTGATGATGACATGTAGGCTTTGGCTCTAGGATCCTCAATTTGTACGTTGCATTGAACTTGAACCGAATCAAATCATAGGCATGATGCAATGCAAGGAATAGGCATGACTTGTCCTCTGGTGCATGCATTTCATTGACTAGGGCCTTTATGAATAACTTATCTTTACGCCCAAGAAAAAAAGGAACCATAGGGTTAGAAGGCTGATCAGGGAGCCAGGAGCTTTTTTAGGAAGTGAAGTGGCCCATTAAAATCTGAAGTGAGCAGAGAGTAAAATGCCTACCACATAGGGTGCCTTGTGCAAATACTAGCATCCATGCATGCATGATGCCGCAATGGCGGTGATCAACTGCTTAATGATCTGCATCCTGCAGGTCAGGTTGGTCAGGGCTGCCCAGTGACGCTGCATCTGCATGTAGAGGCTGGCCGGCGACCGAGGAGAAAAGGTTACGAACCCGCCCGCGCCCATCATCGTGGCGGCTTGGCTTGCTTGCCATTTCCATGAAAAAAAAGCAGGGCAGGTGCGGGCCTGGTGAGGGTGATTGCAGTTCAGTTCATTGGTTAGTATTTCATTTTGTGGTGATTTCCTAGGTTTCTTCAGCCAATCAGCCTTAGTTGTTTTTTCATCTTTGAATGTTTTTCCTCGGCTTGACTCCGGCAAAGAAGTATCAAGATGTATTTTACCTAGATTTCTCTTCGTTCTTTTTCGTGTTGTTCATCGTTAGATTGCGCTTAAATGTCAATGTTGGAAACCGGATGTGCTTGACACCCCACTTAAGGACCAGCACCTAGCTACACCAACTCATACTGGAGTCAATTAGCCTTTTAATTTCTAATTACTTAGTGCATTGGTTTTTTTTGGCAGCAGAGCCAACCCTCGGATGAAACTCAGACCCTTGTGATCCCAGGAGGCAGCCAACCTTCAGATACATCACAATTTATGCACTAAGTAACTAGAAACTACACGACCTGACTGGAAGACTCACACTTACACAAAGAACTCTTTACTGCAACACAGTGTTGTTACATAAGGACTCTTACACTCGCATACTTCGAGATGGCTAACCTAGCACACTATACCGTACCCTTGATGTGGTGGTAAAATGGTGTGGTGGTGGTGTCATGTTGTGGTGGCATGGGGTGGCACCCTACTTATATAGTTATACAAGGCCTCATGGATGAGTGCCATGTGTCACACTTAAGAAACTTTTTTACAAATATCTATGTCTAGATAATTCTAAATCTTATCATGACAACAAAACTCTAGAAGCCATGATGTGTCCTGAGTCCTGACTAGTGTAGAAGCTTCTAGAAATTTGAACTCTAGAAGCCATGATGAATCTCTATTCTCGTAGAAACTTCATGGCAACTCATGGTTGGTATAGAATCTTCTAAAACCTTGTCTTGTTTCATGATTTGCTTTATTGTCAAAGCTTTCAGAAGTTTCTCCTGTATATTTTAACAATGCATGCCGCCTTACAGCAGGGGAGGGGCGAGAGGCGCTTGCACGCACGACGGACGGTCGCAGGGATGTGATTTTCTATTTATTTCTTTCTTGATTTCTAATCTCATTTTCTTCACCTGTCTTCGCTAGTTTTTTTGCTTCGTTACTCTGTTCTTCTCTTATTAAACTCGCGCAGCCCTTCGTTAAGTCTTGTTGTTAGTGAAACTGAATCAGTTCCAGTTTCTCCTCTTTTTTCTTAATTTCTAGATATGACTGTTCCCTTCCTTCTTGTTTTTTTTTCTGTTTTCTCTGCAAGAAGGGTACGGTGAAGGGTGATGATCATGTTCTCAAGTAACCATACTCACTTAGATCAGCATATTGTTGCCCAGATTTTCTGGTATTTTCCCTTGTTTTTATTTAAGGAAAAATTGTTTAAAAATTTCTTACTGTTCTTTGTGGACCGAAAGAGCGATCTAGAGTAGGGGGTGAATAGGTCGACGCCTAAAAACTTGCAACCCCAAAACCCTCTCTTCTCCTTTGTGCAAGGTCGCGTAGCTAAAGCAAGCTACCAATCCTAGGACACTCAGAGGAAAGCCACGCAGAAGCATTCGAAAACATTCGCCCAAACGCCGATCTAAAATGACTCAAAACAAGTCTAAAACAGCTAGCAAAAGCCACCTGATGGTCCGACGCTGAGGTACCGAATGGTCCAACGGCAACTCATGGGACGGTCTGGTGGCTAGGCACCGGATATTCTGGTGAGCCGCCGGACGTTCTGGGCCAAGGGTTGTTCCCTCTGGTCGAGCACCACTGGACGGTCTGTTTGCACCACCACCGGACGGTCTAGTGCTCGCAAAAGGCCCTTTGAGGCCGAGCCTTGTAGACTCCGCCCAGGCAAAATCCCAGGCACCGGACTGTCCGGTGGTATGAAATAGGCAGCCTGAGAAGAGAAAACAGCCCGCGAATCCTCAAGAATTGATCCAAATCTTGACCAAATGGACTCTAAATTTCACAAAAACTTCGTCTTGGCCATGGAGAAGCTATTCCCAATAGAAAGGCAAAGCCCTAAGAATTTCTCCACGGATTTGACTTGTCTCCAAAGTGAAGTCCACAAGGCAAGAACGAAAAACGCAGGGCTGCTCGTGGAACTGAGATTTGGCACACCAAAACCACAATCTCTCCACATCCTAGCAGTCCAAAACACCGACAAGAGAAAGATCTTGGGCTTGGTCAAGCACAAACACACCAAAAGACCAAGAAACCAAGATCAAAGCCAATCAAGAGAGGGGAAGCAAGAACACACAATGAGCCGCACGAATTCCATCTATTAATGGGCCATATGGGGTCTCAAATTCTGGTTACAAGATGTGATTCGATCACCCAAGTAGCCACCCACTTACTACCCTCTAAAAGTGGAGACTTGATCACTCAAACCTCACTAATCTTGTTGCTCTTTGCTTGGTGACGAAAATGGAGCTCTAACCCTAGCCCTAAACAAGTCTAACCAGCCAAGAGAGATGGCTTAGAGTAGCCAACCTCTTATTTATACTACACCTTTATTGCCCTAAGGCAGTTTGCACTTAACCCCCTGTATTATAAACTCGTTACACTAAGACGCTTGTAGCGGCTAGAAAAGACCGCAATAACTTGGATGAATGGCCACGATGGAGTTCTCGGCGTCTTTAGTTTCTCCGCCTTTGCTTGATATTCTCCACGTGTCCAGTAGCATATCCCTGCGGGGTAACTTTGTTTTTTTGAATATCGGCAACTTGCCCTTGGTTTTGTCGGTGGAACCAGGAAACGATTTTGGCCCCTGGTTTTGACGCTCAAACTAGAAAACGGTATATGGGCCTCCAGTCTTTAGTAATTTTACGTCTCACAACACCGTCCCACACCCAAGATCACTCTTATGGGCCAAGCCTAACTTGGCTGCAACCTAAGCCACCTGCCAGTCTGCTCGGCAGGGATTTTTTTTCACGCCACGGTAGTATTCGGGCGCCGCCACCAGGTCACGCTTAGATGGACTTTCCTCTAGGTCACACTTAGGAGGTGCTTGCTCTTCCTTCAGAAAGTCTTCGGTATTGACAAGCGTTCATCACAGCTAGGACGAAATACCGGACTCGGTACATTTGAGTCCCTCGTTCTTGTCTAAAATTTCAACCAGCCGATTCCTCCATATGATAGGGGGTTGGTGTTGATGCTCGTCCCTTGGTGATCGAGATCTGTGCCGCTTCCTTTGTGGCGTACTGGGCATGGTTTTATCTTCGTCTCATGGCCTTTGGTGGAGGGATCGTTTTCTTCCATTTTCTTATACGCAACCCAATCACTTTCACTCTTGATTAGAGCCAACATCTTCACCCTTAGGCCATTCAACGACCCGACATCGATCACCCTGTCTACTTTGAAAATCATATCTTCTTCCAAACAACACTGACAACATTTTAGTCGCTCAAACAAATCACTACAACTCGGCGATTGACCAAATAGAAACACATCCTCTAACATATCTTCAAGTTCCACATTGCCACTAACTGTCCTCAATATATTAAAAGAACACTGGCCACGATTGCCAGAGAGGGTTCTGGTCTTCTTATGTAACCCTCGAGGATGGAGGCGCTGTCTTGCAGTCAGCGCAGACGTTCAGTCCCGCCAGGCCGCCACCACTTCCTCGGTCAGTACGTCGAAAATGTTAAGTTTGCCGGTTTATCTCAGCAAAATTTTTAGTTTAATTTCTTCGTGTTCCCTAAGGCTTTGTTTAGAGCTCCAGCAGGGGTGCCGTCGTGCCGACATGGCAGTGGCCTCCATCGTCAAGATACATGTCTCTGCTTGACTACATATATAAAACTGCAGCTTTGTGTAGTAATGTATCAATAGCAAAATATCACTTTTTGTTAGTACTTACTATATATGTGCCTTGATCTAGTAATTGTGGTCAGATGAAAGCACTTTGGCGCTCTCGCTCGAAGCGTCAAGCTCAAACACCAGAAGCTCGAGAGTAGCAAGTTTTGTTATTTCTTGCAAGAGAGATTAATAAAAAAACATTGTGTTTCTCAAAAGACAAAAGTTGCAAGTCAAGTGAAATTCCCTCGAGAAAAATGGAACTGATGAGGAGGAGAAACCGCTTGCGCGCTGATTTGCTGAAACATCTGGCTTCATTCGACTTCGACCTGGCCGCAGCAGCTCCGTGCATACCCCCCACCACTGAGGCACAGGCACTGACCACACCACACGTAGGTATGTAAATATATAAAAAACGATGATTTACAATTCTCGGGCACCATTTTCTAGAGATTTACTCTTAGGCTTGACCTAGAAGACGGTAAGGCAGGAGGGGCGGCGGAACGCGATGGTGGACTGCGACGAACCGAGGCGGAGGCGGGAGCGCGCTGCCAACTCCTACGGGCATGCTGCGGCCTAGCGAGGGGTTGGAATGAGAGCGAGGGTGTGTGGGAGCAGGGGGCTCGGAGATTTGGAGATGAGGCAGGAGTTGCGGGGGAGCAGGGCGACATGGGGGTGCGGTGGCGACGGTGCGGTTGCCGTGGCTGGTCTCCAGTTTGTGTGTGCGGCGGTTGGAGGAGAAGGGGACGACACTGACGTGTGGGGCCATGGAGTCAGAGGAAGAAAGAAAGGGCATACAGATAGGGGTGCGCGTTCGGTTTTCGATTCGGTTCCTTGGATATTTTAGAATTTCAGTTATCTAGAAACAGAAATAGCATGTAGAAGAAATCAGAATTGGCCATTTTGGTTCTAGGTTCTTTTGATTCGGTTTCGGTTCTAACCGAACTGATCGAACTGGAAGAACAACAGCAGATTGGCAGAACCGTTGAGGGGGGAACCGGTGCGGGGAGCAAACACGCCAAAGGAGCGGGCGCCAGGAGTGGGGCGTCGGCGTGCCGCGGGATTGGGGCACCGCCGCACCATGGGAGGAGGGCGGGGTCAGGGTCTGGGCACGGGGGAGTGGAGTCAGGGCTAGGTCATGTTGTTGGGAACGGGAAGGGAAAGAGGAGAATGGGAGGGAACTTGGGCTAGGGTACAACATTGGACCAGGCCTATTTTCTAGATAGGCTTTAACATTTTGGTTTTTACGGTTATTTAAAGATTAGAACCAAAATGCTCTCGGTTCTTTTGGTTATTTCAAAGCTGGAACCGAACTTTTTATCGGTTACTTCAGTTGGCTGGTCAGTTGGGCTGGGCCGAAAGAGAGAGAAGAGGTGGTTTGGGCCAAAAGTCAAACCAAGAGGGAAGAGGAAGGAAAGAGATTATGTGTTGTTTTTTAACTAGAGTTTGAATTTTTTACTTCAATTTCATTTTTAAAATCACTCAAACACAAGAACACACAACCAAATAAAAGGCACTAGCATGAAATGCATCAGACATATTTTTTACTGTAGCCTTTATGTCATACTCCCTTGATCTTTTTTGTTTGGCATTGGCTAGCTCAAAATTGAGCTAGGCGACGTGATACAAAAATGAATGGAGGTAGTATTAGTTTTCATTATAAAATAACTATTTTATACACTGTATTCCTTGATAAACATATAAATTTTAATTATTGAAGAACTTCAGTATGTTCATTTTTGTCCATAAGTGTCGCATTCCAAATTGGAAATTTGGGGGCGTGGCATCTGTCTTCCAACTAGCTACCTAAATTTACATGACATTATTATATAGGATAATGTAAATAGAGCGTATTATAGATGGACAGGATTAAAAAAATGGTATACATAGATGTAACATATGAGAGATATTAAATGATAGTAATTTTGATTAATTATATCTCAAATTTATATATAAACCTGCAACATATATGTTTTATAATAATTCTAGCTCGTATTTTACACTGGATTGGTGTACTAGTTAATTTATAATCATAGTATGGTGTTGACTTTACTACTGTCTCAATTGTAATTACTTGAAAATCAAGGGAGTATATACTGAGTCCATCTGTGATTGATGTTGCCGATACGATGATCACCTACTCAAGCCGGTCCGTGTTTCAGTGAACTATTACAGTTTTGTCCAAAGTGTTAAGGACTTGGGGCTCGTTTGGATAGCATTGGGTTTGGGTTTGGGATTGGGATTATGATAGCCTATCCCACCATCCTATCTTATCTCTGTCCGATTCCATAGACACCCACACATATTTTTCTATCCCTATATTCAAATATGGCATGCCATTTATCCCACACCTTGTATTTCTATCGCAATCTTCGTTTTCCTTGCACCAAACACCACCTTGAAGATTTGAGCTAACAGTATAATGACCGATGCGACCTGCTCCACTAGCATGTGAATTTGGTGGTCACTGTTGTACACTTGTACTTATCACGGATGGACAACTTCGACTCTCTGGCTCGCTGGTGCTGTCTCCGTCCTCTTCTGCTCACTGCTGACCCCGTCTGCGTCCTTTTTTGTCGCCGGCTCTCCGCGCTGCTTCTCTCTCCTGCTTCCTCCGCAACCGCAAATAGAGCGGACACCTCCATGGTCTGCAGCCAGGGAGCCGGCGGAGACGCGGAGTCGCGTTGTCTGACCCCTTGCCACAAGCGGTGTTCCCATTGATCTCCACGCGCTGGAGATGGCGGCCTTGGGCGTCATAGCGTGCGAGGAGTGCAAAAAGCAAAACACGGCATTCGGCGCCTCGGTGGCCTGGTCTCCGCGCGCGACGTTCGTGCACGTCGCTTACGGCGCCGCGCTCCTGGTGCTCACCTGCCTCTAGAGTCTAGCCTCTTGCTCCGCGAGTTCGCTGGCCGCGGCTCTCAACAAGATGTCCGGTAATGATGGCGTTGCCATCGGTTTGGCTGATTGGCTCATGGCTATATATGGTTACTGTTACCAGTGGGTTCAGCTTGTTGCCTTTTTCTTCTCTGTATTTATGTATGTATTACGTCGCGTGCAGACGTACGTCCAGCACTTGCCGGGGTTCCATTTTGCCATCCAGCGGTCCCCGACACATGTCACCTGGTCGACGGACACGCCCAGCCGCAGGGCCACGCCGCGTCGGCCCGTTCAACGAAAGCGCTGTGAGGCTATCCACGCTGGCACACTGGGGCACTCTACGTCTCTACCGTCCACTGCAGTAACATTTGCAGTGGGAAGGGCTGGACGGGGAACGGTAAAGTATGCGACAGCGTTCCCCCACGCACGCGCGCGTGCGTCATTTCTAGAGCATCTAGTAGCCTTTCCCCTCTCTCCGCCTCCACGGTGGCAACGGTCCGCGGATTGGCGCCATAGCGCGACAGAGGTTGCGAAGGAGAAACGCGCCAACGCCGGCCACTACATCGAGGCACGGCACGGCGACGGATGGTAGCCCTTAGGAAATGCGAGCGATGGGCCGTGATGGAGAGTCGGTCGTCACCGAGTCTCGGACTCTTGCCGGTAATGTGAACCTCCTCCGAGTACACGTGCATTCACCAGTTTTTTTAGTTGGAAGGTTATATAGATTTTTTTCAAATTAATTTATATTTTATTTTATGAGATATAGAGTAATATATATGAGTGTCGTAAGGCTGTGCTCTGTATTTTAAATTTTTAATGACTAAGAGCGGATATTTTTTAGAAAAAGAAGTAAAATAATACGGCCTGACGAGTGCACACACAGTAGGTGGTGACGTGGCGTGGCGTAACCAGATGTATGCATGCACAAAGTCTATCTATCACTAGTCCATGGAATTCATTGGAGTAAATTCCCTGTACATTATCAAAACTTATAACGATCTCTTATATATCATAA
Source organism: Paspalum vaginatum (assembly GCA_030272315.1). NCBI lineage: Eukaryota > Viridiplantae > Streptophyta > Magnoliopsida > Poales > Poaceae > Paspalum > Paspalum vaginatum. Next base: position 40,797,379 of record CM059021.1, read on the forward strand.
AAATATGGGTTCCCTTGCTTGCCATTGGTTTTAATTTTCAATGTCTTCGGTGCCATTACGTTAACTCCAAGCATGACGCCGTTAAAATAGCCAGCGCGAGACATCCCCTGGCGTCCGTCGCCGCCAGCGCACGCAGCGTCCCCCGTCGTCCGTCGCGGACCGGCAGCCGGCAGCGTTCGTCCGTCCCCACGCGGCGGCCGGAGGCTTCCGGCGCCGAACAAATCGCGCAGCGCCATCGCAGACCGGCGGCCACGACGTCCCCCCGGCATCCGTCGCCGCCCGGTGCGTGCGGCGTCTCTCCGTCCCCGCGTGGCGGCCCGAGGCGTCCGGCGCTGACCACGGCTACCGGGCACACATGCTGCCGTGATGCCGGCCATCCGTTCTCAGCGACGAGTACCTCCGGATTTCAAGTCTCTCATGCGAGGAGCTCGAACTGCGACACGGCCATGGCCATCTACGTGAGGATGTCCCTGTTGTGCTGTGATGTATCGCTGCGCATGTGGACGACACGGTGGAGCGGTGAGCGGCGCCGTCCCGGACCGGCGGCCGCCGCCGCGGCCGTCCCCGCAAGGCGTCCTGCGGCGTCCGGCGCCTACTAGCTCGCGCGCTGTCCCCCGACTAGGCCCTCTCCTCCAACAGCGCCGTGCGGGCATCCGTGCCCAACGCCGACGCCGACGCCGCGGCCTCCACCACGGCGCCCGCGTTCACCCGCGCGTCCAGCCTGTCAGGTAATTCAGGTGCTCGGTTTAGGTGTCTATGTTTAGCGTGTATAAATTTGGTCTTTGTACAAATCAGGTAGACACATTACCGGCTAGATTAGCGGCTGCATGTGCATCTGTTCAGGCCCTACGTGAGCTGGGTTCCCGCGGGGTCTTCCTTTCTGTTTTAGCCGCCCGGAAGATCGGCATGAAGGAGACGGCGTGGGATGGCACGTCCCTGGGAGCTCATGGAGAAATGCTCGGGCGAGGTGGTCGATCGAGACCACGTTGTCCATTGTAATCGTAGGCTATTTATTCAAGCAATAGAGTCACAGAAAAGCGGTTCGTTCGCCGCACCAAATTCCAGTGTGTTCGTGTGTGTGCGCGTGCGCTCCCGGTGTTCTACTGCTCATCTTCTCCAACTCCGGTGGCCTAGGCAGCAAGGGGCAGGCCTATGTGATGTCCCCGGCATCTCAAAAGTCTTGACATACAATTTGATTAGTGCTAATCAAGAATTTGGATTTAATCATGTTTAGGAATGAACAATAACTAAACAAATAAATCACGAAGTCAAAAATTTTCTAGTGGAATATGCAAAACCCCTGAGTGCACTTGTGACTATAGTTCAAAATATATTGTGTTTTGGACCAAACTCTCTATAAAAAACGTGTAGAAAATTTTATGTGGATCAACTTTGGTATTGAGTGTGGTAACATGCACAAAGGTTTAGGTGGAGTTTTGAGTCGATTAATGAAAAAGCAGAAATCTGCCTAAACTTGATCGGTAAGGCAAATTCAAATTTCAATGGAACAAAAGTCCCTATCATGCAAAACATCATATATGAAAGTTGTAGATAATTAAAAACTACACAACATTGGTATAATACTCTTTTTCTGAAAATGAGCATAAAATAGACTTTAGGAATTTCTAAGTTTGCATTAAACCTTGGTCAAACTAGGATCAGTTGGTTTAATTCAAATTTAAACCAATTTTTACTACAGAACTTGGTATACATGTCTATAGCAAAGTTGTAGAGTGAGAAAGTTAGAACAATTCTTGCATTATTAGTATTTCTTGATTCGGCCATTATATTGCTCAAAAACAGGGATTTCCAAACGAGTGTTGTAGCAGTCAAACAGCCCCATTTCCTATTTTCGGATTTTGTTTCTTTTTTAGTCTATGACAGGTGGGTCCCACCTGGCAGGGCTTCGGATTGCCGCCCGACACCAGCGGCTGCGGGCCCCACCGGCTCTCTCGCTCCACGCACTCGGTCCACGCACCTTTCTCTTCCTTCTCAGCCTTGGCCCCACCTGTCAGCGACCTCCGGTCCATGGACCGAGTCCACACCGCGCCACCATCTCTTCTCTCCCTCCCCTGCTCGCCCACGCGGCGCTCGCGATCTGCTCGCCACTGCTACGCGGCCGACACCTCCCTGGCCGCCATGGCCACGCGCCGCCCTCGCCCGGCCTGCTATGCCAGCTCCCTCCGCGCTCTCGCCACCCCTCCGTTCCCTGCCCCGTCTACTCCGCTCGGCCTCACTCGCCTGCCCCACCCAGCTCGCTCCCTCGGCCCCGTTCCCCGTCGCGCGGATGCCTCCGCCATTGGAGCCCCGACAGAGCTTCGTGTGCCGGCCACCTCGGGCCTCCTTTCTTCCCCATGCCTGCGCGCCACCGTGTCCCTGAGACTCCTCCTCCCTTCCCAGACCTCGGCCGAGCTCGCCGACACCTCTAGCGCCATTCCCCGCGAGCGGCGCCACCCACCACCGCGCCATCTCCTGCCTCGCCGTGGAAACCTAGCTCCAGGCCATCCCCGCGCCTCCACGACCCCACCTACAGATGTGCCACTTCCCCGCACAGCTCGCACGCTCATCCTCGGCCTCCTTCCTCGACTAGACCACCGGATCGGGTGACCGCGCCGCCGCGTCCCCAACCTCCGGTTCGCGCCGGTTCACCGGCGTTCCTCACGCGCTCCGGCCTCCTCTCACGACGCCGTCTTGGGGGAAAGGAAGCCCCACGCTAGGAACGCGTCCCCGGACCGCCTCGGCTTCAAGCGTGCGGCCCCACGCGACGCGCCGCGCGCGAGAACCCCGGCGGCCGCGCGCCCCTCCCTGTCGACCGAAGGTTGAAGAAGAAGGTGGATTTACAGAAAACCCCCTCCTGTTATATTGATTTAGATGCGCTGTTTGCTGAGTCATACCAGTCTTCTCTGCAGGCCCCTGGAAGTATATGGTTAATTGCGCATAGGTCCTTGGGTCAAGTGAATTTCGTTTTATTTTTAATATTTCGACAGTGAACTTTGAAAATTCGTAATAAATCAAATAAAAATCAGAAAAATACAAACTTTGTTGCAGTGTACTCCTATTAAGTAGATCTACAGAATGGATATGATGGTTTGGTATGAAAAGACCTTTTTGCCCCTGTTATTGTGCATGCATGAAAAACCTTGATAAATAGGAAATGTGGGTAAAATGAGCTTCAAAAATTATGAAATTTGGGCAGAGGCCTTGTTAACATGTGTAGACTCTGTATAAATTTTGGTAGCCCTAGCATTGACTGTTTAATTAATATTGTATCCTTGTCTTGCATTTAAGCATATATTTAACTTAAGAAAAAGGTTGATATGGTGAAAAATGCTCAAGGTGACTTTAGGGGCTTGATATGAGCTCTAGGTTATGAACATGACTCACTGCTAGAGTAGGAAGTGGTGCATGTAAGGTTTTGGCTCTGATTTGAAAATGGTAGAAATAATGCCTATTTACGTAAATAATAGAAAATGTGAGACTAGTATATTAATAAATGCTACCATGGATCATATTTGGAAACTTAGGAGTATGTAAACCTTAGCCACTAAGTTGGAATGCAATGTAGGTCTTCACTACTGTTGAGAAGTGCACACTAGGAATGCTAAGCTAGCTAGGTGGAAAATAGGTGTTTAAGTAAGCATCGGCCATTCCGCATGAGTCGGTACTACCCTGTTCCACACCCCCACGTTGTTATGTGTGACAAGCTAAGTTATCTTAAGTGATGGCTTGTACGATTTCTTAATGCTAAACAAGTTTCACCACGAAAATGCATAACTTTAGTCCCTAAATCATGATTCCTTGCATCGCACTCGCATCATGAAGCAAGCACTATACTAATACATGCTCCAATTGCACCATGTCATGCATATAGATCCCGCGAGCGAAGGACACCCGCCGGACCAACCGATCGTAGAGGAGCCCGAGGAGGAACTGCACCAGGAGCCGGAAGACCAGCAGTAGAGTCCCGACTTCACTCAAGAGGCAGCTACTAACCCTAGTGAGGAAGGTAGGCGGGACCATGAACTTCCCAGCTAAAATAATAATTGATTGTTTGATTACGCATCCACATTAGGAGTTGATTGAAAACCCTTGCATTAGATTCCCTGGCCGCCCTGGCCCTAGCACCTATATATAGAGTTCGTAGGACGAGTTGCCTAGAGTTGCTAGGTGCGAGTAGACATGAGTGAAAGGAGTCACTCGTCGCGTAGGTGGTTTCAAAAATCCCAAAACTTTTACCATCGAAGAATTAATATTATGCTCATGACTTAAATGGAGACCGGGCGGAGAATAATTTTATTATGTGGTGTGCGTTTGGCTCCACCCGAGTCATTTAAGGCCCGTCCGTTGTTCGTCCATTGGTCGGCATAACATTGCTAGAATGCTTATCCGGGAAATGGGACCGGTAAAGTCTTACCTGGGTTTGTCCGAAGTTTTCGAGGCTCCGCTCATCCACTTGCTGGAGGCCGATGGGCCCGAGGGCGCTTGTACTCGAGGGAGGGCTGACCCAGAGAACTGTGGTATCGCTCCTGAGGGGCACAACCCGGGGGTTAGGTGGGGGCGCTTTGAATCTTGGGACAAGACAGGTGGAGATCGGGGCTATATGTGGGAACGCGATGGCTAGTAAGCATATACCCCTGGTATGATAGTTATTCCCAGGAATTAAAATCGATTCGAATCGCTGATGCCCACCAGGTGTGGGAATGCCAATACCATTGTCGTTCAACGTAGTAACTACTTAAATATATCATATTTATTACTCATGTTTTCAAGTACTACATGTTTGTATTGTATTGCTTACATTCATGCAAGATATTATTATGGAGTTCTATGCAAAAGATGAATCTTGATACTCTATGTTGATATACCACTGTTTAAAATCAATGGCTAAGGATCCACATGCTAGTAAGCAAGCTTTGCGTCAGCCGTAAGCCATTCCATTAAGTCCTACTGAGTAATTAGTACTCAGGGTTTGCCCCACCTTTTGAGAACAGGTACCGGCGATATCTGGACAAGTGCTTGGAGGGGGTAGTACCGGTGGGCTCGGTGCTGCTCACCTCGATCATCGTTGCATGAAGACTACTAAAGTATTTTGTTTCCGCTGTGAGATGTTTTCGAATTCGCTTCCGCTATCTGATTCAAACTTGCCTTTTGTATGACATTATGTTGAAAACTATATCTTTATTTCGAACTGGTTTGTAAAATAAGTTTATATATGCTATATTCAACTGCCTGAAATGATGTAACTGTTGTGGCTCCATCATGGGCTGGATGTGTATGATGTCGGTTCCTCTGGGAAAAGGTAATATCGGGAGCCGAATGACTCTCGACGGACGACCGGGTTTAGTTCGGTTTAATTGCACTGCAAGCCAGAGGTGGCAGGTGTGCTTAGCCTAGATTAAATCGGCGATTCCGCCACAGCCTAGGGCCCTGACAATTGGCATCAGAGCCGGTTACAAGCGGTGGAAGCGAGACCAGGCGATCGCATGGGCATTCGGCATGCCGCGACGACGTTCAACCACGCCGCCACGACACTCCCGCGGGGGGAGTACGCCGCCAGGAGGCAGCGGCGGCGGCGGCGGTTCGGGTGCACTGGTCATCCACCGCGTCACCAATGAGATATCGAGCAGCGGATCCTTCCCCATGCTGACGCGCTCCAACTACTACGACTGGGCCGCGTGCATGCGCGTCATGCTGCAGGCACGCGGGCTCTGGATCGCGGTCTCCATCGGCACCAACGACCTCACCGAAGATCGCATGGCGCTAGAGATCCTCACCAAGGCGGTCCTGGCGGAGCTGATGGGCACGACCGCAAACAAGGCAACCGCCAAGATCGCATGGGACTCGATCAAGCTGATGAATGTCGGCGTTGAGCGTGTGCGGAAGGCGAAGGCAAGCACACTGCGACGCGAGTTCGACTCGCTCAAGTTCAAGGACGGGGAGACGGTGGACGATTTCGGCATCCGCATCAACCGCATCGCGAATCAACTCGTGGCGCTCGGCGGTGGGCTCTAGGAGGAGGAGATCGTCCGCAAGTTTCTCCAGGCGCTCCCACCACGGTTTGAGCAGATCGCTTCCTCAATTGAAACTCTACTAGATCTTGGGGATGTCACAGTGGAGGAGTTGATCGAGCGACTGAAGGCCACGGAGGAGCATCACGGCTACAAAGGCAACGACACCATCGCCAAGCTCAACCTCATCGAGGATGAACTGGTTGCGCGAATCTCGTCACGGCTCCAGCTCACCGGTGGAGGTTCCGTGAGCAGCTCGGGCGGTGGCTCGGCCAGTACGGGCTCGGAGCACAGCAAGGAGTCAGCATCGAGCAACAACAGGGGCCGCGGTCGCGGACGCGGCGGCGGCGGCGGCAGATCTGGCCACGATGGAGGTTCCATGGCGGGCAACGAGTGCCGCTACTGTGGCAAGAAGGGCCACTGGGTGCGCGAGTGCCGCAAGAAGAAGCGCGACGAGCAGGCACACATGGCGCAGGCTGAGGGCGGTGAGGGCGAACAAGCCCTCCTGGTGGCTACGACAACGATCACCACTGCGACATCGACGGAGGTGGTACGCTCCACCCCAAGCTCATCCGGTGTCCACCTCGACGAAAGCAAGCTGTACGTTCAGCTTGGCGACAAGGGGGAAGGCGGCCACATGGAGTGGATCCTCGACACGGGCGCCACCAACCACATGATGGGCGTGCGCTCGGCCTTCTCCGAGCTCGACAGCGGCATCCATGGCACTGTGCGCTTCGAGGATGGCTCGGTGGCCGGCATCGAGGGTCACGGGACGATCCTGTTCAAGTGCAAGAACGGTGAACACCAGGCGCTCGGCTGCATCTACCACATCCCGCGCCTCACTACAAACGTCATCAGCCTCGGGCAGATGGAGGAAGCCGGCTACAAGATATTGCTGGACCAAGGATGCCTCAAGGTTTGGGATCAATGCCGGCGGCTGCTCGCCAAGGTGCCTCGCGGGGCAAATCGCCTGTACACTCTGAAGCTCGACATCGCCAAGCCGGTATGCTTGGCAGCGCAAGGCTCCAGCACGGCGTGGAGGTGGCACGGCAGGTTCGGCCATCTGAATTTCAGGGGGCTGCGGCGACTCGCACAGGAGGAGATGGTGCGTGGCTTGCCGCAGATTGAGCACGTCGACCAGGTGTGTGACAGCTGCCTCGCCGGGAAGCAGCGGCGCCTCGCGTTCCCAACCAAGGCCAAGTACTGGGCGGCGCACAAGCTGGAGCTGGTGCACGGCGATCTTTGCGGCCCGGTCACCCCGATGACGCCCAGCGGCAACAAGCTCTTTTTCCTCCTCGTCGACGATTTGAGCCGCTACATGTGGCTCATCCTTCTGAGCACCAAGGACCAGGCGATCACGGTGTTCACGGCGTTCTAGGCACGCGCCGAGGCTGAGGCTGGGACGAAGCTTGGCACACTGCGCACCGATCACGGCGGCGAGTTCACGGCGCGCGCGTTTGTCGAGCACTGCGTGCAGGAGGGAGTCCAGCGCCACTACACCGCGCCGTACACGCCCCAGCAGAATGGAGTGGTGGAGCAGCGAAATCAGACGGTGATGGGCATGGCTAGGAGCATGATGAAAGCGATGTCCATGCCTAGATGGTTCTGGGGTGAGGCAGTGACCACGGCGGTGTTCATCTTGAACCGGTCACCCACCCAAAGCGTTGATGGCAAGACTCCCTATGAGGTATGGCATGGCGTCAAGCCACCGGTTCACTTCCTTCACACTTTTGGATGTATCGCACATGTCAAGGACGGCAGCAAACACCTCACCAAGCTAGAGGATCGGAGCACTCCAATGGTGTTCGTCGGCTATGAAGCGGGCACCAAGGCGTGGAGATTCTACAACCCCATCACGAGGCGTGTTCACGTGTCACGTGATGCCGTGTTCGAGGAGAGCCGTCCCTAGGACTGGGGCAATGACAAGGGTGCAGGACCAGGAGACGAGGACGAGCCATTGTGCATCGAGTTCGTGACCGTTGGGGGAGCGCGCCACGACGCCGTACCACAGGTGGCCACTGCTACGCCGCCAGCTTCGCCAACACCATCCTCACCAGCCACTACCTCAACGAGTGCGGCGATGCCCACGTGCGGGCCTGAGCCACACACACCGGCGGCCCCTACTCCAGCAGGACCGTCGACAGTGCAGTTCGCGACACCGCCAACGGGGGAACTCGATCTGGACGAGGATCATGATGATGATGCGCCATTGCAGTTTCGGACCATGGACAACGTCCTCGGTCTAGGGTCGCCTCCGGGCCTCGCCGACAGAGAGCTCACGCAAGAGCTCTTGGTGGCGATCGGCGACGAGCCAGCGTCGGTGGAGGAGGCCTAGGCGAGCAAGGAATGGCGCATGGCCTTGCTGGAGGAGATGGCCTCCATTGAAGAGAACGGGGCATGGTCCCTGATGGACCTGCCAAGGGGACACCGTGCAATCGGGTTGAAGTGGGTTTTCAAGCTCAAGCACGATGAACATGGGGAGACCGTCAAGCACAAAGCAAGGCTCATAGCAAAGGGGTATGTGCAGCGCTAAGGAGTGGACTTTGAAGAGGTGTTCGCTCCTGTCGCGCGCATGGAGTCGGTGCGCGTAGTACTGGCCGTGGCCGCGCACTGCGGCTGGTCCGTGCACCACATGGATGTCAAATCGGCGTTCCTCAACGGCGAGCTCGCGGAGGAAGTCTACGTCGCGCAGCCTCCCGGGTTCACCGCTGCTGGGCACGAGGAGAAAGTGCTCAGGCTCCACAAGGCGTTATACGGTCTGCGTCAAGCTCCAAGGGCATGGAATGCCAAGTTAGATGCCAGCTTGCACGAGCTCGGGTTCACCAAGAGCAAGTGTGAGCATGGCCTCTACATGCGCGGCGCTGCGGCGTCGCGGCTGATTGTGGGCGTCTACGTCGACAACTTGCTCATCATGGGGGAGTAGCCGGCAGAGATTGAGGCATTCAAGGTGGAGATGAAGAAGCTCTTCAGGATGAGCGACCTTGGCCCTTTGTCCTACTACTTGGGCATCGAAGTCAAGCAAGGGCGGCGCGGGATCGAACTGCGCCAGAGCGCATATGCCATCAAGCTGCTCGAGAAGGCTGGGATGGCAAGCTGCAACGCGTGCACGACACCGATGGAGGTCAGGCTGCAGTTGTTGAAGAATGGAACCTCGCCGGTGGTGGATGCAACTCTGTACCGCAGCTTGATCGGCAGCCTGAGGTACCTACTGCACACCCGGTCGGACCTCATATTTGCCGTCGGGTACTTGAGCCGGTTCATGGAGGAGCCGAGGCTGGAACATATGGCAGCCATGAAGCAACTGCTGCGCTACGTCAAGGGCACGAGCTACCATGGGTTGTTCTACACCAACGATGGAGGCAAGCTCAACCTCCTCGGCTACAGCGACAGCGGCATGGCCGGCGACGTGGACGGCCGGAAGAGTACGACTGGGGTCATCTTCTTCCTTGGAGGGAACCCGGTGACATGGCTATCACAGAAGCAGCGCGTGGTGGCGCTATCGTCTTGTGAGGTGGAGTTCATTGCAGGAGCAGCGGCGGCATGCCAGGCCGTCTTGCTCAGGAGGTTGCTCGAGGACGTCACTGGCGCCAGGGTCCCCGCGCCGGTACTAAAGATGGACAATCAATCCGCAATCGCACTGAGCAAGAATCCAATGCTCCATGACAGGAGCAAGCACATAGACACGAGATTTCACTTCATCCGTGAATGTGCTGAGAAGGGGGACATCAACATTGAGTTCGCAGGCACTCAAGATCAGCTCGCCGACATCCTGACGAAGCCGCTCGGAAGGAAGGTGTTCCAGGAGCTTCGCGGAAGAATTGGGGTTGTCAAGCTGAACTGATCGAGCACTGAACTAGGGGGAGATTGTCAGGTAATTCAGGTGCTCGGTTTAGGTGTCTATGTTTAGCGTGTATAAATTTGGTCTTTGTACAAATAAGGTAGACACATTACCGGCTAGATTAGCGGATGCATGTGCATCTGTTCAGGCCCGACGTGAGTTGGGTCCTCGCGGGGTCTTCCTTTCTGTTTTAGCCGCCCGGAAGATCGGCATGAAGGAGACGGCGTGGGATGGCACGTCCCTGGGAGCTCATGGCGAAATGCTCAGGCGAGGTGGTCGATCGAGACCACATTGTCCATTGTAATGGTAGGCTATTTATTCAAGCAATAGAGTCACAGAAAAGCGGTTCGTTCGCCGCACCAAATTCCAGTGTGTTCGCGTGTGTGTGTGCGCGCGTTCCCGGTGTTCTACTGCTCATCTTCTCCAACTCCGGCGGCCTAGGCAGCAAGGGGCAGGCCTAGGGCCTTGACACAGCCTGCTCCGCCCGCAGCGCGCTCAGCCCCTAGCCCCACCGTCCTCCGCGCCCTCGGCCACGGCGACCCCGAAGCTTCTCTTCCTCGCCACCGTGCGCCGCCCGAGCGACGGCGGGGACCTCCCCGGGAGATGCGCGGCTCACGTGTGCCTGCGGCGTGGCGAGGACGCGATGCCGACGCGGTCCACAGCGAAGGGAGGTCATGGCGCCAGCGCGTGTGGGCGGCTGGTCGTCGGCTTCCACTTCCACCGGGGAAGCGGGACTCTTGGCGCCAGCGCCCGCGCCGCCGCTGCTGCCGGCCTCCACACGTTGGGGTGCACGCCAAAGAGCATGGTCGGCGCGGCGGTGGAACGCGCGGTGCTGCTGCTGCCGGCCTCCACGCCGCTCTTGTGGGCCGGCCGGCGCCGTTGCGGGCGGGGGCGGGGACGGGGCCTGGCAGGGGCGACGGAGATGGCGTGGGAGGAGCGCCCAGAGCGAGGAGGGGCGCGGCGGTCGGCGCGCCCTCCCGCGCGTCCGTTCCCCCGCTCGCCGCGGCCGACGGGCGCTGGCCTCGTCCTCAGCACCGGCATCGGCGCCTCGTCCGCGTCGGGATGAGGAAGAGGATAGGGGTTGATGGATAGGAAGTGTAGAGTATGACGTATGGGCCCAGCTATGCATGTAACGGCTGTGAAACTGCTCAATGACGGCGATGACACAGAAGGGACTGAGAATTAAAACTGATAGCATAGAAGGGACTGCATGTTTTCCAGTGGCATATAAAGGATTGTTATGAGTTTTAATGGCGTATAAAGAGTTTACTGCTCATTGCTCTTGGCTCAGTTCAAATCTATGGCGTACATAGAAGAATCAATTGGGACCGTGCGCAAGTGCGAACGCCGGGTGCCACACGCATCTTGCCACTTCTTGGCAAGTCAGTGCGGAGAGAGGAACAATGCACGCGGCATCTCTATTTATACCCGTTGCCGCTGCCCAGGGAGCACCGACCGAGCAAGCATGCGGGGAAGCGCGGGGGGCAGGCGACATGCCCGGCGCGGCGGCGCCTACTCCGCCGCCGTGGCGACGTGCAACACGGCGCTCGACTCCTGCGACGCCCGGCGCGGCACTGGCTCCGCGGCGCTCGCGTTCGTCTCCTACGCCGCCCTTGTGATCCTGACGGCCGTTTTGGTCCGTGCATTGGCCCGTGCTTCTGGCCGGGCCGAGCACGCACACGAGGAGCTCGCGTATGACGGCCGGCTATAATCCTTGCGTCGCCGGACGCCGGTCGCCGTGTCGGATACGTGTTTGCTTTGTCGGATGTGTCGTTCGATTTCGTCGTCTGTACACTGGAATCTAGTACTTGTTTTGTCAATGGAAAATAGCCTTTGCAAATAAAATCGACTCGTCTCTCCATTATTGCCTGATCACTGGCTGCTCATGGGGATGTTCGCCTCGCGGGCGGCGGGTCGCACCGCGCGCGCCTGCCTAAGCTCGTGTGGTCGTGCCCGTCACCCGGCGGCAGGAGGGTTCTGGACGTTTTGATTCCTTGCTTATTACTCACTCTTTGCTGACTGAGTCGCGGCTCCCCGTGTACTTTCAGTTCAGTCGCGGTCGCGGCCAACGTCAACGGCACTGGCGAGTAGCGACCGCCCACACCTGCCGGCCGCCGCGCCGCTTCCCCCTCAATCACCGTGGGGATCTTTGTCGGCCTGGCCCTCAACCCCGCACTCTGCATCAGCTGCGTCGGCGACGGCCGTACCTGACAAGGCCGGCGGCCGGCCACCTTCGCCGGCGTCTCCCACGTCAACAAGCTCGTTGTGTTCTTCGGCGCCATCCGGCGATTCGAGCTTTCGACGCCCGGCTCCCCAGCGCTTTGCCGTGCTAGGCTCGCCATGTGGCTCCTGAGTCCTGACCACGACGCTCACTGTGGCCAGGCCGCCAGGCATAGGGATAGGGCCAGCGTTGGCATTTGCCACACCACGAAGCTGCTCAAGCAGGTCGGCCTAATTCCATACGATGATACGAATGAGAAAAAAAAAAACCACAGCAGTAGAAAATGAACTGCGGTTAGATAGACGGAGCCTTGTGCTGTGGTCTGACCGCAGCCGCGCAGGTCATTGGCATGGTGTGCTCTCCTTGTTCGCTGCTTTGTTTTTTGCTTCCGTGGATAATTACATGATACCGGTCATCGGTTCTGACGCGCGTATACGGCATGTCAGTAAAGCAATCATTTTATTTCACTTCCCTGTATCAGTATTTTGCCCCCATTTATCTTTCTTGCAAATGTATCTTTGCATTGCAACGGATGAGAAAAGAAATACTTTAGTCTAATTAGAAGACAATGAAAATTTGATTTACGTGCCTCACGACTCGTGAAAATGTAGGCAGCCAAGCACGTCTGAGTATGTTGCATTAGGTTATTTCTACCTCTGATGTGAGGAGACCAAGGGCTGACCTGGACTCATTGGCTGGCTCTCTGATTTTTTATCGGACGAGCGACCCGGCCGAACAAAACACAGCCCGCCGTCTCCGGAAAAGCTTTAGGCCCAGTTCCCTTTCGCGCACTCTTCCGTTGACACTCCACCTATTCATTGATGATCTATTCAGAATTTACTTTTCGATATTTTTTCGTGTCACAATAAATGTTATTTTAGGATTTTTAGGATGATAAAATATCACCATACGCCCCTGCTTAACCGATTAATATTTCTCTTCGTTAAGCAGAGGCGCAAGGGTGATATCCCACCATCGTTAATTTGTCCTAAAAAATCCTAAAACAGCACTTACTGTGGGACAAAAAGAGGACACCTATTGAGTGCTATCTCTCCGCCTATATTTGTTGTTTGCAACAAGGGGTTGGAGAACAAATCCATCAAGGATGGAAATCTATAAATTGCTGCAAGCGCCACCTTTATTTGTTGCTGTATATCTATAAATTTGATTGTATGTGATTTACTGGTGGTTTCAGATAAATTGGCATATATGGTGGTTTTTGTAGTTCCACTGAGATGTAAAATGAAAAATGTGAATACAAGAACAGTACCGCTAGCGTCCGGACATCCGATGGGAGGAGTTTATTCCATTGGACGCCGGGTGAAACATAAAAAATGAAATACTGAAACATCAACGAAATACCGATGAAACATTAAAAATTTACTATTGCAACATCGATATTTGGGGAAAAAAATCCGGACGCAATGCGTCGGGAGGTGCGTGAAACATAAGAAAATAACTGTCGAAACATCAACGAACAACTGATGAAACATTGAAAATACACTGTTGCAACATGGATATGTGTCAATTAACTGAATTGAATGAAAAATTCGGGTCTGCGATTTGGAGAAAAAATCTGGACACGACGCGTCGGACGGTGCGTGAATATGAGAAAATAACTACTGAAACATCAACGAAACCGCTGATGAAATATTAAAAATACACAATTGCAACATCAGCACGTGTGAATTAACTAAATTGAATGAAAAATTCGGATCCGCGAATCTGGTGAGAAAAATAAAAAAATCGAATAAAACATTTAGGAAGTATTGTTAAAACATCATAACATAACTAATGCAGTAATCTCGAAGAACTATCGCAACATTTGAGAAGAGACGTCTGATTTTTTTCTTTCCATCGGACATCCGTGCCATAGCATTACCGATACAAGAATATTTTGCCCCGTATCAATATATACATATACAAACCTTAGTATATCTATACAAAAACCAACCAGAGTTTACACGGAATACCGCTTACATTACGTACATGCTTAACTTGAGCACATATACTCCTGTCCTCCACAACAGGAGCACCATATATACATCACGCTGCACAATCGATGCGCCAGATGGTTCGTACATGCCAGCAGCCATTTTAACACTGGCTTGATTTTACTGCAATACGAGTACGTACTCAAAACCACTGATCGACCGCATCTTCCGGCCGGCAAGCATCATCATCAGTTCGGCAGACACACCACATATATACGCCTCCGACTCGAAGCATACATGCACTGATGCACGACCGCGGCAAACCTGTCGAAAGTAAACAGCGCAACAAGTGAAGAAGCGCAAAAAAAAAAAAAAAAAAAAAAAATCTGGGACAGGAGGTGGGGAAATGAGCTAGGCAGAACGTACAGCTAGCAATCCAATCCAAGCACACATCGCAGCTCAAAAATTCAATCGTCAGGGTACGCCACGCCAAATATATACCCTATTACCCTGCAACATCTAATAAATAGCATATCAGTAATTCCTCGAGTTAATAAAGATAGCCCATATTTGTCTGTGCTTACTCTACTAGTATTACGTACCTGATTTACACAACACCAACACAGATAGGTACGTGTACGTGCACCAGACGATGCCAAGATCGATCGATGCAACAAATTAAGAACCGCGCTGGATCGGAGAAGCCTTACACGCACGCAGTCGCAGCGCTGATTCAATCCCACTCTCACTGGCGGCGATGCAGAGACAGCGCGAGGAATCCGGCAGCGGAGGTGGCGGCGGCCGCGGCCCAGACGATGACCGCGGCGGGCCACCACGGCACCACCGCGGCCACCTTCCACGCGAACATCGCGGTGAGCAGCGCGCTCAGTGCCCACACCCTGCACACTTTACTGCTCCATATTCTAATTTACCATTGTTCACGTGTGTATATGCGGTGCTAATCAAAAACTTTTAGTTGAGAATAATCTGAAGGACTACCATACCTGAATGGGTGTTTTTCTATCAATGGCGATGAAAGGTGACTGATTAATCAAGTAACATGCTGTGTTAGCAGCCTCGGTCCAAAACTGTTTGCCCATATTAGTATTGGACAACATACAATGTGCCTTTGAGATAATGGTCAATGTTCATCCTTTCTGTAACACCGTTTTGCTGTGTAGTATGCGGAATAGTGTGGTGCGTGACAATGCCCTCTTTTCTGTAGAAAAGCTTAAATTTATAGGAACAAAATTTCATACCATTATCAGTACGCAAAACTTTTACCTTCCTCTCGGTTTGCTTTTCTACCGTAGCCTTCAAAGCCTTAAAAGCATCAAATGCATCATATTTATGCTTCAGAAAATAAAAGAACACCCTTCTGGAGTAATCATCAATAATAGTAAGCATATAACGGCAACCGCCAACTGAGTGCTTCCGAGAAGACCCCCACAAATCAGCATGCACATAATCTAATATGCCTTCGGTTATATGAACAGAAGTATTGAATTTTACCCGTTTATACTTACCAAACACACAGTGTTCACAGTAACTCTATTTCATCATTGTTGTATCCCTTCAACAGTCCTCTTTTGTTCAACTCTGCCAAATCAAGCTGACTCATGTGCCCAAGGCGCATGTGCCAAAACTTAGAATCATTGCACTTATCAGATGTAACAGAAGAAGCAGCGGAAATAACATCAGCGGTGCCAGTAATAATATCACCACAAAGAATGTATAAATTAGCAGATTTCATAACTCCTTTCATGATAACAAGAGAACCTTTGGATACATTCAAAACTCCACCTCCAGCAGAGTACTTATACTCCTTATTATCAAGAGTACTCAAAGAGATGAGATTTCTGAACATATTTGGAATGTGCCTCACATCAGTCAACGTGCGTGTCATGCCATTGTGCGTTCTGATCTTGACTGATCCAATGCCGATGACCTCACATGGAGTATTATCTCCCATCCGCGGCAAACCACCATTCTGCACATGCCAATAGGTACTAAACCAATCTTTGTTAATGCAAATATGATATGAGCAAGCAGAATCAAGTATCCATTCAGAGTTCATTGAGGCACAACCAGCAAAAGCAATAAGAACATCACCATTATCAGAATTATCACTGGACGCAACAGAGGCGTTACCATCATCTTCTGATTTCTTGGATCGGTCATTACCAGTTCCTTTTTTCTTTATTCTGCAGTTTCCAACCATCCTCGATCACATGGTTTGTTTTCCTTCAGTACTTACACAACTTATTCTTATTTTTGGACTTAGAACGTCCTCTTTCACCTTGGCTTTTGCCTATGTTTCCAGACTTTGTATTTCTCTGCTCCTCCCTGCCCCTAGTAGCCAACGCCTCTCCATTGGAGGTAGATTCTTTCGAGCGAACCATCTGTTTCATCTTCTCTTTCTGTGCAAGAGCCTCACAAACTTCATGCAATGTTAGTTCATCACGACTATATAAAATTGTATCTCGGAAATCGGCAAAGGAACTAGAAAGTGAGCATGAAATAAGAAGACCTAAATCCTCATCCCCACAAGATACCTCCATTGACTAGAGATTAGCAACTATCTCCTTAAAGGACGCTACGTGATACAAGACCGAACCTCCTTCCTGCAGTTTGTGCGTGAACAACTTTATTTTTATGTGCTTCTTGCTGGTTAGATCTTTTGACATGCAAATCGATTCCAGCTTCAGCCACAATGCAGCGACTGACTTCTCCGCCAACACCACCTGCAAGATATTGTTGGACAGATGAAGATGAATATGTGACAACGCCTTACGATCATTGTACTTCTCCTCATCAGTCCATGCCTTGATGTCCTTCTTCCTGAAACCTTCTAGAGCATCATGTAGATCGGCATGTGACAGCACTGCCCGCATCTTGACTTGCCACAACGAAAATCTAGTGTCCCAGTCCAACAACGGTAGATCATACTTCACCGATGACATGCTGACTCCTGAATTTGATAACCAAAGCTCCGGTACCACTTGTTAGAGATCGGCACGAGATAAACGCAGTGAGAAAGATCAAAACTAATCACAGAGGCGAAGGGAAAAACCACGGGCACCAGCCAGCTACAACTTCTACTATTTTTGTAGAGTGTTTACAAAACGGCGTATGTTTCTCGGCAGCTTACAAGAGGATTATACAGCAAACGCTAATCTGTACTACGGGGGCTCCGCCCCCGCACCCCTAGTCGACCCCAGGGTGGGCTTGAAAGGCCTATTTGTCATGCATGTGCTTTGTTCACTCATGAAACATTTGATCTTTTGTAAGGTGGATAGCACTCTGACTGTCTCAAAACAAATTAATGCAAGATGTTTCTCCAGAAAATTCAGCATACCAGATAGCAATTCAACAGTTTGTTTGTGGCCGACACATCTCGTTTGTCTTTTGGAGCGTTGCCTTTGTTTTTCAAATCTTTCATGACTACACCCAATGTACTAGTACTCGATTCTGCGATCGGCATGCGCCGATCAATGATTAGAATGGAAGAAGGCCCAGAACCCAGCCCCGGCCGTTGCGACGGCCATCGCCCACACAAGCGCGGCCACGACGGGAGGCATGAGCGGTGCCACCCTAGATGCGAACATGGCCGTGAGCAGCGTCGTCAACACCCACACCGCCGCCTTGATGTTGCTAGTATCCTGTCGGGGTTTTATACCGGCAGTGCACCACGGGATGTATCACGCAGTGCTTTTTGGGGTTAGCGAGATCGACCGTAGCTCGATGGTTCGCGTGTAACGCGACAAGAGACAAGAACATACAATTTTATACAGGTTCGGACCATGAGATGCGTAATACCATACGTCCTGTTCGGGGCGAGTTGTATTGATTTGAGCTCTCGAGGTTACATTGAGGGAAAATGAGGTCGATGAAGTTGTGTCATGAGTTGAGTTTTCTGGGAGGGATCCCTAGTCAGCCTTATATAGTCCGGCATGACTTGGGTTATAAGTTGATTCTAGTCCTAGTAGGATTGGTTACATCTCCTACTAGAATTATTCTTAGATCTTCCTTGTACACGTCGAGTCTTTGTCTTGTGCGCCAAGTTGTTTAGCACCTCGGGCCCAAGTCAGTCGACCAGCTCTTGGATTGGGCCCTCTGACAGCCCATGTCGAGAATACACTTCATGAGGACCCAAGGGATATCTATCCCCCACAAGCCCCCGAGCTTTATGTTCTATCCCCCACAAGTCCTCGAGCTTTAAGTTGACTTGAGAAACAATCAGCTTGAAGATCCTAAATTCTGCTTTCTGAATGTCTTGTCTTGTAGTCTGCGAAAAAATTCTGATGGTATCCTCCATACAGCCCCCGAGCCTCAAGCTGATTAGCATAATCAGGTTGAGGGTCAAGCGACTTATTCCTCTGAGTGATCTTGTGAGGCGGGCAGACGAAGGAGTCGGCGATGCGGGCAGCAGCCCAGCCCCCGAGTCGACAAAGTAGCGAGTCCGCGAGGTGGACAACAACCCAGCCCCCGAGTCGACGAACCAGTGAGTCGGCAAAGGAGTCGGCGAGGCGGACAGAAGCCCATCCCCCGAGTTGACGAAGTAGCGAGTCAGCGAGGCAAACGACAGCCCAGCCCCTTGAGTCGATGAAGCAATGAGTCAACGAGGCGGACAGAAACCCTAACCCCCCGAGTCGACGAAGCAACGAGTTCGACGAATGAGTCGGCGAGGCGGACAGATGCCCAAGCCCCCAAGTCGACGAATTAGCGAGTCGGCGAAGCGGACAACTATCCAGCCCCCGAGTCGACGAAGCAATGAGTCGGCGAAGGAGTCGGCGAGCCGGATAGAAGCCTAGCCCCCCCCTCCCGAGTCGACAAAGTAGCGAGTTGGCGAGGCGGACAACAGCCCAGCCCCCGAGTCGACGAAGCAGTGAGTCGGTGAGGCATGCGGCGACATAGCCCCACGAGCTGACGAAGCAGTGGGGCGCCCCCATGTCGATAATACATCATGAAGTGAACTTCCGATTTGATAGTACATCATAAAGTGAACTCCCTGTTTGAATTCTGAATATAGCGAAGGCATAGAGTGTTGGTGGGCCAGACCGACTGCCTCGTACGAAGGGCAAGAGGTATCCCTTAAATGAGTATGCATAAGCATGTAACACCAAATGTGGGTCTACTGACCTAAGCTGATTGTCCCAGTGAGAAGGGGCCAGATTGCACCCTGAGAAGAAAACTACATAGGCATGTAACACCAGCTGTCGGTATATGACCTAAGATGATTGCCCCGTGAGGAGGGCCAGATTTCACCCTGTTATAAGTACACGAAGACATGTAATACCAGCTGTCGGTCTACGACTTAACCTGATTGCCCCGTAAGGAGGGCCATATTGCATCCTGTTATGAGTACGCGAAGGCATGTAACATCAGCTATTGGTCTATGCCAGTACACTGATTGCCCCATAAAGAGGGCAAGATTGCACCCTGTTATGAGTACGCGAAGGCATGTAACACCGGTGCGTCAAACCGATTGTCCCGTATGGAGGATCTAGAGTTACCCGAGGTGCGTAACACACGGTTTGAATGACCAGAAATAATCTGAGTAACACGAAACCCCAAGTGATCAAAAAGTAATCTGAGTAATCCTAAAATATTATGACTGATTCAGAAATAATGATGCTGAAATAACATGAGCAGCCGAGTGATCCTGAAATTAATATGAATGATTCAGAAATAATATGAATGATCCGATATCCTGGACGATCGGAGTGATCCAATATCTTGGGTGATCAGAAATAATCCGAGTGCTTCGAAATTCTGAAACAATGAAGAGATAATTTGAATAATCCAATGGACAGAGAGATCCGAAAATAGTCTGAGTTATCTGAAGTGACGCGACTGATCAGAAATAATGATACCGAAATAATATGCGTTGTTAAGTGATTCTGAAATAATGTAAATAGTCCAGAAATAATGATTCAGAACTGGTACGAATAATCCAGAGATGATCTGAGTAATCCTAATTCATCCAGGACGAGTGACTAAAACTATAAAACTAGTATAAATAATTCAGAGACGGTCCAGGTGATCCATAATAAAAATAATATGAGTGATCCATGATTAATCTAATTAATCCAATAACTCGGATATTCCAAAATAAATTATGATCCAATAGCCGAATAATCAGAAAATAATTCAGTAGATCCACAGCCCGAAGAATTAAGAAATAATTCAATCAACATGAGCAATTGAAGCAAACCACTTAGATTGGATGGCATATTGCGGCCAGCTGATGGCTTAGAGCCCCCACCGGCAGAGAACTTGTTGTCGTTCGGATAGAAATTCATAAGTCGGAGATCATAGTCGGAGATGATTGATGGTAACTGCAAGCATACTGTTTTGGCACGTTGCAGATGCAGACTTTGTGCTCACATAAAGAATATTTTTCTGAAATAGTAATAAATGAGTAATACGAGTAACATTGTTTGAAAAAAGTATTTGAATATAAATAATATTGGAGCAGATCCGGACGAAAAATTAAATAGCATATTTTGATGCATAATTTAAATATCGAAACGACTTAGCTGTTCGGATGGTTAATGATGCCGCCGACCTGTTTTGGCGAGATTTGAGTAGGAGCTTTCTGCTGACATAATCGTAGCCGGCAAACTCATATGAATACGATTTTCAATCTTCACGTGTCAGTGACGGAATAGTAAATTCTCCTGTCGGACTTGATAAGCTTCAAAGCACTAGCGCTTGGATTGGAAAGTGACATCTTTGAGTTGGCTTCGGATCCAGAAATAGCTAATAATTATTTGACCAGCAGCGGCTTGGTTGTAGCAGATCCGTGTGCCTCGCCACCTCTGATTGGATGGCTAGACACTCCGGTCCTGACGTTCTTTATTTGGTGCCAGAATCCACTTGCAGCAAATTGGATGGACCCCGTAAGATCTTCTCAACCAGCATGCTGAAAGAAAGGAGCGGCTCGATGCGATCTTGAATAACCTGTCCTCGCGCAACCGACCGGCGTGATCTTTGTATCCGTTGTTACTCAAACGAACCGGAGGACGTGCTGACGCTGATTCCTGACCGAGTTGAGGTCTTCAAGATCTATGTTGATGGAGACAAGTTTGGACTTGCATAGAGACCGCACGAGACGCCGTCTTCTAGTGGATTGGATTCTCCTTGATGGCTTTGTTAGAATACAAACATGCGGAAATGTCTATGAATCGATCGAGATATTCATGCACAATCACAGACGATTCTATAGGCACGATGTTTGTTAACCGAGATTCAGCCCAAGCCTACATCTCAGGGCATGAGTATAGGCGCTCATCCCTATTATCTGATAGCTATGCCAGCATCCTGGACACACCGCGGCAACACTGCACCCCCAAACAACGCCATCTAGTCGTCTTCGGTTACAACAGCAGCCATCCTCTCATATTTATGAGGTCCAGATTACAGAGTTTGACTAGGACTCTACCATATACCATTAATACAACTCAAAGTCCCGTCGTAACCAGGCTCGTATAAATATTCGACATATATCTAACAAACTCCACCTCGGCGAATATGTTCGCCACCTCGAATCTGTCACACGCGAACCTCCATGTACACCGGACTTGAATCTTTGTCTTCGACTGCTCAACAGCCACGGGCCTGTGCGACACCCGCCACTTTTAGAACACACTGCTTTCACAATTTCCTTCCTTATGACTCTACCTTCAATGGTGTATCTTGCAGCTTCTTCCAGCGTAAACTTCTCTCCTCCTATCAACACAGTCATACCACCCTTTATGATCTCATGGTTACGCCATCTGACTCACCTCAGAACACTAACCATTATCATCTGTCGCACCAAGCAAAATTAGATTCCTCTCAACCTGCATCTCACGCTTCACACCCTGAAGTATCCGATCAACCCCGACTTACATCTTGATCTTGACACCCCTACTCAAACAACACGATACATCATGTTATCAACACGTAGTTCAAACTAAAATCACTAGCCCTGTCCGAAGTGAACAACTTCCTTTCCGTGTCGCATGAAAATAACTCGTTGAATCCAATATTCCTGCTTGAACTGAATGTTTTCCTGATACTGAGAGAACACATAACTGCTGCTGCTCGAGTCAACCCTTAGAATTTGCCGCAGTCATCGACTTCAACCGTCGATCCTGTACCAGTCAAACTGCCTGTTGCCACAGCTCATCTAACAAAAAAACACGTGTCTCCAGCCCACTCGCGATATCTTCTTGGACGCCTCCCAAAGCACACACACCACCATAGCATATGCTGCCTGTACTATGCTCCTACGTATGTCAGTGCACCATTGTATCCCTTGCAAGCCCTATTAACCATCCTATCGTTCGCACACGACAAAGTCAACCCGTTTGATCGTCGCCCATCGTCTGAAAAAAACAAACTTCGAACACCCGTCTTTCTTCAGAACCGTCCTATCCCGAACATCGTGTTCCACCAAGTCGCAGATTTGATTTTCCCCTAAGCACTAGGATCCTCTCTTTTGCTTTGACTTGTTTCTCCGGTCTACTTGGCTTGATTGCTCTTTGGTTTATACCCTGCTGCACCTTTTCTGGCCTCCAAGTCCTACGCGTAACAAAACAGGACTTTAACCAACAAAATGACACCGATCAACCTCGTGGCTTGCCTGTGCCTGACTCATGTCCAACCGTCCAAGCCGGGTGCCCCTGCATGCGTGTCTGGCCCCACCTGGAACGCCTCCTGCGCCCTCCGACTGCAACGTGGGAGTCCAGCGCTTGCGTCCCACCTGCAGGCCTCACGCACCTGGCCCTAGCACCCCCTCGGACTCCGCGTGTCCACGTCCGCTCAAACCTGCTGCCGCCCGAGCTTCCTGGCCGCTTGGGTTCTGTCTCCGCAGGCGTTCCTCGGCCGGAGTCCGGAGTCACCAGGGACTCTACGCGGACCACCCTCTATGCGCCTGCTCGGAGATGGATTCCTGTGCCCGGGTCGGACTTGGCGTGTGCTCCCGCGCCCTTACGCCCGCCAGCGTCTCCACGCGTGCGCACGGCCTTCCCGTCCCGGCACCTTGCCAACGCCCACGCCCTGGCTCCCGTGGGTTCTCTGCCATCTGCATCCATGCATGCATCCTCCACGTCCTGGATGGAGCACCATGCAGCCTTACGTGAAACAGCACACGCACATGCACATGGACGCATCTGCCGCCAAGTCTGCCACCGAGCCGCTAGTCTGGGCCTTGTCTCCGTGCAGTCCCGGCCAGGTGCGAGCCGCCCAGGCCCACCAGGACACGCCACGCCCTCTTGGGTCTGCGTCCGCGTGCCCTGCACTCCTCGCGTCCTGATGCATCACCGAGCCTCCACCTCCACGCGTCCTGAGGCCCCGCGGCCCACACTTGGAGTCCGCCCCAGGCACGATTCTCCCAGCCTGCCTTGACGCACCTGGCCACCACGCGCCCTGGAGCCTGCACGCCTCCTGCTTCCGACTCCCTCATTGGAGTCCGCGTTGCACAGGACTCGTGCCCTCTTCCACACGCAACCTGGCCTCCAGCGTCACCCATGGACACCGCCGGTCTCCGGTTACCGCGCCTGACCGGCGCAAGGTTACCGGTTCCGGCTTCGTCGCCTCGCTGCACATTGCGCGAATCATCTGCTGGACTCAATCCACGTACACCTCCACGCAGAGAATTTGCCACACCAGATGTACCGTAGCTCCAAAACCAATCTGCAATCTTTCGTCATGTCACACATTGGTCTCGCATCCATGATACAACTAGTTCGGGTCATGATGTTAGCCCCGTATAATATCGTCACGGTCGTATCGCTATTCCCGTCCGCTCCAATATCTCGAGGCTCTTCCACGTCTGGACCGCCTAGTCTCATACTGAGCGCCGAGGTCGTCGCATATAACGATCTCGCCGGCCACCGTGTTGACTCGATTATCACGTCTGATCAATCCCCGTCAACTGTAGCTCACGAAGGGTTCAGGCCACCCGCCTGAAGCATTCGACACCACTGATCAAATCGTTGATCGCCCCATGCTCCACCTTGCACCACACGAGCTATCTTTCTAGCGCCCGTCGAGCATGTTCTCCCCGGGCTTCCACTGTGATCCACCGCATACATCTCGAGATCCAATCCAACCATGGCTCTGGTACCACTTGTTAGAAAACAAGCATGCGGAAGCGCCTATGGATCGATCGAGATATTCATGCACAATCACAGACGACTCCGGAGGCACGATGTTTGTTAACCAGGTTCAGCTAAAGCCTACATCCCCGGGGCATGACTATGGACGCTCCTCCCCATTATCAGATTGCTATGCCGGTAGCCGGGCACACCGCAGCAACCCTGTACCCCCAAGCCAAGCCATCTAGTTGTCTTCGGTTACAACAGCAGTCCTCACCTCATATTTATGAGGAGGTCCGGGTTATAGAGTTTGACTAGGACTCTACCTATACCGTTAATACAACTCAAAGTCCCGTCGTAACCGGACTCGTACAAATATTCGACACATATCTAACAGTCTTGACGATGTTGATGATAACGGCCATGGAGCTAACGGTGATGTAGATGTCACCTCCCCTACCTGGTGCGCTAACTGTCGGTGTTTTACACCAGCAGTGCACCACGAGATGTATCATGCAGTGCCTTTTGTGGTTGGCGAGATCGACCGTAGCTCGATGGTTCACGTGTAACGCGACAAGAGACAAGAACATACGATTTATACAGGTTCGGACCACGAGATGCGTAATACCCTACGTCCTGTTTGGGGCGAGTTGTATTGATTTGAGCTCTCGAGGTTACAATGAGAGCATATGAGGTTGAGGGAGTTGTGTCATGAGTTGAGTTTCCTCGGAGGGATCACTAGTCAGTCTTATATAATCCGGCATAACTTGGGTTACAAGTTGGTTCTAGTCCTACTAGGATTGGTTGCATCTCCTGCTAGGATTCTTCTTAGATCTTCCTCGTACACGTCGAGTCCTTGTCTTGTACGCCAAGTTGTTTAGCACCTCGGGCCCGAGTCAGTCGACCAGCTCTTGGATTGGGCCCTCCGACAGCCCATGTAGAGGATATTCTTCATGGGGACCCAGGGGATATCTATCCCCCACATATCCCTTCCCCTGCTGACCCGCTCGTACTGATGGAGGCAGACGAAGAGCAGCAAGCGCGGCGTCGGTGAGCAGCTCGAAGGCGACGGAGCCCGCGTCACCCCAGGAGTTGTAGACGGCGAGCGCCGAGTTGAACACCAAGGCGCCTAAACCTAGCTTGGTTAGCGCCAAGCATTGCGCTCCCATTCGGTGCGGGCCAGGCGGCCGCAGCCCTCGCTTGTGTCATGTGTGATTTAAGAGGAGGCAGGCAGGTTCTTAGGCTAGGGTCACCATTCGTACTGTGTACAGTGTGCAATCATTGTTTTTCCACTTTGTGTACAGTGCGCAAACAGTGTTTTTCACACCCATTTCCACTCCCTGGTGACATTGGTCTTATAGTGCGTTGGGTACTCTCGGTGTGGGCCCAGCGAAACCCGGCGCACTAAGCCTAACATGAGGAGCGTGTGAGCATAGATGGAAATTGCTACGGTACCCCGAAATAATTGTGAGCCATTGATTAATCGAAGTATTACCTCCTAAGGGAAATAGATTAAAATGACCAGTAAAAATGCACGTGCGTTCCGCACGTGGCAAAGTAAATGCGTGGGACACACGTAGCAAAATAGATGAGTTGTATGTACGTTAAAGTTTTTTTAATGTAACAAAGTAAGGCAATGTTATAATTTTTTTTGTTTTTTTAGAATGGAGGGAATGATAACCATGCGGCATTGGAGAAAACATGACACTATGAAATGAAATCACCTAGACGAGAAATGGGAGAGGGAGGGGAGAGGACTCACATCGCTATAGCAAAATGCAAAATAGAAGAATGCCAAAGGAGAGAGGGAGAGGTGTTGTAGTCTATGTGGGGAAGGCTGAGTAGTGTGTCTTACTCTCCTGGAGATGATGATCTAGAAATTCATCAAGATCTAAAAGAAATTAGACGAGAGCAGTAGAAACCCTAGGTAGAAGAAGAGTGGTGAGGATTTACACCACAGTCGGTGGAGGATGAGGGAAGGATGGGGCCGAGTGTAGACGGCCGAGCGTGGTTGACAACGGCAACGGACGACAGTGGCGTCTCCCAAGCAAGGACAGCTGCTGCGGTTCCCAAGTGTGGATGGCAGCAACGATGGTTCCCAATGCAGACGACGTTGGCAGCAGGCAGAGTGCGGAAGATGGCGAACAGCCTCGTGCCTCGCGTCACCCTCAGGAAAGAGACGCTTGGACCGTCACATCGAAGGATGGCTGCCCCATGGAAAACGCAGGGTTGGGGATGCAGGGCCCCTCCTTGTGGGCTCTCAATGCTGAGTTACGTGGCCCGTGGCTAAGCACCCATGCGGGCTTCCAGTCTGAGGAAAACGTCGAGAAAACTCTGAGAATTTAGGCTTTCAAGGCTTAGTTCAGGAGGGCAGAGGGTGGCAGCCCAGGCGGGGATTTTCTTGACCGATTATTTCCTAGATGAGGGTTTCCACACTCCCGTTGCTGTTTGGAAGAGGTCAACTCTCCCTCGTTTGTTCCCTTTTCTCGAAGGCGCACAACACCGCTTTGTCTATTCTCTCTTGCAACATTCTCACCCCCATATCCAACTGAGGAGAGAACGGCGAGCCTAACCCAGAGCTGGGACGAGTGGAGGCACGACCGTGGTGAGCTAGCGATGTCGCTCCGACGGGTCCGCGCGCACTCCTACGGTAGCCTAAGGCCGGGGCGCACTCCGACGAGTGGAGGAAGTCACCCTCCTCCCCACTGGCTGCCACCAAATGTAGTGCCGTGTCTCCCCTCCACGGTGACACCCTTCAGAAGTGCCACTGCTGCAGTGATGCCTTCTTCCACGTCCGCAGCAGTAGCTTGCTGCGGCGTCGATGGACGATGACCTCCGTTGTTGCCTCGGTTATCACCTGCGGATGAGTGATATGCCGCTAGCTTATCAAGAAACTCTTGGCTAGGGTTCTTACTTGATTGTGCTTGAATGCATTCTTCACTGTTGAGAAGATAATTCAGCTCATTCCAGTTGCCTTTGCACGCTGCTTCTGCCAGAAGCGGATGCATGCCTGGCCTCGGCTTTGCTGCCACCGCCATCGTTGTAGCGTCCTCCTCCTTGTTCACCACTTCTACTATCACACCAGCTGCTGGCAGTTTCCACGGTCTGTGGCCACTACTGCTGGTGGGGCATTTGCTGGCGTATGCAAACTAGGAGGCTCCGCACGACGGGTGGTCGATGGCATTTCCCCTCTAATAACTAATAAGGTTGTTGCAAGTTGCAACTCGTCCTGGTTTACAGTTAGATCTTCAGTCTATATGTTATGGGTCGGTTGTTATAGATGTGCACTGCGTGTGCCCATGTAGGAGGAAAGCTTGGCTTTGTTGCCATTTCCTCTTTTTCAGGCGCTGGGCCCAGATCATTGGCCTGGTGCTTGTTTGTACCCACCAACCGACCGTCCTTAGGCTGAAACCAGCCATTCCCTCGCATGTCCTTCCCCAATACTGTTTCTGCACTGTGCGGCACTATTTCTGTACCGTAGATAGAGAAAAACATAGTTAGAATAGTGATAAAGAATGAAGAATGGGAGAGCTGTTAGATTCAGCCTCACTGCATCTCCAGCAACAGCCCCTAGGGCCATATTTTTAGTGGTCCGTGCAAATATATGCACAAAACATTTAAAATATGGGTAGTCTGATAGATAATCTGTAGACTGACTCCAGCAGCTTTCTCATCTCCATTTCTCAAATTCAAACTCGAACCATGCTAAACATTATTAAAATTTTCAAAATAGCTATACCGTTGGACATAACCTTAGAGATAGCCCAAAGAACACAATGGCCTCTCTGAAGTCTGAATCGTCTTCTAACATGCTTGTGAGAGAACAGAAGAAATCAATAAAGAATAAAGCTGCAGTCTGGTAGTGGATGAAAACGCAAACTACAGAGAGCAAAGTCCTTGGATAACGTGTGAGACTTGCTACTGATGTCCCCTCGCTATGGAGTTTATTTTTATGCACTTCTTCTGTTTGTTCGTTTTCTAGCGTAATAGGCAAGTCCACGCACCCACACCTTGTATTCTACCCGATTGTGACAAATTTACCAATTATACTCTATATGTTTTCCATTCATATTCATAGCCCATCCCTCTCTACACACACCTCGACATGTTTTGTTTTCCATATATGTTAGCTTCATACCTTGGCTTGAATTATATAAGCTCTTCTTGCAACCCATGTGTCATGATGTTAAGGGTATAAAATTCTGTTTTCAAATTGTAGTTCTATTTTTAGTTGCTGTAATAACTTTTATCTACTCCCTCCGTCCAGAAAAGAATAAAAATCTTAGGGTTTAAAATTTGTCCACGAAAGAAGAAATCCTACCACAAAACATGCCTATTCAGCATACCAAAAAAAGGGTATTTGTTGTTATTGTTTCCTTCAGGGATTGTCTATGATATTAATTACGCATGGAAAATGTAGTGGGAGTAGGGGCACATGCAATATTTATTTTATCAGTAATCTGTTTGAAAATTTTCAGAATTTTATTTTATTTTATGGACGGAGAGAGTACATGTTACTCTAGTGCTTATTTTGGAAGGACATGCTTGTGTCTCAATAAAGCTATAAAGAGAGGGAAAGCATGCTAATGATTTTGTGAAGGAGAAGGCGATTGATACAGCCTCTCTCTTTAAGTATAAACTTTTTTTAAAGCACCGTGCTCTGTACAAAAGGGCGTGCAATAATTCAAGCTCCAGTTTCACCAGGCTGCTATGTGAAGACCGGTGTGAACATCCGTTCTGAAATCTGTGCTCCAACAGGGATAAGACGTACCGATATAACTTCGTCACACAATTTACAACCACGTACAATTGTAAATCATATATCTGAAGTTGTGCTCGTGTGCAAGTGCAGGATAAGTAGTTCTACATTCTTATCCCAAAAAAAAGTTTTTACTACACTAGTAGCCACAACCAATACACAATATACCTGCACAAAGTGTTTCACGTGCCATTTTAAAGTATTTGGGAAAGTAGCCTTGCCTTTGCCTCTTAAGGCAGGAATAGGATGCATGCCAGGAAGCCTTTTGTCTGTTAGCTGTTCTGTTGTACTTCTTTATTATCTAGAGCCTCCATTTCCTTTGTAGAGGCAAACCGAACCCACACCATCATCCTGCAGCACGTCCTTTGGGCATGTATTCTTTTTGTTTGCTCTTCGTATAAGGAAGGGCGGAGGTGACGGCATCAAGCAAAGGCCGCAAGCGGAGAGCGAGGAAATTCATCAACTTGTACGGGAACTTCTCTCATGCTATCGTGCAACAAATGGTGATCTCAGCTATTCAATAGATCTTCAAACCTTTAATATAACACCTCCTAGGTGACATCATTAATCTATTCTCAAGCAATTATATTTTGTCACAATCTTAACATTACTAATTTGAGAGTCTCTACGTTAATCCTCTCCAGACGCGCTGAAAAAAAGATAAATCATAGAAAATTTCACAAAATGTAGAAACATCCGACCGTCCATCATTTAACTATAATAATAATAGTAGCCATTAGATCTATTATGTTTTCTAAAAACCTATACACCATGCCATTATGAAATAGAAAATAAAATTACTCTCTAAATTTATATAAAATTTACCCATCATGCCATTATGAAAAATGAAATAAAATAACCCTCTAAATTTATAGAAAAATTATCCACCATGCCATTATAAAGTCTAAATTAAAATAACCCTCTAAAGTATAAAAATAACCCACTATGCCATTATAAAATATGAATTAAATAAAACTCTAAATTTACATATGAATTACTCATCATGCCATTATAAAAGATAAATTAAAGTAACCCTAAATTTGCATATAAATTAACCAATATGAAATCATTAATGATAAATTAAAATAATTTCCAAATTTGCACGTTC
Organism: Paspalum vaginatum; assembly: GCA_030272315.1. NCBI lineage: Eukaryota > Viridiplantae > Streptophyta > Magnoliopsida > Poales > Poaceae > Paspalum > Paspalum vaginatum. The sequence continues at coordinate 40,827,335 of CM059021.1, forward strand.
ACCCACAACACCATTATAAAAGGTGAATTAAAATAATCATGTGTATATTGCTAAGAATTAAATCTATATCTCCTCGCACGGGTTGATGAACTAGTATTCAAAATTTATGTGCTATATGATCTTATGTAAAATATAATCATCCCAATGCATATTGTCATGGATTGTTTTTAGCACCTACAAAATAATTAAATGCTAGATGTATGTGAAAGTATATGTGGGGGCCTTACATGCTTCAGATTTCAATAATTCAATGCTATGTTCTCGTGTACAAGTGGTATCTCCCTCAACATACAGTTTTTCTCTCTCCCCTCTACTGTAACAACCCTTAATTTTGCAGTATAAAAATCACTACTGAAAAATTTCATTTAAAATTTTGTTTCTGCATTGCATCCTCCATACTAGGTTTTGGCTAGCTAATTTAAACTTGTGGCTAGTAGGAGTTATGCTAACCAGCCAACCTTGATTATGTATAACTTTGTGTTAAAGCATGCATCATATATTTGGGTCTTAATTGGATCTTTGGTTGTGTGATCAATTCAAACCAAATCCTCAAATTAAATCCACATCAACTCAACCTAATCACAAAAACAGATCAAAATCTAACAAAATAAAAAGGAGGCTGCTCGGCCCAACCAAGCTAACCGGCCCAGCCTGCCAGCCAACCCAACCACCCGTGTTGGGCTGAAATCGTCGCCGCCTCGGCCCGACCCCCGCTCACCAGCACACCGGCTTTGACGGGTGGGCCGTCGCCGCAGACTCACTGCCCCACGGGACCCTCTTGTCGGCTTTCCCTTCCCTTTCCCCTATCCGCTCACCCCTACACCGAGACGGAGCAGACAATCGCGGTGCGCCTCCATGTGCGCCTGCTCCCCTCGGATCCCCTTGCGCGCCAAGGGCCAAGGCGCAGGAGCGCGATAGGCCGCCGCCCCAATTGCTCTGGCGAGTGGGACTGGGGTCACGCTCCGGGCGTGGTAATCACATTCTTTACATCAAAGTGATACAGATCCGCCCTAAACGGGTCAGACCACAAAGGCGCGCAGCCCTGAAAATATAAGCAGCGGAATATAAAACGTAGACCCATCTTCTTTACGCCACAGTTGGAAAGCAGGTCGTAATCCTTACTCGTTCTCGGACCAATATATGTCCATAGCATTGAGAAAAAACAACAACAAAAGCAAGGGTGGATACATACGTACTCAGCAGCCCACTTTACTCCAAAATAATTTGGGAAAGGGTAACACTATTTGCGAGGATATATCTGAAGCTTAAAATAGATTTGCATAAAAGTATTTGTATGCAGGGTTTGAATAGTTGCCCAGTTTTGATCTTTCTGAAAATTAGGTTTTTCCCAAAAGGGGTTGCCACTGGACTTGCCGGTCCAAAGTGGCTCATGGGTTTCCAGCCAATACATTTTTTCATACACCCAGCATCTACTGCTGAACCAAAAACCATTTTATCCGGTCTCAAACCAATTCCATTTTATTTTATGAAAACTGCAAACTGAAGAACCAAGCCGTAACTCATCCATACCAGTGGACATGGACTATTCGAATAGGTTTTACTTTGATCAGAGGTTGTACTAATTTCCACAAGTTGGACTCGGTGGCACATTACTATCGTAACTGCCTGAATTCCAAACCAAGTCGTTGCTTTTGTTTCATTACCTAGCGGAACTTTAGGGGTTCGGGCATCTGAGTCTCTCCAGTACTCCGCGGTACTTCCGTTGGCACCCATCCTTCCCCTAGTCCCTTGTGCGCCAACACAGAAGCTACTAGGCTATCCACTCCAGATTGGGCCTAGCCAATGCCTCATACAGAGCGAGTGGTTGTACTAAAAATGTCAGGCAAGATAAAAATCATAACGGTCTTTACGGAGAGTTCAGGTAGAACCATTCCCACTTTTCAAAGCTCAACCGCGCGAGCAAATCCACCTACCCGGTACGAATACCGGGACATGGGGTAACCGCGAGTCGCTAAGTTACCCGTCCATACCCTAGCCGCGTAGCCGTATTCTGACAAAGTCGGTTGCCGGGGTTCTTTCCCATTTTATTTCAAAACCACACGCACATCCACTTTCCCATACCCTTCGCATTTCATATCCATAATCCAACATAACATCAAGATTATGATAGATAATTAAATAATCGGTCCCACCTATGCGCGGTACATCTAAAATAGGCCTAGGTGGCTGTATATTTTGGTAGGTTACCTTAGCAAGCAAAACATGCAAGTTTTTATGTGATTATCAGGCCAAAGGTTGTGTTTGTAAAATATAGAAAATTTATGCATCAAGTGGGGATTCCAGTGGGTTTGCCTATCGTTTTGTTGATACGGACGATGCATCGGTCGCTGGTGATGAGGGTGTATTGTCTGTCGAATGTGTTGGTGTACCATCATTCGCCGGGTACGTTGGCATACCAACTGCTGAGCACGATGGTGTGCCATCCACTGCGCGTGATGGTATAGTATCTGTTGTAGGCGCCGGTTGCTCTCTTCAAGCGCGGCGAAAGCCCTCGGGAGAGGTGTACCGACTAAGATCGCTGGTACCACCTACGTGCATAAATTGGGAAAAGCATACACACAAAGAATATAACATGAGGTCCACACGGAGTTTAGGTGCAGTGAGTAGGAGATCTTGGGTTTATTTGGAGGGTTGGAAACTTACCAGAGGTGGTGGCTCGGGTAGGTAGCGGGGTGGAGCAGGATGATGTCAGCTTCGCTGGTGGGCATGGTAACGGTTATGGAGGTAGTGCCAAGGTAGCAAATTCGAGCGGCGGGAATGGGAATTGCGAGAAGGTGGCCTCATGGTGAAGTCTAGAGTTTGAGTAGGGAAAGGAACGGAGCGATGATTTTCAGATGATTTTCGGTGTCGTCATCATCTGAACTCAAAGCCCGGAATGACCATGGTAGGAGCCTTGAGGATTTAAGCGGAGTCGGTAAGTAATAGCATCAATCACCAGGCACACGAAACTCTTGGGACCAGTGTGAAGCGTAGACTGGGCGTAGGACGGCGTCATGGTGTCATGACGGCGGCTTCTGGCTAGGAGGAGGGATTATGTGGAGTGGGCAGGTAGGTGGAGCTTGATTTTAGATGGATTTAGGCGAAAGAATTACCTAAATCGGAGTTGGAATGAAGAAGATATGGGGTATTTAGTGTCTAGGGAGTAGATATAAACTTTTTGGAAAGCTGGAGGGGTAGGAATGGAGTTTATTCAGCAAACTTCGGAATTCAGCCCACGACAAGTCAACCTCGGCCTGGGGTGGCATTTTGCCTAACGCGGCCTGGCTTGGCCCACTTGAGCGCGCAGGGGGGTGCGGCCTGGCCAGCCTAGGGCACGGCCCACATGCGGCGTGGCGTGGGAGGCTGAAATGGGCCGGCCCACGAGGCGACGACGGCGAGGTAACGGCCGTTTGGCCCAGACCCAAGTTGTAGCGGCGGTGGGGGGCGGAACGGCATTGGGGGGTGAGACGGCGGCTGGTGGTTCTTACCGAGGCAGTCCGGTTGGACCTGTCTGGTGAACTCGCCGGCGGTTCTCACCGCCGGTGATGGTCTTGGCAACGGGGCTAGCGGGATGAGCACCGAGATGGCGGCACGAACGCGGTGGCAGGGTTGGGCATTCGAGATGGTGGTCGGAGGTGGGGTCTCCACACGGTGGCGGCGGAGTTGCGCACCGGTGACCGGGAGCGCATGCACAGCGGCTTTGGTAGGGAGCGGAGGGGCTGTGGTGAGGTGCCGGCATGGTGAGGGCAACCAGGGCGAAGCTCATGGTAGGGGCAATGGAGCTTTGGTGGGCTATGGAGTGAGAATCCGATGGTGTTGTCTTCGCATCCTTGGTAGGTGGCAGAGCTTTGAGTGTGGGGGGAAGGGATCGGAGCTAGGAGATGGGGGCATTTTATAGGAGGTGGCCATGGTGCTTCGGCGTGACAGGGGAGGGGCAGAGCGGTGCGTGGGGCATGGGGTGCGGCGTCGCGGTAGGGCTGGGTGTGGCTCGATAGCGACGGGGATAGGGACCAGGCGAGGCCGACCGCAGGGGTCGGGGCGCGGTGCGTGGGGGCCGGAGCGCGTCGCAGTAGGGACCAGGCGTGGTGCGTCGGTGCCAGGACAGCGCGGTCACGGCGCGCGCATCGTGGGGTGCTGGAGGAGGAAGAAGGGGGGAGCGGCTGGCATGTGGGGCCCAGCGTGCAGTGAGAGATGGGGCGTGGCCCGCTTGATAGATAGAGGAGGCACGAGAGGGCGTCGGGCCGATGCGGTGAGCGGGCTGGGAGAAAGTGGTGATGGCCCAGGAGGGAGGAGAGGGGTGGTGGGCTGAGGAGGCGGGCCAAGGGGAGTTGGACCGGTTTCGGCCTAAGGAAGGAGGAAAAATATTTCCTTTCTATTTTTTTTTGGGTTTGGAATTTTGGGATTTGGACTTTTGGTTGGGAATTTTGGGTAGGTTTTGGTAGGAGTGTTTGATGGGTATTTGGGAGGGAATATGTTTTGAGATATTGAGCTCATGTTAGCGCACTCAAAACAAGCAACAACCTAGGTTTTTGAAAATATGATTTTGAATTAGGGTGGGATTTAGAAGAAAATTTCTGGGGCTAATTTTCAGGGCGTTACACAGGTGGGCCACTGTGTCCGGCCCATCCCGTCGTGCAGCCAGGCCGGGGGAGAAAGGAGAAAAGAGGAAGGCGGGCCGAGACCCTAGGCCCAAGGTGGAAAGAATCGGGGGAGCGAGCCGTCCCAGGCAGCAGGGCGCAACCTCGGACCGAAGCGGTTGAAAGAGGCGAGTTGGGCCGCTCCGCTGGCCCAAGGCCAAGCTGCTAGACCCTACAGGCCATGCCGAAGAGAAAGGAGAAATGAGCCGCTCTGCCGGCCCAAGGCCAAGCTGCTAGCCCTTGCGGGTCGCGCCAAAGAGAAAGGAGAAATGGGCCGCTTGTCGGCCCAGCTTCGTTGCGGGATGCGCCCCGAGGAAAAAGGCCGAGCGGGCCAAGTTTTGGCCCAACGACCTAGTTCTGCCCTCTTTACCTTGGAAATTATCTAAACCCGAATTTAGACTTAGGAAATCCACCATAAATTCATCCTAACTCAGATAATTATGAAATCGATTCCTTCTCTCATCTAAACTCGGACCATATCACTTGAAAATGTACCCTTGCATGGTGTTGCTTCTTTAATTGCCTTATCTCGGTTCTTTCTACTAGTACTTACATGTAGCTGTTAACATAGAGCCGAAGAACTAGGAGGAGGACCGTGAAGACCCGGAGTACCTGCCTGAAGATGATCTCGACGTACCAGGTCGGCGAACACCCCACTTCCGTCACCCATAGACACGCGCAACTTGTAGTGCGTAGGACAAATGATTTTGCTCTACTGCAAGCCACCCTGATCAGACTTTATTTTATTTAAGCCACTGCTTTACTAAAACTTCGATCACCCAACTCAAATATGATGATATAAATGTGATGTGAGATCGGGTGATATGTGGTGGGATAATCTACTCTTGGCGTGTGTGAAGTGGGTGGTTTTGAGCGCGAGAAGGTGTGTGAGATGGGTTCGGCGGGAGTCGGCAACGGATATTATGGGAGAGACTAGAACTCTTCCCAGAGTGGAGTGAGGTGTTTGGTGGTGCACGGCCCACCGCTGAGAGTGGCAACCGACCCATGGAAGGCTTGCTCTCGCCAATTAAGGACTGAGTAGGGGTGATAGCACCTTGGATACTACGTGCATACCATATGACCTCAGGCCCGATTCATGAACTTCCTCGGAAGGCACCCGGACTGTAGGAGTAAGTCGATAGTGTTAGGGGGTGCTAGTGGGACTGTGATGCAGCCACACGCCCCCGATGGACTCGACCCGTGGGGCCCTGGACTACTCAAGTTCACAATTCTGAGAGTGCGGTGGATAGTATATCTGCATAGTTTCTAGCTCAGGAAGGGAGGAAGGTGCCAGAAAGGGGAGTTCATCCGTCGGTCTGGTGGGCCCGGGGCAGCGGACGCACTGCCCTTGTCCCACCTCGTATGGGTACAGATGTACAAACCTCTTCAGAGTGTAAATCTTTACGTAAAGCCGGCGTCCACGGTCAAGGATGGACCAAGGGCGAATACTCACCTCATCTTGCATGGGTTTTCTTCTCTTCTCCCTCGAGTGTTAGATCCCGACCGTGGCCGATGAGGCTTGGACGGGTGGGAGCTGTCCTTGTCACAGATGTAGTTTGACGAGTGGATGTCGAGGAAGAGGTGTTCGGAGGAGATGTGATATGTGTTGGCTAGAGTGTTGAGAGCGGGACCCGGTCGATATACCGAATTCCCGGAAAAGTAATGAAACTTCTACTATATGATGCTACTCTTTTCTTTAAGCTTTGCTAGGAAGCCAGACTCATCTCTTTGAATACAAGTTAGGCTGCTTGGAGTGTTCGACTTAGTGACCTATACGCTTATCGTACAGATTCAGGTGACGACGAGCTGGACAACCTCGTCACGAGGGACGACTGGTACGAGGACTGAGGGTGGGCTACGCTCAAGTGATGCCTGTGGGGGACGGGGGACTCATCGTGATGCTGCTACTCTGGAGACGAGTTGTTTTTTCTGTTTGTCATATTTCCGGCCTGCAAGCCGAAGTATCGGGTATGTAGGGCATGTACTAAGTTAAATTCGTAAAGTATGGATGTGGTACCTATCTGAGACATGATATGCGATAGCCGAATGATTCCTGACACTATCGTACCATCATAAAGGACTCCAATTCCGGCACCGCGGAATTGGGGTCGTTTCATTAACTCCCTTGACACATCAGCAAAAATGCTTACGTGGTATACATGAAATGCGTATGTTACCATGCGCCAGCAATAGTATTCGCATTTGTATCTGTAACTTCAAATCTAAATCTAAATTACGAACATATTCTATTATAAAACTTAAGTAACTACAAATGAATCTATACACGTTTCTAAATTACTAACTTCGAAATACAAGGAGTTCATTAACTTAATATGGAGTATGTACATAATAATACTCTCTCCATCTCAAAAAAATTGGAAACATAGATTTCTACAAAAACAACATCTTAAATCTTTGACTAATCATTCATTCAAATACATATATTTTTAGTATGCATGTTTATATACTTAGATTTATATGCGAAAGTAGTTTAATATGATGATAATTTTGTATTTATTGATTATATATTTTAACAAAAATATTCAAAGTCTTGCTTTTAAAGAATATGCCACGAGTCTATATGCCTTATTTTTTAGATAGAGGGAGCAGTAAAATTTGAAAACCAAAATCTAGATCTATAACATCATGACACGCGGGTTGCAAGAAATATTGTATAGCTCAAGCTAAGGTATTATCTAGACATATTAAAAATATACAGAAATGTAATGCAAAAGGAGAACTATGAGTATATATGGACAAAAACATGTGAAGTAATTTGTAAAATTATCAAAACTATTAGATGCTATTACAAAGTATATAAATCGGTATTGTGTTAAAAAATAATGTCTGGATAGGATTGCATAAGAATAATGAATTCTAATTGGTTATAATTATCACATAAGGTTTTTAGTCCATGCTAGAGGATGGGTTGATCAGCTTGTAAACAACATACTAGCATTGAGATATAATTACTCATTCCATCCCAAATTGTAAGGCTTTTAGGACCCATCTACAGTCATTCATTACTCTATCAACATCAGTATGAATGGAGACAGATGAAAAAGGGCTAGAATCCCTTACAATTTGAGATGGATGGAGTAGTTTACAATTCACTTCGACCCGGTGGAAGCCCCAAGGATCTGTGTTGCACTCACTGCAGGAACCACAAGCATTTTCGTTGGCCAGATATGGTGCAGCGAAGAACAAAAATTTTATGCAATATAACTACACATATAAGCAAACAAGATTTTATTTAAATAGCCTATCAATATAACTGCATATCTTACTAAACTTTGCAACAAATCAGTGACAAAAAAGGTCATGAAACTAATATTAATCTTTTTATATAAACATTCAATAGCAGCATTGTCATTATTTTGTACCTCAATTAAGTTTTTACGATACATCTACTAACTAGGCTTCCATAATCAACTAATAGTACTCATAAAACTAGCAAGAACATACTAAACATAATTTTCGTCAGCCGTCTATAGCCAACGAAAATTAATTAGTTTTCGGTGGCTTCTGCCCGGACCGATGAAAATTAATCTGCCCAAGAAAAAACGCTGTGTTTGCTGTAGTGACTGTCGGTGGAGGCACATGCCGTAGGTGGAGTGGAGGAGCTCGCGGGGATCTTGCAGCATCATCTTCTTCTTGCAGTTCCGGTGAGTGGTGATGCTGCTCTGATTAGATTCCTATAAATGCAGTAGCAGCAATAGTGGTTTTGTGCTGAAATTGGCAGACAAATGAAGCAGAGCTCGATTCCAATCTTACACATACACTATCTGGCTCGTCTTCGTCTCCCCCTCTATCTCTAGCTGCGTACCTCTGCACGTACTGCGCCTGGCCTGGCTGTTGAGCAGATCTCTGGCGTTAATCTATCTACCTTATAAAAGTACGAGTCAATAAAAAACATCTTTTACTTTCATAGCTTTCTACCCGTCTTAATCTCCACCCTTGATCTAATTCGGATTAAACATCTAATGCATCTCATGGTAATCAAAGTCGGCCCATATTACTTCCTATGACCCTCGAGCCCCTCCATCTTGCATTTTTTTTCCACCTAAAATTTTACCCAACCTTCATACCCGCCAGTATGCGTTAATATCTACATCATACAACGCAGATGCCCGCAGCCCAAATTGGGTCCACCACAATCCTATTTGGATCCACCACAGACCAACAAACAAAGAAATACACGAAAAAAACACAGAAATCATGTCACAGTCGCAAATCGCCCATAGAGATTTGTGTGTAAATAATACGCTAACATGCCCTGCAAAACAAGCAGCTGGTTGACTTTGAGAAATCAAGAAACAAATCCGTCGATCATCAGATCAAGAAACACAACTCGTCTTCCATGAAAGAAATAATGAATCGAAGGGGAAAGCGTACCACAAACCGTGATAGGTGCACGTGGTCTACGCGCAGATCCGGCCGCGGGGGAGGTGGAGGAGGGCGAGCGGGCCGGCCGGCCGGCGGCCGGGTCACAGTGGATCCGGCTGCACCGGAGGCGGATTAGGCCACGGCAAGGGTGGAGGAAAGCGAGTGGGCTGGCGGCAGCGGAGACGAGGTGAGGGGGCAAGTGTGGATGCGGAGGAGGCGCCGAGGCCGGTGGAAGTTGGGGATGCGGAGGAAGCGGCATGGAAAGGAGGCGCTGAGGCCGGTGGAGGTCGGGGGCGCGGAGAAGGCAGCGCGGAGGGGGCGACGAGGCTGGCAAAGAGCTTGGGGGGACACGAAGCAGGAGGCAGTCGGTGGTGGGAGTGGACGCGTTCGGGACGACAGACTTGGGGGGCCGGCGCGCCAGGAAGGAGGGGGAGAGGATGTGGCAGATCCGGCCGCCGCGTGGCCGGATTCGAGGAGGGGCAGTCAGGGAGGAAGGCAATGACGTCCTCACCACCGGCCGTCGAGGGCGCCGCTGGTAGGCCGCTCGACGGCCACGAGCTCACCGATGGGTGGACGCGCGAGACAGCGAGGGGTCCGGTGGGCGACGACGCCATTTCCGTTGTCCACCCCTCTCACTCTGGTGACGGGGAACGTGAGTGACAGAGAGAGAGTGCAGCGGGGGTTGGGAAGAGAATGGACCCTAGGGTTTTCAGGGGACAGCAAGATTTCCTCTTCTTATACCGAGAACGAGCTTTTCCGAGCCGTAGATCGTAAGATGGATGGTGGACGCGAACCCTAGCCGCCACGGGCGAGATCGAGCCCAGGCGGGTGTGCACTTTCTCGGCCTAGGCCCAGGTTGTAGCCTGGGACGCGGGGGAGCAGCAGATGCAATGCGATGTGCTGGTTTTGGGCCACTTTCGGCTAGAGGAATTAACGTTTCCCTGATTTTCAGAATATATTATGTAGGTCAAGAATTATCAATATTGAATATTTTTTGCTTAATAAAGACTTGTATGTCACATTCATATCTATTTATACTGAATATTTTTTGCCAGAGTAAATATGCGCACGTCGAGCGTGCATAACCTACAAAATTCTTTTTTTACATTAGACTTTTGTTTTTTTTCATAAAAGATATTTCAATCAATTAAAACTAATAATATTTTCAGCTAGTTATGTGCGTCCCACACGTGCATTTTGACTAGTTATATTAATAAGGGAGTGTTAAAAAAAACTATCACGTTCGTCGAGAGGGCTAAGAAATTACCACGTTAATCGGAGAAAAAGAAAAACCCTCTACCGTCAGATTTTATAAAGATCCAACGGTCTATGTTCACCTAAAAATCTATATCTGTATACATATATGGCACCTAATAATAAAATAAGGAAAAGATTACGTACACCTTATGTGTTTACTGAATCTCGCCCGGAGGACTGTTTTAGTTAAGAGCACGCTATCAGCTATTCCATTGCACATCTCCATTGCGATCGGCTTGTCATCATGGGCTATGGGGGCCATTGATAAACTTCGGCGGTCTTTTTTGTGGTCGGGTTCCGATATGCTGGTCAGGGGCAGAGCCAAAATCGCCTGGACCTCGTTGTGCCGACCACTGGTATACGGTGGGCTAGGTGTGCCAAACCTTTCACTCCTAGGCCTCGCACTACGGGCAAGATGGTGCTGGCTTCAGAGGGTGGAACCTCAAAGGATGTGGGTGAGTCTCGCTCAAAATTCCGAAAGACTGGTGACGAATTTGTTCAGAGTCTGTGTTGACATTGTGGTCGGGGATGGCAAAACAACGCTGTTTTGGGTCGACAACTGGTTGGATGGCTTGGCAATTGAGGTGGTAGCGCCCAACCTGTTTGCGGCAGTACCTATCCGCTTCCACCGAAGAACTGTTGCGGAGGGTTTGCTAAATCGAAGCTGGATCAAGGACATCAAGCGCCCCCTGTCCATCTTGGCCATTGCAGAATACGTTGATGTTTGGGAAAGAACGTTGGGCCTGATCAATTCATCTGGCGATTCTCACCAGATTACCAATACTCTTCGGCCTCGGCTTACCGTGCTTGTTTTTTGGGCTCACTTCACTCGCTGGAGCATAAGTGCTTTGGAAGGCCAGGGTCCCGCCAAAAATCAAGTTCTTTGTGTGGCTGGCCATTCAAGATCGCTGCTGGACAGCCGAGCGACGGAAGAGGCATGGTCTCCAGGACGATGATTCTTGTGCTCTCTGCGACCAGGGCGTCGAGTCCATGCACCATTTACTGGTGGGATGCTGCTTCACCAACGAAGTCTGGGCAAGGGTGTTTGCGCCATTCAATTCGACAGACAGGATGCCGGGCAACAATCAAAAATTCATTGATTGGTGGTTACAAGCACGGAAAGGTCTGCACAAGACTGTTGGGCAAGGATTCGACTCCTTAATTATGCTCGTCGCCTGGATGATCTGCAAAGAGCGCAACGAGAGAGTTTTTGGCGAAAGGCGCCTATGCCTTTGGTGGTCGTCTCTCGGATCTTGGAGGAAGCTAATCTTTGGGTTTCCGCAGGGTTTTCGGGTCTGAGTGTCTTGCTCTCGGGTGCAATCACCCCATCTAGGTCGCCAGCTATGTCTGTAATATAAACCTTCATTTCTGTGCTTGTGGCCGGTTATTTTAGGCAAACCGCACTCTTTATACTTTTTCACTTCCTCTTAATGAAAAACGCGCATTGCGCGTTCGCGAAAAAAATTCTGACGTTAAACTTGTTGGCACTTGTCCTGACCAAATATTACAAATGTTGAAGTCCTCTATGCCGCGAATACACACTTTAGGATCGGTTAGCAGACAGCGGACAGTCCGGCGGCGTGCGCCAGACTGTCCGGTAACGCTGGATTGTCCGGTGGTGTGCATGGAGGACGATCCCCCTTGCCTTTTGGCGAAGGTCCTGAGTCAAAAGCAATCTTTGCACCAAAAACATTTGAGGGCGATGGTTAACGTAATACATCGGCCATACATCACACTAAGGGAAAGCGATTATCGACCATAAAACTTGACTAGATCACGGTGACGCTGAAATAATCTTCTTGGGCCTCCATACCTGCTAAGTAGCACGTGCTTCCTTCACATACACCGTCACCTCCTTTTGCTGCTACATTGATTTCTGTTAATGCAAACGCTGAAGTCTTCTCTTTTGAGTATTAGATAAGCCTGAAGGATACCACTTCGGCTATAGACATAATCCTTACGTGCTTTTCTTTACCTATATATCTGGAACAGCAGGTGCATCCTTGACCAGATTATCATGAACCGGTAGTTGCAATGCTCCATAAAAAAGATATAAAATAGGATATTGAAAATACGGATGTAACCATATATTATCATAAAAAAGGTGGGGAATAATAAACATATGGTCCAGACTAGGATGAAGTCGGCCCCAATGGATAATACGTTGTAACAGAAGGATTACCCATGTAAGTTGATCGTACACTACTCGTATATGAAGAATTTGAAGTTTCACCACCTGGTCGGCCCTTCTTCTTAGCAGCCGGTTCTTTCTGATATTTAGCCGAGAGTTCTATAAAACCTGGCTTTCCTTTACCTTCAACCTTAGAGCCTCCCTCAGACACTCTAGAGCTGCCGAACAGTCCGGCGACGGGCACCGGACATTCCGGTGCTTGCCACCAGATAGTGCGGTCCTCGCAGGCCCATCTGCCTCAGTCTGGCTTTGCCCCCCGAGCCTCGATGCTTTCTGCATCGGCTGTGTGCTTATGGTTTCCGGAGCTTCTGACATCTCAATTTCGATGATAACATCATTCCCCTTAGTTAATTCGGCTTCATGAGGCTGAATTAAAACCTTTGCACCTTGCAAGTCAATGGTATTCATTGGAAACGGCTGTCGATCAATTTGCATACTCTTAAAAGTCAGATACTTATCATCTACTGCTGTCTGAATCTGCCTACAAAATACGTTACAATCATTTGTCGTATGAGAAAATGAATTATGCCACTTGCAATATGCTTTTTTTTAATTCATCAAGTGGTGGTATAGCATGCGACAACTTAATATTTTCGGCTTTCAGCAATTCATTAAATATCTTATCACACTTAGCCGGATCGAAACTAGATTTACGCTCCTCTTGCCGGATTTTAGAAATCGGCTTAAGCGAATCACAATTGCTTGGTTTGCTAGTAGATGATCATACAAATTCAGCAGTATAAACATCTTTATCTTTATCATCCGAAATATTATAATCGGATCTAAGCACATAAACAAGTCGACTAGATTTCTTATCTTTAACCCGGATTTCATTAGCCAGAGCCTTTTGCAAGACTTGATGAACATAACTAAAATCCTGTCCATCTAGCTTTTCCTTATGAATATCAAGCAAACCATCGTGACCTAGATCAAGCAAATCTTTATCAGAAACTGAAAGCATCGGTTTCTAGTGTCTCTAAATCTCCAAATATATTCAGTAACAGATTTAATGGTTTTTTGTTTAACCGATGTAAGGTGTGACAAACGCAGTTCAGTTTCACCGGTATATAAGTAATCATGAAATTTCTTTTCCAAATCTTCACAAGTATGAATTGAATTGGGAGGCAAAGAGGTAAACCAAGTAATTGCAACGCCAGATAAAGACATAGGAAATAATCTTATTCTCAGAACACTGCTACTGCTAGCCTCACCACATTGCACAAGAAATTGGTCGATATGTTCTAATGTAGTCTTATTATCGGCACAGATGAACTTGACAAAATCAGAAATTTTATACCCCGGAGGACATGGAATATACTCATAATTCTCTAAGTATGGCTTTTGGTATGTCCTAGCCTTGTCTAAGCCGAGAGTCTCTCTCACAACCCTTTGTATTTCGGCTACAAAATTATTTCTTTCCACATCATCGAATGGAGGCCAATGTGTTGGCATAGTAATAGGAGATGAAGATGGTATGAAGTTCGGCAAAGCATATGAAGTTCGTGGTGCCGAACTAAAACCCAAAGTATTACTAGGTGTATTAGTCGCGATAACAGTAGGTGTCATTGAAGCATTAGTGTAGATTGCCGGAACTCCTCCATTAACCGAATTTCCAATAACGATTCGGCTTTGCGTATGATGTATCGGTGTAGCAGGAAGAGGGACCTTAGGTACAAACATATTAGATAAATCAGGAATCATGCTAGCACTATGTTCAGCATTACAATTAGAAGTAGATAAATGTAAATCATTGCCAAAAGACTGTTTAAGTTTGGCATCTACCTTTTGATTAACGACATTGAAAATATTACTAGCTATAACAACAAACGTATTATTTAAACTAGCAGCAACACCATCATCAACAACATTAGCGATTCTAGCATCTAAATCTGGAGAAACAACCAGACTAGATGATGCATCAAAAACTGTATCATCCATAGGAGGAGGATTGTATGCTTGAAGTTGAGTTATCTCTCCTCGTTGCTTTTCGTAGCAGGAGAGAAGTTGATTCAGTTCTTCTTGTTCACGTTGCTTCATGTGCTTCTCATCCTATTCAGCTTGTATCCGGATCCTCTCCTCGTATTGTCGCCGAACATCTTCAAGGATCTCTTCCAACTTGAGCTTGATGATGTTGTCGGCAGCGATATCACTTTTGTCAGGCTTCTTACCACCAGCCATGGTAGCCGATGTCTCTGTCTTCTCGTTCCCCAGCGGAGTTGCCAAAAATATGTTGGCACCTGTTCTGGCCTAATATCACAAACGTTAAAGTCCTCAATGCCGCGAATACACACTTCTGGATCGATCAACAGACAGCGGACTGTTCGGCGGCGTGCGCCGAACTGTCCGATAGTGCCGGATTGTCCGGTGGCGTGCGCCAGACTATCCGGTGAGCCCCTAGGAGCTCAGTAAACCTAGATCCAATCTTCCGAGAAAGACCCCGTCGAAGAGAAGAGATCGTAGGGTGCTCTAGGATCGGGAGGCCACTTAGAACACTTCCAAATCGCCGTCGAGACGCCGGAAAAACAGCAAAAGAGGTTGGAAAAGAAGGGCAAAAAAAATAAAAAATAAAAACAATAAAGTAAATTGATTTGGTTCGATTGTGATATCTCAATCGGCCGTGCCCTTTATATTCATAGGGAAGGATGGTCTTACCCTTTTTACAGCTCTAAATCCAACCGATACGTATAATTCGCAGATTCTATTTGGACATGTGACTACCGAACAGTCCGATGACGCTGGACTGTCCGGTACCCCGCACCGGACTATTCGGTGCAGGCCTGTGCCCAGTTTGGTGCTCAACGGAACTCTGTTTCCTACGCGGCTAAATACCCAGCGGCCAGCGCTCCCCATCGGTGATACTCCTGGAGTCCCCGTCCAACTCAGATCCATACACTTAGCCTACACACACGCCTGCCAAGGCGCCATGCCCTTCCAACACGGCACCGAGATCGCAAGCTCAAGACGGAGGTGAGCCGAGCGCGCAACCTACAAAGTCGAGAAGGCTAAGGCGGCTAACGCAAGCCGCTGCTCTGCTCCAAATCTCTCCATGAACAGCTGGATGAAATCGTCCAGTGGCCTAGACTATCATGACGATGAAGAGCTTCACCATGTCGCCGCGCGCACAGCAGCGCCGGAGGATCATCGTGCGCTGCTCCACCACGGGGAAGCTCGCTGCTACTGCTCCTGCCACCGAGATTTGTTTGCCTAAGCCGCCGCCACCGCCATCATCATTCGCCAAGGATCTCGGCCCACTGCTCCAGCGTGCTGCGTGCGGGTTCGAAACCACGCGACACTGCCACACCATGCGCCATCACTCGCCGAGGGCTGCTGCCACACCATCGTTCACGGACTCCACCTTCACAAAAACTGAAGCAAGTGCGGAAGGAAAGGAACCAGCATATTGAAGGTGTATGTAGATATGAGGAGCTGCTGAGCTGGAGAAGCCAGACTTACGTACCAGCAACTCAGACATAGTGGACGAGCTATCGAGCTGCAGAGCTAGGGAAAAGTCACCATAGAAAAATAGATTTTTACCAATGTTATGTTATGTGTTATAGATTGATGTAGTCCAAACGTTTGATTCTCTTATTATAAAACAATGATCCTCGAGGAGTTGGGCACGTTGAGAACCCTTTTCTACAACAATGCTTGAGACATTGATATGAAAGAAGTACACGATTCTTCGCCAAAAAAAAAAAAGAAGTATACGATTGAGCTTTTTACTAGTAGCATTTTCTACGGTGCATAATAGTTCAGCGGCAGACGACGTCCTACAAAAGTACTCATGGAGACAGAGTGTGTATGCTTACATTCATATAGGTGATGGTACGTGTATGTAGAGCATCTGCGTCTGTGTTTCGAACAAAAATATTTAAAGTTAGAGCCTATATACATCATTATAGAATTTTTACATGTTTTCATTAAAGAATATGGCTACATGATATGTTTTCTCACAGACCGAAGCATGTTCTAAGAACTATACAAAAAAGATGAATTAAAAAATGTATTGTTCAAGATCAATAGAAAAAGACCACTCTCTCCATTCACAAATGTATAGCTTGGTTGGCATTTTCTACAATTTTAATTATTCGTCTGATTCAGAAAATACAAGCCATACTCAAACTATCTTTACTTATAAAATAAAATCACAAAAAAATAAAAACGCTAACTTATAATCTTTTAATAAGACAAAGGATCAAACTCATGTGAAAAATTCAACTGCATCATACTACCTCCGTCTAATAATAATTGTTGTTTTAAGAGTTGTTTTAGCTCTTTGTTGACTAGAAAGGGATGCATACATGCATACCATAGATCGGAAAGATAGATATATTAATCAGAGGTATATACTTATTTAGCTCTTTGCCTATCCCCACAAAATTGTCTGAAATTTTAGTTAGTATGAGTTGAAGGGATTATATTTGTAAACGTAGGGAGTACAAATATATAGCTAAATAAAAAATATTTATAAAAAATTTAAATTCTAATAAAACCAGAATAACAATTAAAAACCAACTACCCGGGCTATTTGCGATAGTTACTGTGAGGATACGGTACGCATGGAGGCTCACGGCTGGATGCCGGCAGCGTGCATATGGGACTGAGACCTCGCCGACGTCCGTGCTGCAGCACCACCTACTGGCACGGCGCATGTCTCGGGCCGGATGCTTCTCACTCGCTGGCCCTGGCCAAAAATCGTCGGAAACAAGCCTCTTGCTACCGAAACTGGCGCCCCTCGCTGTCGGATTAGCGCTGCGCTGCGCCGAATGGCCGGGGACTTGGCGCTCTGGAAACTTCAGTACGTTTCAGGAGGTCATTGCTGGCTTGCTACCTCGACAAATGGCGGCATTGCAAGTTCGCTTCCTCTGTAATGTGTAGAATATGCCGGGTAACTTTACACTTCTGTACGTACTTCATACCTTTGGTTGTTAATCATAAAGTCCATTCAGGTTGGCCTGGCCCTGCCAGGGATTCATCGTCAAAAAGGCCAGATCAGGAGAGGACGAATCATGCAGATTTGGGACGACGCTGCCTGTCTCTCACTAGCCAGCTGATGCGCAGCAAGGCAGCAGGCACCCATCCGCGATGTCTGGTCAGGTCCTTCGTGGAAAGCTCTGCCCCGCAGCTGTGAGTGGACGTTGTCGTGCACTAGCACGAGTAGGAACAGGAGATGGGGCATTCAGATTTGCTTTCGGCGCTCAATATACATATACTCCTATATAAAAATCTCACCCTATGCACCAGGACTGCGGTGAATGGAGACTCGGTGTTCTTTGCTGCGCCGACCGCCGACGAACTCGTCCTCGTACGTCCACACCAGCCGGCGGTCGAGTTTTTCCGGAGAAAGAATCTACTGCGCTACTATAAGAAATGGTCCAAATAAGGCAGCCAATTTGCATATATACTTGCCCGTGGTCGGGGCATCCGGTCCTTTCTTCAAGACCCCTCCTACTTATTATAGTTAGTTCCTCTCTGCCACCCTCTCCGCGCGTCGTGGAGGATCGATGTACGTAAGTATCCCATCCCATGGCCGACCGACAACGACGACAGTACTCCACCCTGACCAAGGTAGGTCTCGGCGTGCTGGCATGTAACTCGGTACTCGCCATCTACAACTCGTGGCACGACTCCGGCTCCGTCGCGTTCGTGCTGCTCGCCGACGCCGCGCTCCTGCTGCTCTTCCACTGCCTCCGTGAGTCCGAGCGGGACCAACGAGACGCCGGAAGGCGCAGGAACATCAAGGCCACCGTGTGGACGCTGACCACGGCGCTTACCGTGATGTTCGCCTCCCGGGTGGCGCCGCTCATGCCGCCGGCCGTGGCCACCGGCGTCTGGCTCTTGGCCGGCGCCACGGCTGCAGGAGGGTTCTGGGCGTTTTTCCTTGCTTAGTCATTAGTCGAAGCTGATGTTGGTTGGAGTCGGTCAGTTCCCCTTTGTACTCGGTTGTTGTATTTTGTTTTTCATGTTTTTCCCGTTCCACTTCGAATAAATCTGTCAGCTTTGACGGTGGGGGCGTCGGTCAGCCGCCGCGTGCCAACCTCGATCCCTGCCCGGCCACACCACCGCAATCTTTGATCACCAATACTCGATCACACTTTGATCGCGTCTGTTATCAGCGTCGCCACACCACCGTCAACCCTCCACCCGGCCAAAGCCGCTGCCGGCCCCATTAGTCCATTCTGAGTGCCTCTCTACTTCTCTAGCACCCCTCGCTCTCTCTCTTCCCTCACCATGGCTGACGCACGATATGAGAGCTCAGCTCATTCACCACCCTAGTGCCCGTTGCGGTCCCCGACTTCGCCATACCCGTAGTGCAGCCAGGCGCCAACGCCATGCCTGCATCCAATTCCCAAAGGCCATAGACATGCTGCGCACGTGCATGCCGGCATGGCGCTGTGCTTCAATCTGAAGATTTCCATGTGTTGACTGCTGCCGAAGGGAGCCTGAAACGACTGCTCATGTGCTATTGCACTGTGCGTTCGCGAGAATTCTGGAACTGGGTGGGGGTCGGCCTCCCTGCGCAGGGCAGGGTGTGTCTGCAGGGGCTGCAGCGCCCGCGCGGAAGCCCGGAACGTCACTTTTGACACCTTTGTGCTGTTGTGCTGTTGGGAAATTTGGAAGTGGAGAAACCGGACCATCTTGTCTTCGACGGAATTGCACTAAATATGCAGGAGTTCGCGTGCAAGGTCCGGGCTGAGGCGATGCTGTGGAGCCAGCGGTTCAAGATGGTGGATCGATGGGTGGTCGATGAATGGTGTAACAAGCTCGCTATGGCAAACCGAGGCCATCTTTCCTTTTTCACTCTTGTAACTGAAAAACCTTGCTCTGTATCCTTTTGGGCCACCCCCTCTCCCCACCTCCCGGTGACAGTAAAAAAAAAGATTTCCATGTGTTAGTGTCGATTGCATTCATTCATTCTACGAGCGGGTGGAGGGAGCATGTGAGCTGCTGCTAGCGTCCGATGACATGGCTTGCAGTTGCAGATGCGCAGGCGCGGAGTATAGGGCCAGGAGCAGCGTGGCCGATGATGCGGCTACGCGCCGATGCGGCCAATGCTGCGCCGCTTCAGTGTCTTCATGAAGGAAGGGGAGGAGTAGCGCAAGAGGAAGTTTTTTTTTTTTCATAAAGAGCAAGAGAAAGTTGAGCGATCCAGTGTTGGGCATGGGCGCAGCCGCGCAGCTGGCTATGGACATTGGACAGAGCTGAACTACTGAAGGCACCTCCGGCAGTTGCAGGACGGCTTGAGGATGAAGTGCGCGCCAAGAATATACCAGTAACACATCTTACAGACTTCACTATTTCACTCTTGTTGCTCATGCGCTTTTTTTTGGCTATGTTTATGGAATTTCAATGTGAATGATGTGATTAGTGTGATGATACACATATCCTGCGCTTTTACTTTGGTTTAGTAATAAGTCCCCGAGGCTATTTTTTTTTCCTAGCTCCGCCGGTGAAGACAAGCAATCACCGACGATGAATCGATGGTGTGTGTTTGAATTTGCTTGATCGGTATGTCGTGCACTACTATATGCATGTATATACTGCCCTATCGCTAATTCGATGCTTGACCGGTGTAGTTTGCACTTACACTAAGGCCCTGTTTGGCAGGGCTCTAAGTGGCTTCGGCTCCGGTTCAATGTGAAGTCCTGCCAAACGGTGCCAAAAAAAAATGGCCCTAGCCAAGGAGCCGAGTACGCACAACCCTCTCTTGCTTGCCCCTCTTTTTTCTTACCATGCGCATTGGACCACGCCACTGCATCGAGCCCCCGCCGTCGCCGTGTAGGGCACTGCGTTGAGCCCCACCGCCGCCGCCGCCTGCCTTGCAAAGCCCTGCCGGACCTGTTGCCGCGAGGGAGGAGGCAGCGGAGGAGGACGAGAATGACACCAGATCTGGTGCGGAGGTGCGACAGTCGTCGATTGGAGATACGGGCCGGCATGCAGCCGCACCGGGTGCTGCGCAAGGCGTCGGGCCGTGCTGGGATGGCACCACACTGGGAAGGAGAAGAGAGAAGAGAGGGGATGGAGTGAATGGATAAGGGAGGGGTCAGTGAGTGACAGAGATAGGACAAGGGAAGAATGGTAAATTTTCTTTTCTCCAAACAAAAAAAACAAGGATACTACAGACATTTTACTCCTTAAACTATTCTAAAAATGATAGGAGGAACCATTTTGCCCAACGATTTAACGGCTCTGGCTTCTTCAGAGGAGCCAAATAACTGGAGGAACCAAAGCCGGAGCCATTTTTAGATAAGATGGAACCCTATCAAACAGGCCCTAAACGCTAAAGACTTTGAATAATATTGGGCCATTGTCCAGCAGCGTGATTGTGTGAAGAACTAACAGCCCAAGAGCCCTAAACGCTAAAGACTTTGAATAATATTGGGCCATTGTCCAGCAGCGTGATTGTGTGAAGAACTAACAGCCCAAGAGCCCAGTATATATCCCAATGCTCGCGAGCTTCCGGTTGCTTTTTGCAAATTAGCATGGAAATGTGTATTAAGGGAATATACCCGCGTGTCGTCACCAAAATTTCTTAAACAAATTTTAAATTTGATATTTCAAGTCAGAAACTATTGATGATTGTATGACAACAATTTAAATTGGAGACAATATATTTGATCACATATACACCATTGGTCGAAATAGATCGGCCCTTAAGTGATTTGATCCTTCGAGTTTTGGGACATGAAAAATATACGTGACGAGAAATAACAAAAAATTGAGAAAATTTTGTTGCAGAAAAATTAATATCTAACTGATACAGTTTGGTGTTGACGTGGCTTAACATGGATCAAAAGGAATAGAAATCAAGATTCTTAGTGGTTTCCGATGTGGCTCAACATGGTACGCTATCTAGCTAGTGAGTTTGTAACCAATGATTGTTAGTAGCTACGTGTGCTTACGCGGTTCAACGTGGTGGGAGAGAAATACAGTTAGTGGTTCCATCTTTATAAGATACACAGATAATAGGAAAATGCATCCCGTTATCCTATCTAAAACACCATCTATATCTATATTGGCTTGATCTGCTAACGGCCTCCATCCATGGTTGGTAAAAAATATATCCATTTTTAATCTATAAATTGTTTCCAAATTAGGCCAGCACACACGCACGCCCATGATGCCGATCGATCCTCCGCTGTAGCAATAGGATTAGGTGTTTGATAGAGGAAGTGAATGTGCACTAACACGGCTCTTAAGATAATCACGGCTGGTGCCTACTTCAGGTTGTTGCCGGTCTCGTGCTGCAAGGTGGCACGCGATGTTGGCCGGGCCGGACTGCCTGCGGCATTTTTCTCTTTGTAGGCGAGTTGCGTGCGGGTCTTTTGGGCCAGATTGTTAGATCATATTTACGTTGTCTATCTACTCTTGTCTATCATTGTTCCAATTATTTTTCATTTTGTCTACAGTAATACTACCGTGTCGTTCTGTACTTTACATGATCCGCGCTGGAGGTGGTCTTACCGAAAAATGAGAAGGAGCAGGCGGGCAGCCTTTCGCCTTTTCTTTCTTTCTGCAACTTGTATAAATATAATTTATGTGGCAAAGCTCGATCTTGCTGCTCTGGATACGTAGTGCCGCTTGTTTCAGCAGGCAATAACTGAAACAAACAGTTTCAACCGTTTCAGGGACATTTATATATTACTATTAGTGAGTGAAGGAAAAGCTTGTCGCTCAGGAAAATTTTCATCTTCAAAATGGACGGTGGATGGGCTAAATGCCCAACGGAGGCGCAACTTGATAGTCTGTGCAAGTTTGGTTCGGTTAGTTCAAAATATATCGCCTGTCCATGCTTCTGAACGGTTTTAGGGATTTCGCTGGCGCGTGGCTACTTCAAATTTTTTTTAGAATGGGTTGGATTCATTTATATTGTTTTTTTTTTAACTTGGTGGCGTTGGATGATTGATTGGTTGGTTGGAGAGTTTGCATGGATCGGAGTGATTACTTGGTGCTTCCATAACCATTCCTGATCATTCAGACTGTCAGTGATCTCCCGCGCGCTGGAGCAGCAGCCTCACGAAGTCACGACGACAGCGCTATGGCTGGGTCCAAGTCACAGGTCGCCAGCAGCGAGCGACCAGGGGCTGGGGGTCGATGCTCCTTGGGTGTCCTTGGATTAGATTTGATGAAAGGGACATCTCGTTGACTGACAACCCACTCAGCCCTTCCTTCCAGAAGCACTGGATTGGATTGGATTGGATTGGTATCGTCTGGGATGGATGGGAATGGAAACCGCCGTCCGGACGGCGCGCCCGCATATTCGTCGATAGAATCCGAAACCAAGGTACAAATGGGCTACCAGCGGCTGGGGAGTTTTCATTTTTTTGGCGCAAGGCTTGGCTTGGGCCAGATGTTTTTTTTTTTTTTTTTTGCGCCCGCCAAAGTAATTAATGCTTAGCAAATGCTGGGGTAAGTACTCCTCGCTCTGTTTTTTTTTAATGTTTAGCGCTCGGACCAGGTCGTGTAGCTTAGCTGTACTAGTTGAAAGATCGTGTGGGAGACCACGTAATGACAGACAAGAAAGAATGGCGCGAGTGGCTCGCGGACCCGAAGCCTTGTTTCAACCCGCTTGATTACTGTCTAGTAGTCTAGCGCAGTGTGTCCATCCGGACCCCAAGTCTCGTTTTGATTCAGTAACCTTCCAAGTCCCCGTCCACACCGACTGTGTTATTATTTATAAAAGGCGCGGGAATCGTTCCCGGCCCGGCACCACTCACCCCCTACCTCACGCCCACACGAGCTCGGCTTGACATGGCCGACCGGCAGCGTTCCACGCCCACCCTGATCACCATGCTAAGCTTCGCCGCCCTGACCATCGTCAACTCGGCGCTCGCCGTCTACAACTCCTGGGGCGACGCCGGCTCCGTCGCCTTCGTGGTCTCCGCCTACGCCGCCGCTCTCCTGCTGCTCTTCCTCTGCCTCCGCCGGTTCGAGCGGGCCGGCGGCGGGGGAGGAGGAAGGAACGGCGCGGGCGCCCGGTACTCCGCGCTGGCCGCCGTGGGCGTCGCCGCGGTGCTGTGCCAAGGGGCACTCGAGGCACACAAGACCCGGCGCGACGACCTGGCCGCCTCGGCGGCGTCCCTGGCCCTGTCCTACGCCAACCTCGTGGGCATGACGGGCCTCTTCCTCCGAACGGTCGCTCTCGCGCGCCGGTGATGCTCGGCTCGCGCGCCGCCTACCTGGGGGCCGGCGCTTGCCGGCGTGTGGGGGTGGAGCCGCGTCGCGGTGCCTGGTGGTGGCGGCGGCCGCGCGCGTCGACGGTCACCGGAGGCTTCGGTCTGGGCGTTCTTCGTCAGTAACTAAATCAATCCTCGTGCGTGTCCATAGAATTTTGTACGGATGACTTGATGTTTTGTCATTAGTAGGGCCAGGGGAACCTCGGAATAAATCGATTGGCTGGTACTGTCTCCATTCGCCATCTACTGCTAGAACTGCTCATGACCTGGGGCGGCAATCGTGTAGTAGGAAGCCGTGTGCGCTCGCGGGTGGAGGTGGCGCATGTCGTAGGCGTGGTTGTCTGGGCCATGGCCAGTCGCCACGGCCGCAGGACGGGGAGAGAAGTCCTCTCTGCGGCTCCGCCCGGACGCGCAGGCAGGAACGACGAGGACGGCAACGGCGGCCGCGGCCCAGACCGCCGGAAGAGCGTGGTGAGGACTGAGGAGCAGCGTGCGTAGGGTCCAGTCCACACCCTCAGCCTGAGCCGCCGTGTGCTGAGCTACAGAGCTAGTAGAAGCGAAGCAATCGGACTATCGGAGCGGCAGAGGACCTAATTGAAAGCTGCGGAGCTGACGTCGACGTCGACGCCACGCCGTCCATTAGGCGAGTCAAAAACTGAGAGTAGGAATGGCTACAGATCCCATGCAAGTTGGGATCATTTTCGACGAGGCATTTCTTAACACTCGATCCGATTTACTTATGAGATGCACCTCAATACTTATGCGGAACACCTTTGGTTGAACGCCGCATAGAAATTACGTAACAACTTCACGTGAAATAATTTAACTTTGCAGGAAAAAAACACTTAAAAATGAAGAAAAAAAAATCCCGCGTTCAAAAGGACCGTACAGATGCTAGCTCTTTTGATGGCACCCGTAACGTTTGGATGCATTTGCTCAACTGGCATTACAAAACAAGTAAAAAGAAAAATCTTGCAATGCCCGGTAGTTGCAAGATTTTGTTAAGATTTGGCACAGCGGCACATTAAACAAAAGAAACGACGGCACACACATTCTCCTGCCGGCGTCGTTTCCAATTCCTCCTGCCCTGTTCCGGTTGCCGTGCCCGTGCTGACTTGTGTGCATACGCACGCACGCACACAGGAACAAGAGCAACGCTCACATGCCCTATGGGGGAGTGGGGACCAGACACGTTGGCCCGGGCCCCAGCACTCCATTCTCCGGCTCCAGCAGCATATGGCATCCGAATCGGTGACTGGCGTGGCGTGGCGACCGCGTTTCTCCCGTTCAAAGGATGCGCCGCCACGACCCAATTCAGTTCAAACGCAGCGTGTGATGTGAAAGTCAAGCTTACTTTGTCTGCAAGCTTTTTGTCCATGTTTCACCACTCTCCAAATTTCGCACTATGGATCGTCCCTTTAAAAGAGAGAGAGAGAAAGAAATCGCTACTGTTTCTAAGGCTGCGTTCGTTTGAGGTATTGGCTATCGTATCGGAATCGGTACAGTAGTTTGTGTGGCTCCGTGCCATTGGATCTGACGGACGGAGCGTGCAAAAACTTCGAGAGATATATTACGATACGATTCAGCTGTCGTATCGAACAGAAGAACGATACCTAAGTATCTGATGCCAGTGTTTTTACTCGGTAAGTCAGGTAGTCAGTACTCTCTCTGATCTTAAGTCAATAGTTAGTACTCCCTCTGATCTTTTATACTTACGTCATGTAGCAGAATTTCACATTATTTAACGTCAAACAAAAAAAACTGTGGTAGCAGTACCAGTGCTGATAAAATCCTGATAGTATAAGTTTTTAACATACAGGGAGCTAGGGCAATTAATGGTGAGCGAGATGCACGCATGGCATGAGCACACGTACATGCCGCCGGGATTTGCTTGCTTTGTTTATTTGGCAGTTTGTCAGCAACCTACTCGTCAATTCACTCAAAACAAGCACACAGAATATAGCAGGTAGCACGGGTCTCTGGGAAATGGAAATGTTCGATGTTCTCCTACCCATGAGCCAATGATGATGCTGCCCTGTTTTGTTCTCCGGCCACTCTTCTCTTGCCTGCCTGGTCCATGGTTTGACTCGGACAACGATTCGTCCTTGCCCAGGCAACTACAACTACCCAAGAGATACCTGGGGTGATATCACCTGGCTGAGGTCAGGTTGGTGTCACCTGGGGTGACATCACCTGGCTGAGGTCATCTTCTGAGGTATCGTTCTTTTGTCCAGTACAACAAACTACTGTACCGATTCCGATACGATAGCCAGTACATCAAAACGAACACTGCCTGAGGCTCCGATCGTTATTCCGATACGATAGCTAGGATCGTATCATAACAGTTCACTGAAAGTTTCCAGACGCTCAACAGAGAAAATCAACGACACAGGACCCACCAAATCACTGTAGCGATCCGATCCGATACATATGTTGCAGAAACGAACGGAGCCTGAGTTCTGTAAGCCACGGCGACGAGGATCTCTGTTGCACCTGTTCTTTCTCTCTTTTTTTTAGGAAGGAAATCTTAGCCAGTTCTGCAGTAGTACACTTGGCACATACTGTACGTGCGACACCCGACACGTGTTGCCGCCCCATTGCTCCATTCTTCTTCCCACGAAACGAAACCACGTCTTCGTCTTCGGCTTTCCACTCTGACTGCACGACAAGGAAAACAACTCGCCATGCTCATGCATGCATGGATCGACCCGACCGTACGGCGGGCGCGAGCTCACAGTCACAGGCTCTCACAAGCCACAGCTGCGGAGCTGCCACATGGGTGCCCCCCCACCACTCTGCTTCCCGTCCCGCCTCCGTTCCCGCTTCAGGCCAGCTCCGTCCATGAATAATTTTTAATTTGTATATAACACCAAGACCAAGTGAAATAAACATCTACTTATATTTTTATTAAACATACATCGTAGAAAAGATTATTAAATGCATAGAACAACGTGCAGCCAATAACATCTACATGCATGGACACAGTAACTAAATACGATGTGCATTAACAAGTTCTACTGTAAATATGAAGATCATTTCTAGACATCTTCTTTCGCCTAAATATATATATGATCTGTGGACGGTGGGAGTATAAAATAAAAAACCAGCCCCGCCGCCTCCATCTCCATCCCGCCCCAACCTACACGACCCGAGCGAGACCAATTCAAAGCCCACCAAATGGAGTCCACGCTCACCAAGCTAGGCCTGGGCGCCCTGGCGCTCAACTCCGCGCTCGCGGTCCACAACTCCGGGGGCGACGCGGCCTCCGTCGCCTCCGTCCTGCTCGCCGACGCCGCGCTCGCGCTGCTCTTCCTCCGCCTGCAGCTCCGCGGGGAAGAAGCCGGCGGGGGAAGGATCAACAAGGGCGTTGGCCGTGGCGGCGCTGCTGTGCACCATGGCGCTCGAGACCTACAGCGTCCGGCGCGAAGCTGCCGCCGCGGCCGTGGTGTTCATGTCCTACGCCGTCTTCTTGGCTATGACAGGCGTTTTCCTCTCCGGGTTCGCCCGTGATCGTCGGGGCCAGCAGGGGCGTGCAGGAGGAGGAGGACTAGCCCTCCTGGAGGAGGAGCTCAAGGCGATGTTCGCGTCCGGGGTCGCGGCGCTGGTGCCGCCGGTCGTTGCCGCGGCTGTCTGGGCCATGGCGGCCGCCACCGTCACCGGAGGGTTCTGCGCGTTCTTTGCTCCTCAGTAACTAATTAATCCATGAGACGCAATCAGGACCCTCCCCGGATGCGTATGCTTTGCACCGTCCTTGGAATAAAATAACCTCTTGTGGTTTTGGTAAATTTTCTCTATGTGCAAATTGAGTTTCGAAAATTTAAATTTTGTATGGTTATGGAAGACTATATAACGTATGCTTCAAATATTTATGGCGATTTCATCGTATTTTTTTATTAGTTAAACATTTAATAATAAATTAACTTTGCTAATATAAAATTGTAAAGAAAAAAAAAATCACTATTCATTTTCTAATATAAGTTATGACCGGACTATCACCCTACAAAATTGAAACTTAACATTCAATTTGTTGACGAAGAAAAAAAATACAAATTTATGACGGGATAGAATGTACCAACTAAAATAATTGAAAGGGTGATTTGAACACATCAGCATACCACGTCATCAAAATCACCTACCAAAACCATTCAATAGGTTATTTGACCGGTTTTTGATACTTTATGGTGCAAAACATCCGATTTTATAGTTTAAAGAGTGATATATTCCACCGTATATACATCAACGTTTTTGCATGAGAGCTGATCTCGCCGGAGGCACGATCTGCGGGCGCAGAGGCTATGCATCCAGCAAGATGAGCTGATGAGGCGATTTTGATGGGACGCAAGGAAAAAATAATCCGTAGTGAGCGTGGGCAGAAATCAAACAGGCCAAATCTTTTGCATGTTCATCTATTGTTGAATACTGTCTGTGATGTGACCAAGCTTGTGCTCGTTTTGGGATTCCTTGCAATCATTTGACTAAGCACGGTGAGACTCGAGAACCTTCTCGTCTCTTGTGGAGTGCTTGTTATCACAAGCAGTGGTCGATGATATTCCCATTTTCGTGTCTATCAGCTGCCTTGCATGCCCCCTGCCAACACCTTTTGGGTTGGCTGCAGCAAGCAAAAAATAAAACAACTTCCTCAGCTTTTGGCCTTATATATATGCCGTGCAACAAATTCCTACCATTTCTTCTAGCCTCCAGTGCAATTACGGCTATAGTTGTTTAAAAAAAAACTCTGGATTAGTTAAAACTAAAATTTAGTCTAGTCCTGTCTAGATCCATAATTACACCTTAGCCCACGTACAGATAAGAAAAAAGATCATTTTGCCCTTCCCTCCCTATCCATCCGGCCATCAACTACCTCTCTTTCCCTCTTCCGCTGTGCAGGGGAAGCGGGAGCAGCCAGAGATGCTCATCGATCCCCACCTGGATTGTCGGGGAGCTCCACCCCTCTCCTTCACCGTGCCGATCGACCCACCGTGCCGTCGGGTGGCGAAGCAAAAGTAGGGCAGTGGGTCGCGGTCCGCCGGCCACCGGTCGTGCAGTTTGGGCATTCCACCGTCATCTTCATCTAGCTCTTCCTCCTTTCCCTATGCTCTTCCTCTCTCTTCTCCTTGTGGAATGTGTGGCACCAACAATAACTGTTGATAGGATGGATTGCATTCGCCTACATTTGAGTGATGAGAGATGTTGAGTTCACACTTTATTTGTGCTACTCTTCAAAAACGATGCAAAATTCATCAAATTTTACTGGTAGTAATTTGCGGTAATCGCCAAGGCTCAGGGGGGTGCACTACATCTTTTTCTTCTTCTGATGGAAAAGGTTCAGCGCTTTTTTTTAGTAAAAGGGCTCCAGCCGACTGTAAACAAGTCAACACCATCGTTCAGTTTACAGCTCAGAAAGAAAAAAGAAAACGCCACCAACACAGTTTCAAACAGACGTCTACATCAGGTTCAGCGCTTTCCCCGGCCTGGTCAAGAAAGCAGCTCGCAGAGGGCAACGACTGGACTGGACGCCTGCGCATTCAGGTGCAGGCGCAGGTTCTGTTTTGCCACCCGTGTCCGGCCGTTCGATCGATCGATGATCGGAGCCTCGGAGGAAGGAACGACGGCCGCCAATTTCGTGCAGTGGTGTGGGCTTGTGGCCTCGAGGTTCGATCGATAATCCGGTGTTCATTTTTTTATTTCTTGTTTTTTTGTTAAAAAAATGCTAAATGAGAGGTGCACGTAGTATTTCATTCAAGTGGAGAAGTCTGTTGTGTTCTCTGGCTCGCTCCGTGGTTGGTGCGCCTTCAACCAAAAGCTACTTGTTGGGGGCGATCCATTTGCTTTTGCCGCAGCACCAGGTGCAGTCGGGTCTTCCTGACAAAAGAAAAAGAAAAAAGGAAGATAACCCTGCACTTCCCTTGCCGTGGCCGGTGGCCATGTCCCCTGACTCCCCTCATGGAAACAAAACGAGAAGCGTCGTTTCCTGGCACACCTCATCTCATGGGCCCCATCCATGCGCACAACCCTGTTGCGTTTACCCTTGGGGTCGTTCAATTCCTTCTTACACCTCTCCTTTCAGAACCCTTGCTTGACATCTGAAAATGAGAGATTGATCAGAGTGATTAGCAGCACCAGAGCCGTCCGCAAATAGGTAGACTGACCCAGCATTTGCGGTAATCTGGGAACCTGAGACGGACAATGTTGTTCCTTGGTGGTGCCACCATATAGACTGACTCTAGATGCAATGATTCAGGAGCATCGATCTGCTGCTGCTGCTGATTCACCGTTTGTCAACATATATATATACGTTGCTGTTATCCCTTTTTTTTTTTTTGATAAAACACACACATATATATATTATATTAGGCAGCCCACATTACAGGAAGACCCTCGGAAGAAGGCCAAAATACAACACCACCCAGAAGGGGGAAGCTGGACACGAATACAAACACGCGTCATAGGAACGGCGCCATGGTGAACACTGCGTCCTAAGGATGGTGTCATCAATGGCGTCACGGTGGAGTTCGCCGTTGGTGTGGGGTACCAGAGGCACCACGGGCGCTTGGACCTAGGGCGGGGTGGCCTCACTAGTGGAGGTAGAACGGGGCGTTGAAGCCGGAGTGGTCCATCATCTCTGCCGAACCGAGGATGTGGATGAAATTCGTCGGCGAAGTGTACATGTGGCTTCCAACGAACCCGGAATGGCCGGCTTCCCTCCAATGCAACGTCAAGGAAGACGAAGTTAAGCTCATAGGTGCTGTCGTTGATGCTCAAACTTGGCTGCGCTGAGGTGGTGTGGGGGCAAAGATCCACTCCCGCTGAGTCCTGATCTGGGCCGGAGGGGGCCAGATCCGGGACAGAAAGGGCAGACTTGAGGAGGATGGTGGAGACGAAGAGTAGACCCAGATGGAGGCGGATGAAGGTAGGAATGATAGGGTCTGCTCTTGGGAAGGTGGTGGAAACTGATTTATTTAGGCATACCTTGGATTTCTGGCCGCCGGCGTTGGTGACGAAAGCGACGGCATCTAGGCAGAGGCAACCGGTAACACCCATACGGGCACTGTTACAAACTAGACAGACCTAAACTACTATGCACAGGGGGCTGAGGGGCTGGCCTACCTCCCCTCGTCGCCGGCGAGAACGCCGGAAGCAAGGAGGGAGGGGGGGGCGGAAGCTGAATCGGCGGGGCAGGTCTTGGGCAGGGGAGGTTGCGTAACGCAGCAGTCCTCTCGTGTTCTTTTTCCGTTGCTGTTATCTTTGGCATCGGATTATTCGTTCACAAACATGTAGTCTCTCATCAGAGACATGAGATCTACCGGTCACAAGTATAACTTGATCTTGGATGATGATGATTATCGCACCATCACTTGAGATTTTGAATCAGGTGAGACTGAGTGAGGGGATCGGAGGAGTTTTGGACCAACCTGCCATGTACGTATCATGTATGGACCGTGCCATATCATGCAAGGAGAGCTTTCTTTCAACAGTGCGCGCGGCGAAATGCACAGCACAGAGCAGAGAGCATGCAGGGAAGGCGGCAGAGGGCGTTATTAGTTGCAGGCGCGCCAAGGGAGAAAAGCAGGGAGGGTGCGAGCCATGCTGCGTTGTCCTGCATCGGGTCGGGACACGAGGCGGCATGGCACTGCGCGCAGGCGATATGATATGATGATGGCATGGCAGGGCCACCGCATCGCTCGTCTCTTCAATTCGTATGTTGCATTGAACTCGAACAGAATCAAATCATAGGCATGCAATGCAAGGCATAGGTGCCATTCCAATCGATCGGCGGAGCGTATCCGTGCTGCAGCCGATTGTATTCACGCTGCTCACGTGGCCTGGTTCTGGATGGTTCGTTCAGTGGAAAGGACGGCTCGAACGGCGTGAAATACTATGCTGTGGAGATTATCCACGCCGCGCTGAAAAAAAGAATGGTGCCTATAGGCATGGCTTGTCCTCTCCTCTGGTGCATGCATGTCATTGACCAGGGCCTTTAAGAGGAACAAGTTATCTCGACGCCGAAGAAAAAAAACTGTTCATAGAGTGGGACAGAGTTGAAATAGTGGATAGAAGAATATGATAGACGATCTGCTGGACTCAGTCATCCACAGGTCAAGGTTGGTCAAGGCCAGCCAGTGACACTGCATCTGCATGCAAAGGCCTCTTTTTGCTGGCCGCCAGGCGAGGCGGCGACCCGAGGAGAAAATGTTACGAACCCGCCTGCGCCCATTGTCGTGGCGGCTTGGCTTGGCTTGTCTGGTCTGGTCTGGTGCGTCGTCGTGCATCGGAACTGGGTGAACGGCAAGGACGAACGGCGACGATGATGGCTACGTGGGAAGAAGAAATTGATCTACGTCGGTGCTATCCGAGGGCTCCAGCTTGGGACAAGCTAGATTTCAAGGGAGGGGGTATGTCACGCATAAGAAGACAAGTGGGCGAGTATGAGAATAAGCCAGAGGAGTAAGCCAGAAGCTTGGGCCAGGTGGGAAGGCCTGTTTGGGCCTATTAGCAATAGTGAGTAGTATATAAACAGAAGGCTTGTAACTGAATAGGGGATATCGAATAACGGTTTGAGACTCATTCCTCTGATTCTCCCTCTGTATCTGTCCAGTATCCAATTCCCCATTCTTCTTACCAAATTACTACCACTGTAATCCATCTGGAACTCAAAATCTCTCCAGTAATTGAGCAAGCATCCCTGAATGTGAGTGTTGAGGAGGATGAGTTGGTGACATTTGGTACCAGAGCCACCTGAAATTTTTGACCTCACCCGGCCGCAGCAGCAGCGACCCCCTCCGTAGTTCTGCAACCCCGTCGTCCCCAATCACCAAGGCGGCGGATCCAATCGGTCCTCGCATCGAGCTCGGGAAGGGCTGGATCTGAACCATTCTCCTTAAGGAACGACGCAGCCCATCTGCGTCAGGAGGGGAGCAGGCCTCAGGGCATCGCCAAGACATTCATCACTGGGATGTTGGCGGTGGGATCCTTGGACCCCATCCGCCACACCTGATCATGGGTATGTCGCATTCTGACCTGTATTCGTCTGAGCACGAGGCTAGTCACCATCACCGCATAGCACCATTTCCTAAGCTTGAGTTTCCGAAGTTTGACGGTGACAATCCTCGCCTATGGCGGGATCGTTGCAATATGTATTTCGAGGTCTATGATGTTGCCGACTCTCTGAAGACGCGGTTTGCCGCACTCAATTTCTGTGGTGCTGTGGCTACTTGGCTTCAGACGATGGAACGCCGAGGTCGTATTCTGAACTGGGATCAGTTGTGCTCGTTGGTGCTTGCCAGATTTGATAAGGACCAATATCAATTACATCTGCGGTAGTTGGATTCTCTGAAGCAAACTAGTTCTGTCCAGGAGTACCAAGAGAAATTCGAACAGTTGTCCCATGGAATTTTGCTCTACAACTCATCTTACGATGAAGTGTATTTTGTCACTAGATTCCTAGGCGGCCTTCGGGAAGAGATTCGGGCACCCTATTGCTTTGCATAGGCCACAAGATGTGGCTACTGCTAGTGCCTTGGCTGCATTACAAGAGGAAGAGCTAGGAGAATGCCAGTAGAAGAAGTGCTCCGGAACTTCAGCAAATATGGACAGAAGGCACCTGTGGACAGATTCAGGCACCACCAACGGAAGGATGATAGCACTAAGGTTGCTGGCCCCAAAGTTGAGAAGAGTGGGTCTGATGAAAAATTAGCTGCTCTGAAAGCGTTCCTGGAGAGCTAATGGGCTATGCTTTAGATGTGGGGAAAAGTGGGGGCAGAATCACAAATGTCCCAAGCAAATTCCACTTCATGTGCTGGAGGAATTTCTAGAAGTGTTTGATTTACAGGATATGCAAATTTCAGACTAGTGATGAAGACAATACTGTCAGGGAAGGAGTGTGTGCTGTTGATGTGCCTTCTGTGTCAGTCAAACAGAGATGCAGAACAATGAAGCTGCTAGGGAGGATTGGCAAGTATCATTTGTTGATTTTGGTGGATTCTGGTAGTATTGGCGCATTTTTGAGTGATAAGTTGGTGTCCTAGGACTCCTGTTACATATAGGGCCTTGCCCTCAGGTTGATTTCCTGAGCTGCTGATGGGGCATTATGCAATGTCAGCAGTAGGTTTTGGCCCT
The DNA here is from genome assembly GCA_030272315.1 of Paspalum vaginatum. Classification (NCBI taxonomy): domain Eukaryota; kingdom Viridiplantae; phylum Streptophyta; class Magnoliopsida; order Poales; family Poaceae; genus Paspalum; species Paspalum vaginatum. The sequence continues at coordinate 40,861,099 of CM059021.1, forward strand.
CAACTGGCACATTCAGGGTTACAGTTTTACCACCGATGCTAGAGTACTGCCTTTGCATTGCTATGACATGATATTGGGAGAGGATTGGTTAGAGTCCTGTAGCCCCATGTGGGTGGACTGGAAGTTGAAGCAAATGAAATTCACTTTAGCTGGACAGGAAGTGGCTTTACAGGGCATTGCAGAAGATGTCAAGCAGTGCTCTGAGATTTCAGGTCAAAAATTGCACAGATTAGTGCGACATGGAGCTATCACTCACTTGTATCCAATGGAAAGAAGAAGTGGCAGTAATTGTAGAAGATCTCAATGAGGTAAGTGCTATTGAGCTGAGTGCTTTACCAGATCTGCCCTCTGCTGTCCAAGCTGTGGTACACAAGTATGCGCATTTATTTGATACTCCAACTAAGTTACCACCCCATAGACAAGCTGATCATGTCATTCCCTTACTGCCCGGATCTCAGCCAAGTCGAACCAGACCCTATCGATATTCACCTGTACAAAAGGATGAGATCGAATCCCAGTTGCACGAGATGTTAAAACAGGGTATTATCAGACCTAGCTCCTAGTTCTTTTGCTTCCCCAGTATTGTTGGTTAAGAAGAAAGATGGTAGTTGGCGATTCTGTGTGGATTACAGGCACCTTAATGCCCTCACTGAAAAGCATAAACACCGAATGCCCATTGTGGATGAATTATTAGATGAATTTGCTAGAGCACAATGGTTTACCAAGCTTGATTACCGGTCTGGCTATCACCAAATCAGAATGGCCATAGGAGAGGAGTATAAGATAGCTTTCTGTACTCACAGTGGTCTCTATGAGTTCTTAGTCATGCCATTTGGGCTGACTAATGCCCCGGCCACATTTCAGAGCCTCATGAATTGTATTTTTGCCAAGCTACTGAGAAAAGGGGTGCTGGTATTCATTGATGATATACTCATTTACTCCAGATCACTGGAAGAGCATGTGCTACGGCTTCAACAAGTCTTTGAGATTCTGCAAGAACACCAATTTCTCATCAAATAGTCTAAGTGTTCTTTTTCTCAGACTTCCATTGAGTATCTAGGCCATGTCATTTCACAATCTGGTGTCTCTACAGATCCAGCTAAGATAGCTGCTATCAGTAATTGGCCAGTGCCTACTTGTCTCAAGGACCTGAGAGGATTCCTAGGAATCACAGGGTACTATAGAAAGTTTATAAAGCATTATAGTATGTTGACCAGACCTCTCACAATGATGCTAAAGAAGGGTGTGAAGTTTGTATGGACATCAATAGCTCAAGAAGCATTTGGCATATTAAAAGAGGCACTAATACAAGCACCGGTATAGGCACTACCAGATTTTCACAAATTGTTTGTCCTAGAGACAGATGCTAGTGATTGTGGTGTAGGTGCAGTTTTGATGCAAGGAGGTCATCCAGTTGCATAGTTGAGTAAGGCCTTAAGCCCAAAAAATCAAACTCTCTCAGTCTATGAAATGGAATGTGTGGCTATTCTCATAGCATTGACAAATGGAGAAGTTACTTGCACCACCAGAAAATTCTCATTAGAACTGACCACAAAAGTCTCTTATATTTGACTGAACAAAGAATTACTTCCAAGTTACAGCATAATGCTCTCATAAAGCTCATGGATCTGCAGTTTTAAGATTCAGTTCAAAAAGGGGACCTCTAATGCAGCGGCCGATGCACTATCTAGGCACCCACAACCTCCAGAGGTTCATGCTATATCTGCTTGTTTGCCTATATGGATGGATAAAATTCAACTGGGTTATCAGGATGATCCAGATACGCAGCAATTGATAACTGCCTTAAGTGTGTCAGTTGACAGCCATCCAAACTTCACTCTTCAAGATGGCATTGTCAGATTTGGCTCAACACCACATTTTGCAGGCTTTGCATAGTAGTGGATTGGGAGGCCACTCTGGATTTCAAGCAACATACGATCGAGTCAAACAATTGTTTGCATGGCCTAAAATGAAGGAAGTCATCAAACAATTTGTCACCTCCTGTGAAATTTGTCAGCAAGCAAAAGTGGAGCATGTTAAGCTGCCTGGGTTGCTTCAGCCACTACCTATTCCAGATCAGGCCTGGTCCATGGTCAGTTTGGATTTCATTGAAGGCCTACCAGTTTCTAACAGGTACAATGCCATTTTAGTTGTGGTAGATAAACTGACTAAGTATGGCCATTTTTTGCCCATGGTCCATCCATTTACTGCTCTTCAAGTGGCTCAATTATTTGTGGATCAAGTATACCGATTACATGGTCTTCCACAGATATTGATTTCTGACCGAGACAAGATTTTTACTAGCAATGTATGGCAAGAGCTGCTTTCGTTTGAAGGGTACTACATTGATGATGAGCTCCTCATATCATCCTCAAACTGATGGACAGACCGAGAGGGTTAATCAGTGCCTGGAGAATTTTTTGCGGTGTGCTGTTCACTCCTGTCCTCGACAGTGGCACAAATGGATTGCTCTAGCTGAGTACTGGTACAACACGGCTTTCCATTCAACCTTGAAGCGATCACCATTTGAGGTACTGTATGGGCATTCTCCACGGCATTTGGGAACTTACCAACTTGCAGGATTGCATGGTGCTCGACTTGGAGCAATGGTTGAAAGAGCGAGCTCTATTGGGCAAGTTGATTCAACAAGCATTTGTCACGTGCTCAACATCGTATGAAGCAGCAAGCTGACAAGAAGCGCTCTGAAAGGACCTTTGCAGTGGGTGATAAAGTCTATTTGAAGCTACAACCATATGTCCAGTCCTCTGTGGCCTATCGGAGCAACCACAAGCTGTTCGTTTCGTTACTATGGACCCTTTTCTATTGTGGAACGAATTGGTCAAGTGGCTTACAGATTGGCACTGCCTTCAGATGCAAAGATACATCCGGTGGTGCATGTGTCTCAGCTCAAACTTCATATTCCTCCCATGTTTTAGTACAGTCGGATTGGGCCTATGTGTGTACTGACCCCTTTCAGAGCATGGTTCCAGAAGCCATTTTGGAAAGGAAGCAAGCTCGTCGCGGGAACTCAGTGGTTTCGCTAGTTCTGGTACGCTGGACATCACTACCGGACTCCATGGCTACGTGGGAAGAAGAAATTGATCTACGTCGGCGCTATCCGAGGGCTCTAGCTTGGGACAAGCTAGATTTCAAGGGAGGGGATATGTCACGCATAAGAAGACAAGTGGGCGAGTATGAGAACAAGCAAGAGGAGTAAGCCAGAAGCTTGGGCCGGTGGGAAGGCTTGTTTGGGCCTGTTAGCAATAGTGAGTAGTATATAAACGGAAGGCTTATAACAGAATAGGGGATATCGAATAACTGTTTGAGACTCATCCCTCTGATTCTCCCTCTGTATCTGTCCGGTATCCAATTCCCCATTCTTTTTACCAAATTATACCACTGTAATCCATCTAGAACTCGAAATCTCTCCCGTAATTGAGCAAGTGTCCCTGAATGTGAGTGTTGAGGAGGATGAGTTGGTGACAGAAACGCACGCCAAGGCCAACACCTCGATTGATCGATCGCGCACGGGAGCAAGGCAGAACGATCCCACGAAGAAAAATGTTGCGGCGTTCTTGCGGGCCTGGGATCTACACCATGCACGCGATATGATCCACACTGTTGCACACGACCCAGCAAGAACTCCGCCACAATACCATGCGCCCGGACGGAATGGACGAAGGGCAGGCAGCGCACGAAGAACGATCTACACTGCTGCTGATGCGTGCGCGTGATCAACAGCTAGTGGGCTTTAATTTTGCAGGTTTGGCTGTTCTAATCACTAAATCAAGCAGTTGGTCATCCTCGTCCGCCATGTATTGTGACGGATGGCAGCGATGGAACGCCACAAAATTGTGTACAGACCAGGCCAGGCCTTGTACAGACAGATCAAATAACCATCAGGTTCCGAGTCTGCTAGCTGCTAACTGCATGCTTAGCTGCCCAATACAACAAAGTACATAATCAATCAAGGGTGTCTTTCAGAAAACCACTATGTACTTGTTCATCAAGTAGGCACTTTGGTGGAAAAACTTTACTGAGAAAGGGCTTTTCTGGTAGGAAGGCATCCAGTCTATATAGCCATCCCCACCATTGCAGTTCAGTTCATTGGTTAGTACTTGATTATGTGGTGATTTCCTGAGTTTCTTCAGCCGATCAGCTTTAGTTGTTTTTCATCTTTGAATGTTTTTCCTTGGCTCGAGTCTGGCAAAGAAGTATCGAGAGGTATTTTACCCAGATTTCCCTTTGTTCATTCTTTTTGATGTTGCTCATCGTTAGATTGCGCTTAAATGTGCATGCCACCTTACAGTAGGGGAGTGCCTAGAGGCTAGATTGCACACTACGGTTGCAGGGATGTGATTTTTGATTTGTTTCGTTCTTGATTTCTAGATCCCATTTTCTTCACCTGTCTTCGTTAGTTATTTGCTTCGTTACTCTGTTTTTCTCTTATTAGACTCGTGCAGCCATTCGTTTGTTAGGAATAGTAGAGGATGAATGGATGATTGTATTGAGCCCCAATATGCACTATTATATAGAGTACATGAGGAAACCCTAGACCTAGGACATTACACAAATACCATTGACTATTATACCCTTAATACCCACTCAAATGCAACGTGAATGCAATGGCGTTGCATTTGAAGAGTTGATACCAAGTACATGACTTGAAAAAAAAACTAATAGGTGATTTTAGAAAACTATATTCTAGCACAATTTTGATATATGGTTTAAAAGTTTTATTTAGGTCCCCTAGCATTTTGAATTGGTTTTTTATCGGAGTTTGCTAGTTAAAATTTATCATTTTAAAAATCATTTTGGAAGGTCCCAAATAAAAAAAATTACTAATAAAACTAAAGTTTTTATGGAATAATTAAAAATTTTCAAACTAAATGTTTTATTGATCAATTTTAAAACTTTCTTGATTCTATTTAAAATCTTACTATATGAAAGTTATACTGCACCAATCTAAGAATTATTATAAAACACTTACAAATCCATAATATAAAATTTCTTCCTAATAAAATAAAAATTTCCATGGATCAATTTAAAGTGTTGAGATCAAATCCAATGCAAAGTTTTTGGTGTGGTAATATAAAGGTTTAGTCTACAAGAGTGGTTAAGAAAGTTTTATGGATGGATTTCAAAGTTTCATCAACTTTATTTTAGAATTTATTAATTACACCAAGCAAAAAATTATTGTAAATCATTTAAAAGTTTCAATATAAAACTTTTTTCATAATAAAATATAAAGTTTTCTATGGATCTTATTTAAAGTTTTGAAATTAAAAAGCTTATCTGAATTGAAAGGAAATATTACTCGAGATATTATAAAGGTATTAAGTTCATACTTTTTCTAAACCGAATATATATAGTTTTTTATTTACAAATGCATACAAAATTGTTGATACAATGTTTGATTTCTTAGGATTTAGCAATAATTATTTAGATTGAACAATTGATAAACGTTTATCATTTAGTTTTAGGACCCAGGCTTTTGCATGTGTGCATGCGTTGCACAGCTAGCCATCAATGTTGTTTCGCTTGCATGAGCACGTCCCAGGGCGATGGCGCCGGCGCGCGCGTTCAACTTGCAACGCCCTGCTAGGCCGCTAGAGAAATGCTGCCTTTTGCATGCTGCAGAACTGTCTGGGTCAGCTGTCCAATCCGTCGCGCGTCGCTAGCTGTTCCAGCGCGCGCTGGCTGCCATTTTGTACACTGTATTCCAACAGCTGACAGTACACTTGCGAGATGCTACAGTAATTTGCGAGAATAAGTTGTGCGGCAGCCAAATCATCTGCAAAACAGAGCACCGAATAGGCCCAAAGTTTCTTCTTAATCCTATGTAAAGAAAATTAAATTCATGGAAGAAACGGCAGATGAGGAGCTCCTGGCGGTCAGCAGACTTGCGTCTGAAAGAGGATTTGACAGGCTAGCTCCAGATCGTGGAGGGAAACTGCCGGAAACAGCAGGAAACGCCGGGGAGTGCTGCCAGAGTGCCAGGGCCGGCACCTCGGGCTGCCCGTGCGGGGCGCCGCCTTCGCGCGTTGCGCGGGAGCCGCCGATGCGCGCTGCCACCTGAACGCCGCTGCCTAGGCGCCGCCGCCGCCGCTTGTGAGACGCGAGGTGGGTCGACCCCTCCAACCCAAAGGTTCTAGTCGCTTTCGACCTACACAACCAAGTCACTCTCCATCCGCCGCGTCGGCGACGACGTACGCTGCTCACGCGGGTCAGGCTAAATTCCATACGAACAAAGGAAAAAAAAAACACCGCAGCAGAAAATGAACTGCGGTTAGTAGGAGCCTTGTGCTGTGGTCTGACCACAGTCAGCAGGTCATGGCAGTTACCCTAATTAAGACTTAAAAGACGATGAAAAAACCGAATTAGGTCCTAAAATTTGATTAACGTGCCCCACGATTGGTGACAATGCAGACAGCCAAGCACGTCTCAGTATGTTGCATTAGGTTAGGTTATTTCTACTTCTGACGTGAGGAGGCAAATACTAAGGGGGTGTTTTGGTTCCAAAGATAATACATTATCGTTAGATGTAACTTAAGTGACCTACCGCCGTGAGCAGAAATCAACAAAAGCTCATCTGTTTACCGGGCTGAAATCCGTTGCGGTGCACCAGTGTTTGGGCCAGCAAAGCAGCTTCCCCATGCGGCCAGCTAAAGGCCGCTCGCAGAGTCGCAGAGGGACCACCGTGTCGACAAAGCCCTAGCCCCCCACTCTTATCCGTTCACGCTCTCTTAATGCTGCGGTGGTCTTGTTTGTTTAGTTACAGGAGGATTGACATTGAAATCCCTTCCTATTCAGTACATATCCTCCAATTCTAATACGGAGTATAAAAAAAATCCTCCAATCCTCCTCCAACCAAACAAGCCCTAATGGCGATCAATTTAGAGCTTATTTTTCTTACACGTACTGTGTTATCCCTGCAAATGTTTGCTGTTTGGAACAAGCGGTTGGAGAACATGCAAACCCACGAAGGATGGCAAATCTACCAAATATATACATTGATGGAAGCACCACCTTTGGTACTATATATATAGATCTATAACTTTGGTTGTATTCAATTTGCTGGATTCAGATAAATTGGCATGGCAATTTTGTAGCTCCACTCATGTAAAATGAAAAATTCAATAGGGCCCTGTTAGGCTCCTAAGAATTTAGGAGAATTGAAATGTGAATAAATAGTTGAGCCAATGATGAATATGAATTAGAATCCATGACTCCGCATATGTATTAATCCAAAAGAAAAATGATTCTTCTCTTCCACCGGTAAAATATTTGGAATTATATCGTGAAGTTTCTTACTCTCTTTACCCTACCCAAAGCTCTCAAATTCTCTTTTCTCTTCTCTTATTGGTGGGGAACAAGTAGTTGTTGTAATGAAATTTCAATTAAGAGACCCAAACAGACCATAAAAGAATTTTTGACCAGTATCAGTATGCAAACACATTTGTAGGATATATGTTGATATGCATATATATACACACAAAAAACAACCAGGCTTTACACGGGACAGCGATTAGTGCATATATCTAGCACCGCTTAACTTGAGCACATGTACTCCTGTCCTCCACAATCGGAGCACCATATATACATCGCACTGCGCGATCGACATCATCGTCGTCGTCGATCGTCAGTTCGGCGCACACACAGCATAGGCACACATAAATACGCCCCTGACTTTAAGCATACATGCAAGACCACGGTAACCTGTCGAAAGTAAACACAATCTGCAGTGACAATGAAGAAGCGCAAAAAAGAAAAAAAAAAGGACACCTAGCTAGAGCAATCTGGGACAGGTGGTGATGAAACGAGGTAGAACGTACAGCTAGCAATCCAATCCAGGTATACAGGGCTGCTCAAAACTTCAATCGCCAGGTACGCCAAATACCCTGCAACATCTAAATAGGCTAGCATCAGTCATTCCTCGAGTTAGTTGATAAAGATGGCCCATGTTTGTTTATTGTGCTTACTCTACTAGTATTACGTACCAGGTTTACACAACACTATAGGTATCCCCTACACATGCACCAGACGAGACGATGCAACAAATTAGAATCGATGATTGATCTCACTCTCACGGGCGGCGATGCAGAGACAGCGCGAAGAATCCGGCAGCGGAGGTGGCGGCGGCCGCGGCCCAGACGAGGACCGCGGCGGGCCACCACGGCACGGCCGCGGCGACCTTCCACGCGAACATCGCCGTGAGCAGCGCGCTCAGCGCCCACACCCTGCGCATCAGCGGCCGCCTCTCGGCGGCATCGGCGGCGGCGAGGGCGAGCTCGTAGGCGCGGAGGCTGCGGAGCAGCAGCAGCAGCGCGGCGTAGCAGCGTGGTGAGCGAGGCCCACACCGCGGCCTTGATCGTCCCCCCGTCCTCGCCGCCTCGCCGCCGCCACACTCCAAACCTACGGAGGGACGGAGCCCGTGTCACTGTTGCCCTAGGACTCCACTCCAGGAGGACCTGTAGACGGCGAGCGCCGAGTTGAACGCCAAGGTCCCCAAGCCGAGCAGGGTGAGAGGTGATCGATGATTGGTGGCGGAGTGCGCACGCGCGGTGTCGGCTTGCTGCGTAACTTGCATTGGTGGTGGGGCAAGGCGATCTGCGGGCCAGCAGCGACGGGTGGTGGAGCCAGGGCGGAGCTGTGGCAGTGTGGCGGCGCCCTGATGCGAGGACGGGGGCGGCACGTAGGGCAAGCGCTGGCCGCAAGGAGTCACCGCGGGGAGGGCCGCCGAAGGGGCTTGTGTTGCTAGGGTTGTGGGCTGTCGGTAGTCTAGTGGGCCAAAATTTCTAAGAGGGGTTAAAACTTTTTCTGGGCTACGCCCCGGGCCATGGCCCGGGTGATCATGGGCCTGTTTCTGCCCCTGGGTGCGATAATTTTACATTAGCAAAGCTGTTGGTAGAGGGACCGGAATTCGAGTTGACCATTTGCAGATAATTACCGGATGAATTAAGGAATAATAAACTGATATTATTAGATCTATACACACTTGGTATAGTGGTACATAAAATCGCAGCTATATAAAGAAGAAAAATAAGTAAATGAGCTAATGATAGAATCATATATGAAAGTAAATAAGGTAGTTTTGCAAGACTTTTTTTATTCCGTTGGAATCCTCCTCATTGAAACATGCCTGCGTATGTGATTATGTACGTTTTTGGTTTAACCAACGGTGCCGACATGATTGTCAGTTGGTAATTGCCTTTTGACATCCTTTGTGTGGGCCTTCTTATGTGGATGCCTTGCATTAATGTGCATATTAGTGGGACTTTATGCATAGAAAATCTCTTACCCGTCGTGCCTCCTGCTGCCTGGGGATAGATAGCCGAGTCATTTCGGAATTTCTCTGACGATCTGCCTCGTCAGCACTGCGTATGCGGCCGCATCCGGAAGCACATGTCGGTTTGTTGTGCTCTTGTTTGTTCTCCCACCGGCAGGCCAAGGCCCACGCACAAGCTGGCAGCTAGATAGCGAGCAGACATCTGTGCAGGCCTGCAGTACCCCAGGTGGGCTCGACTGAAGCTTTGCATCCCCTGCCCCTGGTCTGTCTCTCTCGCCGCCACGTCACACACCCCGATGTTGTTCACAGACTTGAGCCTATCGGTAATCAAAGCACTTGCTTGTTCTGTTGAATATAGTTGAATTATTGTTTCCTTAGAAGCGAAGAAAGTCAAAGTTGTGAGTGCACGCATCCATGTCGGCCGTCCGCGAAGCGAAGGAGATCGTGCGTGTTTGTGTCGTGTCTCTGATACGTAGGCCCCATAGATATGGGTGCATACGTAGGAGCCGCGTCCTCGACAGAGCAGCCGTCCGGACCGGTCAATGTCGGTAACATAATTACATGCCCAAGTTGATCGACGGAGCTAACAAGCAACAGGTGGAGATCGTCCTAGGTCGGTGTTGGGATGCCGGTTTAATTTGGAAAAGCTATAAATAACGCCATGCATCGATGCATAATGCAGCCTGCCGTAATAACCTTTGCGAGTGAATGAACACCGGAAGAAGAGCCATACACTCCACAGTCCCAGCACCCTGTAAGATACGGAGCACTTTTACCACTCCTCTGTGCCTCTGCCTGCTCTCTCCTTTAAATCTGTTTTCGTTCCATTACAAACTTCCAACAGCTTCTTCCCGGCCGCTCCTCGCTCGTCGGCTCACGCGCGCGGGATAGATCCAACCACACCACACCACTCATGGACCGGCAGCCATACTCTGCCGCGCTAACGAAGATCGCTTCCGCCATCCTGGCGTGCAGCTCGGCGCTCGCCGTCTACGACTCGTGGGGCGACGCGGGCGCCGTCGCGTTCGTGCTCGCCGCGGACACCGCGCTCGCGCTGCTCTTCCTCAGCCTCCGTCGGTTGGAGCCGGCCAGGGCGGCAGGAAGGGGCGGCGGGAGGAGGACAAAGGCGGCGGTGTGGGCGCTCACGACACTGCTCACGGCGATGTTCGCGTCCAGGGTGGCGCCGCTGATGCCGACCGGTGTGGACGCGGTGGTGTGGATCATGGCCGTCGCCACGGCCGCGGGCGGCTTCTGGGCGCTCTTCCTGAATTAGTTACTTAGCTTGTCTTCCCTGATTAATTGCTCGTAGTCGTCAGAATAATCCTCGTATACGATTTGTTCAGAGGTTGCTATATACTGTATTTAGTTTTTTAGATGAAGCTAATGCTTAGTGTTTTGCATTGTAATAACGGCGTTGCTTCATTGTGGCATTGATTGTCTTTTTTCCTCCTTTGTTTGGGACTCGATCGATTTCACAGCTAGCGTGATTTTTGACGTCAATCGGATCGGACGCGGCGGTGATCATCGCGCTTCGTGGCTTCACGAATATAATTGACGTGAATCGAAGCGTATCCATGGTTTTCGATCGATGCCTCTGCGTCCGTTCCAGTTTTATCGCGCCTCCTGGATAACTGGATTTCAGACAGACGAATAGACGATGCCAGGGGTGCGGAGAGCGCGCGAGACAGCGCGACTGCAGTGGCGAAGCCACGTTATCTCTCCATGGCACCAGGGTGCACCTAACTTTCTTTTGTAAATTGAGCAAAATTTGCTATACATCATGAGAAAACCAACAAGTTAATACAGAAGTGCACCAGGTTAGTTTCTGTGCCAGCTGGGCCTCTGAGCGCGAGTCTGCCTGCGTCTCCGAGCTAGCTAGCGCCACGAGTTTTTCATTTCTTTTCGAAATTCAAAAAAAAGAGGGGGGGGGGGGGGGGGCTCATGGTCGGCGCGGCGCGTTGGATGTGTCATGTGTGGCACGCCGTGATGGGACGGCAGTGTCGCGCCGACGCCGGCGCCGCGTCCCGTCCCGTCCCATTACAAAAACTTATTTACCGACGACAAAGGAGGTTGGGCCACGTCCAAGCCCACACACTAGCCAGGCTTCTCGCGGCTCCTTCTGTTTGCGGATTGCGGAATACTACGTGATTTGTTTCTAGACGGCCCAGAGGCTGCCCCTGATGCGGGCCATACGGTGGCCCATTGAGCATTCGTCGAACACATGAACCCACCACACCTAAGGGTGCGGGGCTTCTCTGGGCCTGGCCTGTTTCCATGCTGCGTAGTACGAGGTTTTATTACATTTTTCTCATCCAAAAACCGTGTCGCTCGGACGATCAAACGTTCCATCCCCGATCACCGTATGGACAAGGACAGGAGACTCATAAACAGGGTTAGGAGTGGCTACAAATCCCGGAGTTGGGCCGAGATTAGAGTGGAAACAGGAGAAGACAGGGGTTTGGTGAAATTTAGTCCGACAAAGTAGGCTCTCTAGCACCTGAGCTCACTTCGCTCAGTGGAGTGGAGCAGCGGGCAATTATCGGTAGCTGTGGTCTGTGGATTCGCAATTTCTCGCAGATCAGACAACCACACACATGAATTGCGCCGCGGAGTCCGGCTCCAATCCAGGGGGCGTGTCTTCTGGGTCTTGAGTTCTTCGTCACTCTCCAGCTATGCCTGTCTATCTGTGCGTCATAACATTTGGGCGCTCACCGCCATGTTCGCGTCCAAGGTGGCACCGCTCATGCCGGCCCCGTGTGGGCGTGGTTCTCTGGGCCATAGCGGTCGCCACGGCCACCGCTGGGTTCTGGGCGTTCTTCCTCAACAATCCGTGATGCGTTGATTTCGTTGTAGACAGAGAACATTTCTCTACGATGTGCAAGCTGCAGCAATGCATTTTTGCATTGCAGCCACGACGCGTTGTACACCGAACATGGGCTGCCTATTTGCAGTTTTTTTTAGTCACAAATACTATATCAGTTGCTTTCTTTATAGTTAAGGGGCGTATGTGTGTATACTCTGCTTACTGCGCCTCTCCTTCCGCTGTCATTTTGTTTGTACCATCATCACAAAGATCTTTTGTTTTTTTCAATCTAGTATATCATATCGTTGTCGAGTTCCATCTCGATATATGATCATATATACCGACAGAGTATGCCAAAGGGCACGTAGTTTAGTGGTTGCAGTAGCTCGAGCGGCACCTGAGATCCTGAGTTCGACTCTCGCTGGGAGCGAATTATTATAGGATTTAACGAATCTCAAGATGCCGTTCCAGACCAGTTTCACGGAGATGCTCATAGGGATAGAATGTGCGTGTGTGCGTTCATAGAGGTGAGTGTACGCGCACTCTAATTTCATTCGATATTCTTGCATTCGAACAAAGCCATAGGTGGATCGGAACACATGCGAAAGTCACGGTTGCCATCAGCAAGTCAGGGAACCCGAGCACAGGCCGGCTCTAGGGAGGTGCAATGGGTGCGTCAGTCCAGGGCCCACGGCTTTGGGGGGCCACAGCTTATGCATTCAATAGAGTATCCGGTGAGTATGCAGTCTAGCTCTACGTATAAACCAAGTTTACCATTCGCGTTATTTTTATAGCTGCACCGCAACTTCTCGTATTCGTCTCATCGCGTCATCCATCTGTCTTCGACCCTTCGTTCTTCTGCCTCCCGGCCTCCATAGCGGCACGAATTTGGACCGCCCGTGTGGCAGCACGACAAGAACACCGAACAGCCTATGACAGCACGTCCTATTAGTAGAGTTTCTATACGTTATGAGAAAAAATAGATTTGTCACCTCTTATTTTGTGAAGTGTTTAATTAAGGTAATTATATTAGTTTCGTTCCACTGTTATTTTAGTAGTCTTCTTGTTGTGTTGTAGCCATTGTTCATGAATTATTATTAAATATCTCAAACTAAGATTATGTCATTAGATCATCGGAAGTTAGTCATTATTACTTTGCAAATAAAAGTACTATGCACATATACATACATAGCATTTAGGGCTTATGCTATCGAGTTTGAAGGCCTTTGGAAACATTGAGCCGGCCCGAGAGCATATCCACACAGCTGATTATCGCCTACATTATGTCATTATATATATGAGGGCTGGGGCCGCAAACAAAAATTCTGAACTCGAAGGGCCATTTGCCGCTCTCGACCACCTAGAGACGGTAGAAGCTAAATCACACTCATCGATTGCCTAATTAATTTGCTTCTTCTGTGTTTCTCTGCCAGACCCCGTCCCTGTGACCCTGTCCTCTGTCCACTGTCCAAACTCCACGCGCATACATACGCGGCGGCGAGCGGAGGCGCCACGCACATCCGCCGCAACCCACCATGGAGCAGCAACGGCAATGGCCGCCGGGGCTCACCACCCTGGGTTTCGGCGTTCTGGCGTGCAACTCGGGCCTCGCCGTCTACAGCTCCTGGGGCGACGCCTGCTCCGTGGCCTTCGTGCTGCTCGCGGACGCCGCGCTCCTGCTGCTCTTCCTCTGCCTCCGTCGGTGGGAGCGCGCCGGCGGCGGGGGCAGGGGTGGTGCCACCAGTAAGATCAAGGCGGCGGTGTGGGCGCTGACGACGCTGCTCACGGCCATGTTCGCGTCGAGGGTGGCGCCGCTCATGCCTCCTGTCGTCGCCGCGCTGGTGTGGACGATGGCGGCGGCCACAGTTGCCGCTGGCTTCTGGGCCCTGTTCCTCAGCAATCCAATATGATGCGTCGAGTTCGTCGTTCGCTCGCTCGCGCGCGGTATTGTATTGGATACGAATTGTTGTCTTTCTGTGCTTGCCTGTTTGCGGTAGTTTTGTACTGTTATTCTTTAATTCTATGATGATAGCATAATATGGACTAGAATTCGGACGTTTTTCTTCTTTAATTAATATATTCCTATTAGCGTCAATATATAAACGGGTGTATGTCTGCTTGGTAGCTCTTAGATACTATGGCCGCTCATCCCTTAAACAAACGTCAATGTATAGCGCGGCAATGCCACACCAGCCCAGCCCAATAATCAAGCAACTCAAACGAGCGAGCAGCAAATCCATGAATAAACTGAATAGAATAGAGTCGGGAAGGCAGCAACCCGGCAGAGGGCTCAGATACAGGCACATCAAGGTTTAAGGAAGAGGGTGGGAGACAAGCTGAGGAGGAGCAATAGAAGACCGCCGTTCTGAATATTCGATGATGAATGCCCTATGGCCGAAGGATCGGAGCTCGTGTCTCTGCACTCTTTGTTCCAGCACTTGCATCCCGTCTCTTCCGGCGCTGTCATTTGGGCACTCTGTTTCTGGTTGCATTCGATGCGATGCGTGCCAACTAAGTGACGTGCCTCCTAATTAATCTACCGTTGTACTACGCGTTTCGTGATCCCTCCGTGGACAACACAAGATCAACACGCGTGACAAGGGCGTGCCACCTCAAACGGTGCTATCAGATGGTTGTCGACCTCCATCCATCTATGATCAAATCATGTCGGCAAATGCCAACGGTGCCGGTCAAAGCACGCACAGCGCGGCGTCGGCGTCGGCTGTTTCGATTTCTAGATGATGGCGATGATAAACATAGACACCGACAACTGGAGTTACTGGACCATGTTGCGTCGACGGCGGGCGGCGGCCGTCCAAGGCTCCAGTAGTCCAGTGTGAGTTTTTTTTTTTAAAGTAAAGACTTCGTTACCACCGTGCGTGCGTTTGTCCGGTGGCACGCACGCTGTCTGGCACCCAAAAACCACTCAGAACGTTTGAGCAAGCGTGGGGCCTACTAGTTGGAGCGGACCAAGCATCAAAATTATTCAAATTCCCGGAACAACCGCCATTTTATTTCAGTCTCTCCAACAGGTTTTTCTCTGTCCTTTCGCTCTATCCTCGCACTGTCCTCTCTCCTCGTGTTCTTCTCCGCTTCATCCATGGCGAAAATCCATTCGACCTGCTCTGCTTCTTCATTTTCTAGACCTAGGTGGAGGGGGGAGGGGCAATTGATACCACACTCCAGCAACAGGTCCGTCCCCGCACCGTCCTCCTCATGTTCTTCTCTGCTCCATCCATGGCGAAATCGATTTCGACCCGATCTGCTCCATCTGCACTAGGCCGTCGATGTTCCTCCCGCGAACCGCCGCCGTCGGATCTCCGCCGGCCCGACGCTCCTTCCCATGCACCAGGCCGTCGTTGCTCCCCCACGAACCATCGTCGCCTGACCGATGCTCCTCCAGCATCAGGCGTCCGGGCCGCTGCCGAATCTCTGCCACTCCTCCAGCACCAGGTCGTTGCCGGATCTACGCTCCTCCTGCGACGAGCTGCCACTGCCTCGCTGCTCCTCCAGCACCCGACCACCGCCGCTCCTTCCTCGCCAGCAATGGTGGCCACCGGCCTCGTCGGGGCCAGATTCGGGCCGCTGCTGCACTTGGAGGCAGCGCTGTGGGCCACGGCGGCCGGATCTGGCCGTCGCATCGCCGCGCTCTGCTCCTCCATGCGCGAGCTCCTCCTGGGCACCGCCTCCTCGTCGGTCGCCGATCCCGCCTGTGCGGAAGAAGGTGATCCTCGCCCCTCCCCGGGCCTCTTCCATTAGGCAAATTAGTAGTTTTTATTAGGCAAAAATGGTTTTTCATCAGGCAAAATCACCTTTTTGCATTTTTTGTTTAATGATACTAGTGATTTTGCCTAATGGAAAGCACTATTATTGATTAATGATGCTAGTATTGTTGCCTATTCACGAATTCTGTTGATGCATTTTTTTTCTTGTTTGCAGGAGGTCAGTATATTTTTCTTCTTCTCTATGTAATTAATTACAGGAGTTAATGGGTTTTTTTTATGTGGGCTGCTGTGAGAGGTTGCAACAGAGCGTTTTCTGTATTTGGACTTAGGAGGTGGCCAGGTTTTTTTTTGGTGTGCATGCAAAAAGCTTATCGCATCCACGTGCGTGCGTTAGATGTCTAAAAAAAAATCTCAACGCAAGTAGCTAGCGTGTGAGTTGAGTTGTAACCGTCGGGAGCCCGCGGCCCGATCATCGGCGGGCCTCGGCGAGCGACGACATGGTCCACGTGCGTCGCCCGGTTGCGTGGCAATCGACACTTTTGCTGGCCCGCTACCAATTATGGGCCCAGAACGTACAAGCACGCGTGGGCTGGGATCTCTCTCAATCGGGTATATCGCAGATAAAATAGGAAGCCCATCTACATTTTCTTTATTATTTTTCAAAATGACATATTTCTTAACTTCAAAGCCAGCATCACCAGCCAAACTTGGAAGAGGACCCACCCTCCATGGCACGAGGACAGGGGTTTCCATGCCCGTACAAAAACATGGCGTGGTTGCCGATGGTCATGGAGTATTTCCAAAACCAGTGAGCGCTACCAGCGCCCTACCTCGCAAGTCAGAAAAAAAAAGCTTAATGCTGTGCTTACCGGAGAACTTAACAGGGTGTAAAAACACTGTATTCGCACGGTAGACAAAGAAAAGTTGTACCTACACTACACTGTAGACAAAAAAAATTTAAAAATATAGATAACGGGATATGCGGTTTGGTGAAAATAGCTTAATCGATCATCTCGCCCCAAGCATGACCATCTCGTACCACAAACGGGCTCATGTATGCGGCTGGATTCAATCTGGTTACTAAAAGTCCACGAGGCACCCCGTCGCACCATCCAAGGTGTTGAGCTCCATGCCTCCACCATCCCAACTAGCGCCCCGCTGTGCCGCCTTTGCACCCGCCTTTGCCGCCAATGATCCCGTCTACCTTGGGCGGTGTATTATGATCCCCTTCACCAACCCCCTTCCTTAACCTCGAATCCTAAAGCTCGTTGTCGATCTTGTCAAAAAGGGTGACCAGTTCAATGCCATAGGCTGTAATATGGCTAGAACGGACTCCACAGGTGGTGGAAATCCTTATGTGTCATTTGGCGTGGCTTCAGCCAGCTCCGGCTCCATGACTGTAGCATGACTGTGGCTGATATGAGCTAGAGCCGGTGAAGCCAGTGTTGGGCGGCTTCGCCAGCTCCTTGTGTTGGATAGGAAACATAAATGAGACACATGACCAACAGAGCAGCACCAAACGGGCCTGTGTGGGCGCTCACGGCCATGTTCGCGTCCAGGGTGGCGCCGCTGATGCCGACCGGTGTGGACGCGGTGGTGTGGCTCATGGCCGTCGCCACGGCCGGCGGCGGGTTCTGCGCGCTCTTCCTGAATTAGTTAGCTCGTCTTCCCTGATTAATTGCTCGTAGTCAGAATAATCCTCGTATACGATCTGTTCGGAACTCGTCGATTCCCCAGCAGTTAGCATGGTTTGACATATCAGTCGTACCTCGTACGCACGCACTGGGTCATTGTTTCGTGGCCCCTCTACTGCATTTTCAGTTTATTGCGCACCGTACCTCCTGGATTTAAGACGATGAGACTGTGTGTTATGATCTGTCGTATTCGTATATCACTGTCGTGGATGAGTGAAGGTTGCACCGCATGCGATAGGTATAGTTTACGTCGGTCCGATAAATATGAAGGAATCCTAAATATTATTATGATGAGTCGATAATAAGTACTACGTTGGTAAATTATGGCTGGCCCTCACCTCACCTCCGTCATGGGGCGGTGCGGCCGCGTTGGACGTGTCGCCCGCCGCGACGGGGCCGGCAGCGTCGTGTACGTCATGATTCATGCTGGCCTGGCCGGCGCCGTCTCCGTACCGACAGAGGAAGCTGGTCCACGTGCCCCCTAGACGGCCCAGAGGACGCCGTGTGGACGTGGGCCAGCCTGTCTTCATCCCCCTTCCATATACGATATTCCTTTTTTCTTCCTTTGTCCATCGGACGATCCGGCCGATCTTGGATCGCCGCCGGGACGGGGTCTCGTCGTCCTGACCAGTGACCATGCATGACATGCCGTCGCCCGCCGACGCGCGCTCGCCTGTCCTCCGGCCGGCGCGGGCCCCGTCGAATCTCCCTTTTATCGCCAATCGCCATGTGCCATCTCCCCACGAGCAAGCACGTACTCTTGGCCGCGCCGGAGGACCCCCGCCGGCCGCCGCCATGCTGCCAAACAGAGTCATCAGGAATGGCTACAGATTCCGAAGCTTGGCCAAGATCATCGTCAAACAGTTGAAATATCAGCTGCCGTTACGATCGCTTCGATCATCTGACAAGTCACGAGGAGTTTGGTAATTTTTGGTCCGAGAAAGACGTCACGGTCGCTTTGCCTCGAATCGCTGAGAGGAGTGGAGCAGCGGGCTGCTCGCCTGCTAGTAGCTGTGGACTCGCAGATCAGACAACCTAAATTGCGCCGCAGATTCCGCCTCGATTCAGGCCATCAGGGGCCCTGTCTTCTGGGTCATTGAGTTCGTGGTCGTCACCGGAGAGTAAAATAGACGTAAAAAACATTGTTTGCGTACTGTATATAGAATAGAAAAAACAATAATTGCGCAATATACACAGTACGGATACATGCTCCGATGACCACGGTCTTACCAACGTCTCCAGCTATGTCTGCATGTGCTGTGCGTCATACATGTGGCTAGCTCGTTTAACATGTAATGGTTGCCAGAAGGCGAGTCCAACTGTAACGTACTATTAGTGTAACTTTGTAATCGATGCACTGATCTGATGGATGCACGGGCGTAATGCCCTTAGATTTTTATATATATCTAAAAAATTAAAATGAATACAGTTCATCACAGAGTACATATATATAAGGTCCAAAAGCTGCCTATAACACACTCGTTCGTCCCTTCGCTCTGCGGTTCTGCTTCGCCGCGGGGGCCCCCGGCCGTCCCTCTCCCCTCTCCCAGTCCAGGCGTCCAGCCATCGTAACACAGCATAACATACGCCGCGGCGAGACGAGGCACCGGCGCACCGCGCACACCCGCCGCCGCCATGGACCGGCAGTGGCCGTCGGGGCTCGCCACGCTGGGTTTCGGCGTGCTGGCGTGCAACTCGGGCCTCGCCGTCTACACCTCCTGGGGCGACGCCGGCTCCGTCGCCTTCGTGCTGCTCGCGGACACCGCGCTCCTGCTGCTCTTCCTCTGCCTCCGTCAGTTCGAGCGCGCTGCCGCCGGCAGGGCCAGGGATGACAGGATCAAAGCCGCGGTGTGGGCGCTGACGACGCTGCTCACGGCCATGTTCGCGTCAAGAGTGGCGCCGCTCATGCCGCCCGCCGTGGGAGCGGTGGTCTGGGCCATGGCGGTGGCCACCGCCGCCGCTGGCTTCTGGGCCTTTTTCCTAAGCAATCCATGATTCGTTCCTTGTAGACAGAGAGCATTTCTCTCTGCTGAGATGTGCGGCATCACTGCATTGCAGCCATGGCGCGTTCTACACGAACCTGCGCTGCAAATTTGCAGTTTCTACCATTATTTTCGTTTTCAAAAATATACACAGCACTATCTCGGTTGCTTTCTTTATGTACCAGTATAAAATTGGGACGTATGCATGCTATGCTTGCTTCCCGGCTCCTTCAGCTGTCATTTCGTTTGTAACAACATCACCGTTACGGAGTACACATGTCCAACTGGAGGACGTGCCGGGCCAGCCCGGCACGGACGCGGCTGGCCACGGCACGACCGCACCGTGCCCATGCACCGCACCATGAGGTCGCCGTGCCATGCTGTGCCGGCACGTGGGCCGCTTTTGCTGCCCAGGCATGACATGATTGGTTTACACGGGCCGTGCCATGCCCGTGCCATTGCCGCCGAGACTCTGAGGGCGTCGTCAAGACTCGAGCGCGCCATGGTTGCCGCTGCCATCGCCGACTGGAGGGTGTTGCCCCCGTCGCGGAAGGGAGCGCGCCGCCGTCGCCACCGATTCACCGTCGCCGATTCGCAAGAGAGGCCGGGCGCGCGGAGTCGGGACTCGGGAAAAGCGGGCACGAGCGGCCGCTGGCGGGAGGGGGAGGGACCGAGCAAGCGGACGCGAGACTGGGAGCGAATGGCGGAGGAGCGGCGCGAGACTTCGGAGGAAGGCAGGCGGCGGCTGCGCGGGTGCGGGAGGGGAACGAGAGGATGGCAGGCTGCGGCAGCGGCTGCGCGGGTGCGGGAAGGGAATGGGATGGTTAGAGTTTGGACGAGGAAGGCGAGTATTTATACCATGGGGGAATTAGCGGGCCGATGCCGGCTCGGCCTATTTACTGGACCATGCTCGTGCTTGCACCGCGGGCCTCACCTGCAGCCCAAGCATGGCACGAGCACTGTGCCGGGCATGATGGCCGGCGTGCCGTGCCTGCCTGGGCCGTGCTTTGGCGTGCCGTGCTATGCATGGGCCGCCTGGTGGGCTGGCCCTCTATGGACACATGTATATTATGGAGTCACACCTTGCATGCGTGCGGAGTAAGACGTCTAATTTTTTTTCATGTCTCCTTGTACTGCATCCACTTGTTACTCGTGGCCCCCGAACAGCACATGAGTGGAGTGCTACCCGCCGTCTAGTTCTAGGCAAACTCGAGCGCTACTCTTATTTTAAGGAATCTGACACCGTTTGGCACCGTTCGGATACTGTTGAGTATAAATTTGAGAAATGTAATGAGCATGCTGCTGAAGATGTCATTAGTACGTAGAGTTGCATGGGGCGTGGGCTTCGCCGCCAGCCCACCGGCCAATCCGCGCCACAAGCCCTCGTAAGACCCGCAATGGTGCCCCA
This sequence comes from Paspalum vaginatum, assembly GCA_030272315.1. NCBI lineage: Eukaryota > Viridiplantae > Streptophyta > Magnoliopsida > Poales > Poaceae > Paspalum > Paspalum vaginatum. Next base: position 40,882,000 of record CM059021.1, read on the forward strand.
CTATGGAATGGCTCCGCACGGGCCCAACGGCGCAGCATGGTCCGCAAGAGAAGGGGAGGAGAGAGCCTGAGCGACCCCATCTGCCCTGCTCTAGGGAGTCGCCGTTCTCATGCGCGTCGTGCGAAGGGAGCGCGCCGCCGTCCTCGTGCGTGTTGTGCGAAGGGATGGCGCCGCCGTCTTCCATGTCAACGACGGCCACCGAGGCGGAGTTCGTGGACCACTTTGGCGGCCGCGCGCACGCCCCCGTTGTCTCCTTCTCCGCCACCGCCGTCCGCCACGACGCCGCCGGAGACGCCATTCTTCGTGCCCACGGTGCCCGACGACTCCCTGCAGGCCGCGCCCGTGGCCGGCATCCTGTTGACCTTCGGCTGGCGCACAACGGTCCTGGTGCATGAGGACTCGGGCTTCGGCGCCCGCATCGTCCCGGCGCTCGTCGACGCGCTCCGGGGCGTCGGCGCAGTCGTAGCGCACTGTGCAGCGGTGCCGGCCGACGCGTCCGACGACCACCTCGACGCGGTGCTCTACCGCCGACGCGCGTGCTCATCGTGCACATGCCCCTTCCGCTGGCCCTGCGGCTGTCCCGCACGGCCAAGAACGCCGGCATGAGGTCGGAAGGCTACGTCTGGATCGCCACGGCTGGCGGCATGTCCGCCAAAGCACGCGTGTGTTACGCGGGCCACCGTGCACATCCGCAAAAAGCAAATGGCTACTGCGGACGGGCTGCGGTCAGCCCGTTGCCGCACCACTTGCATTCGTATTGGTACGTTTCGAGCAAAGTGTCTAATATAGTACAGAATATATAATGTTTTTATTGTAGACAATTAAAGTTTGAATATGAATCTGATGGACTGATGTGAATTTTGAATATGAGTGGTGGGATAAATAATCTGCCGGTCCGTTTTAGCGGTGCTATCACATCGTTTCCTAAAACAACTACAGTATCTCAGATCGTTGTCGAATTCCTTCGATATACATGATCATAGAGGCAAATAACAATGGCGTCCATAAAAGCAAGCAACTTCGAGCATATCATTGTTGGTGTCGGATGTCGGTGGTCAGCAGCCACGCAGGAGGAGCGCGATGGGCCATAAATACCACCACATCCCACAGCATCGTCTGGTTCCCCGGCGAGGTTGAAAAACATCGACCAGGTGCATTGGACTTTCGTGGCTCATCGACAAATGGTACCAGATGTAGGATCGTATACTGCGACCAGAGAGGTGAATAGTAACAGCTCAAAACTTAAATTCAAATCTCGACTCAAAACTGACTCTAAAATTGAGCACTGGGTGCTGTCTATTGAACAGATATATATGTAGTCAAAACAACGGAAGAAACTTGACTCAATGACCAAAAAAGTGATCGCAAGACAAACGAAGCAACGGCTCTCACAAAAATGCCTCGCTAGCCACTCACCACACCAAAATGTGTCTCACCGATACACAACAAGTAGAGAGTACGGGCATACTACGAGAAACACCAAAGCGAGGTCGATGCGAACAACCGGAAGCGAAAAACTCCAAAAAAAAGTTGGCTGCCTGGCACTCCCACCGTAGCAAAGTCCAGTGTCATAGGACTATTCACGCCACCGGGCGCAGTGTCAATCGACCGGTCGCTGGCGCCGCCGGCACCGCTTCCCCTCCTCCCGATCGAGCACCCCTCCAACCTCCGGCCTCTCCTTCCGCTAGATCCACTCGATGCTGTGGCGGAACAGCCGATTCTATCCGAACTAAGCACACCTGCCACCTTTGGCCCGCAGTGTACTTAGACCGAACTAAACCCGGTCGTCTGTCGAGCTACCCATAAAAGTCACTCAATGTAACCATCACTCAGGGATGCTGACACCACACACGTTAAGCCCTCGAAAGAGCCACAACAATTACAACAACCTATCATTTCATACAACACATAGATTGGTTTGTTACAAAATATTTGCTCAAAATGAAGTACAATCATACTGAAATAGGGTTCCAAAATAATATCACAGCGGAAATCATAAAATAATACCGATATACTCTTGCAGCCCACCATTGTCATTCTCGATCATGAAATTCCTGAAATAAAAATATCAACAATGTAGGAGTGAGTACGTGAGGTACTCGTAGGACTTACCCGTGGGCGGTTTCAACCCGACACATTTGAGAGTATGCAAGGCTTTTTGTGGACTTTGACTCTAACTCGGGCAAGTTTACTAAAAGTGAGTCCTTACTTTCAAGTGTCATCCATTTTTAAAGCATAAGCCTGATTTGATCCATTATAATTATCATCACGATCCATAAATCATATGTCTCATCATCTCAACATATATATCATCATAAAGTAGTTTGCAGAATTATAAACATACAAGTACAAACATGTAATGTAAAAATCATGATTAAATGAATAGGATATTAAAGTTATTACTTCGTTGCCCGTGTCCGATACTGACATTCTCACACCTGGTGAGCATCAGCGATTCGAATCGATTTTAATTCCTAGGAATAACTATTATGCTAGGGGTATATGCTTACTAGCCACCGCGTTCCCACATATATCCTCCATCTCCACTCGTCACATCCCAAGTTCGATTCAATCCCGCCATTCCCCTGGATTTTTCCCCCTTAGAAGCGATACCACGACATACCGGGTCAGCCTTCCCTCGAGTACAAGCTCCCCCAGGCCTAACTCCCATCCGACAAGAATGGTAGGAACATGTCTCTATCCTTCGGATGGCACAAGTAAGACTTTCACCGGTCCCATACTCCGGTTAAGCATTCTAACAATGTTATGCCGATCAGCAGGCGAACAGCGGTCGGACCTTAGACGACTCGGGCGGAGTCCACCCAACCATTCATGTGGCAGAACCGCCTAGATTACCCCGGATTTAGTGTTTAATCACCAGATCTGGACTAACCTCGGTAGTCCTTCAGGATGTAGGTATCCTGACTTGGCCTTCCCATCCGGATCGAGCTTGATTTTTTGGGGCGACTCTCGAAGGAGTCCACAGGTTACAACATACACATCACATTTATCACATTTATTACATAAAGTTAAAATATTACACATAGGGTTTGGTACTTATTACATCCCGGCTGATAAGTTCTTCAGCCATTTAAACAAAAGCAACATAGTCCCCATGTTTCTCCAACACACATCTTAAACTGCTTCAGTTGTAGCAAAGCTTAATTCAAAAGAAAGGAGGATTCAGATAAGGGTCCCATTGAAACCACGTGTATTCCGCACCTGTAAAAGAATAGCCAAGAAGCCTGAGTACTAGTTACTCAGCAAGACTTACCCGACCACTGGGTCGAAACCCTACTTCCTAACTCAAAGCCGGGGTGGTTAGGTCAACTCACACTGCGGCAGGCCTAATAGTAAATCCTTAGCATTTAGAATTTGGTTCACCTTTTTAGTTATTACCTGATCATGCTAAGTTATTCCTATTCTACTAACCCACCAGGACCCACCAAGACAAACATGTTGTCAAACATTCATCATTAACAAGATCAATTCTCTTACTACGATGTTGGTCGCGATCAGGCAGCTTACAACCGGCAAGCCACAGACGATTCGAATCGATTTTCCACCTCTCGAGAGGGATACTCAGACACCCGTCATATGTGTGTACACCGACCCCACATACAACAACCCAACATCCAGTGCCACCTAGCCGGAACCATCCTCACCGAACCCGGGTGTCAGTCCTTCGACACCCGCCCAACCTCCTCCTTTCAGTTGGTCTCGTCTAGTTCTGCGCTTAGGTACAACAGAACGAAAAGCTTACCGGAGCCCGTTAAGGATGGTAAGTGAATGAGGCGCGTTCGGCCTAACCAGGCCACACATCGGACGGCCTTATGTGACACAGACAGGATCAGGGTCCATAGCAAATAATCATAACATGTAAAGTACGTAAGCGAAACTGATCCCGCAGCATGCCTGTCAAATTATTAACAAATAATCATAACATGTAAAGTACGTAAGCGAAACTGATCCCGCAGCATGCCTGTCAAATTATTAACATTCTTCTTATTCTTAACCAATAAATTGCTGTAAAAGAATTCCGTTCCAGGCCTTTGCCACCTAAGCCATCTACTGAGCATAGGATTTTATGCTGGATAATGAGTAATCATGCTCTAGGGTTTCAATCAATTCCTAACTCTAATGCACAAGCATAACTCTGATTTAAATTAAGAATTTAAAGAAAATTGGGTAATGCACCGGGGCTTGCCTTGAGTCACGGGATCTGCCTCTGTCGGTGACTCGGAGTCTCCTCCTGCAGGTATGAAGGAGGCATCGGTCGCACCGGCTTCCGGATTTTCCTTTGCAGTGGAAGACTCTTCAACTGGAAGTGGTGGGACCAACGTGCCTAAGTTGATAACATGCAGGAGTTTTTTAAAAATATGAGGATGATCAACCTGTTGAAAAATAAAATGTACAATTTTCTAAAGAAAAAGGGTGGTTGGGGGTTAAACAAAGATATTTTTCGAATGAAGATGATTGTCCTAAGCTTTAAATGAATTACCAGGTATTTTTAAATATTTTTAAATAATTTTAAAAGCTTAAATGAATTTTCTAGGAATTTTTGAATAATAAAAATGGATTTTTGAATAAATTTTCTATTTTTAATGCACTTTATGAATTTTTTTGCATTTTTAAATAAAGGCTAAAATTTTTAAAATATATAAACTCTAATTTAATTTATTTTTAGAATTACCAAAATATTTATATGAATTAATAAATATTTTTTTCTAATTAAAATAAACATATTAACATTAAAGTAAAATAAGTAAACAAAATAAATTTAAAACAAAAAGAAAAACAGAATTACTGTTGAAATTCGGCCCAGTCCAAAAAAGAACAAAGCAAAAAGTTCTAATTTCCCCCTCCAAAAATCACATGGGCTCCCTTTCGACCTGGCCCAGCCCGGAGTGGGCCGGCGGCCTGCTTTCCCTAAAGCGCGGCCCAACCAGAGCCTTCCGGCTCGGCCCAGCCGCCGCGCGGGCCGGCAGGCCGGCCTACCAGGCGGGCGGCCCAGCGGACCGGCCTCGCCCGGCTCGCCTGGCCGCTCGGCGCGCGGCGCGCCGCGCAAGCGCGGCGCGCTATGCGCGTCGTCGCGCCGGCAGCGCCGGCGCCCATTCGGCGGTGGCCTCGGGCGCGGCGCGATCTCCTCTCTCTTTCCCTCCCCTTTTCCCCTTCTTTCCCCCCTCTCCCTTCACTGTGAGGTCGCCGCCCGCCGCGGCATGGCGCCCGCCGGCGCGTTGCGCCGGCGAGGTGGCCTCGCGGCAGCGGTGGTGCCCGCCGTGACCTACCGCTTACCGCGCGGGGCGCGCGCAGTCACGGCGCACCCGATGTGCGCGTCGGTGGAAAAGGGTTCCCACGCGCGGGGAACGCGGCGGCGACGCCGCGGTGGCCGCGGCGCCATGCGGGGCTCCGAGCTCTGGCGAGCTCGAGCCGGCGCTCGGCGTGGCGCAGAGGGGGAGGAGGGAGTGGGGTGGGGCTTACCGTCGCGGGGTCACGGCGACGGTGGCGGAGGCGGCAGCGACGGCGCGGGGCGCGGGACACGGGACTGCTGCGCCCCGCGCGCCGCGGCGGGGAAGAAGACCCCCCCCCCGCGGTCCCACCTGTCAGCGCAGCTTGACAGGGGGCGCGGGCGGCGGGGGGGCTGGCCGCCACGCGGGCCGCCCCCACCGGCTGGGCTTCGCCCAGCGGGCCCGCGAGGTTCCGCCCCCTTTTCTTTTTTTTACTTTTACCCTTTTCATTTTTAACCCTAGATTTTGACCTTTTTCGGCAGGGGTCCAAATACAAAAGTGAAAGGGCTTAATTTAAACTACCATTTCACATTTTTGCCCCTGGAAAACTCCAAATTTTTAAAAACACCTCAAATTTAAATTTGAATTAAATTTTTGAAAGAATAATTAGGGTAAATTGCATTACACCTAAGTGTTTTAAAATACGGAGTATTACAATTCACATCCTTTTTCATCGTAATATACACATATCTCCGCCCGGTTTCATCTTTTCATCACATCATATCATATTACTTTCGCATTTAAATTTTTGTAAAACATTTTTGAGTCATGTCATCTCGCGAGTGAACATTTTCACCCGTCTTCTACCGTCTAAGCATGGCTAAGCATAGACTTCGACCTATCCATTCTACATAGCACATCAGGTATTTATGCAGGTGGGGTTTCAAACAACTCCTGAACGTAAATGCACAATCAAATAAATGGTGGTGAGACTCCATATGTAGGTGTATATGCCTAAGGGCATACATTTGTTGTTGAAAACTTGAACAAACTAATCTAAAGTTAGTTTGCCGGGTTGTGAGGCTTTGCCCTAGGCAACCCCTTGTTCACTTGGACAACTCCTCCTTTCAAATACCACTTCAGGGGCCTCTAGGTGGTATTTGGGTCTTAGTTGGTCTTTTGGACACCGTTGCTTGAAATAGCTCCCTGCGATTGCTTCTTGATCACGTATCTGCAATAAACGTCACTATATGAATGATATGCATAATGCAGCGAATGAGATGCATGAAGCCCAAGCACATGCACAGTAATATTGCTATATGAATTTTTGGTGGCATTTTTGCAACACCCTAAATAGCATTTTTTTCTATTGTATTTATTAAACCAACATATCATTTGTCATTTTCAAATCAACTAGCAAGCAGCAACTAATTCACATGAAACTTTATTTCTTGATTATACTAGGACTAGGTGAGTATAACATAATTACTATGGATTTATTTGAGCACATTTCATATAGCATGCATTTTCATATTCATAAAAGCTATTATTTAATAGAACTAGGGGTAGATCTGTAATTATACAGTAGACTTTAGGGCTACCAAACATGTATGAGAACATACATAACATGAATAGCACATAAATCAAGTTTCATAATTTTTGGAGCACATTTACCCTACTTTTACCAATTACTTAGTAAAACAAGGCACGCATAAAAACAGGAGCAAACCAGTCATTTTATACTGCAAGGACCTAGAGCTACTCATAAGCAATCCAAGAAAACAAGTTTCATATTTTTACGATTTTCTACTAATTTCTAGAATATTTCAAACTTCATATGCCAAATCCGGAAGATAGTCAAATATAACCATATAAATGGACCTATATGTGATTGTCACACCATCTAGGGGCCTACAACAGATTTATACAATAGCCAGTGAACAACACATGTAATTTCAGCATACCACTGGGTCAGATCTGTAAAAGTACCAAGGCACGGGTTATAACGCGAAAATCCGATAGCCCTAGGGTTCACCCTGCAAGTTTTACAAGACACAATGAATAGTCATTTAATATGCAGAAATGGCAGGGGCCTAAACGCGAAACATCGCCTCCTTCTTCTACCTTTGGTCTGGGGCAGAGGTGCACGCCAGGAGAGGGAGAGGGTGGGGCTTGCGCCGGCGCATGGGGGACCGGGGTTGGAGCCTACGAGCTCTACGAAGGCGTTCCCGGTGGCGGAGAAGTTTTCCCCCTCAGTACTGTTGCACGGGATGCAGTGGGCAGGCGGAGCGGAGGCGGTGGCGGTGAACCGGAGGGACACCTGGTGCACCGAGCTCGGTGTCGTCGCGCTCGATCCGGCGAAAATGGCGGGGCATGGGACCGAGGACGGGCGTGAGAGATTGCGCGGGGAGACGTCGAACCCGATGGCGGTGGCCTCGATGCGGAAGAGGCACCGGAGGGTGGCGTCCCACAGGGGACGGCCGTCGTGCACAGTGGCCATGGCGGCAACGCGGTTGTGGAGGGAGCTACAGGCGATGGCCGCGGTCCGGATCATTGGGGGAAATGCAGAGGACGGCGAGGCTCATGGGGTGCTTGTGTCCGATAAGCGAATGGGGGTTCAGAGGAGCGGCGACGTGAGCTCAACGAGCTTGGCCATGGTGGCAGGCCATGGCGGACGTGTGTTCTGCGCGAGTGGAAGAAGGGAGCTAGAGCAGCGGAATGAGAGGGAGCTTGTGCTGGGGCTCTAGTTCCTTAAGCGCGAAGGGAGCCGGGGCCGAGGCACCACGGCAGCTTGCCCGCTCGCCCATGTCCATGTGGCCATGGCGGCAGAGGGCCGACGCCGCGTGGCGTGCGGGTACCAGGGATCCTGAGGCCGGGCTGACCAGTGGGTCCCGCCCTGTCATAGACTCGGAGGAAAAGGAAAATCTTGAAAATGGAAAAAAAATAGAGTTTGACCGGCTGGAGCCCCATTTGTAAATCGCTTATTTGAACCACATAGAAACCTAGTCTGGAGAAAGTCCCAATACAAGAATTGCTCTCAACTTAGTGATCTACAACTTTGTTATAAACATCCACACCAAGTTCTGTATAAGTTATTTGCTTAAATTTGAATTTAATTGGCTAACCTATGTTTGATCAACAGAACTCTCCAAAGTTTTAAATTCCAGTAGACCTATTTATGAGCACTTTCATGAGAGATGAAATATACCAATGTTGTTAAGAATTTCATAGTGTATAACTTTCATATATAAGGTTTTGCATGATAAGGACTTTGGTTTCAGTGAAATTTGAATTTACTGGTCAGCTCAAGTTTTTGCAGATTCATTAGTTTAACAGAAATCAACTCAAAACACTATTCAAACTTTTCTGCATGTCACATATCAAAATACCAAAGTTGTTCATTATCAAGTACTCTAGATCACAGTAGTTTTTGAATTATAAGCACAAACAGTTCTAGGCGTCAGTCAAAACAGCAGATTCATCTTATGTGGGGTCTGTCTTATTTCAAACTTTTGGATATTCAAATGAAGTCCAATCACTTCGATATCAGGTGCATTTGAAAGGTGATACGTTAAATTTCATTTCTAGTCAGTTAGATTTTAAAGTTCTATAGAAAAATCAAAAGTAATTTCAGAATGAAGTTTGGGGAATGGCTGAAAATCTAGACTTAGGAATTTTCTAAGTATAGGCTGACTTGGTTTGGTTTGAACTTTTGAACATCTTAGCATCCGATTTTCAAAATGGTCAAAGTAGTAAAGTTGAACTGCAACATCTTGAACTAAAACTTTTGTATTTGATGTCTTGCATGAAAACGTATAAATTTTTAACTACTCAACCTAAACAACGCAAGGTTTTGCATATTCAACTTCAAAATTTTTGACTTAGTGATTTATTGGCCTAGCTAGTGTTCTTCTCTAAGCATGATTAAGTCCAAATCCATCATTAACCCTAATCTAATTATGTGTTCAAGGCTCTTGAGATGCCGGAGGCTATCACAGGTGCCACCCTCCTCTCCGCCAGATCCGCCCGGTGCGGCCTCCTCCCTACATGGCGTGGCCCTCTCTTGCCTCGCACTAGCTCATCCCCTCATCCGTTCTAGCTCCCTCTCCTCTCCCTCGTCTTCTGTCCGCGTGCGCTGGAGTGGCAATTGGATGGGTTGCGGCGGGGGAGGTAGGCCGAGGCAGGGAGAGTGGGGCGAAGTCTGCTGTTGCGGGGTGTTGGGGCAGGGCAGCAAGGAAGTGTGTATATATGTATATGTATATGTATATATGAAGAGTTTTATCTACATGTGCATGTAGCTACACTCACCTTTAATAAACCAATAAGGGTATGTTCACATACTCTTTTATCTGTTTGAGTATGTTTACATATTTATTTTAAGATACCTTAAACGCCACCACGCGAAAAAAATTACAAAACAGCCTCTGATTTTAATTTATTATTATAATATCCTTTATATTAGTACATATAATGATGTATGTCCATATACCTCAGGTATACCCGCATACTTCACGTATATATCACCATAGATGGTCTAGTATTATCACATACTTCGAGTACATACTTTTCGTTCGACTACATACCCTCAAAATCATGAGATACACAGGTGAGTGTAGCCTACATGCGTATGTAGAAAGAATTTTCATATATAGGAAGAGTTTTATCTATATGCGCTATGCAGCTACACTCACCTTTAATAAACCAACTAGTTGACATGCACGCTGCAGGCACGCTGCGTTTTAAAAGATAAAATCAGACCTCTTAATATGATAGTTATGTTATTTTTATTCAATGGAGAGTTATATTGTATTCAATCATATGAATGATATTATTTTTCATTTGAATTTTAACCTAAAAATGGATATAACTCCGCGATGATAGTGGATAGCACCATGATATCTTCCTTTTTCTAGTTGGACATACATCGTCTAAACCACTTTTACATTACCTAAAACCACTCTTCTATGCCTAACGCAACGACAGAACTGTTAGCAGTTGGTGTCATGCATAACGTCCATAGAAACAACTAACCCTAACAAAGGGATGTTATTTTAGTTATCCTCGCGGCCTTGCCGTTCACAAAGAAAAGTAACCTAAATTTTTTTGATCAACTAGGATTCTAGTAGAGCTACAGCGAGATCTTCTACTATAGTATTCAGAAAGTTTGCTCTAGATCACATTTCCAAAGGTAGCCTCAGTGGAGGATGCTGACAGACCAATCTAACGTAAGAGAAACAAGAACTGATGGACAAACTGATAGCTAATATTTACAACGTGTCCCATGTGTCATGTTTTTTTGCCAACGACCAATCAAAGAATATGGTGCTGTCATGAGCATTTTGTCAGCTGAGTTTCTTAAAGATTCTTGCATAAAAGAATTAGCATAAGAGAACTGAAATAATGCTGAAGCTTAAATATCAACAAGACAAGCAAATTTGTAGTGTTAATCACCTGAAACAAATTATTCAACACAAAATTGGCATCCTAGGAATTCCCTCTAGCAAGTTTATTTAAAATTGTTATCAGAAATTACTGCAGCACATCACCTAAAAGTGGATCAGTCGAATCATGTCTATTTGAGAGAAACATCAGTAATCAGCACACTTATATATTGCTACTTCGCCTAGTCTGGACCCAAGTAGCAAAAACTGCATCAGCTATAGACAAAACACATGCATCTTATTCACTGTCCGACAACCGTAGTTAGCTGTCACCTGATCTGCTCACCTGATGGTCCTTTGACAGCGAAAACTCGCTCTTTTATAGTGCATAGTGCAGAAAATAAAAAAAGAACAATTGACATATATTATCAATATGTGACAACCAAGTCAAAGCAGCCATATATTATCACCGAAACCACAAGCTCTTTGATTTTTTTTTTGAAACCCAATCTCTTTGTTTTTTAGTATAGCATAATAAGTTATTTAAATCAGTCTGTGCTACAATAGTGAAACAACACAGGTATTGTCACGGCTCATCAGTTACAGATCGAGATGGACCAAACCTATATTGTCACTATCATTTACACATAGAGAGAGGATGGAGAGGGGGACCAAACCTCAAGTCCTCAACTCAAATAGCCTCTGAAGGAAGATTCCAAGACTGCTTCAGAAGATTTCAAGACTGCTTGCAATTCACTTTGGGTCTGACCTGGTTGCCTGCATGTCCTGGCCTGGCCCGTATCTGTGAGCTAGGCTTATCTCAGTCCTGGCTACTTGTATGCAATAGCGTGTTGTTTGGTTGCCTTGTATCTGCTCAGCCTGTCTAGTAAGAGATATTGTTTGGTTGACCGCGTGACTTACGTTGCATGAAAAACAACCTCATAAAATATGTCATTACAATATTTTATTTTGTAAAACAACACTCTTATGGTTTTTACTTTATCTTATTATGTCTTAATATTCTTTAAAATATTTTAATACTACTCCATATATCCTAATCATATGCTAATAACATCATTAGTCGTGTAAGAGTAGAATCTAGTGAGCCTGGCTCTGCAGATACGCCCAAAACCTACGCAAGAGTGGAGCCTGGCTCAAAGGTGCTTTAAGGTTCGTGAGGGCCTGGCCTTGACACTCCTCCGGGCAACCAAACAAGCGTTGCCTGCATCCTGTGGGCCTGGCCGACGTTCATGCAGGCAACCAATCGCACCCTTTGATCTGTAGGTTTGATCTTTATCACAACAAAAACAAAAATGTCTCAGTGGAAATCTTACGAGCTTGTTGATTTCACCGAATAAATTGAAAACAGGACAGAAATAGCCTCTAACATTCTTGGACCGAAGTGTACATTTTAATCAAACTGACGTGACATAACGTACTTGAGCAAATACTATTACTTTCATAGAGCAAGCCCAATTAGAGCAACAAATTCATAGTAGTTGTTTAATTGCGCTTCAATTAGTATATGCACAAATAAAAAGGGACCACTATCAACTGCTCGTAACAAACTATTCTACACTAAGCCGTTTTTTTAATAAGGCACAAAGAATGAACAACCTAGGTCTAATTGACAACAGAGGTAACACCATTCCAGCAATGAAAAGCTATATATTCACGAGATGTAAAGAATATACTAAGGACGTAGCGATGATAGTTTGTTCTACAAGGGGCCGACTCAACATAAGAAGAGGAAAAAGCTCACCTGAATGCCTCAGATTTTGCAATTATCATAATAGCCGCTGTGATTTAATGTGGAAACAAAGTGACCACAGAACTGGTTGCTTGCAAAGGCACAAGCCAAAAGAATATTAACAAACAAGAGAACCGCACGGCTCGGCGGTCATTCGCGCACTACACTGTCAGTCGAAAATTTTTGTATTGTGTTTGTGGTCATATAGATAACCAAGGCACCTATCTAGGAGCCAGGAGGTGCCAGAAGGCAGAAACCTTGTTAAAAAGGTGAATCGTCATAGCCATTCAGGGATTAGCACAAAACAAAAACAAGAACAAGGGATCTTAACCATAAAATCCACACCATCATTTAAGGAGTACATATAAAACATAAAGCGACACACAATGGTAATGGTAGAAGCTAGGCATCATATATCAACAGCAAGGCCTAACCTCACAGTCAACAGCTAGGCATCCCTTGTCAGTCAACCGCCATCACCATCAAAGGCGATGGTTCAGATTTAACCAAAAAGGGCATGGTAGAAGGACGCATCCTATGCAGGAGAAACAAAATGCTGATTCAACCAAGGACCATGCAAAGTTTCCTATCATACAGTTCATAGTAGCATGTAATAATCATCTCATGCAGATTTACCTTTGCAGATATGATGATCGAGACCTAAAGATACTGAATCTGATGAACTGAGGGGCATTAGTTTCTGAGTGACAGTAAGGCCTGCAGTCAGTTGAACGTACTGGGTATGAACTGAATAATATATAGCGCTGGTGGTTCACCTTCCTCAAAGTAAATGGAATCCCCGAGCTTGGAGAATGACTTCTATCCTTGCTAACACAAACCACACAATTCAGAACCTTGCATCTTCATTGCTAGGTCCGAAAATGTTGGAATTTTCGCTTAACAGTACCATAGCAACACCAGAATGAATCATACGGAGTTCCCCAACCATAGTAGCGCTTAGCCTTTGATCTACCAGGCCCTGTGGCAGCATGTAGGTCATCACTCCTGGATCTCTGCCTCTATGGATGCTCAGCACGCCGTTGAGCGCTCTCTCGTAGTAGTCCGCGTGTGCAATCTCCTTGGTCCATTTGAATAGATGGCATGAAACCTGCAGGATTTGCAGCGTAAATTGTAACTTGTCTACAACCATGAAAAACGCAGCAGAATCTACAGCCATGAATTAACGCAGCATAATCTTCTGCCTCTCCGATTTTAACTTGTCAACAGCAGAATATATAAAAGAGTGAGGCAAATTAGTAGAATTATGGTGAACATTAACAGGTGAACAATCTTGAGCATATTGTAAGTCGTGCAGGACCCCTCGGTCTCATAGGTTAGAGCTCCAGTAAACGCTTCGGATCATACCTGAAAAAAGCCATTTCAAATCAAATATGTTTCAACAAAATGAAGATCAGACATGAGCTGAAAAACAAATAGTGTAGGTTCAGCCATCTGTGATGCATTACCAGAGTTCATTGATAGATGTGCCACCAGTTGCATATGTGTGAGAAGAATTCACCATGTCCATGAAGAATGTTGCAATTTCCTGTTTCATCAGTTAGGCATGCTCACTAAGAGGGAAAATGACCTACTTGGTACTAAATTTATGTGAGGTAATTAAATTACCTTGTAAAGAGGATGACCTATGACTTCATATCTCATCTGCCTACCAATGACAATAGGAATGTGTGTATTGACATCTAAATTCGAAAGGCTATTAGCCTGAAAGTCAAAACGACAGGCAAATCATCTAGCGTTTAGAAGCATATTTTCGTGCCAAAATTATTATAGAGAGAACAAGTTGTTGTGGAGTTAATTAGATTATGAGATGTGTTTTTAATAACCACAGAATATTAAGATAAAATTAGGAGAAAAAGCATACTAATTGAAGATAAAACACAGAGGTCCAGGAACGAATTAAGTTCTTCAAGGTTCAAACCTTGATGGCAAGCAATCCCAGGAAGCATGGCTTGACAAAAATTTAGGGCTAGCACCAGATGTCTCAGATCCTTCTACAAAGACATTTAAAGTGATATTATAATTAGCAGCAACCACACACACTTCTAGAATTCCCGGTCTTGAAAACTCAGGGACACACTTAGAAGTCAGAACTGCATCTGAATGCTATGGTCATGAATGGACAACAAACTCAGGGCCACTGTATCTACCGTGATGTTGTAGAGCCGGTAGAGCACGTCGTTCATGCCGCCGGTCTCCTCGTTGAGCGACTCCAGTGGCGCGCTCGCCTGTTTGTATGAGAGGCCGGCGGCTCGGTACGGCACAAGGACGGGGCAGCGGCGCAGCTGGCGGAGCCGCGGTAGCGCGCTAGGCTGCTACTCCGCGAGGCCTGTATGGCGCAAGGACGGGCCACACGCGGGCTCAAGGACTGGGGCAAGTCGGGACGCTTGCCTGCTCCTCCGCGAGGCCGGCGAGCCGGTACGGCGCAAGGATGCGGCAGCAGCGTAGGGGAGAGAGGGAGAGGGGGCCGTGGCGCGCTGAGAGTCGCAGCGGCCGGAGCGCCGTGCTGCCGAGCGTTGGGCTGCAGTCACAGGTGGCTGGCGGCCATGCGGCTGGGCGTCATCTCACAGGGAATCAATTGCCGCTGATTTCGTCCCGTGGTTCTTATGCAGGAGGGAATCAATTGCCGCTGATTTCGTATGTTTAAAAAAAAAATGATTCGTGATCCTCTACAGTCTACAGTGCCGGGAAATATGGGCACTGGCCGTAGGAGGCAGCTGCCTTCGGCTGGAGGAGGAAGGGGCTCGGTAGCTGTGGACGAACGCGGTGTGGCCGCACAAGACAGCGGCGTTCGGCAGCGGCGGAGGACGGCGGCGTGGCCGCAGGAGACAACGGCGATTTGGCAGAAGGCCGCGGTGTACGTGGGATTTGGAAGGAACGGCCGGCTGCCCTGTTTACAATTTTGGAAGGAACGGCCACCTGGTCTGCGTTTGGCAGGAGGCCGCAGCGTACGTGAGCAGTAGGTAGGGTCCTGTTTACAATTTTGGAAGGTAAATTTCGATCCATAATTTTCTCCAATCAATCAAAAGTGGGTATAGGGTAGAAATCAGGTGTAAAAAAAACAATGAAAGAGTGAAAACATTTTGCAACTATTGGTTTTGGGTCTTTCCACTCCTTTCTAACACTTTTTTCTAACCTGTCTAGTGGGACCAATGTGAGGGTTACAGATGGTTTTGTTGGGTGAAAAATGGTATTGCTGATAACTCATTTTTTTATAGCGTAGATCTTGTGAACCATAGACTACAGCAATTACAAACATTATAGCAACCACCAATCCTCTAGTGGTGAACAAAATTGCCTTCTAGTATAGCAGATGAGACCTAGAGTGACAGAAAAGAAGGTTAGAAACAAAGTAAGCAATTACTGGATTTAACATGTACAATGACATGATGTTAATGGAAACCTAGGTGAGTACCAAAATAATCGTGCTGTCAGTAAACTGGACATTATTGTTTGAGAATGAAAAGCGTCGTGGTCACAGTGCTCATAGGCAATGTATTGTTTACTACCCAATTTGACCTGCACAAGAATTTCTACTTACCTTCCACGACCTGCACAAGATTAAATCGGGGCCAAAGAAAGATCACAGCTTGTACCTACGTAGGATGCAGCAACAGCAATGCGTCCCAGGAAGATCAGAGGCTCTCGGCTAGCACCGGACTAAAGACTGAAGAGGATTCTCTGAAAATCCTGATCGAATTAGGAGCATAACCGTGTTCAATTAGTGATAATGGTCCGCTTCAAACTCCTGCTAAAAAACGACACAATACAAGCAACAACCAGCCATGAGGTTATATAAAAAGACAGCAAGCCAGGTGCTAGCTATCGATTCTGCAGAAGCTAAGGTCTCTATCAAATTCTCTGAATTCCATTATCTTCAGAATCACAGCAAGAGGCCGTGAATGGACACATACATCATACTGTTATAGATACATTCGAAGGATTTAGAAACACAGCTCCTCCATTGATTACAGCTGGTAGTTTTACAGAGGCAATTTTTAGAATGCAACTGATGGCCACATGATCTAGTTTTTCTAAAAGGAAAACAACATTGAAGACCCCTACTACGGTCCCTGCTCCATATTGACCAGCTTAAATTTGAAAGACATCTAACATGAAGTACACATTGGCTGTAGGGCCCAATGAAGAAAACACAATCTACTATACATGCAATAGGAATTAATTTTGAAATTTTGATCTAGTCAAACTAACCATATATTTCTAAATCTTGAATGCAAAAGCATTGATAACTAATTACATGAAATAGAGCAAACAACTTGGTTTCTAGATGAATTATAACACTATCAAAATGGGCATTAACACCAAAATTCAATTTGTTAGAAAAGAAAATCATAACCTGTATAAGCAGCTATGTTGCCTCCTAAACGGTTGTATATATACAATAAAGTGAAGGATATTCTTTTTCCTTCATGATGATTCACCTCGGGTAGATGGTTTCAGAATTAGAATTGTGTGAAATACAGCTGTCAGCGCATTTGTTGATCACCTGAAATCGACCACAAGATCAACAATCAAGCATGTATGTAGAAAAAAAATTCATGGAGAAAATGTTGAACATATCTTACAGGAATTCTGTCAGAGAACCTGTCCCTGACCCTAACATATTCAGATTATGAAATTGATGTCCTCGATTATCTAGAATCTAGAATAATATGTTGATCATTCAATATGTTTGGTTTCTTCTTCTAAGATTATCTAGAATCTAGAAAAAACAATAACACAGATTAGATTAGAATTAGAAGCAACAATTGTCTAGAAAACAATGAGGGCACCAAATCCACAACTAAAATCAAATTTCACACTGCCATTTCGGAGACAAAGGTGTCAAAATCACAAATTAGAAGCAAATGTACTCGACAGCCTAGAAGACAACCTCCTCGCCGGGATGGGAGAGTTTGGCATCACGGATAAGCTGCAGGAGATCGGAGTCGAAGGTGAGCTAGCTGGTCCCTGCATCTGCACAACCATGGGGAAATGGATCCAGCTCATGCGTGAATGTGCTTATTTTTCTTTACTGTCAGTGATATAAGAACTTAAAAAAGGGCTGAGTTCATACAAAACACTACATGAACCTTATTGTTAAATCCACTCTCTATCCTAGCCATGTGTCATTTGCAATTTCTAAGCCATGCTGGTAATCTAATCACTTGTAATGTCGAGACAAGAGAAATATTACAAACTGTGTTCCATCTATGTGACTCAGCACAAATTAGCACACACCAACTTTTGGCAGCATATCCCACTGAAGCAATTGACACGCCTCAGATCACCTCTGAAATGAGATTGCTTGCATGACCTGGAAGATGAATTGCAATGATAACGCCAAAAAAGAAGTTCAGATTCTAGCTGGCGAAACAGATAAAAAATTCAAAGGAAAGAAAAATAAATAGCATTTTGTAGTCCATCTATGAATCTACAATTCTCCTATCCACCTATGAAACTGATGCATGACACAAAATCTCCTAATGCTATAAATTGACAGACAATAGTTTCTATTAGCTAGTGAGGTCTGCTCGAACAACAAGTCTTCACGGCCAAATCAGAAAACAAAACAAGCTTATGGGCATCAACTAACAACCATTATTCAGGAAGAGGATGCAACACTAATTCAGTTCGCAAGTCCAGAACCCACGGACTAATGCACGCCGTGCTTCCTGGAGATGCCAACGTTGGGCTTGGGGTCACAAGTCCAGGCAGCCACATGGTCACGAGAAAGATTGAACTACCACGTCGGCATGAGCATGAGGAAAACGATCGGATCCTGGCACGCAGCGACGGCGATATGCAGGCGCACCGCTTGGCGAGAGTCAGACCAAGAAGGCAGCGGTACGCGAGGAGATCGATGTCGATGCCGGCCTAAGCCAATCTCGGGCGGCGGCGTGGAACATGCAGTTCGGTGAGGAGGAGCGCGGCGTGCTGTCAGCTGGGGGTGGGGCGCCGGGATGCGCACGTGGACGTGGGGACGCGGAGGCCGGCCGGGTGCAGGAGGCCGGGACGCTGGGCGCTGGACGGTTGGACGCCGGACGCTGGGCGCTGGACGGTTGGACGCGGAGGCCGGCCGGGGCGTTGGACGTTGGGCAGGGGGGCGGCGCTGTTGGGGTTGGGCGTTTCTCGTACAGGGGGCCGGTGTTTTGCGTGCACGGGAGGGTGGCTGGGTGCTGTTAGGGTAGTTTTTTTTATTTGGAAGGTTATTTTCAATCCACAATTTTCTTCCATAAGTCAAGTTGGGTATGGGGTAGGGTTTAGGTGTGAAAAAAAACCAACAAAGGATGAAAACATTTTCCAGCTATTGGTTTTAGGCTTTTACACCCTTTTCTAACCATCATCTAACATGCGCCTGTGGGATCAGCGTGAGGGGTATAAGTTAGATTTCGCAGGTAAAAAAGATTTAGCGAAAACTCATTTTTTTATAGTGTAAATAAATGTATGTTCACATATTCCTTTATCTGTTTGAGTATGTTCACGCATTTATCTTAAGATACCTCAAACGCTACACCTGGCGGGGTTTGTGTGGGTGATTTCCGGCGTCAAGTTTCTAGGCTTTTGGAACCAACACGGCGGAGGCTTATGTGGCCAAATACGTTTCTGTGATGGTGCGTGCGTAAATCTTGTTGAATCTAGAGGTTCGGACGACGATCGTAGTATACCAATCTCAGGGCTTCTTGAGCAAGGTGCTAGTACAGTGCGAGAAAAAAACGTAAACCTAAGCGCTGGCGCGGACGGCAAAACAAAGGCCGCCTGCTGCATATGCCGTGAGGCTGTAGTAGTACTATATCAGAATGGATCACAAATCACAATTTACAAGTTGGCCCGTTCGTCGGTTGAATTGCCGTCACTGTTAGTCTGACCAAAGTTGCCGTGACCCGTCGTCACTGTCAGTCAGTGTATGCAGGCAGCGAGGCTCCTCCGGTAGCAATTGAGCATTTGAGTGCTTGTTTGGATGCGAGGCGCGCGGCGCGGGTTTACATACGCGGTGGCGGTGCACCTAATGAACGCGGGTTCAATTCTTGTTTTTTATTTTTAGAAGTAAAAGAGAAACAAATTAAGAAACCTGCTGGTTAAATTACCAACGCTTCATCTGATGCTGATGCATGCAGACGGTACGGTACTGCGGTAGGAAAGGGCATTCTAAACTTGGACATGTCGGCCGGCTGGCTCCTTCATCAGTTCGGAGGCTGCACGGACGAACTGTCGAACTGAAGGCAACAGCATCAACGCTGTGCTGGTCCCTGTCCGGTCCGGTTTTGCTTTTGCGGCTTCTTTTCTTTCCCACGGAGGCGAACCGCGGCTGTTCGTGTTCAAATTTACATTCGATGCCGCGCCGCACGCAAACTCCGGTTTCGATTATACATTGTGTGCTGGGCCATTCAAACACGGCATATATATTCCAAAAAGATGTCTCTCAAAACCCCCAGAGTCATTTTGCTACTGCAGGTTCCTTCGTCTCTCTCCCCTCGATCGATCGACCAGCAGGCAGGCAGGCAGGCAGAAGCACCCGTCCCTCCAACTACCATATCTGTCCGCATGGACGACGACCAATGCTCCGCTCTAACCAGCTGGCTAGGTTTCGGCGCGCTGGCGTGCAACTCGGGCCTCGCCATCTACAGCTCCTGGGGCGACGCGTCGTCCGTCGCCTTCGTGCTCGCCGCCGACGCCGCGCTCCTGCTGCTCTTCCTCTGCCTCCGTGAGTTCGAGCGGAACGGCAGGGGCCGCAGAGGTGCTGGTACCAGGATCAAGCCGGCGGTGTGGGCACTGACGACGCTGCTCACGGCCATGTTCGCGTCACGGGTGGCGCCGCTCATGCCGCCCGCCGTGGGCGCGGTGGTCTGGGCCATGGCGGTCGCCACATCCGCCGCTGGCTTCTGGGCCTTCTTCCTAGCCGGCTGAACAATCCGTTGCAGCCAGAGTTTTTTTTTTTTTGACGAAATTATAGCCAGTGTTGCTTGCCCTGTGTATATATATCTGCAGTTTAATTGTTTGTTTGTACATACGGTTTGTTCTTTCATTCTTAATTATGGATTTATGTACCGGTGTATGTATTTGATAACAAGTTAGCTGCCATTTCGTAGCTACCGTTATGATTACGGTTATGGGATGTCACACCTTGCAAAGTAAGCAAGGTGCCCCTTGAGCATCTATCGCTGGCCTTGGATAAGCAAGGGTGGTAAAAATCCCTCAAATTTTAGTTGAAAATTTTAAGGTTCAAATCTAATCATATTCCTATTCATATTTTATCTAAACATCGTCGAAAGCTCATTTGGATTGTGAAAAAATATTTGACGATGGCAGCTGCCACCCCTACCGACAACGCCGGGGTCATCGTCGGCCACCGCCACACCGTCCCTGTTACATCGGCAAAGTAGTGGAGTGGGAGGATCATCTCGAGCAAATGTATTCTTTTATTAACTACAATACAATTCCAGAGACGATAGATGATTATTAAACAACAACGATGAGTAAGTAAGAGCCACGTACGGGGCCGTCGTCCATGGACGTCGTTACCGTTACGCGGACGGCGGCCGCCCTCCCCTCCACGCACGGTTTGGGCAAGGGGTGACCGGAGAAGTGAAAGCGCGATGAGGTCCAAAACCGTTGTTGGTGGGAGCACTCGTGAAGCTGTGTGCCGCCCGCTGCTGTCCTATATATACTGCGTCTGGTAATAACGGCAGCCAAAGGGTCCGCCCACCCGAGGCTCAGCAACCAGTACCGTTCATTCAGAGAAATTGCTTTGCACTGGGATAGTGGATACTGACCAATAACAGGTCACCCTATAACAACCACCGGTGTTTTTTATAAAAATTTGCTCAGATAATTTAGTGGGCTATTAATTACGTGTTTCCTTTATTTTGGCGTACGTATACACGCATTTCACTTTCTCGGATACGGGTCACGCTCCATTCTTTTCGGTCAACTGATAAACTGACCCACCACAGGATTGTTAGTTTATCTTCCATATATAACTAGAGTTATTTTAGGACAAATCTTATAAGATATATTATAAAGCATCAACTAGGTATTATATATGGCTACACAAAAGAGAATCTCGTCATCAACGACAAATTTAAAGGCTTATTTAGAGCAACCATTTTCAATCGGAATCGAAGCGGAATAGAGATTTTTCTGTCAATTCTCTCCAACTCGCATCGGAATTGAGTTTTGCTGCAACACCCGAGGCCCGGGCGACGTTTCCGGGGAATTCACCTGACGAAAGAGACAGTGCTTTGCCTCTATCCAGAAGGACCAGAAGACGTTCTCATCCTGTGTGCCCGACTTCCCGCAGCGGCTTTGACAAGCTAGCTCTGATACACATCCTGTTCCAACGACATCATCACTATCACCATGAATATTTAATAGGAGTAAAATGATTCCAAAGAGACATGATGTATAACAGCTCCGGTACAGTACTTACTATATACTAGTATATCAGTACGTAGTTGTGCATATTGAGAGACATGCATGACCTTGTGCGTTCACTTGACCACTGGAGTCAAACAAACCAAAGACAAGGCCTTTCTACAGATTCATCAGTCCACACACAGGGGCACGCCGCACGCGACCGCAGCACATATCGAGTGGTGCTAGTGCTAGTGCTGGCCACCGCAGTCCGCAGCCCATGGCGGAGATCGTGAACCGGAACCACCGCGGGCAGTGGCAGAATACCACCACCACCACCTGGGTCGCCGTCGCAGGCCTCGGCGCGCTCACCGTCAACTCGGGCCTCGCCGTCTACCGCGCCAGGGGCGAGCCCGCGTCCATCGTCTTCGTCGCCGCCTCCTACCTCCTCCTGCTGCTGCTCTTCGCCTGCCTCCGCGCCTACGAGCGCGCGGCGCCCGGGTCCGCCGCCAGGGAGCGGGCGAGGCGCGCCGTGTGGCCGCTCACCGCGCTCCTCACCGCTGCCTTTGCGTGGAAGGTGGCGGCCGTCATGCCGTCGGCCGTCGCGGGCGCCGTCGTCTGGGGCTTGGCCGTCGCCACCATCGTAGGTGGCTTCTTCGCTATCTTCGTGCAGGACGCATGATGAAGGAGAAGACATGACGTGGCTGGATAAAACATCTCCGCGCGTGCGCCTGCTGCTCGGCCACGGCCGGCCAGTGTCAAGGTATGGAGCTAATAAGGTAAAGTAGGCTAGCTATAGTTAACTTTTTTTTGTGTGTGTGTATATAACTATATACTGTTGGAGCTGATCAGAGATCACAGCTCTAGAACGAGCACTCGACGATTGACGATGACCAAAACGCAAGAACGCACGCACACGAGAACGAGGGAGTGGAGAGTGTTTTCAGCTGCCGGAATCACAGCATTGGCCACCGGCCTCGATCCTTTTATTATGGAGATCGTTACAGACTTTAGTGGCCCGAGGACTGCGTCACACCACGCGCGGTGCGCGACGCACCGTTCTTTGCGGCGGCGTCCGCAACGTGCTGCCGCGCCCGTTGTGACGCCCCTCCTGTCCACTCACACGCCTAAACAAAGAGCTAAACATGCTACTACATGCAGCTAACATAAATATGCAATTAAGATTAGTCTAACAATTCACCCCCTTAATCTTGTTGCATCTGCACTATGTTGAGCTTTTGGCGCATCTCCACGAACTTCAGTGTCAGAATGTCTGCCGGCTGCTCTTCAGTGCCAACATGATCAATGTCTGTCTTCCCAGCTTCAGCGCACTCACGAATGTCGTGGAAGCGAGTATCAATATGTTTGCTACGCTCATGATGCACTGGGTTCTTGGTTAAGTCAATTGCAGACTTTAAGCTGCATTGTTGTCATTTCGTAGCTAGCTAGCATGGTTATGATTATGGTGCCACACCTATTGCATGCGTTCAAAGTACTGTAATTAAGGTGCCTCTTCATCATCTATCGCTGTACCGCGTTCTTCACGCGTTCGTGACTTCGTGCCCTCTAGAAGACAACACAACATCTAGCGACACCCGCAGTGTGGCGTCGAGTTACATCGCTCGTTCCTCCGCGTGCGAATTGTGATCGTGTGTCGGCACGCACGCAGCTTCGAGCGGATCGTCGTCGATGGTCACAGCAGCCTCACAGAGTCACAGGTGGAGGAGCGTCATCGGCCGGCCACCGCACACCGGTAAGTTTCGGTTACATCGGCGATGTAGTGGAGTGGGAGGAGCATCAACCAAGCGTATTAGATTAACTCGCACAGACGATGATTAAACAACGACACAAGGCAGAGTCACACGTACGTCCACGGACCGACCAAACGGACGGCGTTACGTGGACGGCCGCCGGCCGGCCGGCCTCGCCCTCCCCTCCACGCATGGTGTGTCAGTTATTAGTTTAAAAATCTGCTTTTTTTTTTCTTATACTCACATATCTGGTAGTTCCTCCATTCACGGACGTATTGCGTGGTTGACTCTTTTTAAACTTCGATCATTCGTCTTATTAAAAAAAACTTGATGGATTATTATTTATTTTGTTGTAGTTTGTTTTATCACCAATGATAGTTTAAGTATGAGTTGTGCTTTTGTATGTTTGATTAGATTTTCTAAATAAAACAAATGCATGGAGTTTTAGAAAAAAATTAATCTTATCATACATTTGTGAACGGAGATAATACTCCCTTCGTCTCATAACACAAGTTATTCTAATTTTGTCCTAACCAACTTTACAGATACAGGTACCTCACAAATATACGTGAGAATGAATCTAACAATATCCATTTGGTATTATAAATATTTTTTATAAGTTTAGTTACATTTTAAAATTTTTGACTTAGAACAAAATTAAAATAACTTATTTTCTAATACGGTGGGACGCGGTGAAACCTTCTCCACAAATAAAATCGGGAGTGAAACGAGGAAAGGATCGGAGGTAACCGAGTCGCGCGCGAGGAAGGCCCGTTTGGGAATACTCGGGGCAGCAGGGCCCAATTTCTGCCAGAAGTCCATCCTGTTGTATAGATCAGCTAACCTTGCCAAACAAACAACTGTGTACTACAGTACTAATTTAGCCTGAATATTAATACTGAATATTGGTGCCGCTGGACATTGACTCTTGACAGATGCTGTTGTGGAGGACATGCGCCTACTACTGCTATCTCTGTCAGCATACGATCAGAACGCAATGGTGTCGAAATTACAGTGCTCCAGAAGCCCACACAGTCCGTGGCCATCCCTAAAAGTCAATGACGACATGCGTCGTCCTGGGCTCGATGGTGTCAAACCGTTTGTTGCTGGAGCGAGCACTCGTGAAGCTGTGTGCTGTTGCCTGTCGTACAATACGGCGGCTGGGAATTACGACTGCCAAGGAAAATTCGGAAGGTATCTGCGTGTGCGTGGTCGTCTGCCGGTGCCCGGTGCCCACCCGAGGCTCAGCAACCGTTCAGAAATTTGCTCTAGGGTAGCGACGAATGGCAGTTGTCCTTTCCTACTACTCACATGTGTCCGTTCATAAATCTATCTATTAATATAGGAGTATTAAAAGAAGTCACCATATTCGCCAAAAGGACTCAAAAATCACCACGTTAATCAGAAAAAAAAATTCCTCATCCTCAACCGTTAGATTTTATAAATATCTAATGATCTATATTTAATCATATAGAAAATCCTCCACCGTTGGATTCTATAAACATCCAACTGTCTATATTAAATCATAAATTTAATATCACTGGAAAAAGAAAAAGATCTATAGTTTTCTAACCACTATACGCGGATCGTCGATGTGCAGGAGTCTGATACATTTTCCAATTCTAAGCACCCCCTATAACAGCACATATATAAGGGGCTTGCTGTCGAGTTGATCACGGCTTCCGGCTTGGATAAGAATGCTTCCGTTACAAGCCGTTATTAATCGGAGCTTGCAACCTGGATTGAATCTAATTCCGTCTTGTGCAGCTCGCTGCTGTCGAGTTGATCACGGTTAACGGTTTGGTTCTTTGGATTCTTGGATTATAGAAGCAAAAATCTCCTATGGAACCAAACAACTCAAGATTTTGGATGGATTTTATCTCACAAGCACAAAATCCAAGGCTCCTAGATTCTATATATTATCTAGATTCTCAAAAACCACTCCAAACCAAACACCCCCTAACCAAAATCCACTGGTGATTCGGAATCCAAAGATCCTAGTAGCAATAGTAGCAAGCAAATAAACAGACGTCGTCTGTGTCTGTGATATACACTGGTATTGTCCATTGATTTTTTCTCATACACAACAAGGACAAAATTCCCTCCATTTAAAAAAATTATTGTTCTGACTTTCAACAAAATTTATCAAAATAGGTGTAATCTATCTGTTACTCATATATTAATACAGAAGTTTTAAAAACCATCATGTTCACTGAGAGGATCTAGAAATTACAACGTTATTAATTGGAAAAAAGAATAATCTCCATCATTAAATTTTATAAATATATAACTGTCTATGTTAAATCATATATTTAATAT
The DNA here is from genome assembly GCA_030272315.1 of Paspalum vaginatum. NCBI lineage: Eukaryota > Viridiplantae > Streptophyta > Magnoliopsida > Poales > Poaceae > Paspalum > Paspalum vaginatum. Next base: position 40,907,801 of record CM059021.1, read on the forward strand.
TACTAATAGTTTCTAACCAATATATGTGGACTGTCTAAGGTGTAGCCTAGGAGTATTATGTGGCGGAACCGCCGATTTAATCCGAACTAAGCACACCTGCCACCCATGGCTTGTAGTGTGATTAGGCCGAACTAAACCCGGTTGTCCGTCGAGAGTCAAAACGGCTCCCGATATTACCTTTTCCCAGAGGAACCGACATCACACACATCCAGCCCTCGATGGAGCCACAACAGTTACATCATCATATGCAGTTTATAGTAGAAAATAAGTTAAAGTGCTTACAAACCAAATATAGGTAGTCAAATACCTATTCAAATACAAAACGGAAGCGTTGTTCAAAATAAATCTCGCAGCGGAAACATAAAACTTAATGAAGTAGTCTTCATGCAATAATGAATGAGACGAGAAGCACCGAGCCTACCGGTACTACTCTCCTCCAAGCAAGTGTCCAAAAGTCATCAGTACCTGCTCAAAATATGGGGGCAAACCCTGAGTACTAATTACTCAGTAGGACTTAATGGAAGGGCTTACGGCTGACGCAAAGCTTGCAACTAACAATTGATCCTTAGCCATTCTTTTTATAGTAATTAAAAGTTAACATGTAATTATCATCATCATCAAAATGTACATCATCATAATATAACTTGCAGGAATGTAAACATACAAATACAAACATGTGGTATTGAAAACAAAACATATATAATCATAAATACAATTAGATTGTTACTACGTTGCCCGTGTGTGACATTGGCATTCTCACACCTGGTGAGCATCAGCGATTCGAATCGATTTTCAATTCCCGGGAATAACTATCATGCCAGGGGTATATGCTTACTAGCCATCGCGTTTCCACATATAGACCCCATCTCCACTTGTTCCATCCCAAGTTCGATTCCAACCCGACATTCCCTAGGCTTAGCCCCCATGGAGCGATACCACGGCATCCCGGGTCAGCCCTCCCATGAGTCAAGCGCCCCTAGGCCCGATGGTAGGACCAAGTCTCTGTTCTTCGGATGGTTCAAGTAAGACTTTCACCGGTCCCATGTCCCGTTAAGCACTCTAGCAATGTTATGCCGATCAGCAGGCGAACAGCGAATGGGCCTTACACGACTCGGGCGGAGTCCATTGCAGAACATCATAAACGGTAAATAACTCATAAAATCTCCGCCCAGTCTCCATTTAAAACACAAGCATAAATAACATGTTCACTTTAATAATGGACTAAATATGCAACATAGAGCATCTACAAATTTCAGTGGAAAATTTGGAGCACTTTTTATGTAGCAAGTATTTTCACTCTTGTAAAATGCTCAAAATTCATGCATGAGGGCAAAACAGTAATTTATCAGTGTATGCTAGGGTTACCAAAAATCACACACAGCCTAAACAACATGGTAAACCTACTGTCCATGTTTCATAATTTTTGGAGTTCATTTACACCTATTTTGCTATTTTTTTGTTTAAACTTGCATGCAACAAACTAAGGGCAAAATAGTCAATTCACAGATCTACATCATACCTAGCATGTAGATCCAGTAAATAGGAGCACAATGCAACAGATCTTGCATTTTTAGAATTTTTCTTTGATTTTATATGGATTTTGAAAGTTTCAGATCTAGAAAATGCCCAAAAATCAAAAAATCATCACTGACAGGACTTAAACGCTATTATTCCTAAAGTGCAGGGGCTAGCATGCAAGATCCTCATGACTCAGTGAATAGCGCGTGAGATGGAAACGTAAAAGCAGCAGAGTCCAAGGGCTAAATCGAAAAACTGAAAGGGTCTTCTTCTACCTCCAGACAGGGGCAACCTGCGCGTAGGGAGGGGGAAAATGGAGCTGCGCCGGCGCGTAGGGGCACGGACTTGGAGCCGAGGAGCTCTGGGAAGGTGTTCCCGGCGATGGGCTACCGTCCCCCCTTGATTTCGACGCGTGGCGAGGCCCGAATCGACGAGGAACGCACCGTGAACCGGTGCTGTCCGCAGTGCACGTGCTTGGCGATGTTGGGCTCGATCTGTCGATGAAGACCGGGAGAGGTGCCCCAAAGGATCCCACGGGCTGCGCGGTGATGCCGCGAACCCAGCGAAGGCGGTCTGGTGGTGCGGGGACTGCCCGGATGTGGTCGTCCACGGCGGAGGCGCGGTGAACGCGCGCGACGAGCGGCTGCGAATGTGGGGAGGACGCTAGGGACAACGGCGGCGGTCACAGAGGTGGGGAAACGGTGGAGAGGGCCTTGGAGAGGGTGATGCTCGCGCTAGTTGGTCGGATGGAGGTGTAGACGGCGGCGCCGCGAAGCTTGAGCTCGGCTCCCATGGCCGGGCACTCTGTGTGCTTGGTGAACGCGAAGGGAGAGCAACGAGAGTGAGACAGAGTGAGAACGAGGCCGGAATGGCGTCCCCTTGAAGCCAGGGGCGCGGGGCAGGCCGGGCAGGGGTCGGGCAGCGACCATCAGAGCCCGTCGGCTGTGTGGCGGCCATGGTCTGAGCTCGGCTGGCGTCCGTCCCGCCCGCGTGGGTCCAGCTCGTCAGTGCCTCAGGGAGAAAAAGAAAATGCGAAATTGAAAAATCCCAGTTTGACTGCTAAAGCCTCTGTTTGAAATCCGAGTTTTTGAGTAACCTAATGGCCGAATTAGACCAAACTTAAAATACAAAAATTGTTGTAAACTTGATAATATACAACTCTTATATAAATTTTGGTGCCATGTTCTATATGAATTTTGGGGGATAATTTGAATTTAAATTGCTGACCAGTGTTTGACTAAGTGAATCCTCCAACTTAAAAATTCCACAAGTCATATTTTTATGCATTTTCATGGTAAATGTTATATACCAATGTTGTTCAGTTGCTCAGGACCTACAACTTTGATATACAAAGTTTTGCAAGATAATGACTTTTTTTTCACAAAAATTTGAAATCTCTATTCAGATCAAATTTGGACAGATTTCTCAGTTTTACAGAAAATGACCTAAAACTCTATTCAAACCTTTATGCATGTCATGACACAAAATACCAAAGTTGTTCATTATGAAATTGTCTACAAGTTTGGTATGTATAGTTTTATCAAATTCACAACAGTATTAAAGTTACAGGGCAAATGCAAATGCAGTTGCAGAAAACCTGGGTTTAACTCGCTTCAAATGACTTAATCCACTCATGCCCCCTAATATGAAATGTTCCTATAATGATGCAATTAAGCTAATGATGCTAATGTAATACACTTGAGATGCCTGGGGCATCACATCTTATACCTTTTCCAATTATAAGCAATTAGCGTCGTCCAGGAGCCCGGCACCTTTTCCAATTTCGAGCAATCACATACAGTTCGATAGAAAAGATTCACAACACTAGAAACAAACATGGTAATCTGATAATATATTGTCCACACGCAGGGCCTACATCCTCTTGCTTAATTAGCCATAATTGTCTGAGTTCCTAAGTCCTAACAAAAGTCTAAAGACTATTAAGCAAGTCGATATTCTATCAGTTAATCCATCACACAATGACGAAATTCACCAATTGTTTGATTAGTTGTGTAATTGTGTTTGAAATAGAACATGAAGTTAGTACTATCTTCATTCTTTTAGTATTAAAAATATATGACATATTCCTAAATATTATATGAAACATCGCATATTTAAGTTATATGGTTGAGTGAAAGTATGAACCACTACAATTTTAGTGCTCTAAGATATATTTCACTCTCACATTGCCAATATGGTCTAGAAATTAGTACTAAATAAAAAACTTATATCGCCAAATTTTTATTAATAATCTATTTCATATACTAAAAAAAGGAGAAAGATGTACTCCATTGATTGTTATCACCATCCAACGATCTAAATTCATCTAAATATTTTATATAAAATAGAGATAATAAAAAATATTTTCCATAGAGAACAAAGATCTCCACCACCTATCTATTCTCGGCATAGGAGATTGTTAAAAGATGCCACCACATTCATTGAATGGATGTAGACTTTACCACATCATTTGCAAAAGAAGAAGATCCTAAAACATTAGGTCTTATGAATATTTAAGAATCTAATGGACTCCATTGACCCAAAAAGTTGTTGTTGTGATCATTTAACGGTGTAAACTAATCTAAGTGTTTTATATTAAATACAAGTAATAGAAATTTTCTAATAGCAAAAAGACACAATCTCCACCAGTAACTATAAAGAACCATGCCATGTTAATGTTGGAAGAAAAGGAGAAAGACCTAGAATGGGCAATGTAGTGGATCTAAGTTAGAACTAGAGAGATCTTTACCAAATCTTTAATTTTTTTTATTTAAAAATAAGGTTTCAAAATACCAAATTTTTAATAATAAAGAACACAGATAAGATATACTGACAAAAATGATAGTGACAAGAAGAAGAGTAGAAGAAAAACAAAAGCAAAATGTCCATACTTCAGTGTGACTGAGTAAATGGGACGCTACAGTTGTGCGTACTATGTCCACTATTCTAAGAAATTGCAGTGGGGAGTTTCATTTCTCGGATTTTAAGTGCCATAAGATTTTGTCTATGTAACTATGTTTCCCAAGATTCATCCAGATTAAATTCTATCACCTCTCATGAAAACTCCCTCTATTTCTATCTTCACAATTACCTTGCCATGTTACCAAAGATGCCGACATGGCATATCATTTATTGAGAACGAAACTCTCACTAAGATTTACCTAAGTAGAATTTAACTATGGTCTATATAAGAATAGGCGTGTTCTTGTATTTAGTGCCTTAGTGGTACAAGATAATTATATTAATTTCACAATTGCTAAATTCAAATGAAAAATATAACTGCCTTCCTTTCATCATGAAGCCTTCCATTGAACCTCAAGGACTTAGACCTTTAAATTAATTTGCGCATTTTTAGATCAATTACCTAAATTTCTAAATTCAAAATGAAAAAATATAACTACCTTCTTTTCATCATGAAGCCTTCCATTGAACCTCAAGGATTTAGACCTTTAAACTAATTTGCACATTTTTAAATCAATCGCCAAGCATATCAAATACTCACTCTGTCCACAAAAGAACGAATTTCTAGCTTTGTCCTAAGTCAAATCATTGTAACTTTGACCAGTTTTATTCAAAATATATTAAAACTTATGCTACCAAATTGGTATAATTAGATTCACGTTGAAATATATTTTCATATCATGCATACTTGATATCATAAATGTTGATATATTTCTAAATAAACTTTGTCAAACTTACGATGATTTGATTTAGGACAAAGCTACCATTTCATTCTTTCGTGGACGGAGGAGTATAACGAATGATATTATCACTAATTATAGCATATCAAACTAATTATTTAGAAAACAATGATAAAAACTAACAAAACAATTTAGAAAAATTAAATTTAAACAAAGCCAAAATACTAAAAATAAAAGATTAGCTACCCGCGCAATTTGCGCAGGCCATCTTGCTAGTACATTATATAATATGGTGGATTTTTTCCTGTCATCCTAAATTAATACTATCTCCGCTATGACATGGTTGATTTTTTCTAAAGCTTTAATATTATGTCTTATCTAAAAATCAATTCAAACATAAGAAAATATGATTTTATACTTAAACTTTATTTAGTGATGAATCAAATAACATCACGAAGGGATCTGATGTGCCATCCCATTGCTGGAGGAAGGGATCTGATGTGCCAGCCAGCCTACCGGGCAAGCATCATGGTGTAAAGAAAAAGCAGAATAGCATCGTCAGTGATAAATAAATAAATAAGTTCCAATACTCGGGCCCGGGCGACGTTTCCGGAATTCACCCGACGAAAGTGACACTGCTTTGCCTCTATCCAGAAGAATCAGAAGACGTACGTTCTCTTCCTGTGTGCCCGACTTCCCGCGGCGGCTTTGACACGCGCTCTGATATATATGCATGGACACATCCAGAGTTCCAACGACTTCATCGTTACCATCATGATGAACATCGTCCATGATAATTTTAAAAAAAGTTTCCAATACTCGGTCCGGGCGACGTTTTCCGGGGAATTCACCTGACGAAAGTGACAGTGCTTTTGCCTCTATCCAGAAGAATCAAGAAGGCGTTCTCTTCCTGTGTGCCCGAGACTTCCCTCAGCGGCTTTGACACGCTAGCTCTTTTTTTTTGGAACTGTATTGACACGCTAGCTCTGATACACAGATGCATGGGCACATCCAGAGTTCCAACGACATCATCGTGAATATTTAAGAATGGTTCGAAAGAGACATGATATATAACAACTCCGCTGTCGGGCCGACGGTCTCATATGGAGATCGGAGAGACTCACGTGACTTGGCCGTTTACTTGACCGCTGGAGTCAAACAAACTGTTAAGACACTAATGGTGGCGGTGATCTCGTCCTAAAGGAAGAACATAAAGATACTAAAAGATTAGCAGTTATTAATCTCCCATTAACTCTAATCCACATATTGTAAACGTGATTAATGCGAACGGACGCTGCGTATATATTTGTTCATCGATCAATGGAATACACCAGAGGATCGTTCGATCCATTCTTTCACTCAATCTTTTCTAACACAAACAAAGGAGCCAAAGCTTAATTTTGATCACATTCACCAGTCATCACACACAGAGGCGCCCACGGCCGCAGCACAGACGGCGGCTGCTAATGCTGGCCACCGCAGCCCACCATGGCGGAGATCATCATCATCAACCGGAACCACCACCGCGGGCAGGTCACCACCGCCGCCACCTGGTTCGCCGTAGCAGCAGGCCTAGGCGCGCTCACCGTCAACTCGGGGCTCGCCGTCTACCGCGCCAGGGGTGAGCTGGCGTCCGTCATCTTCGTCGCTGCCTCGTACAGTCGTACGTCCCCGGGATCGTCGCCAGGGAGCGGGCGAGGCGCGCCGTGTGGCCGCTCACCGCGCTCCTCACCACCGCCTTCGCGTGGAAGGTGGCGGCCGTCATGCCGTCGGCCGTCGCGGGCGCCGTGGTTTGGGGCTTGGCCGTGGCCACCATCGTAGGTGGCTTCTTCGCTATCTTCGTGCAGGACGCCTGATGAAGGAATTGAAGACATGACGTGGCTGCATAGATAGATGTGGACTCGGAACCTCTCCGCGCGCCTGCTCGGCCTCTGTAAGGTACGGAGTTAATAAGTACAGCAGATATAGTTACTTTATATATATATATGTAATTGTATAGGAGTACAGCTCATCTATCTACCAAACTATATATATCTACATACTTTATAAAAAAACGAGTTAAAAAATTCATCGAAATCCATGAGCCAGCCAAAAGTGCACCACCGTTAGAAGACGATCGTCTTCTATTATTTATTCCGATGGTCGATTGTATTGGCATGGGTCCACAAACTTATTGATATGAGCCCACAAGATTTTCACATTAATTAGTTTTGGCGTGCTTAGGCTGTCCGCACTCGTCGCTGTAAACGTTACCCTATGCAATGGATAGGCAGAAACTCATATTCTACCTGCTGCAGCGGCGCACCTCATCGCCTACTGCAAAATCCAGTCAGGTTTCTCCCACCCTATTTGTGGCGTTGTACGTTTTCCACTGCATGCTGACACTCTCACATCTGCTCCAACCACGACTCTTCGCGCGCATTCACACACCAGTGGGATTAGAAAAAGCAGGAGAGAGAGAGCATGAATGGGTGAGTGGATAAAATATGTTGTAGTTATACAGATACGAGATATAGAGTAACACGAGTGCTGAAGGTTATATCCTGTATTTCAAAATACTGATAACTAAATAGAATAAAATATTTTTTTAAATAGAAAAATAGGTAGCAATGAGCGCGGATAGCCTTATATTTGGTTCGCTTGATATTTATTTGCTTCGCGTAACAACTCTTACGCGTTCCTGCCTGTTCTAAATATTTTTTTTTCACCGAGTTTTCATCTACCCGCCCGCTAGGCCGGCGGCAGCCCTTGAGCCTTGACCTTCTCCGAGTCATAGAATATAATCTAACAGGGATTCAGACGAGTAGATCCGGAGTACATGGCCCAGTACTCCCAAATCTCAAGAAAAGCCCAATATAAACATCATGAACAATGATACATACAATACAAAGTACAATAATAATATCATATGGTTTGGACAACCTTGGAAACATATACTTATAACCTATCGATACGACCATCAAAAAACACAGCGTGACAAATCGAGACCTTGTTGGAAGAAATCCAAGAAAATCAGGCCCGGAGAAAATGGGAGTCTATGAAATCAAAAGCATGGGGCAAAGAAAAGAATCTCCGTTGGAAGAAGAATTGGGAGACCGAAGTGAGACAAAAAGAACATGGAGAGAAATTCACTGGCAAAAAAACCTCGGAAGGGCCGCCCGCGTGACGAAGAGTCGTAGGCGCTGGCGGCGTCAGTACCTCCAGTGCCGCCGGTTGAGGTTGCCGTGGTGGCGGGGAGGGCCTCGTGGTGGAGGCGACGCGGGCGCCGGGCGGGGCGCGGAAGGAGAGGCGGGCGGCCTAGGCAGGCTTGCGCTGCACCTGCGAGAGAAGGAAGTCGTGTTTTTTTTTTCAGAGTTTCGGACGATGAGGTTGTGCGGCCAGAGTGAGAGGGAATGGATAAGCACGGATGGGACCATGGGTTGGAGTACTGTAGAGCGGTCGAAGGCACATTTAAAAACAATTTGATTAATATTGATTCTATATTTATTGATTTAGGGAAAATGTTTTCATATGTCTAGTTGGAGGATAAAATATGGAGTAAATTCTTTCAATGCCATCAAAACATATAACGATGATTTATGTGCCATTAAAATTTATGGTTTCTCTTCAACGCCATCGATTTTAGTTTTTGGATCACTTCACTGCCGTCGTCGTCAATTCTTAGGAAACAACGTAAAAAAACGCTAAGCTCCGGGCCATGGCATCCTCGCACCACTCGAGCCCTGGCCCCGGCCTCCTCCTTCGTTGATGCGAGGGAGTGGGAAGGTGCGGACGGTGCACAGTGCGCGAGGGAGCAGGCGGGGTGCAGCGAGCACGAGGATGCCAGGCGAGGGAAGGCCGACGCCTGCGCACTCGCGTTGAAGGCGGGGACGGACGCGAAAGAGATGACAGGTGGGGACCACACATCAGTGACATGTACTAACACCGTCAACTTTGGAACTGACGGAATTTACTCTAAAGTATGAGGGAGTATGAGATATAAACATTAGTGCAAAGGGTCGTGGAAGGGAGGAAAGAATCTTGATGAGTAATTTTAAATATGAATATTGCTCGTGGCGACCGAGAGAACGACGATCAATTCTAGAGAATCACCTGTCTCGCAAGGTGTTTGGGGGGACTATAATAAACTGTTTAATTAAAAACAATAAATAAACAAAAATATTACACCAAATTTAATACAATTTAGTGGAAGTATATTACCATTGAAATTACAACATAAGCCATCATACACAAAACTTTCAACAAAAATAAGTAAAAAAACAACTAAAATTCTCTTTAAAAATGCATGTGCACCACGTGCGCATTGACTAGTACCGTAAAAGAACGAGTTTTATCAAACATCTTTTTTATCTATGATGGTTCCACCATACCCCTCACGTTAACCCCACCACACAGGTTGGAAAAGGGTGGAAAGAGTCCAAAACCAATAGAAGGAAAATGTTTTCATCCTTTAGTTTTTTATTTTCTCACATCATTTTGTACTCATACCCACCTGATTTTTTTTTCTTGTTTTGGAATTAATGAAAAAGGAAGGACGTCAATCAACCAGGACTCATTTTTTTAATTCCTCTTTTTTTTCTTTCTTATTGCTCGATCGATCATCTCGCAACACGTGCATACACGTGTTGTACGTACATCTACGCTAGTGCACAGTAACAACACAGAGTGTGTACATAGCTAACTTTTGTGTATGTAATAATAAACAATAATAATCCTTCCTCGTCTCCTTCACATATGTGGTGGCTCCCCTTACGTGCTTACGTCAGCTTGCCGGTGTGAGCCATCAGAAAGGCCAAGCGCCCAAAGTCTTGACCTTCTCCGCGCGCCCGCAGAACGACGACCTATGCCCTAGATGAAATTTACATGCATCTCTTTGTACCAAGAGTCTCTTGTACCAATCGCTGAACCCACACAGCCATAATGGCCTACTTGCATCTAAAAACGATGTTTCGAAACAGGTACGTACGTGGTGACCGGTCATTTAATTTGCAGACGCTTGAACATTTGGTTAGTCGCCGCTCTTTGGGACGGTGACAAGTCATTCAATCGCACAAGCTTGAACATTTTTTTCTCTCTCTGATGGAATCGTTTATTCCCTTCTCAATCCAACATCAATAAATTTCCTTTTGATGTTTCAACCGAGAGAAAAGTTTTTCCACAAAGAAGGAAGGAAATATATGCTCCACGAGGAAAAAAAATATTCCAAAGTTAATGTTCCAGTCACGAAGAAGAAAAACTTAATCTATCGGGACAAAAAGTGTTCTAGTATGTGCTACATCGTAGTATCGTACTGTACAGCACAACCACCTACGTAAAACGTTTTTTTTTTCCCAAAACTTGCTTTGCACGGTTTTCGTTAGGAGGGGAAGAGACAAGTACAAACTAGGCGTGATCAGCCAAAGCCAACCAGGCCTGGACCAGCCCAAAAGGGCGTGAAAGAACAGTCGCGGAGTAATTTACAAGCAAAGCTACAACGAAAGACAGCACCCTAGAGCAGGTCACCAAGATCAGAAACCCTGCGGCAAGCCATAGACTAGCTTCATCTGCTAGCCTAGACACGACAGCCTATAAGGCATTGCCGCCCTACAACGAAAGACACGCTCACTGTGCTCGACCCAAATCATACAGATTGTTAAAGACATATATATATATATATATATAACACTGTTTACCTATTGTATACAGAATAAAAAACATTATTTATGTAGTGTGTACAATATAAATACACGCTAACCATGGTCTAAGAACACCAAGGAATCGAAGCCACGACGAACATCTTTGTCTAGCCTTTTTCGTGCCTGCAGCCACCAGTCTTCCTGTAGCCCATTCCGACACCGACAATCAGCTGTCCAGCATCGATCTTGGATAGCTAACCAAGCAAAGAACTTGATCTTCCGTGGAACCTTTTCGCTCCATCAAGCGAAATCGATCCCAAGAAACAAGCCCTATAAGCTGAGGCAGAGGAGTACTGGGAGTCCGGGGACATGCACCAAATAAACTGATCCGCACAATCAATGAGTGCGAAACCCTGAGTTCTCTCCCAAATGTCAACAATGAAGGATGGAAAAGACGAGCGGAGGAAGTAAAATCTGAGCTAAAAACTTGCAAAACAATCCTATATGTTGAAATCTGAACCCTATAACCTAGTCCGATGATCGAAATAAAGTAAAGCAATACTTGACTATTGTTTAAATTATTGTTATTGCTTGTACTAATGGCAATTATTTATTTAAATTACTTTTCATGTTGAATGCAGTCCTCACTCCTCACCGTGTTTCAACCTAATAGATAGTTCTATGTTCAAAACAAAGTAAAGCGCCAAGCATGTTGTTTGAACCTATTACATATGAGAAATTTTTCTAAAGGGTTGTCACACTGAAAAACTCGTGGAATTGTATAAACCATCGTCTCAGATTTTTAGTTCTCTACGCGTCACTCTGTTAGCTCCCGAAAGCATGCAGAGGTAACATATTTTCGTGTTTGTCCATCCTACCCCTGCTCATTTGAAGGAGGCAGCGCGATGGGGCCACGGTGGGCTAGGCGGCGCTAGTCAGAGGAGGATGCGGAGTCGTGCTCCATGGACAATGACGTGGTAGATCCGTGCCCAATAGCCAATGGCCTCCAGGATCCGGCTGCGAGGAAGAAAGGAGGCCGGAGGGAAAAGGGGAGGAGGCGACGGATCTGCGGCGAGGAGGAGAGGATTTGCTCGGTCGGTATCCTCGTTGACTGTTGCCTCAGTGGCTATGCCCAAGTGTTGGCCAAGAACGTCTTCGTCAACACCTATTCTTCGGCGGGCCAAACGACCACGGGGCACTCACCTACGTGACACGCACAGGTGAGCACCCGGAAGTCGCCGTTACCTGGCGAGGTTCCATACTGAGCCAGGCCGCCTACAGCTATCCGATGAGGAGAAGAGCACGGCCGGCGAGGCAGCCGTTGCATTCTTTTATAGTTTTACCCCTGGTATTTGAACATCATACAAGTCATTACACTTGTGTATCTTTTGTGTTCTCAGGGGATAACTCATACCTCAACAATATTGATATGCGGATCAAGGCCCACTTTCTTCTTTTTTATTTTGCATGGTTTTAATCGAAACATTGATTAGAAAATCATAAATACAGTAGCTAGTTCGTTAAAAAGAACGTTGGGATCATATTTAAAGGTCAGATTTTTTTCTTCACACGTACGTGCCACGCGTGCATCTCTATTAGTATAGAAAAGGTTCATGTTGGAGCAGAGAAAGACCTACGTTAGGGTGAGTGGGGGCTATGCCCCCTAAGGTAAATAATAGAAATTCACCATGTTTGAGTTTTTAAATTTTATTATTCTTAAGCTATGCCCTTGGTCAAATTTTGTTCTAGGTATATCCCTGTGTTGGAGACTTGCTTGTGTAGACTTGAAGTCGCACCAGTGATCAGCCCTGCGGAAGCTGATGGGCGCTTTCGACATCGACTTTCTCTGCTTGGGCAATTCGATGCTATTGCTAAATGTGAGATGGTTAGTGCGTGCTTTAAGTTTATAAACGTATGCAAGCAATCGTGCACTTCGCCACGCACAAGCTTATGGCAAATTGGCAATGGCAACCATGCTACGCCTTCCTCACATAGTCCTTGCTCTCTTCGTCGTCCTCTCTATTTCTCGTCCGCTACGGATGTATCCTTATCAGCACGGGGAACTACACCAGCATCAGTGCAAGAATCGCTGCCATGCCGGTGAGAACCACTACTGCACTAGACGACATGCCATCCACACCAAGTCAAGTGCGTTTACAACTCGTCATCCGCTTAGTCACATGCAAATTTGCATCGGGCACCATCCGGTCACTCGCATAGAATTTCGGACACAACTAGCTAGAAAGTAAGCTTTTTGCCACGGCAAAAATATGTTAGTACAATAAGGTCATGATCATGATTGTGGCAATATACTTAGGTTGCAATTATTCAAAATTGTTGTTCCCATTGTAGCACTTAGCAACGTGCTCAACATTTTAGGCCAAATTTATTTATTTATTTTGTTATAATACAAGTTAATATTGCCAACAAATTAAGATTGTGAGACAACCCCTATAAGTTAAAATGGTGACGATCCTAGCAATATAGAGGCTATTGTCAAAATTATAATTTGCAACAAGCATTTTTTATTCTAAAAAACTTTTTTACCGAAAATTTGTGGCAACAACATTTTTGAAAATGTTCATGAAACGGGTAGCCTTTCTCAAGTTCAAAGCTGACATCATCGACGAGGGAGCCAAACCCAAGGTGACTCAGGGGGGTAATGAAATTTTGGTTCCTGTAATTGCTGATTCCTATGAGAGATCGGAGCTTGGGTTTTGTTTATGTATCTTTCATTAATACGCATACTAATGAATCAACCTGTTGTCTCACTGACAGCGTGATCTAACAGGCTCAACTGTTTTGAGAAACTTCGGTGTGGGATTACTGGATTAGGTCATTCTCTATTAATTAGCGTACAAAACCACAATGCGACGAATCAACAGAAGGTCCAGGTAGGTAGGCGTTCAAGGCCAAGGTGGACGCCATGAAGGACGGGTCCGTGCGGTTCGAGGACTCAGAGGCATACACGAGGGAGCAGGTGCTGGAGACGATCGAGTCGCTGTCGGGCTTGAATGTGTTCGTGGTCGGCTGGATGCCGCCGCCGATGCCACTGGTGAAGAGAGAGACGCCCAGCTCTGGCGGCACGGGGAGGGAGATGTGGCCGGCGGCACCGGGGGTGCTGGAGTCCACCTAGGCAGATCGGTTTCTCCATCCATTTTTTATGGGTTTTTATTTTACGTGAACCAAATTCTATTTAATCGTATGTCTAATTTCTATTCGATCCCTTTCTCCTTTCTCTTGCCTGCCGCCACCGTCGTCCTCCTCCTGCCGCCACCATCTTTGTCCTCATTCCACCACCCGCCGCCCCCGTCCCGCCAGTCGGTGGCGCATCAGGCACCCTCGCCACGGCCTCCCCGCCCGCCGGCCGCCGCCCCAGCCGCCTCGCCCTAGGACCTCCACCGTCGCAGCCCTCATCGTGGAGCTCCCCCACCTGCCTACCCCTGCCCATTCCGCCGTCCTACCCCGCCCCGACCGGCGGCGCCCTCGCCGCCGATCTCAGCCGTCGACCTGGCCGCCACCACTGCCGGGCCGGCCAGCCACCCCTGGCCATCACTCTGAGGCCGGAGGTGGAGAGTACCACCCTGCCCGCACGGCCACCCAACCCCGAACCCTTGCGGAGGAAGTGGCGGTGGCGGCGCTCAGGAGAAAGGGAGGAGGAGGTAGGCAAGCACACGGGGGGAGGAGAGGGGGTTTGGACCATTAGGGCCAATTTGGGCCTGAATGGGGTACAAAAATACAAAGGGTGGAGGGGTGGGTGGACAGTTGTTTCCGTCCAGGTGGACGGTCGGCGCTCGGGCAGGAGGAGGAAGAATGAAGATAGGAGCCGGGGAGGAGGCTAGGCAGTTGGGGCCTTTTTTTTTATTTTCTTTTTTCCTATGAAAATGATTTCTATTTTTTGCAGAGTAGCATACAAAGAAGCAAAAGTTTGCAGCCTCCTGATCATGTAAGGGCAATATTGTCTTCCCATCATATGCTTAATTGGCGCTGTTAGCGTTATGGGGATGGGGAAGCTCATGACACCAGGTACAGAAAAAAAAGCCACCGTACAGAATGATCGGACGCGCATAAAAGTAGGGCAAAGGCAAGAAAGTCAAAAGTACCTATCACATCGGATAGCAGAGGGCATGATGCAAGACGTGCACCACCTGCATGCACACGCTGCTCTCCCACTTGCACGTACACTCTCCTTTTTAATAGACAAGACAAGACATGTACTTTTCTCTCTTGGTTTATAAAAGAGGGAGATGCCTGAGACTGAGCTAGGGGGGACTCTCACACGGATACACATTCACTCCTCTCTGACGACATACGCTCTCGCACATGCAGACAGCCCACCACAGACGGACCCTTCGTGTTCCTTAGGCAGATAGGCTCAAGGGACAACATGCATTATATTCGTCTTCTTCCCGAAATATATTCATATAGAGGACGTAGGGTGTTATACCAAGCTGGTGGCCCGAACCTCTCTGAAAATCTCGTGCGTTGTGTTGGCATGGCGTCCACCTTTACCGCGGTGAGCATTGTAGCCCTGTTTCTCTCATTTCTTTGGGTACTCTGCGTACCCTAGGTTGGCGAGTTTTTCGCCAACAGGCGCGTAGAGAACCGAAAATCGGAATCGATGGTTTGATAGAGAGAAATTAGCTACCTTATGGTAGCGCGCACAGCATTTTCTCATTACATATTGCATTGTTTGACGCAAGATAAGTATCCCATTTGGGATTCTCTATGTACATGTTGTAGGATCTTTTTTTAGATCTCCTATGAAGTGGTAATTTCAATAAACTAGTAAAAATGCACGTGCATCCTGCATGTGGCAGTCTCATAGATAAGTTAATTATTTTTAAAGATTTTTGGATAATAAAAAAAGTTAGTGATTTTTAAACCATACATAGCAAATAAGTTATTATTATTTTATTTTTTAAAAGATGTTTAGATAAAAAGAAAGTTAATGATTTAAAAAATATATTTATGGAAACTTACATTTCATATATGTGTAAAATAAAATTATCATGACATCAAACATATCTATATGATTATTTTGTTTTGTGATTTTGCAGTTGTTTTTTCAAAACAAAGCCCATTTTTTTCTCCTAACGGACTCGAGACATGGATTCACCTATATTTGTTGATGGGACATTTTGAAAATAAAAAATAGACAATTTTTTTTATAGATTCCTAACACGGTTCGGCGTTATCTCCTGTGGCCTAAAAATGTCGTGTCACATTTTAACCTCTGTCCGACGTGACTCCTGCTATGACATCTGACAACCGATCTTCCCTCATAACCTCTAGCCATCTTTTGACACTCCATCTGCTTAGAGAGGGACGGCCAAAGCGGAGAATGGTGGTGGCGCTGAAGCCAAGTGACAAGCTTGGTGGCCTTGGCATGATAATCCTAGAGCAGGCAAGCCAACGGTTTTGCCACACGCCTATGTTTGTGGGCACCTTGTACCGATACAGCCACATCAGGCACCGCCCCGTCACTATCGGTCAGCTTGCTAGGGAAGATCCAAGCAAGGAAACAAGGCTCACGTGCTAATGAATGTCGTCGATCCATCTACCTGATCTTCTGTCTACTTAAAAAGAAAATTTTACCCTAGTCAGCAACATTTTTTCTTTATATTATCTTCCGCTCTCTCGTTACTTTATATATTTCTCCTATATCCAACTACCCGATATTTTGGTCATCCACCTTGAACTACCATCTCACTTTACATATACACTAAATAAATATCCATAATAAATTGTATTATAGCACCAACAGGTATTATGAGTGCTAGAAAAATAATGAAACAGTTGATTTGTGTCACATTCTTATTAAAGAAGAAAATTAACTTAAAAAAACAAACCACCACGATGGCAGCACGTGCAGGGCAGTAAAAAAAGAACGGATAGAGCTTCCTTATCCACTCGTCCGTCTCCGAATCCCCCCGCGGCCACGAACATCCCTCGCTCCGCTGCCTCCGCGGCTTGTTTATCCGACGTCCGCGTCTCCCTCGTCCTCCGCGCCTCCACTCCTCATCAACGGCCGGCCATCTTACTCCAAGCTCTCGGGCAGGGCTGGTCGCCTCCCCATCCACTGTGGTCAACCCAACAGCGTCCGCGTCTCGCGGGTGGGGAGTCAGCGTCCACGCATCTCCTCCACTGGCCCCCGGAACTGCCGCGTCCTCGGAATCTGAGGGCGCCCGGCGTCCCAGATTTGATGATTTCCCCCTCTTTCCTATGTTCGTCAGTTGTTTAAAGTCGATCTGCTGATGTTTCGATGGATTTGGTTTTGGATTTCTCAAGGCCCAACCTCATCTTCGAATCCATCTCCATCTGTTATAGTAGCTTGTTTTGTCGGCTATGCAGATGGATTATGGGTACGTAAATCGTCGATTCTGTGGACGGTATGTGCGTTCATCTTCATCGTATATTTGTTCATATTTGGGCTTTGCAGACCCAAATTTGGATTCGGATTTTTCTTTTGTTGGGTGACCACGGAACGAGGGAAGGGCCGATTGATTGGGCCGTTGGAAAAACAGGATCAAATCCAAATGTAGTGACTGTTCGATAGTCTTCCAATCTGCTGTCTAAGAGCATTTTAGAGTCCAACCTTTCCCACGAAAGAAGGGCTTCTTTGTTTTGATATCGGTGGGTATACGAAGTTTTTGGTGAAAAAAGTTCTGGGCAAGGTGGCAGAAACGCGTAATACAATTACGCAACAGTTTTGCCACTTTGTGTAGGATTTAAACGCTTAATCTTTTGGGCCGTATGATTTTGCCGTGATCGCTAAACTTGATGGGGATTTCACCGTTACACCGAACGATTACGATTTAAGAGAATTGAAGGGCGTATATGCTATTGGGTAAACGAGGTTTAAGTGAAAAATATTTTTTTCTAAATTCGTTTTTTTATAAGTTAGATAGATTAGATAGATAATGGGCGCTGCTATGAGGAATAAAACATCATGAATAGAAACAATAAGAGTTCGAACCAATTATCATATTATACTTTTTTTAAAAATGATGCAAAAACATCGTATAAATAAATAAGTTATGAATTTTAAAATTGATAGACAGCTCTTATTATTTTTATAATCATAGTAAAAGTTGTAACACTATATTTTTTTTTCTCGAATATTTATCGTCCGCTAATTTATTTTTAAATTAAAATATGATAAATATAAACAAACGGAGGGACTGACTTAACGTGAAAAAAATCCTGGCCACGAACTTTCGAGGAAAATTCGTGTCCGCATGTTCACCCTTTAGCTGTCCACTTGCGTGGCAACAGATGCTTACGTCACGCACACCGTGCCCACAAAAGACTCCCCGGGCCGACCTTTTGACACGACGTACTGTTCCCTTGCCTGCTTCTTGACGTCACGTCAGAGTCAGAGAAGCTCCATTGTCGATACTACTGTGCAAAGTACACTAGCTAGCTCCGCAGCTCTGCTCTGATGGCGGAGCATCGCCACCGCGGCGACCTTGCGCTTGCGCCGACCTGGGCCACCCGTGCGGGCTTCGGCTTCCTCACCGTCAACTCGGCCCTCGCCATCTACAAGGCCTGGGGCGACGCCGTCTCCATCGTCTTCGTCTCAGGCTCGTACGTCGCCCTGCTCCTCCTCTTCCGCTGCCTCCGCGACTACGAGCAGGCTGCCCCAGGCTCGCCGGCGAGGGAGCGGGCGAGGCGCGCGGTGTGGCCGCTCACCACGCTGCTCACCGTGGCGTTCGCGTGGAAGGTGGCGGCGGCCATGCCCTCGGCCGTCGCCGCCGCCGTCGTATGGGCCCTGGCCGTCGCCACTACCGCCGGTGGCTTCTTTGTCCTCTTCGTCGTCCCCGGGTGAAGCCGCGGATGGATCGGATCTCACCGCGTGCTGTCTCTCTTTGTCTGCGGTCGCGCTCGACGGAAGCCTCAAGCCGTATATGCATGGTATGGATTGAGTAAGATTCCAGCCTTCAGATGTACTACTGCGCTGTCTGCTGGAGTAGTATGGAGTATGGACATCTACAGAGGATGGCATGCTTGATCTGTGAATACTTGCTGCGCATAAACATAAGCGGTGGTTTTTGTATGCTGGACGAAGTGACGAACGGTATTAGTTTCCTTCCCTTGTAGTATATTCGCTGCCCTGTACTGTATGCCTGTAATGTATTGCTACACAGTGCTGTACTACCCTTTTTGCAATTTGTACTAATGAGACGGCAGTAGTACAATAAAACGAACTTGCTGCTATATATGTATTAATGTATATCTCTGGAGAGCTAGCAACATAATGAGGTTCCCTGCTGTAAATTGTACTCCTACTTGCGTTGTACTGCTGTTGGCCGCGGCCCCCGACAGCTACGGCTGGCTGTTGTGGCTGTGGCTCATCACAGGCCCCCGACTAGTACGCCACACCCACACAGATCCACTCCGCCTGCATTCACCCACGGTGCCCGCTCTTCTACACCACTGGATCCATCTACACTCTAGTAGACTAGTACGTACTCTACAGCCTAGCGTAGAGGCACCAAAAGTCAAAGCCTACGTCGTTGCACGTTGGTGCTAGGCTTTGACTTTTGGTGCTACAGTAGTTTACAGACTGCGGTGAGATTGAGTCGTGGACCGTCGACGTAGCGTCGGCGACGACGGAGTATCCGAGGACCATGCCGCGGAGTTTCAGGTTTATATATACAGTGTGCTCCTTCGGCTTCCTGGGCCGATGCGGCGGTGAAGCCGGATGTGGATAGGATTCAGGCTTCAGAAATCAGAAGTTCAGAGGTCTGTGATGTGTGCTCTGTCTGTGAATACGGCGAATACCACAAGTATTGCTAGTTTGTTTCTTTCCTCTCTGATACGGTTTAGGTACGTGCTCCATCCGTCCCAATTTATACGTCGTCTGACCTCTTGACACTAAATTTTATTTACTCGTCTTATTAAAAAATTATAATAATTATTTATTTTTGTTATGATTTAACTATGAATCGAATTTCTCTACATTTTCACATATATTTTGAATAAAAACGAGTTGGTTGCTGTAAAAAAAAGGGTTAAATAGTTTATAAATCGAGACTAAAGGAATACTGCGACGCTGTCCTTTTCTTTTTGATGGACACCCTGTTTATAAAATATTCAAGCTATTCAGCTGCATAATGACAGAATAAAAGCGAGCTTATGCTGATATGGAGCAAGATAACGAACATGTTGCAAATACTTCCGAAATTGTCGGTGGCCATTACCGTATTGTTGGTGGTGGTAATGTTATCATCCTCATCTCAATTTCTCAAAACTCATTCCACTCCGTACGTCATATCAGGTACAGTGCAAAACGGTGTCAAACAGTGTTCCCGATGAAAACAGCCCCTCAAATCACTTTCGGCGCCGGCGCTACCAGGGCATTGGATCTACAGCCCACTAGAGCGTCAGAAAGTCACGGTTGCCCTCCCCACCCCCTGGCCCCATTCGAGGGATTCCAGCAACGCTAGCTGCGTGAGACTTCACCGTACGGCCAGGAGGTCCTGCTGGTAATGTATCGATCGTCGGTGGCTGCAGCCTGAAGAAACTCTTTTGACGAACCGACGCTAGCTCCATTCCGCCCCGGCAGTTGGCCGGCGCGGCACTCTCCGACAGAGACGCTTGAATCATTTCTTTAATTTTCTCCCCCACTTTCCGGAATATGGTTTCCTTTCAGTGCATGGAGAGTATATATATAATGCTCGGACGGACACAGATTTCCCCTATCAAAAGCGACAAATCACAAATGCGAGCAGGCAGTCAGAGCATCCTACCGTTGGCCAGGCCAACTAGCTCCCAACGGCTAGCTCCTTGGAGCGCTAGAATATGAATGAATATTGGACGGCACTAGAGCGCTGTATAAAAGCAGTGCAAAATCGGCAAGTGTGCCTGTTGCATTGCGAGTCAAGTGTGAGAAAATCCGAGCACCGGATGGATCGTGGTCGTGGCGACGCTCCTAATCCTCTGCTCACCAAGCTCGCCCTGGGCGCACTCACGTGCAGCTCCCTGGCGGCCGCCCACAGGTCGTGGGCGTCCGGCGACCCGGGCGCGCTCGCGTTCGTGGGTCTCGCCTACGCCGCGCTGCTGCTGCTCCTGCACTTCCTCCGCAGCTTCGAGCGCGCGCCGCCCGGCGGCAGGGGCAGGGACAAGGAGAAGGCGGCGGTCTGGGCGCTCTCCACCCTGCTCACCGCGATGTTCGCGGCCAGGGTGGCCCCGCTCATACCGCCGCCCGTCGCCGTCGCCGTCTGGGCCATGGCGGCCGCCACGGCCGGCGGCGGGTTCTGGGCGCTCTTTCTTAGCCACTGATGATGACTTATGAGCAGAGCAAGCGATGATGGGTATATGCTTTGGGAAACTGGGCTGCCTTCCGGCGTCCATGTTTCAGGTTGCTGGCTCGCGCCTCGCGCGGGTTGGAGCGGCGGCATAGAAGAAGAAGCTGCAGGCTACGACTGTTACCGAGCTCAGTCGCTCATATACTCTGATAGTACTGGCGGGCGGGTAGTCATTGCAATTCATTTGTTGTTGTTGATAAGTACGTAGTACGTTCCATCACTGGATCTGTAATACTTACACGTTTTTTATTATTAACAAAGGCATTATTGATTTGATTTATATTAACAAAAATTGACCGGCCGGTCATTAGATGCAAGTTGACTACTTTTTTAGATAAAGAAAATTTTGTTTCAAGATTAAATAATGTTTCGGCCTCTCCACTTTAAAAGTACACGATTGAGTATGCAATTCAACTAGAATATTGTATAACATAAACATGTATGTACATACTTCTATTATAATATCCCAAGGCGACTAACCTTAGAGATACGCGCAATACAACGTTGCAACCCGCCTAAATGGTGAATTCGACAAAAAAAAAAAGCATGATTACCTTCGAACACCGAAGAAACATTTGGCAGTGGGACAGTTTGAACCGAAACCTGTGGGTTTTAGACCCGACAAGGGTTGGGCGGGCGAGTCCAGTTCTCCACCACAAGTTTATGGGTTTGTGGACCCAAAATAGAGCAGGGTAGGTTTCATTTTAACCCCGCGGATACCCCACGGGAGCCTGAAATCCAAGACCCACCTCCCCACAACCTCTGTGTTTAGCCTAACCCATGTAATGCTAGGTCTGGCTCCTGCTCCTTTGACGCTCGCCTCATCCTCTCAGCTCCTGTAGCCCTGCGACTGGCGCCGGTCGGCCTCTGGCTCCTCCCGGCTCTCGTGACCGCCACCACCAAGGCGACTCCCAGTGCCCGCACACGTCGCCGCGAGACTGCCTCAGCGCCTCCTCCCCGGTTTCTGCTAATGTCGCCACCAGGCCGCCTCCTTCATGGCTCTTGCGACTATAATCGCCACCTGTCCTCCTCCCGGCTCACGTGCCCGCCACCGGCGGACCGCCTCCTCTTGACTCCCACGTCCGTGTGCTGTCGTCGCCCGCCGCCAAGTCACACCCTCCGTCATCCATGTGTCCCTGGTTGTCGTCAGTGCTTGGGTTCCCTACCGGGTTTCGGGGGCTCGTCAGGTTTGGGGGGAGGGGTGACTTTCCACCCGCAATGGGGTTCGGGGTCGAGGCGAGTGACGGTCTTCACTCCGTGTTTCAAGGCCCGGTCCGCTGATGCTCCACCCGCCCTATTGCCATATTTGGTATGTAATTGTGTTTTGCAAGTGTTAACGACAGTTTCTTTGCATATTTGGTATGGAATTATGTTTAGCAGGTAATATGCAATGGTTTGAGGGATTTGAGCCCTTTTCATTGAAGGTACAAACAAGGCTTTGAACCACACTAAGATGAAGCCAAATCATGAGTTTCAATGCTCCAAGTTGAAACCCTCGTTGAAACGATCAAGATGGACCTATGAATCGCTTAATTCAAAATCGAGACGGAGAAGTTACAACCTCCGGAAAATCACGTGTCTAGTTCCTTTCTAGCACGACCGGACAGTTCAAGCCGCATGCTACCAAAAGGAGCGGCGTGTCCATATGACTCCATCACTAGTTTTAAGGCGTGTTTGGATCCGAGGGCTAGACTTTAGCTCACGTCACATCGGATGTTGGATGCTAGTTAGAATTATTAAGTATGGTTTAATTTAAAACAATTACTTAGACGAGGACTAAAAGGCGATACGGATTTATTAAACCTAATTAATCCATAATTAATAAATGGTTACTGCAGCATCACACTTGCTAATCATAGATTAATTAGGTTTAATAAATTCATCTCCCAGTTTAATTTTAATTAATTTTATAATTAAACTATATTTAATATTTCTAACTAATTTTATGCTAAATTTTGACGCTGGATCGAGACACGCCCTCGGTGCACACAGCAAGGCTGCAGGAGCGACCACGAGTCTTGCTTGTCGGTCTCGTTTGGACGAGCGGTCAATCGGTCAAGGCAAGGGAAGGACATGTCCCTCGCCGTCTGTGTCCTGTCGGATGCCAGGGCCGTCTCCGTTCGATAGCCAAGCTGCCAAGCTGGGATGTGTCCTGAGCATTAATTAATCAAAGTCCAGCTACGATGGTGATGGCGAATGATTCCGGACGTGTTCACGCGGTACACGGGGGGCTGGCTGCTTTCCTCTTGACCTATCTTTTGGGTCAAACGACGGATAAGCATAAGCTCACCAAGATCGACACTCCTCGCTCCCGTCCCACGCTCTGCAGGTACGGTGCAGCTAGCTCACCACCACCGTGCCACTATCCTCCGATCCGATGGCCGACAACCGGAACCGCGGCCACACGTGGGCGGCCGGGGCAGGGCTGGGCGTGCTCACCGTCAACTCGGTGCTCGCCGTCGTCCGTGCCGACGGCAGCGACCCCGCCGCCTTCGTCGCCGCGTCCTACCTCCTGCTGCTCGCCCTCTTCGCCTGCCTCCGCGAGTACGATGATCACGGAGTATTCCCAAAACCAGTGAGCGCTATCAGCACCCTGCCTCACAAGTCAGGGAAAAAGCTTAAAGCTGTGCTTTCCTGAGAAATTGTACGAAACATTGTATCTGCAGAAATTTTTTTTTAAAATATAGATAATGAGATATGCGGTTTGTTGAGAATAGCTTAATCGATCATCTACCTCCAAGCACGACCAATTGACCATATCGTATCACAAACGGGCTCATGCATACGGTTGGATTCAATCCGGTTACTAAAAGTCCACGAGGCACCCCACGACACCATCCAAGGTGTTGAGCTCTGCCGTCCAACTATCGCTCCACTGTGCCACCTTTACACCCGCTTCTGCCGCCAGCGGTCCCGTCTTCCTTGGGCGGTATATTACGATCCCCTCACCAACCCCCTTCCTTAACCTTGAATCTTGAAGCTCACTATCGATCTTGTCGAAAAGGGTGAACAGTTGAATGCCGTTGGCGGTAATATGGCTAGAACAGACTCCGCAGGTGGTGAAAATATTTAGGTGTCTTTTGGTGCGGATTCAGCCGGCTCCAGCTCCATGATTGTGGCTTATAGGAGCTAGAGCCGATGAAGTCAGTGTTGGGCGAATTCGCCATCTCCTTGTTGTGTTGGATAGGAAACATAAATGAGATACATAACCCACAGTGCGGCACCAAACGGGCCCTTAAGGGCCTCTTTGTCAGAGCTCCTGGAGCAGCTCCAGCTTCAGATCTTCGTGGAGCCTTGCCAAACGGATCCAAAAAATGGGTTCACATGTGAAGCCATAGAGGAGTCGGATCTATTTTCTCTACTACGAGCCGGAGCACCAAAAAAAAGTGGCTTCTACGACCGACTCCTTCCTAGCCGTTGTCTCGCCCCTTTCCTTGTCTGCCCCTCCCCTCCCATGTGCGCAGGGCAAGGCAGGATGGCCACTGCACACCTCCACCGTCCCTAATTGCCATGTTGGGCACCGCTGCCGGGCGCCGCAGGGAGAGGTGGAAAGGAGGGGAGCAGTTGCGCAGAAAATGAGAGGGCGGCGGTGGAGAAGGAGGCTCTGTCGTCACCGCACGTGGCCGCTAGTGACGAGGAGGTAGCGGTGCAGCGGTGATGAGGAGGCCGAGGGTCGAGCGGGCGGCGCGAAGGACGCCGAGGGGCGGGTGGGCTGCGCGAATAAGAAGGGTGGTTGTATTTTTCTTTTTCTTTCTTCTCCATTTGTGTTATATATCAAAAGGGTACTATGGATATTCCACTTACAAATAATGAGAGGAGCTATTTTGCTGAATGATTTCTGAAAGGGGCTCCTGCTCATTCGAAAGTGCTAGGAAACCGAATGTGCCATAGCCGTTTTCAAATAACCGGAGCCCTGCGAAACATGCCCTAAGCAACGGTTGAGTGGCCCTAGTCATATAAGAATTATGACAGGATAATTTCCACTACAGCCATCTGAACGTGGCATGTGTTGTTTCAACATTACCATGTTCGTGAATTCGCACAGACCATAAAGCTATATTACTCCCTCCTCCCATTAAAACATGATGTTTTATTTAAAAAACTGAACAAAAATATTGTGTAAATCAGAAGATGTGGAGGAATTCCAATTATTACTTATCCATTGTTCAATTACTCCGAGGTCAGTGTCAAAGTCTCTATGTACGGTTTTTTCGGCACAAACACAGCCCATTGTTTTGTGTCCCTTTCTAGAAAAGAGTGTAGCTTATCCTAATATTCCTGACTGAACGTTTCTGTTGGACCTTCAAAAGTTTAACTTTTACGTCACGGTTAAAAAAATCATCAATCGATAGGCTGAAATCTTAATTCTTACTATATACTCATCGCATTTACTCTATTGTCCAAATAATTACCCACCTCCGGCGGTATCAATACAACATAAAGAAAAACACATAAAATCTATCTCTTATTCAGTGAGCTAGCTTAATCGCTCATAGTCGACACACCGTGTATATATAAATGCAATCATTAATAAAGCAATAAAGGATAAGATTTAGGATAAACAATAAGTTTTAGCTAATATTTTTTTTTGGAACAGGTGGGTTGTTTGGATTAATGCCACTATAGTGTATGCACAAACTACCGTGACATGTCTAATTTTAGGCTTTGGCAATTTAACCATGGATAGATTGAAAGAAAGTGAGATTTTACGGTGTTTGGAGTTAACTATAGCCCTTCGTTTCTATAGATCTGATGGTTAAATAAAAAAGAAACCTCTACAAAAGAACTTAAGTTGTAGGCCGGAATTGAAAATTAGTGGACCAGGAACTAAAATTGATTCACCCACCAAACAATTATAAAGAGTATATGTGTATTTTTACATTATTAACATCTAATTCAGACTAGTCTTTGGTTGGGCTCCTATACTGTACGTAATCTAAATGTCCGTCGATTCCCAATTCTCATCTTGTAACACCACAGCAGCTTAATCACCACCTCCTCAATCCTGACCTTTGATGCGGCTTTTCGTCAATCTCCGTAGCACCCAAGATCCCTGGATGGAGCGGTGAGCATCCTAACGTCGACGAACTTGGCGAGCTCGATGGCCGCAGCCCGCAGGCGACCTAGGCATGGAAAAGCGCCATAATCTTGTCGATGGTGGGCGGCCTCCAGATGGGATTTGGCAATCTCGGGAAGGTGACTATTGACTAAGCACATTGCTCAACAAAGAATATCGTAGGGTAGTGGCGACGGCAAACGTGATGGGCGCGGAGACATGAGGGAGGAGCGGCAGCGCAAGATAAACTACCTGCATCTTTGCGGTCATGCATTGATGCGCAGGCTACTGATGGGTGCATGGCCCTCGGCTACCGGACCTGGTCGCCGTCCTCCCCGCACGTTGGACATCTGTTACGGGAGATGAAGGATTTGCATTACTAAACTACCCCTGTTTTTAAAACAAAACGCTTTGTGTTAGATCAACGATCCACATCATTTTTGAGCAGAGGAATTTGGGTTGCGGCCAAGCACGCGTGACTCCGTTATTAGAGCATCTTGCCACCAAGTGCGTGCCAGCGAATTCACCAGCGACAGGCTGATGACGACGGACGCTCTGGAAGGACAAGACCATCTGCACCTGTTCCTCTAGCATCTCGCTATACTGTATGCCCTCAAATCATCGCTCCTTCGCGCGCATGCTTGGAATTCTCTCGGCTCCACGCCAGCGCAGCGGAGGTCTCTCGTCCCCACGTGACCCTTGCAGAAATATTGTCTTGTTTTTATTTCTCCGGTGGTGAAGCAGGTGGAGAAATATTATTTCATTTTTATATGGTAGTTAGTGATGTATATAATAGGTAGTTGGACGTGGAATAAATACATAGGGTAACACGAGGGCAAGAAAAATCGATATAGAAAAAAGAATTTCGTTGACCAGATTAAAATATTTCTCAGAGGAAGGAGAGTGGATAGCAACTGGCTTGTGCTGAAACTAGCGGTTCCTTTATTTCTCCGTTCCCTATCCACTGTTTCAACTATCTTTATCTCTGTCTACAATGCAGAACAATGTCGTAACATCCAGAGCAGCCAAAAAACCGCAGAGGACTCGTTGGCAGCCATACGTGTTCTTGTCAACCAATCCACCTCTCCCACGGGTTGATGCTTGGAGGCCAAGGTGGTCAGCACTCAGCAGGCAGGAGTGTGGCCGGAGTAGAAGAACCGCCGCGCCGGCGTGTCCATGACTCCATCAGGAGGTACACTGGTACAAGACCAGGAGTCTTGTGGACGAGCGGTCAACCGGTCAAGTCAAGGTCTCAAGGAGCACGTGCCACCGTGCGTCGGTCGGGTGGCATGGCATTGGCATGCAAGCCGTCCTCGCAATGACCGGCAGACCGCAGATGGTCCGCGGCCGCCGTGTTGTTTAATGCTGTGCGCTCGACCAGAGTGGTGATCGCTGCTCGTCATCGTCAAGCTGCGTGCGCTTCTGTTTCCGCGGCGCCCGTCTACTAGAGCACTAGTGGAGTTGAGCGGGTAGGGTTGGATAGGAAATTTTAGTCCAGTCGTCGGTCTCTGGTGCGAGTGAGTTGGGGGGGGAATTAAAAAAAACAATGATATATTGTTATTATATATACAATGAGATAATTTAAATAATGATAAAAAAAAAGATAGATAGGCGTTAGACTGGAAATAGTCTTATCTCTCGAAGTACTGCTACGTACCGCTATGGCGTGATGGGGTTTCCCCTCCCAAGTCCCAACGCCCTTGACCTCCCTTGTTGGTCAACCACAGAAGATAAGCCTCAAGCTCCACGAACCCACCACTCCTCGGCTCCTCGCGCGCTCCACACTGTCCGATGGCCGACAACCGGAACCGCGGCCACACGTGGGCGGCCGGGGCAGGGCTGGGCGTGCTCACCGTCAACTCGGTGCTCGCCATCGTCCGCACCGGCGGCAGCGACCCCGCCGCCGCCGCCTTCGTCGCCGCGTCCTACCTCCTGCTGCTCGCCCTCTTCGCCTGCCTCCGCGAGTACGAGCGCGCGCCGCCCGGGTCGCCCGCGCGGGAGCGGGCGCGCCGCGCCGTGTGGCCGCTCACCGCTCTGCTCACGCTCGGGTTCGCCTGGAAGGTGGCCTCCGTCATGCCGTCCGCCGCCGCCGGCGCCGCCGTCTGGGCTCTTGCCGCCGCGACCATCGCCGGCGGCGGATTCGCGCTGCTCGGGCACCCGTGACGAACCAAAGCTACCGACAACAAGTGAGGGTGGCGGGCTTCTCCTCGACTCTTTTGGGTGTCTTTCGATTCCATCTCCGGGTGAAGTGAAGCGAAGACGTACGGTCTATCTAGCTCCAGTTCGATTAGTAGTGTCAGAGCTCGCTCCGTGGAGGTACGTAGGCCAAACCGGGGTACTCTAGTTTGTAAGTAACCTAGCTCTACATGTTAATTACCAGTACTATGTAAATTATGATCGGATGGCCAAACTATATATATGCAGCATGCGTGTGTAATTGTGCAGTAAACTCTTCCTCTCTTCCTCTGTTTCCATTGGGTTGCTTGTGTGAATTCCTGTCCAAAACTCAAATCTGATCTGTAGGATGGAGCATGCTGTGACACTGGCAAAAGTATAGCTGACACTGGAGACTGGACTGGCTACAAATTGTTGTGTGCACCCGTCAAGCTGCGAGAATCCTAATCTTAATCTGCACCTCGCGACAAAACTA
This sequence comes from Paspalum vaginatum, assembly GCA_030272315.1. Taxonomy (NCBI): domain Eukaryota; kingdom Viridiplantae; phylum Streptophyta; class Magnoliopsida; order Poales; family Poaceae; genus Paspalum; species Paspalum vaginatum. The sequence continues at coordinate 40,936,594 of CM059021.1, forward strand.
GACTCGGCTTAGGAAATTAATTAAGTCGCGCGCGGCTGGGATCTTGTGATCTAAATAACAATTTTTAAAACGCGCGGCCACAGACGATGCTCAGCAGGGGTCAGTCAGCTGTGATCATGAAGGCTTGGATGGGGATCCATGAAGCATATATGCTAGCTGATGGAAGGAAGACTTTTGTGCCACGACTGTTTTCGCTTATACCCACTCGACGTACGTACGTCACCGGGCCGTCATGTTGTCAATTGCCCGTTGGTGGACGTGAGGGCCATATATATATCGTCTGTTTCTGAAACCGGGAATGAACGAACAACGCTCCCAGTCCGGAACCTGATGATCCTCTCGGCAGCCTACCTCGTGACACTTATTTGAAGCTAGCTGCTGATATGCCCAAGATGGTCATGATCAAGATACGTCGAGTCTCCTCATTGATTGAAACGCCTGATCGAGGCCAGTACTGTCCAAACGTGCAAACAGAGTCGATCGGTCGTTGCCAAGCCGCTCACCTGCTGTCGTCCTGCTCTCGTTTAGTTTGTTTGGCCGGTGTGTATGTACGTACTTGACGAAATCAACACCGGCCGGCTGGACGTACGTGAAGGCCATCGCCTGTCTATGAAACCGGCCGGGCGCCACTATATCCACTTTATTTCCGAGTCCATTATATATTATCATTATTGTTATTCCAAAACCATGCATACCTCGACTTCAAGCCGGCCAGCCGGTAGTATATATATATGGCCAAGGTATCATCATGATCTAGTCGGTGATTGAAAACCTGAGGAAATGCATGCCCACCGAGGCGAGTCCTCAAAACTGCTGTGGGCACGGAGGCGGCGTGAAATTGCTCACCTGCTGTCCTCTCCTGGCGGCCTTCCTTCGTTGTGACGTCGGGATATATCGTACTCGGGAGCAGTTGTGACTTGTAACATAACCACTCCGCCGGCCGCTGCAGTCAGTGAACCTGGATTGATATATAGACAGCACGACGAGCCGAGGAGTAGACCAGAGCATGTGAAAACTGACCTGGCTAGGCTTCCCTACTAGAACAGGAGATGTGTGTGAGAGAGAGATAAAAAGCGGAAAAACAAAAGTGAACACAGCCGGCCCGGCAGTGTATCCAAAGTTGAAATCTAAATATCTAATGCTTTACCAACTAACAATTGATCTCTTTTCCTTAAAAAACAAACCACTAAGGTACTGTCGGTACCCAGCTAACCGGGTACCCGCTTACACTAGGCGAAGATCACTAAGGGAGGTAACTACTGCAGTACAAGTAGGGCCCAAGGCCGCGTACAGATGGGCCCGGCCTACTCCTTGGAAAAGCTGGGCCACGCACCCGGCCCACAGGGGAGGCCCCAGACCTCCTTCGAGGACCGAGCCTCCCCCAGCCACGCGAGGAGAGGTCCGGACCTCTCGGTCCGGAGCCCGTACCTTCGGTGGCCCGGGGCCGCCTCGTGCCCACAGAGCACGGGGAGGTCCGGAGCCGGCGCCCTCGGTGGTCCGGGGCCGCCACGTGCCCTCAGAGCACGTGGAGGTCCGGAGCCAGCGCCCACGGAGGTCCGGGGGTGCCACGTGCCCGCATAGCACGTGGAGGTCCGGAGCCAGCACCCTCGGTGGTCCGGGGCCGCCACGTGCCCACAGGGCACGGGAAGGTCTCGCGTTGCCACGTGCCCACAGGGCGCGTGGCGGGGCCTTCAGGCGGGCGCCTCGCCCACCTGCCGCATTTATTGCGGGCAGCTGGGCGTGCCCGATGCCGCTGACACCGCCGCTGTCAGGCTGGCACGCCCCGATGCTGCTGACACCACGAGTGTCAGACAGGCGTGCCCCCGTTGCCCGCCGCCGTTGTCAGACAGGCGTGCCCCCGTCGCCCGCCGACGCCGCCGCTGTCAGACGGGCGTGCCCCCATCGCCGCTGGCAGGCGGCGGCGGCGAAGCAAAGGGGCGCGCCTTACCAAGGCGCGGCGGCGATAACAAGGCACTACAGTTGATTTCCCCAGCTACACTGGGGGCTATATTGAGTAAACAAGTACACTGAACTCATCATGAGCCGCGCCACGCGCGGCGGCCGCGCTCAGCCTAATACTAGGCAGCGGCGCTACAACGCTACTACGAGCGCCCTGTCCTGTCACGCGTGCGCATCGCCTGCCCCTCGGCCTCTGAAGCCTCTCAGCGGGTTTAGCAGCCGATGGGACAGGACGGCGCGGCGCCGTATCCAGACGACAGGACGATATGGCGGATCTCCAAGCCATACCAGGTCACGACGGTGGTACAGGCGCGAAGCATGGGAGCGTTGGACATCAGGCACAAGATAGAGCTGTAGCATAGAGGAAATGGGCCGGGACCACTTGTCGGGGCCCGGCCACCATGTACATGCCCCCCTTGGGCTATAAAAGGGGAGGCGTACTCAACGGAAGAAAAAAGGCTCACAGACGCCCGGAGAAGCACACAGACGCCCGGGACAGACCCAGACAGGCTCAGAGACTCCTCTGAAGGCCCACGAAATACAAGGACACACCCACAGTGAACGTAGGGTATTACGCTCCGGCGGCCCGAACCACTCTAAATCCTCTCGCCACCATCGTGCCACTACCAACTTAGCTAACAGCGATTGCTCCCCCTAACTACTCTCAGTACTTAGGATCTCGGCCGGGTGCACTCCGCCACCTGACCAGGAGCACGTCCGCTCCGACATTTGGCGCGCCAGGTAGGGAAAGGGCAGCATCAGTTAGCTTCATCCCTCGCCGCATGATGGTGCGCATCCGCGATTTCCATGAGGATGCAGCCGCATCAGAGGAGGTGGCCTCGATTGGGTCGCAGGCCTCCCCCCACCGCTCTGAGGGCGCGGCGCGGACGCCGCGGCTCCCTCGACGCCCCGCGGGGGGCGCCGCTGCCGCAAACACTACAGTAACAAGTGCTGTAGCGGCAAACGCCGCCACAGCGAACCCCGCTGCTGCTAGCGGCCCGCTCGCCGCAGCCAGGGAGTTGCTTCGTAACCCCCCGGGGCCGACAGCCTCACCTAGCGCCCTGGCGCAGTGGCGGAGCGATGTAGATCGCCTGATCCACCTACCGAGGTCACCCCTGGCCCGGCTAGGACTGGGTCACGACTCCCTCCCAGCAGCGGGGGGAGGTCGAACCGCCGCAGGCAGCACGATGCGGCAACATCCGCGCACTCCCCCTCAGTAAGGAGCGCGCAGACGGAAGACCTGCGAGCCGAGCTCAACCGCCGGCGAGCAGGCACCCCCACCACCGTGGAGCAACCACGGATGCAGCCAAGCGCCGCCAAGGGCAAGAACCTTGACGCGGCGTTCGCCGCTGCAGCACCTAAGCCCCCGGCTTACGCGCCACCCCCGGTTGGCGTGCAAACGCCACCAGGGGTCGTATCGGCTGGAGTTGGCTGCGCCGCACTCGCGGACAGTCTCCGCTCCGCGCGCTGGCCGCAGAAGTTCCGGCCGCACCTGCCGGAAAAGTACGACGGGAATACCAACCCGTCGGAATTCCTGCAGGTGTACGTCACCGCTATCACAGCGGCTGGCGGAGACGACGCCGTTATGGCGTCATACTTCCATGTCGCCTTGTGTGGGCCGGCCCAGACTTGGCTCATGAACCTCTCCCCCGGGTCAATCCGGTCCTGGGAGGAGCTCTGCACTCTGTTCCAGGCGAATTTCGCGAGTGCGTGCCAGCACTACGGCGTGGAGGCCCACCTCCATGCAGTACGCCAGGAGCCTGGCGAATCCCTCCGAGCGTTCATCGCTCGTTTCGCCAAGGTGCGGGGGACAATCCCTCGCATCTCCGACGCGTCCATCATCACAGCCTTCCGGCAAGGCGTCCGTGATGAGAAGATGCTGGAGAAACTGGCGACCCGCCAAGTACAGGACGTCGCCACCTTGTACGCGCTGGCGGACAAGTGCGCTAGGGCTGCAGAGGGGCGTGCGTGGCACTCCCCACAACAGGACAGGACTGCCCAGCCAGGCGCCTCTGCCGGTGCCGCCCGAGAGAGCGGCAAGAAAAAGAAGAAGGGCCGACGCCCTGAGAGGTTCCTGGAAGGGGCCCCTGTCGCTGCGGCAGCACCTGGAGGCCGCGACACCGGCGGCAAGCGCCCAAGGCAACAGGCGCGAAACAGTGGCGGCTCATGTCCTGTTCATCCCAACAGCGGTCACAGCGCCGCCGACTGCCGCGAGATACAAAAGCTCGTGCAGCGGCGTCTCAGTGAGCGCCGAGAGCGTCCGCCCAAGGACGACTCACCCCCATGCCAGCGCCCTGGCAAGGGGAAGGCTACCAGCGACGGTGGGCCCGCCGCTGGGGGCAAGGAGATGGGCTACCAGCCCCCGGAGCGGGAGCTCAAGAGCGTCTACGCTCTAGGCCACTCCAGCTCTGAATCCAGCGACAACGAACGTCGCAAGAGGCTGTACGTCATGTACGGCGGAAGCTGGGCGGTCTCTTCCCGGCGGGACGTGAAGGCCCTGCGCCGAGAAGTCCTCTCGGTCAGGCCGAGTGTCCCTGGGGTGGCTCCACACCACAAGTGGAAAGACACCACCATTTCCTTCGGGCCGGCCGACTGCCCAGAAAACATGGCTGGGGCTGGCGTACTGCCGATCATCACATCTCCAGTGGTCGCCAACATACGGCTCCACCACGTGTTGATCGACGGCGGGGCCGCCCTCAACATCATCAGCCACGCAGCCTTCAAACAGCTGCAGATTCCGGAGTCGCGCCTGGCTCCGACGCGCCCATTCTCCGGCGTGGGTCCAGTGCCGATCTACCCGAAAGGGAAGATCGACCTGCCGGTCACCTTCGGGACCCCGGAGAAGTTCCGCACAGAGAACGTCCAGTTCGATGTCGCGGAAGTCAACCTGCCGTTCAACGCCATCATTGGCAGACCGGCACTGTACCGCTTCATCGCCGTTGCTCATTACGGGTACTTGGTCGTGAAGATGCCGTCCCCGGCGGGAGTTCTCACCGTCCCGGGAGACCGTCACGCAGCCGTCGCCGCAGTAGAGAAGCTCCATGCTCTCGCTACTGACGCAGCGAACCCGGCGGGGGACAACCCCTCGACCTCTCGGGCCAAGGTTCCTGTTAAGGAACCAAAGGTGCCCAAGGTACGCCCTTCCGACCCCGAGGACGTGCCGGTCAAGACCGTCCAGATCGGGGCGGAGCCCTCCCAGACCACCCGGTGGTCGTCCCCAAGGCGAACGGGAAGCTTCGGATGTGTATCGACTACACCAGCCTCAACAAAGTATGTCCTCCAGACCCTTATCCCCTCCCGCGCATAGACCAGATAGTAGATTCCACCTCCGGGTGTGAACTCTTGTCTTTTTTGGATGCGTACTCTGGGTTTCATCAGATCCAGATGGATGAGGAGGATAAGAGGCATACAGCCTTCGTAACAGTAGATGGTTTATATTGTTACGTTGTAATGCCATATGGTCTGAGGAATGGTTTACCTACGTTTCTGCGTGCCATGAACTTCACGTTCCATGACCTGATCAGAAACATAGTAGAGGTCTATGTCGATGACATTGTTGTCAAGACCAGGGTAGGGTCGACCTTGATGGAAGACCTAGCCCTTGTTTTCGATAGGTTGCGCTCAACGCGCACGAAGCTGAACCCCGAGAAATGCGTCTTTGGCGTCTCGGCTGGTAAACTCTTAGGGTTCCTAGTGTCACATCGCGGCATTGAGGCAAACCCAACCAAGATCAGGGCGATCGAGGCTATGCGGCCGCCGGCCTGCATTAAGGACCTCCAGAAACTCACTGGGTCCTTGGCAGCCCTCAGCCGGTTTATCTCAAAGCTAGCTGAGAGAGCCCTGCCCTTCTTCAAGCTTTTGAGGAAGCCCGGACCATTCATATGGACCGAAGAGGCTGAGCAAGCCTTCCAGGAGTTGAAGCAGCATCTCACTACCCTACCCGTTTTAGTGGCGCCAGAGTCTGGTGAGACCCTGTTTCTCTACCTCGCGGCGACATCCGAGGTAGTAAGTATGGTCTTGGTCGCCGAGCGACCAGCCCATCCCCACGAAGGAGACACCGGGGTCCCCCAAGTGGAAGGTGGTGGTCCGCCCACCACGGGAGCTGCAGCCGGCCCCGATATCGGAGGTCCGGTTGGCACGTTGCCCTGCCAAGGCGATAAGCCACCAGAAGCTGGAGGCCAAGCCGCCCAGGGGGCCAGCCTGGCAGGGGGAGATGGTCTCGGACCTGCCACTAGGGTCCGGACCACCCAGAAGCCAGTCTATTACGTCAGTGAAGTCCTCCACGGGGCGAAGGCCAGGTATCTGGGAGCTCACAAGTTCGCCTACGCATTACTTATTGCTTCCAGAAAGTTGCGCCACTATTTCCAGGCGCATAAGGTTGTCGTGGTGACCTCTTACCCATTAAGAGCAATCCTGCGCAATTCTAACGCTACTGGGAATATCGCCAAATGGGCTGCGGAGGTGGCAGAGTTCCAACTCGACTTCCAGCCCTGAAATGCTGCCAAGAGCCAAGTCTTGGCCAACTTCATCGCAGAGTGGACTCCCACCGCCTCGGAATCTGGAGGTCCGCAGGCCGAGGCGGAACCTTCCCAGCCGGACAGGACCGTCCGGGTTTTCACCGAGCCGCACTGGACTCTCTTCTTCGACGGGTCCGCCCGCGAAAAAGGGTCCGGAGCAGGGGTGGCCCTCGTGGACCCGAACGGGGATCAAGTAAAGTACGTAGTATGCTTCGAATTCAAAGCCACTAACAACATGGCGGAATACGAAGGCTTGATCTTTGGGCTCATGATCGCTCAGTCACTGGGAATCAAGCAGCTCCTGGTTAAGGGGGATTCCCAGTTGGTGATCAGACAGGTCCGGGGGGAGTGCTGCTGCAATAACCCCCAGCTCGCAGCATACCTCATGCGAGTGAGGGAGCTCGAGAAGGACTTCGAGGTCCTGGAACTGCAGCACGTTCCCAGGAACCTCAACTCAGTGGCAGATGACCTCTCCGCGAGGGCATCGACTCGGGGCCCAGTACCCGAGGGCGTCTTCGAAAGACAGCTGCTGAGACCAACCGCCCAGCCAGTCGAACTGGGCGAAGGGGGCAGAACTAGCACCTCGAAGCTAGCAGTCCCGGTGGTCCTCCATCTCTGGAGCTCACCAAGGATCGTGTGGACTGATGACCCCGGCATGTCATCAGGGACACATCCAATGGCTCAGGACAGTCCCGATGCACGGATCTCAGAGATCCGGGACTACCTGAAGGACAAAATCCTTCCCGAAGAACGTGTGTCTGCTGAGCGCATAGTGCGATTGGCTAAATGCTACACGCTAGTAGAAGGGGATCTCTGCAGGCGTGGCGCCAATGGCATCCTCATGCGATGCATAACCCGGGAGGAGGGCCGCGATTTACTCGCGGAGATCCATGGAGGCGAGTGCGGGAATCATTCAGGGTCCCGTACGCTGGTCGGTAAAGCCTTTCGACATGGCTTTTACTGGCCGACAGCGCTCCAGGATGCAGCTGAGCTAGTAAGGTCCTGCAAGGCGTGTCAGTTCCACGCAAAGCAGATACACACACCGGCTCAGTCTCTGCAGATGATTCCACCCTCTTGGCCCTTCGCGGTATGGGGGGTGGACATCCTGGGACCTTTCCCTAGAGCTGTCGGTGGGTACCGGTACCTCTACGTCGCCATTGACAAATTCACAAAATGGCCTGAGGTAACCCCAGTAGTAAGCATCACCCAAGGAACTGCAACAGCTTTCCTTAAGTCCATTGTGTGCCGGTTCGGCGTCCCTAGCCGTATTATAACGGACAACGGGACCCAGTTCACGAGCTGGGTCTTCCAGGACTACTGCGATGGCGTTGGCATCCAGTTATGCTTCGCCTCTGTAGCACATCCTAGGAGCAATGGACAGGTCGAGAGAGCTAACGCAGAAATCCTCAAGGGGCTCAGAACCCGCACCTTCAACTGCTTGGAAAAGCACGGTGCGAAGTGGGTTGATGAGCTCCCCTGCGTGCTATGGGGGATCCGGACCACACCCAGCCGAGCAACCGGGGAAACCCCATTCTTCCTGGTATACGGGGCCGAGGCATGCCTCCCACCAGAAATACTCTTGGGCTCCCAACGGGTCCAAGCTTTTGATGAATCTTTGCAGGAACAAGCTAGGTGCGACGACGTCGATCTCGTGGAGGAGCAAAGATGGCAGGCTGCAATCCGGAACGCACGGTACAACCAATCGCTCAAACGCTATCATGAGCGAACCGTGCGGGGCAGGGTGCTCCAACCTGGAGACCTGGTCCTGAGGCGCATCTTGAGCCGAGAAGGGCGCAACAAGCTCTCCCCCAGCTGGGAAGGCCCCTTCAAGGTGACAGAAGTTAGTCGCCCCGGTTGCGTTCGCCTCGCCACGGAGGAAGGAGTTCCGCTGCCGAACCCTTGGAATATAGAGCACCTCTGTAAGTTTTATCCGTAGGCAAGAAATTCAGGGCAACTCCTTTTTCTTTTTGTAAGCTAAATAGGACCACCATGTGGACCAGAGCGGTGAAGGTCCGCCCTTGTAATCCCGACCTCTGGCTGACATCACATGACGCCCTGTACCGCTTGATTAAAGAAAGAGTTTAGCCCTAAAATTCTTGTCTCCGCTGTTACCCTACTGCTTACTCAGCTGCCATCTGTTTCAATTTTTCCTAACCCCTGCGTGGAATCCTACTCTTGCCAAAAATCTCCTTGGAACCAGCAGGACTTAGCAGCTTGAGTGTGAAGCGGTTAGCACAGAGGCTGGGAAGGAGGTCCGGAATACTGGGTGCCAGGTCCAGAGAAAAGGGGCTCGCCTTGGTAGCACGGAGCTGTCAGCTGCTTAGCCTGGTCTCATACCCTAAGCACTGAACACTCCCTACCACGCCGTGAGTTCCCCTAGTATCAGGAACAGTGCGTTTAGTGCTCCGGACCACCCCCCAAGCTAATGGCACACCCCCTAACCTCAGCAGCGAGGTCCGGCTGCGACTCCGAGGACTTCAAGGCAGCGTGGTTACCTTTTATTTCGCTAGGAGAGGTCCGAACGACTGCAGGACCGGACCAGAGCTAAGGTGTTTTGGACTAGGATAGTCCAGGGCTGTGTCGCAGTTTTGCCTGGTTCCGTACCCTTAACTCACACACCCTGCTATCCCACGAACAAACACCCTAGCCCCTGGCCCGGACAGCAAACGCTCCGGACCTCGAATAGCGGAAAAGGTCAACTCAGAGTGAGCCCCGTAGGTGCGACACTAACGTTTGCCGTGAGTTGCATGCAGGTCTGGCCTCTGACTTGGTGGTAGCCAGCCTCAATACTTAGAGCCTACCTACCAGGGGGCCAGGGGGTCAGGTAACAACACACCAGCATGCAGCAGGGAGTAAATGGAGATAAGTCGCATCTACCATTCTTATATTACTTGTCCATACTAATGTTTTACATAAAAAAAACAAACAAAACAGCAAAAGCTGTTGCCCTACGGCGCTGGGGAGGCTCCTATCCCCGGTACATCCGGGTCCTCGTCTGCAGGGGTCCGCTGGAACCGGGCGGCAACGACCTCCACCGCCTCCTGCACGCTGTCTCGGGCGGCGGCCTCCGCTCCCTCCACCGGACCTGCGATAACCGGGTCCAAGGAAATGGCGGGGTCGTGGCTCCGGAAGCAGACCAGGAGGTGTTCCACCACAAGGCGGCACAGCTCGCGGCCCTCGGCTTCAAGGCGCTCCCCGAGCGTGGAGTCCAGGCGCCGAAGTCGCTCCACCGCCGAGTCAAGGAAAGGGAAGGCGTCCGCAATAGTGGACGGCGGCTCTGTCACCCGGATCGGACTCAGTCCGAGCGGTACCAGAGCCGAACTCGCCTCCCCGGCCCAGTCGGCGATGCGTTGAAGGCCGGCGCGCATCTGCTCCCGGTCCTCCGCCGCCGCCTGTTGGGCAGCACCCTGCTTCAGCTGCTCCAGGGCGGCCCGCTCAGCCAGCAGCTGCTTCTCCTGGCTTGCCAGCTCTGCCTCCAGGGACTTCACCCAGTCCTCTCGGACCTTGAGTGTGGCAGCCTAGCGAACGGCGGAGTCCCTGAGAGCCTTGGCCGACGCCTCCCGCTGAGCAACGGAGTCCTCACGGGCCGCGACTGCTGCCTCGCGCTCGACAAGCCTCAGCTTCATCTTGTCGAGCTCAGCGTTGACAGCAGCCTGCCGCTCGGACACCTCCACCAGCTCTTGCCGGCGCTGCTCCACGCCTTTCCACGCGGACTCCAGCTTCGCCTGCTCGAGCTTCAGCCGCGCCTCGCCCACCTCGGCCTGCTTCTCGCGGAGCCCAACCGCGCGCTCCCGGCCAGCGAGCCTCTGCAGGTCCTCATGGAAGGCCGCGCGGTCGGCGTCGAGCTCGGTGCGGGCAGTGGAAAGCTCCGTACGGGTCCGTGTGTGCTGGGCGGTGGCGGCTTCGATCTGCTCCCCCAGACGAGCCCGCCAGCCGTCCAGGCCCTCGCGCTCCTGTTGCAGCCGGGCCCACTCCAGCTGGAGCGCCCCCTGGGCGTCGTCCAGGGCCTGGCGCGCCCGACGTAGCACGCGAGGGAGAAGGGCTCCACCCGGCTAGGGCAGGGGCAGGAGCGGCCTACCCAGAACCTCCTCCAGTTCCCCCTCGGCAGGGGGCGGAGGTCCGGGGCTGGCCGTCTGGGCGGCGGGCGACGAAGGCTCCGAGGTCCGAGCATCAGGAGCCGCCCCCGGCGCGGGCCCTTGGGTCGCGACGCCCTCCGGCACCGGGCTGCCTGGTGCCTGGGGCTGCGCGCCCGGACCTGCCCCCTCAGCAGGCACTCCGGGTGCGGTCTCGACCCCTGAGGTGCCCCCCGGCGCCGGTCCACCTGGGGCCTGGGGCCGGACAGACGGGGTGGCCTCCGGTGCAGGCCCCTCGGTCGTAGCCCGGGCCCGCGTGGCGTCTTCCGCCGTCGGACCACCAGGGGCGCACTTCTCCGCCGTGGTCGCCCGGCCACCAGAGCCGCTGGGGGGAGGAACGCCGCCCGGGCGTGTCGGCCTGAACAAAAACGCACGGCGAAAGGCTGAGAAACCTGAAAAAAGCTAGCCGTGGTACCGCGAAGTATGCGAAGCTAACCTAAAGGGCTTACCTTAAAGTAGGCGCCGACCAGCGGCCACGAAGGCCAGAGCCTCACCGCGGCTGCCGATCTGCGGTCGGCACTGCCGGTGGCTGCTGTTGCCGCGGGCCCGAGGCCGGCGGTGCCGGAGAGGGCCGCCGCTGCTGGTCCGGCGTCGGAGGAGGTGCCCGGCGCTGAGGGTGCCGCTGGCCCGGAGGCGGCGGCGGCACTCGCTCCCCTTGCGCAGAGGAGCTTCCTTCCCCCGAGGTCCGCTGACGCTTCGGGTCGGGCTCCGAGACAAAGGTCCCGTCGCCACGGACCAGCCTTCGCCGCGTCTCCTCACCACCCGCCGGCGGAACGACGGGGGACGCTGCCACTGGCCCCTTGCCCTTGTCAGCAGGGGCGGTGCCCCTGGCATCAGAACCTCCAACCGGGGCATCAGCAATGTGGCCCCCGGACCCCTTCAGCAGGAAGTAGTAGCGGCCGATCTCCGTCGAGCTCCTCCCGGAACACCTCACCGAGAAGAAGTGGCGGAAGAGCGTCACGCAGGGAGGAACCCCCACGAACATCTCGCAGAAGTGGGCAAAGATTGCCGCATGAAGGATGGAGTGGGGGGTGAGATGCTGGAGCTGCAGCCCAAACGCCTCCAGCACCAGCATGAAGAAAGAAGAGATCAGAATCCCCAGACCACAGTAGAGGTAGGGGACGAAGAGGACGAACTCCCCCAGCTGCAAGTTGCGGTGGGGGAGGGAGCCCGTACGAACATTATCGCGACGCCCCGCGTCCGTCCAGCCGAGCAGGCGGCGGACGCGGGTGAGGTTCTCCTCAGTCTCTCGGGGGGATTGGTGGCTCGGACCCATCGCTGAGGAATCTGGCGGTGGAGAAGACAAGGAGCACGCAGCAGATAAGAAGCGAGAGCTCTGCTGCGAGGAAGATGAAGCGCCGCGGCGGATGCGAGGGGTGCAGAGGCAAATGGCAGAAGGACGTGCTCGGCCGATGGCCGAGAACCCTATTTGACGGTTGCCCCCAATCCTCCGCAAGCCGCGGACGTCAAGTGTACGCGCGCGCGGGCGCACCCACGGGCCACCAGGTCTATGACAGCAGGGGCCCGAGGAGGCAGTCATGACAGGCGGGTAGAAGAGCAAGCAAGGCAGGAAGGCGAACCAGCGGCCGCTCGCGGACGCGCGTCCCGGCGCGACGTGCGGGGCCCCTGCCTTTTCCGCTTTGCGCACGGCTGCCCACGTAGCCGTCTGCCCCGCCTTAATGGCAGGAGAAGGAGTAGGTGAACCGCCGCGCGGTTCCCGACGCGGGCTAGCCCCCACGTTCCCCGAAGGGTTCCCACGATCGCGTGCTCCCAGATCGTGGGGGCCCACGGGGCCACCCCGCGGGGTCGGGTGGCTAGGCCCCCTCCAGAGATAGGCGAGTCAAGGCCTCGACCAAAAAATCAAGTGGTGGGCCCTGCCCAACTATGAGCTTAACGGCTAAACGCCGGTAGCCACCCACGGCTCCCGGCGGCTTGTGTAGTAAGCGACGGTGGCTCACCTCAGGTTCGAAAAACTCACCAAAGGCGAGCCCAGGGGCCACTGTCGGTACCCAGCTAACCGGGTACTCGCTTACACTAGGCGAAGATCACTAAGGGAGGTAACTACTGCAGTACAAGGAGGGCCCAAGGCCGCGTACAGATGGGCCCGGCCTACTCCTTGGAAAAGCTGGGCCACGCACCCGGCCCACAGGGGAGGCCCCAGACCTCCTTCGAGGACCGAGCCTCCCCCAGCCACGCGAGGAGAGGTCCGGACCTCTCGGTCCGGAGCCCGTACCTTCGGTGGCCCGGGGCCGCCTCGTGCCCACAGAGCACGGGGAGGTCCGGAGCCGGCGCCCTCGGTGGTCCGGGGCCTCCACGTGCCCTCAGAGCACGTGGAGGTCCGGAGCCAGCGCCCACGGAGGTCCGGGGGCGCCACGTGCCCGCAGAGCACGTGGAGGTCCGGAGCCAGCACCCTCGGTGGTCCGGGGCCGCCACGTGCCCACAGGGCACGGGAAGTTCTCGCGTTGCCACGTGCCCACAGGGCGCGTGGCGGGGCCTTCAGGCGGGCGCCTCGCCCACCTGCCGCATTTATTGCGGGCAGCTGGGCGTGCCCGATGCCGCTGACACCGCCGCTGTCAGGCTGGCACGCCCCGATGCTGCTGACACCACGAGTGTCAGACAGGCGTGCCCCCGTTGCCCGCCGCCGTTGTCAGACAGGCGTGCCCCCGTCGCCCGCCGACGCCGCCGCTGTCAGACGGGCGTGCCCCCATCGCCGCTGGCACCGCTGCTGGCAGGCGGCGGCGGCGAATCAAAGGGGCGCGCCTTACCAAGGCGCGGCGGCGATAACAAGGCACTACAGTTGATTTCCCCAGCTACACTGGGGGCTATATTGAGTAAACAAGTACACTGAACTCATCATGAGCCGCGCCACGCGCGGCGGCCGCGCTCAGCCTAATACTAGGCAGCGGCGCTACAACGCTACTACGAGCGCCCTGTCCTGTCACGCGTGCGCATCGCCTGCCCCTCGGCCTCTGAAGCCTCTCAGCGGGTTTAGCAGCCGATGGGACAGGACGGCGCGGCGCCGTATCCAGACGACAGGACGATATGGCGGATCTCCAAGCCATACCAGGTCACGACGGTGGTACAGGCGCGAAGCATGGGAGCGTTGGACATCAGGCACAAGATAGAGCTGTAGCATAGAGGAAATGGGCCGGGACCACTTGTCGGGGCCCGGCCACCATGTACATGCCCCCCTTGGGCTATAAAAGGGGAGGCGTACTCAACGGAAGAAAAAAGGCTCACAGACGCCCGGAGAAGCACACAGACGCCCGGGACAGACCCAGACAGGCTCAGAGACTCCTCTGAAGGCCCACGAAATACATGGACACACCCACAGTGGACGTAGGGTATTACGCTCCGGCGGCCCGAACCACTCTAAATCCTCTCGCCACCATCGTGCCACTACCAACTTAGCTAACAGCGATTGCTCCCCCTAACTACTCTCAGTACTTAGGATCTCAGCCAGGTGCACTCCGCCACCTGACCAGGAGCACGTCCGCTCCGACAGGTACTCTGGCCTGATAGTTTTGGGCTTTTGGCTATCCGTGTTACCTACCGAAATCGATCATCACGACAAAAGTTAAGTTACTTTCTTCCGCCACCCCTCTATATATTGCTTCTTTTTCTCATGACCTCCCTCTCTTTCGGGCTTGTTTGGAGGCAAAGAGTATTGAAGGGGACTAGAGGGGATTCAATCTCTTATTAATCAAACTATCTACTGAAATCGATCATCACGACAAAAGTTAAGTTTTGTTTTTCTGTTTTTTCATCCTCGCGTATATCTACCTATTATTGCTTCTGTATTATGTAAATATAATATACACACATAACTTATGTACGTACTTTATATGATAAGTTACAAACATACACACATAATTTATAGAAATATTTTTTTCATATTTATTATTGTAAGTTATGTACATATAACTTTATATCATAAGTTAAGAAATATCCACATAACTTATACGCATAATGTTTTACATGAATTTATTGCTATAACTTATGTGCATATAACTTTATATCATAAGTTACGAACATATGCACATAACTGTACGTATAATTTTTTCAGACGAATTTATTGCTATAACATATATGCATATAACTTTATATCATAAGATACAAACATATTCACATAACTTTACGCGTAATTTTTCAGATGAATTTATTGCTATAATTCATGTGCGTGCGTTGTTTTTGTTGTTGTTGTCCAATCTGGGTTTTTCTTCTACATCAATATAATCGGCAACTCTCCTGTCTGGTTCATTTCAAAAAAAAAAAAGCTATGAACATATCTACATAATTTTTACGCGTAAATTTTCAGATAATTTATTGCTATATTCATGTGCATATAACTTTATATCATAAGTTACGAACATATCTACATAATTTTTTCTGATGAATTTATTGGTATAACTGTGTTTTTTAATAAAGGGTGTAATTTATACCACAAAGAAAAGAACAGAAAAAAGAAGCAAATATCACCACGTGTGAAGGAGAAGCAGCACTTCACGAGAAAACATTTCGGAAAAAACAAAAAAAACGGGCTGAAGGCTGAAGCACACGCTCGGCCGCTCGGGACGCACGTGGGCTAGTTGGGAATCTGGTCGCTAAACTCGAGTTTGGCGATCGGTCGTCATTTAGTCAGGCCCATTATGAGCTAATTAAGGGGAAATTTGCCATAGGACACTAGCTGTTCTTGAAAATGGCGAGAGGACGCAAAATATTTTTTCCCTATATAGATGTATACACTATTCGTCTTACCCCAGTACCTAGAGCAAATTATCCTTTTTTAGTGTCCCCTCGCTAATTTTACAAATGATCAGAGTACCTCGCAAAATCTCCTTCAACCTATAATCACTTTATTTCCCGGTCCATATAATTTGCCGTACATAACTGGACCATTTTGAGCCACAGTCAAACCTCGCGCATAATAATCCGGTTAGGGCTCCACCTCCACCCGTATAGACATACTAACTCCATTATGGCATTCTCAGTATTTATCACCAGTTAGTTTATTTTAACTAGAAAACGGCGCAAATAAAAAAGAATGAATGGATTATTATTATTATTATTATTATTATTATTATTATTATTATTATTATAGACTAAACCGCATAGCGGTGCTTCAGGCTGAACCTAAAGGTTCTCTCAAATCCCTCCTCTATACACTGTAGACAGTAAATTCGTATACTGTAGACAGAATGAGATGTAATTAGAATAGTGATAGGAGACAGGGGATAGAGCAACCGTTAGGTTCATCCTGACTGCTGAGTCTTGGGCGCGGGTCCAAATCTGAATCAAAGAAGTTGCGGTGATCCGATGTCGACGGGTCCTTGCGCCACCTCCACCGCCGCGGTGCATGCGGTGCCTCCAACGTTACTCCGATCCTGGAGCTGAGTCCTCACATTAGAAGATAATGCATGCAGTAGTAGTGGCGTTTATATCATGGGAAAGTTGCGACCTGAACCACATCATCATAGCAGCGCCTACAGACATCAGTGCTATCTGGAGTAAAGGCCCATTCCGATCCAGCTAGCGGATTGTTTATGACCTGTTGCACTTTTGACACCTGACCTGAGCAAGGTGCCGCCGACCGCCGACCGCCGACCGGCATGAGCATGGCCGCGTGAGGAGTCCCGTCGGGAAAAGCAGACGACGTCGATGGCCGAGAATGGAGAGGATTGGCGGTCGGCCAGTGTACGTGGACAGGAATCCAGGAACGATCCGATCGTAGGCGGTTGCGTGGCCACATGCGCGCGGCGTGTGATATGCAACTGCGCTGCGCCGCGCCGCCCGTGGCGCGAGAGACGGAGGAGAACGTTCACGGTTCAGGTCTTCAGGATGCGCGGCGGCGTGTCGTGTGTGCCTGTGTGGGAACGTGGCTAGGCAGGGTTTTCTGTCCAAAATTAATAGTACCTGTAGTCACGCCTAACGTTGGGCTGGGCCGCCTAGATGATTGGACGCCAGCTACAGGTACTTGGCCGGCTAACTTGCTATATAAGTCCGAGCTCACCGTCCCACCTATCACACCCCGTATATTTCAAACTCAAACTCTATCTAAATACAGTCCGCGCACAATGTTTTGCATATTCATTTGGGTTCTCGGCTGATGAGCACGGCCTAACATTTAGGTGTTGTTTGTTTAGCAACCGGTAGCGCAAACGATAAGAAATCAGGCAGCGCTGGTATCGGTGGGGCCAGAGGGATCACAGGTGACAATTGCAAGCTTTGTTTGGACCAATAGTGGAAGCTCACGTGGGGCGCAACAAATGCCGTTAACAAATTCGTTTATGGACTCATGCTAAACCATGTGATTACATGTAGTTTAGCCCGCATATCACTCTCTCTTCTCCCTCTTCCTCCTCTGTTTGCCACTCTCCACCCATACATGGGTGGGGGCGAACAGAGCAATCGTCAAGCAAGCACGGATCAGAGACAAGCATTGGTAGGCAGGTGAGGAGCCACCACGATGAGGGAGGGCAGCGGCAAGGGTGTGTATTAGTACTTGACCCCACCTTCTCGTCACACTACCGCTATCACCCTCGCCTCATCCCTCGCTACGACTGTGGTAGTACGGTGATAAAACCTAAATTGTGTCATTATGTATTCTTCAGCCCACATTGTCACTCTCTTTTCTCCATCTCCCTCCTTGTGTTTGCCATTATCCTCCCTCATCATGGTGATCCCTTGTCTGCTTGCCAGCAATGCCTGTCTGTGTCTCCATGCACTCACCGCTCTGTTTGGCCTACCCTTGTCCCGCTCAATATTGCCACCTCCTCATGACGGCGGTGGTGAGAAAGGTGTGGGAGGCAGCGCGCAAGGAAGGGGCAGCGATGACAACGACCAAACGACAAGGGAAAGTACAACAGCTTAGATGGGCTGTGGGCCAGGGTGGGTGCGGGTAGGGCAGTGGTGAGGGGCAATCGACTGTAGCAGTGCAATAGGGGAGGGCAACGGTGGATTGTGATAGACAGAGGAAAAAAAGGGGGGGGCAGAGTGACATATGGGGGCACACAAAATCACACCGTGCAACTTGAGTTATATGAAGATTTGGACCTATATAGACTGATTACCAATATTAGACTTTGGGCATACATTTTGAGACTAGCAGGACCTAGATAACATTTCTAAAAATATAACATAAGAGCAAGTTTAAGGGTTTGAGCATGCATTTTGAGATTATAAGGTCCTGATCTTCTCTGACATGCCCTTTTCCTCGTGGTTTGCAACAATCCTTCTACAACATGGAGTTGAGAATAACCATATGGCAATCGTCCCCTGACCACACTTCCCGTGGCCTGACAGGCCGATGCCTGCTTGGCCGCCTGCCATGTAGCCTCAAATTGGTAAACGGGAGCGCTAGCTCTCGGACGTCTGGACGGACGCCGGGCGATCGGACGCACCTTTTGCCATCCGATCAAACCGCGCTCAGTCGTCCGATTGAACCATCCTTGAGCTGTGTGCTGAAATATCAGAAATGAACTGCCGAAACATCAACGAAATACTGATGAAACATTAAAAATACATTATTGCAACATCGGTATGTGTGAATTAGCTGAATTGAATGAAAAATTCGGGTCCACGAATCTAGTGAAGAAATTAAAAAAAATCAGACGAAACATCATAATTGAACTGCCGAAACATCAATGAAGTACTGCTGAAACATTAAATATTGTACTATTACAACATCGATATTTTGGGGGAAAAAATCCGGACGTGGCGCGTCGGGCGATGCATGAAACATGAGAAAATAACTACCGAAACATCAATGAACAACTGATAAAACATTGACAATACACTATTGCAACATCGACGGATATAAAAAATTAACTGAATTGAATAAAAATTTCGGGTCCACGAATCTGGTGATTTTTTTAAAAAAATTGGACGAAACATTGAGAAAATACTATTGAAACATCGTGACGTAACTACGGAAACAATTTAGAAGAACTACTGCAATATTGAAAAAAAGGTATCCGTTTTTTTTTTCCGGAAGAGGTGAAAACCAGCGTCCGATATCGCCGTGTGGCTCCGGACACTCGGGTGAGAGCGTTCCCGATTGGTAAATGTTACTAGATCCTTACCGAGCGCGCTTGTGTTGCAACGCACAGCTCTGTCCGAACAGCACCAGCCATGCGCTCTGAAGGGGCATTACGTCTTTCTTCCGGGTACCATGCGTCTCCGGTGAGTATTCGCAGAGTAAGAGCGGCGTAATTTATAGAAAACACAAAATATAAAGCGTGGGTCAACTATCACCCAACAGAGTAGTCCTTTTAGGTTTAGTTAGATCCGAGGCATCATTTGTTGCGGGTTCGGTGTACGGGCCTAGTGGCGCGCAAGTTCGCATATACAACGAGCTAGGCCTGAATCCGATGTGCACTCTAACATATCTTTATGCTGAGTTGATTCCATTTTAAAGCTAATTCGTTGCCGTAAGTTGACCCAATTTTAAAGCTAACTCGGCCTTCTTTTGTAGTCTCTTTGCAGTCATGTGACTCATGTATAGGAATTGCTAGTAGCGAATGACCTGGAGCATCGCCGAAAGCACGTACCGACGAGCGAGAGGACACCGACCAGCGTCGTCATCTCTCTCTCGTTTGTTTTCACGCAGCCGAAACACATACTTCAGGATGAAAGCATGAATGACGATATATATGCTTTGAACCTGTGGAGGAGTAATGTCGTCCAAGTCAAAATATATAGCTGCCCAAGCAAAAGGTATATAATTGGATCGAGCACCTTTAATTTTGTGGCGTACGTACGTGAGCTTTAAATTCCTCCACACACATCAGCAGTGGTGGTAGACCACCGGGCGGCAAGCGCGGTGAGCACCCCACCCCATTCAATCAAAATCATCAGAGCAGTAGTGGTAGAGAAATTACTCTGGACGCTTAGCTCGGGGCCACCGGCCGCGGCCGCGTAGCGCCACACCGTCCGCCGACGCGCGCGACGCGGCCGGCCGGCCGGCAAATTTTCGAACGCTTTCGCGGCGAGGGCAACAAATGGACATGCTTAGCAGATGCTACCACACGTACACGTACCAGACCTCGTAAGCAGAAGCCAGTGCGTCGCAAAAAGCCACCGCCAAAAAAACGAAAGCAACGGGATCTCCTTGACCAGCAAAAAGCCATATATACTCTAAAGCTTTCTGTATAACATATACGGAGTACTTGCCTTCAACTGGACAAAACAGTACATGCGGCCGAGGCTATCAGCCTCGCCTCATCCCTCGCTGCAACTGTGGTAGTATGGTGATAAAGCCCATAAGGTGTGGGGGCACCAAGGCAGTGACCAGGGGCAATGATGAGGGCAATGGTACGATGAGGGCAGGTATGACGGTGTAGAGTGGGCAGGAGTGAGGGGGTGACCGACGGTAGCAGTGCAATAGGGGATGGTGGAGTACGTACTGGAGTGTGACAGAAAGAGGAAGTGAGGGAGAGCGTGACATGTGGGCAAACTTGCCAATGCAAGCACACAAAATCAGGCTGCTTTGCTTGAGTCATGAAGATTTGTACCTATATGAGACCAATTATCAATTTCCGAGACTGAGCGTGCATGTTGAGTACCGGAATCAAGACGAAACCTTAAAACAAATTTAAGAATTTGAACATGTTTTGAGAGTACCAGGTCCTATATCTTCTCTAAGGCTATCTCCAATGGTCTTCCTCGTCTACATTCCTCAAATCCTACTTCACTGTGTCACATCATCTACAGTGCAAAATAGTGCTAAACAGTGCCGAAACATTGTCTGGTTTCTCAAAATAAGTAACAACATTAGAGATAGCCTAACATGCCGTTTACGCCTGTTGTTGCAGAGTGAAGGAGCACAAAATATGGAGCAAGGGCAATTCTCATCTACCAGGCTAGTTTTTTTTAGCTGAGCCGGATCCGAGTCGTTTGTTGTTGGTATACATGGGTCTAGTGGGCGCGCGGGTTCATATATACAACGAGCCAGGGCGGAATCCGATGTGTACTGTAACATTTTTTATGCTAAATTGATCCATTTTAAAGCTAGCTAATTCTGTGTTGTAAGTAGACCCCCCATTGTAAAGCTAATTCGGGCTCCTCCTTGTGCAGTCTCTTTCCATTCGTGTCTAGGAATAGGGGCGGACCTACAGGTGGGTCAGCCAGGGCTCAAGCCCCAGCTACCCTTGCGAAACCCTTGGAGCCCCACCTCAGCCCTAGCTGGATTTTTTTGCCACTAGAGCACTTGACGTGGAGGCTAAGATATATTTGTACATATTCAGCCCCTTCTGCTATTTTTTCCTAGATCCGCCACTGTCTAGGAATAGTAGCGAATGACCTGGAGCATCGCCGAAAGCACGTGCCGACGAGCGAGAGGACACCGGCCAGCGTCGTCATCTCTTGTTTGTTTCCACACAGCCAAATACATAGTACTTCACAAGATGATCGAAAGTATGAATGATGGTATGCTTTGAGCCTGTGGAGGAGTAATGTCGTCCAACGGTTTGTGGCGTAGGTGAGCTTAATTTGAGCCTTCCTCCACATCGGCAGCGGTGGTAGACAAGTACTACTGGACACTTTTACGGCGTCCGGGTTGCGGATTGCGGTTGCGGCGTAGCGCCACACCGTCCACCGACCGACCGACGCGACACGGCCTCAGTGCCCCGCGGCGCGGAAGCTAGCTCTTCTCCATACCTCAGCAGATGGATCGGTTCCGAGAACTAGCAGGCTCCGATTGAACATTATAAGCAACGCATATGTACGCCGGCCGGTAAACGCGTCAATGCATGCTCCGCGAGCGACAAATGGACATTCTTCAGCAGATGCTACAGACCTAGTAAGCATGGACGGTAGGGTAGCTTTTCACACAAGTTGGTGATGGAAACCCATACAAAGCTGCCTATATAGGACTACAATAAGTATATACTTTGCCTTCAACTGGGCAAAACAATGCATGCGCCGGCCGAAAGCCGGACCGGCCGGCCGGGCCGGCGCATGATCATCAAGGAGCTAGCTAGGGAGCCGGTCACCCGGCCGTATATAAAAGCTAGTAGTGCCAATAAGCGGGCAATGCAAAGCGTACGTACGTGAAACCAACGGCCGAGGGAGTGGACACGGAGCTATTAGCTACAAGTACAAGTACGTACACCGTACACGTACCAAGCTAGCGCGTCGTACAATGGATCGTGGCGCCGAAGGCGGCGGCGGGTCGCGGCTGCTGGCCAAGCTGGGCGTGGGCGTCCTGACGTGCAACTCCGCGGCGGCGGCCTACAGGTCGCGGGGCGACCCGGGCGCGCTCGCCTTCGTGGCGCTCGCCTACGGGGCGCTGCTCCTGCTCCTGTATTTCCTGCGCCGGTTCGAGAGCGCGCCGCCGGGGGACAGGGGCAGGGCCAAGGCCGCCGTCTGGGCGCTCTCCACGCTCCTCACCGCCATGTTCGCGGCGCGGGTGGCGCCGCTGATGCCGCCGGCCGTCGGCGTCGGCGTCTGGGCCGTGGCGGCGGCCACGGCCGCCGGCGGCTTCTGGGCGTTGTTCGGTAATTAGCCCCTGAGACACGGAGTGTGAGTGTGTGTACGTGTGGCCGCCTCCATCGGCTGTAATGTGCCTGGCAGAGCGCCATTTCGTTTGCGATTGCCCGCCGAGCGCCGACTGCTGAGGTGATCACCGCAATTGGTGGAGCGCGTGTGAAGCGTGTGAGCGCCTGCGCCTCAGCGGTGTATCGCAGTTATCAGTATTTTATTTTGAATTTTTCTTTTTTTTTTTCAAAAATTTCTTTTTCTACCTGTGGTGGTTACTCACCAGTTTTTGGCGCGTTGCAAACCAACACCAGAACAGTTTACAGCATCCAGATGGCCGGGGTTGCCATCTAGCAAAGCTCTCACTCGTGCAGACTCTCCAAAAATAAAAGGAGAAAAAACACTACAGCAGCAGAAGACATCCGAACTTAACAACTGACATTGAGCTAAAAGGGCCACTTGCCGGACAGAATCGCCTTTCATGCGTGGAGTCTTTGCTCAGCATCTGCTCCTCTTCCATTGGTACCGACTACCGAGTTCAGTGCGACAGTGCCCAATCAGTTGCCTTATCAAATAGGAGTACTAGCCAACAGGTACTATACTTTTTCCTTAAATTCTCCTCCTGTTGACTCACTATCAATCCTTCCTTGACAAGACGCTCAACTCTGTGATCTTTACTCGAGCTCCATTCTTTTATCTTTGGGACACAAATAAGAACGGTTCCAGTTAAGGTCACTATCTTTTGTAGCAGAGGGTTCACTGTTCACATCCTAGGCTCTGAAATATTGAAGTCATCTTTTCTCAGTCTACAATGCCCAACCGCTCCGGAGGGCAGCAGAGAAGGCGGGATATTAACATCTACTCTACACAAAGTTTAACCGGCTCGTCGAGCTTCATAATTATCAGTTATACTCATTATGATTTAGCATACCATATAATATACATATTATAGTTATAATTATGACTTGGATTCTAACATATTTCCGCAAATTTTGTGAATAAGATGGGAGAGTCAAACTTGGTATCAAAAAGTCAAATGACGTATAATTTGAAACCGGAGAGTACAAACTATTTCTTACTCAATCACATTTGACTAACAGAAAGAAAATCTTAATCACAATCAAGTAAACCACATTCATTTAGCAACAGAACACTCAAAACCTGAGAGCATCTAGATCGCTAATTTTGTTTCGATGATTAATGGCAACATGAGAGTATTAGCTAACGTGTACTTTATAGTTTATAGTGCCATGATCATTCACAAAGTGATGCATAACTATCTATAAGCAGGAGGGGGAAAAGGAGACTTCTACTGTCTATCATCAAGATAGATTGAGATCACTCGAAGGAATGCTCAAGAAATGCAATGGGTCTATTCGGTAACTACCAAAAAGGAAGCTGTCAAATCACAGCAACAAATCTTGTCTTGAGTTCCATAACTTAATCACCCAAAATGGCAAATGAATCTTCAATATCACATCACAATTAGTACTCCGTTCTCAAATACTTGGCATGGTTGACTTTTTTCCAAAGCTTTATCCATTCATCTTATTTAAATTTGTTATCTGAACATGTAAACATACAATCCATGCTCAAACTATCTTTAACAACAAAACAAATCGCAACTGAATAAATGGTGACTTATAATTTTTTTAATAAGATGAATGGTGAAAATTGTGAGAAAAAGGTCAAATGCAACAAATATTTAAGAGCGGAGAGAGAACATATTTTTGTGCCCAACCTTCACTGAATGATTGTAAAGAGAGAAATAAGAAGGAGATGAGTACAAGGGCAGTGTACGTTGGGTTGGGTGTAAGGAACATTGGTCATGTGGGTTAAAGAAGAGGTGGAGAACAGAAAATGGAAAAGGCAATACAAGGAACAATGGTGGGAGCTATAATTTAAATGTTGTGTATTTCTATTTTTAAGAAACAATAACTTAAAAGTATAAAATAATTCTTGCAAAGATCGAGGATATTTTTAAGGTATACATTATTTGGTTCTGAAACTATATTTAGTAATCGTCCTTTCTTGGTTTTTGAAGCTGTTGATAATTGATGCGATGTTAACCATGTTTGTTGTGCTTCCATATTTCAATAAGCATAGTAGAATGCTTAACTAGACTATTCATTTTTTAGATTTTTTTTATCTCAAGACAAATATGGTAGGAACAGTTTAAGTCGCTATAAAAGCTCAAAAGGAAAAAAAGAGAGCATAGTGTGCAATTTGCTAGCCTGGCGTGGGAGATCTAGAGTAGAGAGGACATGCCATGGGCTTTGAGAGATGGGCCAAGCTGCGCGGAAATCCAATGGGCCGACCTAGGCTAGGGTCCGTTAATTCTTGGATTTGCGAGCCTTAAATCCGCTGAAGCATGAATATTCATTTCATCATCGTCGTTCGTTAAAATAGCTCTACCCCTCGATTATATTCTCATGCTTTTGAGGCTATCGATATCTTGCAATCACTCATGCCCCCGCACTCGGGTGGTTCTCCAGTCTCCACGCATGCAGGCCATGACCATGAGCTGAGCTGGCGTGCGCTTTAGAAAAGCAAGCGCCTCGAACAATCTCAATTCGCCGTCTAAGATCCAAACAATCTCCCGCGGGCTCTCGATCGAGCACCAGCGGGCTCGCTCGCTCTGCTTCTGGCAGGCGGTCGATCGAGCTGTTCAGCTGGTCGCCAATGGCGATTGTGGCGCGGCGCAGCCAACACCGCCTTCCGTCATTGAATACGCAATCAGGCTTTACGTCAACGTGTCTCCCAAGACAAAGTCGAGCAAGCAGCGAGCGTCGTGCAGGCACCAAACCGCCTTTCTTCCTTCGATCGCCATGAATAAATATCGAGTTACAACTGCTTGCTGATTGCTGAAGCATCGTCGCTCCTCCCGCGCGAGTTCGATTCGGATCGGATTGCACCGCCCCCATACCATATCATCATATCACAAGTAGATATGGACTTGGATCGCCAAGGCGGCTTCCTGACCAAACTGGCCTTCGCGGTGCTCACCGGCAACTCCGCCCTCGCCGTCTACCGGTCCCGAGACGACCCTAGCTCCGCCGCGTTCGTGGCCGCCGCCTACGCCGCCATCGCTCTGCTCTTCCTCTTCCTACGCCGGTTCGAGCGCGGGGAAGGGCACCGGGGCCGCACCAAGGCGGCGGTCTGGCTGCTCACCGCGCTGCTCACGGCCATGTTCGCGTCCCGCGTCGCGCCTCTGATGCCGCCGCTCGTCGGGTCCCTGGTCTGGCTGACGGCCGCCGCGACAACCGCCGCTGGGTTCTGGGCGATGTTCCTCCACCGCTGAACGAGCCCCGTTTTTGCTTCCGTGCGCCGCCGGCAAACAATTTCTACCCCTTGCTGTATTGGTTGTTTCTTTTTTCTTTTTTTTTTCCAATTTTTTGTTGATGATGTGATGTGTTATGTTATACAGTGTTAGGACTTACTGCTACTTAGCATCCTCTAGTTAGCAGCTTTACACCCCCTCTCTCTCTCTGTTTTCATTTTAACACAAGTCAGGACAGGGTAGTCAGACATTATTTGTACAGTACAGTACCCATTATTTTTGCCACTAATTTCAAGTCGCACAATCTCAAACGTCGACTCCGTAATTGTTGTTATTATTACTATTAGGCCTGGGCTGCGCCAGCCCATACGTTAAACGACGATAACGGTAAGCACGTACGTGTATCTATTATATATAGGCTGTGGCTCCCATCGGCCCGCGTGGTAGTGGGCTCGTGGTTGTCAGGATGATCGACGTGTCAACGGAGCCCACGAAAAATTGGGTGACAAGGCCCTGGACCGTCCACGTAGTACAAGGCCCCTCACAGATCTTCTTTTTTTTTTCTTGGGAGAGAAGAAAAGCCGGTGCGCCACGCCATCTGTTCGTTGACCGCCACACTTCCTTGGCGACCACGGCCGGCCTCCCTCAGAGACTGTTCGTTTCAGGAGGTGGGGCAGCCGGGCATGGGGAATGCTCTGGATGAACGAGTGATGAGCGGCTGGACCCGGTATCGGACAGCCCAAAGTAAATCGGGGGAATATTCCTCTCCCCCACCCCCCAACGAACAGGGCCTCAGACATGAGCACTTGAGCAGTGCCACTGCCAACGGCCGCCAAGGCATAATATGCTTTCGTTCTCAGCCCCCAGGCCCCAGGCAACGCGCGCTCAGCCATCTGTCTGAGTGTCTGTTGCCATATATAGTACCACTAACTTCTGTATGGATCACGGACGAAACGCCGCCCCACGCTCACGTCCGCCGTCGCCGTGGTGCACAGGGTCGCCGCCGGAGACACCGCCTCCGTAGCCTTTGTCATCACCAGCTACGTCACACTAGCTCCTGCTGCTGTTCGCGTGCCTCGGTGCCTACGAACACGCGCTGCCGGGCGAGGCCGGCGACGGCCGGAGGGCACGTATAAGACGTGCGGTATGGTCCCTCTCGACTCTCCTCGCCGTGCTCTTCGCGTTGAGGGTCGCCAGCGTGATGCCCTACTGGCCGGCGAAGCTCCTCGTCTGGGCTCTCGCCGCTGTCACCGCGGGTGCCGGCTACGTCAAAATGTTCGTCCACAGCCGTTGTCCGGGTAGCAGCAGCATCTCCGATCGTGCTATACGATGCTTGTTCCATTCAAGGCGGCTTTGTTCGGCTTCCAACACATTGGAGAGGATTATTGGAGGGATCGAGATGTATCGAATGTTGTTTTTTTTTTTCAAAAAAAAAAATCAGATATTTTAGGGCTTGCTGGATGCCGTGCAACGGTTCGCTCCACGGTTTAGCCTAAAAACGCGGCATGGCTCCAGTCCAGCAACTATGTCTGCCCTACTAAGAGAATGTACAATGCTTAGGTGCTTAGAGAGAGAAAAAAGCTAAGCACCTGTATAAGCATTTTTTCTTACAATGGGAGGAGTATCTGTGTTTATTGGTGCTTAAGATAGGGTGTTATCGGTTAGCTTCTATGTAAACATCTTCACTCCTACGATGCAGAGCCGGTGCTTGCATGCGGGGTGGCCACCGTTACGTCTGTTCGCTTGCAGCAGGGTGGCCGGAAGAGGATGGGGTATGCAACAGCTAAGCACTGTGTGCATTGTAGGGACACAGAAGCCAAAACTGAGGCTAACGCTTACCAATCAAATTAAGCTGTGGTAATAACTAGTATTTCCATTGTGAATTAAAGTGCTTAGACAGATGTTTGATGTCTTTTTTTTAAACATCTCTGTAAACACTGATGCATTGTGCATGCCTTAAGTCCTAACCAGCTGCCAGCAGTTGCGGCACGTACGTTGGGCGTTGGGCACCCTTGCATGCCGCCAGTGGAACGCCTACTGCGAGTCCGTGGCGACCGGGGAGTGCACATTGCAGGCGCTCTGTGCCAGTGTAATCACTGCAGGCTGCTGGATGCAGTACACATTGCAGGCGGCGCATCGCCGCCGCATCCGATTGTCCAACCAATTAACAACCAGAGAGTGTTCATTTTTTCCTTCCTCACCAACAGACAGAGAACTCAAATCTGTTTTGCTCTACATAAAAGTACAGTACTATGTAGTGGAAGGAGTAAAGAAAGAAAAAAGAAGGCATACATGTTAGTATAAAAAATTGTCGTCTCATTGCAGGTTCCTGCTGGTCGCTTTCTCACGAGCACGGTCCTCTTCGACTTACCTCCAATTTTCCGCTCTATTCCCTGAAAGAAGGGAGGGGGGGGGGGGGGAGGCGGTTCAATTTTTTTTTAAAAAAAAGTCGAATCCTAGGACAAGATGGCTAGTAGCACCGAGTTGGCGAATTCCATGAACACGCAAGCTTGTCTCTGTCCCTCCAATGCGAATCAAGCAACCAGCTCACAACTTTGGGCATGGGTCACCCGATCTGAGCAATCCGACCCAACTCGTCCGAAAAAAACCCGATCTGATCCGATCCGAGCAACACAATAGGCGGGCGTGGGCCGTATTTTTTGACCCGCAACAATTGACGGGCCGGGAATGGACCATGATTTTTGACCCAAGATCCGATCCAATCCGAAAAAACCCGATCCGACGCCTCCGGAGAATGTGCACGGGCCAACCTGACCCGACCCGGCGTTAGGCACGGGTTGAGTACGGGTCATCATACACAACCCGCGGCCCGACCTCAATCCAACCCGAACCCAATCCGACCCGACGTTTAATCAGGTCTACTCACAGGTGACGCAATGGCAAATTAAGCCCATAAAGTTTAGTCAACTGTTTCAAGAGTGGACTTTGAAAGAGGAGCATATGTTTTCAATGGCCCTGTTCGCTTGAGCTACTTTCAGCTTCTTTCGGTTTTTTTCAGCCGTAAAACAGTATTTTTCTCTCACAATCATTCAGCCAGAATAGTGTTTTCAGCTGGAAACAGCTGCAGCTGCAGTGCAGCGAACATGGCCAATACCATCAAAACATATAGCCATAAAAAATTATACGCCCCCTCAGTGCAATCAGTTTTAGAATTCCCATCCCTTCCTTACCATTACCGTCACTGACATGCTTGGTGCCGTTACCTGATGCAGATGGGTCCACCTGCCATACTCTGCCCTCTTTCCATTCTCTGCACTCACCCCATCCCCTCGCATGGCCATAGAGGCACGCTCGCAGAAGCAGGGCGCGCCGCTGGCCAGCCTGAGGGCATGCGACTATGCGAGGGGCCTTCGTGGCTGCGCATGACCGTGGCATTGGCGCACAAATGCGGCTATGGGGCTATTTAATTTTTTTCCATTATTACGGATGACCACTCTTTAATTGTGGCTTTACAGAGTCCTTATAATTTTACCATTGGAAAGAGAAAGATTCTTACGCATTTGCTATTTTTGCTTACGTGGTCCGCCGCTGTCCGGGATTGGCCCGAGGCGCGGTGCGCGGACCGACGAGGTCGCCGTGTGGCTCTAGGCCAGCGGGGGCGCCGCTGCCTGTGCTGCTCAGCCTCATCGGTCGTGCCTTGGTTGGGCGCCGAGGAGGTAGGCGAGGAGGCGGATCCACAGCGCGGGTGGAGACAGAGGACGAGTGCGCCGCTATGGGAGGCGGAGGCGGCGACGCAGTCCATGACATCGTCGTTACAAGCCGAAGTCGTGGAGCCACGCCTCAGAAGCGGCGGCAACGGTGGCTGAACGGGTGGTGGTGTTGGAGGTCGTGGTCGCCGGTTGGGCGGGGGCAAGACGGGGGAGAGGCCAACACGTTAAGGGCTGTAAATGGCGAAATGAAATGTAAATGGATTAAATTGGTCCAATGGCAGAAAAAACAAGGTGGCAACGTAGTTCAAGGCAATTTAGCGAAACCAACGAAATCGGTGGCAATTTGGCGAAGCCACTTCTTGGCGGTGGCAAAAAGCCAATTTTCTCGTCGGTGCGGTCGTCTTCTTTCCTCAACTCTCAATCTCCTCCACCTCCTCTCCAGCTCTCATCTCCTCTCTTCCCTTTCGCAAGTTCCTCCTCTGGTATGACTTGAGATCTCAGTCCAAGCTCCTAGCCTAGGATTCAGTTCGGATCCATGGCCACCTCCGGTCTCTCCCCAAAATCTCATCGATCCGAACCTGCTGCACATGATCCTTCTCGCCAAGCCATGGGTCACCAGCCGGACCGGCGACCATCGGTGTTTGGCCGGCCAAATCTCTGTTCCTGCCAAAGCTTCGGCCATATGCTGAGATCCGGGACGTCACACCCGGGACGCCCTTCGTTCCTGAAGGCTTGCTGCCGGATCTCGTGATGTCACCGTCGCCCAAGATTTTGGTAAGTGCCTGCCCTTTCAACCCTTTGTTTTTTTCGATCTGATAAGACGGATCTATCTATCTATTGAGCCCGTTTTTTTGTCGGCGTCAGCTCTGACCACTGTTGATTTCTGGGGAAAAACCATCGTTTTTACTGTAATTTTGTTTACCTACACAAGCTCCCCAGCCGTACAAGGCCCAATCAGACCGCAAGGCCCAGTCCGGAGCGGTCCGTCGGCCGGCGCCGGCGCCAATCAACATGACCGGCGGATGCGGCCCATTGATTGATGGGAATGGGCGCAAACCTGAGTGCGGCCCAATTAGACGGCTTCTGGAAGTGCCGGAGCTCTCGCCTTGCAGACGAGCACCCCAAAACAACGGGAGAACCCCTGGCGACGACGGCAGGCACGCGTACCCCGCAGGAGCAGCACTGCGATCACAGGCGCAGCCATGATGATGGGGATGCTCCGCGGCCGCGCGCTACGGCGGGCTCGCCACGCTCTCCTTCGCCGCGGCCTCCCTCGCCGTGCCCGCTTGAAATTTCTGTCGCTGCTGAGCTCTGAGCAACTGTTGCTGAACCAATTGTGTCATCAATTTACATTCAGATAACCATGCCTCCAAATCAGGAACCGCACAACTTTCAATTCTGTCAATACCCAGCAATTGAGGAGGTTGACCATAAAGTATCGCAAATGGAGTACGATTCAGAGAGGTATGATAGCTAGTGTTGTACCAAAACTCAGCTAATGACAGCCATTGTTGTCACTTTGTAGGGCAGGAATGTACAAAGCACCTTAAGTAAGTTTCAAGACATTGATTCACCCTCTCAGACTGGCCATCAGTTTGAGGATGATAGGCTGTAGTCATTTGTAAATCCACACCAGCCAACTTGAATAATTCTTGCCAGAATTTACTAGTGAAGATTTTATCTCTGTCAGATATGATAGCCTTAGGAAAACCGTGTAACTTGTAAATGTTATCCATGAACTTTCTTGCTACTGACATAGCTGTGAATGGGTGAATCAACGGAACGAAATGACTATACTTGGAGAATTTATCCACGACCACCAAAATACAATTGAATTGATCTGAACGAGGAAGGCCTTCAATGAAATCCATAGTAATGACTTGCCAAGCTCTCTCCGGAACAGGCAATGGTTGGAGTAACCCAGGGTATTTTACACATTCACTTTTCGCCTGCTGACAGATTGTACAAGCAGCCACATTTTGTTGCACCATTTTCTTTAAACCAGTCCACTTAAACAGATGTTTAATCCTTCTGTAAGTGACTTGAAAGCCTGAATGACCACCAATAGAGTTGGCGTGCAAATTGCTAAAAATTTTTCTTTGCAACGCAAGATCAGATGGTATGACAATGCGGCCTTTATATCTAATAATGCCATCTAGTAACTGATAGTCCCCATCTGCTGGTTGAATAGACAGAGTAGTGAGAAGCTTTTTAGTTACTGGATCTTGGACATAAGCATTTTTGACCTCTTGTAGCCAAGTAGGCTGATAACAAGACAGAGCATACACCTCCACGTTAGTATAAGCAGGTAACCTGGATAAAGCATCAGCCACCCTATTTTCAGAGCCTTGTTTGTAAACAATTTTGTACTGCAGGCCCATTAACTTGGTTGTGGCCTTTTGTTGCCAAGTAGTAGTAAGCCTTTGATCATCCAAGTGGATTAAGCTCTTTTGGTCGGTTTTGATCAGAAATTCTCCATTCTGTAAATAAGATCTCCAATGTTCCACTGCCATAAGGATAGCTAGATATTCCTTCTCATATGTAGACAGTGCTTGATGTTTAGGGCCTAATGACTTGCTCACAAAAGCAATTGGATGACCAGCTTGTTGCAACACTGCACCAATACCTTTATCCGATGCATCCGTTTCAATCTCAAAAGATTTAGTGAAGTCAGGAAGAGCCAAGACTGGTGCTGAAACTAAAGCCTTTTTTAATGCTTGAAATGCTTCTTCATGACATGGTTGCCACAGAAACAATTGACCTTTATTTAACAGATTAGTGAGAGGCTTGCTCATTATACCATAATTCTGAATGAATTTTCTGTAGTACCCAGTCATCCCTAAGAAACTTCGAACTTCCTTGATAGACTTAGGAGAAGACCACCTGCTCACAGCTGCATCCTTTTCTGGATCAGTAGAAACCCCTTCCTGGCTAATAACATGCCCCAAATAAGTTAACTTAGGTTGAAAGAAGTGACACTTGGATAATTTCACTTTGAAATGGTGCTGTTTGAGTAATGCAAATACAGCTTTTATGTGTTGTAAGTGATCCAGCCATGACTTGCTATAGATGAGGATATCATCAATAAAAACAACCACACATTTTCGTAACAAAGGAGCTAAAACAGAATTCATTGTGAGCTGAAAAGTGGCTGGCCCTCCCGTAACTCCATACGGCATTACTTTGTATTCATAATGGCCATTGTGAGTTTGAAAGGCTGTCTTGAAGATATCCTTGGGGTCCATTTGGATTTGATGATACCCCGAGCTTAAATCCAAACTAGTGAACCACTTAGCACCGGCTAGTTCATCTAATAACTCATCAATCACAGGGATCTTGTAAATCTTAAAAAAACTTAGAAAACCAAATAGCTAAGTGGATAGAGTATACGACAGTGGTCTCAAATGAATATATGTGTTTTCCTGGTTTATGTCTTAAAATATTTTCCAGTCGAGTTTAGAGCTCATTTACCTATTTAATTCTAGTGGAGTAAGACATCTTGTGCAAATCCTCAACTTCATCCAGTGCAATACTTCAGTTACATTTATTCTCTTGTGGTTGTTTGGCATATATACTTGAGCTCTCCTTTTCATACAGAAAGCAGCTTGCGTATTCATAGCATGGCCTGTAAAGTGATTCATCGCATGAAAGTGACTGTAGCAATGGAATGGACTGTAGCAAGAATATAACTTTATACCATCAATACTTCTGCATCATGAAAGTGACTAAATACTTTGTTTCTAACTTCAGTTTTTGGTTGCATATTCATAGCATTTTCTCAAACTAGAGATTCGTTGCATGAAAGAGAATAAATGTTCATAGCATTTTCTCAAGCAACTAGATATTAATTGCATGAAAGTGACTGTAGCAATGGAATGGACTGTAGCAAGAATATAACTTTATACCATCAATACTTTTGCATCATGAAAGTGACTAAATACTTTGTTTCTAACTTCAGTTTTTGGCTTCTGTTTGCAGGCTACCTTGCCGCCTGGGTTCTATGCGGGAGAAGGTTCGCGTGCGTGAGGTCAATGAGCTTTTGGCGGTGCTCTATTGCGACCTCGCCCACCTAGCAACAGAAGTGCGTGACCGTCAGACGCAATGGGTTCAAAACATGGAAAGCTTTGGTCTGCAGACAAGAGGTGGTTATCACTAGCCTCATAACCGTCGACTCTCAATTCATATTGATTGATTGTGGTGATTCATTGTGGTTATGTGTAATTTATTTTTTTGTACAGGTGCATGTCAGTTCCTCAGGTTGTGGCGCACCGAGGCCAAACTTCTGACGAGTGAGGTGAAGAAGTTGGGAGGGATACCATTTCCCATCCCTGAAGAGCTCGACTACCTTCTGTTTGTTATATTGGGAGTTTAGTGCCCGCGCCCGTACCCGTACTGCTCTTTCTGATCTGACTTTGGCGTTTGACGTTCAGCATTATCGTTAGTAGTGCACAATTTACGTTCTGAATTGACTTTGACCTTTCATATGTGCTGGTTTGGATTCTCGGAGCAACTGAAATGAAATGGTACTGGCTCATCAGATGAGATGTTAAGTAGCCTAGTTGTTGGTAGAGTTACCGTGACGTGACACGCATTATGGATGTCTTGATCTGGAGTGGAATGGACGGTTTCGATGTCATTGATCGCTTTGTGCGTGGTCTCTATGATCTTCTCAGGGATATTTTCTATTTATCTTCTCAAGGACATACGCAGCAGAATATTTGTTTGGTCCGGCCACGCATCGTGTGTATAGCAGGGTAGGATCGGAGCACCTTCCACGTTTTTTTTGATAATGGGTAGCCACCTTCCACGTTGAAGGACCATCACGTTGGGGTGATCTCGAGCTACAACTACATACCTGATCCTGCTGGCCGAGCTACAACTACATACTTGATGCTGCTGGACGACCTACAGCTACATACCAGGTAAATGTAGGCACGATGAAGTCCCATGAGGAGGCCGGCGAAGAGCTCGGGGGCATTGAAGGAGGGGCAGTGTTGAGGATGTGCAAGTTGACCTTGTTCTGTTGTGAAGTTGGCTGATGCGTTGAGAGCTACTCGGGTTCAAACCAAACGGCGGTTGGAGGTTGCCAGATCCGCAAAGCGGAAGACTAAATCTGCACCAAGGGCAGCTGACTTCCATGGTTAGATGAGCGATGACGGGTCAACATCCATGACTGTCGCAGGCCAGCATCGGTGGAGCTCCCAACGCCGATAGATGCCCATCCGGGCAACTACCGAAAAGCACTGCTACAACTAGGATTGAAAACGGACAGGAAAATTCCCGTACCGTCCCGTGGCATATTCCCGTTTTTTCCCGCATGTTTTCGTATGTCCGGAAAAAAACGGTAACGGTACGGGAAACGGGATGGTACTAACCGGGAACGGGACCGAAACGGTTGAGGGTGTTTTCCGCCCGTATTTGCAGTATCTCGTTTTTTTCCGGGAAATTCCTGTTTTTGTCCCGTTTTTCCAGTAGGCCGGTCTCTCTCTCCACGGCGTGGCGCCCTGCCCAGTGCGGTGGCCATGAGCCAAATGCCGCGGCCACCTAGATCTCGAAGCGAAGGAGAAGAACGCACTGGTGGCCGGGCCGCGTCCATGCCGCCAGAAAAGCACCTCGGCCTAGGTAGTTATCTGCCAGAACTGCCGGCGCCACCTTCTTCCATCAAAGGCAGCAAAAGCAGATCCATTTCAGGTACAGGTACAACTTCTTCTCCTTGAGTGCTTGACATAATAGATGCAGAGCAGTAGCATATAGATTGATAAAAGTTTTTGAATAATTGATAGGTTCTAAAAGGAAGGCCGGTGAAAGTGGCAGTCAGGGGTTACCTATTGTTGTGGCGGGGTCTTCATCTTCAGCAGGAGCAGCAAGAAATGGCCAAGACTGTGGCCCAGATGCACCTGCCACTGCTAGTGGAATTGAAAGTACTGAATCACATACACAAAGCCAACAGCAACAACAACAGGTTGTAAACCTTGATGATGATGAGGGGGGAGGAAATGATGGACTTACTGGTACTGGGACAGGGAAGAGACCGAAAAAGTGTACATCTGACGTGTGGGACCACTTCGTTAAGAAAACTGTGATAGTTGAGGAGAATGGAAAAAAGTATGAGCAATTGTGGGGCTTTTGCACATTCCCAAGATGCAGGGCAAAGTACAGGGTGAGTGCAACTATGGCACTTCTAGATTTAGGAACCATCTGAAATCAGCACACAATATTGTAAAAGGGCAGCTACAACTAAAGGCAGAAAAGGATAATGGGAGAGATGTGACTACTATTCAGCCTTACAGGTATGATCAAAAGATTAGTGAGAAGAAACTCTATACAGCAATAATCATGCATGAGTATCCATTTAATATTGTTGAGCATGATTATTTTGCTTATTTCATTAAATCCTTGTGCCCTAGGTTTCCACTAGAGTCTAGAGTAATTGTTAGAAAAGAAATAATGGACATATATCTAGAGGAAAAGGATACGCTATATACTTATTTGAAAACAGTTCCTTGCCGCTTTAGTGCAACAATGGACATGTGGACCTCATACCAAAACAAAAGGGTATATGTGTGTCACCTTGCATTGGATAGATGATGAGTGGCATATTCAAAAGAGAATAGTGGGTTTCTTTCATGCAGAGAGTCGGCACACTGGCCACAAGTTGGCTGAGTCATTTACGGAAGTTATGGTCAAGTGGTTTGTAGAGAAGGAGTTGTTTTCCTTGACTTTGGACAACGCAGCAAGTAACCTTGTGGCAGTAACCGATATTATTGATGATCTTAGAGAGAATGGGAAAGCTTCTTTGGTCTGTGATAGCATTTTTTTCCATATTAGATGTGCATGTCACATACTTAATTTGGTTGCTAGAGATGGATTGGCTGTTATTTCAAAAGCACTAGAAAAGATTAAATCATTGGTGCTCACTGAAGGGTTCTCCCTTACAATGGGAGGAACTCACGAAGCGTGCTAGTAAGTGTGGGTTAGATACATCAAAGGGTATTCAGCTTGATGTTTCAACTAGGTGGAATTCAACGTATTTGATGCTAAGAGATGCTTTGCACTACAAGCTCGCTTTCATTAGGCTCAAGTCATCAAATCATCGCAAGTATAATAAAATTTCTCGTACTGATAGTGAATGTGATATGGCTGTAAAAGTGTTCCAGTGCTTGAAAAAAATTTATGATCTCACTGAATTGCTCTATGGTACCTCATATCCAACAGCAAATCAATTTTATAGAGGTTTCTATGAGATAAATGACCTACTTGATAAATGGTGTATTGATGAAGATTTGACTATTAGAGCAATCACTATATCAATGAGTGAAAAGTTTAAGAAATATTGGAGTTGTTCTAATTTGAGTCTTGCTGTGGCATGATTTCTTGACCCTAGGTATAAGAAAAAGGTTGTAGAATTTTATATGAGAAAGTTCTACGGTGACTACTATCATATTCGTCTGGATGAGTTTGTCGGTGTTGTCAGGAAACTGTTTCAGTTTTACGAGAGCTCTAAACCTAATTCAAAGAGTCATATGAATGCAAATGAACATGTCAGCCCAACAGATCTATTACCTGAAAATCAGGATGATGAATTAGAGAGCTTTTTGTACGATGATATTGGGCCTGATAACAATGCCATGAATGAGTTGGACACATACATGGCAGAGCCTCTTTAAAGCAGCAACCATTTGATATTTTAGCATTTTGGAAGAACAACACAGCTAAGTACCCGGTTCTTTTTGAAATTGCTCGTGATATGATGGCTATCCAAGTGTCAACCATTGTTTCTGAGTCTGCCTTTAGTGCAGTCAGCCGCGTTATTGACCCATACCGTAATCGTCTTGATGCTGAGATGGTGCAAGCTTTGCTCTGCACTAAAGATTGGATTCATGTAGCTAAAAAAGGTATTAATTGTCTATGTTGTATTGTTGTTCAATTAAATTATCCATGCATATATGATGTACCGATGCATATGGATTTTTGTTTTTAATTTTCAGATTCTAAGTACATGCCTTCCATTCTCTCTGAATTTAAACCTCCAGAGGCCGTTCCTAGCACTTACCCATGAACGAAGAGGTATATGGCTATTTCCATATTTCAACAACTTTAGAACAATTCGAAAATTATTTTGGTTGCAAACTTGCAATGACATTTCATTGTGATTGACTACTTGTAGGAAGAAGATATGGAGAGCGACCCTGATGTGATGGATGAACGTGCTGAGCTGTGAAGAACGGAAGATTCTCTAATGCTTCTTTCGTCATTTCGTCTGTACTTTAGACTTATTGTTGGTGTGTTGGCTGCTAAGAATCGTGGATTACTGTTGTGGTCTTGTTGACTTATATGTAATGTGAATGTGGTTATGTCATTATGTGATCATATTATGTATTGCATATGTTTGGATATACCGGTTTACGTTCCCGTTATCGTCCGTTTTAGCTGTATATCCGTCCGTTTTTTTTTGTTTTCGTATAACGGTATATACCGCAACTGTTCCCGTTCCCGGCCATCCCGTTCCCATTCCTATTACCGGTGAGAAAATACGGGAACAGAAATGGGAAAGGGTGTTTCCCAAACGTTACCGTCCGTTTTCATCGCTAGCTACAACTACAAAATTGCAGAGGATGGAAGGAAGAGAGTAGACTACCCAGTCTCGGCCTTGGCGAGGCTCTTCTAGGTTGCGAGGGGAGCCTTGTCGGCATTCTTGGGGATGTGACGATGTGTGATTTCTACTATTTGGCATTGATGTCTCTCATTAGTTGGAACTAGGCAAAATGCACGTGCGGACGCACGTGACTAAAAACAAATTGTTTAACGTGTTATCGATTGAAACATTCAGTTATGATGTTGTTTGGATTGATTCAGTTATGATGTTGTTTGGATTGAGGAATCAACTCAAGAAGGATGGAGTAACGGATTAGCTTATATTAAAAATTGATGGGATGACCCCGTTCTTCATGCTTATACTAATTATTAGTTTGTGAGAACCGCTGCCTTGTGAAAAGATTGATGTTGCATTATTCAGAGCCTCCACTAAAGTCAAAGTTGGTAACGGGCACGATACATTTTTTGTGGCATGACTCCTAGCTCTCAGGCAAGGCGTCGATCGGCATTATACTAAGCTTGTATCCACTAGCTTGGCATTGGAACTGAGAGGATCTTAAGTGCCGCCTAGAGGGGGGTGAATAGGCGTTTATCTAAAAATTTAAACAATCTAGGCAGCGGATAAGTCTGCAGACCCAGATACTCTGAGATAAACCAGAGTATCTGGACCTGTATAGATAGAGCTATGAAATTCAAATTAAATAGATGAAATTGATGATTCCACTTGAACCAAAAGATTGAGAACGAAGTCTTGGTTAGTTCCCTTGTGATCCCTCCACCTAGAATCAAGCTCACAAGTAGATCGGGTGAAATCTTGAAACGTAGCAATGAAATATGAACAAAGTAAATCACAACACAAGGAGACCAGTATTTGCAATCCGAAGTTCGGGCACTCCACTAAGGAGTCCGTACGTCTCCGTTGAGGATCCCACAAAGAGCCGGGTCTTCAACCCTTTCCTCACCTCCAAATCACACAAAGCAATGGGGACTTACTCAATCTTCACGGGGAGATACAAACTTCTCGGAGCTTCTCACAACAACCTTGAGAGCTTCCGGGCGACCGCTAGTCGTCTAGGAGTTCTTCACTCCAAGAATAACAAATCGAAGTCACGGAATGAACTTGCCTCAAGAACCACAAGAGCCCAAGCAAGAGAGGAGAGTATGAAGGAGGAGCACAAGCTTGGGATCTTCACCCTCTTCCTTAACCCCAAGAATCACAAGAGCAAGAGCAAGCACAAGGGGGAGGAAGTGGGGAATCAAATTTTTCTTTGAGTTCTTGGTCTAGGGTTTGGTTTGGAATGAGCAAGTTGGCTGCTAGAGGTGGAAGACCCCCTCACGAATAGAGTCGTTGGAGACAATTCTACGTAGACCTAGAGCCTCTGAGTTAACCTAGAGCATCTGAGTTGGATCTGAACTGAGTAGGCAGTAAACTGGACAGAGACGCTGGGTCAGATACTGACTCGGATACTCTGAGTTGGCAGACTAAGCATATAGAGGACTGGACAGAGGCGCTGGGTCAGATACTGACTTGGATACTCTAAGTTGGCAGACTAAGCAACAAGGAGTTGGACAAAGGCGCCGAGTCAGATATTGACTTGGATACTCTGAGTTGGCAGATTATAGAAAGATGCATAAATGAAGTATTTGGTGGATGACTTTAGGGAAAATGAGGCAACCACATTCCAAACTTGATCCCTCTTAATAGTACGATTTTTCCTAACCCAAAGCAAAATAAAATACTAATTAAGCCCTTACTCTGAGTCACCTTCTTGACTTGTGCACTTGTATATATGTTGATCAACGTGAGAGCGAATAGCACAAGTTCTTCTCTTCCAAGCCATTTCCACCACTTATATATCATATGAAATCTTATAAGATCGATTAATATCCATGTCTTGCCAACCTTCTTCAAATTCATCAAATCAAGGCTTGCAACAATATTCATCATGTTTCATCTTGTGCACATTCTCCTTGATCTAGTGACTTGAGATGATTCAAATCTTCAAGCCACCTTGATTCTTAATTATTCAACAACAATTCATATTTAGCAACTTGTAATCACTCATGAGTTTGGTCCCTTGGTGCCAAAGCCATTTACTTGCTCTTCTCCATTGCTAATCCTTCATAGCCAAGCCATTATTAATTCTTTACCAACTTTGTCACTTTGAGTCACACTTAACCTTGCACCAAAATAACCACATATTGGATTCCATTTCTTCAACAATATGATTTTGCTCAAACTTCATCTTCTCTTTGATAACCTCCAACTATTCTCATTGTAATTCATAATCCTTGGCCATCTTCTTTCTATCTTCATCAAATTCTAACACATGTAAGCCAACTTGCAATATTGCCAATACAACTAGCATTGCCCTTGCTCACACATGTCTTCCTCTTGTCAATATTAAGATCAAGCATAACTGTCACAATGAAGCCCTCTTCATATTGAATGAAATCCCAGTTATGTGAACAATCAAGTAATTATCTTCACTTCT
This sequence comes from Paspalum vaginatum, assembly GCA_030272315.1. NCBI lineage: Eukaryota > Viridiplantae > Streptophyta > Magnoliopsida > Poales > Poaceae > Paspalum > Paspalum vaginatum. The sequence continues at coordinate 40,976,719 of CM059021.1, forward strand.
CTTGAAATATAGAGCTCTTGATTAAGTATCTTTCTTATTGACCAAGTTGCCAATATTTGTATCAACCAAGCTATTTATTTGATCTTCTTAGATGCATAACGCTCTTGAACATATATATTCTCATATGACAATTTTGACCAAAGTATCTTTCCACTTAAGTTACCACCAAATTTTGTCCAAACAAGCAAACCAATATTGAGACCAAATTATAACCATTTCCTCGTCTCTCTTTTATAATTTAATCTTTGCTTGTCATTTCTATCTTTTCTTTCTTGATCCATACTTCAATGTTGATAAATATAATGCAACATCAATGTTCTCTTGTATATGCAAGCAAGCCATAAATAAGACCAAATAATTGTCATATATTCTTGTCTCTTTTGCCTTGACAAAATGCTTGCTATTTCTTCAATTGACACACTATATGAGTTTGGCTTAAATAGTCTAGCAATAATACCTACTCAAACTCAACAAAGACATTAGCCCTTTAATTGTGTTTATCATCCAACCACCAAAACCAACTAAAGGGACTAGATGCACTTTCAGGAACAAAAGAGTTAATAAGCAATTGGTCAACCTGAGCAGGACAAGGGGCCTGTGGAGAATGGATACCGGATACCGCGCAACAAATATTTGAATTCATTTCTTTGCGAATCATCTCAAGTGTGTGCAACTGACATATCAAGCTAACTACATACATTGGAAGTGGACAGTGAATGAGTTTTCTCATCTAAGTCTGCTTATCTAGCACAATTCAAACGTTATTTCTGCCCTTTCAAGGCTAAATCTATCTAGCAGGCTCATGCGGAAGGGAAACACAAGTTTTCAGTTTCCAAGATCCTCACAGTCAAGTTACTTTAGCGACATTGGCCTAGCAATCTAGTTTGTGTGCTCTATGATTAGGAGCTAGAGTCTACTCTTCATCTTTGCATCAAGTGTTCATTTGCTTTAGAAGTATGTGAGTCTCTCAAGTCGTGGACAAATAATCTAATTTCACCACCCAAGTTAGAACATCCAGAGCATCGAAGCTTGGTGGTCATCAGTTCTGTAGAGCAAACCAAAGGAGAATCACATAACCATCTCTGGATTACTGATGTACACCATCTAGAATATTTGGAATGAGTGAAATCAATGCATTTCCAATGGTGTTCAATCAAGCCAGGGAAGAAATGGCACTTAGGAGGTCCACATGTGGTCAACCATGCATAACTTAGGGGATGATATGTAGCCAATTATTTAGCTTTTTTAGTAGCTGCTTTGAAGCCAAGCAGATCGGTGTTGACGACACTTAAGCACACCAAACCATATACTGCAAGCGACTACTATTAATCAAGGATTAACCAACTACTACTATCTAGCTCTAATAGATCTACAAAGATAAGAGTGATTATATGAACTAAGACGAGTATAACGGGTTTATCAATCTGTGGAAAACTACGTTTAATCTACTATTAATCAAGGATTAACCAACTACTATCTAGCTCTAATAGATCTACAAAGATAAGAGTGATTATATGAACTAAGATAACTATGACTAGATTAGAGCATGAACTAGATCAGGATCAAGAATAAGCAAGAACAAGAACAAAGAAGCATTTGTACGGCTAAGGGATAAGCAGGAGATATGAGGCAAACTTCATATGAACTTAGATCCCCCCTGAGCATGGATCTAATGTGAAACATAGGATAAACATGATCATGAATGTTGTAGACTTACTCAAACCTTTCTCCTGCCCATATGTCACGTAGAACGAGTTAATCGACGAACTAGCAAGCCTAAGCCATATATAAGCATGAGAGGATTAAATCAACCAATCAAGGTAAAAAGATCATCTAAAAGACACGTGGATTTCTTATGATGCGTCTAGCACAGTAAACGATGAAGCATTGCAAAGGCATGGATTATAGATCATGTATAAATAAAGAACTAATAGCATAAAGGTAAATTCAATGATCGAACTCAGGGTTTATCAAAGATACGTATGAAGAATAGGGAGTACTCGAAGAATATCATGAACTCGAAGCGCTTAGATATTTTATCCGTCGACTTGAAGCACCACCTCAAAGATGAACTCGAGAATCCCCAGGACAGCTTGGGTCGGCCGACCTGAGGCCTTCCTACCTCCTCTCACTTCACCCTTTCGCCGAGAACTCCTTTTCACCGAGTCTTGCAAAGATGGACCCGCTAACCCTAGCTTTGGAGCTCTGTTTGCTGCGAATTGGATGCCTCTCCCCACTGGGGAGGCCCTGTATTTATACCCCAGATGGTGTTCTATACATGGAAAGTCTAAGGTTAGTTTGGGATGGCTTATATGATCCATTTCCATGTATATACGGGTCTGTTTGGTTGTCACCCCAGTGTAGCATGGCTAGCCTCCATAGGGCAGGCTAGACATGGCATGGCTGCAGCTGGTTTTGTACAAGGTTAGTTTGTGTTTGGTTATCCATGGCCATAGAAGGTGTACAGAATTAGTATGTGTTTGGTTGCCGCAGCTGGCACCAAGGCCACCGCACTGCCTGTGCTCCTCATCCCACCTTCCCCGACACCGCCGCCTGTGCTCCTTGTCATGGGAGCTCCTCAATTGGCTACTGCTCTTGCTGTTGTGACCATGGCGGTGTTGCATCTGAACCACCCGGGGCTGCTATTTGGCGGAGGGGAAGGAGAGGGGCGGCGGCCGGTCAGGAAGAGGAGCCTCAGCGGGTGAGGCACCAGATGGGAAGGGGTCCGCTGCGGGCGACATGCCTGTTGACGGCACTTAATCACTCCAAACCTTATACTATAAGCGACAGTATCGATGTAGCTTTTCCCCAGGATGAGTGTCATGGGTTTGTCAATCTGTGGAAACAACTAATAAAGAATTAACTAACTCAAGCTTAAGGTAAACTAGAGTTAAAGAGGATATCTAATCTATCTCTAATCTATCTCAAATCTAAGTCAAGTTAGAAGATAAGCAACTAGAACACAACTAGAAAGATCAAAGGGTATTAACCAGCATCTAATCTAGCTCTAATTGGCTCCAAAACATGCATGATAAGAACATCCATAAGAGATAAGCTGCGAGGTAACTAGCAGATTAAGGCAGATAAAAGCATGATCAAGCCTGCTCCTCATAGCATAATTAAATCAAGGTCATTAACCAAATCCCCTCAATTGAGATTAACCTTTCCCTCCAACCACTTGTCACATAAGTCAGGGTAATCGACGAGAAGCTCTCATAAGGCATACACTTACGCATAGTCTAATAACATGATCAACATAACTAGACTTCTAATCACCATGATCACAAGAACTAGCTACGCAACCATATCACTAGTAAGCAGGATCGAAGACCAAGATCGCTAGAAGAACATAAAACTTAAGAACATGATCAAACATACATGCATCTAGATCAAGAACACGAAGAACTAGACCAAGAACATGATAATTAGACCAAGAATATGACAATTAGACATGATCAATGCTTCATTGATAATCATATCAAAGTATCCAACCACCATCGTACCTCCCACGATGACATGATAAGACCTCAAGAGCTAGGTAACTAGAGAGCCATGCAAAGCCTCTAATTACCCCTAGGAACTAGAAGAGCCTCTAATCCATAGCCTAGAACTTGACCCTCAGCTCTCCTCTGGCGGATGTCCCTCTCTTCTACATCTTCTCGCCTTGGTAATGAACTGGATGCTTGACCTCTATGCCTAGCCTCCCTACTTATACCCTAGGGAAGGTGTTGTAAAAAGGAAACCACGAACCAATGTAGGAACAGGGTTGGTCGGCCGAGGAAGGAGGGTTGGGTCGGCCGACCCCTGAGTTTTTTTGACTCCTCTCATGCTCATCCTTTCCGAGGTCGGTTGTTGCTTGATTTGATAAAAAATGGCCACAATATGTGGGCCCTAGAACTCTGGAATCTTCGATATAAGTAGGTTTGTGCCAAATCCTCCATGTTTCAGCATGTCTTCATGATTTCCCGAGATCCTTTGGAAAAAACTTCTACATCTTTCCTTATAATGTTGAATCAAAGCATATCCCCGAAGATCTCCTCTAGAAGCCTCCGGAAGGGGGTGACTCGGCCGACCAAGGGGGGTGAGGGTTAGTCGGTCGAGACCTCCTATTTTTTGGGGTTCTAGGCCTCATCTTTCTCTAGGCTCTTCCTCTCTCAATATGAATCATAAATGGAGTCACAAATATGGCATTGAAATTTGCAAATTTCGAGTATAACACAAGACCAAAGCAATATTGCAAAATCTCCATTTATCGGGGAATTTGTTAGTAAACAATAACATTGACGCTCATTTTCAATGAAAAACCATGTAAAATGATGCAATTAGTTCGTTAATACAGAGCGCCAACAACGCCGGATGAGAGCGGAGCCGCTGTGGACGAGGTGCCGGACGGGGAGGGGAGCGGTGGTGGATGACGCACCGGACGAGAGGGAGCTGCCATAGGCGAGGTGCCATACGGGGAGGGGAGCGGCGGTGGATGACACGTTGTATGGGAGGGGATCCTCCTTGGGCGAGGCACCGGATGGGGAGGGAAGCGACGGCGGACGACGTGCCGGACAGGAGGGGAGCCACCGCGGGCGAGGTGCTAGATGGGGTGGGAAGCAGTGGCGGATGATGCGCCGGAAGGGAGGGTGAGCCGCCGGACAGGGAGGTGGAGCCGAAGCGCCGGACGTGGAGGGGGAGCCGCCGCGGGCGAGGCGCCGGATGGGGAGGGGAGCGGCGGTGAACGATGCAGGGATAAGGAGGGGAGCCATGCGGGGCACAACGAGATATTGATTTGGCTGGGCCAGGAAAGAACGACCAAATCTAAGAGTCCGATGGAGCCAGGCTAATGGGCTCGGGATGATCTCGCGTGGCTTGCTAGGTGAACGGCCCGCTCATCCAAACAGTGGCTTCATTGTACCGTGGCCTGGCTGGGAACCTAGCTTGGCTACCAAATAGGCCCTACATGTCTCATGGAAGGTTTTGGCTTGAACATGATGTATCTTGCTAGGAGATAAAGTTGAAGACTTTTCTTTCCCCAAATCCCACTTTACTTATTCTACACCTTTAGTATTTTGACTATAACTTCCTCATATGTTGTCCAAATAATGCAAACTCGGACTCTAAATTGTAGATATCCAATAGATATACAACTTTGGTATTCAAACTTTCTTCATTTGACGTCATTAAGGTTCTCGAACTGGGCCCACAAGGTGCTGATGTCCTGAATTCCGAGAGTATCTCGAGATTGAGTTGGAACTTGGATTGATCTTGTGATAATCCTTTCTTATCTTCAATTTCCTCGTGCTCAAGCAATACTAGGCTTTTGGAACCTTCTCAACTAATAGGCTTGGGCATTCTTTTGGAGCTTCAAATGTTCTTCTTTTATTAATCAAGTTGCCTCCTTAAACTTGTAGCATTAGATCCCTGGTGTGAGCATGCCTCCATATATGTTGCGTTTTGTTCTCTTTTCTTGTGATTTTCAATAAAGCATAGAAACCAAAGGCATACTCCAAAACAGCGTTAATTGTAAGCAAAATGTGAATCCAAAATATGATTTATCTCTCAAAACACGTGGAAACACCTCCAAAATAGAGCATAAATATCATCGTTATCTTGCGCCAACAATTGACAGCGAGGTACTCCTGTTTTTTTTAAAGCCTAGTTGATTGAAACTCCAATATGGCTGTTGGAAAAAGAGCAGCTGCTACAGGATCTTATTTGTTTTTTATACGATGCATGTTTCTATACGATTATTCATGTTGAACATGGTGATTTGGGATTATAATCCGAAAATCTACGTTTATTTGTCTGATGATGTATATGTGTTAGGGCCTTGTGGATTTAGATGGGCTAAGGTGGACTTTTGAGATCATCCTGGAAGGCTGGAATCGAAGATGGTGGTTGGGCTGTCATAGACTTGCCCAAGGAGGAGGCAGGGGGGATCTAGAAAACAAGAGCCTAATGTTCATCTCGGGAGGACGATCGGCGGGTAGGAAGGTTTCTCGGTGAAAAAAATAGATAGGAACGCGTAAAGTTTCGTTACTTGGAGTAACATGATCCCACATGTCATATGGCATAACTATAGGAACTCAAACAGATAAAACCAAAGGTTTGTGGGCCCAAATTAGCCACATGCAAAATAGAGGAGGATCCAGTGGGTGGGTAAAGATTTGGGTATATGATAATTGAGTTTTATACCGTATTTTATAAAACTCGCTCTTTTACAGGTAGATTTGCGAACTGCATCATTAGAGCGTGGCTTTGCTCAGCCTGGACCTGACCCCATCCACATCCCTGTCGAAACACATTTCTTGCAATCTGAATGCCTAGGCACAACACATATCACCACAGTAAAGCAACTGACTGCATGAAAAGTGAGAAAATGATGGAAGAAATATGGAAGTTAAAAGACCATTCCACAGCTGCTTAATGAGTGACATGTTCACCCCATCACCAGATCCAAGTTAAAAGACCATTCCCACTCTGCTTAATGAGTGACATGTCACCCCATCACCAGATCCAATCTAGCTCTCTATGGGCAACTTGGGGAAGACCTCAAGCCCATAGGAGGCATGCTTTAGGGAAACATATATAAATTTAAAGAGTCACTTCTCCTACCAATAATATGATATTTTTAGTTTGATTTTGAACTAAAAAATGCCGCATATGTGATTGACATAAACAGGTGACGGGATATAGATGGTATGAGAGTGCACAAAACAACATGAACAAAAGGCAGCCATATGAATTCATATGATTAAGTTCAACGAGATGGCCTAATTTCATCAAATGAATAGAATAGGCATCAAAAGTTGCTTGGGACTTAAAAGTTTTTGTTTTTGATGTTTTATATCAAAATAGAATGGGCATAAGTTGGTGTGCCTGATAATTTCCATCACCAGATACTCTAAGTACAGATATCTCTAAACTTTGTTTGAAAATACAGAATACACTGAAAAGGGAAATACAGTATGCAATTTGTATGTCTTAGAACTTAGAACAGCTCCCCAATTTCCTATCACGTTACTAATTTCTCACTGACCCGTATTCACTCACTCTCATACGTCACTACCTCATAATAAGCCTCTCCTTCCTCCAGGTACTGGCGGATGATTTCATCATCTTCATCTTGAGTCTTCTTGAGGATGGAGGCGGCCATCTCAGCGATAGCACGTTGCTCGTCACTGATCCCCTCACACTTCAAGATCATCGGGAAGGTGTATGAAAAGCGTGCCTCCTTCTCCTCCCGTGCCGCCTTCTTTTCGATGAGACTCATGACGTACTCCGGCTGATACATCACCCGCTTGGTCTTCATCTTCTTCCCCGCTCCGGCCGGCTTGGCCGCGGCGTCCCCATCGCCGCTCGCCGCCTTGGCCTTGTCCCCCGCCCCGGCCGTCCCCATCGCCGCCTTCTTCCTCGCCTTGTTCCCCGCTCCGACAGGCTTGGCCGCCAGCCGCCGCCATCGCCGCTTTGCTCACAGGGTTGGCGCTGCGCGGCATCGGCAACGGCGAAGGCACCATCTCGCCATCCAGCCGCATCTCCGCCACCACCGCCGCCGCCACCTCCATCGCCATGAGCGCGCTCTCCTCTCACGCCCTAGGTTGCGAGGTCACGGAACCCTAGATTGCGAGTCCCGGCTGCTGCGGTTGCGTTGGTGGAGGAGAGAGGTCGGAGGCCCCGAGCGTGATAAATAGCGCCGAAGGCCCGCAACCTAGGTGCTTTCGGCCCGTTCGCACCGGCTCCGTGTCCGACTGGTACTTGCAGGTGTTGGGCCGGACTAGCCATCAACTCCCCGAACAACTTTATACGTCCGACAGGGTGCCAGCCCATGGTGCAATTTTTTTAACTCGTAAATAAAAAATTGGCATTGGGTTCTGTATGTTTGCACAGATGATTATCATGAATTGATCAAACTGTCCTATGATGGCTACGGTTGATGCTCTGTTTCTATTAGCACAGAATTCTCCTAACAAGACAGTAGCAATTTAATAACCTGTGATCAGCAGGCTACGAGCCCCCTCAGCAAAAAAAATAAAATATTCTGAAAATTTGCCTATCACCGATCCCTTTTTTTCCACCGCCAAAACAAAACGGCTGCGTAGGCTTAACGAATACCAACTGACCACAATTTCCTCCTCACTAATAAAACACCAAAAGACCTTATCCATGTCTGCGGGTTTGAACCTTGCAGCTAGGACTGGATCCCCAGTCTTCTTCTGTAGAACCCTTGGACAGCTCACTTATTTCTTGGAAGAACTAAAAATCCCAAAGCTTTTATGCGAACCAGTATTATCAGGCTTACTAGTAGTAATACGTGCACCATCTGTCTTCCTCTGCTCAGTCGAGCCAAGTTTTGGATTACTACTGAAGATTCCAAAACTCTCGCTTGCCCCATTAGGATCACCACCACCTGCTGGTTGCCTTTGGTTGTTGTTATTCAGTGAAAAATGAGCTCTCCTTTCGTTCCTTGGATCTTGTGCCGATCCAGCTTGGCTGAACCTTGGTAATGGTCGGTTTTGCTGCTGTTCCAGAGGTCTCTGATTTTCATAACGGCCTCCGTTTTCATTCCTCCTGTCATCTTGCGGGGTTCTTCCTTGATTGAAACCTCGGTTGCTGTCTCCTCTTGTTGGCTGTCTCCGAGCAGCGTACCTGTTGGTTTCACCAGGTCGCTGATCTTGTGTGCTATTCTCTCGCTTTTCCATGCCAGATTGCATATCCTTGGAGCCGAGTCCCCGTTGAGATGCTTGTGGTCCCCACTGGCCAGGATTAACTCTGCTTTCCCCAGCATTGGCATTGTGCAATTTTTCCCTGCCAGCTCCTGGGTTGGATTTCGACCAATTCAACTCCCTTTTAAATTCTCCGTCCTGCCCCTCTTTTTGGGCAGCAGAATCTCTGTAGGTATGGGCCGCTGTTTTGCCAACACGGTCTGAGATGGCTCGTTCATCAGCTTTTTCTAACCCTTGTTCAATTGTCTTGTCTTCACTATCGTTACCAGCAACTGGTGATCCAGAGGCAGCACTGGGGGAACCTTTTCCCGCATCTTCAATGGCCTTGCTGGCTTTCTTCCCGCCTTTCTTTGTCGCAAACTTCACATGTCTGACAATAACATATGCATGCTTTGAGTCCAAGTGCGGGCCACTTTCAACAGTGCACTTATCTTGTATCTGTTCAATTCACGAGGAATTATTGAAATACGTGAGCGTTTACTGACAGCAGCCTGGTAACATGACCTCAAGTAATCTAAATTTTGATGGCATTTGGTTAATGAGCAACAGAGAGACAACATGGGGCACAGTACTCACAAGTTCTAATAACCGAGCTAGTGGCGCTCCTAAATCTTCTCCCTCATTACCTGAGGGCATGGCCATGCACTGTCAAATAGGAACAGAGTAAGATTTTCGGTGGTCCCATTTGAAAACTTAGGATAAATATATGCAGCTTATGAACAAAAATAGCAGATATCTTTAACAACACATTTGACGATTTAGTTGGTTGGCTAAATCCTGAACATCCAGGCCAACTTGGAAATTGATATAGGCATGGCAATTCAGAGGCCATGGAGAAAATTTTCACCCACATCAGTTATAAAAAAAGGGCCACCAACAGTACTCTACTGTCAAAGACGTCAGTGTAGCCTTTATATTTGGACCATAATGAATAAATTTTTCCATCAATAACATACCTCCACCCACCACATGAGAAAAGAAAAAAAAAGAAACAACTCAATCCAAAAAAAATGGCTATAAAACCCAAGGCTGAACCCTGCAAGACACAACAGGTTATTCTATACTTGACAACAGATCCATAGAATCACCCTCTCTATCATCACTGTTTACTATTCAGCTTCCCTGTGTTTATGTGCGTAAATTTCTTGGGGGTTGTCCAGCAAACATCATGAAACAACTTTTAACTACTAAAACCCAAAGTTACTTTTTGCTGTTCTTGGACATGGGATTTATTGGTCTGTTACCAAAAGCTAATTATATGAATCTCAGTGAGAGAAAAAAAAAAGCTGATTGAGATGGTACAAACAACTAGAACAGAACGCAAAAGGTTTCCCTTTGGTTACCCACGATATTTGTTTTCCTGAAGGTGCACAAGAGCACCAAAAACACCAATGATACAAGAGCTGTGTGTCATTTCATTAAAGAAGGAAAAATGGTACAAAATAAAAACACCTAAACACAATCCACACACACACACACACACACACACACACACTAAACAAACAGAACAGAACACCAATGCCAGGTCTGTTGCTCTAGTGTCAGATGTGTTAATTATATTCATCAAGGGGGAAAACAAATCATAGGCCAAAAAGAAGATACAATCATCTAGAAGATCAACAGAACCCAAAGGTTTTCCTTCAATATAAGGTCTATCAAACTGGTGCTAAGAAAAAGCAATAGAATAATTGGGTTGTCACTGAGCATTTGCAGAACTGAAAAAAGAAGACAAACTTACCTTCACCCTGTAACCCCGCTCCATTAATCTGATAATTCCATCTGCTTTCACCATCAAATCTTTTATTTCCTGCATGAACAAGTTAAGGCTTGTCAATAAAGATGCATGAGGCACGGTCACATTAATGATCACAATGAAGATTACTCCCTCCATCCCCAAAAAAATAAGGCATATAAATTTTCGACATGGTATTTAAAGCAGTTTCTTTCAAAATATTTCATCGACAAATACAAAATTATCATCATATTAAAGTACTTTTGAATATGAATCCAAGTTATATAACATGCATACACTAAAAATAAATAAATAAATAAATATATATATATATATAGGAAGAGTTTTATCTACATGCGCATGTAGCTATAATCACCTTTAGTAAACCAATAAGGGTATGTTCGTATACTCATTTATTAGTTTGAGTATGTTCACATACTTATTTCAAGATACCTCAAATGTCAAAACACGAAAAAATTATAAAACAGCCCCTGATTTTATTTTTTTATGATAATACATTTATATTAATACATATAATTAGATATCTTCTCATACCTCAAGTATACTCGCGTACCTCACGTATATATCACCACAGATAGTCTAGTATTATCACATACTTCGTGTACATACCTTTCGTTCGACCAGATATTAATTAGGTATGTTCTCATACCTCAAGTATACTCGCATACCTCACGTATATATCACCACAGATAGTCTAGTATTATCACATACTTCGTGTATATAACTTTCGTTCGACCAGATACCCCCAAAATCTTAAAATACACGGGTGAGTGTAGCTACATGCGCATGTAGAAAGAAATTTTCCTATATATATATATATATACTTTTGACAGAATTATTAGTCAGAGATAAAAGTTGACATTTTGAAATACATACATGCCCTATTTTTGGGGATGGAGGCAGTACTTTATAACTGTTTGAAAATTGCCTTAGAAAAACGGGACAAGTTCAGCTAGGCATTGGGTGTAATTGTTCATACAGATCCAAATAAACAGAACATAAGCTTGCAGCAGTCTAAACAAACCTATACTCCAGTTATGAGGTACCAATAAAGTTTTAAAAAAACATGCCACTCTATATCAGAAACTGATAAACTATTATTGTCAAGGTGATAGGCTGCAGTCACCAAAATAAGAGAAGCACAAAGTTACTTACCGTTTTCCCCTTAAATCGCACTTCTTTGTTATCCCCACCACGTAAGACAATAGCAGACTGAAAAAATCAGGCACAGAAACAAAGTTCAGAATTAGCACAGGTCTACACTGTGATATGAGGCATGCAAAAGTATGACAACTGTGGCATGAGAATAAATCAGGCACAGATACAAGTTCACAATCAGCATAGGTCTACACTATGGTATGATCCATGCAAAAGTATGACAACTGTGGCATGCAAATAAAATCAGGCACAGTTGTCATAGGTCTAAAGAGGAAGATAGTGTAATGCCTTAAAGATCTCCTTTTTAATTATTATTACTCGAAACTAAAAAAGCAACGGGCCCTTTTTGAGTGAGGATCTAATTTCTGTTTTTTGAAAATTGAATCTGGCTCTACTTTTTGGTATGGATCAAACAATACTACTGCTGAAGTAATATCAATCGAACCTATTCCACATACACTCAGTCTGGAAAGAACAAGCAAGGGATGAGAGAACAATGCTCAAACTCTTACTAGTAACGCTACTGTTGGGTTGTCAAGTACTCAGCTTCCTTTAGTAGTCTATCCCTACCTTCCTTTCGAAAAACAGAACATCATTAATTTAACAACTGATGATTTAATGTCCGTAGCATGAAGAGAGAAACAACGCGGGGAGAAACTCAGTTGAATGTTCATTTCAGTCGAAGTTGAGTTTTAGAACCCAAATATGAACATGAACAAATCTGTTTAGTGTACAGCAATCCATCTAAACAGATGCCAGTATGCCACTGCTTTCATGACACTTCAGAACCTATCTGTCTCTTGTAAATCCTATTGATACAAGAGTGGAACCTAGGAGTTAGGTATTCAGGCTACTTGTAAGAGTTCACCAGATGCAATGAACTGTTTGGTCACAACCAGACAAATAACATGGAGTTTAGATTTAACAATACAGTTGTATTAATTGCATAACTTGGATGCCTACAGCTGAAAGTGCAGTTCTAATGATGTACAGTTTAATCCCTACGCCTGAAAAATATATCTCACTGAAGGAGTAGATACCTTGGTTTTCAATCGTTCTTTCACCTTGGTTTCTCTCTTATACTTCTCTTTGTGAAAATCCATAATTTTGCACACAGGAGGGTCTGATTTTCGGTCGACCTGCACATGAAGATAACCGCGACGATGAAGATAATTCAAATAAGTAACTACTAGAAGAAATGAGCACATTTATTCTCTCCCTAGGCTGATAGCCACTGCACATTGAGAAAAGTATGCACTTCACGACGAATCATATCCATCCATCTTGAACCACAGCCAAAAGCAAAGGAATGAAAGACTAAGAGGCTCCAATGAGTGGCTCATGTCTGTAATGCCATCATGGGCTAAGCCTAATGTTTGGACGTTTGGTACTAAAGCAGTATCAATTAGATGCAAGAATGGACTCACTACAGCAATGTCATAACAACACCCGGGTTGGTGAAATAAGAGGCGATGAGCAAGCAAAAACATTATATCCGTGTGAATCAAGGAGAAATGCATGGCAGATAGACAAGGCTACCTCAACCAGGTCCATCTCCATCCTGGCAGCTCGCTGCAGAGCTTCATGCCTGGGGATGACGTCGTGGCCCTCATCGGTGACGAGCCTGACAAAGGGAGCGGTGATGGCGTTGTTCACTCGGTGGCCGGCGCTGCCATCGTCCTCCTTGCCTCCCTTCTTATTGACCTTCAATGTCGACGGAACGGATCAAGACGAGGAGAGGAGGAGACCCTGGCAGCTAGGTTACAGGGCAGGGCAAGGCAGGAAGGGGAAATGAATGGAAGCAGCAGCAGCAGCAGAAGGATATGGGTAACTTACCAGCGTACCAGGCGGAGCGGCGAAGTGGCGGCACTGCGGGGCGAGCGGGCGGCGGATGGGGAGGGGCAGAGGGGGAGGGGGAGGAGGAGCAGCAGGGCGGTGGCGGAGGAGGTAGGTGGCGGCGGAGCGAAACGCGAGGGATCCGACGCTGCGGCGGAGAGCCATCGTTGGTTGGAGGGGAGCGGCGGAGGGCTGCCGGAGCCGGAGCCGGAGCGTTGCTCTGCTCTCCGACTCTCTCCTCGTGGGGTTGGGCTGGGCTGGGCTTGCGTCCACACAATCTCAGGATTGTTGGGCTTATAGTTCCATAAAGTAAAGCCCGCTGCCCGCCCCGTCCCGTCCCGTCCGTAGCGGCGTAGCCGGGTGTGCTTCCGGCCAGCAGATTTTTTTTTATATGTTTTTTATGTTTCGTTTATGCAAAAACAGTCATTACCCAAATAGAGAATTAAAAAATATACTGCTACTGCTAATTAAAATACAGTAGATATTAAACTACTCTGAATTAATTGTCGGAATCACTCTTTTCGTCATTTCATTTAGTGTTTGTTCTTTTTCCCTACGATGTACCTTAAAAAATAAAAATCTTTACATATGAACTTGGATTAATCTTGAATTTATGCATAAATTAGAGTTTGATGACATATACAGGTCTTCCGGAAGATTTTCTACTACCTCCATCTTCCACATTTATCTTATTTCTCATAGAGCCCCACCCATGTGGCTATCTTCTTCGTCTCCAATAAAAGTGCAAGAGAGATGAAATTCTGATATACAGCCCTTTCAATTGTGATTTTAGTAAAGACACCCCCTCGAATGTATATTTTATGGGTCGAGGTTCTGTGAAAACTTTTCACTCTAGTCTAGCTGTACGGTTTCTATATATATATATATATATATATATATGTCAGGGATTTTCTCTATAAATAACCAGCCATATATCTCTTCTTATAAGTTTTATAGTGATCGGAAAAAATATGAGCCGTCTAATAAAGAAGATCCAGCGGTTTAGAAATATGCGATACTGATACCATGCGGTGCTAAATAGGTGAGTCCGGTACCAAAATAGTGTGTCGCCGGTGCCCTTTTTATTTTTTTATTTCAGAAAAAAGGGTATAAAAGGCTATTAAAAATTTTAAAAGTAATGGTATCTCTTAGTGCCTGTGGTGTGGGTACATTTCCAACCACCGAAAACCTCTCTTTAAAAAAGGTACACCCGCATTCTTTATTTAGAGCAACCTTTATTAGAAAAAAAAAACTCGACCATAAAAGTTTCTGTTATCTAGCTATCTATACGCTTAGTATCATGACTCGCGCCCGACAGACATGTTGAACAACCCGTTATTCAGTCAAGGCTTGCTAGAAGTCTGAAACTCTGAACACGTGAAATTCTCTCCTCCAAACTTCACTAACAATTAAACATTCTGTCAAACCCTGCATGGCAGCTGGCACGAGTATCGAGTATGATATAGCATTGCGTTAAAAGTTCACGGAACGCGCATGGCTTGTTCGATCGTGTGTTTGATTTTCGTGGCAGCAGCGCTACGGTGCTCGCCCAAGTGCCCAACCCAACGGACGTTCAGTTCGGTGTGGCCCGCAGGCCGCAGCACATCTTTGCGACTTTGTACAAGCATCGTCAGTCAACTTGGCAGCTGCAAAATACAATTAGAATCTGAGGCCATGTTTGTTTCCCCTACTTCTGTATAGTTTCATCTGGGTTTGCTCTGTGCCTTTTGTGTTTTCTGTGTGCATCGATGTAACCTGTACAGCGTAAATTGCAGCATGAGATAAATCATACGTTTTTTTTTGGGGGGTTAAAAAGCACTAGATCCAAGTGGCATGCAAGAAACATCCTCCATGTTACCAGCAATGCCATGTGCAGTTAAGAGTGCAAAGGATCAACTACAAGCATAAATAAACCATCATACAGCCTGGAGATCTGACTACTACCAGGAAAATATTATATCAGTGAGGATGTTACACCAATCAATCAACTTGGATTTTCCTTTTCCCCAATGACGCAAATTATGTGATGCATTCCATCCACTATGATAAAAGTCCAGTTCATATGACACTTTTTGCCTAAATGGGCTAAGCTACTCACTCCTACAAGCATGTCTCCTCCCAGGAGGGAGGTTCAGGAAGCAGCCACCATTCACCTGAACTTTGGCTTCTTGGATGGCGGTGCTCCCTTGAAGCCGCTCCGCTCCGGTGCGCGCGACTTCCCGAAGGTCTTCGCCTTGCGGCGCCTCCTCTCCTCCTCACTGTCTGACTCAGCACCGTGTTCCCGGTCTGCATTGCTTGCCTCGCGCTCCAGCTCCTCCCAGGTCTTGCCCTTCTCCTCCTCTGAGTCCTCATCCGACTCCTCATCATCATCATCAGATTCCACCAAGGACTCGCTATCAGAGTCGTCATCTTCTGACTCAGACTCAGGCTCAGCATCAGAAGGCTCGTAACCCTGGTCTGACTCCTCTGTTTCCTCAGTTTCAGAATCGCTCGCCTCCATGTTCAGGAACTCCCAGCCACCATCGTCGATGAACTTCTGAGGGTCATCAATGATAGTTTTCAGGATAGGACGCCAGTTCAAATTCAGCCTGCTCTCATAGTACTTGAGGTCAGTCGTGTCCAGCCACTCCTTTATCGCATCGAGCGATGACGAAGGGATGGAATCGATGCGGAGAACATCCTTCTTAAAGTCCTTGAACACAATAGCCATGTCAAAGTTCTTTGTTCCAAATCCCACCCTCTCCAGGTTGACAATCTCTATCTCGCTCAGGCTCACCACAAGGAAGGGGGTCTCAATCAGCTCAACCAAACAAGTAGAAGTTGGAATGATGAAAGCAGAAGCTTTATATGGGACGCCATGAAACCCAAGCTCTCTAAGGGGGACGTCAAACTCCAGGTCAAGCCCCTTGAACTGTGGCTGTGACCAGTGGTCATTAACCTTGTTCACAAAGTTCTGAAAATCCATGTTTATTCTGTTCTTCCGATCCCTCTCGCGCTGCTCTTCTTCAATCTCATCAGGATCAAGTGCCGTTCTCCTACTGCCACCAAGGGTCTGTACAACATCCATCACCTCAACATAGAACTGGACATCCTTCGTTTTTTTGTTTCCAACCATGATATGGTTGTGCAAATGGAAATGAAGCAGGGTGATCATTTCCTTCTCTGCAGGCTGGAAAAAGGCATGCTTTATATTCCCATACATGATGTCCACACGCTCATCAGACCTTGAAGTAGAATATCTGAAACCATTGAAATGTGCTTCAAGATTTCCTGTGAGCTTCCTCCCCCGGCCACCAAATGTAGGTCGTATCCATACGTCAGAAAGTCTCATCATCTTCATTCTATTGTTTCCCATCTGAAGTTTCTCCTGAGTAACAAGGGTTGCCCTTTCAGCTCTCTCTGACTCCCTTGAAGCAACTTGCCTCCTCAATGTTTTGATCTGTTGAACAACTTCACTGCTATGCCGTGGGTCCTTTGATCGGAATGTAATTTCTTTCAGATATATAGCACCTTGAGAATTCAGCTTGCTATCATTTGAGAATGGCATGCCAGGTACATTGAAGAAGATGCGGATAGTGCAGGTGCGGTTGTCCTGATGGCTTGTCACACTCTTGACAGTAGAAACATGGAAAGGAACCATGCTGCCATAAATAGGTAAGAGGACAGCTTCATTCTTCTGATCTACTTGTATCACCAACTCTCTTACAAATGGCATATCATTAACATTCTTGTATGCAACGAGCTCATTTGAAGCCCTTGCGGGGCCACGTCCCTCGCCAGAAACAGCATCAACCCCAGCAAGCCTCCTAGCAGTCTCTTCATTCTTTTGACGAGCAAGTTCAGCCTGGTGCTGTCTCCGGAGCTCTTCCTTGGACATCTCCTGGTTGTCTGACCTGAGAGTTGCCTTGGTTGGGACTACATCTATGGTCTTTGACACTATCTTCACTGCAGGGGTATCATCCTCCTCTTCTTCATTGAATGAATATGCAACATCCTTGACAGCCTTGGAGCAAGGTGCTGTTAAGATATCATGTCCTCTTTCACTGACTAAAACTGTATCAGCCAACAACAGCGAAAACAGCTTAGTTTTCTCATTGGTGGTTTCTGCCTGGACATTATGCAAACCAAGGGAGACATTAAAAAACATGCCCGGTTTGATCCGACGATCATTCTTGGCATTCAGATTTAAGCCAGATTCACGGAATTCAAGGCCCATTCCAGTTCCAGCTGACTTTGTTAAATTGGGAAGTAGTTCAGGGGCATCTCTCTCAATCACTGCCACCGCAGCCTGGTAAACTGCACTCATCTGATTGCCTGGTTTCAATGCTTCTATAGCAGCTTCATGAGCTTTCAGAAGGGTCTCATATGCTTTACTCTGCGTAGGGGTAGCATCTATCAGATAAGTCCGGGCAACATTTGAACAATAGCTACTGTATTTGGACCCAATTGCACAGATGATAACACTTGCTGAATCATAATACAGATAATCATCATTGCTAGAGGCACCAGGCTTGAGATCAAACTTCCCCCCACTTTGAAAAACTGGAGGATAGCATATATCAACGTTGTCAGGCTTCAACTTCACCTTGACCTTGAGAGGATCAAGAATGGCCTTCTCTGTGTCATCCATCAACGAGGAGTGTGTGACTTTCTTCTCCTCGTCTATAACCTTCTCCAACTTTGGAACCACAAAATTTTTCAGAACAGATGAAGTTAAGTAAGCAGCCTTCTTCGCACATGTGACCTCTGCAGTGTCCTTTACAGCAAAAAGCTCAGAGAAGCCATTTGTTACATCTGTAAGTCGTACACCTGACCCGGATAACTTTTTCACCCATGTTTCAAGAAGCTTACCCTCAGGCGCCTCTTTTGCAATGTGTCCAACAACTGGATTGTCTGATTTAGAAAGATTACGAACAGCACGCACTATTTCATCCATCAAGTCAGCACCATCCCCATTCTTAGGTTTCACGTGAAATACAATTTCAGCTCCAACAGCCTCATTTGTAGCCTTCTTCAGGGTCCCAATAAGATTTGCTTTCTTCTGACTGCATAGAACATGTATTTGCTTGTGCGTGAAGGAAACTATCGTCTCTGGAAATTCATATCCAAGCAACCAGATGTTCAGAGCTGAGGATTTCAAATAACGAAGATCATCAGAAGGGGGTGGGGTAGCAATGACAATGGCATCAGAAGAACCCCAAAGATCAGACTTGTGTTCCTTCCAATGGTCATAGAATATCTTCAGCCGCTTACTAAAGTTATCTAAATTGATTGCATAGGCTCCCAATCCCCCTTTGGCATTGCCTTTATCAGCCATCTTTGTCAATAAGAAAACATTAACCTAGGCAACTGCAGAAAGAAATTCGATATAAAGTTAGACAACCATTTGAAAATTATAAGATTATCCTGCCAGAAGGTAATAGCATGAAAGTAATTCCATGCACACAAGGAAAATATTTACAAACAAAATGATAATTGTAAAGGCAAATAGTATGGAGCATTTGAAAGGATAGAAACTTGCAAACAACTTCAATTATTATGGATTAGCTGTCGTCAAAACGACAATCATTTTCCCTGATACTGACATGAAACTAACACTAACACCGAAAGATGGTATATGCATAGTCCATAGTTCCAATCACAATGGATATCATCTTCCATGAATTCGACTCCTTGTGGATTCACTTCGTACAAACAGGTCCAAAGTTATTACAGAACCCTAAATAAACAAGCATACTGCTGGTAGCTAATGGATCGCACCACTTGGATTTATAACTTCAATAAATGTTAAAAGAAGGTCATAGTTTGGTGCATCTACTAAGCCATGGTGGCGATGGAAAAATGCTTAATGAGAGATTTCCATAAGCTGGTACCTGAGACACTGATGAAATTATCAATCATGTCATGGAGAACAATCACATGTTTCTCAAAAACATATTTTACAAAACATTTTGCTGTAACCAGGATATCTTGGACATTATTCAAGTTATGTTGCTTGCGTCATGGCCACATTCCTAAACATAAAAGCGCGTTTACCAAAGTAACGACAGACAAGCACAAAAAAACATTGAGCAATTTCCTTATAAAAGAATCCACGTGTGCAATGGCATCGTGTTCGATATTTTATGGGTAACCACTACATAAAAACATATTACACCGCACGTGGGTGCATGACATCTGGAACAGCCATAACTCTCTCAGTTTCTTTCCAAAGATTACTGCCACATGAGGCATGTGGCTGAATCCAATCCACACGCTCCTGAGGAACCCTAGAGAGCATTCACCAGATAGACCCCCTCCACTATTGAGAAAGGCATCGTGCTCCAGAGTCTCGACCGCTTGGCCATGGCACCATGCTCATGAACCCCAGGGGCAAACCATCTGCGGGGCCATGGGGTCCAATTCGACATCACCAATCTGGTCCACGGTAACTTGCCCACACAGCCCTACGCCTCAACTCCTGCCTAGGGTTTCTCAAACGAACCCTACATCTACCACCCGTGCATACAAGGCATCCCCCGCCCGTGAAGAGGGCGAGAGCAAGACATTATAATTTGTCTCTACTAAACTAAACAGTAGTTCATTGCACTGTGAAACATTTTTGGACACCAGCTGATCTTTAAAGGTGTTATGCTACTAGCCTACTACTTATGAGTCTCGTTTTGATTGTCTAGGAAACTACAGTGTACTTTCAAGTTTTTATGCAAGGTGAGAGCTTTTAATGGTTACTGATATTTCGTACAAAGTGGCTCTTTCTGTAGGATTACTATCTGTACAAAGTGAATGTGTGCAAGACTGAAAATCTCTACTCGCTAATGCAAAGATCGTTTATTTCCTGGATAATTATTAAAATGCAGTTGATCATGCTGCAACATATATGAAATTCCAAAATATCTACATACCAATATGCAAAGTAGAGAAACCTGCAGTGATTTGTATGAAACAACTCAAATGCCAGATCGCTTTGTTTTATTTACTCCAGACTATGCTGGAAACCTAAGATTATATGATCACTAATATATCCTGTTTCCATATAGGAAACATAGCTTAAGTCGGGCCTCTTGCTTGAAAGATTTTGACATGATAAATCAAGGGTTTAACTCGAGTTAAATGGTATACAAAGATGAGATCATTGGGTCAATATGAACTGCACTGCTCTGGCAAATCACAACTGGCCTATCTAGGTGGGGTGCGCAGCGGGGTTTTCTAGTTTTATTAGAAAGAAAAACGAGAGAGCCACCGAAGAAATAGTCATTTACAATTTATAACCATAGTGTATACATCATCTTAGATTTGTTTACAGCGGCCACATGAACCCTAACAAGGCCTACATTCATTTACAAAGAAAAAACAATCACTGTTGTTGATGCCATGCTGCAGAAAGACATAATCTTAAAGAACGCCTTAAGGAAACTAGAGCTCAAATCGGATGAGCACCACACATACGTGCATTCGCAGGCAGTCATAGAAGAAGAGGAGCGGATGCATGCGTACCAGAGTGGCAGACGGCCGAGATGTCGCAGAAGACGGCAGAGGTTTTGATGACGATGGCACGCACTGGAAACTCCGGATTGGGGCCTACGGTTGCGGGGTCGGGGACATGGGCACCGGGGTGGATGTCCACGGCTTCAACACCGGCGAGGGGGTGAGCTCCGGACCGGGGTCTGCGGCGTCGGCCACCGTGGCCAAGCTGAGGCCGGTGCTAGCGGCGAGAGGGGAGATCCGGAGATAGGCTGCAGACCTTGGGCGGCGGTGCTGGTGGCTTTGGTTCGGATGGTTGGCGTCAATCCTTCTTGGAGTGGCGGCGGACGGGACTACGGGAGGCGTACGGCAGGGACGACGGAGGTCGCGGACGGGAGTCGAGGGTTTGGGAACGGGCGACTGAGGAGAACCGTTGTTGGGCTTTTGCTCGATCACCGATCGGCTGGGCTGAATAGCCACAGGCCCACAGCCAAGCCGAATAAGCTGAATCAATCCCAACCGATCACCCCGTACTAAAGCTCGAATCTATCGTAGCACCCGATCTACAGTACTATAGTTTGAGCTCAGGAAAAGACATGATCTACTAAACATTCATCTCATCATAACCATATTGCACCGACAAGTTCATTAACCATTTTTATTTCAAAATCACTCCGATGCTAAACTCGGCTAACATGCTCAATATCTGATAAGCGCAACAATTCAAATCAAATTTTGTCGCTGAGGATGTCCTAATCACACAGCTTGTACCAGCTGGCAGGCTCTGACTTAGGAATCGTTCACAACCTCGCAACCCTATTTAGTGCAGTGGACACTCAACTCGATAGACTAGTCCATTGTTCTCGGATCGGACGAATCACAATTAATCAACCTTACCGGTCACGGGACCTCGATTCGATTAGGTCGATCAAGCATTTGATCGTCTGATTAACCGTAGCTGATTGCGATTAATCGGTCCGGTCAGCCTATCTGGATTGGATTTGATGGGCCTATGATGCAATATTAGGCAAGCTTCGAGGGACTGGACTGGTATTTTGGCCCATTATGTTTTCACATATAGCTAGCTCCCACTCGTTTTTGTCTCGCACGCCTCTTGCTCTCCTTGTTCTCACGTCACCTGGAGGAGCTCGCACCACCGCCTAGAGAAGGGCGCCTTGCCCGCGTCCTCGCCTGGAGTAAGGTGCGTCGCCGGCTAGATCCGCCTGGAGGAGGGTGCGCCGCCCGCGTCGTCGCATGGAGGAAGGCGCCGAAAACCGCCGAGAGGTGTGTTTTTCCCGGATTTGTATAGTTGGGGGTGTGTTCTGTCTGCTTTTAGGGTTTGAGGTCCAAAATTAGACACATATGACAAATACAAGGTCCAAAAAATGGACTTTACCCTTTTTCTTGTCCGAAAACAAACATGTCGATTTGAGAATGCCTTGGATTGCAAGAATGTCTTTAGATTTTGCTTGTTCGGTTGTAGAGAGAGTCATACGTCAGCTACTCTGATTCCTACCCACTAGGCAACTTTTAATTTTTGTACCACGTATATGGTTATTTCAGGTGTCGAAACGATATGATTTTCAACTAAGATAGAAATATCAACTCCCGAGTCAATACAGGAGAGAAAACTTCAGTACATCGGTCGAACTTGGTCTTATAGCTTATACTATGTCGATTAAAGATACTTTTTGATAAAGTCGGTTACAGATACTTAACCGCGTTGAGTGTTGACCATGTACTGTATAGCAATCGCACTGTGAAAAGTCGGTTGCTTGCCGTCCAAGGCGCTATTGCCTGCCCTGCTATATATATATATATACCCAAACTCTGCTCTGCACAGATAGGTGTTCTCCTTCCTCCGATTGGCAACTTCGCCTCCCATAAGAACGTACAGCAAGCAATCGACGATCAGACTTGATATGGAACGAGGCGGCGCCGGTGATGCGATCCTGGTCCGCACGGGGCTGGTCTTCGTAACCCTGACGTCCGCCGTGTCCGCATACAGAGCCGCAGCTGCAGAGGACGTCGTCTCCGCTGTTTTCGTGGCCGTCAGCTACTCCACGCTGCTGCTTCTCTTCCGCAGCCTCCGAGCATACGAGCGTTTGTTGCCCGGCGACGACGCCGACGGAAGGCGTCGCCACCTAAAACGCGAGGTCTGGGCCCTGTGCACCTTACTCACCGTGCTGTTTGCGTGGAAGGCGGCGGCGGCGATGCCCTCGTGGCCCGTCGCCGCGGCCGTGTGGGCTATGGCGGCCCTCAACGCCGTCGGCGGGTTTGTTGCCATGTTCCGGCGTCATCCGTGATGTGAAGTCGTGAAGGATGATCGACGGAATAGTACTGCGTGAATCTATGCGTACGTAAGGTCGGTTGCTCGTTAAGTTGATGCATACATCCACATGCCTATACGTACGTCCGGCTAGCTAATTGCTAGAATCTCATCTCATTCCCGTAAGTGATAATCGAGATGCCTCTGACATGCTTCGATCTGGTTTACTCCAAATTAGTTTTTGCTATCATTCAACATACGCTCTATCCATATGTAGTGAATCGAAGGTCGACCCTTAGACAATTTTTTGAAGAGACGTGTCCCTTGAATATAATTATTCTAGCAGGTATATGTTCATATTGCAATTGGATTGGTAATTGGGCTCAAGAATTTGCTCAGCAACTAATTTTTTGTTATGGTCGTTGTGAATTACTCTTGCAGGTACCTGTTTATTGTTGCTAGCTGTGCACAAGAATAATTCTTCAGAAAGCATTTTATTGCAAAGACTGAATTTCGCGGGATCTTGCAAAAACTTCAGATAGTTGCAGACATGACGTGCCCCTTGAAGAATTCGTCCGTTTCATCCTGGAAGAGGGATAGCAATCGTTCATGTATTTTTCATTGTACAATAAAGTCAGATGAATGGACTGTGTTATCTAGTGTGTATTTTTGTCGAAATACATAAAGTGTCTACGTATATATATGTCATCATCTAAAAAGAGTATCTGTATATTCTATGTATTTTTCATTTTCTGTAAACATACATATTATATATTGTACTGTATTGTCGCCTCCTTTTGTCAGTATACATATTGTGTTTTTCCTTTTTTTTTTGTCAGCATATATATTTTCCCTCTCCTATCGGTGCTGTATATTGCAATTAAGACGTGTCCCAGATATATAAGAAACATAAAGAGCTGCAATAATAACAAAATAGTGTCGGGGTTTGAGTAGCATTATATATAATTGGTTTCTATTGGCGTTTTTTTTCTTGAAATTAGTACTGTATCTGCACCAAGCTGCACCACATTATATTGCCCTCATTGTGTTCCCTCATTGTTAACACTCTTATGGGTGGGTTCACGTGCTAGATCTACTTACTGTATTATGCTGCCGCCACATGCACAATGTTACCACTTAAAATCATGGTTTCTCAGAAAAGAACATAGAAAATAGTCAGCTTGCCGGTTGCAAGATTAGCCTTTCGTATTTTTAGGGACCCATTATCGAATAACATTTTTATGGATGAATTTATTAACTCCCATAGCGTACTCATACCCAATAATTTTGGAGTGGGTGCTCTCTTTACTCCAGCAAAACATACGAGATGTTCAGCATCTATCTAGGACGTATATTCTTGTGCTGACAGTGCTGTGTTCCTGTGTCTCGCGTGTGCGCGACAAACCATCGCGCCGGCTTGTGCACCACAGTCCACACACACAGAGGTCCGGACCGGAGCGGAGAGGGCTCTCGGCTCGCTCCAGGAATCCGGGCAGCTCAGCCACCACACCAGATCTTTTTTTTTTCTTTCCCCGCGGTTGCTTCCTCCGCCGTCCCTCCCGTCTGCCGCCTCTCCCTCTCGCACCGCACCCCCGCCATGGCGCTCGCCTCCGGCACGTCTTCCCGGCCCCTCCTGGGCCGCCAGCCCGGCACCGCGCTTCCGCACCTCGCCGTCTCCTCCTCCTCCTCCTCCCCCGCCTCATCGGTCCGGTTCCCCCGTGTCGCCGGCGCCGGCAGCAGGGCCGTCGTCTCCCTCCGCGGCGGCGCCGCGCCTCCAGGTCCGTGGTCAACTCAACCCAGATGCTGTTTTGTTTTCCCCCAATATAATTAGAGTCGCCGGAGCTTTTCGCGCTTTTGTTGGTACTGCGATTCGGGCCGCCAAACCCTACCAGGCGGCGGAATCGGAGTGATCCTTTCGGCGGCGGCGTCGGGACTTGGACTGATCCCCGGGTACCTGCTCATCTAGGCTCAGGGCTTCAGGCAGTTGAATACTGCTGTAGCTGTGGCTGGGTCTGGTTCAGAGCTAGCATGGTAGCTTGAAGACTACGGGCATATCAAAGCCTGTTTGTGTTTCGGCCTGAAAAGAAGACCTTCAGTTTTCTTGTTGGCACGGGTCGTGACATGTTGGTAAATTCTTGGCAATTGACCTCGCTAGGATCAGGCATTCGTCCACCCCAGCCAAATACTTTGTTTTTTCCTCATCGAGGAGTTTTAAGCCGTGCAACCTCTGTCCTCTCCTGCCAAAGAAAGAGTAAGGTTTGTATCAGGCCTTCCGTCCTTCCCCCTAAATAATATGTTTCCAGTCCCAGGACCATGGTCCGCTATAATTTTGTATCGGGTTACCTATTCTGTGCACTGGTCTGGAAATTTCCCGGACTCCTTACCAGAATAATCAAATTTTGGTGACTCATATGCGGCGACTTATAAATCCGGTCGCTATGTTATATATGTATATACCCAGTTGTAGGTAGACATGAGTTGGGCTGGTAAAGTTCTTTTTTTTTTCCCATCATAGCCATTGGTGGAAGTTTCTCTTTCTTAAACTATGTGTAATTTACAAATGCATGACCTGGAACAATCTACAATACCTTGTTGTAGTCAAATATTCATTACGTCAGTTGCTTCTGCAAATCTATAAGCATTTTATTCCTGGTGTACATCATTTGGAAGCCGTAGGTTGAAGTAGTCAGCATAACTGTTCCTAAGCATTATCTTCCTGGTGTACATCATTCTGAAGCAGTTAGTATTGGCATTATGCACGACACCACTGAATAGACAGAACTTGCACTAGCTCCATTCAACGCTAATTAGCTAACTATCGATTCTGTATTGCAGTGGCGGCCGCAGCAGCAACATCCGGTAGCATTGCTCCGGCTATTTCATTGACTGAAAAGGCCTTGAAACATCTGAATAAAATGAGGGCTGAGCGGAATGAGGATCTGTGCCTGAGAATTGGTGTGAAACAGGGTGGCTGCTCTGGCATGTCTTACACTATGGAGTTTGAAAGTAGAGCAAATGCCAGCCCTGACGATTCTATAGTAGAATATGATGGTTTCGCAATAGGTAGCTGCCTTATCTTTACTGCACTAATTCTGTTACTATGTTTACTATTTCTGAAATTTGTCCTTGAAATCAGCTTTCCTGGTGAGGTACTTCTGCCTTGTTTGAGCTCTGAGGGATAACTGTTCAAAAAAGTTATTATCTCTATTGAGTTGTTTATTTGGGGAGAAATGGGTGCAATATTTGTTAAAAAAAAAACTTTAGGAACATGCACTACCTGTTTGGATCAAAAGGTCAACAGTTTGGCAAGGGAGTGCGATTACATGTCAGCAGGATCTCCTTAGTATGCTTGCAAAGGTGCTTTAGGGGCTTCCTTTCCTGATTCTGGTTACTCGCCAACTGCTGCAGTCTAGGGAAATGTTTCGCAGTTGATTCTGAATAGTTGCTCTGTCGATTCATCTCAACTGATTCTAATTCACTATATCTGGAATGAACCAATTCTAACAGCAGACGTTTCTACACTGTTGCAGTTTGTGATCCAAAGAGCCTTCTCTTCATGTTTGGTATGGAGCTGGACTACAGCGACGCGCTCATCGGCGGCGGCTTCTCCTTCGAGAATCCAAATGCAACAAAAACCTGTGGATGTGGCAAATCTTTCGCCACCGGAAAAGAAACCGAGACCACAGCAACCGCCTGCAACAACTAGAGTATAGCAAAATAATGATAGCAAAACGTGTTGTAACATGCCATTGCCTTATAGCACTCAATACTCATGTTGGAATCTGGTGGCTATACCTGTACACCACAGATGCATACGGAAGACTGAAGAGTGGCACGATCTGTACTATTGCCGTCTAGTATGTATTCGGTGTTCAGAGGACTTGTTACTGCTACGAGCCTGTAACTGCTCAAAAGAATTCATGAGATACTGTAGTTACCATTATTACCATTGGCCCCAAATTTCAACTCTTAACCAGTCGTGTACTCGTATCGTGTGGCAATCAATCTGACGCGTCAAATTTCCATCGGACGGCGCACGTGGACTCGGTGCAATCCTTTGTGTGGAGCCGTTTATCCAAGGAGCTCGATTGCTGGAGTGGAGAATCGCCTCTGCTTCTGCTCTCGACCACGTCTTCGCTGCACCGCGCGGCGAAGCAATGGCGACCGCAGCGCCGCTGCTCTCGCCCCAGCGCCTTCGCCCTGCGCATCTCCCCCGTCGCCTATCGGCCCCACACCTCCCCTTCCCCTTGGACGCTTCAGCGAAACCGCGCCTTCGCCGCGCGGCGCCCCTGTGTAGGGCCAAGTTCGGCAAGTTCGACGCCTCCGACGCCCCCGCCGAGGACCGAGGAGGCGGAAGCTGCGGCGGACGTTGGGGCGGCGCCGCCAACGGAGGAGGACGACAGGTCAGGCTCACTGCACCCCTCTACCCCGTGCGAGATTAAGAGCACAAAGGACGCTCACGTTCTGAGGCGCCGTTGTGCCGTCTGCTGTGTGGTTCAGCTGCTTGCCGTCGGATTTGGAGGGCGCGATTCGGCAATCGGGGAAGGCGAGCGCCGACTTCGTCAACTCCGGGGGCCTGCGAGCCGTCGTATGATTCACATTTTCCAAATATTCTGTGCAATGGCTAATTGGCTATCCGACCTTATCTGCTCCAAAACAATTGTGCAATCTCTAACTGAGATGGAAGCGCTTGGAGTGTGGTCACATTGGTTACGCTCCTCATTTTGTGCTGATCATGTGTCTATCAAATAGTTCTTAATGATTTGTGCATGTTTATACCATTGTTCTAGGCAGAGCTGCTGATCCCACAGTTGGAGTTCCTCAACGAGGAAGGAGCACAGGCTGAGCTCTGGGCATTGTCAAGGATTTTCCTGGACACACTTGTACAAGAGACAGGCCAGGTTTGGATACAAGGTCGTTTAGCAATTAGCAGTAGACATGACCTTTTCTCTTTCTCGCATGCTTACAAGTTATGACTGGATCAATCTAACTATGTATATGGTCCTTACTGATGCATCCTGCTATTTTACAGAAAGTTACAGCCATTTTCCCCGATGCCGGAGCAGCTGCCCTTCTCAAGTATCAGTGGCAAGATGCGCAGTTCAAGTGTGCTAGGTACTGCTTTCCATTCTGTAGTTCACTCAGACAGTGATGGTTTCATAGTAAGTTGATTTAGCATAGTTCATCTCATTATTTCTGAATTTTTCATGGCATCCTACCAACGTGAATACAGAAGCACTGCTGGTTTCGATTTTCCTTTTTAAACAAAACACAGTTAATTTTCTCACCTGCAAGAATTATCTGGTTTACTTTAGTTCCAAGTGTAGAATACAATATTTTACTGGACATGACAGGATAAAATCTCATCTATTTTGTGCTCTTGGATAAGAAGAAAAAAAATATATCGGCTGCTTTAATATTATGACACCAAACAATAGTCGCTTTGCAGTTTCAATCAGTTTTTACCTTTTCAATACGAATTGCAGCTTAAGTGACCGGAAGCCAGTTAGTGCTGAGGATGAAGTTGCTGTGATGATTATCCCTGATCATCAGATGCTGGAATCTGTTGAACGCATCGCGTCTCAACTCTCTGATGATCCTGTATGTAACTTATGACTGATCAGATTGCAAATCTATGCATCACCCAATATCTAATACGAAAATAATGGATTTTCATTTGCTGTTAGAAGAAAAATTGGCAAAATAAAATTTACATGCAGTACAAGAATGTTGGGCAATACATGCACCGGCAGATTAGTATACACTCCTACATGTATAAGTATGAATATAACCAACAACTGAAAGAGATTGTACAGATTTTCCTGCCTAAAAACATGCATCAATAATTCCATATTTGCATCAATTAAGATTGTATATTTTCATCAGAAACCTTCATTCTACTTTTCTTTTATTATTATTATTTGTACAGGTTCCATTCAATTTATATCCTGAAGTAGTGTCTAATTTTCATTGATTGCAGATAAGACCTCTTGTCATGTGGAACCCACGCCTTGTTAGTGGGGATGTTGGGGTAGGTTTTAATGTTCGGAATCTACGCAGAAATTTCTTAAGGTGAGTAAGTGGATACTTTGGTACACTGTTGTCTGTCATCCTGTCGATGTGTAACTCTTTTAGCTTCACTAAACATAAACAGCCACCATTGGTACACATCATTTGCATAGTATACTGCTATTGTGGTGTTTGTACCTGTAACTGAAAGCCGTTTGGTTATTTTGGCTAGTTTCTAAAAAAAGGTTCAGTAAATCCATTAAGCAGTTTTGTGTCAGGGTCATAAAAGACCATGGGTTGGGCAAGCCATATGTTATGGACGGCTATGCATATCAGAGATGGAGGTTCGGAAGTCCTTGGCCCTAGATGAGTTGGATAAGTCATAGGCGTGTTTTCTTATTTGGTTGTTAGAGTTTGTTGGGATCGAGTAGGAGAATCGAACTCAGAGCCTCCTGTGTGAGGGCGAGCTGATCCTGTTCCTGCCATTGCCATCTACTACTTTGTACCTTAGTAAAGCCTAATTTCTAGCCCCTATCACCATCTTAATTCCAGTCAATTGAATGTGTATAACTTTACTGTTGACTGCAGGTCTCGTTGAATCATATCATGTTTTCTTCCTGTTTGTTGGTTTGCCCCTTTCATCTGCTGACATGTGACATCCATCACTCACTTTGCAGTACTTTTACCACTGTTTACTCAATGAGGCCGTTGCCAACTGGTGCAGTCTTTAGATGCTATCCTGGGTAAGCATAGAATTGTTATATTTTCCATTCATATATGACCAAAGCAGATATTTATTGAAAATAATAAGCTATGGCATAAGTTCTTTTATTTGTGTCTCAGAAAGTGGAAAGTGTTTTATGATGATCCAAGCAGGCCAAATCGGTATTTGCTTGCCAGGGAGCTCGCAAGTCGGCCTGATGCAACAGATATTGAGGTAGGGCACTGAGACTGACAAATATTTTTATCTTATATTTGACCATTACCTTTTTAAGTAAAAGTGTGCTGACTTGAATCTTTGCATTGTTGGAAAGGTGAGTCAAATCATGCTTCTACTATAGAAACTGCAAAGCATCCAATACTCAGCATTCCTTAATCTCTAGTCAGTATTTGTGGCTGCACGGCTGCCAAACTACTGAAATTTAATACAGGCTTGAGAAAGTCATTTAAAAAAAAAACCGTTATCAGGAAAATGCGGTTACATATGCTTCTGTAGTTCACCTTAAGGTTCTGTATCTTCCACAAATTTGCGATTTTTTAAAAACTAACACTACAACTTGCAGAGGATATTTGGAGGTACCGATGAGCAATCTGAAGAGGCACCGTCATTGATGAATAATGTCATGGGCGTGTTTAGTTCTGTGAGCCGGTTTATGAGAGTCATCTCCAAGTGAAAACTAGAGCAAACATTATTCACATTTGAGTTCACTGATAATCGCGAATTTCATTGAAGAAGATGGTTTTGGTGCATCCGTGCTGTTTTCACCTCCCAATCTGCAGCGACATGGGTATTGCTGTTTGGAGCAGTATGGTTTGACATTTCAGCACAGTAGCTAAATGTGTACACATGACATACCGTTTGAATTCATCTGATCATCCGAGGGTCATAACTCGTATAACCGTGTAAACTGTATCTCCATACTCCATAGATAGATCCTTATCCTGTAAGTAGTGGGGATCTGAATCTGAATTGTTATTCACTTGTGCGCTCATGTATCATATACAATCAGATTGCGTATTGCGAAATCAGGAGAGGAAAAGTCTGGACAAAACACAAATTGAATCCTTTGTTTTACATGTATGTTGTGAATAAAAGCAATTTGTTTCTTTATCCTAATTAGACTGAGAGTCAGGATACCTATCCTCTGAAATGGCACACTTATCCTCTGGATATATACACCAAATGCTGAAATAGCCAAATTCTGAGGAAAAAAAAAACTTGAATGATGTGATCTAAACACGTTCAGAATATTCATCTGCTGCGATCAGTGCTCCCTGTTCTCCACAGGAGAGGTGGAGGCACTGTGAGAGCCTGAGAGCCCCAGCGACGGCTGCAAGAACGACCGCTGCCCATTCGAACCCTGCGCCACCGCGTCTGATGCCATCGTCGACGATGACCGTGCCAGCAGTGCCGACGAGCACGCCGCGCCCGCGCTTGACGGCGACGGGCCCAGGCCGAGGTGCTGCCCCCACTTGAGCCCCCGCAGCTGCTGGCTGCCTCCCTCTTCTCCCGCCGACGATTTACCGCCCTGCTGCGTGCCGACGTACGACGTGATGGCGGCCGCCAGCGCCGTTTGGAAGCCCGGGTCCGACGTGATCACCTTCGCTATCGTGTCGGTGAGCGCGCCCGCCGGAGCGCCTCCGCTCGCGGAAGCCCTCTGCGGCTGGTAGAGCGCCGCCGCCGGGACGTCCCCGCCGCCATGTTGCTGATGCCTCCCGTTGAACAGCGACGCAGCGGGTGACCCGTAGCCCAGGTACCCAGCACCACCGGCCGGCGGCGGCCATGCAGAGCCGGACGACAGCGCGCTCGGCCCCGAGTTGGAGAAGGAGAAGCTCGTGGGAGGGTACCTCGCCCCGTGGCCGAAGGTCGAGGAGAACCTGTTGCTGCCGAGCGAGAAGGCCTGCGAGGTGGCGGCGGATGCTGGCGAGGTGAGGTCGAGGGTGATGGTCGGGTAGGACGGGGTGGAGGTGATGGACGCGGCGCCGCCGTTCGGGAGGAAGAAGTGTTTGGAGGCGTCGTGCGCCGACGACGGGAAGCCGCCGCCGAAGCTGAGGCCGGCGGCGGCGGGGAAGCGGAGGGAGGTGGAGGAGCCCGAGGTGAGCATGGATGCCGCGGCCGAGGTGGTGGACGCCATGGCGGTGGCGGAGGCGGAGAGCTGATGGTTGTGCGTGCCCTCGTACGTGGTGATCAGGATCGACATGTCGTCCGCGCACCTCTGCACCTGCAAACCACACACAAGCGAGTACTTTCATCAATAGTTTGTTCGTAAGCGTACGAGAGGATACGTTTGAAGCGTGCGTCATTCTTGAAATCGAAAACGAAAACATGATTCACATTTTTGCCTTGCAAACTGAAATGTATGAATTTCACAAGAATCATGTAGAAATTTCAGAAAACAATTCACTTTTAAACAAAAGTTTGGAGCAATTCAATTTTAAATAAAAAATTGGAGGAACATGGCAGTTTTCTTCTATTCCAAACAGGACCAATGGTTTGATTTGGACCAAAACTATAATTTTAGATGGAGGTAGTATAATAAAAAAATTGAACTAAATTTTCTAAAAAGACGAGTGGTACAAGGAAGGAAAGATAATTCTTAGATTGATGAAATAACTCTGATGACTTCATTATTTTGAATTTTTTATGAAAAACCATGAACATAGTTTGGTTTAGAAATGCACTTTGCTTTAAAAAAAACTTCAAAAAGATTACTGACTGTGGACTCGTAACCCTGGCCCTCTGGGCTGAATGGTCTCCTGTGACCTCAATTTTCGATCCCTGCTACTCGCCAGTGCTTGATTGTTTTGTTTGTCCGGCGAGTTCGATTAGATGCGTGATTTTTGTTGCACTCGGCAGGTTTGGTGGTTCCGGCCATGTTTGTGGATGAGCTCGTAGGACCTAACGACTCTCAATCCAGCCTCGTCTACTGCCAATTGGTGGATTCCATCGGCTAAACAGAGGCTCCAGAAGCCATTTGTTAATCGGATATTTGTTTATCAGTTAACTAACTGGTCAGTCTGGTCCATGTTGACCAATACTTGCAATTTAAATTCCTCGTAGACAGACCACTACAAGCAATGGTTGTTCAAACTTCAAAGTAACGCACAATTTGGTTGATCCGTTGATTCCGAACCCACGTTCTCTCAACAATCCTATGTAACAAGGTCCGCCTTTGTTAGTTGGAGACCTAGATTCAGCACCCAGCTACCCGCGCCAAGTCAATCTCTCTTGTGGCTAAATTAGTACTTATATTATACATTCATCTTAAACAAAGTCCCATCTGTTTTCAAATAAATAAATAATTATTAGCAATAAAGGAGACTTGGATTCAGTGTTCGGGTGTTCCATGTTCAGACTTACAGAGACAGTAGCATTGTATAACTTTGAACTGAAAATGTGTTCGTTTCAGAAAAAAAAAAAACATGCACGTACTTTCAAAGATGAGAATTGAGCAGTATTCTTTGAGGTAGATCATGGGCATTATGTACCTGCTTTCTGACGGGGCATCCTGCTGCTACTGTGCACCGATAATAGGCACGGGGGCACGGGTTCCCCTTGGCTATCTTCTGCCCGTACTTCCTCCATTGGCATCCGTCGTTCATCTGGTTAACAATCCAAAGCATATTTTTTGCATGTTATTCAGCTCATCTCATCACCGCGTGTATCATTGTTAGCTATATATATACACTCGCCTATCAAGCAGGCGGCGTTGCAGTTCTCTGACATGTATGCATCTACGTACCGTTGGTGCATCACACCTTGCCCTTACGGACACCCTTGCCCTCTTGGCCTGCGGCAGTGGACCTATGTCATCATCGACCTCCGCGCTCCTCAAATTCTTCAGCGTTTTGCTTGGTGGCCACTGCTGATCTGTCGTTGTTTCCATGCCATCCTCCTTGTTGGCATCCTCAGAGCTACCTTCAGGGCTCAAGATCTGCACATCGGGCTGTATCTTTGCATTGTTAGTTGCACCAACTTTGCAGTCTGACAGTCCGAGAGAGAGCCCTCCTTCTTTAATGTTCATTAAGTCTTCTCTCCCTTTGCCTTCGGCAACACGACTCTTCTCTTCCTTATTGCTTGTGCTCGTGCCAAGGCTCAGTGAGATGAATTCAGACTCCTCATGGTCTGTGGGCGTGGCAGTTGAGGGATCTGCCGGTTTTTTTGTTTGTCCTTGTTGAAGTATGCCATTGAAGTGCAACTGAAGAGATCGGTAGTCCTCTACAATGCGTGACAGCATTGTTTTTAGCCTCTTGTTCTCTTCTCTTACCTCACCCATCTCTGCCCTTGTGGATGCGAGTTTATCTTCTTCAACCTGAAGATCGATGCAAATGAACAACTATGAGATCCGCAACCATTTCTTAACCGAACCACATACGATAATGGCCTTTTATCTTTGTGTAACCCTCGGAAGATTATTGATATGATCAGAATGCATCCTTACCTTGTTATGAGCCTTCAAACTTGTTGAAGTTTGCTTTGATGCTTCGTCCATTTGAGATCTTTCCCTTGGGCTTGGTGAGCATGCCTATTAAACACCAGGAAAAAAAAAGGCTGCTCAGAATACTGCAGTACCTAAGGATAGCTAGGTAGTTATTTTCTCGAACCCGCAGGAGAGCTGCACGTCATTGTATTAAAGGAAGAAAAGAACCGGATACATTCAGGATAGCTAGGTAGTAAAACTACACACAGAGCTGATGAAACTAGGTTGTTTCCTCTTCTGGTGGGAATTCCCCGTAATCAGTTTCAGGGTAAGGAATTAGACTTCAGAATGAGTTGCACTATACTGAAACAAAAGTGAAATGGATCGATTTTTATCCTATCACACGGTCAGGCCGGCAAGCATGAATTTTCATGGTTAAGATTTATTATTTAGGCACCTCCTTCCTTGAATTTGATTTGTGTGAGGACCTAAACAAGTTGCTATCTGGGATATGATCATCTTTGATCTGCAATAGAAACCTGGAGGATTTTTTTGTAAGGTCAGCAAATAGAAAACCATGGAAAAACATCTTAATTAGGGCCAACAATACATGGAGCACATACCATTATTCCAATTCTAAATTTATCCACATGTTTTTTTTGTGTGTGCTATATATACATGTACGGATGTACCAGAACTCGTGGTTCCTAATATTTCGTAATAAGGTGGACACCTGATTGATTTGGACATCAGAATCTTCTTCTAAACATGTATCTCTAAGCTTATTTCCAACCATGTCAATATATTCCAGGAAAACTGCATTTCTGAAGGAAGTCCCTCTTCACAGATCAAGACTCAACAACCCAAAAGAGAAGTTCTCTATGTCTTAATCATACATGCTCCAGTACCAAACAAACTCTTCAAATAACAACAGGCTGAACAAGAAGAGAAAATTCCAAACCTCGTTTTTGAACTGCTCTTCATGGCTACCAAGCTGCTTCTCCCCCTTGATCATCTCTCCTCTTTGACAGAAGCTAGCTAGCTTTCAAGGGGCACAATCCCTCTTCTCTTTTTTCTTTAGCTCCAATGCTCTCTTCAGATCGATCTCTTTGTTCCTGCATCAGTCTATGGCTTATAAAGGCAGGCCATGGCCTTGTCTCTGTCTCCTATTTGGACTTTTAGCATAAAAGAAGTCGTAACCCAGTGCTAACCTATGTTAGGCAGTCAACATCCAATATGTCAAATATTGCCGCACTCTTCCATGACTTGGAGAGAGAAAAAGAGAAATAAAAAAGCACAGGCGACTGAGATTTATGTGGACTTCAACGTGTGCAACATGTTGCTCTTGTTTTTTGTCCAATACAGATGTGCGTCCAGACTGCGTACGTCCAGCTGGAGGAGCGGCTGGTCCACTGTTAATGTCCGTATGAAGCTTCCCGCAAGTCATCGCGTCAGCCGACTATTAGAAAAAATGTCCTCACGTAAGAACTTGATTTCAAAGCTTCAACATGGGACCTCGGCATATAATAGGATATATGGTTATAGGTAACTGTTAATCTGGTATCCATAAACCTGCCTTATGCCTTTGCCATTGCGGTCTTGTGGGGCTGAAAAGATTGGATAGCTCATACCGAATTTATGGAGACAGCTTAAGTAACACATTTTTTTAATCCTCTGATTACTAGATTGCAGATAAATGGTGGAAATTTTGTTCCACGAAATTAGTAGTAATAAGTTCCACTTGTTTAACGCCAGCGACGACTTGTCTGTAGTTCTGTTTAGGGGAAAACAGTATTGGCATTAGATAGGGATCGGATAGAGGACCATATGTCTTTTAGAGGACCGCATGTCTTTTTCAGAAGTCAGAATTGCTCTTGGAGAAAAATCTACTGATTCCATGAGCTATGATCTACACGCATGATGTGATAAGTAGCCTCACAATCGAATTAATTGCTTTGGATGCATATATGAACAGCAATACGCATGCAATTATTTTTTCTAGTGTTATATTCTCTGACATCTACAGACATTTTTCCAAGGTTTGGACTTGTGATTCAACATGTATTGTTTGATAAAAAAAAGTACTAGTATTGCAGAAGCGGATCTACTACCACACATTTGCTTCTAAATCTTTGGTGTACCTCTGCGGTTAGAACATGCAGTCAGTGACCATGTATACAGAAAATCCTACCAAAAGGGGGTGTTAACTTAGAATTATTAAAACCAATTAATAAAATGATATAAAATCTAAGGCACATCTGACTGAAAGAGAATCGTTGTTCAAGAAAAGTAATGATTTGCTGCTAGCTAGATCCATCAAGGAATGGGCGTCATCTACAAAGGTTGGATTATGAATGTATATATCTCTACTAGATCCAATGTTTCCACTTCCTTAGGCGTATCAACGATCCACTTGTATGCTATTCTTTGGAAAATCAACAAAGCGATACATTAATCAATCGCAAGACCATTGACCTTAATCATAACCCGTTTTATAGATATTAAGAGCATGATGCAGTGCTGTGATCCAAAGTTAGCTGTACCATTTTTCTAGAATATCGTGTGGGTTAGGGTGGTCTTTGAGATTCTGAGTGCCTCTTCCAGTGACACCATTGGTTCTATTTTAGAGGTTGAGTCCATGGATGTGGTTCTTTTTAGATCCCAATGCTTTGAAAGCTCCATTTACTATTGCCCATTTGCCTTGCATACATGCATGGTTCTAGTCTTCCATTAGTAAAAGATTATAGCTCGACAAGTGGCATGTACTTATACATACCCTCCTACAATTTTATCACTATATTGACTCTATTTATCCGGCTAGAAAGACCAGTCTCTTGATCTTTATTGCAGTCAGTATATACCCAGCTAGAAACTGACATTGTCGTACGTCCTAATCTTTATTTGCTTTGTTAGCGCCCATATATCACTAGAGAAAATAAGATATATATGTATATACGCACCATGGTCGATCGTTCTCAGCATGCAGCTGACGTCAACGTACAGCTATTGAGCGCAATACTGCCGTTCAAGCTTTCTCTTTGAATTGGTGTGTACAAACCAAAAGGGCTTAGATATTTCTGTTAATTTTCTGGCGAGTCTTGATCTTTGATATATCTTACACTTGTTTGACTTAGAAGAATGAATGAAATTAAATAAATTGCGAACTCCCTAGCCAGGGTCATGGCTTATAATTGGACCGACTTTTTCCATCTTTAATACAATAACACACGGCTTTCCTGTGTGTTCGAGAAAAAAAATGCTAACTCTTACAATTTGAGCCTCTTGAAGTTACAAAACGAACAGTATGATAAGTGTACGAATTGTATTCCTTATTCCTCTGCTCTTCTGTTCCCCTGTGTGTCTGATCTGGATTCATGGATTATAAGTCAACTCTAAGTTATAATATTCTTGGTTCAACGTAAACAAATAAATGCTGATGAGCTATTACAATTAGCAAGATGTTCTCCTTTTTACAAGATTAGTAATGTGTTTGACCTGTAGATGTCGAGTACCATTTGTATTGGTACGTACAGGTACCACGTTCCAATGAAAGCAGGTTCATCCTTACAGTTGACTATGGCTTGCCTTTGCGCATGTATTTCGTTGACCTCATTGAGTATCTTTTTATATTTTACACGATGCCACCATGTGTTTTATTTGGTTAATAATTGTTAGAAGGAGTGGAAATGGCAGCTCAACTATTCCATGAGGCCCAAAGGGCAAATGTACACTTGGTAACATTACAAAGAGACCCCTACACTCTAGGGTAAATACACAACAAATGTATAACACTATATACACTAACACCCCCTCAAACTCACGGTGGATCAACAACACTGAGTTTGGAGAGAAGAAAACCATGCTGAGCTCGAGTATAGGCCTTGGTAAACAAATCTGCAAGCTGTAGCTCCGAAGGCACGTAATGGAGAGAAACCACACGATCCTGAACTGCTGACCGAATGTAGAAGCAGTCAATGCCAATGTGTTTGGTGAGCTGATGCTTCATTGGATCCTCAGCAATGCTTATGGCACCAGTACTATCACAATGCACTAGGTGTAGAAGAAGGGACGACAACCCCAAAGTCAGCCAACAGCCACCGAAGCCAAGTCACCTCAGCCGTGACACAAGCCAAGGCACGCAGCTCAGCCTCAGCACTAGAACGAGCAATAGCAGTCTGCTTTTTGGTCTTCCATGAAATCAAGGAGGATCCAAGGAAAACACAATAGGCAGAGAGCGACTTGAAATCTGAAGGATCAGTACCCCAAGTCGCATCAGAGTAAGCATAGAGCTGAAGAGAGCTGGAGCTAGAAAAGAACAGGCATCGATCAATGGTAGCTCGAAGATACCGAAGGATATGAAGAATGTGACCATAGTGGATGCTAGTGGGAGCTGACATGAACTGACTCAGGATGTGAACGACATAGGAGATATCGGGACGAGTGATGCCAAGGTAGACAAGACTGTCGACAAGATGGCGATAGCGAGTAGGATCCTCAAGAGGAACACCATCTGTGGCACGAAGACGAAGGTGGAGATCCATGGGAGTGTCCACGGAGCGCTGATCAGTGAGACCAGCACGGTCAAGGATATCCTGAATGTATTTTCTTTGGGAGAGATAATATCCGTCGGGTGTGGAGCTGACCTCAATCCCAAGAAAATAGCTAAGGGAGCCCAAGTCAGACATGTGGAACTGCTCACTGAGACGTGCCTTGACAAAGGCAATGTACTCAAGATCATCACATGTGATCAACATATCATCAACATAGAGAAGAATAAGGGTGCGACCTCGAGGTGAAGTGTGGACAAAGAGAGCAGGATCATGCTGACTAGCAACAAACTCAACAGCGGTGACAACAGAGGTGAAGCGCTCAAACCAGGCACGAGGAGCCTGCTTGAGGCCATAGAGAGAACGACGGAGCCGACACACATGACCGTCACTAACAGTGTAACCAGGAGGAGGATGCATGTAGACCTCCTGATGCAGCTCGCCATGAAGAAAGGCATTTTTGACATCAACGTGTGAGATGGCCCATCGGCGAACAGAGGCAACAGCCACAAGAGTGTGAACAGTGGTGCGATGGGCAACAGGAGCAAAGGTCTCCTCATAGTCACGCCCATACTCCTGCTGAAACCCACGTGCAACAAGTCGCGCCTTATAGCGCTCAATGGAACCATCAGAGCGAGTCTTAATCTTTAGACCCACTTGCACATGATAGGAGTAGCAGAAGATGGGAGGGGAACAATATCCCAAGTACCAGTGCGCTCAAGGGCAGCAATCTCCTCAGCCATAGCAAATTGCCACTCAGAATGTGAAAGCGCATCACGGCAGGAGGTAGGCTCAGAGAGAACAGAAGCGGAAGCGAAAAAACCAAGACGATCAGGACGACAGAGCGTACTCCGATCACGAAGATCATATCGCGGAGGAGGCACACCAACAGTGGATGGAGAAGGACTGGGTGGTGGCGGAGGACGCGGGCGTCGAGTGTAGTGAAAGAGAATGGGAGGACGTGACGGAGGTGGAGGTGATGGAGGTGGAGGTGGTGGAGGTGACAGAGATGTGAATGGCGGAGACAAGGTGGTGGAGGGTGGCCCATCTATACTGAGAAAGTCAACAAATTCAGAAGAATGAGTGGAAGAGTGGATGAATCAGTAGCAAAGAATGGGCGAGACTCATCAAAGGTGACATCTCAAGAGACTCGAATGCGACGAGCAACAGGATCCCAACAACGATAGCCCTTGCGCTCAGAGTCATAGCCGAGGAAGACACACTGCACTGATTGTGCAGTGAGTTTCGTCCTCTCACGAGGCTGAAGAAGAACAAAGGCAATACAACCGAAAGCACGAAGATGACTATACTGGGGTGGTCGACCAGAAAGACGCTCAAGAGGAGTGTCACCATGAAGGGCGGTGGAAGGCTGAATGTTCACAAGGTAAACAGCTGCAGAGACCGCTTCAGCCCAGAACTGAGGCGGAACTGAAGAGGACAACATCAATGCACGGGCAGTCTCAAGAAGATGACGGTGTTTGTGCTCAGCAACACCGTTTTGAGCATGAGCACCAGTGCAAGAATACTGAGGAAGGGTACCCTGCTCTAAGAGAAACTGACGAAGAGAGCGAGACAAATACTCTCCTGCAGAGTCAGCTCGAAAAACACGAATGGGAGAATCAAACTGGGTGTGAACCATAGTAGCAAAAGCCTGCTCTAGAATCCAAGAAGTACACCCATGTGAAACGAGAGAAATCATCAATAAAGATCACATAATAATGATGTCCCCCTTTCGAAACAAAGGGAGCAGGGCCCCATACATCAGAGTGAACAAGATCAAAAGGTTGAGTAGATATAGTCTGACTACTAGGATATGGAAGCTGTAGCTGCTTGCCAAGCTTACAGCCCATACAAGGGAGGGAGGTATCACCAGAAACCTTCCCAAGAACACCACTACTGACTAGAGATGACAAACGGAACCCACACATGTGACCTAAACGATGGTGCCACTGAGCGAAGCTGACTGAGGTGGTGGTGGCAAAAGCTGTGGCATCATCAGTGGAGGAAGACCGGCAACGAGTAGAAGCTGA
Source organism: Paspalum vaginatum (assembly GCA_030272315.1). Classification (NCBI taxonomy): domain Eukaryota; kingdom Viridiplantae; phylum Streptophyta; class Magnoliopsida; order Poales; family Poaceae; genus Paspalum; species Paspalum vaginatum. Next base: position 41,017,634 of record CM059021.1, read on the forward strand.
AGGAAGGCGAAGCCAGTCAAGCTCCCAAAGACGAGGAGGATCATGGAGCCGGCGGCCAGTACCAACCAAAGTCCCCGTACGACGATCCTAAACAGAGCAAGAGTCAGACTCAAGAATGATACGACAATCATAATCAGTGATCTGGCCTGCAGACAACAACTGCAAATTAAGATCAGGGACATGAGAAATGGAAGGAACATGAAACTGAGGAGTGTGAAGTGTGCCATGACCAAGAATAGGATGTGAAGTACCATCGGCAGTGTTGACAAATAGAGAAGCCGATGACGGACTCAAGGAGCTAAGATGAGTAGAATCAGGTGTCATATGAAAAGAAGCTCCAGAGTCAAGAATCCAAGGGCAGAGTACCTGACTGAGACGACGGGGGCCTTGGCTGTGGCACACGAGTAGCATCTGAGGAGACCACTGAGGGAGCAGGTGGAGCAGTGTAAAGATGCTCCATGTGCTCCATGCGCCGAGTCAAGTCGAGTGCCCAAGCAGGAGGTGTCTGGTGCGACGTAGGAGGTGACTGGTGTGAAGTAGGAGCACTACTTGAGGCACCACCCTTGCGACGTGGAGGGCGCTTCTTGCACTGCTCGATGTTGTGAGTCCGCGCCTTGCAGTAGTTGCAATAGAGAGCAGCAGCAGTGCCCGTCTGAGCAGTAGATCCAACAGCCGGTGCAGAAACCGAGGTAGTTGCCGAAGCCGCTGGAGGAAGTGTGGCAGCCGGAGCCGCCAAAATAGTCGAGGGCGACGAAAACACACCCTTCAGACATATCTCCTCAGCCCAAACTAAGGTGACCGCCTCTACCTGCGAAGGTAGAGGGGACCGGGCTAGCAACTCTGCCCGAAGCTGCTCAAACTCCGGACGCGGGCGCCGTAGGAACTCGTGAAGCCGCAGAACACCCTCATGCTCCCGACGAAGGCCACAATAGGAGCAATTGCGGCAGTAAGCAGGCTCCAAGGAGTCAAGCTGACGCCACACATCAGCCAGCTGGCGATAGAAGTGGTCGACAGAGGAGTCCTGCTGACGAAGAGAGCTAGCGAGCTCCAGAGTGGATGTGAGCAGGGCATAGCTGCGTGGCTGGTAGAGAACCTGCGCACGCTCCCACATCGCCTGAGTGGACAGTAGACCGATGAGATCCATAGCAAACTCAACCTTCATGCTGGCAAGGAGGATCTGCTTCGCACGGGCCTCCTCAGCACGCCAATCTTCATAATCTCCCATCTCAGACACATATTGCTCGACTGCATGTAGGTAGGCATCCATAGCCTCAGCAGTGGGAGGAGCACCATCCTTTCTAGCAGCAGGCTCTACAGGACGATCCGAAACAACCGGACATGGTGAAGAACCAGTAAGATGGCCCCGTAGCCGCTGGCTGTCCAGACAGACCTCAAGCATCGTCGACCACTCCTGGTAGTTGGTGCCATCAAAAGTGACGGAGGGAAGCGGCACAGCAGGAGCAGATCGAGGAGCAGCAGCCATGTCGGGGAGGAGACGGCGCGGGTGCCTGGCGGCACGAGCGCGCGCGAGGGCGCAGGGAGCCGCGCAGGGGCGGCGACGGCGGCGCGCGAGCTGCGCAGGGGCGGCGACGGCGGCGCGTGGGGCCGCGCGGGGGCGGCGACGGCGGCGCGTGGGGCCGCGCGGGGGCGGCGGCCGAGGAGGCGCGGCGGGGACGCACGCGCGGGCGCGGGGACGGTGCCCGGCGGCGCGAGAGCGCGCGGCCGCGCGTGCGGGGACGGCGCGCGGTAGCGGGGAACCGCGCAGGGGCGGCGGCCGACGACGACGGCCGGCGGCAGGGGAGCTGGAGGAGAGGGATGAAAAACCTAGCTCTGTACTATGTTAGAAGGAGTGGAAATGGCAGCTCAACTATTCCATGGGGCCCAAAGGGCAAATGTACACTTGGCAACATTACAAAGAGACCCCTACACTCTAGGGCAAATACACAAAAAATGTATAACACTATATACACTAACAATAATTACCTCTAAAATCTATCAACATATGCATAGAAAATGAAGCAACGGTGCTGCTTCTGTCTGCCGATGCCCTTCAACGTGAATAACCAATCTTTAGATGCATAAATGTTGCATGAGTACTAAAGAACTTAGGTGTCTGGTCAGACATAATCCAGAAGTGTGTACAAAAGTAAACTTGACGGCTGAAAATAGCCTGTTCAGATGCAAATGTGCAAGGTTGCACCGTTTTCCTTGAATGTCTAAACCTAAGCGAAATGAAGAGTTGGGCATAGAATAGAGTCAATGGTTTGGGGAATGGCATGGTACACAGCAGGGACGGGTAGTTTGACATGCTGGGAATCAGTGGCCACTGGGCAATGTTTTAAGGAATAACCTAGTGGGCGATCTTGTAGCTATAGCTAGAACCTAACCTAGTTTACGTGACAGCTAGAAATATTAGGATCAGGTCACCAAGAGTTTTGAAGTGTAACACAATAGCCAATAGGGTTGTTAGATCGATCACACGAGCACAATGACAAGACTGTAATATATAGTTAGTTGATAATATTAATGATAGGAGGAATCATCAACTTGACGTCCCACTTATGTCATGCTTATGTGCCATGCATGCAATTAACGGTCAAAGTTAGCTCTGTCGTATGTCTTTGTTGTCCTAGACTCATATAGTAGAGGTTTGTGCTTTTGTTTTGTCCTGCTATTTTTGAACTATATGCAGTAGTGCAGTGCTCAGCATTCTTCGGACTAGAAGAATACCATAATTATCCCGTGTATATGCACAAAAAAAAAACCTTAGCATTCTTCATATCTTTATATCAATAAAATCTACTCATAGCTACCATCTGCCATTGATTATATATATAAAATTTGTAGTGATCATCATGAAGCAGCATAGCTTTTCAACGATCCCGTCAAAGCGGTGCCTAAAAGCATCGCAATCCACATGGAGAGACTACTCATTGCCATTGGTTGAAACGGCGAGCGAAGCAGCCAATTAAAAATCCGGAAACTATTCTGGTTTCAAACCGATTGCTTCAGAGAAATGACGACCTCGTGCAAGTTTTTGTATCCTTGCGTCAACTTTCGTGGTCCATTCGATCGATCGGTATTGGCAGAGTCCTCACCTAGCATGTGCTAACTATTGCTCCCCTGCTATTGGTTGAGCTCCATTGAACTGTGAGCACTGAGCAAGTGGGGGTACCGAGGGTCAAGATCACCAGTCCAGAATTTCCAGTTTCCTGATTTTAGAATCTCGACGATGGAATTATGCAAGTATTCGTACAGTGCATTGTCGTGTTTATATTATGAAAGGCTTGAATTGCTGTCGAACCATGTGCAAGCGGTGTCGCGTGGCTCTAGTCTGTAGACTCGAAGTAGTTTAATTTCACATGACTTGCACAAATTCCCAGCGATCACGATGGATGATGGCAATTCTAATTCTTGAGTTGAGAAAGTTCTCCGATCCGGTAAATTCTGCGAAGCAAATCTATATCACTGAATACCGTCTACCTCAAATTTAACGGGTCATGTTGACATATATATAACTCACTTTGAGCCATCAAGTTAGTCCAAACTCTGAATTCTGATTGAGCAGCTGAGCAGCTGGAGACCTCTGCGTACTACTTTCTGCGGCCGGGAGCACCTCGTCGTGCCCCAAATCAATATTTTACGCGTCCGGCCCCGTCGGGACAGGCTAGCGGGGCGGCCACCAGCAGGCGGGGAGGCCTCAGTGAGAGTGAGACGAGGTGTCACCGGCCACCCGGGTGGCTGCGGGTGGGGTGAGGGTGAGGGTGGGGGTGGAGGTGGAGGTGGGGGCGGGGGCGGTGGTGCAGTTAGGATTCGGAATTGGGGTTGGAGGACGCCGGTGACATTTTTCTTCTCCACTGTGGGCAGTAAAGGGGGGTCGCGTCGTGCCACATCACTTTTTTCATGGCATGGCGTCGTCAAGCATGTGTGCCTTTTTTCATGGCGTACTTCTGGTAAGGTCATGCATACGAGCCGTTTTCAAACATGCTCTTCTTCTGGTATTATTACAACTTCCTGTTCAGTCGCACACTTGTGCTTGTGATTGAGACGGTTCGTTTCTATTTGGCTTGAGATTCTTTGAAAAGCTTTGTGAGTCGTTACGACCCGGGGAGTCCATAGATCATTCATGTGTAGAATTTCGTTCGCAAAAGAATATTATTTGTAGGATTTTAAGCTGGGGGGCAGCGGTGCTAGCTTGTTGGACCCTAACCATGCATAACCAAACCTAGCTTGTACCTGTCCATCTGCGACACGCAAGTACATTGAAAGTATTTGTGCTGGACTGACTAGGATCTGGTGCCCTCTAATCACCTCACAGTACGGAGCATACGTGCTAGCTATCCTAAGCCTATATCTTTTATTGCATATTTTTTCTATTAAAAAATCAACGAAGCATCATTGTCAATTACCAATCAACTTGTTGACCTTAAGAGAATTTAGTACTTTCTATTTCAGCGTATTTATTTTTTCAAAAAATATTCGAGACTTGCATCACATAGGAATGGTCAAGCTGCCTATGCCAGCATTGAGGCGACGTAATATATATAGTAAGTAGTATCAAACAAATTGGCAGTTGATGCCGGACTCCCAGCTGTATCTGACCTCCAACCTACAGCACTTAGTCATACAGGACTTCCTCCAGAAGTGGATAGCACTCGCATGGATAAACTAGAGACCAGACTTGGCTACATTCACAAAACCAATTCAACAACACCCGCCCACGTCGTAGAGGAAAAATGGAAGGAGCAACAAATAGTTCGCAGTTCAAAACAAGACTTTAAAGCTCGTGTCCAAGATGATCGAAGTAGATGATAAAAATTCTCTTTCAACAGAATTATCTCATAATGGAAGACAACAAAGTTGATGACTATATGACCCAAGAATAGCTTATATCTTTTCCTTTAACGAAAGTCGCAGGAGCTCCACTGTTGAACAGGGCTTCAGATAAATTCCAATTTAACATACAAATTGCCCAACACTGCATCCGGTACTGATGATGTCTTTTGTATCGTCTGGAGAGGTCATAGGCTCGTAGCCCCTAGATAGACATTAGTACTGGTTGATAATACGAACTGATACTAAAAAGATACTCCATTCCAGAAAACAAGTCATTCTTGTTCTGTACTAAATCAAACTTTCTAAAATTTGATCAAATTTATATGAAAAAAGTATAAATATTTATAATACCAAATAAGTATTGTTAGATTCATTGTCACGTATAAAATTCATGAGGCACGTCTTTGGTGTCATAAATGTTGATTCTTTTCGCTATAAATTTAGTCAATGTTTACGAGGTTTGACTTAGAACAAAACTAGAATAACTTTTTTTCCGAGACGGAGGGAATATCTTTTCATACCAGTTCGTAATATCAACCAGTACTAAAACCTTACTAACGAGTGCTAATGCCTTCGGTACTGGTTCCTACGGTCGGTACTAAAGCCTGAGAGGCATCACTGCCAATTCCATAGTTATAGCCCTTTGTGGAGTAAGTACCAGTTGATACTTTATACTCAAAATAGAGGTCCTTTAATGTTAGGGGTCCGTTTAGCTGCTGTTTTTTTTTTATGTTATAAGGATACCTCCATATGCTTTAAAGTTTAAAGGCGTATATACAACTTTCAACTCTTTTGCGTAAACGGAACAGTGGCCTCAACAATTGACAAGTTGATATGACGCATCCTATATATGCCATCTTTTATTTAATCGAAAGCAGGTTCTCATCTCGTTTGCAACTTTAGTCCGTACAACACAGTTAAACTAGTAAGGGTCAAACAATGTACGGCCAACAAACTGTTTGTTTCTTCCTACTATCTGAAACTTCTCGCTTGCTTATCATCTGAAGAGAAGGTGGCGTGCTCATGCTCGATGTCGGCTAGAATACTTTTCATTATATGCATTTATCCGAAAAATGACTTCAGAAAACAAAGGAGCAGTGCTGTTGACGGGAGAAAACTCAACATCTGAAACATGTAAACTAGAACTGTTTTCATTTCTAAGCATTTAATTTTGACTTCGAAGAATTATAAAGGTGGGGCAAGCTCACACATTGTAGCATTCTACTTACAATGCTACTGAAGCATCTCATTTTCCTTAAACTTCAATAGCTATCAAACTAAAACAAACGTCCACATGCAATTAAAAATCAGACAACAGTAAGTAGGCTTTGAAAATTGAATTTGTCAACATATCATCACGGTAGTTTGCGCAGCCATATAACACTTATAATAATGATGCAGGTCAATGCTTTCATCAACTATTGAATTGTGAATGTCAATAACACACAACTTCATTTTCCTTTAGGCTGAGACCTAAAAGTAAGATTTGCTTCCTTGCAGTTAAAATATTACTCCCTCCAGTTTCAAAATAATGGACATTTTAGACAGCGACACGGTAACCAAAACATCATTTTGACCATCAATTAATAGTACTATGCATATTCAAAATATACTAAGTGTGTAATATTTTGAAAATACTGTTGAAAACGAATCTAGCCATATCAATTTCGAAATGTGAATTGACATATTTGAATAGATATTATTTGTTAAAATTAAAACATGTTGATTGTACCCACACCAAAGCGTCCATTATTTTGAATCCGGAGGGATGAGTAGAGCTCAGACATCATTGGCTCTTTGGTATTGACGTGGATTAGTTATATAAGGCTAGGCGAGAATGACAATTGGGCGCTAAACATTTTAGGAATCAACTAAATAACCACAACAGCAGCGCATAAAACAGCTCAGATCTCATTCAACCTATTTCTTGGAAGCCTCTCTATGGTTCTTCAATAATGCTAAAAAGTCAAATCATCTTACAGGTAGTCCATGTGCTTATCTAAAAGCCGCCATGGAAATGCTGAAGTAAAAAAGAAAAAGGGAAAGAACTGGTTCTCTAGAGGGAGATGACATGAACTAAATAGAATCAGTCAGAACACACAATAAAGAAATTAAAACTGCTTGTTCGCTGTTCAAGTATTGCAGAAAGGAAATCACTAAACTTACTGTCTGCACTTCGAAAAGCACAAGGTACAAACAAGAAAAGTGCAACAGAAAAAAAAAACAAAGAAATGTAAAATGGCCTGAACAGCTTGGTCCATTTTTCGTCCTCCTACGGAGGTTCTTGTTTTTACCTTTACTTTCAAGTAGACTCAGTAAAGATTCCATGTGTTCACACTTCTCCATACCTTTGGGAAAGGAATGTTGACTAACATGTTACTACAATTAACTCGTCTGTATGAACCCGCCATACTCATCTTCACTGCAAAGGTAATGATTTTTCTCTAGTTCTGAAGGATTGTGGTTGTTGCTGTATTCTCGTATCAGTAATGTGAAATGTGATATGAGAGATGGACTCAACCAATCAAATCACAACATCCTTTTTTTTTGGTTGAACCAGAACCAAATAACGAAAGTCTCACCTCATGTTCATGAGATCAGAAACCTTGTGCATCTCAACACATTTGTGACAGGCAAAATGTTTTCCGAGTCGACCATACCTTGTGGATCCTCCTCCAGACGATTTCTTTGAAACGTTTACCAACTGAAAATTAAAATTTTAGTAGTAGAGCGCACTTGGCTGCCCTCACAAGTCACAAGAACGAGCTGCACAACACTAGATGTCAATGATGTTGTCATTTTCACACCCACCCCCAAGGGATTAAAATTTTGCCCAGGGTTAGTTTCTCTCCACCACCGCCCAACTTGGCCCCCCCAAAAAAACCAAGGAAACATTTGCAAGTACGGCATGGGACTAGGGGAGGACAACAACGTGAGATCTGCAAGTTGTGCTATCGAAGTCAGAGAGCTACACTCACAAGGCTAGGACTATCTCGACACCCCTTGCCTCTGAAAGGATCACAGGTCAGTTTCCAACTGTAGATGACAATATCCCGGTGACCAAATGGCGACAGATTGATCTGCTGCCTATGAACACCCCCTCCTCTAGTCTGGAAGTTTGAGTTCCTTGGATGTGAGTGTGTGGCACTGTATGTAAGCCCAACCCCCTCGCTCAAACTGTTGGCACTCACCACAGCAGAGCGGCCAAAGCGGCCGGTTTTCGCTGTCTGCCCATGACTTGAGAGGCCGTGTGATGCCACTCGCCTCGTGGTAACACGCTACACCTCGGTTCTCAAGAGGGCAGCGCGAGGCTATGGGCAGTTGGGCACACATGGGGAATTCCGGAAGCCTACGGCCTACTCTACTGGTTACTGCATGCACTGAGAGTGGAACGGGGGGAGCCAGACCTGACTCCTGAGCAGGCAACCTGCGTGGCTGCGCCGGTGGCCGTGGACCGGGCAGAGAACATCAGATCAGGTGGCGCGGCTGGCTGGATTTGCCGGGGGCGGGGGAGGACGACGGAGCAGGTTGCAGGACAGGAGCTTCCAGTACTCTGTCCTCGAGGCTCTAGCTCTAGCAGCTTCTCGTCGTACACCGGCCCACGGGATAGAACGGGCCAGCTGCCAGCCCACGTCCCGAATTCTCATGGCCGAATTTGAGGCCCAGGGCACGCGCCCAAGGTAGTCGAGCGGGGGCGGCACATCGCCAGTCGTCACACTGCTTTCATGATAATCAGCAGGAAAGGAAAGATGGTCACAGAGACAAAGACACGGTTTTGCGAAAAGGGTGTATGCTTTCCTCCAAGAAGTAATAATTGAGTTGAGTGGTCGCAGATGGTTTGGAAGTTGGAACTCAGCTAAATCATCATCAGCTTAGACGGCAAAAGCACACCATAATTCCAGGACTACATTTACAATACTCTCATGTCTGCAAGTGTTTCAAGAATGAAAGGCCAAACCTTTCCAGGCAGCCGTGGAATCCAGCTACACGAACAGCGAATCAGGGAGCACACAGACATGAGGCGTGCGCTTGCAACTTCGGCGTGCAGCTTCTCACCTAGGCAACCGCTGCTGGCCTGCTGCTGCCTTCCCAGTTCCAAGTCAGAGCTGAGATCTGTTGCCCCAACACATGGCCCACAACGCCCCGTGAAATTCTAGGCAGCTGAGAAGTTCTGAATGCAAGTAGTGCTACCTGCCTGCTTAACTAGGAAGGAAAGAAAAGGAGCAACCCAAAATGGCATCCATCAACTAACCACGTCAGAGATTACCCAGCCAGACCTTTCATCCCTTGAGTTGTAGCCATCTCCTTGTAGTGAGTGCCTCACCAGGTCACCTTCGCCACTCATACTCAGGAGTGGACTCGGGCCTGATGTATGGCCGTGATTCCTCAGGCTTGATAGAGCTTGTAAATGTGCTCCAGCCCATGAGGTGCGGAATGATGTACTGCACAGGAGATAGATGATGCGGCATTATTTTCTTTGGTGGTTGTGAATGTTGCATTTTATTTAACTAAAAATAAAAGGGTATGATGTACTGCAGAAAAAATATATTGATGGCATAAATCATGTAACGAGCTAATATTTGCAGAACAATGGAAGTACAAGTGTAGAACCAAGCGCAAAGTAATCAGACAACTCTATAACTCATGCAGTCTGTTCGAACTATAACAATGAAACCAGGTAGATGTAAATAAGCACGTGTAGAAAGATTGATGATAAAACAGGGCATGCTACTTACATTGAAAGTTGATACAATGACAGCAAACTCTCCCTTGGTTATAGGGATGTAGATGCTCTCATCAACGTTGAGAAGTCGGTTCTGGACGCCTAACAACAATAAATGATCATCAGATCAATCTGTGAACACACAGTGTGATGAAATCAAAATCTGTAACAATGAGTTGGCAACTACATACTGAGGTTGAAAAACCGGCCATTGCCATCTGGTGTTGGCTCAACCTTTAGAACCTTGCGCACTTTACCTTCTTCACTGTTTATAGCAAGATATGAATGGTAATGAGAACATGAGGTTAATAATGGAAGAAAATACACACATGATGAATATGAGATTGCAAAAATGCTTACAATCTAAATATACTATGCTATAGACAATGTGTGTGTGTCTGAGGAATGATGGAACCCACATTAAGCAATCTTGATTAGAGGGGTTGGATGAGAAAAGGTTGCATTAATCAGCAAAATTTTGTGTATTGACATTCGAGATAAAATACAAGAAAGCCCATCTTTTGCAACCGCAACAAATGGAGAGGCAAGAATGCCTTGCCCAATCATTATTGTTTTTAAAATATAGTATGAAAGTACGGAGCAAATGGAGTTGATAAGCAACCATGAAAAAGTCCTTAAACTAGATTGGCACAGGTAGTAGTACAGAAAATTTATGATGATATCATTGCTTCCTTATATACCATTTGACAGAGAACACAAGAAAAATTATATATGCTGCAACTGAGTAGGAGAGTAGTAAGATGCAAGACATTAGACATGATGATCTGTATTTGTGGAAATAATACATGCTGCAACAGAGTAGGAGAATAGTAAGATGCAAGACATTAGACATGATTATCTGTATTTGTGGCATTTTTCTCTTCTTCTAGAAACCTCGTGAGCTAAATAACAAGAAGGGGAGATTAACTAGGGGAAGAACTCAGTTAATCAGACATATCAAACGAGACTAACCTCCTCCCCTTGAAAGGGTCATGAAAGAACTCGCATGAATCCGTCGGACCAAGAGTAATCAGGGTTCCTATCTCCCACACGGATAATGAGAACACCTGCATTGCATTGCACCGAACAAGTTCATGCAAGCACGTTAGATCGAAACAGAGAATCAGCATGCCTATAGAAAAATTTGCAAAACGCATACATCACAGAAACAGTTGCCATAATACATGTCATTGCTTCCATGGTTGGAATTTGGAGATTACAAAGCAGAAACTTCCCTGGTTCAACTTACAATGAAGCAACAATGCATGCAGTTCGAAGCTGAGCATATAACTTGCAATAGCATTTATTTTCAGCAAAAGGGAAACAATCCAAAATTTCTAGATACACTATAAATATCCGATAAAATGAGAGCGTTGGCTCTCAATTCGATTGCTTGGCATCACAAATAAAGGGAGCTTTATACCAAACACTGAACCAAGTGGAGCATACCTGCTTGCGCGTCCAGTCATACTGGCGTGTGGCCACGGCGGGCGCGAACTGCAGCAGCACGAAGCCCTCCTTGGCCACCTTGTACGCCCCAGACTACAAATCCGCACACGCACGGAAACACCCGTCAGCTCAACATGAACAGGCAGCAACGGGAACCGCGCAGGCAGCACGGAGCGACGAGGCTCCCCCCTGCCGCTCTACCTACATCGAGCGGCACGAACTGCGGCGGCCTGGGGTCGAACGACAGCGCGGCCTTGCCCTTGTAGATGCTGTAGCTGGTGAACACCCTCCCGTCCTGCGCGCCGTTGGGCGGGCGCCCGTAGCCGCCGTCCCCGCGCGGCGGCGGCGGGGCGCGGGGGTCGAAGTAGTCGGAGTGGCGCGGGGAGGCGACGGGGCGCGCGGGCAGGGCGGCCGCCCTGGAGGAGGCGAGAGGGAGGGATAGGGTCAGGGTTTGCTGCGGGGACTTGGGGTGGTGGACGGGCAGGAGCGCCGGCGGCGGCGAGGGGAGCGAGAGGAAGAGCGGCGCCGGCGGTGGCATTTCGCCGAACGGGCTGGGGACGAGGAGGCGGCGCGGACGGGTGTGGTGCGGGTGCCCGGGGGTTTATCCTGTGCTCGGCTCAGTCTCAGTGAATGGACCGGGAAGGTTTGGGCGGTCGGGCTCACAGGGAAGATACGGGCCGTCACGATCGGCTTTGGGCCTGTAGGACACGAGCCCACCTGACACTGAGCGAACGCGTCTTTTTATATTTTTGAATTTGAAAATCCTTTTAAAAAATAGTACCGCGCCCAGATTTTACAAGACTAACTCATCTTATTTAAAAATTACGAAAACATGGAAAAAATCAAATCATACTATAAAGTATATTATGGGCTAAAAGCGTAAACTAACCTGCAACGAAAATAAATGATAATTATGAAATGTTTTGAGTAAGACAAGTAAGTTAAATTTGAGATCAAAAAATTCAAATGGACCTATAAATTGAAACGGTGAGAGTACTACCGGCTCACAGAGATGAAATGTATGCTTTATAAGGAGAAAAAGATATCTAAGAATGCTGCAAAGATATGTTTATGTCGTATGTGCGGCATATACTCCTTCGGTTCCAAATTTCACTGTCGTTTGACTTTTTGACACCAAATGTATCCACTCATCTTATTCAAAAAACATAATATTATTGATTTTACTATGATTTAGTTTAGTATTTAATATACTTTAAGTATGACTTGAGTTTTTATATATTCTCATAACTTTTAATAGAATAAAATACATCCGCGGTCCTCGAACTTGGCAAGCTGTGTCGATTAGGTCCCCGAACTTCCGAAACCAGAAAAACGGGTCCTCCAACTTGGCACCACCATCCAAAGTCATCCAAAACCAGATTTCCCAAAACCGGATGCTGACGTGGCCCATGGTCTCCAGCAGTTGAACGCCCTCGCCCATGTTCTCCAGCAGCTGAACGCCGCCGCCTGCCTTCTCGTCCTCCTCGCCATCCATGGCACCAACCCTGGCCGCTGTGGCTCCGCGCCCACCACCCACCACACACCGGCGAGGAGGCTGCTGCAGCTACCGCACCAGCTCGCCGCCGGCCCCGTTCATCTGTGGTGGTGTGCTCCAGACGCTCCCAGCACATCGTCACCCACATCCAGATGGCGGAGGAGCGCGTGGCCGTTGTCGGCTGCGGCTAGGAGGCGGACGGCGGCGGGCGCGGTGACAGCGAGGAGGGACCGCCCAGGAGCCCGCGACAGCAAGGCGCGGGGAGGAGTAGTCGACGCAGAGCCAGGCGAGGCAGACGCGGAAGCTGCGGAGCTCATCGTGTGCACCGCGTGTACCGCGCCGCCGTGGACGTGGCTCCTGGCTTCCCCGGCGGCGGCGGCAGTAGCGGCGACGCCGACGATGCGTCACGACTCACGCATCCGCCATCGTTGCGTGCTCGCTCGCTCGCTTTCCTGGCGGGCCTTGGATGTCGGGATGGAGCGGAGCGGGCAGCAGCTCGCCGCGGGAGAGGAGTGCAGGCAGCGCGAGGACATCCTCTTGCTCCCGCCCGCCGCCGGATCTCGCGCCCGCTGCGACGACGGCAAGGCCCGCCACCCTCGCCTGCGACGAAGAGCGCGGCCACCAAGCGCAGCATGTCCTCAGCGCCGCCAGCCCGCTGCTCTCCACCAGCTCCTCCTTGCACTCTACCCCCGCGCGGCCGTCGTCCGTCCGTCCGCGCCATCCGCGGAACACTCACGCCGCCGCCAGCCCCGTGCCTACCCCGCGCCTCCTCCCGCCTGCCACTGCCGTCCTCCATGCCCCCCCTCGCTCCGCTGCCGCCTCGTGTGCATCGTCGTCTTCCGCGGCGGGGACGCCGAGGTCGATGCCCCGTCCTCCTTGATGTCAGTGCCCGCCGCGTCGGTGCGCAGCGCGTGCGACCTCGGCCATGCCGTCCTCGTTGACGCCGCGGCCCGAGTGCCACGTCGGGGACACCGGGTCCGCACACGCGACCACGGCCACGCCTCGCCAGGTCCTGCCGGGATGGCGGCACGCCCGTGGATGTCGGCGCGCAGACGACCTTGGCCTTGGAGCCGGCACATCGCTGTGAGGAGGGAGGCCGCCGGCGGGGCTGACTCCGGCACCACGCTCGGAGAGGAGGCGCAGGGACCGAGAGGCGTGGTGGGCTGGCGGCGGACGGGAAGGGGCGCGCGGCCGGCGGCTGGCGGCAGCGTGGGAGATGGCGCGGACGAACAGACGAAAGGGGAAGGCGCTGGACTGGACCCTGCCGCGCGGAACACAGCTGGCTCGGACGTGGCACGCCACGTCGGCGTCTGGTTTGGTCAATCCCGGTTTTGAATGTTTTTGGATGGCGGAGCCACGTTGCAGCACCGTTTTCCTGGTTTTAGAAGTTCGGAGACTCAAGTGATACAGCGAACCTAAGTTTAGAGACCGCGGGTGTATTTTATTCCTTTTAATAAGACAAGAGAGTTGAATTTGATGTTGAAAAATTCAAACAAACCATAATTTGAAACCGAGGTATCAGTATTTATGGGTCTGTATGCTACGATGGGTTCTCGTCTAGATATATATAGATATATTGTTGCTTGAAACAGTGGTATCTGCGTTTATATTGAAAGGGCACAATGGTGGCATTGCGTGGAGGAAGAGAAGGCGCAAAGAGCAGGCCAACTTTTTTAACACTTGGGCCAACCTATTAGTTAAAACTTACAAGCAAAGTGGTGGCATTGTGTTTCACGAAAAACGATCGTGTTGCACGAAGAGGGGACGGAGCGGCGACCAACCTATTAGACACATGCGACTAAAGTGATTCGCGATATCTAAGATTCTATCACAACCCGTTTATCTTGTGGCTAGTTTGGTCCGATCCACATGCAGTAACAATAAGTCACACGTATAAAAAATACAGCTATCATGCATAAAGCGAAAACCAGTGAAAATAAGTCACACGTATAAAAAAAATACAGATATCATGCATAAAGCGAAAACCGGTGTCTGTCCAGCTGCCGTATTGTCCGACGATATTGTCCCTTTTTTTCTTTGCACAATGACAATGGGCCTGCGTCTTGTATTACTGCACTGCATCCTGCCCAATTGCTCATAGTTTCGTAACCTGATTTCTCTTAAAGAATGGAGGGGAACGAAGGGAAAAGTGAAACCTTCTCTAAAAGTGTTCAGTCCACAGTGGTGGTAAATAACTAGACGATAGAAAAGCATGAGAGAAAAATAAATAATAATAATTTATCTCACCACTAAAATTTAGCTTCTATACATAATACTCTACGTTTTTTAAATACGTAAAATTTTTTTGTTTATTTGATCGTCGCAAGCTATTTTTCTTCCTCCATGTCTTTTGTGTGTCTAGGTAAAAAAAGAGAGCTAGCTAGCGAAATATCCCGCCATCGAAAACGTCCTAATAAGTTGTGCAGCTATTCCACCCACGAAAATTCTGCGAGAGGGACAGGAACGAATATCAGTAAAGATGCGGAAAGAATAATGTCAGCATTGGCGCCCGTCAGGGGTCTTAGAATAAGCTGGAGTGGTCAAGGATTCGTGCCACGCGCGCTCGGCAGGAACGAAGCCCAGCGAACAACCCAAGGCCGCTGATGCCCTCCCGTTTTGTCACCGTCTGTGCCTGCCTGCCGCTGCCGACTTCAGTACACCTGCAAGGCAGATTAGTACTGTTAACGATTCTTCAGAGATAAGAGTTCTATGAGTCTATCTCACTAGGACCGCCCATTTTACTGTTTATATTTTAAATTTTTTCTCTATCTACGATACACGATACACGTACAATATTTTGCACTTCCATTTAGATTTTTCGTGAGCATATCGTCAATTGTTCCTGCGAGCCTGCTGGCACAGTGCCGTGGCTGTTGCATATATGATAAATAAATCATACTCCATCCGTATTTAAATATAAGTCGCGGTTGAATTTTTTTTTTCAAAACTTCAATCACTCGTCTTATTAAAATAATTTACAATTTTCTATTTATTTTGTTGTGATTTGTTTTATCATTATAGAGAGTTTTAGTATGACTAGTTTTCCTATATATTTGCAGTAGATTTTTGAATAAGACGAAAGATAGAAATTTTGGAAAAAAAACAACCGCAATTTATATTTAAATACTGGAGGGAGTACTGATTGAGCGATTATCTTGGGATGGGGAATGGGGAGTTGGATGCTAATTCCTAATTAGTACTAGTACTATTTTGTGGTGGACAGATATACACCTAAATACCTAATTAATAAAGGCCCTAGCAAGGTGTGTGCTAGCTCAGTGTTCATTAGCAGATGGGTTACGTCCTAACTTGCCCAGCTCAACGTGTTTTCTGAATTCTGATCAGTACATGACACAGAGTACGCCACAGACGGGGAATGTTCTCTCTGCTTGTCCTTTTCAACGGTTTGGGCATGGCTCTCATGCCAGTCTCACTAGTCTGCACAGGTGAGCATGCATGCATACCGTATGAGATGACTATAGCTTGCCATCGTTTTCATTCTTCAGCGCCTGCCGGGCGGAATTTAATCAGTTTATATATATTACTGAAAAATGTCACTGTCCTTTAAAATTCGGTGAATGTGCGTATTGCACGGCTGACCTTTCAGTCGTCCAGGGAAGAAGCTGGGTTGTACTGAAATTCAGTGCCCCCGGGCTTGTCATGCATGTTGGGTTTATCTATTTCATGTGGTGATTTTGTCTATCTATCAATAGAGGAGATAAGGCTGTTTTCATAATTCAATTTAGTACATCCAAGATCGGATAATCATGAAACGACTTACTGAGCTGAAATGAGCCACTTGATAGGAAGGAATTATATTGATGGAACCAGCTGCTAACTAAGATGTTTAAATCCATTGATTCCATTCACTGTTCTATTGTAATAATGGTGAATATATTTCTTTTCTTTTTTCTCAAATTGTTTCTGCTAATTGTTTTCATTAAAAGGATAATTTGATAAAAGAGCACATACAACTTCTCCACAACACGCCTAGAACGCGCACAAGAGTAACATACTAAGTACCTCACATAGTTTGATGTGTACAGCATCAGCATATATACACACGCTGAAAAGGGCAGGGAGATGCGGTGAAACTTCATGCAAAAACAGATGGTAAAGCAAGTGCAACAAGTACAGTATTTTACAAAGGACAGGTAATGAGACAACCAAGTTATGTGAGTTTGCCTTGATCTTATCTTGATGTTGAAAGGTTGATAATTTTGCGATAGGGCGAGGTTAATCATACGCTAGTCCCTCTCTTTTACAGCTTGCGACTCTCATCTTCAGATGTTGTTCCTTAAGTATGCTTGGGGACCTTTTAGTGTGGGGCACTGTGTTTGGTCGATCAGCACTAATCATTTTATAAATTTTTACAATGATTGAAAAAATAAGGATAGCTGCCCATCGAGTGAAATCCAATTGTTTAAAAATTGGTGGTACCAGTACTATTTAAATGTATTGTATTAAATGTTTTCTTATATCACAAATAATATATCAATGATAAATGGTACTAGCACCATAAAATAATAACTTACTATATATTTATGATGGGCTTGCATGCATCCAGTAGGAATAAATGTCGCTCTAGAACTAAATGTAGTTACTATGTTTGGTCAATTATACATGACTATGAGGGGCTTGCATTGCATAGTATGGAACAATGACTATTCTAGAACAAAGCAGTTCAATTCATTGGCACAACGAAAAGAGAGAGAATATACTCGTATATATCCATAATATAATGTATACGCAAATTCTTTGCCAATTTATGCTTGGCTGGTAAATGAAATACATTAACTGAAACGATTGTTACATATATTTATTTATAGCTTGCTTTCTACTATTTGGAGAGTTGGAGACTGATAGAAAATGCTTGGCATTATACATGCTGATGTAGACTATGGATCCAAATCCCAAGATTTTGTGTCTGTGTCATCCAAATTAAATGAGTTCACAAACATTTATTCTTTTGAAGAGAAATCCATTGTCGCTGATAATATTATTTTCCCACTGGAAAGTGCAAGACGAGTCCTTTGAATCCGTACGTATTTCTGAGCCGGGAGTTCTCTGTCTGGTATTGGTTAATCAAATCATCCAACTTGATCTACCAACATTTCTTTTAAATAGAAAAAAACGTCATGACGCGCACCATTGGTTACTTCTTCTACACGAGAAAGAAGAAGCTACCAGACAGTTGTGCATCGTCTGCGTCTAATTAATTCTGGACAAGCCGATTTAGTTTAATTTTCTGGCCAATAAATACGTGCCATGTATGTAGTGGCAACACAAAGCACACAATGCAGCAGGGCGTGTAAGCTGTCAAGGTGAGGACAGGACAAGGCTCTCGGCACCGAGAACACCGCCGCCCTCCTGTCGTTTTCAGCGCATAGATGGAAACAAGGACGAGCACCCAGCCGTGCACATCTGTTGGCAGCTGCATATAAACTTTCACACGCACGTCGTAGCCATCTCCCTTTGGTTCCAAAGCCATCCACAACACACCCACAGCTTATTTCCTTTGCTACCTAGCCGAAGAAGAACCAGAGGCACGCAGCTTCCTCTTTGGCCTGATCCATCATTTGGTCGATCGATCGATCGACATGGAAACGTACACCTTGGCGGTGAAGGATGAGGCTCCACGGCATGGGGGGAGGGCAAGGGCGGCTGTACTGCGGCGCGACGGCGCCGAGGGCGGCGCCTGTGGCCACCACCGGCGGCGACGGTCGTGTTGTGATGAAGAGCGTGAAGAGGCGGAAGAGGGAGCCGTCGTCCGCGGTGGCGATGCGCAACGGCAAGGAGGAGGCCGGCGCCGGCGACAAGTCGTCGGCGGGTAGCAATAATGCGGCTAATAAGAGGAGCTCAAGGTTTAGAGGCGTGAGCAGGTAACCTAACCACACGACGTTGTCGTTCATACATGATACACAACGACGATTAAGATATACGTTCAGTGTTCAGAGAGCTAGTAGTTGATCTGACCATGCTAGACGTACGTTGTGACGATCGATCGAGCAGGCATCGTTGGACGGGCAGGTTTGAAGCTCACCTGTGGGATAAGGGGACATGGAACCCTACGCAGAAGAAGAAAGGCAAGCAAGGTACGTAGTATACAGACGACGTGATACCCAAAGAGCGTGATTTGTATGTATATGTTTCTCATATATGCTGCATATGTGGATGACACGATGCTGAACAGTTTACCTTGGAGCGTACAACGAGGAAGAGGCGGCAGCAAGAGCCTATGATCTGGCAGCGCTCAAGTACTGGGGACCTACCACCTACACCAACTTCCCGGTAATAAGTCTGTCGTTGTTGATGCAGATTGCAGTATTATTTTGATAGAGTGCAAAGGTTATACGAAGCTTAATCAATTCGGAGCATGAGCATATATGGTTGTTATCATACACCCGGCAGGTTGTGGACTACGAGAAAGAGCTCAAAGTGATGCAGAACGTGTCCAAGGAAGAGTACCTGGCCTCTATACGAAGGTGAGCATACATTCCACTGCAGTTCACACCAGCCTTATTCTGTGCTCTATATATAAGTAGTTCGAAAAAAAGATCCAAGAAGATTAGTGAATGATCTTTTGTGTGCCGCCTCCTCATTCCAAGCAGGAAGAGCAACGGCTTCTCTCGCGGAGTTTCCAAGTACAGAGGCGTAGCACGGTACGTTACGTGCTATACTGACGGCCTGTGGATCTGATGATCGATGGATCTATCTAGGCTCTTCCGGCACACACGTTTGAGATAGATCACTGACATACCGAAGCCTCTCCTCCGTGCATGTTGTTGGATCGCATGCAGGCACCACCACAACGGCAGATGGGAGGCCCGGATCGGGCGGGTGTTCGGCAACAAGTACCTGTACCTGGGCACCTACAGCACGCAGGAGGAGGCGGCACGGGCCTACGACATCGCCGCCATCGAGTACCGAGGCATCAACGCCGTCACCAACTTCGACCTCAGCACCTACATCCGCTGGCTCAAGCCCGCGGGCGCCGGGGCCGAGGACGGCGGCGTCGGCACCCCCACGTCGGGCCTCAGGCCGGCCATGCCACTGCCGTCGTCGCTGTGCCTCCAGGCGGCGGGCGGCCTCCTGCAGCACCCGCGCGGCATGCTGCAGGTCGACGTGGACGACCTCTACCGCGCCGGGCATCTGGCCGCGGCGCAGGCGCAGCAGCATGCGGGCGCCGCCGCTGCCGCTTCGTTCTCAGCAGGCCTGCAGGTCGACGACGTGGGCTCCGTGTACGCCGGCGGGCCCAGCCCCACGGCCGTGGCGTGCGGGGGCAGGCCGTCGCCGTCCTCGTCCACCACGGCGCTCAGCCTGCTGCTGCGGTCGTCGGTGTTCCAGGAGCTGGTGGCGCGGAACGCCGGCGCCGCTCAGCAGCTGCCCGCGGACGACGACGAAGGGGCGGCGGCGCTAGCGTCGGACGTCGTGGTCGGAGCCAAAGTCGAGCACGAGGAGGAGCACGGGAGGCCGGCGGAGGCGGAGGGCGGGCTTGGTGGCGGTGAGGATCAGCTCTACGGCGCGGCGGGCGAGGACGAGGCGTTCGCGTGCTCCATGTTCGAGCTCGACGACACCTTCGCGCGCATGGAGCAGTCCCTGTGGAGCTGCCTGGAGTGAACATGTGCATCTGACCTGCGCTCCGCTGATCAAACAAATTACGAACGGCTGAGATCCATCCAAAAACACCCACGCCAATGCAAGCGCGCGCTACTAGGATGATTATATAGAAGCACGTCGGAGCTAGGTAATTAAGGCTTAGTTTGGATACTTTTTAGTTGGAATGGATTGACGTAGATCGGAAAAGATCGGAGAGGATTTTGATTTACCGTGGATTTAAATTTACTTCAGACCTCCGAACTAGAAATGTGTGAAAATCCAAGGGTCACAGAAGACGTACATATCGTACGCACATTAGTTGTGGTCGAGTTTGTGCGGATTTCGGCGGCCGACTCAAATGTGTGAGAACTGAGAAAAAAATAATCGGTTGGTATAGCAAATAAACACGCGGTGGTGATGATTGATGCTGCATCGTCTAGCCGCCGATAAATTGATGTCTCCAATGTAAACTCTGAGTCCGAAGCTCAGCTAAAACGTCCCACCGGACAACCGATCAAGCCCTCTGCTAATCTTTTTCGTTCCGGTCGGATATTTCGGTCGCTTCTTTCTCGTCCTTCAACCGAGAGTTGTCAGTCGCTTGACAATCCAGTGAGATACTCACCCTCTCTACTTGTATACTTCCGGCATTAGTCTAGCGAGAGCATTTTTGTCTTAACGGCCGGTGATTTGACTCTGGGTTCTTTAGCATGCTGCGACTTGTACCGACTGGGCAATCCAATATATAAACTCCGCTGAACATATGCCATTGCTCCGGTGAGTGGATTCCTTCACTGAATATGCCGTTTTATCTCGTTTCATTGCTGTTTTCCATGGCTTTTGGCTTGGTCTTGGTTCCAAAACCCGAGAAACGAGCATCATAGTAAGAACATCGGTTGTATTAAAAATTGGGGAAAAAACTTCGAGGTACTGGACCCACGCCCTTTTGTTATTGGATCTATGTCTTTTTAGTGCTTAGACCCACGTCTTTTTTCATACTGAACCCATACTTAGCACTTTCTGATTTCTAAACAATTGGGTCTCTTAGAATGGCCGGCTCACATGAATGTCAATCATTATAATATACGATGTTGTGCTTTTATATCATGCTGAAGAGAGAATATTCCAGTGCGGAGTGTTTCTTTGAAAATATGAGGTTATTAAACTTGGCTTCACCTTGATTCATAACAAAGAGATTGTCACTCTTATTCTTACTAAATTGTGCTTCCATGTAGGAATGAATACATGTTTACTCCGGTTCCCCAAAAATTCTACACCTTATCTTTGGTGTGCACCAAATATCAGCTCTTGAGTTCTTGCTCTAATTTTTTTCATGCAATCAGTTCAATGTCGATTTTTCATCTTACTATGCCACATAACTGTTGTGTTTCTGCTCTGGCTAAAAGATAATTTTACATGTCCATTTACGGTTGTATTCCCTCAGCTAGTTCATGCCGGTTCTCGTTTCAAAATCATATTCTCAAGGTACCATTTATTTTGTTATCACAGCTTGACTGGTTTACCCTATAGCCTTTTCTTATATTGTGAATGGAATGGGGGTGTGCCATAGAAATTTTCCATGGTCTGTAGGGAAAAGGTAGAAGAACATCACAATAGTGGGATTGATTTGAGCAACAGATGCAATGGGATTCTGCATCAAAGCACAACTTTCATGTATTTGAACAACATTGCCTTTTGTTTCCAGGGAGAGTGAATTGCATGCTATGTCCTCAAACTTATCCCACGGTGCTATCTAGGTCCATAAAGTTCCAAAGTGATTGCCTAGGTCCTTTAGTTTTTCAATTGGTTCTTTCCAATGTAAATCTAGGTCCACAATTGGACCTCCAGTGAATTAAGAATGGAAAGTTAATGGACCTAGATAATCACTTTGAAAAGTCAAAGGACCTAGATGATCACTTTGGGATTTTTATGGACCTAGATGATTCAAACAACTTGACATGTCATTCACTCTTTTAGGAAATTGCTAGCTTTATTTCGCACCTCTCAAACACATCTCTATCTCCTTCGAGGTCGGGAAGCAGGAGGCCATCAAGTGCAAGTGGTAAAGAGCAGGAGATCAACCTGCTAAGGTAGCCATCTTTTTCTATCGAATTGTTTTGAACACACTATGTCACAGAAACACTTTTTTTTGTGAAGTTAGACTATAGAGCACCCTGAGCATACTATAGGAAGAGTATGGGAAGTCCCCTAGAGATGGTGATGAGTCTATTCAGAAAGTTAACCTCCTTGACCCTCACTTCTAGTGGGAACTCCAGCATTGCAAATGGTAGGTGTCTTGTGAAAGTATGAAAATATCCAAGAGGGGGAAGGGCGAATTAGACTTCTAATTTTGAAACTTGAAATTAAACCCTATCGATCAAGTCCCAATTCATCCTAGTGCCTAATAATGTGTGATCCTAGAGAGCTAATCGCCAAAAGACTTACAACCTATATCCAATCATGCAATTCTAGGAATGTAAATGTGGAATATAAGTGCGGAAAATAAATTGCATGAAAGTAAAGAGCAAGGTGGTGAAGTTATTTTTTTCCTGAGGTACTGAGGAGTTGCGACTCCCCTAGTCCTCGTTAGAGCACCCGCACAAGGGCTAAGCTCCCCCATGATCCGCATAAGGATCAAGTGCTCTCTTCGCAGATGTCCTTCTCCGCTCCGGAGTTGTGGACTTTGAACCATGCACAATGTCGGTGCAAGGGTCTTGTCTTGCTTCTCCCACAATCTCCTAGAAGCTCGCCTCTTGGCACGACTCGCAATTCATCTAGATGATCGTGATCACCAAGACTAACAAGCCTTGGTATTCATATGATCAACCTTGTGCAAGAGGACAAATATCTCTCTCTCTCTCTCTCTCAAGTCTCTTGACCCAAAACTCAATGATTTTTGTTAGGCATGCAAGCGGGGCGGGTTGTGGACAGCTGGAAACCCGCAAAGCATGCCACGAAACAATTCTCGCGGGTTTGCGGTTGTCCGCAAACTCAATAGTGCGGTCAACATTGAGTTTGTGGTCTTTGCGACAAAAACCGCAAACTCGCGAGACCCGCATATATAGATAAATTGTCCAAATCATGGTATAGCATAAAACATATATTGGTCCACGAATTAGAGCGTAAGATATTTGCATTAAGATAAGGCATCCGTGATGAGAATTAAAAGCGTCACTAATGTATCGATTGGAGTAAATGGATTAATATAGAATATTATATTGTCATATTTTTGTTCTCGCGGGCCTTGCGGTTCTTTGCGGATTAATACTATTGTCCGCAGACGTAGCGGGCCGCAGACGTAGCGGGGCGGACAATAGTGAGCCGCGACCAATTTGCGGCCATAATGTATTAGCCGCGAACAACGTTTTTGTGGGGCGGTTTTGCGGGTTCGCGGAAAAATCCGCCCCACTTGCAACCCTAATTTTTGTGAATTTGGTGCTCAAGTTCCCTTTGTGTGTAAGTGTATTTTTCCTAGTAGTGCCAAAGGTAGCGAATGAGGACAAAGGAGCATTTAAATAGATGAGAACCCCCCTCTTAAACTAGCCATTGGTGATCTCCCTGCACAAATTTACGCAAGCACCGGACGGTTTAGTGGTTGCACCAACAAATGGTCAAATGCATTCAATGATTTAAAAGCCCATTTTTCATGCCAGCTAACCATTAGACTCATCGTATGGTCCAGCCGTACACATTAGATAACCTGGTGCACACAATATAGATAGAACACGACTATGGCATGCCCTCGGGCCAAAGCATTCGGAGTATACACCGAACGGTTCGGTGCGTATTGTTTTGTGAACAACAAATGGGGTTACCTTAAGTGGCCCCTTTATGAGTAGGAGGGATTGGTGTGTGACCGGCGATGATGAAGAACCACACAGACAAGGCAGAAGATATAAGGGTTTAGATAGATTTGGGCCGCCAGTGCATAATATAGATTTGGGCCGCCGGTGCATAATACCATATGTCCTCTAGTGTGTGTGCGCGCGCGCGATCTACAACAAGCTGGTTTAGCTTCTGGGCACTTGAGTCAGCCCCTCGTTACAATGCACATCCCCTCCATTTTACCGTACAAGGAAGGATACGCAAGATGAGTACCCAACTAAGGCACTGTAGAGTGATAAAAAAACTAGTAGTAATGATGCCCTACTTGCACAGTGTGATGCCTCTGGCATCTCAAAAGCCCTAACACACAGTTAGATGAATACTAATGAGGAATTAAGACTTAATCATGTTTGGAGAGGAGTGATAACTAGGTGGAGGAAATGCTAAGCCCAAATCTTTCTATATTGAATATGCAAAACATTGCAGTTGTTTGGTTGAGTAGTTAAAAATCTATAAGCTTTCGTGCGAAACATCAAATACAAAGATTTTAGTTCATGATATTGCCTTCAACTTGGGTACTTAGACCTTTCTTAAGATCAGATGTTAAGGTGCTCAAAAGTTCAAACCAAACCAACACACACTACGTTGGGGAAATTCTGCTAAGTCTAGAGATTACATTTTTCCGAATTTTCCTTCTGAAATTACTTTCAATTTCACTATACAACCTCAAAATCTTCCTTACTACGAAGCTGGTGGCCATAAAGTGTAGATCATGAAATTATAATTTCACTATACAATTTCCCAGTGTAGATCATGAAATTATAACAATATTGGTATAGAAATCCTTGTATGAAAGTGGCCATAAAGTGGACTTTTATAATTTATAAGCTGGTGGGTGCTGTTGGTCAAACTGGGGTCATACTTTTGAAATTCAAATTTTCTCCTCAAATTTAAATAGAACATGGTGTCCAAGTTTATAACAGAGTTGTAGAACACAAAGTGTACACCATTTTTTGTATTTTGAGGTTTGTCAAATTCGGTCCTTAGATTGGTCAATTAAGCAAAATCGAGAAACCTGTTTGCATGGTCAAATAATCATTTTTCCAATTTTGAGATTTTCTTTTTCCCTATGCATATGACAATCGGGTCCCACTGGTCAGCCCGGCCTCGGATCCTTTTCTACTCCTCTCCGGCTTGCACACGCGGCGCCGGCCTCCTGACCTCGTTCGCCACGCGGGCGACGCCGGCCGGCCCTGCCCGCGCTGCCCTGCGCCCGGCCCGGCTTCATCTAGACGAGGATGCGGCTCCCTTCACTCGCCTCCCCTCCTGGCTCTTCTCCCCCGCTCCCTCGCTCTCCTTGCCCTGGTGCCCAAGCAGCACGCAGCGCCGGCCGCCATGGCCACAGGGCTTGAGCTCGGCGTGCCACTGCCCCGGGCTGCCTCCGCTCCCACCAACGAGCGCCTCCGCATCGCCCCACTCCGCTCCACCAATTCCGTCCATCCTTGGAGCCGTTGAAGCCTCCTCCACCTCCCTCCACGTGTGGCCACTGAGATGCACCACCGCGCCATCGACCTCACCGTGGGCGGCCTCCCTGGTTCCATCCCCGCGGCTCCAACCCCCATTGTGGGGTTCTCCTCGTCATCGCGCAACCCACTCGCCCACAGGCGTCGCCTTTGCCCCTCTCCGCCGCTGGATCAGGACCGCACCGACCGAGCTCCGTGCACCACTGCCGCTGCAGTTCGTGCCGCGTTCCCCGCCAACTTGGTCCTCACCGCGCGACGCCTTCTTGGGGAATAGGTAGACGGTCGTCGGGAACACATCCCCGGACCCCCTCGGCTCCAAGTCCGGCCACCCACGCGCCAATGCACGCGCGAGAAGCCAGCCCTCCTGCGCGCCTCCAGCCCCCGTCGAGAGGAAGAAGAAGGTGGTTTTGCTAACAAGCCCTTGTAGTTTTTGTTATTTTGTCTACTCTTTTATGTGTCTTGATAAAATTGCCGATAGCCCTTGGAATCTATTATGTTTACGCAGTTTAACCCGAAGCCTTTTCATTTTTGTAGAAAGCCCCTCCCTATTTTTCATTTTTGCGCACACTAGTTTAGTCATATTAACTGAGTCTATGATTACTTGCATGCTGCCCCCCTAAAGATAAACTTAATTACATAGAGGTCCAATTACAGGGTTATATTTGGCATATGAACTTTGAAATTCTCTATAAATTTGCAAAAAAATCATAAAAATATGAAACTTGTTTTGTTGTATTGCTTATGAATAGATTTATACAGTGAACTAGGTCGGGACATGTTTAATGACTGTTTTGCCCTTTATTTCTTGCATGCATGATAAAATGGGATAAATAGCAAAAGTGATGTAAATGAGCTCCAAAAATTGTGAAATTTGGCCAGTGAGTATGTTTTAGAATATGTATTCAGATGTATTACTGTTGCCCTTATCACTGGCTGCAAATGACAGATCTACCCCTGTATATGTGTGTAGTGTATTTTATTCCTATGTAAATGCATACTACATAAAATGTGTTCAGAAAAATCCACAAGAATTATGTGTTGTGCATTTTGCTTGGAAAGGTGTTGTGTAAATATGTCATGCACTCGTCTTGCTGTTGGTATGTGATTTGAAATAGACAATGTATCGCATATTAAAATAAATAATAGGGAAAGGTGACCTTAACTTGGTAAATAAATTCCATGAAAAATCCAGGAGCATCTTGGTCATGTGTAGGTTTCAGAAAGTATTTTTGATAGATTTTATTTCTACTGCTTTGATTGATATTTGAAATAGGTATAGATTAAATTGGTGGATTAAGTTAAATACCAAACAAGTTTAATGGGCTTGCTGATTTTTATGTGTGGTGCCCATGACCGGTTGTTGTAGCTGTAAATATTTCATGTCCAGAAATCATTTCTATGAATTATGATAAATCTGAGAAGCTAGATGTTAAATAAATTACCGGGATTACTATATTTAATTTATAGCTTTTTTATTGCCGCAATTTGGGTGGTAGCATTATCTTGTACCTATCTACATATCATAAATGGTTTCGCTCATTTGGCATTGTCTAGCAACCTGAAGTTAAAATGAGTGATTATATTATTAAATAAACATATGTATAGTGAAATTATTGTGTGACTCCTAAAACTAAGTGAAGTTTGCATGATTTTGACTTGTTACCGAATGAAAATAAACACCACCACACATTTCTTAGTATTGAATAGATTTGACACGAAAATGCATAAGTCAATTTGGTTGCTTGCTGCTTACTGTTGATTGCATTTCATCTGCACCATATACGTGTATTTGCATTTTTTTTTGCACTCATTTCGCACTATATCATTGCATATAGACCCCGCGAACGAAGGGCCGACACATGAGCAGCCGGTGATCGAAGAGCTGAATGACGAGCCGCTTCAGGAGCTAGACTAGTAGCAACTGGACCAGCAGCCGGTACCCGACTTCGTTCCCGAGGCAGTCTCTGACCCGAGTGAAAAAGGTAGGCAGGACCATGATTCTCCTAGCTAACGTGATCTGGATTGAATGATGATTACGCATCCGCATTAGGAGTTGATTGAAAACCAGTGCATTAGATTCCCTTGCCGCCCTGGCCCTAGCACCTATATATAGAGTTTATAGGACGAGTTGCCTAGAATTTGCTAGATACGAGTAGATACGGGTGAAAGGAGTCACTCGTCGCGTAGGTGATTTTAAAATCATAGAAATCTTACTATTATGGAAGTTATATCTATGCTCTTGTTTAAATGGAGACCGGGTGGAGGTTAATTTTATTTCGTGGTGTGTGATGTTGTACTATTCGGCTCCGCCCAAGTCTTATAAGGCCCGTTCGCTATTTGCCTGCTGGTCGGCATAACATTGCTAGAATGGTTATCCGGGTCGTGGGACCGGTGAAAGTCTTTCCTGGGCTCATCCGAAGTTTTCGAGGTGCCACCCATCCACTTGCAGAAGGCCGATGGGCCCAGAGGAGCATGTACTCGAGGGAGGGCTGACCCAATACGCTGTGGTATCGTTTCTAAGAGGGCACAACCCGTGGGTTAGGTGGGGGCGATTTGAATCTTAGGACGAGACATGAGGAGATGGGGGATATATGTGGGAACGCTACGGTCAGTAAGCATATATCCCTGGCATGATAGTTATTTCTAGAAAATAAAAATCGATTCGTATCGCCGATGCTCACCAGGTGTGAGAACGTTGACAATGCACACATGCAACATAGTAACTACTTGAATATATTATATCTATTACTCAAGTTTTCAAATACTATATGTTTGTATTATTGCTTACATTTCTGCAAGTTATTAATATGTTGTTACAGACAACCGATGAAACATGTTATTTTATGATATTATACTACTGTTTAAAAATGAATGGCTAAGGATCCACTTTGTTAGTAAGCTCTTTGCGTTAGCCATAAGCCAATCCATTAAGTGCTACTGAGTAATTAGTATTCATAGTTTGTCCCCACCTTTTGAGTGCAGGTACCGATGACATCTGGATAAATTCTTAGAGAAGGGTACGTCTCGTTCATCATTGCATGAAGACTACTAAAGTATTTTGTTTTCGCTGCGAGATGTTTTTGAAATCGCTTTCCGCTATCTGTTTTGAACTTGCCTTTCGTATGACACTATGTTGGAACTTATATTTTATTTCGAACTGGTTTGTAAACTAAGTCTACTGATATTATATTTCACTGTCTGTGAAGATGTAACTGATGTGGCTGGATGTGTGTGATGTCGGTTCCTCTGGGATAGGGTAATATCGGGAGCCGAATGACTTTCGACGGACGACCGGATTTAGTTTGTTCTAAGTGCACTGCAAGCCATGAGATGGTATATATGTTTAGCTCGGATTAAATTGGCGATTCCGCCACATACAGTACCTGTGACACTACACAAGAGTAGAGTAGGTTTTGTCTTATGCATCTAGGATGGGACATTTCTCTGTAAAAAGGCATTTGAGATCTCCTCTGCAACAGGTTGTGCTGCCCATGCCACTTGTCAATAATGCCAAAGATAGCTCGTCTTTTCTGCATCTTTGTAATAAATGTGATGCTTGACTTCTTATCCCGCACTGGAGAAAGCATGGGGACCTTCTCTCCTCACTCCCGCCAAATGGTGACGATGTCTTCTCTCGACATGGCAGCCTCGAATCGACCTGAGAGAGGGCACTGGACCTGGTCACATGGGGGCACCGGACCCGGCCTCGTGGGGGCACTGGACCCTCCAATGTATATATGCAGACCGGGCATTCGCTTGCGCTGTATCTTGTAGCATTCTGGACCCGCACCTTCCTGCTCAGGTTCGGATATGGACTTCAATCATGGTCTGGCTAGAAACAACCATGTGCTAGGATCTGGTACCTAATAGCCTACTCACCCCACAACAGTCCCAGAGTTGGTTCCTTCATAGGGGTCTGGCCCTGAGTCTTGACACGCATCTTGCTGGTACATGTGGAGCACTTTGCCAGTGTGTTGGGGGACCTGGTTCCTAGTACGCTGACATGTAAAAAAACGCAAGGATGCCATGGACCACTTCCTCAGTCTACTTCGTCCGGTGAGCACAACCGACGTTGACCATCAAACGGTACGGTGTGTGCATTTTGCATGCAAAGAGAACTAAGTAGGCTGACATCGCATATAATGCACTGGAGAGTCGGATGCATGAAAAAAACTTGGGGTTTTCATTGTTTTTT
Organism: Paspalum vaginatum; assembly: GCA_030272315.1. Classification (NCBI taxonomy): domain Eukaryota; kingdom Viridiplantae; phylum Streptophyta; class Magnoliopsida; order Poales; family Poaceae; genus Paspalum; species Paspalum vaginatum. The sequence goes on from CM059021.1 coordinate 41,047,276, forward strand.
AATCAGATCATGACTAGTTCTTTTCAAGGGAGTTTATTTATATTTTCTAAGTGTTTGTGAGTGAATTTTTTTACGTATATGAGCTTTAGGACCAAGTGTGATTCAAAATTGAGTACAACATTGAACGAAGGCCTTTCAAGCTACTCGCCTCGACCTCCTTGATAGTACGGTTATTTACAAACTAGCAAAGAATCCCTAAATGTCCCTTCTTGCTTCTTTTATGACACTTGGAGCTAAACATCCTTGATCTTTCGCTATATCATCCAAACTAAGCCGATGACGATGACATCCAAGTTGAGGGGTCTCCTTTCGTCACCCAATGAGCACAATCATAATATGTAACTCCTTCATGCCATGAACTCATTAGTAACACAATTTGGGATTTCATTAATCACCGGAACCATACCTCCAGGAGTTTTGTTTCTCACATCTTGGGAGCAACCTTGCAAGCTCACAACAGTCAACTGTATTTGAATTACATTTGTTTATAAAGTGAACACAATACTTCTAGTACTGCTACTTCTTGTCACCAACTGGTAGTCATCATTCCTAGTACATTCAAATATGAACGATCAGTTATCAAGTAAAAAAATTGTTGGAAATCGAGTTAGTTACTGAATTCCAAATAATGTTCATGCTACTTACTCTGGTCTAAATTACCAGTGTCTTTTGTTTCTCCAAAACAAGAATTACGTGTAACAGTGTTGTTATAGGACATGTAAATTGTATTCTCCAAGCGCTATGTATTATGGTGTTGTTATGGGATGTGAAGAAATAAACACCAGCAATCAAACATATATTGTGATGCCTTGATGCCAATGTTAGCAGCAGTAATTAACCTAGCGGCAGTGTCTAATCGCTTTGTTTTTAACCTTTTTTCTTTGTGCCTAAATGTGAGAGATCTTGTGTGCTCAATTCTTGAGGACGTCAGTATTCTTTACAAATCTGCCCTCCCATGCAGGATCTTTGGGTGCTACCACCATTGAGTTTGATCGAGACTCCCACCTCTACTGTCCGAGGAAGTACCCATGATGACTCCCATTGAAGTTGCCACCTTGGCTATTCAAGCAGCTAGGCTAACAAGATGTCATATTGAGATTTATTGTGCCTTTGTGAATCGTTAGGCCTGTTCAGTGTATGATTTGGTTAGCAGAAGTATTATCAATCTAGTGTGTGGGGGGGGGGGGCTAGCCTAGCCCCCGAATGCTCGGTACATGTAGGGAAAGGACCTATTTGTAATTTTAGAGTTTTTCTAGGGAAGACATGTAAATGACCACCTTTTTAAATATGACCCTAGGGCTAGGGTTTAGGGACAGGTCTGGACTTCTTGGCAATGAATAGTATTTACTCTCTCCATGTCCGACATGGTATCTAAAACATAAGTTTGACCAATGTTTTTATTAGAAAATAAATAAATATCCTAAGAAATTTATACTTGTATTAAAGTACATGTTAAGACAAATCTATACCTATGACTTTCAGGATTCAAGACTAAATAATATAAATAATATATGTAGTAGGTTTTTTATCGTAGAAAAGGAGATGGACTCGTAGCCTATTAAAAGGATATTGAATATGGATGTTCAAGTGCGTATCCCCTCCAGTAGTCTGCTCCATGGTGCTTCTCGTGTCTTTTATAAGTGGTCTTTGAATTCTTTTTTGCAGAGCCATTTGGCTCTTGGATTCTATGCTGAAACGAATCAATTCAAGACTTGGGAGGAGTTCCACTTCCAATGGCGGGAAGCTATAATACATCTCGTAGTTCTTAGTATATTTTACTTTGGTTTGCACGGTGGTTTACATGTGCATAAGAAAAAACGATAAGAATGCTTTGCCTTTCTATGGTCGACAGTTTGCATCTGTGTATAATGTGGGAACCAGATCGGCTAACGTAATGTTTTTAACGGCAGCCAGACGTCCTTCACCCTGATGCGTCCATCGGCCATCGAACGGCGATTGTCTTCAGCAAGATAAATACACGACAATGCTATGATACTCTCTAAATGCCCATGACAGTGCCGCATGGCCCAACATATACAGCTGTAGGAGGGTGTGTAGGCTGTAGGGTTGTATGGAGGCAAACTGTTTACCCTTTATTTCTATGCCTTTTCTTTAGTTGAGATTAGAGGGTAGTGATTTATTTGTAGACTCAACTTCCAACCGTTAAACTATTTCACTCAAGTTTTGAATAACTGTGCAACCCTTGAACCATATCACCAACTATGACCAGACATGCTAGTTTTACGAGCCTAAAATATAATAGTCCCAAGCACATATGTATGAGTCATGTGCCATAATTAGATTGTATATTTGAGATTTTTAATTCCAATCTACTTTAAAAACAACGATCACATGACATATAAGGCTTCGTTCCGGACCCGATAATTTTGTACCTGTTTTTGTTTTGTGGTACTGTGTAGTTTTGCGGTGGAATTTTGTCCTTTTGGTGGAAAATTCAAAAATACACATGATAAACTTGTGTTGTTGTTGCTGCGGCAGACAAATACATAGAAATGAATTCACTGACAAATGTATAGCCGCATACAAACACACTGCAAAGGAACAAAACACTAGACTGCTAAATTAACGTTTCCATTTAAAAACGTTACACTATAACTATCTACGAAATGTTATATCATTATAGATGTAATTTATATGATTGTATTATATATTAAGATTGCATAATCTACGAAGTTTATTAAGATCTCCCTTCCACTAGAGATGAGTGTGACAACTAGTTCTGTATTAACTCTTGTATATCGTGTAGTGCGGGTAGCGGTCACGAGTGGAAAGCTTGGGGCCCTGGGCTGTTTATGGGCCGCATCATGGTGTATTTGTCTTGGTGGTCCTCGTTACTGGCCGACGCAGCATGGTGACGGACGTCCCACTGCTGTTAAAAACACTATGTTAGCCGATCTGGTTTCATAACGTGAACGACGCCGAACTCTTTTTTTGTTCTTTAGTAACAACACACATGAGTTGTGTTTGCACAGTGGCCGATGCCGAATGGGATCCTATCACGTTGGGTGTCCTGACTTACACGCATGCCTGGCCTCAGGTATCAGTGGCATCCTAGGTCGACGCCGGGTGTACTATCTTAAAACCTAAACTGTACTTAGACTATTACCGGTGCAGAGTATTATACTCCAAAATCTAAGAATACTGTATAGGACTAAAAGTATGATATTATTAAAAATAAACATTCTTCACGATGAATAGTATCGTACTTGTTTATTTAGTAGGTATATGCACGTACATTGCCACGACGTGTAAACCCCCATTATAAATGTCTTTGATATTTCAATCTCATGTGCTTGAGGTAATAACATTCTATCTATCCAAATTATTGCCATGCAGTTCAAATAATCAATCTTCCGCTCCTCTCAATTACAGAGAAAACATTTTCCTTAGGCATATTTGTTCAGTAAACTGTAAATTGGATTTATTTCCCTTTGGTGAGATGCAAGTAGTTACTATACTATGTACATGATTGGAAAGAATGCCATACAATTCAGATAGAAGGTGCTGCCTTGAAATTTAATCGAACCTGGCACAAAATATTTTTTTTATCCTAAAAAAATAGAAGTAAATAGAAACTCTTAAAGGCCACCAAAGATACTACAGAAAAATATGTATAATGAGGCTTTACTGAAGAATTTTGATTTACAGGGTTTTATCTACTTCAAAATTACATCAGCATCAACCGATGTGAGGTAGTGATGAGCGCCTATGCAGTAAAAAAATGATTATGTGAATGTAAACAGAACGTAGCGCACAAGCATCGAGCACCTGATCAATTCATACATCGCATGCACAGCTGCAGTACATCCAGCGCCTACATAGTAAAATAATCACTACACTCAAACAACTGATAAGCACCAGAGCGCTTGGATCAAGGGCGAGGGAAGGGTGGGCGCAGGCGACGATGCCGTCCAGCAGGATCGGAGGCACCGCGCGGCGGCAGGTGGGTGGGTGTGGCGAGCGGACTGTGGCGTGGGCACGCGTCGGCGTGACGGCTCCGCGAGCGGGTGGCCGAGGGGGGCTGTTCACCTCCACCTAGGTGGACGGGACGCCTGTCCACTCATGCCCCGCCGCTTCCCCGCTCGTCCATTTGGGTCGAATCTGAGCGCAGGCCCAGCTTCCATTTCTTCCTCCTCCTTCCGTCGCCCACCGCTGGCCGCCGTCCCCGCCACGCCTGCCACCACGGAGGCTGCCGGCGCATCGGCACTCTCGCCGCGGCCTCCCCGCCTGCCGGCCTCCACCCACCGCCGCACCGGTCCGCCCCACGACCTCCATCGCCTCCGCCATCGCCGACCGCCGTCACCATCTGCACGTGGAGCTCCCAACCCTGGCCCAACCGGCCTCCTACCCCGCCCGGGCGGCGGGGCCCCCGCCGCCAGCCTCAGCCGCCCGACCGACCTCTACCACCACCGGGCCGGCCTGCCTCCTTCGGCCCTCCCTCTAAGGCCGGAGGTGTAGAAGCCATGGGACGGCCATGGCGGCGGCGGCGGCCCCCGCCCCAACCCTGAACCCTAACTCCGAATCCGAAGGCATGGCGGCGGTGGCGCGTGGAGGAAGCAGGCGGAGGAGGAGGAAGGAGGCAGCGGCGGTCAGGAGGCAGCGGCACGTCGGGGAGGAAGAGAGTGGCGGCGTGGGCCACGTGGGCTGGCATGGGCTGAATTGGAGAATGGCGCACTGAAGGGGAAAGGGTGCGTGGACGGTGGTTGCGTCCACCTAGGTGGACGCGGCGATCTCCAGTGGGCGAGTGGGTGGGTGGCTGGCGGGGGCCGGCGCAGTGAGGGAGCTCACGTACATCGCTATTTTCGGATGGCGGCAGATAGAGATAGGTCCACGAGGGAGGGAGGGCGGGATGGAAGGGAGTGCGGGATGGTGGGTGGACGATCGTCAAAAGTTGCTTAGCCCTTGCATGTGAGACAGAGTATGCAGGTCAAAAGTTGCTTAGCCCTTGCATGTCAGACAGAGTATGCAGGTTGGCGTGGAGGAGCGAGGAGACAAGCACGCAAGCAGCGGCGATAGGTGGTGACGATCGATCGTGGGTGAAAGCAAGGCCTGACGGGGCGACGAAGACAAAACGCTCAAAGCGAGACACGCTACCGTAGCGCGCGGACCCACGTGAACCACACCCTCATGAACCGCGCCACACGGAATGGCCGTCGGCCACGGCGTGGTAGACCGTGAACGCCCCCCGACCACCACGCCGCGCCCACCTCCGCCGGCCAGCCTCGTGACCTGCACGGCGAGCACCCGCGCTCAGCTCCGGCCTTGCGAGAGTCTGCTTGATAATTCCTTGAAGGTTGCTTAATATATCCTTGGACAGTAGTTGGGTCACCAAAGACAAAGGAAAGCCGTATTTCTATCTCCAACCTTTCTTCGTGCTAAAAAAGAGAGGAAATATCCAATTATCCTCTTCTTATGGATATTGTATACAAATATTCTATTATAGAGATGAAATATAGGGATATCATTGCGGATAGCCTAATAATAAATTGATATAGAAAAAACGACAACAAAACTTAGTGAGAATTAGACATGTTTGGTTACGATTACAATCCAATTTTGCTCACGGGTTTAGAGTGAGACATTAGGACGAAAGCAGATCCCTTGACGTCCATCCCTTTGGCAGTTGGGTCACTGCCACACGGGTTCCCACTGGACACGGGCCCCATGCGTAGTGACTCAACTGCACTGGAGCGAACGTGAAGCGAGCCTTGTCCCATTAGGACATGGTAGACATGTCATGATATTGTATTTGTTATTTGTTACTTCTTCCGCCCACGAAAGAATGAAATCATGGCTTTGTCTTAAGTCAGATCATTATAAGTTTGATCGAGTTTGTACAAAAATGCAACAACATTTATGATATAAAATGTGTATAATATGAAAATATATTTCAATATAAATCTAATGATACTAATTTGGTACCATAAGTTTTAATATATTTTGATATAAACTTGATCAAAGTTACGGTGGTTTGATTTAGGATAGAGGAAGAATGTTACATATTTTAATGTATTTTGATATTTGATTCTTTTTGTGAACGGAGGGAGAATGTTACATGTTTTACTGTGGTTCAATTAAAAACCGTCCACCGAAGGAAAAAAATACTATAATGTACGTAATGAATAGGGGTAGGATCAATAAAAAAGGTGAAATTTATACCCCACATAAAATTATTATTATAATTTACTAATTTATTTCTTAAACCAATGGTTTAGAAAAAAACGATGAGAAAGTAGCATAGAGTACTACCGGTCTACCGGTACCTTCGGCCACTATTACATTGCCTTGCAAACACACGAGTCAAACTGAAGAACCAAGCAAAAGAACAAGCCTTTTAATTGATCCACTGGCAATAGTGGCATCTCGTTTCTCATCTCCCAAGTCCTGGCACCTGCAAGAAGTTGGCCGCCAAGCCGTCCATGTGCGCGTGATCCAGCGCCACGGTGACCTGTACGCCGCCGTCCACGGCGCCCAGCAGCAGCACCAGCTCCCTGGTGAACAGCGACACGAGCTCGACGCGGCTCGGCGCACCCCACCCGAAGTCTGTGTCGTCGTACGCCATGAAACGGTTGGAGGACCCGGTACGGGTGAGCCTCTCCTTGGGCACCGTGACGAAGTCCTCGAGCCACTGCTCCGCGCCGCCCAGCGGATCCTCCGCCCGCGCCCGGACGGCGTCCCTGATGGCCGCGGCGGCGCGCCCGAGCCCGGCGCCGTCGTCGCACAGGTCGCGCACGGCGGCCCTCGCGAAGCACGGCGCCACGCAGTTCCCGAAGTAGCGCTCGACCGGCGGGCGGAGGCGGCGGCGGAGGTCCACCGGCACCAGGAGGTAGGCGTCGGCGGCGGGGTCCAGGGACTTGGCGCGCACGATGGACGTCCACACCAGCGACGACACCGCGACGAAGGCGCTCGGATGCGCGCCCACCTGCTCGCCGATGGCTTTGCTCTGCGAGAGCACACGCTGCTTCAACGACCTGACGTCCTCGGCGCGGAGCAGGAAGCTTCTCCTCCGCTGATCCAGCGGGGTGTGCAGCGACGGCGGTCTCGCCACGGGTAGCGCCGGCGCGATCGTGCGCAGGAACTTGCGCGCCACCTCCTCGGCTTCGGGGTACCGGATCGCCGTCCGGTCCCACGTCGGCGGCACTAGGTCCGTGTCCGACGCGGCGGGGTCGCGGGACACCGCGGACCACGCCCTCATGAACCGCCACAAGGAGTGGCCGTCGGCCACGGCGTGGTGGACGGACACCCCGACCACCACGCCGCGCCCACCTCCGCCGGCCGGCCTCGTGACCTGCACGGCGAGCACCGGGGCCGGCAGACGCCCCGCGCTCAGCTCCGCCCCGAGCTGCATCAGCGCCTCCGTGTGGTGCTCTTCGCCGACGGCGAGACGGCGCATGTCGTGGACGCTGCCCGCGTACTCTGCCTCCACGAACCTGACGCCCGGCGAGACCGCGGCCGGCGAGCAGTCCACGACGACGTCGCCGGTCAACGCGCGGTGGGTGAGCTTGCCGGCGAGGGGGCGGAAGATGGCGAGCGCGGCGGCCAGGGAGGACTTCAAGGAGTGGACGAGGGACGGGAAGGGCGGGACTCCGGGGCCCTCGTAGAAGAAGAGCCGCTGCATGGGCACCCTGTCGACGAACAAAGCGTCCATGAACGACAGCTTGACATGGCCTTCATCGTCGGGGAGCGCTTCTAGTGAGCTTGTGCCGGCTTGACCTTGGGCTGGGAGCACATGAGTAACCGCTAGAACTCGCACCCGGGATCTCATGGCGCAGGCCGCTTGCCTCGAAGAGAAGCTTGTTGATCACAGGCCTCACAACCACCTGCACGACTCGCCAACAATTTTCTAGTGGTGCATACGTTCGGTAATGATTGTCGTTTCAGACAGGCCTGTTGTACTGAAAACAAGCTAATCATTTTGGTCGGAACGGTATTTGAGAAAAGAAGTGCGGGAGTATAATCCAACTGTTCCTAGTCTCATAGATGATGCCAAAGTTGTAACTATACCAGTAGCCACGCGCGACACGCGCGAATATAAAAAAAAATTTCTCTTTCCAACCCGCCCCGCGGTCGACGGCCTCCGCCACCCACCTGCTGCCTTTTGATCCCGTCCTCTAACCTTCTTGCCCCCACCTCCATCCCAACTTCCTCAGCGCCGGCGGCATATACACGTGTCTAAAAATTCTACTAATATAAAATAACAATAAATTATTTAAATTGTTAGGTTATATATGTTGTATCACAATAAATTTTTAATCCCTCTCTTCCATTCTTCCTTTCCTTTCTCTCACCCCTCATTCTCTCACGTAGCATCATTCCTTATCATGTGACCTATATTTACCCTCTCTTGTTTTCGCTCTACCCCTCTCTCTTTACCTCTATGAATCCTTTTTTGTCCTCTCATCTCTCTCGCTCCCTCTAACTGCATCTCCATCTCACTATTCTAACCTCTTTTTCTAGTTATAAACCTTTCTCCTTCCTCTTCCTCACATACTCTCTAATATAACCTCTCTCCCCTACCTCTATCTCTCCCTTCATCACCATATCCCTTCCTCTGTCTTTCCTCTCTCCCTTACTCCATCTCCCTCTATCTCACTCTGATTTCTTCCTTTCCATCTATTTGTTCATTTATCTACATTTCGCTCTTTTCCCCCACTCCACCTTCATGCAAGATCTCTCACTCTATCCGTTGCCTTCATCTCCTCTTTTAAACCTATCCCTCCCCCCCTCTCTCTAATGTAACCTCTGCCTATCTCTGTCATGTGACCTCTCTCCTATAACCTTTTTCCCTTTCCATCCCTCTCACCTCGTATTCGTCTATCCTCTTTCTTCTCACCCTATCTTTTTTAACCACCCATCTGTATTTTTAGCCTCCATCTGGTACAGTTGTAGTATCTATTCAAGTACATTACGCACACCACCACAAACGCACGCACACTCACAAGTCACACCACATGCACTCAAACAAACCTACAACTACACTCACACTGGACACCGTGTCGTTGAAGAGATCAGCGGGACCATCCATGCTCCGTAGATGACGGGCATGTCGTATTCCCTCCCTATCTAGAATTGGGCATTTAGGGCCCATTTGGTTCGTGGCCAAAACAGTGGCTTAAATTTAGCCATGGCCAATGTAGTATACTTTTGAACTACATTGGTCATGGCCAAAGTTTGACCACAATTTTGGCCGCCAACCAAACAGGCTCTTAGTCCTCGGTTCGATTTGATTCCTCGGTTAATTGGATATTTCGGTTCTCCAATAATTAGAACCAAATTGAGCATGCTAGACAACCAAGCATTTTGATTCTCTAATCTTTTGGTTCGGTTCCGATTCAAACCGAATTGAACAAAGTTTGGCAATAGTAGCAAAACAACATTATTTCGGAAATTTTTGGCAACATATAGCCTCTTTCAGGGAATGAATCATAGCTCAAGTATACAACAGATCAGAGACAGTCGACATAATTTAGGACTTCCAAATAAGTGAATGACTAAATATCCAAATAGGTTTAACACTAGCACATCACCGAACACAAATAAGTCATAGAGTCCACTGTCCGCTCCACAAAACACAGTCCACAAGTGACAGTTGAAGACCACAACCATAAACAAACATTGTTTTTGAAGAAACATGCAGCACAACAGCATTCATAGCAGCATCCAGTATGCAACCAGCAGAGGCCACTTGCAGGCAGCAACAGGCGGCAGCAGCAGAACGCCGCAAGCTAGCAAGCAACCAGGCAGCACTAACCAGCAAGCAGCAGCATAATGAGTGCAGCAAAAAGCAAGCCTAAATATAGTATGTGCAAGTCAATAAATAATAAAACAACCATAATTTAGATGTAGTAATAAATGTAGAACTTAGGGACTCACATATAGGAGCACTCATTATCATTTCTCAGAGGCTCAGAAACCTGAAAATTTGAAGTAGACACACACATCTACATCTATGCTTTCTGAATTTGTCCAAAGCTTTTTTCGTTACTGTGCATTTTATTACACAATTGTTGCTACACTAACATGCCCGTGCATTTTAGCACACAGTCGTTTCTATGCACAATTTACTGAAACTTGCACAAAAGAGTAATACGCTAAGTTTTCATCTTACACAGATCACGTGGATGTCATCATTATCCTGTGACGCATTTCGTTCCTGCCACATATGGCCATACATAGTTGATAGGTTACCTCAAGCGATAGAAGAACTGCAGTTAGCTCCAATTTGTCAATAAAAAAAAGTAATGTTTGGACAACACAAGCTCAGTATGCCAAGAAAGGCTCCCTACCCATGTTGTACCCCTGAATCTAGACCCCAAAACCGTATGTGAACTGGTCCGCTAACCACCTCCTTCAGTAAGTGTTACATGGACATGGGTGCGGGTGTTGGAGTCAGACACGTGTGCGGGTGTCCATTTTGGCAAATCCTAAAAATCAGGATTCGGAGACTCGGCTAATATATCAATTTTTTTTAAAGTAATAAATAAAACAGCCAAAAAGAAAAAAAAACTAGATAAAAAGGCCCAATGGGCCAAAAGAACAGCCCACTCCCTCCCTCTCCTCACTCCATCTCCCTCCGCCGCCGCCCGAGCCAAGTCCGTCGCCAAGCTCCTCCACCTTCCCTGCCGGCCACTTCCCCACCTCCTCGCCTCCCCAGTCTCCCATCTGCACCGCCTCCGCGCCAGGGCCGGGAGGAGGAATGGGCTGGTGCTCCCGTGCCGCGCCGGCTTCCTCCTCCGCGACGGCTTCGTTCCTCCACGCTGGCCAGATCCCCTCCCCAATCCCCACCTCCTCTCGGTCTTTCTCTCTCGCCCAAGCTCCTCGCCTCCGCCACTAGATCTGTGTCCTCCGCGGCGAGCGACGACGAACGCATGTCGTGTCGGCCTGCGACGGCGGCGTGTGCACGGGGGGCAACGACTTCCCACTGAAGGCGCGAAGGGGACGCGGCTCGGCTTGTCAGATACGCATCGCGGTGTGTCGGACGCAAGTCGACGCGCTGATACGTGTCGACGCGACCAAAAAATTTTAGACTCACGTGTCTGAGTAACACTTTGCAGGCTGCAGGAAAATTATCATGGAAAACCATCAGGACTCTTCCTGGAAGCAGTAGCAGTGTATAGTTGCTACATCATTTTGCTTCACACAGATAAACGCAGGACTGCCAGCTTGGGTTCACACAATGGTTCTGTTCTCAGGTTGATACAATCCACCCACCTGAATTTCAAAGAATTAGAAAGCGAAATAGCAGCTTAAGCATTGGCACTGATCTAGATCTCTTCGTGAGCTCAGGCTAGAGTGAAATATTGCAATTGTCCCAATTTTTATGAAAGGATAAGAAGAACCCAAAAGCCCAGAGGTTTAGTAACATACTTGAATTATTTTGAAAGAGAACTTTGGCTGTTGGTCACGGAAAATGCCGTGCTTCAGTAAGAAACCATTTAACTTTCAGGTTTAGTAAACAACACAAAGGATGTCCGAATTCCAGTTATCAGATGTTGTCCAACTTCCTAACCATTGTGATTGAGACAGAAACAACTCCAGATTAGATTTGCATGGTCGTATGTGGGCCATTCAAGTGATATAAAGGACATACTACCACTGCTTTTTTTTCTTCTGAAACTGATTCTTTAGCTCATTATCTTGCACCGTGGAAACTAAATGACAGCTTGTGCACTGAATAACGCTAGAATAGCTACAGTGAGGCCAATCATGATTTGAAAGGAACAAACCTATGGAGACCAATTTACCAAAATACCAAGGTGAGAAGGATGGCCACGAGTCGACCTCACACCTCTTGGCTCTTGGCAGCTACGCTTCTTGTAGATCGGGACGACGGCGCGCGGGTGTCCTGGAGCGGTGTGCTGCGCCGGCGGCTGCCGGGCGGCAAGTGGCGCGTGGGCGGCCGGGAGGAGGCGTGCGGCGACGGCGTGCGCGGCGTCCGGGCGGGCGGTGCCGCTGCGCTGGATTCACGGCGCGTTGGCGTCCTGGAGCGGTGTGCTGCGCCGGCGGCGGCCGGGCAGCAGGTGGCGCGCGGGCGGCCGGGAGGCGGCGTGCGGCGCCAGCGTGCGCGGCGTCCGTGCAGCGCCGGCGGCAGGTGGCGCGCGGGCGGCGTGCGCGGCGTCCGGCCGGGCGGTTGCGCTGCGCTGGCTTCACGGCCAGCGAGGGTGGGGCGCCGGCTGTCGTCCGGGCTGCCGGGCGGGGCGCGGTGTCCTGGCGGCGGGCGACGGCGCGGCGGCGGGCGGCGTCGGGGAGGCGTGCTGGCGGAATCTGCGACAACGGGGGCAGGGCTCAGGCGTGCTTCGGAAGGTGGAGCGTAATCAGGCGTGCGGAAGAGACATGTGGAGAAACGTGGCTATGGTAGGAATAAGGTGAGAAAAAATAAAGAAAATGGCAGAAATATTTTATATCTATGGGTTTTGAGTCTTTTCACCTTTTTCAACCCTTTCAAAACTGTACCGTGAGACCATTGTGAGGGGTATACTTTGGCCACCTCAAATAAAAAAGGTTTAGCGAAAACTAGCTCTTTTGTATGTGTATGTATGTATGTAAAATATAAGCTCATAAGCTGTGGTACGGAGATTAGGTCATTAGAACTATTCCATTTGGCAGCATGATTGGCTGATTGATCGTTCCTTGATGATCGCTTAATACTGTATATCCTTGGACAATTGGGTCACCAGAGACAAACGGAAGCAGTATTTCTTTCTCCAACCTTTCTTCGTGCTTAAAAAAAACACAGAGAGGAAAGGTCCAATCATCCTCTGCATATGGACATTGTATGGATAACCCATAAACAAGATTTGTGTTCTGTTTACACCCACTCCCAGCTATTTCTTCTAATTAACAAGATTTCTCTTATTCATTCATTCACATACAAGTCAAATTTTTAGTTCATGTTTATGGATTTACAGTGGGTATAATAATTATGGTAAAATTTACATTTTGATTTTTACCATTTTTTTGATATGCTAAGCATTTAATCTATAATCATAAATTAAATCTACTGATCCAAATTGCATTAAAATAATGATAGAATTCATAATATACTTATGGGTGTAAATACATGGTGTATGTGTAAAAGTTTACTCGCGAGTGTGTTTGGGCGTGTAGTTTGATTTATGGGTGCTCAAAATATATTGGCTGGTATAGAGAGCAATGACCTACGTCAAGTCACACCGACCCCTGCAACTGTGACAAGAAGTTGGTGTCGAAGTCGTGGATGCGGTCTCGAACAAGCACCACGGATACCTGCACCGCGCCATCCGGCGCCCCGACCACGGCCACGAACTCCCTGACGAACACCGAGGCGAGCTCGACGCGGCTCGGCCTGCCCCAGCCGAAGTCCGTGTCGTACGCGGCGAAGCGGTTGGACGACCCGATCTGCACGAACCTGTCCGGCGGGAGCGCCCGGTGGATGTCCAGCCACCGGTCAGCGTCGGCGAGGGGCTCCTCCAGCTTCCAGGACCGCCTCGCGCACCGCCGCGGCGGCGCACGCGAGCGCGCCCGCGCCGCCTTCATGGAGCTCGCCCACCGTGGCCCTCGCGTAGCACGCCTTGACGCAGTTGCCGAAGAACGCGCCGGGCACGGGCGGGCGCAGGCGCGCGCGGCAGTCCGCGGCGAACATGAGGTAGGCGTCGGCGCCGGCGTCGCTCAGGCCGTTCTTGGCGCTGACGCCGGACGTCCACACCAGCGACGCTACCGCGGCGTAGGTGGTCGGGGGCTTGACGGCGGCGGCCGGTGGGGTGCCGGCGCCGGCGCGTTTGCTCTGCAGCGAGACGATGCGCTGCTTCAGGGACGTGATCTGGCTGGCGCTCAGCAGATATGTTCTTCTGCCCTGGAGCGCGTTGTCCGGTGCGGGGAACGTGTTCACATTGCGATGTGATTACTGCAACGCAATTTCTATGCAAGTTTTCAAACTAGGAAGAAAATGGAAGTGAACCGAAATTTTGAGGTAGCCCAATTTGACATCTTGAAATGTATTAGTTCAGCAGAAAATAGTATTGGGTCTTCATATATATCATGCGGAATATATATCCAGCAGCACTCAAATTTCTTCTTTTATTTATGTTTTTACAGTTTTGTTTCGACTTTCGAGTAACTTGATCTTCGTCGTCTTCTCCTGTAGCAGACACAGACCAGGAACGTCATACAGAGACAACTTGAGTGGACAAGCTCATCCCACCGTAGTCCTAGTTCAGCTTTATATACGGTTGGACTAGGATACACAGTTAACATCACCGAATCAATTGTATGGTTCACTTAGGAAAATATAAGGGAAAAGCCCCATTCTACAACCTCGAAGTCCGATTTTCATCCTCGTACTACGAAACCGGGTAACCTGTACCCTCGATCTGGCAAAAAAAAAGTCCGATTTAGAACCCTGAGTGGTTTCGAAGGCTGTTTTACAGACGTGGCATGTGGAACCCACCTGTCACCATGTTCATTTTTTATTCTCTCAATGACACGTGGGACCCACTTGTCATACACACTGGTCGTCTCCCTCTCTAGCGCGGAGGCCGATAGCGGCCACACGATCGAGCGTGCCGGTGTGGGCACAGGGGCCGGCAGTGTCTCCCTTCACGCCGGCTGTCTCCCTCCTCCCGACCGGATGTGCCTGCTCCTTGGTCGTGTTGCCTCCTCCGCGCACAAGCTGCGCCGCCTCCTCCACGCACACCACCCACGCCGGGACGCCTCATCCGGGGGTCGGCCGTGCCGCCGCCTCCGCTCCAGCGCCACGGATCTGCCGCGGCCGCCAACCTCCTTTACCATCTCCCTTGTCGCCGGCGGAGGAGCAACTATAGCAGAGAGAGAAGAGACTATCGCAGAGGCGCCGCGGAGGCCGGCGCAGCGATCCATCGTGCAGGGCGGCGAGGAGCCTGTCGCGGAGTCGACGCGGAGGCCGGTGCGGGGCGGGCGAGGAGGAGGGGAGGCGGCGCTGCTAGCCCGTTGGCCCCCGAGCGTGGAGAGGGATGACAAGTAGGCCCCACATGTCACTGTGAGAGAATAAAAATGAGCATGCCGACATGTGGATCCCACATTTCACATTAATGAAACCGCTCGGGGTTCTAAATCGGTCTTTTGCCATTTTGAGGGTGTAGGTTACCCGGTTTCGTAGTACGAAGTTGAAAATCGGACTTCTTGATCAATTTGACGTTGTAAAATGGAATTTTTCCTAAATATAAAATTATTTTTTCAAAGGAGGGAGTAACCTTTTTCTCGAAACCTTGGACAAATCCAAATCAATACTCCATGCTGAACTATAGTTTATTTTGGCTTTGCTCTAAGTCAAATATATCTTACATTGAGCAATATCAAAGTAGTTATATTATATCCGCCAAAAGATATGTTTTGAAAGCATATTTGCTCAAAAAAAACTAGTCAACATTTTCACGCTCGGAAGTCAATAGGTGCCATCTCTCGTTCGTGCCCCATATATGTCAAAGCTAGACGGTGACGTCACTGACGTGACACGCGAAAGTGCAAGTGGCTGCACGTGCCCGCGAGGAAAACTGCGCTAGCTCGCAGCCGCGCGCAGCCGCACACCACTACACCACTAGGCTACACACGATGACGGGTGACATGCATAACGAAGGAACTCACCGTCGGCAACGCCGGCGCGAAGACGCGCAGGAACTTGCGCGCCAGCTCCTCTGCCTCGGGTTGTCTGTTGATCGCCGCGCGGTCGAACGTCGGCGGCACGAACCCCGCGGGCCAGGCCGGCGACAGCGAGCTGCCTCGCGCGGCGGCAGCCCACGCTCGGATGAACTCCCACAGCGCCTGCCCATCGGCCACCGCATGGTTCACGGACACCCCGACCACCACGACTCCGACACCGGCGCCGCCGGCCGTGTAGTCCGCGGGCCTCGTCACTTGCACGGCCAGCGCGGGGGCCGGCAGCGCGCGTACGCCTCGCCGTCGTTCTCGGCGGCGCATGTCGTCGGCGCCGCCAGCGTACTCGGCCTCGACGAACCTGACGCCCTGGGAGACGGTGCCGGAGGAGCAGTCGATGACGACGGCGTCCCCCGACGGGGAGACCGCGAGCTTGCCGGCGAGCGGGGCGAAGACGTCGAGCGTGGTGGCGAGGGAGGACCGCAGCGTGGCGAGCAGAGCAGGGAAGGGTGGCAGGCCGTCGCCCTCGTAGAAGAAGAGGCGCTACATCGGCGTGAGGGCGATGAACAGGGTGTCGAAGAGCGAGAGCTTGATTGCGTGGTCGCCGGCGTCGTGCGGCACCGGCAGAGGATTGGAGGTTTTGGCGGGACGGACGTGGGCGACGCTGAGAGCTCGGACGCGGGAGCCCATGGCGTGGTGGTGCCGCGACAAGCGGCGCCTGCGCTGTTCCCGTTCTAGGTGGAGAGCAAAGTGACTGCTGCTCGATTAGGTGAAGTGTGGTGTTCGATCTGTACTTCTGTTCCCAAACATGAATTTGGACGTCCTGCCTAGCCTGATGCTACAGTTAAAGACTTCAGCCACGAGGTTTTGAAAATTCAACCATGAATTTGGAACCACGAGTGACGAGTCCACGACTGACTAAAATTGTTCATAATTGTGTTCTCTCATTTGTTCGAAATGTAAATGGCACTTCCTTATTCAATTGTTTGTGGTAGACTCTACCCACCAATTGCTCTAGTATATTTTTTCCTTTCTTCATTTTTATAGTTACTTTATAAGTATGCATACATAAATTATGCAAGGTAATTTATAAGTTTGTAAATTGGGTTTGCATACTTATAAGTCTTTATCTGTTTGTAACCCTCATTATAAGTATGCATACTTATACGAAACTTTGCATACATATAATGCGGGTTGTACGCAAAATTGGGTAATCTATAAGTATCCATACATACATGAACACTTTGAACAGATACATATTTAAGGATTACTTAAGATAAATTAATGTAATAGTGTGGAGGTGGGTAATTTAGATAAAGATTGTGTGAGTTTTACTTTAAGTTATTTTTCATAATGATAGAGATGATAGATTTGGAGGTTACTTTAGAGTGGCTTGAAAGCTCTAAATCCTAACACCTCAGCAAAGCTTATCATTCCTCTAATCCTCTTACATATCGTCGAGTAAAACAGCTCGTAGATTTAGGAAGCTTGATCAAATTATGCTCAGATATTTTAAGAAAATTGCTAAATTTTGTTCCTATCGAACCACTCCATAAACCATGCTCGGTGCTCCTATGTGGGCTAGTAATTTTAAAACGCATACTTGTTATAAGTTTGTGAATAAATTCTGAACCCAAAGATAATCATAATCGTTTATCTTTGTACCTTTTCTCTGCCTCATTTGTCCACATTTCAACACAATGCCTATTAAATTTTTTTTCTCCATCTATGTGTGTTTAAATTGTGTTTAGTTGAAACCTCGTTAGATTTTTAATTTATATTTAACACAAAAATCGATATATACTCATTGCTATGTGCAAACATGTACACATGCACGCTAATGAGTGGTGATATGCATCACGCATTCATGCATGAACATTTTGATTTTGGTTGAGTTCATTGTTCATAGGGATGTCAGCGGGCCCGCTGAAAGGACCAGCAGCAAGTCATTTTCTAGTCGATAGAAAATGACTCGCCGCCGCTTGCATCCTTAATTGTTGCGTGCGGCCATGCATATAGCGCTCTAAATTTTAGAATTTTCCTCTTATGTATGATGTGTCTCGTCATAATAATTGAATAAACATAGTCTTAATAGTAGGATAGGAAGCTACTACGGGCAATGTTTTTATTTTAAACAGAAAATTAGATCAGTAACCATAATTGTGTTAATCAACAAATACAAAAATCACCTACAGCAGTACAACAACTACTACTCGGGGGCAAGGCAAAAACAAAGATCTTCACTGGATCCTTCTTCTATCTGCGGTACGGCATCCATGTGTTTTGTTTTCTCGATTCAATAATCTCCTCGGCCACAGAAAACATCCATAGCTTTTCTGTGCGATCTCATGCTGCAAAGCCTGCAGCAGCTACAACGTCCGCTGACACTGATCAAGAAGAATTCCCAGCAGAGAAGCCGTAAGGGTCGGCCAATAATGCCAGCCACCGCGCACTGTTCTCGAACATGACAGACTCCTCGAGACTCATCGCCAACATCTCGTCGACGATGCCCGGGACGGGGCGCGGGGGCTCCGCCGCGGGCGTCACGGCACGCGGCAGCGGAAGCAGGAGCTGGAGCGCCCGTGGCGGCCGGGCGCCGGCACACGGGGCAGCTCAGCTTCACCCGCAGCCACTCGCCGACGCACGCGGGGTGGAACCGGTGCCCGCACGGCGCGAGCCGGCTCCACGGGGCGGCCCCGCCGTCGTCGTCGTCGGCGGCGGCGGCCTGCAGCAGGCAGACCGCGCAGCAGTCGTCGGCCGGCGCCTCCGCCGCCTCCAGCGCCGCGATCGCCGCCTCGGACGCCGCGGCTGGCAGCGCGGGGAAGGAGTAGTGGCCGTTGTAGCCGTCCTCGTACGCGTCGCCCTCGTCCTCGGCGAAGTGAACTCCTCCGCCGCCGCCGGCGAGGTCGAACTCGGAGGCGTAGTAATGGTCCGAGTACGAGCCGTCGGGGCCGTGGAACCCGTCGTGGGTGTATCTGCGGATCGCCTCAGTCAGGGACGCCGTGAATGGGTCGCCTTGGTCCAGGTGCTGCTGCTGGTCGTAGGAAGTCGCCGTCGTCGTCGGACGTGAAGCGGCCGCCACCTTGGCCCGGTTGCTGCTGGTCGAGGAAATCGTCCTCGTGCTGCTCCCTGCCAAACGACGCCATCGATCGAGTAGCGCGCGAGTCGATAGTGTGGCGAACGATCGATGGAAAAGGTTGGGTTTGGGCGGGTCTGCTGAGGTGCTCGGGTTGGCGCATCGCATGCCTGCGTACGTTGCGTGGCGATTTATATAGGCTGGTCGGGCAGATCGGATCGGAATCGAAGAAGGATTGGCTCCGGAACTCCAACTCGGAAGCGTCTCTCAGATTGGTTGGAAATCTTATCCTTCATCATGCATGCTACTGCTTACATGTCCACTCCTATGAGACGTGGCTATACACTCTCAGCAAGTTTGACCAAATCTTGTCTTAGGAAACATGTCAGGTCTAATCTATGGCCTGGAAAATTTAGACATGACAAAACATGTCCTTAATTATGTCTAGTTTCCGGTCCCGATATGACAAAAGTCGCGGTGGCGGTGGGAAGAAGATCGAGATACAACGAGAGATATATAGAGTCGGGAGAAGGAGAACTAGAAAGATGATTTCACATCCAGCAGTTGAAATATCTAAAAAATTATGGTCAGTATAACGTCCACGTTGACAGTAAAATACGATCCATTGACATCATCATAAGTGATTTCAAATAAAAAAACTGCAAATTCAAAACCAACTTTGCAAATTAAATTTGATTGTCCCGACGAGAGCTCCAAAACGATAGGGGCCGGCACAAAAGCCAAAATACTTGAACAAAAAAATCACTATTGTACTTTTTTGGTAGTAAATATATAAACCGATTTTATTTCTAGAAATTTGGGTATTAGACCTTGGTACCTAATTAAATAACCCAAAATGCATTAGAGAGATGGCCTTTGACTCTTCCTTCCTCTTTGTTTCTATTCAGCATCCATGTCATGGATTCATGGTCGATTTGTTGTGTATAGTTGCACATGATTTCTGACTTTCCATTTGAGTTTTTCTTTAGTTTATTTGTGGATGTTGAGTTATCATGGGATATTTCAGGGAAAACACAAAATCTGAATCCGGATTTTTAGGTACTCGAAATGCTGGGATCCTATTCTACGTAACCTAAATTGTAGACGATCGAAAGTTTTGGGTAACCCGAATGTCCAACCCTACCAAAAAAGACCCAATCTATTATGCATGTTTGGATTATAGTTTCTTAGTGATTGGAAATGCTTTTGTTGTGTCTAATTTGGTGCAGCTTTTAAAATATTTTCTTATAACTTTGTAAAAAATGATTATTATAGCATGTTTGTAGAACTGAGTTGGATAATGTAGCACATCGGTCTGAGGAACAAGAATCGGTAATTTAGGTGCTTAGATCGAAAGTTTTGACAAATAATTCATGTTTTCTTTTGTTTAGGTTAGTCGTGTTTTTTTTTCTGTTTTGGTGCAGGAAATTTTATGTTGAGAACATCTTTCATGTCAAAAAAAAAAAAGAGGCGATATGGATCTTCTTCATCAGCCAAGCCAATTTCCAGCCATGCATGACGCAGGCGCCTCTTTTGCTTTTGATCGTTAGAGTCTTACAGAGCTTTGACCTTGAGTGGGAGACATGTTTCAACGAAAAGTGAATTTTGGTAGCTATAATTCCCAAATGCCTGGACCACTGAAAAACTATGGGCTATGGCTGAACATGTCACTTTGTGTGCAGCCTGCACGGTTTGAACAGTCGTGTTTATAATAATAATGCTGAGCTAGAGCAGCCCTCACTCAACATGGCATTTACAGGAATGGTGATTTGTTTCCCTAGTCAAATCATGGACTATCTAACAATCTATGTGTTTGCTGCTATATTTGACAAAGCAATCACAGATTTTACGATTTACATACACGATAGTATGAATCAATCATTGATCCTGACAGACCAAACAGAGCTAGTGGCCTGCCTTTCTCCTCGCGCTTGAGACTCCAAACAGGGCGGCAACGTAACGGCGTCCAGCCAAGGTCCATGGGGTCACGCCGGTAGGCGCTATATATACCAGCACCTGGCGGGTCCCTGGAACCACCGCACCCCCTCGTGCGCACCTCGGCAGCCCTTGCGCTCCGGTGCCACGCCGTCCGCCGCCCGCTCACCGGCCGGGGAGGGCTCAGAAATCTTTGGACCATATATACCTCTCCTGAGCCCCCGCCCGCGGTGAGGCGCCGGACGGTCGGGGCCGGCGTCCACACACAATGGCGGGCTCCATCGCCGTCGTCGCGAGGAGCCCCCTCTCAGTTCTCTTGTACGTCCTCGCCACGGCCGCCGCGCAGACATCCAACGTCACCTCCGATGAGGAGTACTGGGCGCAGCGCGCCGAGGTGGCCCGCTCGAACAACCGCGCCGCCTACGTCAGCGATCCCGTCGCCGCCATGAACCGCTTCAACGCCGACGTGCTCAGGTAATGCGTGCATGCGTGGTTGATGGGTATGGTTATATAGATGTTGATATCGAAGAATGGCAGGGCCACGTCGCGGCGGTCCCTGCGGAGGTACCAGGGCCCGTGCATGGCGACGAACCCCATCGACCGGTGCTGGCGCTGCCGCGGCGACTGGGCCACGGACCGGCAAGCGCCTGGCGCAGTGCGCGCGCGGGTTCGGCCACAACACCGTCGGCGGCGTGGGCGGCAAGGTGTACGTGGTGACGGACGCGAGCGACGACGACCTGATCAGGCCCCGCAGGGGCACGCTCCGGTGGGGCGTCGATCCAGGACCGGCCGCTGTGGATCGTGTTCGCGCGCGACATGATCGTGACGCTGCGGCAGGAGCTGATCGTGAACCACAACAAGACGATCGACGGGCGTGGCGCGCAGGTGCACATCGTCAGGCGCGCAGATCACGCTGCAGAACGTGCAGCAGGTGATCATCCACGGCGTGCACATCCACCACTCGGCGCCGCACTCGGGCGGCATGATCCGCGACTCGAAGCACCACTACGGGCAGCGGAGCAGGAGCGACGGCGACGGCATCTCCGTGCTCTCCTCCAGCAACGTCTGGGTCGACCACGTCTCCATGTACCGGTGCTCCGACGGCCTCATCGACGTCGTCAACGGCTCCACGGGCATCACCATCTCCAACAGCCACTTCACCAACCACGACCACGTGATGCTCTTCGGCGCCAGCAACGACAACCCGCAGGACCGGGAGATGCAGATCACCGTCGCCTTCAACCACTTCGGCAAGGGCCTCGTGCAGCGGATGCCGCGCTGCCGCTACGGCTTCTTCCACGTCGTCAACAACGACTACACGCACTGGATCATGTACGCCATCGGCGGCAACAAGAACCCAACCATCATCAGCCAGGGCAACCGCTTCATCGCCCCCGACGACCCCAACGCCAAGGAGGTCACCAAGCGGGAGTACGCGCCCTACAGCGAGTACAAGGACTGGGTGTGGAAGTCGCAGGGAGACGTCATGATGAACGGCGCCTTCTTCAACGAGTCCGGCGGACAGAACGAGCGCAAGTACGACCAGCTCGACTTCATCCCCGCCAGGCACGGCAGCTACGTCGGCCAGCTCACGCAGTTCGCCGGCGCGCTCAAGTGCCGCGTCGGCAAGCCGTGCTAATATAGGCTGCTTGGCTTGTGTTCTGGGCTTTATCTGTTCCGACGACTGCTTCCAACACATTGCACCAGAGAGGACAACAAGAGGAGCTAAATCCTATAGTAGTATTCCATTGTGGATGGGCATGTACAATTGTATATGGTACGTACATAATTAATTGCTGCCAGTAATAGCAAGCAATTATGTACGCAAGGATGCAATGCGCACTATAAATACAGAAATCCTATATCTATAGCATATGTTTTCTAGAGGCGCACCCCATGTACGCTGCCAGTAATTAGGCACCCATCTGTTTTCTAGAGGCTGTTTGTTCGTTTCAGAGCCGAGTATCTAGTAGAAATATAAATACTTCAGGGTGCACCCAATGGCTATCTTCGTATAGCTAGCACACCTGCTCCTCGCAGCCACTCGCCCCATCCCCACTGCCGCTCCCCTCATCGCTTCATGTCACGGTGCAGGCCTGCTCGGCGCATGAGGTGAAGAGCTCGGCCGTCGTCGCGTCGCACGGGCGAGGAGGAGGGGAACGGCATCTGCCCGGGCCCGGATGAGGGTGAGGGTGGCCTGGCTGCCGCTCTGTTCCTTGTCGCGGTCGCTCCCCTACTCCTCGCACACTTGTTGGAGCCACCGCCTCCACCGTCCCGAGCGCTCGCCGAGAGAAGCCGCTGCCGCCCTCCCACATGCTGGCCGGAGCCGTAGCCACTAAAGCCTCCCGCACGTTCACTGAAGCAGCGTCGCCCCCCGCAAACGGGCCCGCGCTTGACGAGCGCGTGGCGTGTGGAGACCGAGGACGAGGCCATGCCCTACGGAGTAGCTCCCAGATGGCCGGCTTGAGGCGGTTGCACGTGTGCACGCACAAGCCAGAAGAGGTGGTAGCGTTCGTGAAGACGGTGGCGGCAGTGCGGAGGAAGGCGCTCGTGGCACAGGTGCAGGCCGTTTGGAGGGAAGCGAGAGGAAACCGTGGCCATCTTCCTCCCGCGCCAGCCCTCCGCGCCCCTGCTCCTCTCGCTCGACATTGGAGGCGTTTTTTTTTTCCGCCTCGCCGCAGCTTCTCTTATCCATCGACCGTGGAGCGCCGGCGAGGGGGACACGGAGCGGTGATATGTCCGCTGCCGTGCCACATCTATGCCATGTTGGCTCACCACGTATGCAAAATAGGCCATCAAAATCACCCAGTGGTGATATGTCCGTTTTTCTAAAGTTTGGGACGTTAGAAAACAGGTTTGAAGTTGAGGGGGTGATGTATCCGATCCATCAAATCTCAGGGGTTATATAGATTTTTTTTCCCCTTTGAAAAACAGAACGATTTAGTTGCCATTGATTCGTCACTGTATATATGTCATCTCAGTAAAAATTACTTACCACGCGCCCAAAATAACAATCGCATGATATCTCTTGACATCCAAGCAACCCTCTGTACGTACGTCCCTCTTACGTGCAGCGCAATAATGCAATAATCTCATGGCATCATGATGTATTGGTAAACACATGAATGATGAATCTGGTCGTGCCAAATATAATACTGTCGCACCCTGACAACCCTACATCCATTGATAATTGAAGACCTCACAAACCACAAAACCAAGGCAACAATGCGAGTGAATGTTGCTGCTGGCAGGCCAAGCAGTGGCTGGAGGCTGACCACCACATATGTACACGCATACACAAGATGAAGACGGCATCCAATGCAACCCAAGTATACACACAAGATCGAATCGAAGGCATGCACTACTAGCCGGCATCAGCAGGTAGCACTAGCACCTCTTGCCGGCGCGGCACTTGAGTGCGCCGGCGAACTTGGTGAGCGTCTGGACGTACTTCCCGCTCTTGGCCTGGATGAGGTCGCTGTGGTCGAAGCGGCGGTCGCTCCGCCCGCCGGACTGGGTGAAGAAGGCGCCGTTGAGGAACAGGTCGTCCTGCGACTTCCACACCCAGTCCTTGTACTCGCTGTAGGGCGTGTACACCCTGTTGGTCACCTCCTTGAACTTGGTGTCGTCGACGGCGCGGAATCGGTTGCCCTGGCTGATGATGGTGGGGTTCTGGCTGCCGCCGATGGCGTACATGAGCCAGTGCGTGTAGTCGTTGTTGACGACGTGGAAGAAGCCGTAGCGGCATCGCGGCATCCGCTGCACGAGCCCCTTGCCGAAGTGGTTGAAGGCGACGGTGACCTGCATGATCCGGTCCTTGGGCGCGCCGTCGCTGGCGCCGAACAGCATCACGTGGTCGTGCCGCGTGAAGTGGCCGTTGGAGATGGTGACGGCGGTGGAGCCGTCCACCACGTCGATCAGCCCGTCCGCGCACCCGTGCATGGACACGTGGTCGATCCACACGTCGCTGGACCCGCTGACGGAGATGCCGTCGCCGTCGCTGGCGCCGCGCGCGCCGGCGTGGCGCGCCGAGTCCCGGATCACGCCGCCGCCGCGCGGCCGCGCGTCGTGGATCCGCAGGTTGTGGATGATCACGTTGTGCACGTTCTGCAGCGTCACCTGCGCGCCGGTGAGGTGCACCTGCGCGCCGCGCCCGTCGATGGTCTTGTCGCTGTTCACGATCAGCTCCTGGCTCAGCTCGATCGCCATGTCGCGCGCGAAGGTGATCCACAGCGGCCGGTCCTGCACCACCGCGTGCCGGAGGGTGCCCTTCCGGGGAGCCGCCAGGTCCCGGGGGTCGTCCCGGGGGTCCGTCACCACGTAGATCTTGCCGGCGAGCCCGCCCGTGGCCTTGTGCCCGAACCCCATGCCGCACTTGGCCAGGCGCTTGCGGTTCGTGGCCCAGTCGTAGTGGCACCGCCAGCACGCGTCGATGGGGTTGGTGGCCTTGCACGGGCCCCGCCCGAGCTGGTGCGCCAGCGACCGCCGAGACCGCGCCGCCGCCGTGGCCCGGCGCACCGCGTGGTTGAACCGGTTCACGGCCACCGCGGGGTTGCTCACGTACGCCGCGCGGTTGTACGCGCGCGCCGCCTCGGCGCGCTCCGCCCAGTACTCCTGGTCGCCGGTGACGTTGAACAGGTGCGCGTACGCCTCGTCGATGGCGGCGTCCGTCTGCGTGGCCGCCGCGGCGGTGCCGGCGACCGCGGGGAGGATGTAGAAGATGAAGAGGGTGGACAGCACGGAGCTCCTCCTCGTCACGACGGCGGCGGAGCCCGCCATTTCGGCTACTGTTGTTGTTGGTCCTAGTTAGTTATATAAATAATATATTGGGGTCGGTCGATCGGGGCTAGCTCGATCGGCCGAGAAATGGGCGACGTGCGCCGGCTCGGCTCACCGCGGGGACGGGCTCAGGATCGGAAGAAGAACTAGTTCTTCCGATGGATGCTGAGCCCTCCCGGGTGACCGGGCGTCGGCAGGCGAGGAACGAAGGGAGGAGCCGGCGCGGTGTTGTGCTCGGGGGTCGCCCCGGCCGTGCTCTTATAGCGCGCGGCGGGGGAGGTGGACGTGCGTCTCGCCGTGATCCGCGCGCGGCCACTCCCAGGGTTTGGCGATCGACCCTTCCTGTCTGTCTCGGCGACAACGGGAACGCGAACGCAGTGCCTTGGCAGTTGGCACTCTTCTATTTAGCACCAAACTTGCCACATCAACGTCTTTATAAAATAAAAAAAAAAAGGCCCATCATGTGGTGAATTCCCTTCAAACTTTCATTAGTAGCGTCAAAGCTCACGGTACAATGTACTTTAGTTTGCAAATGCATATTTAAGTTGTTCGAAATTTATATAAAAATATATCTAGGTCAACTTTGTCGATCCACAAAAAGTACATAGACTAGAAAAAGTCGTGTTTTTGTTTAATTTATAAAAATTTATACTCTCTACATCTCAATTTATAGACCGTCTTAAGCAAAAAGAATAATTGTGTTTATTTCCATTGTGATTTAATTTAGCATATAATATACATATACTTTAACTATGATTTTAATTCTCTCATATTTTCGTAAATTTTTTAAATAATATGGGTTGGTGTCGAAAAAGTCCAACGACATATAAATTTGGACAGATGGAGTATAAAAGACATATATATCCAATTGATTACATGATCAGTTTTGTCCTCTTCTGTAGAATAAAAAATGTATATGGGACTCATAAAATACATTTCCATACATATTGCTTTTCACTTCCGAGTTCTTAATACATCATGCATTTATACCATCTTTGTTTATTTTATGCTAATCGAATAATTGTTCTATGATGGTTTGTACCTTCAAATCCAACAAACATACGAGTATACGACTTCAAAGACAAGCTGGTCTCCAAAAGTGTGTTGCGATCTCTATGCTTGATTTATTATCTCAATTGATGTTTTTTTTTTGGAATATCTCTATTGATGTTTTGAGAGTAAGTGACTAACATAAGAAGTGTTTTCTTATTTTTGAGTTATGTTGTCTCCGCTCAATTTGTTCTTGAAGGAAACAAGGTCTCAACACTAGGATAGGAATGGCATCAATCCTCCGTCCAAATTGCCACATCAGCCACACAGTACTAGTCCATAGACCGGTTCCACGCCACCCATCTGGCTTCGGCCAAATCCTCCCAGAACCCTAGCTCCCGCCGCCGCCGCCCGCGGCTCCGGATGGCCGGCGCGGCCGCGCTCCGGCGATCCGCTCGCCGGATTTCCAGGCACCTCGCCGCTGCCTCCTCCTTCTCTCGCAGTGCGCTCCAGCAGCCCGAGCGCCTCCTGTCGTCGCAGTCGTCGCCGGAGCACGGCGTGCGTGGCGCGGTGTCCGGGTTGGAGCTGGCGCTGTACCCGCCGGAACGGGTCCGGAACTTCTCCATCATCGCGCACGTAGACCACGGCAAGTCCACGCTCGCCGACCGGCTGCTGGAGCTTACCGGCACCATCCAGAAGGGCCATGGGCAGCCCCAATACCTCGACAAGTTACAAGTGCGATGCTAATTCTTCCCATTCACTCCTAATTTTAGGTAATTTATAAGAGTTAGCAAAAATGTCGGCCCTTTGCGGCTCAATCATCAGATGTTGGGTGGCGATCAGTTCAGCTAAGACACCATTTCCTTACTGTTTTCACGATCAGATTCTGGAACTGTATTGATGACTGCATTAGCATAAGTTTTAGTCATGACGTTTTGGCTTTTCAGATTTTAAATTAGTATCTTGTAGATACTACATATAGTTTACTTCTCTTACTTTTCATAGTATAAACTCTTACAAGTTAAATCAATGTGAGAAGCCATATTTAGCATGCTAGATCATCTGAGGGTTATCAAATCCCACAGCGAAAAGGTTTATTTTTATTTATTCTAAAAATGCTTGTTTATATTCACTCTAAAGAATACAAATAGAGTTACTGGATTGATCTTTGAATTTCGGAAATTGAGATATAACACATTTTTAGATTGTAATATTATGTGATTCAACTACATTTAGGAATGTTTGTTTCCACAACCTCAAACTCCCTTTTCCTTATACCCTAATTTTGAGTTTTTGAGACATTGGATCAGGCCTTGATGTCATGATATGTAGTTCGATATGTATCTTCCTATTGTAACGTTTATGTATGTGGTGACCAGGTTGAGAGGGAAAGGGGGATTACAGTCAAAGCACAAACGGCAACTATGTTCTATAGGCACACTACTGCATCTCAGGACTCAGATGCCCCAAGATATTTGCTCAATCTGATTGATACGCCAGGCCATGTGGATTTCAGCTACTGAGGTATCCAGGTCCCTTGCAGCTTGCCAGGGTGCTCTTTTAGTAGTTGACGCAGCACAAGGTGTACAAGCTCAAACAATCGCGAACTTTTACCTAGCATTTGAATCGAATTTGAGCATCATTCCTGTGATTAACAAGATTGATCAGCCGACTGCTGATCCAGATAATGTAAAGGAACAATTGAAGAGGTTATTTGACATTGACCCAAGTGAAGCTCTGCTTACTTCTGCCAAGACTGGTAAAGGCCTTGAACAGGTATTGCCAGCTGTTATCGACCGCATACCTTCCCCACCTGGGAAATGTGATTCACCTGTACGGATGTTGCTTTTGGACTCCTACTATGATGAATACAAAGGAGTGATTTGCCATGTGGCTGTTGTTGATGGTGCTCTGCGCAAAGGTGATAAAATTGCATCAGCTGCGACTGGCCGTGCATATGAAGTTCTAGATGTTGGCATCATGCACCCGGAGCTTACACCTACTGGAGTGCTCTACACTGGACAGGTTGGGTATGTTATTAGTGGAATGCGCTCAACTAAAGAAGCACGCATAGGTGATACCCTTCACCAGGCAAAGAGCACTGTTGAACCACTTCCTGGTATGTAATCCCATATTCCCATTATCTATATTTTGACTTCTCATTAGTCTGGTTTAGTCTGAAAAGGACATGAAAGAAGAATGATGTGCTGCAGTTCCATACCCATGTTCTATCCCTTTCTATAGTTTTGGCTTGCATGCAACATCATACATTATGGTCTTGCAGGTTTCAAGCCTGCGAAACACATGGTCTTCTCTGGTCTCTATCCTGCTGATGGTTCTGACTTCGAAGCTCTTAGCCATGCGATTGAGAAACTAACATGTAATGATGCCAGTGTCTCTGTTACAAAAGAGACAAGCAACGCTCTTGGCATGGGGTTCAGGTCTGCATGTGAACTTGTTCTTCTCTAATGTTTTCGTTACAGTGTGTGTAGATTTGCTGTATTTATTTCTGATTTTTTTTTTGCAACTGTATGCTGTACAGATGTGGCTTCCTAGGATTGCTACACATGGATGTATTTCATCAACGACTTGAGCAAGTATATTTTTCCCCGTAATTTGATTCATTGTTTTTTTACAATTTAGTTGCAATACATACTCAAGATACAAAATACATCAATTGATTTTGGAAAATGAAACTTAAAGAACTTCATTCCTAATTATTATGCTAGCATCTGAAGGCAATTTGGATCTTTTTTCTCAAACATGCAAGAGAGTTGTGTACTTGTGTATCATTATATTAAGAAGATAGAAAAAGGTGCAAGAGCCCTTATAAAGACTCCCACACCTCAACACAGAATGCACCTTTTTAAAAGAAGAGGTTGTAACTTTAAGATGCTGCCTTTAGAAGGATAAAATATTTTAGTAGAAAAATTAGAGAACATCTTTCGTTAACTTTGAGATGCTGCCTCTAGAAGGATGAAACATTTTAGCATAAAAATTAGAGAACATCTTTCATCATTAGGTTAATGGCCCGACCCGATGTCCATGATTTTGCTGAGTACACTTGAGTAACTCCTCTGTTCATTTGAACTTATAAAGAGGGTAAAGTTGGAATGTCATGGACGAAGAAGAAATTATCATATGTGATATAATTTAAATAATTTGTGCAACCTATAAATTGCCTTGAGATTGATATTCTGATTCTGTCACTGTGTTTATTTAGGAATATGGAGCTCAAGTCATATCGACCATACCAACCGTACCCTATATTTTTGAATATGGTGATGGAAGGTGTGCATACGCAATTGTTTTTGTTGTCTTTGTTTTCTGCAGGGAAACTAAACTTGGGTTATTTTTCCAGCAAGATACAGGTTGAGAACCCTGCTGCTTTGGCTTCAAATCCTGGAAAGCGTGTAAGCAACCTGTTGGGAGCCCACAGTTATTGCAACGATCATTATCCCTAGTGAGTAAGATCTGCTTCCTTTCACACTTTTTCCTACTTTTTTGGATATTTGATCACTACAAGTAGAAATTTTGTTTTCATGCTAAATTACCTTTTCAGGTATGTTGGTCCTGTCATTATGCTTTGTTCTGAAAGGAGGGGCGAACAACTAGAATACACATTTATTGATGCGTAAACCTCTTTTTCCTTCCAAATGCCTCTGTTTTATTAAGTCTTCTATTCTTTGCGTTTTATGGCTATTTTTTATGCAGCCAAAGGGCTCTGTTGAAGTATCGATTACCATTGAAGGAGATAATTGTGGACTTCTACAATGAGTTGAAAGGCATTACCTCTGGCTATGCTACTTTTGACTATGAAGATTCTGAGTAAGTCTTGCTGTGAATGCAATAACAACTAACAAGGCATGGGGTGGTACAATTTTATTTTCTTTTTCGCAATTTTATATGAGAAAAATATTATGATGTTTATTTCACTTCCCCTGTTCCTCGAATGTTTTCATTGTTACTCCCTACGATCTTATATATTTGACGCTCCAACTAAATCTATCAGTTCAATTAACGAACCAAACTTTGCCTGAACGTCGTACAAAGACAATCGGAGGTAGTATTTTTTTTCATGTCCAGCCCTTTATATTCTTAATAAGGTGTTATTGCACCTTTTTGACCAGTCTGATCGTTGAGGACCTTCTTTTTTCAAATCTATCCTATGAGTAGTGATTACAACCAAAAAGCCTAGTGTTACATATACAAGGTTTTGGAAGCTTTGTTTTGATCAGATCTAGATTTTTTTCTTTTTTGAGTAATTCATGCAATCAATCTCTGAAGTAATATACATTTTGTGAAAATTATTCCGAAGTGGCTAAGTGGCATGCAAAGATCTGTTTCAATGTAAATGGGGGATAAGAGGAAGGAAAAATACCAGAAATTTATGTAGTTTATTCATTCATTTCTTCCTCTTTTTTTCTCTTTGACAGATACCAACAATCTGATCTAGTTAAGCTGGACATCCTTCTTAATGGTCAACCTGTTGATGCTATGGCAACTATAGTGCATAACCAGAAGGCTCAGCGGGTTGGAAAAGAATTGGTGGAGAAGCTCAAGAAATTTATAGAAAGGTATTCATCCTCCTCCTTTGTTGGACTCGTGAGCTGTGCTTGAGACATGAACACATCTTAACAAATTGCTTTTGGATGATTGGATCAATATATTATTACGCTACAAAATTGTGCAAGTGGCTGGAAAGGAAACGAAGTTTCATGTGAGAATAAAATATTATAAAAGTTTTTTTTTATGTGGCTTTTGGAAGGCTTGGAACAAAGTTTTGCAATGGGTCATGTTGACTTGCATCATGATTTATATTTCTACTGCTTTTTATCTGTCGTAATGCAGGCAGATGTTTGAGATCACCATACAAGCAGCAATTGGTTCTAAGATTATTGCAAGGGAAACGTAAGATATTTGAAGCTTCTACTCTGTTTTTTTTTATCTGACTCTTTAGTTCAAAGATGAGCTAACCGGCGACAAACATTCGAGAATGGAGTTAGGGTTAGTTTGCAGAAGTATAATCTTACAATTTTAACATTGTGATTTGGTTGTTGATTTTTTATCAAACTTCTTTGGAGTAATTATGTGCATTTCACTGAATCTGTGACGGCATTTCTATCCATCTATCCAGAACATTTAAGTCATTGTTCTTGAGCATTTTCTGTAAGAAAGTAACGAAATTTTCTAGCAACTACTAACAACTGGAAATGGTTTATACAACTTTCCAAGCAGTCCTTTCTGGTGTCCTAAAATATCTACCTGTAAATTTAATATAAAGCCTTGGGAAATCGGCTGCAGTCTTGCACTATATGGTTGCAGCATATCTGAGACCGAGAGGTTTAGGTTTCAACCAGTATGATTTGCCGCAGTTTTAGCAGCATGGTTCTGCGGCACAATAGATAACCAAATACGTACATTGTTCATTATCAGGCTAACCAATTGTATCTGAAAAACCATGTATAGTTAGGAGGTTAAGTGTTGAATATACGTTGCTGTCACAGAGATTTTGCTTATATCCTCTTTCTCACCGTTCCAGCCTGTCAGCAATGAGGAAGAATGTTCTGGCCAAGTGCTATGGCGGTGATATTACTCGGAAGAAGAAGTTGCTGGAGAAGCAAAAGGAAGGCAAGAAGCGCATGAAACGTGTGGGATCTGTGGACATCCCTCAGGAAGCGTTCCATGAGCTACTGAAGGTGTCCAATTCAAAATAGATGGGGTCCACTGCAATTGTATCTGCCCAAATTTAAAAGTAGCTGTGACCACCTGCCTCTTCTAGTCGTTCTGGAAGGTGAGTGTTTATTTATCTGTTCTGCTGATCATTATGTTAAACTGTTAGTTGTTTGTACAGTTAGAGTCTCTTGTGTTGTGTCCTGTCACAGGTCCTGATACAATTATTCCATCGAGTACATAATGATGGCACCTGCTGAAAGTTCTCCCTGGAACCGAAGCACAACCCCCTTGCTTTGCCGAGCTGAGAAGAGAGCTGAGTGCAGAGCGCTGCCGAGCCTTGCGCTTCAAGTTGTTTCAGTGGTGGTTATACACGGCATCAATCTCAGCTTGGTGCAGTCGGATCCCTGAAGCAGGGATGTAGAGTCGCCATTTTTGTATTTGTAGAGTGATGGAGAACCATACTGCACCGGAGTGCCTGCTGAGCCCACCCAGTTTTCGCTGCTGTCTTTTTCCGACTTGGTATGAGCATCTGCCGTGTCACACTGTGTTTAATTTTTTGTTTAGATAATTTGAGGAAAAGCAACTGAACCATGCACCTCAATTGTTTACTGAAACAACGAGGTCACATGCAAAAAGGAAAGTGAACCGAATGAAAATCTCCTGGTTTTGGAGATTGGCGTGTGATCCTCCTACCTGGCTGGCCTTTCATCATAAAAATGAAATGCGATGGGATCTAACCTTTGTAGGCGGAGAATCGTTTGGCCGAACGCCTGAAAAACAATTTAAAAGAAATGGTTGCGAATATAACAGAGGGAAGAAGAAAAAAAAAAAAAGGGGGAGAGTCATTTTGGCTGAACGCCTGAGAAACAAGCAAAACGAAATAATTGAAAATGCAACATGGCGGGAAGGGAAAAAAAAATTGCACCAGCCGGGAATCGAACCCGGGTCTGTACCGTGGCAGGGTACTATTCTACCACTAGACCACTGGTGCTATTGCGCAAAGTTCGTGCTTATTGCTTAGAAATAGGTTTGACACAGCGAGGCCGAACCGCCAAAGCTCGAAAGAGCCAAACCAAACCCGACGCCCACTCGCGGACAGACAGTCCCCACTCCCCAGCGCCCCCTGTCACCTTCACCTCACCCTGCGCGTGGGCGGCGTCCTCGCGCGCTGCGCCCATGGCGATCTCGCGCCTCCAGCCCCTCTTCCTCCTCCTCCTGCTCCGCGCCTTCGCGTCGCTCCCCACGCAGGCTGCCGCCAGAGGCGGCCAGGATCCGCCAGGTATCTCTCTTATCATCTCCCCCTCTGTTATGCCGGGGTTGGGTTGGGTGTGCATTTCAATGGGGCAGTGATGCCGGCTTAGAACGTAGAAGGCCAGGAGCTGTTTGCCATCCGCGTGGAAGCGGTGGGGTCGGTGTCAGCCTCGGTGCTTCGGCATGGCCCGGATCCGGCTGCTCGTTTCGTTTTGGCGGGGCTTTATGATTTTTTACCCCTTTGATGGAAGGGTCCGGTTCCTGGTCCAATTCGTTTTTGGTAGAAGCGGAACCTTCGTTGAACGGAGACGGTGCGTGCACAGTGATGCCGAGCATCAACTAGAACTATAAAATTTTGGATACTCTTGGATACGTGATGGTCGTGTTGACTGCATCAACTATGTTTTTTTTTAAGAAAAAGGTTTCCCTGCTTTTAAGTAAGAAAACATATAAGTAAGAGTTTTACAGCCCTACTGCTGGGGACTCCAGCTGTTCACAAAACCAGAAGCTGGTCCAGAAGGCTCGTCCATCGTTTGTTTGGCCTATTAACACAACACACTGCTACACGTCGGAATACTTGGCGTTAGATGGAATGGAATGGAATCATGGGGAAATTTTGATTGATCTTTAAAAAGCTGGAATGCCTGTTTTTGCTCATGTTCCGTCTAACGCGTCTTGATATCCATGCCCTTCTCTGATCTAGCCGAACTTATTCTTCTCAAGATTATCCCATTGTCTATTTGTTTGGTTATACATGTTCCACTATTAGTTTGATGCGTTTTTTCTGCATATAGGTACCTATTTCTGTCGTGCAGTTACTGACATACCTTCTATGTTATTTATTGACTATGTACAGAGGATGGAGGTCATGGGTCATTTTCACGAAACCTTCTTGAAGATAAGCCTCGGATCACGTACGTTTAAAATCACAAATTTTAACGTTTTAACACTCTGCCTGTACTGTCTCAACATAGCGGGTTTCCCCCTTTTCCCTAAAAGGTTGTGATAGGCTTGGAGAGCCGATGTAAAATCTATCCATTCATATGGAGATGAAACCCAATACAGAATTTGTTGTTGTCGTTGTAACATCTTTAAGAAATAAATAAAAAACAACGTGTCCCTGTTGCATTACATCATTGGTTGACCATGCTGTGTATGTTCTTGGAATATGTTTAGGGAAGAAATGGTCCGTGGATATATGAGCAATGCTGAGCTTGAGACTGCTATACATGCCTTTGGAAGTCGTTGTTCTAATATTTCCAGGGTGTACAGGTATATGATGTGATGTTTTATTTCTTTGTGATTATTTTATTTGGAGCTTCTAATTAACCAACTTCAAGGCTATCACGTTTTTAAGCCATCTAAATGCCGTCATCACTGGTGGGTATTCATGTATGGTATATTTTAGAATGCAAAATTGTTGTCGATCATGAGAGAATCTACGATACATATTCAGTCACGATGATAGGTAGAAGCAAATGGCTAAAAAGAAACATATACCTTTCAAAATAAAATCAATCATGAAACGGCAACTTATAAACATAATTATGTTCACAAGATACATGTATATGTCTTATTTTAGGCTGTCGAATCGTTCCATGTTCATTGGCCATGATTAGCTTTTTAAGCATTTCCTAAATAACAGAATAATTTAGTTTGAATCTCTTTATTCTGTTTGTTTGTTATGCAACTTTGATATCTTCCTTGACT
The DNA here is from genome assembly GCA_030272315.1 of Paspalum vaginatum. Lineage (NCBI taxonomy): Eukaryota > Viridiplantae > Streptophyta > Magnoliopsida > Poales > Poaceae > Paspalum > Paspalum vaginatum. Next base: position 41,082,320 of record CM059021.1, read on the forward strand.
ATCTCATATTTTTGTATGTTTACACTTCACTTACCTACTATTTCTTCTCTCTTTGAGGGATAACACAAACCTGCTATCAGCATTGGAAAGAGTGTGAATCATTTTCCGTTGGTACGCAACTTAAATGGCTGTACATTTTTATCTGCATAGCTTTGTTTCAAATTTATAGCTTACCTTCGTGTGAAAAATTTATATACTGGGGAACTCATATGGTTGTTCTTGCAGTGGGTGATTGAAATATCAGACAAGCCCAGGGAAAGAGAAGCTGAACCAGCATTCAAGGTTTGTGGCACTGCTTTCTTTAACTACAATTGATGACGAATTTTCTAGGCTGTTTATTTTAATCTCAGTGTTAAGGGCACTGAGAATTTATCCGCGGTGTAATTTGTGCGACACATGTAGTTCATTGGAAATGTTCATGGTGACGAGCCTGTTGGTAGAGAGGTCCTTATGCATCTTGCGAATTGGCTCTGCGATAACTATCTGAAGGATCCATTGGTAAGCAGCATGCTTCTATTGCTACTTTGTCTTTGGTCTCCATGCATTTTACAATGGTCAAATATAATTTAGCTTTGTACTTACCTTTAGTATTTTTTGAGTTGTTGCAGATGATATTGTAATTTAAAAAGGAAGCCATTATGTAAAAATAAAATAGTGCATGAAATATTATTCAAAATATGAAGTATCTTACTATTACTAATTGGAGACTCCTTTTGGAGCCCCACGTTAATTCTCACGAGACGCTTTAGAAAAATAGAGAAATCCTAAGCATCCGGTCATTCATTTATAATATATAATCATCATAGCCATTAGATAGAAATATTCTCAACCCTACGTAAGCACGCAGCCCATCAGCGGCCCAAGCACCGCCATCGCTAATCCACCAATCAATCTGATAAAGGAAAGGGCAAAGAAGAATCCTGACATCGGGGCTAAGCAAAGAGGCGATGGTCCATGGACCCACGTTACCACATATCTAATGAAGTGCAATTAGCGAATAGACAAATATGTGCATGCGCTTGAGCTTCCCCCCCCAGCTGGGAGCAATGAAAAAAAAGGTCACGGTACTATAGGTGCCTACACGTGGCTTAACTAATATTGTTAATCAACGTACTATGAAGCGCCCATAATCATAATAATAATATGCTTTTATTACTTCTATTTTTTGTTAATGCCAGCTATATAGATTCATTGATACGAAATATCATTTATTACCTAAGCATGTGTTTTTCAGTACTATATTTTTCTAAAACAATCGCATCACATTAAGTGAAACCTAAATGAAAAAAAGAAACAAGGTAATGGGTCATGACTCAAATGTTTCTTCACAATTCAAATGCGCTTTTGATGATTTTTAGTTAAAAAATGAACAGAAATATGATCTGGCCCCTTTTATGTCCGGTCTTTAAAATTTCTAGATAAAATTTGAGGGCCCTTTACCACCCTTACGTAGGTCTAACAATTTGATAAATAATAATTCGTAAACATTTCAAAATGATACTATTTTTAAGATGTGGTCATCAAAGTGTGCATATGCTACGGCATAGATGATTTTGAAATGGGTGAGATAGACCGGTGAGTTCAACCCTATCTAATACACCATAATAATAAAACATCACACCTATTATCTTTCAAAAATTTATATGCTACAAGACCCGTGCAACGCACGGGTTGATTGGCTAGTGAAATGAAATTGAATTGTAAACCAAGAGATCCTTAGTTTCCAATGCATTGGTCAACATTAAGATCTGTGTTCAATGTAACTATGATCTGTGGCACAATATATTTCTATGAAACAGTTACCAGTATATGGTAAACTCAGCGATTTAACTAATTTCTATAGGCAACTCTCATTGTGGAGAATATGCACCTTCACATACTTCCTACTATGAACCCGGATGGATTTACTCTGAGATGGCGTGGTAATGCAAACAATATTGATCTCAACAGAGATTTTCCTGACCAAGTGAGTAATCCTTTATTTCGCACTTCTCTTATGGAAGATTCTACTGCTCCTTTTATACTTTTTTTTATTGTAGCCATTCAATTGACACTAGCTGAAATTGACAGTTCTTCTCCGTTAACAACGATGTTAACCACAGACAACCTGAAACTAAAGCCATCATGGATTGGGTAAAGCAAGAACACTTCACAGCTTCTGCTAGTTTGCATGGGGTAACTATTCTCACCTGTCTCAGTTAATTAATATTACTCATCTTGTTGAAATGAGGTCCTATAATTTCTCTTATTTGATTTTTTAGGGTGCACTTGTAGCCAATTATCCATGGGATGGGACTAGAGATACAGGGTGATTCTTTCTTCTACTTATATTCAGTTTTAAGTATCCCAACTGATAGTGTTGCTCTCAAAAACTTATAAAGGTAGCGAGTATTGCCCAAACTGTGTGGTAGTGTATGCCTCCGAGGATGTACAATGGATTCTTGTGTTTGCCTCATTTTAATGTTTTTACTATAATTTTTATATTTGCTAATAGTTCTTGAAAGTATGGATTACAGGTAGGCACCTTAATCTGTTCTAGACTGATGTTCCAACTGTTAGTTATGTTTTTATTCTTTGTACTAGAAAAATCCCATTTTACTACCCCAAGCAATTCACTTTGTCTTCCTGCCACCCTGGACAAAATTTTGATTCATTCTGCTCCTACAAACTATTTAAACTGACTCAATTCTCGCCTTAATATTTTTTTCTAATTGTTTCTCCCCATTCAAGTTTGGGTTTTAAGTTCAACTTTTATGGGTTGATAGATGGCACCACAACCTATGTTAGAAAAATACTTAAAGAAAATTTTATATTATTTCTGTGCATTTTCAACGCTCGTCGGTTAAGCTTGCATCAGATGCTTCCAACCCAACCTAGTCTTACGAGCAGCTGGTTAACACAATACCATGTCTGTTTAAGTGAACCATTAGTGTAGAAATTATGAGTGATTCTGTGTTATCACAAAATACCGCATCTACATTTCCACTTACCATCTGCATGCTCGGTCTCTCATCCACTGGACATTTAGGGTGTTCTTTCCCTTTATCAAAATATGCAGGGATGTGATGATACACCTATTTCCTGAATGCTACTCCCTCTGTCCAAGTTTGATCTTCGTATAACCATCTGATGCAAAGACCAAGGAGCAATTAAACCAGCCTTGTATTCCATTCCCAAGCGCTGTATTGCATTTACTCAACGGCTGACTACCCAATAGCTGAGCGGTTAAATCGTGGAGATTGGGCGGATTTAATGCATGCATGCATGCAAACCGAGAAAAAGCATCTTTTCACTGCTATACGAAGATCAATTCTGGACTTCTTTAGTTTGCTAATACGCTGATCAAATATGGACAGAGGGAGTATCTGTTGTTGCTTTCTTTGATTTACAGCTTTTAACTTCTTCTCTTTTAAGGCCATAAATGTGACTTGCTTAGCTTCACACTTGTGCATTCTTAACAAAGAATTTACTTCTTACAGCAAACGTTATTATGGATGTCCTGATGATAAGACATTCCGGCATATGGCATCTGTGTACAGTCAGTCCCACTACAACATGTCTTTGAGCAAAGAATTTGAAGGAGGGATAACAAATGGAGCATTCTGGTAAAGAAGCAATAGCATTTTGTTGAGGCTGCACACAAAAACTTTCTTTATATAGGTTGTGCTCGTATGGGCTTTGCACCAACCAATATCCTTGTTCCTGATTTAGGTATCCAATATATGGTGGGATGCAAGACTGGAACTATATACATGGAGGCTGCTTTGAGTTAACTCTGGAGATTAGTGACACCAAGTGGCCAAAAGCAGCTGAGGTACCTTTGCATCTAGTTAACTACAGTTCTGCTTCTGTTTTTGCAGACCATTTCATGATCATTTTTGTTCTCTTGTTTGTTCCAACATTTTACTACAGCTTCCTGTTATCTGGGAACACAATAGGATGAGTATGCTCAATCTTCTTGCAAGCCTAATAACGGTAACATGTTTCCACAGTGATTGATTATATCTTTTTATGCACAGCAAAGGGTCACTTTTGCACTAACTGGAAGAAAATAAGAAATGATGTTGGTTAGTGAGTTGAGGGACATGGCTGCTCATGTTTATACCAGGGTCTGGATCATCTACTGGTAAATGGTTCGTAGTAATGTTTGCAACTAGCCAGTTATTGCCTATAACTGAATATACTTGGAAACTGATTATTTAGAAAGCTAGCTGGTTCAGTGTAGCACATTCTTGGTAGTTGCTCTGAGTTCTGAACAAGTTCAACTGATTTTTGTCACAATTTCTTTTTACATTCATATCAGCGCAATGGCATGAGCACTAGGAAGCCTATTCCTTTTCCTGTCCATCAAACTTTTCACTGTTCACGATAGATTGCTATCTTTCTACATGGGACACTGTTTCTCCAGTACCATGTCTGTCTCTGCTCAGTATGTTTTGGGGATACTAAGTGCTTCTCGATTTCCATGCTATTTAGTCAGGATTTTGTGGGGTGGGATTCCTCTTATTTGGTAAGAACATAGTATATCAAGTAATGTTGCAGTTATTCAAATTCCCATTATTCGTCTGCACCATAGGATATAGCCTTATTGTCGTCTTTAAACAAAAAAAAACAGAATTCAAGTCTGGGTGGAAGAATTTTGTTGTCACCATCTAAAGGTTTGATGTTATTATGATATCTATGCTTATTCCTAAGCAAATAGTGTGCCCTCCATTCTTTGCCCCACTGTTTTACATCTCTGCATGGTGGAAGTTAGGCCCTGTGGTTCCACTCTCTGCTTTTGGGAGTTCACTTATTTCTGTTCTATCTGCAATGGCTGCAAGAGTTTATCAGGCTGTCCCGTTATACTGACACTAGTTCTAGTCAGGAGTTCATGGAAGGATATTTGCAGCAGATACTGGCAGGCCAATACCTGGTTCAGTGACGATAAAGGGCATTGATTCCAAGGTTAGTTCATTTCGGCAGCATTGATTCTCTTATGTTGACTGGATGAACTGACAAATGTGTATAAGTTATTGATATGAGTTTTCCGACTCCCGCAACCTTTTCTTGCTTTAGGTAAGTGCAGGCAGGACTTTCGGAGATTACCATCGAATTGTCGCGCCTAGTGAGACATACCAAGGCAAGTTTTTTCCATCCCATATGAAATTTATGTATGTGGTTATATCACCTGCAGTTAACATCAAATAACCAAGTTTTACCACCTACATGAACAACACAGCCCCAAATGATTGCTTTTTAGCTAGTAAGACCAACTTGACCTCCCATTAGGTAGACAGGTCACAGATGAGACTCATGGCCTGAAAAGCGAACATTTCTACTGTCCTCTGTATCCATAAAATTAGTGACATTTCTACCCATATTCATAGCAGTTGTGGCATCGATGGGAGGCTTCCGAGCAAAATCTACACGCATTGTGTTGGAACAGGATGAAGCTGTCCACCTGGATTTCATCTTGGACCCAGATGGAGCTGGTGAGCAGATGAAGCTGCCCCAGAACGACTGGGGCTGCCTCTGTGACAATCACAAGCTGTTCCACATTCAAGAATCCCACCTCTGGCTGTACCTCCTTACCGTGTCCCTTCTGCTGACCCTCTATTTGCTCTTCAAGAGAAAAATGGCACCAAGGCTGCTGACATATAGAATATACTCACCTAGACGGCCTGTTGCCGTATAAGAGTTTTTCTTCTTCTTTTGCCCTATAGGACAGTTTTGTAACTCATAGGATCTCACCAAAATGGTCTGTCTGTTGTATAAGTTAAGGATGGCTAATGTACCATCGAAGTTTTGCATGAGGGAATATCACAGATGGGTTTTGCATCAAGGAATATCAATGTCAGTCTATATTCTGTGGTGCAGATGAGGGAGGGGGCGTTGTGGCAGGTTTAGTTTTTTCTTTAAATGGTTCGATGTTGGTGGTGATGCCGTAGCCTCTAGGAAGCCGCTATTTCATTGGCTATTGTTGATCTTAAACCAAAGTGCAACTAGCAGGCAGCAGTTAGTTCTTGTTTATATGTTGAAAAATCTAGAGGCAGCTCCTATCTATTGGCAACGAAATGTGCTACCACGAGCAACAGGAAATACACGTCAGTTCCCACTTTGGCAAGAACCTTTAGGCAGAGCTAACAATTCAAAACAAAACATGCTTGTTGCTTCCATGATGCCGCTGATTGCAGAAGCTATGTCATTGGGTAGGTGTCGTTAGCAGTCTCTGGCTCTACATTATTATTGTATAAAAATCTCAAATATGGTCTTCGTGGCCTAAAGGTGTCAGATATTTATTGGTTATTACTACACGAGCCCATGCCGTATATATCATTATTGTATCCCGGCCCTATGCGTTTGTGCGCGGAATCTTAGCTAATTTGGGTGGTACCACTACGCTCGCATTGTCGCCTCCTTATCACACCCTCCTTTCTCATATATTCCCTCAGCAGCTAGCTCTGATAGATCTAGGGCCTTGTTTGGAATACATGATTTTTTTCTTTGTTTATATGTTTTTTATGTGAAATTGAACTATTTTATATGAAATTCTTGCATTTCAAACGTGCCCTAGATCGGACACGATGGAGCCCCAGCTCTCCATGGCAAGGCAGTAGAGAAGAGAGGCCAAGGCAGAACACCTCCTGGGGTCCTGGCTACTACCACCAAACAACCCCCCACGAACACACAGTAGCATCAATTTGTTGTCTTTGATCTCAACACTCAAGGGAAATTAAAAAGCAATACAGATACTAGTAGTTGGCAAGGACAAGTGACGTATAGTACATGCTTTCGCGTTACATATCCCTGCACGGAGCAAAAATATCTGCATGCCGTGCTTTAATTTGTAGCTTATTAATTTTAGAGCACACAATAACAGCAGATAGATATATACATCATATCTCTATTGCAATTTTGTCGTGCAATGTACTGCCACTTCCGATGCGGTGAGCACACGTATGTGCACGCATCATTGGGCAACCATGCAACGGTTTTGGTACGTACCGATCAATGATGTCCAGATCGAAGTTAAGATTGCCATTGGCAACAGTAGAAGAGATCAGAGCGCGTCGAAATTAAATTAAAGCGACGTGCACTGTCTTAATTAATTAGCTTCCTGCGTGCCGCTAGCTGCATGCCTCTCCCTTTCAGCAGAGGCCAGGCCACAGTATGCGGCACATCACTGCAGTCCCTCTCTGCGTTGAAGGAACTGGAAGCACGTACGCACGAGAGACTTATGCTAGGCACAAGGCAAGTGGGTTTCCCACTCGGGAGGCAGCGACACGTCACGAAACTAAAGGGTGCAAGCCTTGTAGGCTTATAGGTAGCCATCAGCCACAGCAGCACACACCCGCTCTTTTGATGAAATAATGCGCTTATAATTAGATTATCAGCGGTCAATATATCAGATCAGATGGTAATCATGATCAAGCAGCTAGCTCTCTGCTTGTTGATCCGATTCGGTCCTATCTATTCTACGAATGATCACGTCACACTCCACGCATGGCACATGGCAACCGTAATTAAGAGAAACCAACGGCAATCAACAGTTATATTGCCCTTTATATTTATTATTTTTATATATACTACACTAGTAGTAGCTAGTAGGTGGTAGCTATTGTTTAGCGGCACTTACATACCATAGCAGCGGTTAAAAGGAAAAGAATGAACGAAGAATCAAAAGCGGTGCTAGGTACGTCTGGATCATACGATTCACGCATACTGTCTCGGTTGATTTTTTTTTCTAAAACATTAATATTTTGTTTCATTTAAAAATAAATGTTTTAAACATGTGAAAAAATGAATCATACTCAAACTATTTTTAGTTAAATAAATTAATGACAACAAAATAAACAATAAGCTATTAATTTTTTTTGAACGAGACGGACGATCAAAGTTAAAAAAAGATCAACCGTGTTATCCATTTGTAAACGGAGAGAGTACCACGTTACCGATATAGATTCTTGTGATGACGTAACTTACAACACGATGCCGGCGGTCAAATAAAACAAAGAGGCTGCTAGGTCGTTGTAGCAGCTGGCCGGGTCGTCGATCGATGGATCGATCATGGACACGAGCTAGTACTAGTAGTGCAGTAGGCCTCCCATGCATGGTGAGTGGAGGATGCATGCAGAGCATGGCTGATGGTGGCCGGCGGGGGTGAAAGGCAACAACTAAAGGCAGATTAAAAGGCACGGCCGGGACGGATGGATGGAGCTAGGACGGAGGGAATTGAACGAACGGGCGCGGGGAAAAAAGAGGCGGAGGCGGAGGGGTCAATCGGAGGGACGACGATGCACGATGCGGTGTCGGATCGGAGGAAAGTGGCCGGGGTTTATGCCGGGAATATCCGCTCCATCTCCATCGATCCACCGGCGCGGCGGCGGCTTCTTCGATCGACCCATCCGATCCATCAGGGAAGGATCGGAGCAGGACGGACCACGGGAGTCGGGAGAGCGGCGACGGCGGTGCATGCCGACGCCATTGATGACGACGATGCCACCGGTCCGATCCGACCCGCCACACCACGCGCAGTCGACAGATCGAGCAATGCCATTGTCGACACGCTGAGATAGTGAGATCGATTATTCAGCATGCCTGTTTTCACTGCCAGCTTGTTTGCTTGTGCTGCACTATACTAGACGCGCGCGCGCAGGCAGACGTCGCCAGAGAGAGGCATACGTACGTGCGGTGTTTGATGCATGTAATAACCAATCAACCATGCATGCGCGCCAGAGTATATGTCCGATGACGACGTACGCGACAGGGCATTTGCAGCATTATTTGGTCCTGTTCCGATCCACCCAGCTAGGCTAGCTAGCAGGAGTAGCTCGTCGCCGTCAGATCTGTCTCATGTATATATACATATACATATATCAGCTGAGCTCGCCAGGGGAAAAAAATTCGTTCGAATTTCGGTGAAATTTCTGAAAAAAATTTGTTTTCGGTCTACTACGAGAAATGAAATTCCGGATTTTTTTTTTCGTTTTGAATTTTAAAATTTTAAAAAAAATTGTAAAAAAATCTAAAAAAAATATGATAAAAACTAGGTGTTTTTATGAGCAATAGGACTAGAACACGTTCAATTTGAAGATCATTTGCTTGGATGAAATTACATTTTGGTTGAAAGACAAGCTCATTTGTAGTCTAATGTGAGCTAGGGTTTATAGTTTTTTTTAGTGTCCGCACTATCAAAGAAGTCTAAGATTAATAGCTTAATCTTGAGATGTGCCGAGCATAGATGCGCGCACAAGCCAAATGACTCTAGAAGACCGCCCTATATTTCGGACCATCTGGTCCGTGTATTTGTGGTGGCAGAGGAGTGTAGTACTTGTGATGAAATTGTGAGCCTTTTGAGCTTTAGTACTACCAAGAATGTACCTTTAGTTTGAATTTGGGCTTCAATACTATCTTCGTTATTTATCAAATACTACGTAATAATATGATATACATAGGTATTGTTTATTAGATTGAACTTGGGTTTCCATGTAGACTATGCAATTTATGTACTATAAACTTGTATTATGTTCTGTGGTTTGTAACTATGTACTTGTGTTGTTATGATAAATTTAGTTTCCATGCATTTTATTTGTGATTTCATGTGACAACATATGTTTGTATGCATTTGTTATGAACAATTTGTGTCGAATATATTTGATGTGCATTGTACATTGCAATATACAAAATATACAAACAATTTTCTATCAAATTCTTTAATTTTTCATATGTTGGAAGCATTTCCCCATCGAAAAATGGCATTTTCCGGCTGATAATCCGGAATTTCAACCAAAAAATCCAGAATTTCGTTTTTGAATTTGAACTCTCTTTTCGTTCAGAAAATTTGAAAAACGAAATTTCGGTCAAAATTTCGTTTTCGGCCTGCTCCGGAATTTGCGTTTCGAACGAGAAATGGTTAACCCTGGAGCTCGCTCGATCTCGGTGTGTCATGCGGGCATTGCTGCATATATATGCAGTGTACGTGCACTGATCGGGCCAATAATGGATCGAGCAAGCAGCAAGAGATATGCCGTTCCGATCCGTTTCTAGCTAGCTAGTACGTGTAACCAAAAAGGCGCGTCGATCTACTGCTAGCTGGTGGCAATCTGGACCACGAACGAACATGGCTCTGATGCTACCCCTAGCCGGCCTGTTGATTCTTCTTCTTTTGTACGGAGTAGTAGCCATCATGATCATGCATGGTCTCGAGTACTGGTCGTGGACAATCGCGGTATAAAAATCACACCACATATCTTGCACCCTGCTCGATCTGCTGTGGCGGTGGAAAGAAAGAAAAAACGGGATGGCCGTATAGACGGTATAGTATGAAGAACCAAGCTTCTTCACAACTAGCGTGGTTTGTTTCCGAAAGGAGTGATTATGTACGTGTTTCAATTTGTACATGTGTCTAGGCTTATATATCTTCGTCCATGCGCACACATGGATGGAGAAGAAATAATTAAGCGCGAGAAACAACATAAAGGGAGCAGTCAATAGTACCACTATCTACATTTTTATATAGGGAATAAGTCCATTTTACAACCCTAGACATCCTACACCATTGCATGACGAAACCGGACAACTTTCAACCCTGAGCCAAAACCATCCGGTTTCCATCTAGGTCACCCGTCCAAGTCAGCCTTCCATGTCACCCTAGTGCCGACTCAATACTAACTATTGCGCACAGATTACCCCCTCCCCGCGTGCCGACGCACGCTCAGACCGCCATGGCCTACTTCCTCGCTGAACATCGCGGTGGCAGCCGGGGCTCCGTTCCCCGCACCCTTCCCTTTGTAGTGGAATCCAAGCGCCCCTCGCTTGACCTCACCCTCCCTCATGTGCCTCCAGCTCCCTCTGCTCCTCCCTAGCTACCACGTGGAGAGTGCCGCCGCCATGGCCGTGAGCTCCGCGAGATAGCGCGTCGGTCGCCCCCGAGCCTCCAGACCACGCTAGCGGGTGCATCACGACTGCAATGTCCCTCTACCACCCTCCTCGTCCACATTTGGATACTCCCCGCTGCCCTAAACCCCACGCCACTAAGCACCTCCGCCATGGCTGGCTTCACCGCGACGCAGCTCCCGGCCTCCTTCTTCGAATCTGACGTGCGCTCCAGCTCCGCCTCTGTTCACTCTACGGTTCCCCCAGGGCATAGTGTATGTCCACTGCCTCTACCGCCATCCTCCATGCACGGCCCATGCACCACCTCGCCATGGTCGACCCTCACCGTGAAATACATCACTGATCCTCTCCCTCGCAACAAGACCCCCACCACCAGGATTGTTGTGTTTGAGGACACGTCACAGGCTAGGTCGTGAGGTGCCTCGCCGGCCGGTCGACCCCCTTCACCCTCATCGTGTCGCGCCGCCATCACCGCCTTCCTCCTCCATGCCCTTGCCCATAGGCATCCGGCCAATGGATGATGATGCGAAGGTGGGGGACGCGAGAAATGGCGTGATTGAGGAGGATGAGGAGGCAGTGATGATGCCCTTGCCCCTGGGCGTCTGGCTGCCGGCATGTGATTTGGAGGCAGGGGACGTCGCGGATGGGAGTGTGAGTGAGTGACTGGGGAGGAGAAGGGGGCAGCGGCAGCACCACGTGAACGAGGGTCTTGACTGCAGTAACAAGGTTGCTATAGCACTCAGTCACGGCGGACTCCACCTGACGTCACTTGGCAGCGGTCTCCGATGATGGATGGAGGAGTACGGATGAGCGTGCGCTGGGTTGCGGAGGGGGTAATTTGCGCCCAATAGCTAGTGGTGAGTTGGCACCAGGCTGACGTGGAAGGCTGACTGGACGAGTGACTTGGATGGAAATTGGGTGGCTTTGGCTCACGGTTGAAAGTTGTCTCATCAGTATGAAAGCATAGGGTGTCTGGTTTCGTAATACAAGGTCCAAAATCGGAGACTTGACCAGTTAAAGGTTGTAAAATGGATTTTTCTTTCTATATAATCGCTGCAGACGCGTTACTTTCTTGAGCCGTTGACGATCGGAAAGATCCCCGGACCCCGCGTGAGCTTTTTGGACTCCACGTCGGCGAGTCAAGCAAGCAGCTGAAGTCCACTGCCGAGCGGGCGACCGAGGCGGCGAGGAGATCTAGACACGGGTCAGCGCGGTGCGTGGAATCGATCGCGCGCGGCGTGCGATCCCCGATCCGCCGCCACCGCGTCGTCGGCCGCCTGGCTGCGCTGCGCTTTCATTCGGTGGTAGCTCACGTACGCCGCGCACTAGCTGAGCTAGCTGCCTTGCATTTAACCCACGGGATTCTGGCTGGGCCTATTGGTCGCCGGCCGGCCGGCCGGCCGGCCTCCCTCGCCGTCTTCAGTTCAGACGCGTTATATTTGCTATAGTGGAAGGCGAGCGAGCACTGACGGTGACGACGGTACAGTGATAGCTGCTGGCCCGGCCGGCGCCTAGCTAGTGCGCTCTCATGATCTTCCACAGATGCAGTGCTAGGCTGCTAGCAGAGGAGGCACACGGGCGCACGGGCGCTCTGGCGCCGCCGGTCGATCGGTCCTACATGATGGCAGCAGGAGGCGGATCGGAGGGACGACCGGCCGGCCGGCAGACGGGTTCCGATCCGATCGCGAGAGATCTTGCTCGATCACGGCCAGAGAGGTGGAGTTAGGCCGCGTTGTTGCACCTCTCCCTGACTCCCTCGCGAGACCCATCTGTGCACCGTGCTGATGGTACAGCCAAAAACTTGACCCCCCCCCCCCCCTCCCTGTTAGGAGAGGCCAAAAGTGTTAAACGGTAGTATGTGTGCAATTAAGTGCATGGTTGAAGGATATGCATAATGCAGCATATACGTATAACTCCCGTATTTCTAAGGAAAGAAAAGCATGCATTGGCTGGCTGCATCATTGCACTGTGACGACCACATATATCTCTGTAATTATTACCTAGTTTTATTAGTGCGGGATGATCGAAAACATGAAATCATGACAGACCTAGTTATCTGCCTTTTATTCTCTAGTTCGCGGCGCGCGCATATGTTCTCTAAACACAAGAGCCGTCCAATTTGTGGGCTAATGATTATACACACACACACGCATATGTGAGTGCTCAGATTTTTTTTCCCTTGGTCAGTGAAGCCCTAATAAGCTGCATAAGAGAATCTACCAAGAATATTCCGGTCCACCAAGCAGGCAAAGTGCCTATGTACTACAACTACTACCACCACTCTACTGTGCGTAGAGTATAGCAATCCAAAAAGCCATAAAGCATAACACGGTCAATGCAACAAGGAAATATGTTCTTTCTTTACACAAACAAGCATGCATGGGCTACGACAGACTTTGCAGTTCCACGCCAACGGTTATTGTTAGTGCATGTGTCGACCTTTTTCGTACGCGCCCACGCTTAACCATACACATATTCGTTTGACCCGGCCGGCCGACATGATCGAACTGCTCAGAACGAACGAATGATAATGCGCTGTGCTTTAATTTAACAAGGTGCATGCGAGGCTTCTTTTTCATTCACTACCACAAACCCGTGGATCCAGAAATTGGCGGAATAAGAAACATTCCATGGAGGGTGCTGTCACTAGTTCTTTTGGTCGCGCAAAACATAGGAAGAGGTAATCTAGAAGATCCAACTCGTGGCTCAGCTCGGTGGCGAGCTATATATTATTATGTGGAAAAGTCCATTTGACAATCTTGCATTGCTATGGTTGTCCGATTTCCAATTAATCTTGAGCTACCAAACCGAGAGTGACCTGGCCCCTCAAGTATTATTGAGAGAATTTTATTGGCGATCCTTGAATTTTTTTCTAAGATTTCATCTAGGTCCCGGTACTTTCAAAATGCACGTTTAAGTCAATAAACATGTTCGGAGATTTCGTCGTTGCCTGTCTCCATGCCCACTCACTACTCTTTCCCTGATTGTGTCCCTGCTGGCTAATGCCGCCTCCTCGCCATACAGCTAGGGGTGCAAACGGTGTGGATAATTATCCGATCCGATCCGATCCGAATCCTAATTAGCCGGATATGGAGGAGCAGGTTGTATATCCATGCGGATATGGATAATCCGAATCCGATTTTCGTGCGGATGCGGAGTAGGATATGGTATCGTTAAAATCCGACGGATATGGAGTATCCGACATTTGAAAGCGGATTATCCGATGTTTATAATAGGATAATATCCGATTAGTTTGGTAAGTACAATAAGATCAATGATGATTGACTGCTGCCAAAAAAAGCGGATGGTAGAAATAAAAACAAAGCGCTATAGAGGGCACAAATCAATCCCCGCGCGGCACAAATCAATCACCGATTCACCGTATGTCTAGTGATGAAGAGGGTGACGAATAATCCTATTGCTGGCAACATCTTGTGGTAAAATTCTCAGTTTTATATATGCTTGTGAGTCGAAGGTTATAGTTATAGATGCTTATTTAGTACTTCTAGTTAGTACAAAAACTTATGCCGTCTTTTTTTTAAAAATTCCAGGGCAATGAATGGGTTGGCATCTACTGTTGAAAGTGCAGAGGATTAAAGGACAGAAAATAAAGAAGCTTTTTATAGTTAATTATGAATCTATATTTTGTTTACTACTTTCATACTCTTATTAAGTGAAGACGACCTTGTATTAAGTTTTGTTTGCTACCAAGTGTGTGACGTAACGTTATTTATTATTTACATACTTAGTTATTTATGGCTATATCCAAATTATGTTATCAATTATTAAACTTTAATTTATGATTTATTGATCGCTACAAAAAATTAGATGTAGTCATGTATTATTCGACTTTTTAAATCCGCTCCTGCTCCGACACCGCTCCAACTCCGTACCATTTCCGACATCCTAAAAAATCCATATCCATATCCGTAACCGCATAATATCCGCTCGGCTCCGAATCCGACAGAAAAAATAGGATTAGGATATGGAAAAGATGTTATCCGCTCCGATCCGATCCGTTTGCATCCCTACATACAGCCACACTTGCCCTCACTATGACGACGGTGGCGAGATGGGCGTGGGACACAACGCGAGTGCAGGGATGGTGATGAGGGCGGTGGATTGGCGGGTAGTAGTGGGTGTGCAGGGAGGGAGGGCGGGCGGAGCTGGAGTATGGCAGCCAGGGGGTAACACATGGGCCAAACTTGTCAGGCACACTGATTCACCCTGAACGATGAATATTTGACCTATATGAAATGGATTAGCAAGTCTAGGGACGTGAGCGTGTATTTTGAGAGTACCAGGGCCTAGCTAGATGGAACCTCATAATAAGTCTAAGGACTTGAATGCGCATTTTGAGAGTACTGGAACCTAGATGAAACCTCGACAAGTTCAAGACCAAGTGAAATTCTCTCAATGTATATATATTATTTCTATTCCATGCAAGTGTTTGAAAGGATGACTAGTCAACTGGGCGAACTGAGCAGTAGGAGTGGTTTGGATGTCCTCTTTTTTGTTGGGATATGTGTATACCTAGATTCGAGTTTCTAATTTTAGGTAACTAGTCCGTCAACCCGTGTTCTCGCATGTGTTAGAATTTTAGGAGATATATGTATTAAAAGTTGATAGACAACTCTAATACTAGCAATAGTTAATAATTAATAAACATATATATACCTATTTTTGTTATTTAAATTTTAATAACAACATATATATATGTTTGTACTTTAGAGTTTACGATGGCCTGTCAAATCCGTTCATAGAGGCGGTGTGAGCAAATAACGAGCATATTTTTCTATTAAACCCACTTTCTTTACAAACCCCCACTTTAGAAGAATTGATGTATATACACTCCACAAAACTAGAACTGAAATATGTTGCTGAGATAAGATAGTTTGAATTCAGAGACAAGGGCAAGTCCTTGGGTGTAGGAGTGCCCCACACGACAGAGTCAATCTCCTTATCTCCAAAAGCCAAGCTGCATCCTACTAGGATATACTCTTTTCGTATTTAAATATAAATTGCAGTTGTTGTTTTTTTCAAAACTGCGATCCTTCGTTTTATTCAATTTTTTTTTATAATTTATCATTTATTTTGTTGTGATTTGTTTTACCATTGTAGATAGTTTGAATATGACTAGTTTTTTTATATGTTTACATAAAATTTTTGAATAAAATGAAGAATCAAAGTTAAAAAAATCAACCGTGACGCTGATCGCTCGCCAAATAAAGGCAATGATAGCAAGAAGAGTACAAAGGGTACGTTGTCCCCAGCACCAGCAGGCTGCTTGGCTAGCTCTTTGAACAAGCTAAGCTAAGACTAAGACGACGACGGGAGCTTTACGATATGCATGCTTAGGTTAGATGCTCGCAATGGGCTTTTGCGAGGACCATGGAACATGCTATGCATTGCATGCATGCTGCAGAATAAAATTTGCAGAGACAGGCAGGCAGGCATGCATGTACGTCTCTCCAGGAGGACCGAATAATCCAACAGCGACGTGACGCGACGCGAGAGGGAGAGGCGGAGGCGGAGAGGGATCTGAGCTGTCGCGCTCGCGCGTCGATCGCCTACCACTCGCCGCTTCCCCCGATAAAAAGCAGCTAGCAGCGGAGGATTTTTGAAACAGCAAAGGGGATTCTCCATTCGCCGCCGGCCGTTGGCTGCCCTGTGCTGCTCTTGTCCTACCGATCGATCGGCGCCGCGCCGCATGCGACGTCGCATCGAACCCATCCATCCAGTGGCTTCTTGCTTGCATTGCTCATCATCAGTGGTCAGTTCAGTGGCACTGCTGCTCTGCTTTGGTCGCCCATGCATGTGTCAACGCGTTCGTTCGGCTGGCCTCTCCTTTCCTTTCTACCGGCCAGTCCAAAGTCAATGGCAGGGCACAGCCATGGATACTGATCGAGTTAATCTTGTTTGCCTAACTTAGCCCTCAACTGATGTGCTCCTTTTTTCTAATTTTTATTGCGTACGTACAGGACTTAGAGGATTTATACAAATATATGCATGTTCTAAACGTAAGGAATAACAACAGCATAATTGATCGATGATTGACGGTTCATCGTATCAGGGAACGAATTAGGGGAAAAAATGTGCAAACCCGCTTCTCTTATGCGTGCATTTGGGGTGTTTGGAAACACAGGATTTTGGTATCGGAGAAAACCATAATGGCCTCAAGGTGTATCTAAAACTGTGGAATTGCCAATACCGCGTCATTTTTGGAGTATAGAAAAGGTCTGGACCAACGTTTTTCTCCTCTGGCGCAGTCTCGCCTCCCATCCCGCGCCTTGCGCTCGCTCGACACCAACAGGTCTTTCCGGCCGCTGTCGCCACACTGCGCCGCGCCGCTCCGCTCCGTCGTCGACGCGGTGCCCCTTCACGCTGCCTGTTGCCGCCTCCGATCCCGTGCCTCCGCTCGTCACTGTGGCATCCAGCGCCGCCGCCCGTCACCACGGCGCCCCCTCATGCTGCCCGTCGCCGCAGCCTCCGATCCCATGCCTCCGCCCGTCATCACGGCATCCAGCGCCGCCGCCCGTCACCGCGGCGCCCCCTCGTGCTGCCGTCGCCACCGTCTCTCATGCTCCCCGGCGCCGCCCCCACACCATTGCGCGGCCTCGCTTCCCCGCCCATGCCTCCTCATCGGCCCTGCTCCCTCATTGTCATCGGCGGCTCGCCTCCCCTTGCCACTGCGTTGTGGTGCTGTCCCGCCTCTCAGACCCTCCGTGCCGGCTACGCCTCCCCGCGCTGGCTCTGCCTCCACGCGCGCCGCCTCCCTGTGCAGGGCATGGATGAGAGCTAAGAGCAAGAGGGGAAAGGAGGAGAGCAGGAGAGAGGAGAAGGGACAACATCAATACTTTGCTAACAAACAATCCACTGTTTTGGAAAATACTACAATAAAACTGTGGTAAATCAAAATCATAGTATTTCTGTCATATACAATTGAAAATAATAGTATTCTAACACTACAGAAAACTTTGATATCACTTTGTTTTGTAGCTAGCTATACGCCCTCCTTTAGCCTAGCCTAGCCTGTCATGAGATGAGAGAACCGTATTCTCATCGTCAGAGAGATGAAGAAAACGATGCAACACCAAGCGTGGCGTGACGCTTCACGGCTAAGCATCGCATGCACGCCGCCCTCGACCGATCGTAGTCTCTGTGACGACTCTCGTAGCATCATGCACACACACACACATTACAATCTGTTTTGGCAGCACCACACATTTGCTGAGGCGAGGGAGAGAGAGAGAGAGATCATCGATGCAGCACCCTAGCACATGCAGACAATGCAGTACACTGTCGATTTCGGGCATCCATTCTCTCTGCTAGTCCCAACGCAACGCATGGCAGCCGCGGTCCACGCGAATATAATCGCCCTCAATGATCATCGTGTATCTGATGATGATGATCATAGCTCACCGCCAGTCACCGTTGATGATGATCTGTGCATGGCGTTGGTAGTGCCTCTCTGATCTGGCCCTCTTGTGTGGGCGTTTCGTCTAGCGTTTTTCTTCTCTGACGATCTTGTGTTTTTCTTGCTAATAAAATCTGGGCTTTGGGAGAGAAAAAAATGATGATCGATGTGCGTCCGAGTGTGTGTTAGTGGCTCCAATCATTTGAGCTATAGCTATACAGCTCAGTTATGTACAGTGACCAAATCCTAACCTAGCTACCAGAGGGACACGATCGACCAGCCGGTTCAGGTTCGATCGCTTGCTGTGCTGCGTGTGCGTACGCGTCCATCGCACGCAGCAGCAAGCGCCGTCGTTGACCTCATCCCTCCGTAGTGGCCGGGAGGATTAATAACGCACCAGCAGGGGACTACACCACCAGTTTCAACCATTATTTCATTATCTTGGAGCTGCTATCAATATAATGGAAGAGCTCGATCGATCGGTGGAACGTAGTACGGTTGATCGAGACATCGAGTGACACACGGGACATGTGGCGGTGAGACCGCTTCCAGTGGAATGCCCAAATGGATTGTCTATAGCACAAATCAACAATGCAGCGACACTGCAGCATAACTGTAGACAGAGAGATAGGTAGTTAGAATAATGATAGATAATTTTTTTAATCAGTCCGTTAGAGACGGTCTAATGGAAGAGAGAGGAGACGATAGTCGTCAAGAACGAGGAACGCAGAGATCTGGGGCGGTTAAGATCCAGTGGGTCCAGTCCTAGGACATGGTAAAAGGGTTCGAGCTACTTCCTCGTAAGTTGGTTAGGCAGGGCAGGGTGAAATGGTGCACCACTGGCGTATGTGGCGGCAGTGCACCAGCGACTGCACCCTAAGGCTAATGTCAGCAGCAAATAGTAGAAATGTGTGTAGAAAATACTGTTTGCGCACCGTACACAGAGTGGAAAAGCAATGATTGCGCACTGTACATGTTAGGTTTAGTCCCACATCGGTAATTGATAGTGGGAGAGCACTGCATATAAGGCGGGGGTAGCCCTGACCTAACGGACTAGTCTTTTCGGCTGAGTTAGACCCGTGGGTTTTATGTATCAGGGACTCCTTGATATGGGCCTGGTGGGCCGCGGCTCGTGGGCGCCAAGCGAGCCGGGTCGGAACCGCTGCGCCACTCTAACAAGTGGTATCAGAGCCTATGGTTGTAAACTTGAAAAATCTCGGTGTGTCACTGTTGACAGGGGAGTCTATGTTGACTCGTGTCAGCGGTTTGGGAGGCGTTTCGGTAAGTCACATGTGCGGTGTGACGGAAGCGTGGGCCGATGTGTGATGGAGGATATTGTTAGATTTAGTCCCACGTCGGTAATTGATGGTAGGAGAGCACGGCATATAATGCGGGGGCAGCCCTCACCTAACGGCAGTCTTTTGGGCTGAGTTAGGCCTGTGGGCTTTATGTGTCGGGGACTCCGTGATATGGGCTTGGTGGGCCGCGGCTCGTGAGCGCCAAGTGAGCCGGGCTGAAAACCGCTGCGTCACTCTAACAGTATACAGTACGGATGCACTATCTGGTGACACTAGCCTAAGAACATCCTTCGTGCGCGCGTGCAAATGGACTTCCCGATTTACGCAGCTGGATGATAACCAAATTGAATTTCTAGCTCGCTAGTACAACTAGGCTCTCTCTCCCATGCTAAAAAAAGATACCTAGATAAGAAAAACCTACTAATTAATTAACTGGTATGTCAACCATGTGCAAACCACGGGTTAGTATAAAACATAAATGTTAGATCTCTTTGGGAACTATAGTTTTAACGAAATTACTGTGAGGCCATAAATTATAATTTTCTTATATATATGTAGTAATTTAATAAAGCATACACAAAATGTGAATGAAGAGGAGTAAATAATCTGTAGTTTTAATCCTTCCTCTCTAAAACTTCAAAACTTCAAGTAAAAAAGATGAAATCTAAAGTTGTATATCTCATTGATTGAGACTTGTAGTTTTGATATTGGGTTTGTCTTCACCACCCGTATGCATATATGAAAATTTATAAAACAAACTAAAATTCGAATTGTAAAACGTGAGAAAGTAGCGCCGCCATTGCTCGTAATATGAGTCAGCAAGAATAAACACGGATGGCAAATACTGCCCCGTTTGGAGCACTAGAATTTTCCATAGGAAGCAATGGAATTCCTGAGTTCCAAACTAAAGGCAAAAATTGTGGGTAGCACAGTAATGATAATGTTGGCTAGGCAGTACATGTCCCTAACTTAGTTTGCCAATAAAAAAATTTTGGCTTGCGCAATGGTACATGGTTTAAAATCCAGGACTTCCATTTTCTCCGTTTTCCTAACTAGAAGACGCAATCTGTGACAAATGCAACAAACCATGCAAGAAACTTGGGATCTCCTGAACTATATTACTGTCGATCGGGCTGCCAAACCATGAGAGCCATATAGTGCCCTGGTACTCCGACATATACGTTCTTTAAGCTGTGCATGGCTTTTAATTGACTCCTATTCTCATGCATTTCGTGAACATTGGCAAGGCAGTACATGCCCGATCCCTAACTTAGTTTGCCAATAAAAAAATGGCTTCGTGAACATTGAAAGGGGAACGAGATCCTCTAACATTGGGTGTTGTCGCTGACACGCGGACCCGGCCAACGTCGTCACCATGAAATTGACGGAGGAACTCTCCCATTGAGAGGTACCTAGTTCAAAACTCCAGACTTCCATTTTTCTCCGTTTTCCTAACTACCAGACGGAACTTTATGACAAATGGAACAAACCATGCAAGAAAAATAAACCAAACTTGCAATGTCCTGAGCTATATTTCAACCGGTCAGGCTGCCAAACCATGATGAGCCATATAGTGCCCTGGTACACTCCGACATGCACGTTCTTTAAGCTGTGGCTTAATTTTAATTGACTCCAATTCGCATGTGTTTCGCGCCGTAAATCCGTGCACTTTTGGGTATATTTCCTAGTACTCCGTATCATTTATCGCATCTAATCCAAACCTTTGTTCTGCAGCTCTGTCTTTGCACGCGCTCGAATTCAGTCTCACATTTCTGCTGTGTGCACACTACTCACTGCACGCCTAGTAGTTAATTGTTCTTTTCTTGCCACGCCTGGGTACAGGCGATACGAATCATATACACTAATAATTCACTTGCTCCAACTGGACCAAACCATGTATATTTTTTTGGTTGGTACTGTGATCTCATGCCATCTTGTACCGTGTCACGAGTCCGAGAAAGCAAAAGGGTGAATCCTAACAGAGTTAAAATAGAGAAGAAGCTGCGACGACATGCGGCCCTCAGACGTAAGCAGTGTAATCTCCTTTCACAACGTTTTACTTGTTACTTGTTACCTTTAGCAGCAGCAAATAAAGTGAGAGAAAAGCGTGTTTTTCTGCTCAAAGAGATGGGGTTCACCATTAAAAGGGAACATATCTCTAACCCTTAAAAGTTTGTAGTGGCCTTCCATTGGTCCGTCGCCCACCCCCCCTCCCCGCCTCCGCACCGCCTCCCGGGCTGCCAGTCTGCCACCGCCTCTCTCGCTGTCTCACACCGTCTTCCTCGGCTCCTCCAACCGACGCCGTCTCCCTCCCACCCTTCCGTCGCCTTCCCCGGTCCATCGCCCACAACCCACCCACCCCCACCCCCTGACGCGCCGCGCCAAGGGGCGGGGCTTGGAGAAGGCATAGCAGCCCGCTCTGCAGCTGCCGCACACCTTGGCCAGCCACGCCACGAGGAGGGAGGTGGATCCAGGCGACGGGCGGGGAGGAGATCCATACCATCCATGGGGAGAGGGAGGAGACTGGCGGGGAGAGGCGAGCGGGGCAGAGGTCGAGGTGGAGCAGCTATTCGGTGGCTCTGCGCGAGGCAGAGGAGCCATGCACGATGACAGATACGGCGGTGAGGCATGCGTCGGAGGTAGGGCGCACGTAGGAGGTCAAACAGCGCAACGGATCCGGAGATGTGGGCAGGGGAGGGTCAGCCGGTGGAGGAGCTCGAGCCGGAGAGGAAGACACCGAGGAGATGGGGATTGGGGAAGAGATCCGGTCGGCGGGGAGGAGGAGTGCAGCCGGCGTGAAGGAGGGGAGCCGCAATGGCGCAGATCCGGTCGGCGTGGGAGCACCAGCCCTCTCCTCCTCCTCCCGGCCCTGGCACGGAGGCGGCCCAGATGGGAAAGCGGAGAGGCAAGGAGAGGCGGAGGGAAGGTGGGGAGGAAGCCGACGAGGGAGGTGGAGGAGCGTGGCCGCAGACTTGGCTGGGGCGGCGGCGGGGGAAGAGAGAGAGAGGAGGGGCGGCGGCAGAGGAGAGAAGGGGTGCCACTCCACCGCGTCGCCGGCGCTAGGCTGCAGGCGCGCCTCGCATGCCGCGCCAACACGTCGCCCAGCCGCCGCCGCCGCGTGAGGGAGTGAGGGGAGAGAGAGAGAGAGAGGGTTTAGGGAGAGGTGGGGCTTAGGGCGGTTTGATCTACCTGGGCTCACAGGAGCCATCCGATTTGATCGGACCGTGTGGGGGAGGCTGCCGGCTAGATGGGCCGGGCCCAAATAGGGAGGCAGTGGGTGTTCTTTGTGGGCCATTTTAGGCCGAAATAAAAATGATTTTGGATTTAATTATTTATAGTGTTTTATGCAATATTTAATTATGAATTAAGCTCAAACTATGTACGTTTTCGTTGCAAGGGGTTTACAATTGGAGAATTATAACTACACACGCTACTTATGTTAAATTCATATAAAGAGTGGCAATAATGTGTCTTTTTCATATTGATA
Organism: Paspalum vaginatum; assembly: GCA_030272315.1. NCBI lineage: Eukaryota > Viridiplantae > Streptophyta > Magnoliopsida > Poales > Poaceae > Paspalum > Paspalum vaginatum. Next base: position 41,105,400 of record CM059021.1, read on the forward strand.
TCGGTACTATGTCAAAGAATAATTTACCATTGAAGCTCCAGTAGCAATGCACAGGCCATTTGCTAGTTAAGTATACATGCTATCCCTGTTTGCAGAGAACACTTGAGGCTTTAATTTTGTAAGTGAGTGAACCATTAAGCTGCCTGTTAGGCGATCTTGAATGGACTTGTTGCTTTGATAGCATGTTGACTTTAGTTCACTGCAGAGGCTTGTTCAGTTGGTTAGGACTGCAAAACTACTATTACTTTGCTACCTGCTTAAAAATATGCATACATTATTTTTATAAGAAATGTGATTAACATCCCAATTAAAAAAAAAACCCTCCTACACAGCACTCAGTTGAAGAGTGTTTAGATAGGAATTTGCAGCTTTCAAATATATGGCTCTGACATGGTAAAGAGAAATATGTTTTTGGTGCTTCTTCATCAGCAAGGGATTCAGAGACGCTGAGGATGGCGACACTGCTGCCGAGGCACTTGCTTGTCACTCGGAAATTCAATTTTGAACTAAGAAACGACAAATAAAAGAGAACAGAGGGAGTATTAATTCAATGAGGGATGTTTAGCTACCTGAACACATGCTATCAACTAACAAAGCAAACATACATGCGTCTCACCTTAAGGTGCCTAGTTGGTTTGGTTGAGTTGGGGAATACTGCATTGGCCGGAACATATGTGGCTATTGATCTCATTGTGGGTGTCTCGACAGCTCCTTTTCTCCTACACCTAGAAGAAATAGAACGTTTGTTACACACCTCCAAATGTAGAAGCCAAGCTGTCCAAGAAACGTGAATGCAGATGCACAAGACGAATTTCAGCAAAGGAATTGAACACATGGAGCATGCCTACTAGTACTCTATTAGCATTTTTCCAGTTTTGGTGCTCCACTCCTGTGTAACTATTTTGGTGTGCATTTGCTGGCCGGCAGTTCCATGTTGCTAAATTGACCTCTAATATCACATCCTCGCCAAAATTAGGGCCGCCGATAGGCTCTATAAATGTATGCATTTCACATGGTCATCACCCACTAGGTGATCTTATCTTTCCTTGGATTCAAAATGTTCTTCAACGTTTGAGAGAAAACGTAGGACAATAGGTGCATAGGTCTCCTTTGGAAGGAAGATGTAGGCTTTGACTCCAAGGATGCATGGATAATTGGGAGTTCCACTCTATGTGGTAATAAGAGTGATAGATACATGGATAGACTTGATGCCTTGTCATTGAAATATTGCAGTTGGTATCATGGCTCTTGGTGCTCATGTCACAACTGACGGTCCACAAGGTACTAGCTTGATCAACATGTCTCAACGATGTAATTACTCTCCTCTTTGTGTGATGTGGCCCCTTCAGGTTAAGCTTTTTATAGGTCTAGCTTCGCATTACCCTGTTATGTTTTTTTTCTGATAATAGAAGCTTTATTGATTTTAAGATTAATACATCGAGAAGATACAAAGATCCTAAAACACTTCCGACCTCTGCATGTTTGAGATGCACGCAGCCTTACAAAAAGCACATAAAAAATATCAACACACTAGTAACTACCCTGATCCGTAGACTAGACTGCCACCCATGTGCCCGAGTAAAAAACTCCTTGGCCACCTGTGCCAAACACTGAGACACCGCTATAATCAAATCCTAGGAAGACGGTTTCTGAAGAATAGCCCAACTGCGAAGCCAATGGATAGTCGAGAAAATAACCTGATGCCCTGTTATGTGTGCCGTAGATTCGAGCTAGTTAGGATTATTTTACTCATCACGCATGATAAATAGTTGTGCCACAAATACCTCCGATAATGTTACTACAACCAATCAACAGGAATATTCTTAATATGCCGGTGAGGATTTGCCAACTGCCAAATGAGAAAGTGTTTATTGGGATATTGAAAACTTAATGAAAGAATAGAGAGCTTGTATGTTTGGTCGGCAATGATATATAGCTAAACAAATATTTGAACTCCTTCTGGTTAAGCACCATATATAACGAGTACCAATTCCAGCCTATCTTGAATGAATGGGTCTGCCAATACTTTAGCATCATGTTTGGAGAATGAATGCCTCCTCCATTTGCCTTCTTAATTTAGATACACACCCCTTTCCCAAAGTAATCATGGATGGGTCAAGCATGGGCGTGCTCCCAACACCATTCCTAACTCTCCTAATAAGCCTACACATGTTACTTGCCTTTGCTTGCCTCGCCACACATGTGGGTCCATCACTGCCCACGTGGCGTCACCCTGGAATCATCCCACAATGCTTTTACTAATCAAAGATTTGCTCATAATTAATCATGGCCACCGGATGGATATACACGACCGTTAAAATTGGGCACCCCACTGAGCAACAAGCACAAAGTGATCCAGAGGAACTTACCCCCCACCAATTGCGGGCAACCATTCCAGCATCCATCATCCAGAAAGGTACTAGTATTCACCTTCCACCAGGAGTCTCTCTTGTGCTCTCTTTTTTTACAAGAGTGGTGAATCTGCTGCTTCTTTTTAACTAGGGGCGGCACTGGATTCGAGACAGATTCACTGCTAGAATTCCACAGAGGGTGTGTGTACACACACACACACATATTCGAATTTGGAAAACAAAAAGGAAGCCGACCAACAATCAGGAATTCCACAGAGGTGAGAGTGAGACTATAAGAATATCATGGCATGTTTTACTGCTCAGTAAACCCTGGATTTGGTTACAAGGAGCAGCAGAACCAGCCCCTGTGCTCTGCACTGCTGCTGCTGGATCGGACACCAAATGGAACCAACTCCAATCCACGTTGACCTGCCCGTTGTTGCTGCTAGTTGGTGGTTTTTTAATGCAACTTTTATTTTTTTTTCAAGGGATCTGTGTGCCAAGTGGACAAGTTACAGGTAAAGAGCGTGATACTGTAGTTAGATAGCCTGAGTTTTATTTATTTATTTATTTTCCCAAAAGGTATATAATTGTAAATAAAACTAGTACCATGGTCAAGAAAAATCAAGGCTTCTACGCCACTATGACAGTTAAAGACTTGTTATTTTTTTGAAAGCAAAGACTTGGGTTTGTCTTGTAAACAAGAATTACCCTTGAGAAAATGAGAAGGAAAACAGCCATCTCAAGTGTATATTGCAGGTGTGGCAGGATTTGTCTTGTATTGCTCCTCTGTTTCGTTATGTTTGCACATCCATGGTCACTGGAGAATCTATTTTAAAATATTTGACCATGGAAGGGGAAGGGGTGAGTGAGTGTATTTATAACTACAATGTATCCAATCTCTTTTCCTAATTAATGATGATTTACCATTGACTTTGTGCATGGGCATTCGACGTCATTTAAAACCAGATGGAGTAGCTCGATGTCATGTCATTTATGCAAGAGATTCCAATTTGTTTTGTTTTGTTTTGTTTTGTTGGGTTAACAAAGCTGGGCCGCCACCTGCAGCCAGTAATTAATAGGCGCACCCAAATTTAACCATTAGTCCGAGTCTCTTCTCTTCTTCTTCGTCGTCGTCGTCGTCTTCATCATTCACTCGCCTCGCCCTGACGCCCTGTGGTGTGTTGTGTGTGTCGCTGTCACCCATTCCAAAGGCCGCGTGGGCGTGTGGCTTCTCCCGCCCCGCCCCGCGCGCTCCTGCCCTCCCTCCCTATAAAAGCCGGCTCCTCCTCCTCCGCAAGAATCCATCCAGCAAGCCAACAATTAAGGCAACAAACACCTTCCTCTTCACTCCCCCTCCTCCCCCAGTCCCCCTGCAAGCCACGCCACGACATTGAGTTGTCGCACATCAGCCTTGCGGGGAGCTATAGCATCCACCGCACCGACCACGCGACCGACCACAGCCGCGCGCGTCGGTCGCCGCCGCTAAGCCTCTAAGCTAGCTAGCATGGTGGTGAACAACAAGGTGGACAGCCTGTCGTACGACGTCGAGGCCCCGCCGGCGCCGCCTGGCCAGGCCGCCGCTCCGCCGGCGCATGCGCACCACCATGCGCCGCCCGCGACGCGTGAGCCGTCGGTCCTGGAGCTGCACAAGGTGTCGGTGCCGGAGCCCCGCACGGCGGCCAAGGCGCTGCGGCAGCGCCTGGCCGAGGTGTTCTTCCCCGACGACCCGCTGCACCAGTTCAAGAACCAGTCGTCGGCGCGGCGCCTGGTGCTCGCGCTTCAGTACTTCTTCCCCATCTTCCAGTGGGGGTCCGAGTACAGCCCGCGCCTCCTCCGCTCCGACCTCGTCGCCGGACTCACCATTGCCAGCCTCGCCATCCCGCAGGCACGTGCTTCTTCCTCCTCCGTCCCCCTCCATCGCCCTTCGTCCAATTCCTACCTACTTTTGGCACGGTTGTTTATGGCATGGCATGGCACAGCCCCAGAGGCCAGAACATCACTAACATGCATGTCCTCCTGCTTTGCCGTACGTGCAGGGAATCAGCTACGCCAAGCTCGCCAACCTGCCTCCAATCATCGGCCTATGTGAGTTCCATTCCGTTCCAGCTTTCGCTGACCTGCAGACTTGATTGCTCATCCATCCATGCATGCATCGGTAAAAAGAATGTTAATTTGCTGATCGATCTTGTTGCATTCGATCCGATCAGACTCCAGCTTCGTGCCGCCGCTGATCTACGCGCTGCTGGGGAGCTCCCGGGACCTGGCGGTGGGGCCGGTGTCCATCGCCTCGCTGGTCATGGGGTCCATGCTCCGGGAGGCCGTCTCGCCGGACGACCAGCCCATCCTCTACCTCCAGCTCGCATTCACCTCCACCTTCTTCGCCGGCGTCTTCCAGGCGTCCCTCGGCTTCCTCAGGTGCGTCCAGAACTCCAGATCCAGCCGGCCAGCGCTCCTCCGACCACCAATGTTCCATTGACGATTCGATATACCCATTCATCGGCGAACGCCCCTGAATCCCTCCCTGATCGAGGCATGCATTGCGCGCAGGCTGGGCTTCATCGTGGACTTCCTGTCCAAGGCCACGCTGACCGGGTTCATGGCCGGCGCCGCCATCATCGTGTCCCTGCAGCAGCTCAAGGGCCTGCTCGGCATCGTCCATTTCACCACCCAGATGGGCTTCGTCGACGTCATGCGCTCCGTCTTCAAGCACCACGACGAGGTACGTGCTTCAATTCCCCTGCTCGTGCTCTGCTCTGTCTGGACATGGCATGACATGGATGGCTTCTCACAAACTGCTCGTGGTGTATGCTGTTGTTGGCGGCGACGACGACGCAGTGGGAGTGGCAGACCATCACCATGGGCACCGCCTTCCTCGCCATCCTCCTCTTGACGCGCCAGATCGTGAGTTCCTCCCCTCCATCCTTCCTTCCTTCACCTTGATTTGATTTAATGTCTTCTCTTGGACAAACGATGAACAAAGATAAAAGAGTTCTTCAAGATTAAGCGATTATATTACTATTAGTAGAAAAAGAGTCGCAAAAGCGAGCAACAGAGAAATAAAGCCGGGCCGGAGTAACAATAGCCGCCCATACAAATTGTGACGCGGACCGCTGCACAGGTGGTTTCATGCATGGCCTCAGCCACCTTTTTTTTTCTTTAATACATGGTACTGTACTGTAGTAGATACAGTTAGATTGTTGGTTAATCATCATCACTCGGCAAAATTCTTTACAATTATTTGACCATGCATGGTCTATGTCTATGGCACAGGTAGCCTGGCTTAGCTTCTAGGAAAGATGGGGTTGCAAAAAGGGAAGGTGGTGATTCAAACCCTCAGTTCATGGAGGGGCCCAAAGGGTGCCTGCCACTAACAAGGAATTTTCAGTCCACTGGACAGTTTAACAAATGTCTAATAATTCTTGGGGAGTGGAGAGATTAAGCTACCTCCTGCTTGTTGGGGCCAGGACCTTATCATGCTGGGATATTTTTATGTCCCCTAAAAGGAATCACTTTCATTCTATTTAGTTTCACACAAACTGAATCCCTATTAACTATATTTTGCTTTGTTAAAAAAAAGTTCACTGAGATCAGCATGCCTGGGTCAGAAAAGTAGGACCTTCTGAACTGTTTCAATTATTTCTCCAAGCTAACTGTTCTTTAGACAGTAGTACTAAAGGGGGAAAAAGCTTCAGAGTTAATTGACTCAACCAAGCAGTTGGTGTGCCAAGAAAAGATTTGCCCTTACCCAGGCCTAATCTTCCAATCTATCAATGGACTGGACATGATGCCAAAAAGTGTCCCCTCTTTTTGTGTATCTGTAATTTGGGAATAGCTTAGCTTAAAGCATCATATATTTCCCCCACTGATTTTAAATAAAAGCACTAGTACATTTCTTTGAGTAAACAAGAGCTAAGCATCATATGTGTTTGGATGGTCTTAGTCTGGCCGTCTGGCGTGACTGCAAATACCAGTGGTATGTGTAGACAGATAATGCTAGCATTCACATGACTAACCCACATGCATCAGATAAAGTAAGACGTGGGTGTGGCTTTAGAATCTATTCTAATAAAGCAGGTGTCCAATGGAACCTTTCCCTTCCCCTTTTTTGGAGAATGCATCTGATTTGGCCTCTGATGTGTCACCTGCTCATTCTAAGCAAGTTGGGCATGGCAATCTGTGCATGGTGTTTCACGGTTTCCAAACTCCAATATCTGTAGAAAACGATTGACAAGCACTGGCACGAGACGGTAAAATGATGCGCCATTACGCATGGCAAGTGGCTCTAATTTCATCGCTCGTTTGATGTGGTGGTGCGAAATTTTGCAGCAAATTTTCCGTTAGTTAAGTCACTTGGTAGGACTGAAAATTCCACTCAGCTGCTGGAGCCATGCCAGAGAAATCGTCAAAAGATTAGGGCCTCAAAAATCAACAACTTTTAAATGATTTATGTATTTATTTCATTCAAATCGGCATATCAACTTTTGGTTAGATAGTTATATTCTGTAAATTCTATCTACTAATTTACAGTCCTTTTCCTTGATGAAATCATAAAAGCTACTTATCGATTGCTATTTTTTTTTCTTTTTTCAGAGCGCGAGGAATCCGAGGCTTTTCTGGCTATCAGCAGGTGCTCCCCTGGCCTCGGTGATCATCTCCACCGTCCTCTCCTTCATCTGGAAGTCGCCTAGCGTCAGTGTTGTAAGTATCTTCATTGACACTGGCAGCTTGTTCAGATCTTCTGAAACCAAAAGCACCAACCATTATTGATCAGTTCTCTGAATAATTCTGTTTTTTTGGCAAAACAACAGATTGGCATCCTCCCCAAGGGTGTGAACCCTCCCTCCGCGAACATGCTCACGTTTCACGGCTCCTACGTGGCGCTGACGATCAAGACAGGGATCATGACGGGCATCTTGTCCTTAACAGTAAGGCAGCCAGACATTGTTTTACGGCCTAATATATATGTAACAGACTTTGTTTCAGCATATATAAAGTTCTGATTTTTATCCACAGGAAGGGATTGCTGTGGGGCGGACGTTTGCGTCGATCAACAACTACCAGGTGGACGGGAACAAGGAGATGATGGCGATCGGCGTGATGAACATGGCGGGCTCGTGCGCGTCGTGCTACGTGACGACGGGCTCCTTCTCCCGGTCGGCGGTGAACTTCAGCGCCGGGTGCAAGACGGCGGTGTCCAACATCGTGATGGCGGCGGCGGTGCTGGTGACGCTGCTGTTCCTGATGCCGCTGTTCCACTACACCCCGAACGTGATCCTGTCGGCGATCATCATCACGGCGGTGGTGGGGCTGATCGACGTGCGCGGCGCGGCGCGGCTGTGGGCGGTGGACAAGCTGGACTTCCTGGCGTGCGTGTCGGCGTTCCTGGGCGTGCTGCTGGTGTCCGTGCAGATGGGGCTGGCCGTCGCCGTGGGCATCTCGCTCTTCAAGATCCTGCTGCAGGTGACGCGCCCCAACCTGGTGGTGAAGGGCCTCGTCCCCGGGACGCAGAGCTACCGCAGCGTGGCGCAGTACCGCGAGGCGGCGCGCGTGCCGGCGTTCCTCGTCGTCGGCGTCGAGTCCGCCATCTACTTCGCCAACTCCATGTACCTCGTCGACAGGGTCATGAGGTACCTCCGCGACGAGGAGGAGCGGGCGCTCAAGTCCAACCACACCTCCATCCGCTGCGTCGTCCTCGACATGAGCGGTGAGTAGAGTCCTACTCCTACTCCTGGTGAATGAGTGATCGGTCTTGGATCGATCGGTGAAACCGTGAAAGAAAAAAAGGACTCATCAACAATCTTGCTGCTGCTGCAGCCGTCGCGGCGATCGACACGAGCGGCCTGGACGCGCTGGCGGAGCTCAAGAAGGTCCTGGACAAAAGGAACATCGAGGTACAGACACTACTGAAATTGCACATTCAAATACAACTGCAAAATTAAATGTGCCAGCATGTGACATGAAAAATCGATGGACTAATTTGCAGCTGGTCCTTGCCAACCCGGTGGGTTCCGTCGCGGAGAGGATGTTCAACTCGGCGGTGGGGAACACGTTCGGGTCGGACCGCCTCTTCTTCAGCGTAGCGGAGGCCGTCGCGGCGGGGGCGTGCAAACCGCAGCCATGAGAGGTGCCCCCACCAGTGCCATAGGGTCCTCTGGCCAGCAGAAGCAGTAGAGCAAATGCTTCTCGGAGGAGGCTAGCTAGCTACCGTGTTCTTGTGTTGGATTATTAATTAGGGGGAGACTGTCGAGATGATGACATACTGGGTTTGGTGGTGGTGGTAGGGTAGTAGCAGGAATAACGTATGTAACGCCGATCGATGGCGCTGGTGGCTTCTCTCTTCCCATCAAGGGGAAGAGTTTTTGAATGAAAGGATGTAATGTAACCAGCAGAATGTGTAGCATCAGTTGCTCTCCAGTAATCAAAAGAAGAATGGTTCTTGGTTCCCTATCAGTTCAGGCCAGCTTGCAGTAAAAAAAAGTAAAGGGAGCAAAATCTTGTAGAAGTTCAGAATCTTGTTCTTTTCTATTTGATAGGAGAAGTTCAGAACCTGCACCAGCTGGTGTAAAGCCTTGGATTCTCGGTGTGAATTTCTGGTTTACTGTCGGCCTCTTTCCTGAATTCGAATCAGCATTTAGAAAAACCAACAACAACTCTACTCCAGAATCTGTCTGAGAATCAGTCCCCTCGGTTCCGAAAGAAAGAAACCCAAGGGGCAGATTCATCACCCATGCGTGTAAAAGAACACACCTGGTGGAAGGTGAATATGTTTTTTTTTCCCTTTGCATTGTGATTCGGGTTCTGGAATGCATGCCCCATGGTCACGCAGTTAAGATGGGGGCATGTGGCCGTTGGGTAACCTGAAAAATTCAGGTTTAGAAACATCTTAATTGCTACACGCGGTTAAGATGTTTCTGCTTTTACTGAAGCAACTAGGGTTACAAGCTGGGGTTACCAGTTTACCAAGCACACGCTTTTGTCGACAGCCAACCTAGAAGACCCCGGATCAGTAGCAGCTCGAATCATTTTTTTATAGGAGCAGTTCAAAATCTGGTCTTTGGAAGACCTGGTGAAAAGTCTTGGATTCTGTTTATCGATATTCTACTGTAGAATCCTGCCGTTTGGTGCAACTTCTGCTTAATCCGCTCGATATGGATAAAACCACTAGGACATAATACCAGAAGGATTATAGTTGTAGTGTTGTTGGTTTTTTTTGTTCAGTTTCCTCTAAAGAAAATTGGGTTGCCTCTCTTCTTCTAATAAAATGTCGCAAAGCTTTTGCCACCCTTTCGAAAAAGAAATAATATTAGAAGGAGAATTCTGTTATAATGAAATTCTAAAACGCATAGGATGAGTTACTTGCCAGTAAAATAAGTGCTTCCATGCATATATTCGGAAATAAAATCAAGCCACGATTCTCAGTGTGAATTTCTGGTTACCTGTCGCCCTCTTTCCTGAATCCGAATCAGCATTTAGACAAAACAAAAACAACTCTACTCTAGAATCTGTCTAAGAGAATCCACCACCCCCCCCCCCCGGTTCCGAAAGAAAACCAAAGGGGCAGATTCATCATCCATGCGTGTAGAAAAATGAAGGGGAAAAGGAACCCGGAATTCTTCCACGGTGGGAATCGAATTTGGGTGGGCAGCCTGCACGACGGCATGGCTTGCCACCCGAGCTAGGCTAACACACTTGGTGGAAGGTTCATATATTTTTTTCCAAAAGCTAAATGGAGACCCCTCAATTTTTTTCTAAAATACAAGCATATGACTCCATTGATTTAGTACAACAACAAAGTTAATATATATTTATATTATATTTGATAGCATATGAATATTAGAAAAAAATAACATTATCAAAGCAAAAGTAACTTTGATGTGAAGAAAAAAACAACTTTTTGGGTCAATAGCAAAAAAATTCACTTTCATTTTTCAACTCTTCAAAAATTTGTAGTTTTATAATCGAGCATCCAAATTAAAAAACTATTTCGGAAGAATATCAAAATAAGATCTCACTTGACTTAACTATGGGCATGTTTGGATGGCGCCCTGGGTAGCCTCTGCCTGCCAGGCATTGCATCCTGGCCTAGGCTTCCAAAATCCAATGCCTGGGAGCTCTGCCTGGGCATGCAGCTGCCTGGGGTGCAGCAACCAAACAAGCCTATGTTTTATTGATACAAACGAGTATTATAAAAGTTACTTTTTACAAAGAAATGTTACTTCTTTATGCATTGAATTATACTTTCTACACATCAAATGTTATTTTTACAAACATAATGTTACCTTCAAATCAGTTTGTATTGAAAACTTACTTTATATGCCGTAATGTCACTTTTTCCAGTTAAATGATAAAGTTACATTTTTTGTTCATAACGAAGTTATTTTTTACTAAAATGATTACTTTTTACAGAATGAACATTACTTTTTCTATTTTACCTTTTTCATCAAATGTTATTTTTCAAACAAAAGTTACTTTTATTTAAAATTTATACTTTTTACGTATTGAATCATTACAAAATATATTAATAATCTATTTTTCTTTGTAATATCCATATGAATAAAAGTTACTTTCTCTTCAATGTTACTTCTCTAAGTCACTTCATATCGAGAAGTTACTTCTTCTGTCATAATATGTTACACGTTGAAAATAAACATTGGGTATGTGGAAAGTAAATTTTTAAAAAGTATATTTTGCTCGTCAAAAATAACATTCAATGCATAAAAAGTAGCAATCGATGTATAAAAGGTAAAAATTTCTAAAATGTTAGTTTGGTGTCAACCAAAGATTGGGTGTGTAAAACTGTAGACGTAGTGTTGTTTGAAATATAGAAGATTGGATGGTGACATCAGTCTTACATTTGAGACGTAAAATGTAAATTTTCCCTAAAAAGTAACTTTTGTTTCACAAAAAAGTAAACTTTTACCATATTTATTTGAGTCATAAAAATATAGTCAAGTGCGATTTTGTTTCAAAATTTTATTTGGAACAAACATAATGGTACGATCGGATGTTGATTTGCATGCTTGGTTGTAGAACTACATATTTTTTTAAGAAAATCTTTTTTTATGGCAGAGTCTCCAAGTGAGACTAAACGAAGAGGGATGTCCGTTTAGTCCCCTCCTATATTTTTCCCTTGCATTATATTGGACTGTGGATTCTGGAATGTTGAATGCATGCGTCATGGTCACGCAGTTAGAGGTGGCCGTTGGGTAGCCAGAAAAAAACCGGGGTTCATAAATTGCTACAAGGTATTTGTTTGAAAAAAGAAATACCTGAACTTTTCAGGTTCTGGGTAATCCCGAGGTAGCAGATATCATTATTGCCAACAGGGGTTCGTAGAACTCATCATAACAGCAGTATAACGTTAAAAATTCAGTAACAACACATAAATCAGAGCGCTAAATTCGAAGGTACGGACTCGTAAGTGGTAGTACAACACCGTTGAATCATTAGGCTAATGTCATTAGGCTAATGTTACCAGGCTGTACATACATGTCGCCTTTGCAGTTTGTCCCTCGTCTTTTGCTCTCATTTCACTGTAACTTACTCCTCATATGCAAAATACTGTTAGTGCATTCTAGACAAAGTGGAGTTTAAAATATATAAGGTTAGATAGACAAGCTTGTCGATTACACAAGAGAGTTGTGCATTTTTGTATTAAGATAGAATTGAACGAACACAAGATGGTTCAAACATCACGCGACGTGCTAGGACACATACCAAACTTGACCGACAAAAAAACCTCATGGTTTACTCAAGAAATGAACAACCAAAAGGGTGGCTTAGCCAAAGGACGGACCACATTCTAATTAACAGGAATCAAATGCGAACATTATGGTCCTGCTTTTGTAAAAGCTAAATAAAACATGAGGAAAAGTGTCAGCTGCTTACGTTTAATGGTCACAGCCCCTCATTTATTTCTTTACAAATGTTTGTCTATCTTTTTCATTATTTTGAATTAGACCTTTCGGCCTTCTTGTGCTGGCTAGTGGCATGGAATGATATCGAGTGAGTTTGCGACACGCAGATTATATTAATAATTGATCGTCTTTATGATTTTGTGCAGACTTGAGTCTTTGAGTGACTGAGTAGTGAGGTGTTTGGTTGCTATTAAGGTAACTGTTCGAGGCATGCCAAGAGAAGAACAATTATGTAGGCCTTCACAGCATGCAAAAGATCAGATACGATACAGTGGTGCAAAGATTTGCGGGCAATACGCATGGGAATCAAGTAAGAGCTAGACGTCGTGCTCCCTCCGTTTTTTCAACATTTGATACCCTTTTTATCTAGATACAGGAACAAATCATCCGGCTTCCACATTGGTAGATGAGGCTTCAACTAGTGTGAGTTGTAATATTTGATACCTTAGTAGCCTATGAGTATATGAGTATTGTTAGGAATTTAGGTATTTTCATATTAATTTTAATTTAGAAAAACCATTCTAGGTTGGTGATGACACATATGTGCATGTGTGAGATACTACTCATCACAACAGTAGCATACACAAATAACATACCGATCATAACACATTTAAGTGTAAGATTGTACCCTGCAGAGGGACCTATGCAAGACATCGGTTGCTCCATTCCCATGAGTCGACATTGTGAGTTGCTCGAAGTCGCCGATCGCAGTCGATGCAAGAAGTTGTTCGCAGTGCAGTCCCACAAGCCGATGCTGATGTCGATGTAGAGCAAGTCAATGTCGATCCCACGAACAAGGCGATGTCGATTAAGAAGTCGCCCTATGCGCTCCCCAAAAACCTGATTAGCCGCCTATCCCCAGCTCTCTTCAGCAACTATGGTTTCGGAGGCCTGCTTACTTTGTGTCTTGTGCGCGCAAGAAATGTCGCCTTGTGCGCTCCCCCAAAACCTGATCAGCCACCTATTCTGAGCTCTCTTCAGCAACGATAGTTTCGGAGGTCTGCTTACCGTATCTTGTGCGCGCAAGAAACGAAGCCGGAAACATAGAATGCAACGCAACAGTGGAAGAGCCGATTTACAAGAGTTGTTCCTTTATCTTATATAGACATGCTCAAAAAAGAGATTAAGAGACATCATAAGTGTTGCCATAAGATATGCCATTAAAATGACCGGGTAACTTATTAGCCATCAAATAGCCGTTACCATCCATAACCAGCGACGAACTTAATAGCCTTAAAAGGAATAACTCCCTATTAGCTGTTACTCTCTCCGTCCTAGAAAATAAATCATTCTAGATTTGTCCTAAATCAAACTTTATAAAGTTTGACCAAGTTTATAGAAAAAAGTATCAACATTTATGACGCTAATTAGTATCTCATGAAAATATATGTAACAATGAATCTAATAATATTTATTTGGTACTATAAATATTTATACTTTTTCATATAAATGTGGTCCAATTTTACAACATTTGACTTAAGACAAAACTAAAATGGCTTGTTTTCTGGAACGGAGGGAGTAGCATTTAACGTATACTTGAAATTTTATAATTAGAATAAAAGGGTCCTTCCTCCAAATATTCTAACAAGTATCATGTTTGATCATTCTTTTAAAAAAAGATATGTGCACATAAAAATATACTCAGTGTATAATATCCTTTAGAATATTTGTGATGATAAAATAAATCGCATATATATTGTGTATTTGTGTGTCAAAAATCAGTGGTGTTAAACATTTTTTAAAAAACAAATAGGGTATACGATACCACTGGTAGGATGTGTAGAGAGGTGAGAGTGTGCGCACATATACGTACTTGTGTCGTGTTTCACATAAGCATGTATGAAGACAGTGAAGCAAAGGAGAGAACCCCCATGAACAAGAAGAGCAGTGGGGAAAAAACACCTAAAGTAATCGGTACGTTTGTCACAACCAACAAAAATATACCACCGTACCACGCACAGATCGAGCATCTACATAAGAAAATGAGCAACGAGATAAACAAATAGCGCTGCAATAATTGTATATATCCTACAAAGATTTTAATCATTCCAAAAAGGTACTGAACGCGATGCATGCCAGTTTGAGGGAATAACATTATAACAATAAGGAAGTGTGCACAGATTGATGCTTGACCATGAACTGTGACGGCTGCTGAGGCATCGTTCTCGCTGAGGTCGAATAGGGTTCTCGTGTGAAGCAGTAGGCCAGGCCGGCCGGGACGACTGACAGCCATGCGTTGCGTCCATCAGTCATGCACGAAGTACATTATTCCTTTCGTTGGAAACAAGCAACAACAACAGCCGTAGTCGTCGCGCGGCGTCATGCACCCTACCAGGTAGAGACCTGCAGTGACAGAAACTGATCATGCATCGATCACTGATCATCCTTCCATTCCATGGCTGCCCTTGCCCTTCTTTTTCTTCAATTCCCTGGGAATGGGAAGATGGAGGGTGGACAAAAGCTGTCGGAGAAAGGAGAGGCTAAAACGCGTTGGCACATCACACTCGCATGCATATCAGCATATGCATGGAGTGATCGGTCGAGGCATTGTGGAGGATTGGCGGATTGGATGTGCGGATGTGACGCTGCACAGCCTGCAGAGAAGATCGCGACCAATGGCGGCGAATCTGCTTTACTGCTGCAATCGATCGGACCCTTTTTTTCTTTTTGGGAAGCGGCGAGTGGTAGGCGACGCGCGAGCGGCCTAGCTTGACAGCCTCTCTGATCTGATCTGATCTTATCTGATCTGCCTGCGTTCTATTATTCGGCTCGGCTCGCTTGGGCCTCTGACCTCGCCTCGCCTCGCCTCTCAGTGAGATACTGAGATGACAGGTCTTTCACATGCACACAGCCGCCATCCGTCCATCACGTACGCACTCATGGAGTCATGGGTGCCCTGCCGCCGGGAAGACATGAAACGAAACGAGCCGAAAGCTGCATGCGGGACGTGCGGCGACCCGCTGCCATGCATCTGCATGAGCTCGTGAGATGAGGTCGACCAGCCGGCCGGCGGAACGGAGCGGGACCCGTCGTCGGCCGGGCCTGCGCGCACTGCATGCCGCACGTCGAAATGGCGGCGGCAGAGAGCAGCACGCAGCTAGCCCGGCCGCGCCTACACGAGGGGGCCAGGCCAGGCAGCATCATTTGCATCTGCACTTCGTTTTTTTTTCCCACCCATGGTTTTACCTCTTCTCTTGTAGCTCCGTACATGCATGGCACATGTAATTCATATATGCAGTACAAGCTTCCAAGCATGCCATGCATGACTACCAACTATAGCAGTGTACTGGTACATCCAATTCACCGCTTCAGAAAATCGATGCGAGTAGGCGCCGCGGATTGAATTCAAAGCAGCTGTATTCTAGGCCCAGGCTTCAACGGCTGGGCAACCAACCACCTGAGCATGCATGTGTTCTTCAATGCAATGCAACCAGAGGATGCATGTTGCCTTTGCAGTTTGCACCTTGTCCTTTGCTCTCATGCCACTGTAACTTTGTTTTTCCTGGGGGTATGCTACATTGTTTGGGCTACATTTCGATCGTTTCTAGAGCAAAATTTTGTGATTTGCATCTGCTTCTCCCCCACATGCACCAAACCTCCAAGCCAGAAAATCCCTACATTGAAACATAAACTATATATACTAGCTGCAGATCCTAAAGTACCAAATCAATTGGTGAGGTGCCTCTACTTGTATGTACTCCTATACTCAAACCAATAATGATGCAGTGATGCTAGCATCTTAGATTTGTCAAACAATAACTCAAATCCAATGATGTCGGACAGTTAACCCAAGCCTGCGTTACTGTGCCCCATGTCTTTGACATTGGCACTTTGGCAGCATGCATATATGTTGGCATAACTCATACTGTTCCTCCTTAAGCTGCGTAACACTAGTGGAGTGGGCCAGTGGGGGTGTCGAAGTGGCGCATTTAGTTGTCAGCGAGTAGGAACTATACTACCCTGCTACACGTGTGCTACTTTGGTTCAACCACGAAGCATGAAAGCCTATGTAATTAAATAATAGGGATTTCCAAGAGCACTACACTGCACAGCACAGTGACTGCACTAGTCCGTTGTTTTTTTCCGAACACGGTACAAGCCACGTTTTTCATTAAAAAAACAAATTATAACTATAGAAAGTAAGCCGCAGCTTACAAATATTTTACTATTACTAATTAGATATTACAAAAGAAACACGAATTGTGAAGCACTGTTAAAAAAAAGTTAAATCATAGAAATTCCCACAAAAATCAGAAACATTCGGTCTTCTATCAAATATTATCCACAAATACTAGCCATTTAATCTATGGTATCTTAAAAAATTACCCACCATACTATTATGAAAAACTATTAAAATAGCCCATAATTATTTATACAAATTACCCACTATGCCATTATAAAAACCATAAAATAGCACCTAATCAGGCAATAAGAAACGTCGTACTCTTGCCCTACCGTAATACCTCCAGCCGCCTCCCCACCGAGTTCCATCTAAACGAGATTATGCCATCATTGTGACCGGTGATTGGAACGTCTCCCTCATGCAAGACGCGCATGACCTCAAGCAACCTGGTGAGCGCAGCAGTAGCCTGGCCGGCATGGTGAGGGCTTGCAACGAGGACGACACGGCGTGTGGCCGAAGATGACCGAGGTTGTGTTCAGCGGTTTTGTCGGTGGCCGTGACCGACACGTTCGAGAACCGGTGGAATTCCCAGCTCCAAGGACATCTAGATTGCCTGATCCGTGGCAGTGGCAGCCCGTCCAAATGAAATCAAACAACTTCGTTGAGTTGTTCCGGTGAAGCAGCGTCATGGCGCCTAGCAAAGCAACCTAATTACAGCCCGGCAGCCAGCGTGCTTGCAGTTCTACTTACAAGGTAGCAATGGCCTCATTGGTATCACGCTAGGCAAGGCAAAGCAATGTGATGAGTGAATGTCTGGACTTCCTATCATATCGTGAGATAAGACAAGTGTGCAAGCATCATATTAACTAAGAAAATAGTGAGGCATTCCGTTTCTGCAAGTTTTTAAATACTTTATGCACCGATTTGATTGAAAAATTGGGCATAGAAAATACATACAAGATAATCGCTATGTTTCAGTCTTTTTAATATTATATGCAATGATTTCCTTTCTTATTTTAGTTCATTCTTTATGGCTATAATATTATAGTAAGGTTGTAGGGGTTCATGGCAAATTGCTTTTGTGCATGGTTCCCTTTGGATTCAGACCTTCCAAATCAAAACAATGATATACATGTCATAAAAGAAGCTATCGCACTTGGGATTAACCTCCACATTAATTATCATGAGATACGATATACAAAACACATAAATCAAAAAACATAATAATCAGAAACATTCGGCCATTGATTTAATAGAAATTAGATATATTCTGTATAACTAATTACCCACATGTGCAATTATAAAAAAACATAAAGTAACCCCATTTATTTGCATCTAAATTATCATCCTATGCTCATTAAAAGAGATAATAGAAAACCCCCAAATTTTCTTCTAAATTACCCGTCTACATTATTATAATAGATTATATAGAATGAATCCTTAGATTTATAGCTAAATTATCCATGTTTGCCACTGTGCTAGATAATTTGAAATAAACCACTAAATTTATATCTAAAATTTTCAACAGTGGTATTAATAAAGATAAACTAAAATTACATATAAACTACAAACATATGCAATAATAAAAAATTAAATAACAAAAATAGATTTACATATGTTTCTAAATTATCAGTATATATATTCTACTATTAAATTTATGTATCAACTTTTATCATAAACATCTTATAAAACTCTAACTTGTACGAAAGCACGGGTTGATGGACCAGTGGTAAAGAAAATTACAATGCAAGAAATCTCTCTACACACTGACGTCCGCCACATCAAACAAACTCGCTACAAGCCTAAGAAGGAAAAGGCCAAAGACTACTCAACATACAAGCTCGACTAGGGAGAACAAACAATGGTGCCTTCAAGAAGGGGAACGACTGCTTGAAGCGCCGCCACCATCAGACCAACGGCCGAGCTTCCGCTAGAAAGGAGGTTAGGATGGCACGATAGCGCCCTCAACAGGGATACTCTGCCGAAGGCGAAGCTACTACCAGAGCTTTCGCTCGCCGAAAACCAAAACCTCCGGCCCTACAGCCGAAGCAGCACACTGAGCAGCCAAGGCGAACCTAAAAGCACACTAGGACTTGCAGCGGAAGCTCCACCTCCGCAACCGACCCGCTGACAACAACAGCAGGGACAACCTGCCAAGAAGACAACAAATGGGAGCAACGCTTCAACCCAGACAGCAAGAGCTACACAACGGGAGCAGAGCTCGAATCCCGAGCAAAAGGGGAGCCGAGCCTTGACCCAAGATCGGGGAGGCGAGCGACAACCTAGAACATAGCACAGCACCAGGCGGCAGCTAGCACAGTCAGCAGGCCAGCCCCGGCGGCGCCAAGTGGAGAACGCTGCTAGTCGCGGAAGGCAGTGAGCCTACACTGGCAGCAGGCGCGGTAGGCGGCAGCAAGCCGCCCGAGCTGCGTGGAGGTGGCGGAGGGCCGACCCGCGACGGGCGCGGTAGGCGGCCGGCCCCGGAGGTGGCGATATCACGCCCGAGCGGCGCGAGTGTGTGCCACCGCGCAGCGGGCGTCCCCAGTGACGACAACCGGCAGCGATCTGCAGATGGACGGCAGCCGGAGCCGGATCCGGCCGACGCGCGGCAGATCCAGCCGGTGGAAGGCGGAACCCGCCCCGGCGCAGCGGATCTGGCCTGGCGGGAGGTGGAGGCGACCGGTGCCCAGCAGATCCAGTCGGCAGGCGACAGATCCGGCCGGCGCCCGGCACGATGACGGCAGGCGGCCACAACGACGGCGAACTAAGATGGCAAAGTAGAGAGGGAGGGGGCGAGGCAGAGAGCAGGGAGGAAGGAAAGGGAGGGGAGGCCACGTGAGCGCCGACACCGCCGGCCGCTGGCAACAGCGGCCGAGCAAGGCGCCGCCGGGGGGAGAGGGGGCTAGGGTTTGAGGCGGCGCGGTCGGCCCCGAGTCGCCTCAGAGGAGACTACGCGGGGAAGGGGGGTAGCGCATATCTGGAATAAGATAAAGACTCCTGCTCCTTCACTAGTCCCGTTGTTGCACCAACATAATGTCTATCCCGAATAGTCATAGGCGGAAGCAAAAGATATTGGCACCTGCACTCACACAGTCATATTCATACTTTGAGGAGGCACGATGAAACAGAAGAAAGGGTCGTTCGATCGATTGCAAGGTTAGTTATTATAGCGAAGATGATAAGAACAAATGCCCTCCACATATACCAGTTCCTGAGTCAATTGAGGCTCTCTCTATATGTACAAAGCGGATGATATGCTGCTAAGCGGCAGGGTACCAGCTTTGCACTGCATCAAAGGGGCGCACTAACTAGACCCTCCTTTAATGTTTTTTCCTACTACTTTCAACGAACACAAAATTTTCAATATTTTCCTGGCCCACGATTTATATTCCTTCTTTTAGGTCACTTCTATTTATTAACCATCAGATATGTTACTAACGAGGGGCTCCCATTAATTCCAAGCACCGAAAAAATTCTCATATATATGGTATGAACTCTGCAAGTATATATGCAGTCTCACCTAGCAGAGATTTAGTGCTACGTACTGCAAGAAGTCAGCGTCAGAACAGGTTTTAAAAGGGCTATGGGTTAAAAGAATCAGCAAGCGTTAACTGTTGAGTGTTCCAGAACTAGCATCTTAATCAGCTGAAGAGAGAAATAGTTCTTGCTGAACAGGAGGCATTAAATCTAATTTCGTCAGTGAAAGGATTCTCAAGGACTAATCAGCTGAGGAGGAGGGAGAATCAGTCATATTGTTGCAGCGTGTCTAGTTGCCATTGTACTTGTAGTTACTCCCAAGTCCCAAGTAATGGAAGACAGTTCAGACTTCAGAGTAGCAGTTTAAGACGTGCAGGCTTGCTGCATCTGGCTCCTCTCTAAAATCTTGACATCGATCCTAATTCCTAATGTGCTCTGCCAAACCTATATATTTACACAATCTTCAGAAGATGCTCGCTGCGCCGTCAGAGATTGGGGCCATCTGAAGATAAGAACAAAACAGCACATGATCAATCTGGGCAAAAAGGATAAGCAGAGCAGCTCGATGGGGATGGGGATGGGGATGTTTGCTCGTGAGCCTGCCGGCGTCTCTTTCAGACAGTGTCCCACGCCACGGCTACGAGGAGAGGCGATACCATTACCATACCATACATGTGGCCTCTCGCTGTCCGTCGGCGGCGCGGTGCCGTCGTTTGAACGGCGCCTCGCCATCACCACTCGCCGGAGGATTTGGCTTTCGCCATCGCAGAGCCTTGATGCTTCTCAGCAACTCTCGTTC
This sequence comes from Paspalum vaginatum, assembly GCA_030272315.1. Classification (NCBI taxonomy): domain Eukaryota; kingdom Viridiplantae; phylum Streptophyta; class Magnoliopsida; order Poales; family Poaceae; genus Paspalum; species Paspalum vaginatum. The sequence continues at coordinate 41,126,070 of CM059021.1, forward strand.
GTTCACAGGCGATGAGATGAAGAGCGATGCTCACTTTGGTTTCCTCAGGAGTCGCATTGCTTTCAAATCAGAAAGGTTCTTCCCTTCCCTACGGATGGAGATTGGAGAGAGATGTTCACTTTGTTTTCCCTCAGGAATCACGCCGCTTTCAAATCAAAACTCCAACTCCAAGGGTTGCTTTGTTCCCTGCCATGGATGGACTCGGAGCAGTCCATTTGGCGCCGGAACCGGCCGTGCACAATGATAGATTCAGAGCATGGATGAATGAGAGGACCATGGTAGGGGGTGTTTGGTTCCAAGAGTTAAAATTTAGCTTTTGTCATATTAGATGTTTGACGCTAATTAGAAATATTAAATATAATCTAATTATAAAACTAATTAAACATATAATGATTAAATGTCGAGACGAATTTATTAAGCCTAATTAATCTATGATTAGCAAATGTGATGCTATAGTAGTCATTCGTTAACCATAGATTAATTAGGCTTAATAAATTCGTCTCGCCGCTTAGTCCTCAGCTGTGTAATTAGTTTTCTAATTAAACCATATTTAATATTTTTAACTAGCATCAAAACAATGTGACATGGGCTAAAATTTAGCTCTCGGATCCAAACACCGTGCACTCCACATATGTCAGTTAACTGAGCCTCCTCTCCCATTTCCGAAAAAAAAATGAAGGCATGCCACTTCTTTCCAATGTCCTTGTTATGGGAACTCTCATGGAAGTGAAGAATCATTTCAAGGTAGTGGCATCCTCTCTTTTCTATGGTGGCCATGGTGGTTGAAACGTTGAAAAGTGTTTCCCCAATGGCCTAGGTCCCCGGAGGTAGATGGTTTTCATGCATGTTGACCAAATAATTTTCACCTTTCGGTTTATTTATGCACCTTGGTGGTGGATCACAGGATCAGATCGGATGCCCCCGGTCAAAGGGGCAATAGCCAGATCTACTTTAATGTATGGCACTATACAAGTGACCTCTGAATCTTTCCTGCTTACTTTCCAGGAACATGTTCTATCTTCTATGGTCTGAACTCTGAAAGCATGCGGTCACCTAGCAGAGATGTTAGTGCTAACATGTTGCAGCAATAAGAGATGCTAGTGATAGCAGTTCAATACCAGAGCAATTTTCGAAGGTCATGGTGTAAAGCAGTGAGCATGTGCTCAGTAAGATTGTTCCAGGGCATGTTCCTAGTTATCAACCCTTGGAATGATTATTTGATGAAGTAATGTGTGCATTCTGTGATGAAGACCATAATTTATGATCATTTGCCAATAGCTTCTTCGAATTCAGCACTATGTTGCATTCGCGAACAAGAAAGAAAGAATGTGAAGCCTAAGCCTCAGAAAGAACGATACTACATGGGCAGGGCTTTCAGCCCACAATCATATGCTACATGCAAACACCTTATCATCAAATAACTTCAAATTACAGTGAATGGCTAACAAAAACTGTGATTTCCTAGAAGGTGACATCGCTATGGTAACCTGCATATACTACATATCTCTATAACAATTATTCAAATACTATTCATTACAACTGGCCCCCACCCAATTCATTCAGGGCGTGAAAATTGGGTATGTAAATGTTCCGAGAAGAAAGAATTGCCTATGTTGTTGACAAAAGAAGAATGTCTGGATGCCCAGCTCGACACAAGTTGTGCAGCATGCTTCCATTTGCCAGGTTTGGGGTTCATTTGAAACATTGGACAAGCAAAATGTGGCCTCAAACGGCACTAGCATCCCATTCCAGTGTTTCAGAATAAAAACGGGGGCCATATTTGTTATCTGCATAAAGAACATGTGCAACCAATGAGCTGTGCTTCCCTCGGCTCCTATTCATGTCGAGTTAGCACTGCAAGGAGCAAAATAAGCAATTACTTACAGAAAAAAAAGCCCATGCTGAAATTAATAACAAAGTAGCTAAAATTGCATTATGTTTTCACCAATCCAAAATGTCTAAAACTGTATACAATGTAAGACATTCAACATTTTTACCAACCCAATGACATTAATCTTCCAAAGATAACTCAGATTTTTTGTATTATAAGCAGGAGCTTATAAAGCACCATATCCATTAAAAAAGTGAAGGAAGTGGAGAATTAGTGAGTTGGTAATATATGATTGTGATTTTATCTCCTGATTAATTGCCAATAGTGTGCATTGAGATAATTGGGTTTGCTTCTTAGGCTTTGGAGGACTAAAACACTTCAACTGTTCTAGAGCACAAAGTCAAAGTCAGTGAATCACCATAGACAAAACTCTAGGTTTTCACATTTGCCAACCAATTCTTTTAGGCTGATGAAGCTTCTTCATTGTTCGCAACCCCTTGTTCCTCACCCTCATGCCCATTTATAACAACTGCCTCTTCAGGTTCATCAGCACCAGCTGGGTCAGCTTCATCTCTGTTCTCGTTTTCATTCTCTTCCAATGCCTGAGGACAATTATACAAATTCTCCCAAAAGTCAACAAAAATGATATTACAATCATCCACAAGGAGAAATAATGAAACAATAGCATATCAATCAAGACCTAAGGAGAAGTAGCTGATGTAAAAATGGATCAGTATACTCCATTGCGCATAGTTGAGAATGGATAGTAAGAAGACTAATGCTCATGAGGTACCTCGTGATCAGGCTCTCCATTTTCCTCAGCTGCATCTTCAGGTTCCTCATCCTCAATGACCTGCATTCTTTTGAAAGCTTCCACAAGAGTCATGTCTGACTTCTCAGCATGGTTCGAGTACTGGTCAGCAGGAGGATAATGGCCCCTACACATAAGGTCTGATTATTGCAAAATGTTTACTTAATCTAGAACTATGCGATGATCAAGACAGATGCAATAAAATATTAGTGCTACTAGTCTGGAACAAATATGAGAAGTTTCTGTGATGTTTTTTAAAAATCTCTGATAAGCAATATTCTAGAACAAAAGCAGCATGTGTGATGATTTTTACCTCTGAGAAGCAACATTTTCTTCTACAGTTAGAGCAACCTGCCAGTCATCAAATAAATTTGGGTACTCAGAAGGATCTGCCAGAGACTCTGCAGCTTTGGGATTAATCTGCATACAAGTAAAAAAACAAAAGGAATGAGATAATAGCATGCAACTTTTTTAACGGGCACACACTTTTCAGAAAGGAGATTAAGAGCAGAATATTAAGAAATTACTTTACTGAGGTCATTTCTCCAAATTGCTACTATGTCTGAGACTTTGCTAGGAAGATAAGAACGTGCCATTAATGCAGCTTCTGGTATACGGTTGCTGCAGAATACAAAAGATTATTCAGGTCAGAAAGGAAGCATACCACAGCAAGGATTTAGTCATAGCACAAAAAAAAGATTTACCTGTCTACAAGCAACTGTATGCAGTCTTCCAATTTACCAAGCATAAAAAGGCTGAGGAAAGCAACATTATTTTTGCCATGTTCTTTTGCCAAGCAAGCAAGCTTTTCAATTCCTTCAGCATCTCCAAGAGATGAGTATAGTAGCAGCAAGCCACTTAAATCCTTCGCTTCAAGAAGGCATTCTTCCGCCATCTCTAGCTGCAATACAAAAGTTGTGGCATACACACACAATTAAGCTATCATGCATACTCACGCCATTCACAAGAAGATATTTGGCAAGAAAATCATGTTCTGATTAAGTTTTGAAAAGATAGGGTCCAGTCCAAAACTAATTGATCAAGAAAAATATAACTCACACTACATGAGAACTCTCAAGAGCCTCTATCCAGGAGAACTTATTACCTAATAATAATTCTTTACATTTTACATACCAACATTCTTTCATAAGGTTTAAGAACCAACCTTGCCTGTGGACATGGCAAGCTCGCCCAACTGCTTCCATTTAGATTCACTTTGAGCTTCTATGGCGATAGCCTGTGCAATAAATAGGCATGAGAGGTTTCCTAATATATGTTACTTAGCAATTTTGCAGCAATGCAGCATAAATACATCAAAATATAATCACAATATCAGAAAAAAATAAAAAGTGATAATATAATCAATACCTTTGCAACTTCTAATTTTCCAAGCTGCACAGCTAGGTCAAATTTGTAGTCAGAATCAGTGGCTATCTCGAGAGCCTCTTCCAACATACCTCTAGACTCCAAAAAATGAGCAACACTGCCATATGAAAGGGAAACCAGAAGTCAGGTTAGTTGAGAACAGAATCTGAATGAAGTTGGACAAAATACACAAAAAGCATGAATAAAACTAAGTACTTGATTCAGTAAATTATTAAGATACACCAGACAAAAGTTGATATATAGTTGTTACAGCAAAACTATACATCAGAGCAGTTATATGAGCATAAAAACACCAATTTAACATATAACATGTCTTCCATCAAATAGAAAACAGATCTAAAGGGATGATAAAATAGAAAAACAAAGAAAGATAAAAAACAAAATAATTTATCGTTTTGGAAAATCTGATAACCACAAACCTATTATGCTGCGCTTCTGGTATAGATGGTAAAATTTCATTTGCACGTTCCCAATCTCCACGCATCACAAGGGTCTTGTACTCAATCAAACTGAGAAGTAATGTGTACCCAATGACACTGTAACAGGTTTATGTGTTAGTCACAGAAATTACAACAGATGCAACAGAGGAAAGAGAGCAATGTTTTCAAGCAAACGCACTTAAACTCCTTGTCAATAAGATAAACTCGACTTTGGTTCACTAGATATCCCAACAGGTACATAGGGCGATCCAAGTGATACATTGTGGTTACCTGTAAATATAAAGATTACTATGTAAACAACAGAAGTGGTGACACACAAGGGTTCCATATAGAAGTGACTTAAACAGAAGAAAAGTGTTTTTGAGGAGTTGACTGTCTTTACCTCACCACCAACGCAATAATTTAGACGCCAAGATGAGTTATTATAGATAAAGCAGTCTCCAACCCAAATTCCAGTTCGCACTCGCTCATTGACTTCATGAAGCAGCTCAAAAGCATCTTCAATACCTTCTTCGTCCACAGATTTTCCACCTTCTAGATAAGAAGCAACAATATCTCTCTGCAAAGCACAAATAATATAACCACTGTTATAATCCCATGCATGCATCACAATGAGGTGAAGAACTGGAAAAGGAAAACGAAACAAGATAATAATCATTTGAGGATGCAATATCTTACGTTGTACTTGAGGATGTAGAATGATGCATCACTTGCTATTGCAACTAGGTCACCACTATCAGCCCAGTAAAGGTTCTATAATCCGTAAAAAGAAAAGGATTAATATTAAAATCACACATCCAAAATTTCACACAAAAAAGAAAATCAACTCACCTTGACATTCACATCAATTCGGCGTATCAGTCTGCAATCAGCCCAATCATAAAAGCAAATAAAGTCACTAGAACACATCGCCAACAATACCCCACCAAAAATACGCTCTGCTGAAAATGAAGGGCGGATGGTTTTTTTCTCCTGAAAATCAGATCATTTATGTAAGGACACTGAGAATGCCAAGAGAATAGGACATGGATTTTTTTTTTTTTTTGAGAAATCACACAAAAAAAGTGTCGCTTCTATAATTCCTAGAGCAGTGGTATAGCTAATAAATGTGAGAAGGCAAGGGTCATGCAAGAAGCTTAAGCAATGCATCTCCAATAAATTGCAAGCCTTATTGAAAAATCAGGGAAAACTAGCTGTGGAGTTCAAAGGGCACATGTATAATTTTATACAGAAACCTTCGTTGATTAAATGAACACAATGAAAGAAAAAGAAGGCTAGAAGAGCCAACTGAATACTGCAGGATGCATATTTACAGATGCTACAGAGGCAGCATCCAGGTATTTATGGAAGAAATGACATACTTGAATATGATATTCTGCTTGAGAAATTCATAACAGAAAGACAATTGAAGTAAACAACATACCTGAAAAGATTTACTGAAAGTCTTTATTCTTGATGTACTTTCTCTAATTGCATATTCTCCTTCTGACGACCAAACAAATTCCAATGCAGATCCAAATGATCTATTCCTCCAAGCCAAGGCAGTATAAATTATGTACTCGCCATCTCCGCATACAACAACGAACCGCCCATTAGGGTTATGCTTCAAGCTCTGACCAAACCAAAAGATTACTCACAATCAGATTATACACAACTCAAGACTAAATAGAAATGAGCACTGCCAAGTAAAAAAGAAAACAAGTTCGACTACTTAACCACACCATAAATCTACAACAAATTTTAAAATACAAAGAATCTAGTAGCATTCAAAAGTACCTGTGGGTACAAATCGCAGGTTCCTAATTCTTTTACCGCCAGGGGTAATCTTTCTCCATCTGTGACCTGATTTGCAAAATACAATTACCTGTCAGACAAGTGCTTCCTCAAATGTTTCATTTTTATGCTGAAACAGATCGACTTACCTCGAACCCTGCACCAACTGTCTTAATATTTACAGTTTGTATTTCATTATGCTTTGCCCAAATAATTTTCCCACTGGTATCCATACTTGCTATGGGTACTTCGCGACCCATTTTTATCATAATAGTTCCCTCATCGTAACCAATCACCATCCTAGACAATAATAACAATATACTTGTTTCAATATTAGAAAATACATAGTAGCACAAAACAGGGACTCCAGAAAACAAAATATAGAGAGGACTTATTAGCTATCCAAAAAACTCAGTTACGAGGGAGATGACAAGACCCTGGGCCCTGGCTTTGTCTTAAGAATGTGAATACCTTAACAGAGACAAGCATGAACACTGCCAGAAAGATAAAAGTGAACACGATAGAAGGCATGAAAATTGTAGCTGTTTTTTAACGAAGTTTGAAACCCATATGCTAATGCAATCAACCACACCGTGTTGCCTGCGAGGGTCTCACCCAAATAGTGTGGCCCTCTTAAAAGCAAACAAAAAATAATTTGTAGAAACGATTCCTAGTTGATTTACAAGAATGACACAACTATACACACTTACCCTTAAGAAACACAAAGTGATACGATGATTATAATCAAAACTAAAATGCTACATTAATAGCTAGTGTCTATTGTAACTGATGGCATTGTTAAAATAACAGCAGAGTGCACATGATCTTACCTTCTTGATCCTTTCATGTATCCAACAGCCCACACTCTCTCAAGGCCATAGTTTAGTGTGTTCTCAAGTCTACAAAACAATCCATGGAAAAGAATAAGGACATCCATGGTTGTGAACTTTTAAGGAGTAACACAAGGAGTATTCAGCATCATTAGTCAGTATAAGACATTTTCCAAATTCTCAGAGGAAAGAATAATTTAACAAAATAGACCAACCTAGGAGGAACTAGGTGGCAATGTAAATAACAAGAATTAAGCACCCAAATCCGATTTCATGGGGAGTGGAACCTGGATGGTGGGAGTGCACACCTACACCTCTCATCAACTGAGCCAGGCTCAGTTCCTAAGAATGATTTAACAAACAAACAGCACTTGTAATTACAGTAAAGAAAACAGTTTTCTGTCGTTTTGTTTTACAACCTGCATGATTTCAGTTTCACAACACCAATGCAAGAATTTTCAAGATTATACAGAACACAGTGCACTACCATTGAGATCATTTTATTACGTACTTATTGCAGAAGGCATATTTCCTATATTCTTATCATTAAACAAAGAATGTAGATGTCCTATCCTGCTTGTCAGTCTGAGAGATGTTCAATTGCATGCTATCATAAGAAATAACAACCGTATGCTATCAAAGAAAGTAAAATGAAGTATATTTCGATCGATGAGATGGCAAATAAGCTCATGATTCAACTTAGCGCACCATGGAATTAATAAGTTACTGTGGGCTTGGGCTTGGGCTTGGGCTTGAACCATAACAGTAAAGACTTAAACACCAATGTCATGCCCATGGGCCTTTATATCAAAATTAATCAAACCCAATTGCACAAGGAGAAACGAGATTGTGTTTAGCATTAAGGTTTCTAGGAAGTTGGCAGATACCATAGATCTGTTTCAGGATAGAGAAATGATAAATTGCCAAACATAATAAGTTAATAACTAGGAAAAACTAACAGATCTCAGGTTACATAAAAAAGCAAATGTAGATAGCAACATGTTACCTGTAAGTTGTCGAATGCCATATACGGACTGTACCATCTTCTGATCCAGTAATGATTATAGGAAGCTCAGGATGGAAACAAACAGCAGAAATATTATGTGTATGCCCTTCAAGTGTCTGAACACAGCTCTTTGTTTGGTAATCCCAGACCTAGTTTGCCATAAAATGCACCATCATAGGACTGCATAGAACAACAAAACATTCAAAATATACAACAGGGTACAAAAAATGTACCTTTGCAGTTGAGTCATCAGAACCAGTAATCAAATAGGGCCTGTCACCACCAGTGAAATAGTCAACACAGTTAACACCCTTTTGGTGTCCATCAAGTGTGAAGTTCGGATCTGGAGAACCCAAACTCCATATCTGCCATTTCAGAATTCAGATTAAGAAGTATGAATGAAAAAAAATCACACCATGAGCCATTCGCAACTAACTTCTTGCCGCATATTATTTAAGGGCATACCTTTGTAGTGCGGTCAAGAGATGCACTTGCAAAGGTGTTAGTGTCCTTTGGATTGAAAGTAACCTGCATCACATAGTGTGAATGTCCCTCAAATATTTGAGTGCACATCCACCCTTTATCCCAGTCCCACAGTTTTATCAACATGTCATCAGATGATGACAGCACATATGGTAGAGTTGGATGGACCGCAACACATCTGATGTAATCAGTATGAGCCTCAAAAACTTTAACTTTGTCCATGGTATTGTAGTTGTAGACACGAATGAACATGTCATCTGCACCGGCTACAACCCATTGTTTCCTTGAAATAAATTTCGCCGACCGCACTGAAAATAAGTTTAATTGAACATTACAATTGTGTCCAGATTCCACAAGTTTCCTTTTTCATGTGAACTTAAAGTAGTTAAGTGCTCTGTATACCTGGCAGCTCAGAAACCTCAAATGATTTCACCATAGCCTGGAAATATATACAAAAACAAGCATGTTGATGAATAAAATTCTGAGGAGCCAACTTTATTATTATGAGAGAAAATCACATATATACTTGCTATAACTTATAAGTAATATGACAAAATTGCACCGGTAAATCAAATCCATTCACGACAAATACACAGCTCATCTAGTTGGATTCTAACTTCCCAGGAACAAGACAGTTTCTTAAGGCATACTCATAATTTTCACAAAATCATTTTCATTTCTGGTTGTACCTAAGGTAGATCCCACTTTGCACTCAAGTATACAGACCTTGCAGTGCTGCATGAGCATATACATGATGTGCAATAGTTCAGCAATGCAGACATATATATCGGTTCAGACTTCAGACCCACAACCATGATGGTGATAATTGGTGACAGACATGAAACAGAAAGTCAGAAACATGTCATTTTATAGAACGATGTAAAAGTTCATTATGTCAACATGCCAATATGTAATGAGCTCACACAAACCTAGACTGGGCTAAGCAAAGAAAGAACATAATATAATGGGCCACTCAGCAGAGCAGCAAATGAAATTGAATTATCAAGTATCAACAGAAACCCAGGAAGAGAAATTCCAGTGTAATAGTGTAATTATAGTCAGAATAGTCAAGTGTTGTTTCTAGCCATATTTGGATAAATATTCAAGTACTTTAATAGGATGATAATTTTGTATTTTTTTATGACATGTTTTTAAAGAAATAGATGGTCAAAGTTCCGCTTTAAATACTGTGTCAAAAAACTATAGGCCTTCTGTTTTGGGGATGGAGGGAGTATGTCAGAACAGTCAGGTGTTGTTTCTAGCCATATCAAGCTTCCAGGATGCGCAACCTGAACAGAATATTGCCATAGCGATAAGTTAGGTGGCCATTGGTTTCTTAAAGCTCAAAACTGAACCTTAGACATGCAAAATTCTACAGCATCAAACAGTAAGCAGCACCATAGATCACTGCAACAGCAAAAGTGACTGGGATAAGGCTCCAGCATTAAGTGAGTATACCCTAAGTTCATGCTTGGTTCATGTCTTATTTGCTAGCTTTGGTAAGCGCATCGTGTTTGCGAAAAGCAGCTCGAGCCCTTACCTGTGCCTGATAATCCCAGATGCAGACACTCCCCGAGTAGAGGCTCGACAGGATCCTGCACAATGCAAAAACACATCATCATCAATAAGAAGACGCACACCAAAACCGTTTAAGCACAAGCAGAAAGTTTGCCAAAACAGAATCGAAACTCACCATGGCTCCGTGGGATGCAAATCCACGGACTTGACCCTCTCCGACCGTTGCGCGAACTTCCGCTAATCACCACCAAAGAAACCGAAATCAACGCAAAAGAAAAATCAAAGCGACGCGAACGACACAACGACGGAGCGGGGACCGAGATCCAGTGAGGTCGGGCAGTCGCACCTTGATCTCCAACCTGAGCGGCTGCGGGAAACACAGGCAGAAAACAACATTGGTCAGATCTCTGAGCCTCAATCGCGAGCTGTGCTGGAGAAAACACGGCGAATGGATTGGAGATTCGGGAGCGGGCGGGGTCAGATCCGCGTACCATGGTGGCGACGGCGAGAACTTCGCGGGGTCGAGCGGGGCCACTGGGCTAAACCCTAGAGATCCTCAGCGCCGACGGTTGGTGGGGCGCGGCGAGGAGGGAGCGAATCCGATCGCGAGCTCGGTGGCGGAGGCGCGGAGCGAGGAACAGGGGGTGGGAGGAAACAGAAAAAGGACTGACAGATGAGAGAGGTTTTGTGTGTAATTACTATTAAATTAATAACTTTTTAATTCAAAAACAACAGCACATGGAAATCATTGTGTTTCCAAAATGACAAAATTGGTCGATCTTGGAGTATTGTAGCTCAAGATACACGCTGTTATTGAAATATGTACTCCAACCATTTTTATTTATTTGTCACGAAATATTACAAGAATGAACTAAATAGTGGCAAAAAAAAGATCAGAGGTAGTATATTATTATATCATACACGCATATATTGTATGTATTACAATAAGACATTTTACTATTTGAAGTGTAATCAAAATTGACCTGTCATTTGGTGACACGCTTCCCTCTGTATAAAGGAATTGAAGATGTGTGCCGGCGATTGCGTAAAACAAACAACGCTAGACAGTCATGTCAGCGTCACAGCTTATTTCAAAGCATGAAGTGCCCCTAAGTGAATTTTACTCCATCCTCGAATCATGCTAAGTGTTTGCACTCTATCATGGTAGATTAAAGAAAGAACATGGAGGATCAATAGTCAATGGTCTACAAAGTTGTCCATTAGCCATTGCTCGTGTATTTGATTTTGTGCCAATTTCCAACCAAGACAAATATTGGCATGTCCAAAATTTGACATCTAACCGGTGGCCATAGATATGCCCAACTTTGTAAATCAGAATAACTAATGTGGCAAAAGAGAATGCTACCAAGCCAAAATTTGGCATCTAACAAAATGACAGGTGGTTTCAAGCGGTCAATGTAACCAGAGTTTGCCTTAGCTAGATTGGGCACAGTGGCAGCCTCCTCGTACATATTAAGCCCTCTCTCCTGCATCAGAGGAGACCGCCACATGCACAAGAGAGATAACGTTTCCATTAGGGCGGATCATTCCATGCAATTTAAATTGAAACATTACTTCACAAATTTAATCATCGATAAAGAGGAATTCGGTAGCTAAGTGAATTTAAGGTAAATGCCATCGTCTTGAAAAACATATAGTTTTACTCTCTTTCCTAAGTAAACATGTTATTATTCAAATTATGTATTTTTTACAAATATTTCATTTCATTTTCATATGCGTATATACAGAACTCAGCAAAGTTAATGTTTAGAAAAAAAGGTTAATGTTTTTCTGTCGGGTCTAACCATATGGGGCCAGACTTGGGCCAAAATCAGGTTCAGCCCGGCTTAGCTTGTCACTTGGGCCAAAATCAGGGTCTTCTCCCGCACGTTCGCACAACCCGTCTCGTCCCCCTCCACTGCCGGACCGCCCCATCTCCTCCGCCGGGACGCCGAGCCCGCACCTCCGCTCCGCCGCCGCCCCCGGCTCCGCTGCTGCGCTCGGCTCCTGCGCCGCTCGCCTGCACGCGCCACAGCGGCGCTCTCCACAGCACCAGCTCCTCCGCCGCCGACCTCGTCTCCTCTGCCGTGCTCGCCTCACCGTGCCTCTCGGCCCTCGCAGCGCCTCTGACCCATCCAGTCTTGGGTCGATTCCTTTCATTGGTAAGGGACCCTAATTGCCCGACCCGAATGAATTTTTTGTACCCATGGGCTGGTCTGATAGATGTTCCAGCTTCGGTGGGCTATCGAGTCTCCTTACCCTGTCAGCTAGTGCCTTTGTGGAGGATTTCATTTTGCATTGGCGGTGCGCTAATCTAATCGTACCATCCGCTTGAACTCTTTTTTTTTTCCAGCGCCGCACAAGATTGTTGAATCTCATTTGACACCATCCGACTTTACATTGAAGCCGAAGAGTAGGCGCAGTTCGTTTCTCCAATAAAATGTCCAAGAGAAGCCTCCCTTCTTGGATGGGTTCTTCTAAAGATGGGGAGGACGATTCAAGCAAGAAGAAACATGCAGGCACCTCCCAGAAGGCTCAGAAAGGGCCTGATTTCTCCAAACTTTTGGTACCTACTGATTGATCGCTACTGCAGTCAAATGTATTCTGTTCCTTATCTGTGTTTAACTGTGGTGATTCTGTGAATCTGGGCAGGATGGAGTGGTCTTTGTTCTGTCAGGGTTTGTGAATCCGGAGAGGAGCACGCTGCGCTCACAAGCATTGGATATGGGGGCAGAGTATCGACCTGATTGGACATCGGATTGCACCCTTCTTGTTTGTGCATTTGCCAACACCCCAAAGTTTCGACAAGTTCAGGCAGATAATGGAACCATTATCTCAAAGGTTTGTTCTTGGTCATTAAGCCATCATCAAGGACAGCTATAAGTCTATAACTCTATATTATAACAATGATGTGACTTGTGTTCGAACTAGTGGTGATAGGACTACATCAAGGGTCAGATTTGAGCCCTTATGTATTTGCGTTGGTGATTGATGCAGTCACAAGGGACATACAAGGATATCCCTCGGTGTATGTTTTTTTTCTGATGTGTAGTGCTAGTCGTTGAGAACTGGGCGGGAGTAGATAGGATACCAGACCTGTGTTGGAATATTGTCGAGGCAAAAGGTTTTAGGTTTAGCAGAACTAAAACTGAGATATAGGGCACTATTAGACATGTGGATAGGTGTGGATGAAATTATTGATATGCCTGAACCATGGATAGGCTTTTATTAATTTCCTTCTTCTCTTTATTTTCCTCTATTGTTGTTTCTTGTTAGGTTTCAACTCTAGCACACCTTAACTTGCTTGGGACTAAAAGGCTTTGTTGTCATGTTGTTGTTTCAGAAATACAAAATATTTATGGTTATCTTGCCTTCCCTCAGGATTGGATATCTGAATCTCACAGGCAAAGAAAACTTGTGGACATTGAACCGTACCTCATGCATGCTGGAAAGCCATGGCGAAAAAATAAGGAGCCAGTCGAATCTGATCAAGGTGATAGATACTTTCATCAAATATATGTTTTATGGGCACAAGATCCTATTCTGCCTTTTGATGTTTCCTCAGATACATAAAGCATTTATGGGTGCTGTCCTGCATGTTGATAACTTTTGCCTGAGTGCCTGAGTAACCTCAAAATGTTTAATAACTTCGTATTTCTATGGAGATGGGGCCAATGATCATGTCATGATATCAAAACTTGCTCACTTTTAGGTGCCCTAAAAGCTAGTCATGGTGTCCTTGAGGATTCCATCATCTAGTATTTCTTCTATGGTTATTTTGTCTTTCAGTGAACCTTAATAGGTGTATACATGTATCAGGTTATTGTACTAATAATGTGATGGCCAACAAATTAGGCTTACTCTCTGCTATATTTGACCAACGTATGGATGATGTTCCTAATGTGTAGCTTATTTGCTCGATAAGTATTCGAAATGTTAAGTGAACCATTCTTCATATTTCTTTGCCTTTCAAAGGATGGTAAACTCCTCTGTAAAATTTGCCACATTGAGCTTCAACTTCACACTTGTCTTAAATTGTAATAATTCAGGGGTGCTCATTTAGTCATAGGCATGCGTGCCAGACATAGAGCGGACAGGATATGCTGCTTTTGCCTTTTTTTTATTTTTTAAGAGATGACTACATCCATGCCGAGAATTTGTAATTTTGGCAACCTTAAGGAGCACCACTTGATGCCCATTTACTAATTTGTTAAAGATGAATCATCCTTGCACCTTCGAGTTCTTGTCTTTTTAATTTGTGCAACTTCGAACAGAACCAATCAATTAAATGAATTTTGTAATGTTTTGGTCCTGCTGGTTTAGATCACATGGAGATATGCAAAGAGCGTCAAAAGCAAGTTCAACGGTCTCATGTCAAGTCCATCCACCTCTCCTGCCACAGAGGTTTGTCCTTTTTATGAAATTATCAAGAAAGATCTGTTCAAGGCTAACTTAATAACTAAAAACCATGCATCTGATGATGATTTTGATGTTAATTAAGAAGATGATGGCAATAATAAGAAGATATTATTTCCAATTTTTTCCTGAACTACAGCTGGCTAGTAAAATATCATATCAGCATGTTGATAACGTATCTCCAGCAAACATGAATACTTAAGTTATCTGGTTGCATTAACATCCTCTAGCTATTTACTGTCTATGTAAAGTATTCTGTTTTTCCAAGTAACATCAGTATGTATGAAACACTAGGGGGAGAGGGAGGGACACTTCAGCCAATGGGTTGGGCTAGGGTCCGTTTGGACCTAGTTGACACCTGAGAAAAGACAGTGTGCCAAGTTTAGGGACCACTAGCGCATTTAACTTTTTTTTTCTTTTGTAAGAGTGGGGGCCAATCGGGCGCGTGCATACCTAGGTTGGAATCAACTATGCATTAGATTCACTGATGCTCAGTCAGGATAATGTGCAACCTATAATCTTCCCTGTTAATTTAATGTGTCTGTGTAGCATTCAACCCACCTAATGTTGAAGGGAATATGAATGGTTGTGGAAAAGTATTTCTTCTTCTCTTTTTAGCATTTTAGTCTTTCCTAGGACAGGAAATCCAGTAAAATCCTTTTTCTTGCCAAAACTTACTGATTTTGTTCGATGTTACTTGTTTCCTTGTGGAGATGCCCTAAGTTAGTGAACTTATCTAGATGGAACAAGATGAAGGGAACATGAGTGCTTGGAAACATATCAACATGTTTTACTCTTGTAATAAATAGGTTTCATGATTCTGTTGCATGTATTTTTTTATGTCCGCAACCTCATAGTACTTTCCTTTTATTTTTTCCTTTTCTTACAGGCAGGACATTTGGACTCTACGAATAAACACTTTTCTCCCTCAAAAATAAAAGAATGGGCAATGGATGATTTGATGCAAACAGTGTCATGGTTGGAGAGCCAAGAAGAGAAGGTGGGTGCGCCTAATGAAAAAAACATTTATATGCTGTACCATTTTGCTTAGTATTACCTCTGCTTGCATCTAGTGTTTGATTTTCTGACTGACTTGTCTTTCTCTCTCTTCCTTCCTGGTAGCCAGAGCCAAGTGAATTGAAGGCAATAGCTGCTGAAGGGATAATCACTTGCCTGCAGGATGCCATAGAATCTCTGGAGCAAGGCAATGTAAGGAATTCAATAACGACTTCCTAGCATAAAGTGCATGTATCTGCATTATTTATCTATCACCGACTAACCAACATTGTGATACATATGATATGAGTGATTTACATCATAGTACATGTAGACTGAGGCACTGGTTTTAAATGATCTTGAAAGGTTGAAATGCTGCTTAGATGCCAAATCTTGATCTGCTCAATTATCATTGCGGGTGTACATTCACTAAGATCCTTAATTACCTGAGTGATGAATGAATAGTCAACACTCAACACAATGAACCAAGCTTCTTTTCTTTGTCCTTTTGGTATGCTTCTTATTATTGGTAATGGACCAAGCATCTTTGCATATACTTTTGTTATGCTGTTTACTGTAACGTGTTTCTTACCCTCAGCTTGCCATAATAAACTTGTTCAGGGCATCAAGGTAGTGGCAGAGCAGTGGAGCTTCGTTCCCCATGTTGTCAACGAACTGTTGAAACTGGATGGAGGCATAAAAGATGCATCTTTGCCCAAAGATCAGCTCTCGCAATTAGCAATCAAGTGTAAGAAAATTTATCAGGCGGAGTTTGCTCATGTGGGCAGCCACGACAAGGGGAAGAAGCACAAGAGTGAATCCCCAGAAACCGAGCATCGGAGGAAGGCTAAATCAGATGTTGATCATTATGACAGCGATGACACGATAGAAATGACAGAGGAAGAGATTGATCTCGCCTGCGGACAACTCCCTGGGCTATGCGGATGATGGAAGCTAGTAGGTTAGATGTGCCTGATGTCTGCAACCCAAATAAACCTATTGGTATCTGGTTAGAAAACTGACGTCATGCATGTCTGGCTCAGTTGAATCATTTCGTTTATTGCCACCCGCAAATTACTGCGGCTACAATCGCAGCCAACGGCTTGAAATTACTGTTCACCGATATTCTCGTCTCGCCCGACCACGTCAACCTATAATAATTAAAAGCGGGAAAAGGAAAAAATACATCCATTTTTAATTTGCACTTATGAATATGAGCATCACGCAAAAAAATTATGTACTAATAGAATTTAAGAGAAACAATTCAAACTATTATGTACAGGAAGACGAGAGCGTTTGGGCTGCTGGGCTAGGGGCCTGATTTTGAGACCAAAGTTGGCTAGCTCAAATAAAGTCTACAAATAAAAATTTATTATTTGACATAATATTTCTCTAGATTCGAGTGTAATCAAACATGTATAAATTTTGGTATGGTCAATTTTAGCCTCAAACCAAACAGTCTCTGGATGTTGCATGCTATGCAATTTTTTCAATTGCTGGTCATCAAAAGGGCGAGGCGAGTATAGGTGGCCAAACGGCACGGCAAGCACGGCTTGGACCCACTAGGCACTGCCTGCTAACATGCCGTGCCAAGCGGCACTGTGGACCTCAGCGCAGCCCATCGCCCAGGCTGATAGTGCTTGATGGGCCAAACAACAATTTTTTCACAACTAAAAAAATAGTTTTTCAACAAATTCGAAAAAACATTACTTTAGGCCTTGTTTGGCTACTCGTGGATTGGAGTGGATTGGAAAAATTGATGTGTTTAAATCCTAAATAGTTCAAAATTTTCTCCAATCCCTTTCATTTTACTTCAATCCACTTCAATCCGCGAGTACCCAAACTAAACCGGGAATCGACCGAGACCTCTTGCATGCGTGTCTTTCCCCACTCGCAATAACTAGTCCATTTTGTACTTTAATCTTTAAAACATGGTATAGTATAATAGTATATTCTAAAAACATAATCGCGACAGGCCGAGCCGGCACGCCGTACCAAGGCGGCGGCCCGGCATGCCATTGGAGCCGTGCCGGCCCGTTGGGCACGGCCGTCTGGCCATCTATAGAGGCGAGGCGTCCGCACGTGGAGTTGGGACTTGCGAGCCATGTGTAGTACGTACGACTTGCAACTTGCAAGCACAAACTAATTAATTAGGGTAGCCATCTGATATAGTAGCACATCGATCAAACTGAAGCGTACTAGTACTACACAAGTACACATTACAATGCAATAACGCAAGGGTGAAGTGTTAAAAATGAAAAAAAAAAGAGGATCGGCGTGCATGCATGTAGCCGGGCATGCGTGCACGCATATGCTAGTATTATACTGTGCTCCAATTAACGAACGCAACGCATACTGAGATGGGCGTAGCAGATATAAACCCTAGCAATGTGTCTATTGTTCCATTTCCATGGATCGATGACGATCTGATCTGGATTCTGAGCTGGAGGAGGGTAGCCTGCAGGGATCAGATCGCATCGGAGGGATCAAGCGAGCTGAGGCCGGCCGGCCGGAGCGGCGGAAGAATCTCTCGTCGTCCATGTCTATGTCCTCCTGACAAACACGGCGGGCGCAGAGATGAGTTGTAGTACCCTAGCAGGTAGTATGTACGTACTAAAACTAGAACATGCATACCAAAAAGTATACAGTACACATGAACCTGGCTGGCTTTTTGCCGACTCCTGTACCCTGACCGCAGGTAGTACGTGCGTGGCAGGATAAGGGTGGGTGACTGGGCTGGGTATTCCTCTGTTGGCCGGGTTGGGCGAGCAAACCCTTTCAATTGGCACTTAGGCTCTCTTCAACGGGATGCTCTAAAGAGGTGACTCAAAATACTGTTTTGTACTGTTGACATAAATACTATACTGTACGCAGATAGAAGAGTTGTTGGAATAGTGTTTTGAGGAAGTGGATGAGGAAGACCATTTGAACCAGCCTTACCCTCAACGCAAGAGTAAAACCGCAAAGAGGCATCATCGCTTGGTTCCACGCGTTCACGCATCTTGTCATTGCGGTAGCAAAAACACTCTTTGTTCTCTAATTGTATTGAACTCTACTATGAATTGCATAGGCGATACTCTCCTCCTATCCACAACGCAACCTATGAAATGGATAGAGTCAAACTATCTCACGTTTTACAAGTTTATAGAAAAATTATTCACATGTGCGTATGACACCAAATAGGTACGCCATAAAAATTCATTTCATGATTATCGATCTAGTGATAGTAGCCTAGTGTCTGTGTCATAGAACATAGATGAGGACATATTTTTATATACATTTAATCAGATTTAAGATAGTTTGACTTAGGAAAAAAAAGTAAAAGTACTTGTATTTTGGATAGAGACCCTCATTCCAAACCATAGCTATTTTTACGTTTGTCCTGAGTCAAGCTAGCTTAGAGTCGACCAAATTCATATACAAATGTATCAATATTTATGACATCATATTAGTATAGTCGGATTAATCATAATATATTTTTCATGTTGTACTTATTTACTACTATGTCATTCTAAAAAAAGATAGTAAGCAGCCGAACTTGTATAGAGATACCAGCGGTTTGTAGTAACCATAATAGATAACACAATGACTATCTTGTGCAATCGCACCATTTATTTTACTATTTTGTTACACAACACACTATTCTCCTCACAAGACTTCTTTATATGTCTAACTCATAACCTGTATGCATGTTCAAAATCCTAAGTTTACAATAGCTGAGCTGATTAACCAGACGCGGATATCGGTGACAAGCATCTACGTCGACAAATTAGTCAATCGCATGCAACTGCATGTCCATTATCAAAAGATCATTAGGAAGATGCATAAAGTGACTTACTGAATTCATTCAAGGGAGTGCCCATGTTCAAGGTCAGATGCCTGATACATTGCATCGTGCTATTGCATTAGCAAAAATTCAGCAGCAAGTACTGGAAGAGAGTAAACTTCGGGTGCATCGTTTTCCATCTGTTGGCAAGCCTGCTGTTCTTCCCAGGAAGTCTGATGGTAAAGCCCCTGGAACCTCCTTGTGGAAGGAGCGTCAACTGAGAGATTACCGTAAGGCGAATGGTCTTTGTTTTCATTGTGGTGAGAAATATGACCCAACTCATGCAGCTACCTGCCCAAAACGCGTGGCTCCTCAGCTTAATGCTCTTGCAGTTAATGACCTTGATCAACCTTTATCAGAGGAGGTCTCGAATGAATTGGCAGTTGAGGATTATTATGAAATAGAAACAGTGAACTCGAGAGAGGACAATCTGTCCTCGTCTCTCTACCTAAAAATCTCTGTGTTGCTCACGTCCCGGCGATCGCCGGCGGCCACGGGTATGCCTTCGGCTATGTAATGTGTGGCGTTGTGTTAGAGACGAGGGTTGATGGGCAAGGTGATAAAACCCACACCATGTATCTGAATAGATCAGGATTATTATGAAATAGAAACAGTGAACTCGAGAGAGGACAATCTATCCTCGTCTCTCTATCCAAAAATCTCTGTGTTGCTCACGTCCCGGCAATCGCCGGCGGCCACGGGTAGTTACACTGCAGAAGGATTCAGATCCGCGTGCCCGAAATCCGACACGCGCGCCGTCCAGCCGCTGTCGTCGTCCTGGTGGAGCAGGATGTTGGACGACTTGATGTTGCCGTGGGCTTCGAGTATTGAGTAGGCACGTATGCAGGTACTCGATGCCGCGGGATGCGTCGAGCAGCATCATGATGCGCAGCTTCCACGACGACGTCAAAGGTGTCTCCGCCTGCTTGGTAGCTGCTGAGTGGAGGTGGTCGTAGAGTGCGCCGCTCTCCATGTACTCGTAGACGAGGAGGACCTCCTTGTTCTCCTCGCAGTAGCCGGCGAGCTCGACGAGGTTGTTGTGGCGGAGGCCGGAGAGGAAGGCCAACTCCAGCCGCGATGAGCACCCCTGGAAGCAGCGCTTGATGGCCACCTCCTCGCGCCCGTTCCCGCGGTACACGGTGCCAAAGCTGCCCTCACCGATCTTGACATCGGGCGAGAAGCCCTCGGTTGCCGCCTCTAGCTCCGCGAAGGTGAACTTGTCCTCCTCGAACGATGACAGCACGTTTGGGCGACAATGACTGCTCATGGGTAGCGAGAACGCCGAGAAGCTCGGGGATCCCGAATGGGTGGGTTCAAATATCGAGCCCCGTCGCGGCAGATCCATCTCGCTAGCCCAAAAATAACTACTATTCCTTTGTGGGCTCGTGGATAACCCCTCCGACCAATGTGGTAATAGGTATGCAAACGAACCGGCTACACGGCCCGGTGGTACATTTTCAACCCTAGACGGTGGCGACCGTAGCTGGCCGCGGGGATACGTACGCACGACAGCGGCCACATCACAAATCTCTTGATGCGTGACAGCTACCGACGGAGCATGCCACCAATGGATTTTGTGGCTCTGGCGTTGTTGCTGCTGTCGTCGTCGACGGGGACTGCGGTAGCTCTCACGGTGTTGTTGGCCTGCACGACATACATTTTCATAATATATATGGGTTCTTTTTTTGAAACATCGTACTATTATAGTGAATACATGTTCCAGTTCGTATATATTTTATTTCATCAAATCAAATAAATATTTGAAAGATATTTTACGGTGGTTGGAATAGTACCCACTGGTACCAGGTAGTACCACTATTTTTTAATTTTTAAAAATCTTTATGTCCTTTCTAGAGATTAAAAAAAATAAAAATATGAGTACCCGTCCCACTATTTTTAGTATCGGACTCTCGTATTTGGTACCGTCTACTTTTAAACCGTTAGATCTTCTCTGATGGACGGCTTCCTATTTTTTTCAACCACCGTAAAATTTGTAAACATTTGAACATATTTGGTTGTTTCTCTTCCATAAGCGATAATACCTAGTGTTTTCTTTATTTGATTCCTTTTCCCTTCTTCCATACCTTTTGCGCATTCAATACAAAAATTACCTGCTGTTTTGGTGCCTTCTCCACATTATTGGTATAATAATTTGTGTTTTCGCATCCATCAAACCTCTCGATTATTTGCTTAGCTGTAGGTCTTTCTTCTCGGTCCAAATTTGACACAGCTTAGTTCCTATCTCAAGGCAACTTTTTATTTGTCTGTAATCAGTTGCTGACAATGTTCCTTCTAACCTGTTACTCCAATTTTCAAGTATCTGCAGAATAAGCACAGAGAGCTTGTTACTATGTAAATGACTTGTCAATGGATCTCCATCTTGAATGTGTGAACATAATTTCTTACATCTTCCACAATGACCCCCACCCCCCTGCTGATTTTCATCCCCTGCCTCAATCAGCTCCTGCATCCTGGTTCAGAAATCCACAACACAAACTCATCATGAGCTCCTCTCTACCTTCGCAACAACTCCACACCTTCCATGTTTTCTTTTGCTTCCTCATCCTGATCTCCTGAGCTTCCCTGCATCCAAGCCTCCTGCGCCTACTGACCTGATGACAACCGCCTTGCCGTCCAGTTCCCCCAAATTTGGGTGGGCAATGTGGTGCTCCCTCCCTTGACGTGCCAACCAAACTTCTCAGGACCAAACACCTATTGTGTTAGTACCCAAACTTAGGATTTGTGCTTAGCAGGAGCCTCCCAAATTTCTGCTTGGCTGGTTCAGCTTCGGGGGAGTTCAGGCACTCTCAGCCGGGAAAACGCCCATGTTGCCCTCACCATGTGCTCGCTTCGGCCGCCATTCCATGTGCGCCTTCACGATATCAGCTCCTGACTCCAGCTGGAGCAAGTGGTCGCATTGGATGGCGTCACCTGGGTGGCCATCAGCGCATTTGCCTGTCATGGTGGTGAGAGACTGCGGCACGCTGTCACAGCCGCACTCCTTCCTGTAATCCAGCGTCGTGCTCGCAAGCTCATGCTTCTCCAGGATTGATATTGGAGCACTCTGAGGTGAAAAACAAATGAAAAAATATTCAGGCATTTCAGCACCCTCATGCTGTTCAAATATAAAGGGGCTCAATTGATCACTGAACTAACAATGTCTACAAGTACAGGTCACCAATTGATTATGCACTTACAAAGAGTTATACAAACCCTAGTACAAAACGCTTTATAAACTTTTAAGTCATGCCAGCGAGTTCTTAACAACTACCAAATGGCCAGGACAGTGGCCATTAAATAAGATGAAAAGAGGAAGGCCAGGAAGAAATTACCTCAAGAATACAACCAATATACTTGACGTTGTTCACATGCTGGTTGACATCAAGGTTGCCCCACCTAGGCTGTTCCATGCATGGCAGTTCCATGAGAAACCTTACACATGAGAAGAATCATGATAGCTCAGGTACAATGACAGCTAAGCAAGAAACCATGGCTATCCAACTTACAGTGAGCCCCTTTCTTATGAACTGCTTCGTAGCATCACCATCAGAAGTGCTTCCTGGCTTAGCCAACTTATCACTTTGCTCATCTGTTATGGCTGAGCGACCATTGAAATATGGGCCAATCTCAGCCCTTACTTCATCTGGCATTTTAGAAAGCCGTCTAGTGTTCTTATTCATCATCACCCAAACACTGCAGGCAAAAATCGAAGGGTAAGCAAATCACAAGCAAAAATGGAATTCCTCATCAGAAAGATAAAAACAATATATGCTAATGCAGATGAAATCCAAACCATGTAGCTCTCAAGACTATTTATATAACTTTAACCTCAACCTATCAATTTAAATAACCTTTCAGCTATTTATGGTCAAAACTAAAATGGTTTGACTTAGGACAAAGCTACATGGACATATATTAGGGAGTGAAAGGAGTAATCATCTCATTAGCAATATCTTGAACATCTATGGAAGGTTAGCTAATCAATAAAAATAACTTACTAGGATTTACCTGCTCAGTGGAAACTTTATGCAGAAGTGATAAAATGACTGCCACGAAAATTGTTCCAAACATCACCAGGACTAGCTTTTGAACAGAGCTAGGACTAGCTAGTAGGCAGCATAGTATTTTGGTACCACATTCACATGCTGCTGATAAGTAGTAAAAAGAGTGATCATGATGGGAGCAGATGATGCAGGATAGTGTTAAACCCAGCTATAACCAATTTCTTTCTCAGTGGAAGCATTTCTAATTTGACTTTGCAAACTGTTGATTACAGTCCACCTGTTGGTTGATCCATTTACACTAATGAGATGGAGATAAGGCATTCTGGTATAAGGATTCATGGAGATTAGTTGACTTGCTGCATGCTCTGCCAGTCTGTCATTACCATTCAGTCTGCCAATTGCTCAAGAGAGAAGTCCAGATTGCTGAATCCGGTTCAAATGGCATCGACTTCACTAGCTCTTCAGCCTCCTCAAGCATGCCTCTTCTACAAAATAGATCAACCATGCAAGAACAGTGCATTATATCTGGTGAAATTCCGTAAATACATGTCATCGCATTGAAGTAATGTTTGCCTTCCTCCAAAAGGCACATGTGATTACATGCAGAGAGTATGCTGAGAAATGTGATGCCATCAGGATTTACTTGAGCCTTTGTCATATTCTCAAATGTTTCAATAGCATTTTGACCAAGACTATTTAGTGCATATCCATGAATCATTGTGTTCCATGACACCACATCTTTCTTAGTCATCTGATAAAAAATAGTTTGGGCAGTAGCCATTTCACCACATTTGCAGTATATGCTGATAAGTGAATTTTGGACTAGCAAATGTGACTCAAATCCAAACCTGATAGTAGTAGCGTGAAACTGCTGGCCGTGAACCATCATAGAATTATGTGAAAAACAACCTATGAGGCTAGAAAGAATCGAGTCGTTTGGCCGTATATTTGACAGTAGCATCCTCTTGTACATCTTGAGTGCATCACTTCTTAAGCCATTTTGAGCGAGCCCAGTAATTAAACAGTTCCAAGTCAGTAAATCACGTGTTGGAGATTCAGTGAAAAGCTGGTGAGCTTCAGTCACCTTACCCTGATGAAGCAAACCAGATATCATCACATTGTAGGTGACAACTGTCCTTTTACGCATGCTGTGGAAAAGGTCCAGTGCATCATCCAAATAACCTCCTTTGACATATCCAAAGAGCAAAGAAGTGCAGGACATCACATCTACTTGAGGCATATTCGTAAAACACGTTCCGAGCTTTATCAAGCATTCCATTCTCCATAAACCAAGACATCAACACGGTAGCTGCTTCCACACTCTTTTCAGGCATCTCTGAGTACAGCTCGGAAGCATCAGCAACTCGTCCATCTTTTATATAGCCATTGACCATCAAATTCCATGAGATCTTATCCCTGTCATGCATGGAATCAAAAATATTTCTAGCCTCATCGATCCTGTCAGCACAGATATAACCAGATACTGATGGCATTCCATGACCCAACATGCTTTCTTTCCATTTTATCAAATTCCAGCCATGCCTCATTGATATCCAAGGAGTTGCAGTACATCGCAACTAATGACGACTGAATGATGTGGTTAAGAACAAACCCAGACCTAACAGCGAAAACCGTGAATGCATCTGCCTCCTCCAATGCTCTTCAGTGCTGCATAAGCGTTCACAATCTTCACAAGAATTGCACTTAGTCACCTCCTCCCCGTTACTCACCAAAGTCTTGAACATTTGAACAGCCTCTCTGAATCGCTCGTTGATGACCAGACCTCCGATCATGACGCACCACGACACTGAATTCTTTGCAGGCATCGAGTCGAACAGCTCAAATGACCGCCCCACCTCACAGACCATAAAGTATCCTTTGATCATAGCGGTCCAGGACACGACGTTGCGCTCCGGCATCTGATCAAACAACCTGCGAGCATCCTCCACCCGATGGTTCGCCACCAGGCCTGACATGAGAGCGTTCCACAGGGCCACGTTTGGACTGTCAACAGCTTCCGCAACCCGCTCCAGGCAGGTGAACGCCCCACAGCTGGCGTACATGGTGACCAGGGAGGCGCCCACGAACACGTTCCCCGAGGAGCCAGCCTTGACGGCGAGCCCATGGGCGCACCTGCCGAGCTGCAGAGCCTCCGTCCGCGCGCAGGCCGACAGCACCGTCGAGAAGGAGGTGTGGTCCGCGCGGAACCCGAGCCGCCTCATCTCGACGAACGCGGCAACGGCGCTGCCGTGCGCCCCGGACCGCGCGTGCGCGGCCATGAGGGAGTTCCAGGACACGACGTCCCGGCGCGGCATTCCGTCGAACACCGCCCGTGCGGCGTCCAGCCTGCCGGCCCGCAGGTGCTCGCCCATCAGCCTGTTCGCTGAGGTCACGGCGTCGCAGGCGGCCGACATGCGCGCCGGGGAGGGCGCGGGAGAGGCGGCGCGCCGGGCGCGGTACGCCGCCGCGCGCGCGACCCCGAGCGGCGTCGCGCCGGCGGCCATGCCAAGAGCTGCTCAGCTGCTGCGCGTGAAGCTTGGTCAGTGGCCTTCCCAAAATCACCATGAACTTGGTGGGCCTTGGGTTTCGCACCTGAGAAGCCCACTTCCGAACCTGGAGCGGCAGGAACGGCGTGAGGCTGGCTTCACAGAGCAGCGATCACTGCCCGCTTCCAACGGTGGGCGGATAACAGGCCGCTGCATCACCGGCCCAGTTCTCTCAAGGCCCAGGGTCCTACCATAGCAGACCGCCATCTTTTTTTTCCCCCCTCCCATTTTCCTTTGTTGTCTCATTCGGTGCCGCGCAAAAGCTGCAATTAATCAACGCTGGGGTACAAAGTTAAAAACTGTAACGCCAAGGTGAATTTTTACCCGAGCAGCCAGTACTGCTACCACCACGTACCACGGGCATGGCGATTGGCGAGGCAGCCGCGGATGATGATGATTGAATGCGCGAACCACCCGTTGCTGTGCGGCAGACAGTCGGGCAAACAGTAGCCGCTGCCCGGGCGATCCGATCGTGCGTCGCGATGGACGAAAGTCGCAGGACCCGGGATTGAATGCTCGCCCATTCATGCCCACCGAGCCGCCGGCCGGTCCCCCGTCGCCATCACGCGATCGAGCACAGCAGCCGGGCCATGATAGCGCGCGGCACGTGATCCCCCGTCGTCACTCCGGGGCGCGGCCGCCGGAGCCGGCCGACAGACCGCGCGCTGCGTCGCCATCGGTCGGTCGGCCAGAGGCTCCCGCGGCGGCGGCGCGCTCGGGAGTTGCAACGGACAGAGCCGGGGACGGCTGGGATAGTAGGTTGGCGCTGTCACGGGGAGTGGATGGGGACCCCGTCTAGCAGTCCAGCACCAAATGCAAATGCCCAAGCGGCTGGTCCCGGCGCTCCCTCCAGTACTTGCAGCTTGCCAGCCTCTACACTCCACGACTGCAGTGCAGACGTGCAGTGCAGGCACCGTCATCCGACCCGGCGCCCAACGCCAGCCAAGCTTTCGCGTTGCC
This sequence comes from Paspalum vaginatum, assembly GCA_030272315.1. Classification (NCBI taxonomy): domain Eukaryota; kingdom Viridiplantae; phylum Streptophyta; class Magnoliopsida; order Poales; family Poaceae; genus Paspalum; species Paspalum vaginatum. The sequence goes on from CM059021.1 coordinate 41,152,896, forward strand.
TGACGCGTGACGACACCTCACCTCACCGCGCTTGGACGCACGTCCCATTCCATCGGGTACATTTCTTCGTCTCCGCGTCGTCTGGACCCGTGCCGTTCCCCATGCCGCCGCCACTGCCACGCCCATACATGGTTGGCGTAGCCGCGCCTCACCAAAGCCAAAGACGACCACTTTGTTGCTCCACTGCTGCTGAGAGCCTGCCCGCCGGCCGCCGGGACTGTCTCGGCTCGGGAAACCGGCGCTGGTTCAGTTGCAGCATCGCTGAAACTTTGTTCGAGGCACGCCGTACCCCGTACGTTCTGGGACGCTGAACACGCCTCGCGGTTGAACCTTCCGTGAAAAGAAAAGAGCCTACCAAGGCTGTCAGGCATCCGAGGGAAGAATGCTTGTTCGGTCGAAATTTTTTATCAAGTTGGTTCAGAATGGTTGCACAAAAGACCCCACAGCAGAAATCAAGCCAGTAATCTTTTTTTTCTTACACATGACAACATGGTCCAAGAAGCATCTGCCCTGAGCTAACCTCCCACCATGAATATCTGTCCCCACACCCCACCACCCTTCAATCCCAAAGCTCCCAAACCTGTTCTGCGACGGAAACGCAGGAGGGCTGCGATTCGATCAATTCCATAAGACCATAAGGATGTACAAATTAGGCTGTTTGTACAAGGGGAATTCCTTCTACACACCCGGCCTTGCCTAAATTACTACTACATCATCATTGCCATGACCCCCCACCCCCCTGCTGATTTTTCACCCCCGGCCTCAATCAGCTCCTGCATCCTGGTTCAGAAACCCACAACACAAACTCATCATGAGCTCCTCTCTACCTTCACAACAACTCCATGCCTTTCATGTTTCCTTCTACTTCCTCATCCTGAGCTTCCCTGCGTTCAAGCCTCCTGCGCCTACTGACCTGATGACAACCGCCTTGCCGTCCAGTTCCCCCAAGGTTGGGTGGGTAATGTGGTGCTCCCTCCCTCGATGTGCCAACCAAACTTCTCACGACCAAACACCAATTGCGTTAGTACCCAAAATTAGGATTTGTGCTTTAGCAGGAGCCTCCCCAATTTTTGCTTGGCCGGTTCAGCTTCGGGGGAGTTCATGCACTCTCAGCCGGGAAAAAGCCCAAGTTGCCCTCGCCATGTGCTCGCTTCGGCCGCCATTCCGTGTGCGCCTTCACGATATCAGCTCCTGACTCCAGCTGGAGCAGGTGGTCGCACTGGATGGTGTCATCTGGGTGGTGGCCATCAGTGCATTCGCCTGCGACGGTCGTCAGAGACTGCAGCACGCTGTCACGGCCGCACTCCTTCCTGTAATCCAGCGTCATGCTCGCAAGTTCATGCTTCTCCAGGATTGATATTGGAGCACTCTGAGGGGGAAAAATAAATGAAAAAGGATTCAGGCATTTCACCACCCTCGCGCTGTGCAAAGATAAAGGAGCTCAATTGATCGCTGAACTAACAATGTCTACAACTACAGGTCACCAATTGATTATGCACTTGCAAAGAGTTATACAAAAGGCTTTATAAACTTTTAAGTCATGCCAGCGAGTTCTTAACAACTACCACATGGCCAGGACAGTGGCCATTAAATAAGATGAAAAGAGGAAGAGGCCCAGAAGAAATTACCTCAAGAATCCAACCAATATACTTGACGTTGTTCACATGCTGGTTGACATCAAGGTCGCCCCACCTAGGCTGTTCCATGTAATGGCAGTTCCATGAGAAATCTTACACATGAGAAGAATCATGATAGCTCAGGTACAATGACAGCTAAGCAAGAAACCATGGCTATCCAACTTACAGTGAGCCCCTTTCTTATGAACTGCTTCGTAGCATCACCATCAGGAGTGCTTCCTGGCTTAGCCAACTTCTCACTTTGCTCATCTGTTATGGCTGAGCGACCATTGAAATATGGGCCAATCTCAGCCCTTACTTCATCTGGCATTTTAGAAAGCCGTCTAGTGTTCTTATTCATCATCACCCAAACACTGCAGGCAAAAATCGAAGGGTAAGCAAATCACAAGCAAAAATGGAATTCCTCATCAGAAAGATAAAAACAATAAATGCTAATGCAGATGAAATTCAAACCTTGTAGCTCTCAAGATTGTACGGCCAGAGTTGTAGTCACGAACATGCCAGTCTCGACGCATGCCATTTTTGCCAGCAGCAGCTACCCATGTGTCCACTTGAACCATATCTCCCCTAAAAATTATAGCAAGTCTTTTTTTAATAAATAATGTCTCAATTTTTCAGCCTACAAATAAATGTTCCACAACTATATCAACCACAAAAACTGCAGTCAAAACTATTTTATCTTGTTTCCAGCAAGGTAAACTAAGAAATGGACAACTTGTCACTTCAACATATGAACACTGTACCAGCTACCTCATTTTATGAGCACTCGAGTTATTTGCTAGCAAATAGCAAAGTAAATGTGATGAGTCGACGGATCCAGATCTAGGACATCAACATATGGCAGCCCACAACATTTATTCTTAGGATGAGATCATTTATTCCAAAAATTAAGGCTAGTTCTGGTCTCTTGAGGTGTATAATCTGTCGGATTTTTTGGATTCCAATAATCAAGGATGCAAGCCATGTGTGGCTCAATTCAGCAGTTCTAAGCCATTAATATACTGTCTTACAAACAAATGACTTCCAGGATCAGTACTCTATAAGGCACATATCAGTGTTTTGGCTATGGTAGTTGCACCCACAAGAAAGTGGCATAAATCAGTAAATTGTCAGGGAGATTTTTTTTTCTTGTGTATCTCATTGCTTGTTAGAATTACTTAAATTCTAATGATGTTTAAGCCAGCACCACTGAGGGAAAATTTTCGAATTCCAAAGCATAAGTAAACAATAAATCCTTATATAGGAGCACTGCTCCAGAAGTGCCTGAGTCCTATTATTTCAACAAAGACATCACAGTTTGGCAGACTTAAACCCAAATGTTTAAGTACTTTTGTTGCGCCAAGGGTAGCTCATAAGGCCTGTTTGTGTTGCTAGTCTCGAGTAAAGCCAAGTGCATTCCACCAGAGTTAAATAGGATGCTTTCATGTCATATGGTAAGCATGTTAGTTATAAAGCTTCATGAGTCAAAACAATTAGTGCACAAATTATCAGTCTAAAATCACCAAAATGCTAGTAAAATGACTGAAGTTCAGCTATATGACATTTGTCTTGAGCTACTTCACTAACATATAATAACTCTCTTCTAGCACATGCAACACTTATTGGTTTTGAAGCGCATGCGCCAAGGGACAGAAACAGAATCCCATAAAGAGTGGAAAGTGTAACGGTTATGGACTTGATTAAAACCGAAGAAAAAAGCTGACCTCTACCAAGCAAATGGATAAGGTAAGTTACGGTTTGCATGGAAGCGTACCACGAGGGGTATTGCTCAACAAGAAGCTGAATTTTGCTGACGACCCAGATCAAATTCCGCTTGCTCATCTCAGGCGTGGCGCCAAAACCATCTCCAAGAAGGCCAGCCGTCTTCACATGGTTAAGAGCTGTTTCCTGAAAAATCCAAAACAATGTAAGCCACAATGAAAACATATGGACATTGGCTAATAGAGGGAAAAAAAGGTAGAGAAACTTAGTTTCATAGCATCACTATGTCACCTGTAAATGATTCATTAATGTCTCTATAGAAGCTGTACGATCAGCACCAATCTCAGTAGGACCGAATCAGGAAGTTCTGCCTGAATACCAGCCCGTCCTGGATGATCCTACCAAAGCCAAATGTATCAACAAGCATGTCAGGTTTCTTGGGCTTCCAGTCAAGCAGCGTCCACTGCTTCTCTGCTGCCAGGAAGATGGTAGTGACAGCTGCAAGAAGCATGCTCCAATCTGGCAGCTGGTTGTAGAATGTCTTGGGAGCACTGTAGGGTATCGCCTCCTCCGTGTCTGCACTTGCATTCTTATGGTTAACCTTGGTGCCATTAACCTTGGGAAGGGCTTGTGCTTGAGCCTTCACTTGCATGTTTCCAGAAGGCACATTTGGCTTTGCGACAATACCACGGACGCTCAAATTCTCCGGCAATTCACCACCCATGGCCTTGGATGTTTTGGCGGAAGCTGCTGGGGAAGCCCCTGGGCCAGGGAAGAAGGCTGAGGCGGCAATGGACCCAGCCATGGTTCAACCGTGCTTCAGGATTCGGAGAAGCCGAGATCAGTCACAATGCCAACCTGAATAAAGAATCAACAGAAACAGAAGCCTTATGAGAAGATGACGATGTGTATATATTCGCTACTGGCATAGCAAAGCGCAACGTTTCCCCTTATTTTGCATTGCATGCTCGTGAACAGGATCCCAAAAGGAACACGGCTATCGTGTGACTACGATGGTTAAATTTGTTTCCCAAATTTGGGCTTCCTGGATCGAGATAGCTACAGAAAGAAGCAGCGAACATTCCATGTTGGGTTACAGAAAAAATATGAGAACACAAGACAATTTTCTGAAACCGGGAGGAGAGAAGTTTGAGGCATAAGCCACCGGATCCAAGCATCCAGCTGCAAAAAGATGTGACTTTTGCGGCAAAGGACGGCCAGTACCAACGAATAACGCGACTAAGCTGTGAGCCCATCCATACGAATCAATTCGATAGGAAGGGCCAATGCCCCACCGTTGGAAAGCATTTCAACTAAGGCCGCACCGCACGTTTTCGGGGGGCAAACTAATGCCTACCCGCCCACAGAAATCCAACCTTTTTTTCTCTCTCTGAACACGGCTCAAGCCAGTCGTGGCGGCCATGATTTCCAATCGAATCGAACAAAACGAAACACGCCCATAGAACGGAAAAGCTCAGATTTTCCTTCCCCCAAGAACAGAAACGCATTGCCGGCGTATCCACACGGGCCCGACACCCAAAGCCGCGCCATTGCTGATCTCCAGCTCAGGCCAGACGAAACCGCACCCAAAATCCAAGCATTCCACGCGAGCCCCCCACCAATTCCCGCGAATTCGAACCCGAAAACACGGACGGACTAAGGAAAAAAAATCCCCCCCCCCAACAGCATTAGGGCACCGGTAGACCTCCTCGAGACGCCGCCAGATCTACCCGCGGAACTGATGAAATGCGGCCCCGAACCCCCGCCACCCCCCGCGCCGTGGAAGGGAACCCGTACTCGTAGCACGCAGATCGGCGGGGGACTCACCGCGCGCGCGCCCGCAGGGAACGAGCCCGAATCGATCAAGCCCGCCGCTCCCCGCCTCGCCCTCCTCCTCCTCGCGCCGCTGGCTGGAGCGGATTAGATACGGGCGGATTGGACTTGTGGCCTCCGCTCCTCGGGCTCGCCACCTCACGCACGAGACGAGAGAGAGAGGGTGGGGGAAAGATGAGTTTTTTTTTTTTTTCCTCTCCTCCACCACCTCGCTCGCTGCGTTTCTCTGCAAGGCGGCCACGACGCAGGCAGAGCCGTTAAGCCGCGTGCATATATACACGCGCGTACGGCGACACGGGGTTCGTATGCGTAGAGGCATACGGCCCGGGGAAAGGACGGGAGTGCCCCTAGGGCCGGTTCGGTCAGTCCCGGGCAGCGGGCGCAGGTGGGCCCGGGTTCCACACTAGCCCCAAGTTTTTCTTGCTCCTTTTTCTTCCTTGTTCTTGCCGTCAGATGGCTCTACACGAAATTCGGTTCCACCACATATACTGGTGGATGGTAACGCCGCGAAAGCGATGTTTCTTGAGTGTGAAACAGGCAAGGATGATTGGTGATTGTTGTAGGAGACGATCCCCGGGTGATGCAGACCATTGTTCTAAACGGCACTGCTGGTAGTTTTCTACGCAGTACTTCTTTCGTTTTTTAACTAAAATGTGACATGTATTTAAAACCAGAGGGAGTGCTTTTTACATGAATATTTGTACCGGCAGACATTTTTAAGTATTTCTTAGTATAGAAAAGATATATGGTTAATAGCATTTGTTGCTCCACTAGACCACTCTCAGTGTATGTTTCATTGTTGCCAACAGATTAAAGGTGTATGTAGTGTTATGACAACAGAATTAAAATGTAAGATGAAAGTTGTGTTTTGTCGTTTTACAAGAAACACGGTAACTAGAATGAAACCCCGCAAACAACAAATTACTTCATCTCCACACCTTTTCTCCATCTGATCCATGGCCACTTTGTTATATTACGCCATTGCCTAAAATTTAGATACAACTGTAGGAAGGGTACATAATTACATGATATATCTGATGACAACATTTCACAACAAAGTAAATGTCATGGTTTTGACAAAAAAAAAACATTGTGAGTTTTCATAGGTGTCTTTCGCTTATCAACCCCAAACCTCTAAAGATAATGTGGCACTTTTATTTGGGAATCACGTAATGGAACTCTGCGCCAAGAATGCTCTAGCTTCGCAGCTGGTCCAAGCATAGGACTCACAAGACCACATGTAGGTTGAAAATGCTGGGACACGCAGAAGCCTTATTCTTCTCAAGAATTTTAGCAGCATTTCTTGTGGATAATAAGACATGTCTTTATTTAGAGGTGCAAGGATTAAGAACTAGCTCGCCGATAACAAACACGTCTGTAGCGGTCAAATTATAGAAAAATAAACCGATAAGTTGAGGATGAAGGATATAAATAGGCGTTTTGATCTCTATGAGAAAATCCAAGGCATCATCCTCCTAGTGCACCTCGTACGGTACGGTCTTGAATAATACAGTACTAACTATTACGTGCATGAGAAGAGAATGAGACCGATCGTGTGGACGGAGCATCATCGTGCTGCTACTTTTGACCTAGAGATGTTTCGAGGCCATCGCTGTCACAATTGATAATAAGTCCCCCGGGCCCCGGAGGAAAAAAAAAACCGTTAATCAGGCTAATTAATAAACGCGTGGAGAAGTAAATACGAAGAGTGACGCCAGTGATCGGAGGCCATGAGGCATGGCTGAGCGAGCGTCGCATCCGGGCGGCGTGCATGCCCGGCGCGCGCAGACCTCGTGTCACCTCGTCCGAGATGACAGGCGGCGTCGGGCGCGCTGCTGACTTGACCACGGCGGCGGCGCCACAGCGCGGTCCGCCGCCGGCAGCCCCGCCCGCCGACGCTGACAGTTTGCAGGCAGGCAGGGGCAGTTTGGGAAGCGGCGGGCGGTAGCTTCGCGAAGCAGGTGGTGGCGCCTCGCTTTCTTCTCTTTCCTTGTTGTGTGTGAGGGACTGGTGGCTGGCTGGCCGCGGCAGGTGGCCACGTGCACACGGCTCCTTTCAGGTCGGTGGGGCCCCCAACCACCTCTCTGCGCCGAAGCGTAGCTGTAGTGCCAGCGCCCCCCTCCTCTCCGCGCTGCTTGGTGATCGTGACCAAGCTCAACTGAAAATGGGAACCGGCGAGTTCTTATTCGAGCAAATTCTTTACGTGCCATTTAAATCTATACCGATTTTTTTTTACCATCAGAAATTATAGACTTTTCTGTGTACCATCGTTTTAGATTTCTAGTTCCCTCAGTGCCATTTCCGTCCCCCACCATATGAACGCCGTCATTTGATGCAACTAGGCCCACCTGTCATTCACTGTCCTCTATTCCCCTTCTCTCTCTTTCTCTCTGTTCATCCTCAAGCCAACCGCTCCGCCCGGCGCCCGCCTGCCCCGGCGCGCCCTTCCGCTCCACACGCCCGCGACGGCGCGCCACCGCTCCGCGCTCACGCGCCCTCCCGCGCCGCTGAGGCCGTCGTTCCCTCCCGCGCCGCCGCGTCTTGACCTCGTGCCGCAGCTGGAGAGGATGGGCTCGATGGGGGCGACGGGAGGCTGCGTGGCGGACAGGGCCGGCGAGGGGGCAGGGAGAGGGAGCCTTGGGCGGCGCCGGTCGGCAACGGAGCCGCGGGAGGCCGTCGGGTGCCAGTCCGCGACGCGGGAGGCCACTGAGCGCCAGTCCGCAACGGATGCCGCGCGCGGCGTGCCGGTGGCGGGCCGGCGACGCACCGCCGCTTGCGCGCGACCACGGCCGGCCACGCCATGCCGGCCCACCTCTCGCCCGCATGGAGGACCGAGAGGGATGGGGAAGAACAGGGGGCAGCGGCGAGGCGGAGGCATGTGAGGCGGGGGCAGGGTTGGGAGCAGAGCGGAGTCCGTGGTGGGGGCGGAATGGGGACGAGGCGGCCGGGGGATAGGCGAAGCGAAGACACGGGACTGCGCCGCGCGACGGCCTACGCAGCCGCGCTGCGCGCAGGCCGCCCGTTGCCGCGCCCCGCGTCGGACACCGAAGTCGCGCCGCGTGTCGGACACCGGAGCCACGCCGCGCGTGCCTCCCGTTGCCGCGCCGCGCCGCGCGAGGGCCCTGCCTCCCTCCTTCTCACCGCCGTCCGGCAACAACCTTCCATGCCCTGCAGCCAGGCGTAGGGGACAGAGGACGCGGCCGGCAGTGGCAGTGGCAGCGGCGGCCGAGCAGGTGGTGGCGCTGGAGGCCATGGTCGCTGGGCTGGGCTCGGTGACGACGGGGCTGCGGGCGACGCCCTTTGGGCGGCAGGTGGTTGCGTGATGACGGCGTCCGTAAGGATTTGACGGCGATGGCGTACGAGGAAGATAAATTATAAACCAATGGCATACAAAAAAGTCTATAATTTTCGATGGTACAGAAGTAACCGGTATAGATTTGGATGGCACATAGGGAATTTGCTCTTCTTATTCTGTCCGAAAAACACTAACAATTCCGGCCGATCGACCAAACACGCATGCCCTGTATCTACTCCATGGATACGATCTGATCGACCGCTGTCTGTCACTGAGTATACATGTAGTCCACTACTAGACTAGACTAGACTAGACCCCTGCATGAATATGCTTGGATAATTCTTCTAAACTTGACGGTGCCTGCTAGCTGAATTCGTTGTTAGTTTCAAGTTTGATCCGAGCCCGAGAGATCATCGAGAGGCAACGGAATTAAAGTCTATTCGGCTGGCGCGCTGCCGCGTGTGCGGTCTCATTCGATCTGGCCGCGCGACCCAAGAGTCAACTGGATCCGGCTGTGGGGAGTAATACGAACCAATTAACCGTCCGTGGAACTGATTTTGCAGTTGGGAGGCGCCAGCCGCTGCACCAGCAGCACGTCGAGTTTGAAAAAACTGGAATTGTTTGTGACGTCCGGCCGTACGTGTGCTGCTCTGGATCTCGTCAAGTCTGTCTTGCTATGCATGAAGAGGAGATGCAAGTGCACGCCGTGACTTGCGTAATTGGCCACCCGCGCGCGCCTGCAGTATAATTCAGATCGGCCGTGACGCGTTTGGCGTGTGTGCGCACGTTATTTTTGAACAAATTAAATTAAAAGGCTATCTTTTTTTTTGGCTGACGACGGCTCTGGTTGATTTTAATTACTAGTTTGGTCTAAATTGAGGTGCTGAATATGGATCAGTCGAACTAATAAACAGGCAGTGGTAGGCAGCAGTGCTGGTTAGAAATTAAAATGCCGCAGCCACACTACTCCCAGCCAGCCAGCCAGCCAGCCATGTGTGCTGGCTCGAATTCAAGTGCTGCTCATCGTATCGATCGTATTCTTCCTCCCTGATCGTGGTCTAATTTTCCTTCTCCACCTCTCTCCTGATCTGTCGTCTAAAAGAGAAGAGAAAAAAAGGAAACAAAACATGTGTTTCTACATACAGTGTATTCCTGGCTTAGTTCTTCCTCTTATTTTGCAAATGCTAAGGTATGGAGTATCTGGTGAACATTCACACGATTCATGGATAATATACGACTTGATGTACGGGATCCCTCCGTTTCAGATTATGAAATATTCAAGCTTTGTGTCCGATCAAACTTGTTTGACTTTGATGACCAACCAATCAACAATCTTGGATGTGACGGCAGCAGTATGCACAACCCGCATCTTATCTTATTTTCTAAGTGTTCTCACAATATGCTTACGCTTGAACCGATGTCGTTTTATTTTTTATCGATTGTTTAGAATACGTACGCACCATTATTTACACAAGCTGCGGCATGCATGCACTCAGCCTAATCAACGGTAGCGATCGGTCGAGGAATCCAAAGCGCATCGAAGAGGAGGCCTGCTGGTACCGTAGAGGGCGTTGTGTGCTAGCAGTACCACTGGTAGTCGACAATAGTCACTGGAAGGCGCGTGCATGCAGAGCGGATTGATCGATCGAGCACTTGGCTGGCTCTGCAGTCGGCAGTTCCGAGGCGAGATGAGCAAGAATCTTTTTGCCTGCTGCCACTGCTACTCCACTTTCGACTTTCGTAATTATAAAATAAAAATAATAATACCTGAACATAGTCCCATCGTCTAAATTAAACCTCCACATTGGTCATTGAGCAAGGGATGGAAATCCAGAAAACGTACGTAGGCTGACTGGCCGAGGAGCCAAGGATCGGACAAGGGAGAGGGAGCCCTATTTGCTGGGCATGGAGCACGTACCAAGGCATGCAATAAGGCTGCCCGAACGGCCGGGCTTGTTGCCATTGACATCTCCCTCTCCGTCTCTGTTTCTGTCTTGTGTGTAACTATCAGTAGTATTTTTCGAGGGATGTCACTCAAGATCCATCACAGTATCACACTGTGCTGCACCGTACCGTACGTGCTAACAAGGATGCATCCATCGGTTGGAGGCGCACAAGAAGCATTTAGCAGCGATTATTCGTCTCTGTTATTGTCGAAACAAGCGCACAAACTTTTTCCAGCAGGAATCCAGTCCAGCAGTGCCAAAGTTTGGACGACGGTCCCTCTCCCTGGAGCGGAGGCTTCGACGGCAGGCCTCCATTGGGCCCCCCTCCGATCAGCCCATCGCTCGCGTGCACCGCCCAGTCCACAAAGCGGCCCACGGCCCACGCGGATG